>JARJEE010000040.1:1443750-2887500 GCA_030180105.1 Hyles lineata
GTTCTTTAACAATGTGGAATTACTACACGTTGAGCGAGGCTCGAAAGCTAAGTTTCAATCGGATATTTACATTTTCTCGTGCTATGGAGCTATGGTCTTCTGAACTGGGTCTTTGCGTTCAAATACTAATTATTTAGCTCTTATTATTGACTTGTTATTTATAGAAAACTAGTGGTCCGGCCTGGCTTCACCCGGATGCAGATACATTTTCAAAATGGCGACCAAAATGTTCATATGACTGTCAATTTAAAATATCGAAGCACGCAAAACGAATAAAATTTCCTCGTATTTTTTGAGAGTTTGTGAGACCGAAAAGTATATCGTAGTTTCTGATACCCAAAACACAAGATTCGATCTTAGTGTGGGGTTAGTACTATGTATGTGACTGCTGTGTTTATTTATTTATTAGGACTACAATACTTACCTACCACCAGGTGCATTGTAGTCAAGACTATTGACTACACTAGTCCCCTCGTGTGACAATGAAAAAAACACTAACTTCGAATATCGGTAGTTTCAGTGGAACACTAGTTTTACGGATCGCAAAAACCGTATAGAGTTGTGAGTTATTTGAAATTATTGGATACGGTTCGCTTTAATCAGAAGTGGCCTTTTGTCGGGCGACACAGAGCATCCTACCCTCATTTGTCATGCCTCCGTGAGGTTTAGAGGTCATTTTAATAACGTTACGTCTGCTTCAGTAAATTGTAGTTTTGGACCAAGAATTCGACTGATTTTAGATGGAATATATTATGTCGTTTTCTATGGTGGTGATTATAAATGTGTAACAAAGTAATAAATACATTTTGGAATTCAACTTGTAGTAGGTACATAGGTCTCTCATATGTAAGAGGCCGCCTGAGTGGGTACTACCGCAATGTCTATTTTTCCCGCCAAACAGCAGCACAGATGCACTGTTGTATTCCAGTTTGAAGGACATTGTAGCACTGGACATATTGAGACAACATCTTATGTTTCAGGATGGCGAGCGCAGTGGAATGCCAAGCATTGCTTTGTAATTCATAGTGTTTGCTTTTCCTACTATCGATGCCTATACTGTAATAAAATAAAATAATATTTGCTTTCTGAATCGCTAGACAGATTTTGAGTTAAGTTCATTTTGAGTCGACCGTGTTGAAGTTTCGAAGTAAAACAGCAAAGTTTCGAATATTGGGAGTAAACGTAGTGTAGGTTTATAATAATATTGGACTTTCGCGGCTTGCATGAGTTCGGCGCAGTGTGAAAGCGAAATGTTTTTGCATATATTCAAGGCGCACAAAAATATAGGTATATGAAACTTATTAAACTCGTTATTGCTATTTTGAAAGATATGTATTTATGGCCGGTTTATATAATCTATCCATCTTAAATTTTCTATCTATCTTTAGATTTCAGTCGGTATTTCAATGCATTTTGTTTTTCAGTTAACAAATATAGAAAGATATAGATATGGTGCATATATTTATCGGTAGCTAGCCAACATACATGTATAATATCTATATCTTTGTTTTTCGAAGCTTAGAATTGTATCGACATACGGCCATTCTCTATATCCTATCTATCTTTAACAAAAGGGTATAATAGCTACCATTGCTACGTGAGTAGAATTCTACGCTACATTAAATAAAGAAAGATGTATATATTTATCTTAGAAAGCTATGTATAAATATATAAATCATATCTATCCTTACTTTACCTGTCTTTCTTTGTTAACTGAAACACAATATGCATTGAAATATCTAATGAAATCTCTTGTTAAAGATAGATAGATTATAGACTAACGACAGATGGTAATGGTAGCTATTTAATCCTCTTGTTAATGATAGTTAAGAAAAATAAGTATTCCAAGATACGAGATGGGAATCGAATAGATGCACTTACGCAAGATTTTATCATTTGAATAACATCGCTGGCTGAATTTCTCTAATTGGTCCTTTGTTTTTACCCTAAGCTGCACGCTCTACATTATGAGAAATTTTCATTCAAAAATATTTATTTGACGATTGATTGATTATTGATCTATGGTTGATTTGAGAATGAGTGACATATGCGAACGAATCTGTGGAACGGATGTTTACGAACTGGACGCCATATTGTTCGACAGAGCGTTTTGACAGTGAAAATATTCATTGTATTTTGTAAATTTATTTTTGAACGATATAGATATAGTAATTAAAAATAACCTTGATTAGTAAGGTCTATAGACCCCACTTCATAATGTGGCATGGTTTCCAGAAACTAGTCAAATAGCCTATTGGCCCTTTTTTTGAAGCCTAAGTTGCACCCTCTACATTATGAGAAATTTTCATTCAAAAATAATTATGTAAGTTGCTCAAAAAACTAACATTTATGCTCAGTATTAGAAAGGCTTCAACATTAGCGTGTAAACGTTCCATTTCTTTTCTTTTTTTATTGCTATGATTGGCGAGACTAGCATGCCATTCGTCTAATGGTAAGCGATACGACTACTCTTATATATTACATGTTGTGGGAGAAGTAAGTTCAACACTTAGTGTATGAGATTATAGTACCTTTGTCTTCGTTAGTGACACAGGCGTGAATTTAGACAGCCTCTATGGCGCAGTTGGTTGGACGTCGACTGTGAAACGTGAGGTCGCGGATTCTATCCCCGCACCGAGACAAATGTTTGTGTGAACCTCTATTATTTGTTTCGGGTCTGGGTACTTGTAAGACCGAAAAGTCTCTTGTAGTTCCTGATACCCACGACACAAGACTCTTATGTGGGGTCAGGACTATGTATGGGACTGTTGTGTGATTTACATAGTATAAAACAAAGTCGCTTTCTCTGTCACTATGTCCCTTTGTATGCTTAAATATTTAAAACTACGCAACGGATTTTGATGCGGTTTTTTTTAATAGATAGAGGTGATTCAAGAGGAAGGTGTATGTGTATAATACGTGCATATTATTGTAGAGAAATCTATATGCACCCAGTGAAGCTGGGCCGGGCCGCTAGTTATTTATAAAAGAGACATAAATAGCACCAGTGCTAACTTATTTAAACAACGCAGTTATTGAGAAACCATCGCTGTTCATCAAAGTGCAAATGCATAAAGATAAAACAGTATTATCGGATAGCGTTGGTGAATTCACGTCTGGCGATGCCCGGAATATACTTAGCATCGACCATCCGACACAGTCCGGCGTTGAGGCAACTTTGACGGGACATCGCACCGCAAGAGACTTGTAGATGTGGCAAATACAATAGGATATACGAGTACTATACTGCCGAAAAACAAAGCCAGGCTGTAGTTTAACAGCCGTTCTCAATAATCTATCTGTCTTTAACTAGGGATTTCATTAGATATTTCATTAAAGATACAAGAATATAGATATGGTACATATGTTTATAGATAGCTAGGCATGATAAATATATATGTCTATCTTTGTTTAATAAATTGTAGCATTGAACCGACGTAATAATGGTAGCCAGTTTAACCTCTAGTTAAAGATAGATAGGATATAGAGAACGGCCATTAGTGACTACAGGCACAATGTAAGTAAGAATTTCGCTAAAAACGTGACATTTTTTTGTGATGTTCTAAACATCATCGTATGTGGGTGGTAAATCCATAGTGTTTGCTGAAATAATAATTTAAACCTTTGCGTACCATAACGTCTTTAAATAAAACCGTGTACATCATTATTTTAGGAGGCTTATGTTTAACCACCCAAATAGGATTATCGGGAAAAAATACAAAAAAAAAGTCATACAGACAAAAAAAATAGACACACAGACGGGAAGCAACTTTGTTTTATGATTCACGTTTCAGTAATTAATTAATTATTATATGAATTTAATTTTTTGGGTAAGAAAATCCACTGCTTGCTGGTAATGCTGTCAGCGGTTCCGAACTTATCTCTAAAAATAAAATTTTCAAAAACCGATCGCAAGTGCAACAAAACATTATGACTTTCATTATTTATTAATTACTTTTGTTAACAATTAAATTTTTATTCCTCATAGTATTTATATAGTATATTATAATTGTGTGAAGTATGACTATAATTATGTGAAGTTGTGCCTAAGCATAGGTTTCGTCTGCTTTAAACAATAACATCAAGACTATAACCTCAAAACTCTAAGTACGAAACAAACGGTATAAGAAACAAATACAATTTTCCTTGTAAAATATGTTCATACCGCATCCGATGTAAGTTAGTCGTCGCTATCCGTCGGTGTGTGCGAATATTTTCACTCAGTTTGCTTTGACGAGCTGCCAGAGCGCCACGGATGGTTTCCGTCTAGACATGACAGTGTACATAAAATTCAATTATATCCAAATACTTGTACTTTAAAAGTAAGTTGATCCATCAATAAAATACATGAGTCATTGCACTTGATTTTGTCTGTATTGTAGATAATTGTGTGTAGCCATTTGGTAATTTAACAATATAAAGAGATTAGGGACTAACACTAAACATAAATGCTATTGCAATTTCTGGTGACTGTCTAATGTTGATCTTTTGCCATCGGGTCTGTTTGATAGCTTGCTGAAAATTTAAAACGAGACATACATATTGTATTTGTAATTACAAGGAGTAATTACCGAAATAAGTTAATAAATGTTCAGAAAACTACGATTCCTCTAGCGTTGTCGCATTTAGTACGACCCAGTGGGACATTTTCTCATTTGGTCATATTCCATAAGACTCCTATTAAAACTATTAATAACAAAACTCTCCATGAGTCAGGCGTACGGATATTTTACCTTGATATGATAAAGCGATTTCAATAATTCTGATGAATAAATGAATCTACCTATGACATGGTTTAAATCCGATATCAAATCTTCAAACAGCAGTGTAGATGCACTATTGTGTTCCGGTTTCAAAGATATTGTAGCCGGAGTGACTACTGGCCATATTGAGACTAACATCTTATGTCTCAGGATGGCGAGTGCAGTGGAATGTCAAGCATTGTTTTGTAGTTCATGGTGTTTGGTTTGCTACTGTCCATGAGCGGTCGAAAAGTGAGTAGAAGAGAGAGGCTAATGGAATGCTCGTGTCAGCATTCACTACAATAAAAAAGGTTACACCCAAAACACAATACATTTACTATGTCAGCTTTGGCGGGAGAAATAGACATTTCGGTGGTATCCACCCAGGCGGCTTCTCACATACAAGAGACCTCCCAAAATTATAAATTGTTAAAATGATCAATAAATAAATAAATAATAGGTTTATCAACGGTCTGAATAAGGTCGTGAAGGTTTTTATAAGGTTCGACTGTTATTAAATGTAATAATTATGAAAATTATCTACTAAAAGGCCGCTTCCATAATCCCTAGCTCTCTACACAATGTAAGCTATCGTAAGTAAGCGAGTTAAGTCAAACTTAACTTGGGTTCAGCTTAAGGGCCGCATTGTTACCGGTTTATTGGCTTTCAGTTAACTACTCTCCGTAGCGACGTGTTGATATTACTCCGAGATGTTAACTTTACCTCTTACATATTTATTTTTATATTTTTCTATACATTGACGTAAAATATATGGACGGGGCGGAGAGCGGAAAAAGTGTTGTCACGAAAGTGGTCTGCAGCACCAGTGCAGCGGTTGTGACGTCACAACGCACCGGTTTGTAAGTCGTTGACAAATGCCTAATTTATCGTGCGTGGGTGCAATAAAGATGACCGAAAGTTAAAAAAAAGATATTATTTCTTATCACCGCTACGTAAAAAATATATTACTTTAAGTAAATATAACATTTATTTTAGCATTATTGAAAAACGATTTCATGGCCGCCATTGTCGTAAAAATCTGACAGATGGCGCGATTTTCACAGGCATCTTTTTGACGTACCCAAAGTACTGAAGGGCCTATCCTTAGTTTTTAAATCAATGTTTCTATACCTACTTCTTTACTAATATATAAAACTGAAGAGTTTGATTGTTTTTCATCTCTAATCTCAGGAACTACAGGTTTCAATTGAAAAGTTACTTTTGTGTTGGTCATTTATCGCGGAATGCTGTAGGCTATATATCATCACGCTATGATCTATAGGAGGGAAGCAGTGGTGAAAAATCTAGTAAATACGAGGAAATTTTATTCGTTTTTCGTGGTGCGCTTGGTGGATATTCTAAATTGATATTCGGAATTGAATATTTTAACCGCCATTTAATAAGTGTTTCTGCACCCGGGCGGAGCCTGGCCGGACCGTTAGTTTAATGAAATAGTAAAAAAATCAGAAACATTGAATTTAAATTTCCATTTTGTCGGGCCACTGTTGAACGGGCACTGTGTCCTCAGATACGGGGTGCGCCATAAAATATTTTACGACAACAATAAACTGAAGGTTGTCGCGCTACGCCAACTTTGGCAACGTACTTATAAGATGTTGCCGTTAAATGGCCGAGAAATTAGATAAATACGTTCCTCTTGGCTAATGAAGTTTCGTAATAAACTCGACCGAAAAAAATTCACTGCAAAAAACGCGAAACGGTGTATTGGCCGTTCTGAAGTAATTGAGTTGGACAAAAAATGTTTTATGGCGAACTTTTTCTGGGTCAAAGCAATATGATTGTAAGGGTTTTTTTATATACTATATGCTACCATATTACGTAAACACACACCTTTTCTCCGAGGGGGTAGAAGTAGAAGTGCTACCTTTCGTCTTGTGTGTTCTGTGCCACGATGTGATAATCGAGCCATAACCAGCTCAAATTCCTAACTCCGGGCTGAAAATGAATAGAAAAATTCAATACCATTTTGCTCGACCCGTTTCGAACCTGAGACCTCAGCTTTTTAATCGTACCGTAATATAACTGCCACTAAGGCAGTTTTAAATAATACTAGTAGGACGTGATTAAAAAGCTTTTGATTCGATTAGGTAAGAGTTTGAAACCATGAAGAAAGCATGGGCCGAACTGGCAATGTGTTTTATTTATTTATTGCATTAATGGCGAGACGAGCATGCCATTTGCTTAGCGGTAAGCAATACTACGGCAGTTACTGTGGCTACAATGTCTTTCAAACCGGAACACAACAGTGCATTACTGCTGTTTGACGGGAGAAATAGACATTGCGGTGGTATCTACCCAGGCGGCTTCTCACATATGGGATCTACCACCAGTGAATTATTTTATCAGTATTTGACAGGTTATCCTAGATGCACGCATTACTTGGACAAGAAAAATAAAAATAAATAGTTTCATCGTCATCATCATATCAGCCACAGGAAGTCCACTGCTGAACATAGTCCTCCCCAAAGGATCTCCACGTCGACCTGTTGGAAGCGGCCTGCATCCAGGCCTCTATCCTCTACTCACAAGCCCTATTTCCTTTCCCCCGTTGATGATGGGGAGCAGCGTCATTAGCGCGAGTCCCCTCCTGCGCTCGCCAACGCGCCTGCCAAGCGTGGCGAGTATTGGCAAATACCCCATGATGACGACACAAAAAATAAATAGTTTAGGTTTATTTAATTCCACTTAAATACGTTTTAAAAGGATAATAGCTAACTACGAGTATACTTTGGGTTATCAAAAGAATGAGTATTTGTTAAAAAGATAGTATAATTTTCACTATTATAGAAGTGCTACCAACATCATGAACAAAAATATTTACGTTTTTGAAGTTGCAGATGTATAACAGCCCTCCCTATATTATATATACTAGCACATACTCGTAATATGATACATGTTATGGTGCATTTATATATTGGCTGAGGCTGGGCCAATGCCTACCAACTCCAAGCTATCAACGAAGACAAGAAAAGGCCAGCCAAGCCAAACACACCGCTTACACGCTTGCATTGGTGGAGGCTGGCTGAGGTGGGCCAAGCGTGTAAATGCCCCATTACGCATACGCATGATTATAAAATTGCACATCTATCTATTACGCAGTTGCTACATGCGGCATGCCCCATTTAAAATCACGGCGTTGCATTACCACGTGTATCGTGGACTTCGCCAACGCAGCGGACGCCGATGCAGCAGAATTGCAAACAGCGGCACGCTTAATTTTTTTATGTTATTCGAGTAACAAACAAACAGTTACATATTGAGACATAAATATATGATTAGAAGATATTTTTAAAATTACATATTTGCACTTCACATCGTTGTTCACGGTTTATAAATTACACGATAAGCAACAGACAAAACAGTCAAGAGTACATTACAATAAAAAGACATCAAAAAAGAAAGAATTAGAAATTGGCTAGTCTCGCAATTTTGCTTTATTAAATTGATTTCTAAGTCAATTTTTTGCATCTTATGGCAGTAGTATTCCCAATGTACGAATAAATGAGCATAATAAAACACAAGAAACGTGAATATTTACGCAATGGGAGAGTCGGCCGCGGAACTGCGCACTCCGACAAATTTGACATGATTTTCCGAGCGACAAATTCCTGTGATCCCTTTGGAATTGCTCGAATTTATTTTGCCGGCATTTTGTGTTGTTTAGGTGTTTCGAATATCTTTGCTCGTAATGCGGAATTCAATGATTATATGTTTAACAAGTTGGCTTAATTTTATTAATAGATTTTTCTAGTAGTAGTCCGATTTGAGATTGGAAGCAAAACATACATTATAGCCTGTTTGTTATTCTGGTATATCATTTTTTTTCATTTATTGATATAAATAGCGAGACGAGCATGTCATTCGCCTGATGGTAAGCGATATGAATGGTCATGGACAGTAGCAATGCTTGGCATTCCACTGCACTCGCCATTCTGAGACATAGGATCGTAAGTCTCAATATGTCCAGTAGTTACTCTGCCTAAACTGGCCTTTAAACCGGAACACAACAGTTGGATCATATCTATGTGTTGCCAGCCCTTTCAATCGGGAGACGACCGGGAAGGAAAAAAGATGGGAAGAAGAAATAGCCCTGACTATTGGGCACGCGGCAATATCCATCGAATGAAACGCAACAGCAAAACTGGCGCTTCATGCCGATTTCCTGTGAGGCAGTGGTACCGCCCCGGACGAGCCTGCCTATTCATACTGAGTCATGAATGACAACAGCGTGGCTCTACCTTTTCCAAAAGAAAATCCACATAGAAAATCGTCACGTAACACTTTTGCTGTGAGATTCTCTGGGGCTCTCTCATTTTCACAAAAAACACGGCAACACATCGACAATTGGAAAATATACGGCATGGAAAACATTTAAAAACAATTCCAATCTTAACGTCAAACATCGTTAGCAAATAACCGTTATAACGTTTAAGCTATTGACGCAATTAAGCTGTTATTTATAGCTTAAACAGAGATATAAACATGTAAATGAACGCTCAGTGGGGATGCCGTCGGATTGTCGCGTCCGGCCCTGACAGATTTATTGGTGTGCCGCCCGGGTGCCTGTAGCCAACTGTAGGGGGAGTATGTAGTTACGATTAAAAGTCGCAAATATGGCTGGCAGGATTCTAGTGGGTGTGCGGGTGAAATATGTTAACATGTTTAGGGTACTATTTAGATCTAATTTAAAGAAATTATGATTTTATAGACTGAAAGATGACCATGTTATGCCGGTGGACTCTTTAGTAATCATTATGTATGCTGTTGTTATTTTATCTTCCTAATATAAGAAGCTGGCCTGAATGGCATATTTACGTGGTATCAGCTCAGCCTGATTTATATAATATTAAAGAATTATCGCGTCTTTTCGCCAGAAGATGTAGCAGACGTGTTATCACGGTGTTTTAAGGGGTGAGCCTATCGCCTTATCGGGCACAAATCTCTGACTCCGGAATGATAATGGATAGAAAAATCCAATATCAAAGAATTATTTTAGACAAATCACATTCAATTGAAAACCTTGAAACAAATGCAGGACCTGGGGCACGAACCCAGAATGCATAGCGCATAAACATTGTCATTATACCATTATACAGAAACAATATACTTGTAATACGTACGTTTATATACATACGTCTGCATCTCCGAAGGGTTACCCAGGGATGGTACTATTTGCATCTGATTTTCGCTGAGCTTATTTACGTCGCAAGATTGAAGAGACAAGAATGTAATTAAATGAATTATCTCACCTGGGACTTGAACTCTGGATTTCACAATCCATCCATTCCCCCACATTACATATTATCATCTACTAGCGGCCCGACCCAGCTTCGCCTGGGTGCATATATTTTTTGATTCCACTCCACACCAAATACATGTTGTTTTTCGTATAAACTCTTGTATGCCTAAACTTGACGTAGCTATCCTACTGTCCGGCTCAATCCCGTCTCATCCGCCTATTCAGTCTCTTCCCAATCCGTCCCGTCCCTTCTCTTTATTATCCATCCCGTTTTATAACGTGCATTTAAATTTCGTCCTAACAAATCTGTGATCTATCCTAGCCCTCTCCCGTACCTTCGATTCTATTTTACTTTATGTCCCTTCTCTCCACAAACATCCATATATATCTTATACAACGGGCCGTGCAGCAGAAATCGTAATATTTTAATTTCACCACAACTTCAAAACCAAACGTCCAATTTTAATCATTCAAAGACCAAATATTATCAACATAAACTGTACTTATTGATGAAATAATTTATTTTGATAAGGATTAATAGCTAGAAGATAATTATAGTAAAATAAACGCGTTTAAATGTAGTCCAAAAAAAATTCAAGATTTTTAAATAAAAATGTGGTTGTTGTGCCTCACTCGACATAGATAGGTATAGTGTGTCGCGGACTTTTTTGTAGATATTTATAAGATCTACAATTAATTATAACATTTTATGGTTCTATCTTTTGTAGTTTAGGCAGCGTACGCAAAATAAGTAACTTCTTTGGTTGATTTTTTTCAGTTTGTGTCCGAAAAATCCAAATATCTTACGGAACCCTATTTTTTTCCAAAATAAAATATAGTCTATGTTACTCGTGGATAATGTAGCTTTCGAATGGTGAAAGAATTTTTAAAATCGATCAAGTTGTTTTTGAGCCTATTCATTACAACCAAACAAACAAACAAAGTTTTCCTCTTTATAATATTAGTGTAGATAACGGATGATCCATCGTACGTTTGGAAGAGAGTGTTGTCTGGAAGAGATCGCTAATAGCGATGAGACCGCCAGTTGTTACACTATTTCAAAAGAATGTGAACTGTTTACTTATATGTAATGTGCGGTGAACAATAAAGTGTTATCTATCTATATGTATATCTATCACAGAGCCGTTATTTGCCCAAAAGAGTAAAACGCATACTGGTAAAAAAATCGGTGTAGGCCGACATATAATCGCATGAGTACGAGAGACCTTAGTAGCCATGTAGTGGTCGTTTGGCAAAATCAGCCATTTTACAGTAGGTACGTTCTCACCACAATATACGTCAGGAATCTTCCTGCAACGCTTGTGTGTGTAGGGTAGACAGAGAAACAAAAATAGGAAGCAGAGTAACATGCAAATTTTAAAAATATTATCGTCAAGACCCTCAATTAAATACTCTGAATGGTTGCCTTCGTGGCGCAGTGGGTTGGATGCCGATTGAGAAACGAAATCAGAAATGATCAGAAAATCAGCAGTGTAAATGCATTGTTGTGTTTCGGGTTGAAGGGCATTGTAACCAGAGTAACTACTGGACATATTGAGACTTAACATCTTATGTCTCAGGATGGCGAGTGCAGTGAAATGCCAAGCATTGCTTTGTAATTCAGTGTTGTTTGGTTTTGCTACTGTTCATGAGCGGTCGTATCGCTTACCGAACGGCAAACTCGCCTCGCCAATCAAAGCAAAAAAAAAAACAGCATCATCGATAAGATCATCGGTATTGATACTCGTGCAGATATTTTTTTTGTGTATCCACCTTTGTTTCGGGTTTGGGTCGTTGTGAGACCGACGAGTCAATACACCCAACAGTCACATAGGCAGTCCTGACCCCTACGCTAAGGTCTTGTAGCACATTTATTACAAATTTTTTGTTTAAAAAAATTAAATTTATATGAAAAGTTGTAACGGCGGTTAATAAAATCTAATAAGCTACACTCAAAACTAATATTAATTTCGTAAAGTGTTTCGTTTCGGTGTGAATCCATGATTTTATAATTCGCCGGATTTCGCATCGCCTTACATCCTATCCATTTTCTATTAAAATTTCCTTATTATCATTGAAAGACGCATTACATTACTTTTCCCTAAACCTTACAAATATTGATCTTTCATACATAAATACATACATAAACTCACGCCTTTTTCCTAGAAGGAGTAGGCAGAGGTGTCAGGACACCCACATTTCGCCTTGTATGTTCCGTCCCACAATGTGATAGGTGGCGAGCCTATCGCCATATCGGGCACAGATTCTTGACTGTGGGCTGATACTGAATAGAAAAATCCAATATCACTTTGCCCAACCCGGGATTCGAACCCGAGACCTCAGCTTTGTAACCATACCGTAGTACAACTACGCCACCGAGGCAGTCTAGTTTCACCCTATCTTTCACCCTTCTTTTATACGTTGCGAAATGATAAATGATTTTATATTTGACCGCTTATATCAATCCTTAAAGAAACATCCAACAAAAGTGTTCGAGTACCAATCGTCCAACTTGCAAACATTTAACCAACTTATACGTAAAAAATATATCGTAAAATTAAATAAAAGTAAATAAATATGTCGGAGAACAAAGCACGTCACGAAATAATAGTGGGAGTTGTGTAAAGGCCCCTTCAGACGGAGGAAGCTGTTGACAGCGGCGCCGACATGACAGTCTGAAGGGGCCTTTTGTATCGGTACATATTGAAACCGGGATACATTCGGGCGCATCCAGTGGGAGATTTAAAATCACGTATATTTACACTGAATATTTTAGATATCGTTCCGCGTAGTATTGAGTGAATAGTATTTTTAGGTTACATGGATAAGAGTTGAATGAAATTTTAATTAAAACCATCCATCTATCAGCCGAAGGAAGTCCACTGCTGAACATTGGCTTACCCAATGATTTCCACAGTGATCTGTTGGAGGCACCCTGCATCCAGCGACGTCTCGTGACCTTTACCAGGTCGTCTGACCACCTTGTGGGTGGAGGTCCTACTCCGCGCTTTTTGCTACGTCATACGTGGCCTCCATTCGAGAACATTTTGGTCCCATCGAAGATCGGTTCTCCGCGCTATGTGGCCCGCCTATTGCCACTTCAACTTACTAATCCGCTGGGCTATGTCGGTTACTTTAGTTCTACGGGTCTGCTCATTACCATTCCTGGGTATGGTAAAATGAATACTTAAAAAAATATAAAAATCCTGGAATTTAATCGTGGGTGCCTTTAGAAACACAAACACAAACACAAATAAAAACTAGGATAATGGCGTTATCGTGCATTGTAAATTGATAACAAAAGACGTGAAAACATGTTAAACTTAGGCATTGAAAGACCAGTAAGTTGTTACTTTACCAGCGGATGCCAAGACTAACATTTGATGCAGGCGATAGACATTTTGCGAGGACCATAGGTTGCACCAGAGGAGCATTTTTTTAGCCCCAATAAACCACATTTTTTTATAATGCAATAACCTTTCCCTGATGTGCGTGGTGGCCTGTTGGTAAACGGACCAGACACGGCGATCAACGTGTTCACAGGTCGTGTGTTCAAATCCCAGGGCACACCTCCGACTTTTCGGAGTCATGGGTTTGTTGATACCTCGTCAATCACCACGCACTACAAAGGTGAAGGAAAACATCGTGAGATAACCTACATACCATAGCAATTTTTATAAATTTCTATCGCACTAGGCCACCGTGGCAACTATCAGCCGTTCTCTATAATCTATCTATCTATAACAAGAGATTTCATTAGATATTTCGATTCAATTTATGTTTCAGTTAATAAAGATAAAGAAGTATATATATGGTGCATATATTTATAAATTGCTAGAATAGATAATATAATATAGATAGATAAAATAATGTATATCTATTTTTGTTTAATGAAGCGTAGAATTGTACCGACATAGCCATGGTAGCTTTTTTAACCCTTTGTTAAAGATAGATAGGATATAGAGAATGGCCGTATATCGCCTAACTACTCTCAATCTTGCTCTCCGTTGTAGAGGAGGTTACAAGGAAGCTAGAAGGAGGTGTTACAATGGGACGTATATGGGCTGATACAGACTCAAGGTATGACACAGAGCCTGTTCTGCTGCATTATCTATTTTCTTTCTGCTTTTTATTACTTCAAGTGTAAGATTTTTGGTCTGCAATACAATATGCCTCCTGCGCAGGTGTTCGATCAGATCTAAATGTATAAGCTATGAATTTAACCATTCACGTATAAGTTAACTAGGGACTACACCGAGCCTCAATAACTTAAAGAGAATACTCAAGCAAAATCCAGACATATTCAATTAACAGCCGTTTGAAGTGTAAAATCTTTTAGTTCTCAAACTAATGTTAATAATTTATATTCCTCCAGTGCCTTGACTAGTTTAACACTCCTCAGTCTCTCAAAAGGAATGGTTAACACAGAAGCTGAATCTCGACTTTAATAACATTAATTTTTAATATTTTGTAGTGCGAAGTGCTACTAACTTAGATATGTAAAGGCTTAGGTCGTCTAGCCATGTTAAAATAATATTATTATATTTTTCTTTCATCAGAAATGAGGAGATCCGTAGGAGAACTAAAATAACCGACATAGCCCATCGGATTAGCAAGTTGAAGTGGCAATGGGCAGGGCACATAGCGCGGAGATCTGATGACCGATAGGGTTGGAACGTGCTCGAATGGAGGCCACGTAGCGGAAAGCGCAACGTGGGACGTCCACCGTAAAGGTCGCGGGACCTCGCTGGATGCAGGCTGCCTCAAACAGGTCTCTGTGGAAACCATTGGGCGAGGCCTATGTTCAGCAGTGGACTTCCTTTGGCTGATGGATGGATGGATGGATGATTTTTCTTTATTTATTCAACACACACAATCATTACAGGTATACATACCCAATTAAAGCTTGTGGTATTTATACAAATCTTGAAGACAATGTACTCGATAAAATCACACTACTATAATATACTACAACTTAAAATAATCTTTATTTTCTATTTTATTTAAGTCTACTAGAAGTGTATCCCTATATGTTCGGACAGCCAACACAGTGCATGACACATGCATAGTGAATCGATTTGGGATCGTATTTTGAGTTCAAACTGTACTGGGCTTGCGTGCTGAAACAATACTTATATTCCTGACAAAAAGGAAGTAAGTAGCAAGTAAGTAAGTAACAATTTGACGCACATGGACCGACTTAAATTAAAATTGATCGGGTAATTTTCGCAGCTAACTTTTCGCAGTTAATTTTTTGTGTAATTATTGTATAGAAAGAATGTTTATTGTGATAAACACAATCAAACACCGGTAATATCTTAGATAAATAAGAGACTGGAACCGCATGCAATTTGAACGACTAAATAAGACTATTTCGTTCCATAGCAGACGCTAAGGAAAGGTCTAAACTGCAGATTTAACAGACACTTCTCCGAAGGGGGGTCAACCCCCCAAATTAGTCCTAAATTCGTTCTACTGTCGAATTGGCCCGCTCCTTGCACAGGCCAATGCGCGAATACATTGCGTTCGGCCACTACTGATGAAAACTTTGTGTTCTGATTTATTACATCTGAAGTATACAAATGATTCTGAATACATATCTGTTCATTGTGACATACTGTTGGCCTTCTGAAATTATATTTACAGAATTGGAGACTTTCGTATTTTTTTACGTGGTTGAGCAAGTGTATCGTTAGAGTATAAACTTTTCAGGATCAGCTTGTATCCTGTTTTGAGGCCGTCAAAATTGGGTTAACCAATGATTTTATCTCCCGCAGGTAGATACTATTCCAATTTACAGGAATTGGATGTATTGCAGAGATTTTGTCATATTTTGAAATTCGAATTATGTTATATACACAAACATTTCAGTCGATATTATCCTCAATGCATCATCGCACGTCCGCCGCAGACTCGGAACAAAATAAAAATCTCACGCCAACACACAAATATTTGGCCAAAGCATCAAAGAACGTTTAGATGTATCAGGACAAACACGCTCATCGCAGACTCGGCAAATATTGGAGATTTCATGTCGGACCACAGAGTATTGAATACGATTGCGGCAGAGCGGTCAAAGGTATCGAGATATTCTATTGTGCAAAAATGCAAAAATTGAAAATTTATGGTAGGTATGAACAATTGGGTTCTACTTTACATTATCTTTAACCAAGTTCGATATAATAAATATAATGGTTTTATTATGATAAAACACGGCAAAATGTAACCTAAGATTGTATAGTATACAAATCTAAAAAAACTCATTGTATGTTGCAATAATTTCTTAATGCATTTATTTCACTTGTAATAGCATTTAGGAAATTAAAACAACAATGAGTTTTTTTTAGATTTATATACTACGATTTCTGGTAAATCATTCAAGTTCTGTATTTATTACACTATCACCCATTATTCCTCCGAAATAAATAAAATTAAAGACAGCCTCCGAGGTGCAGTTGGTTAGACGCTTGCTGTGAAACGAGAGGCCACGGGTTTGATCCCCTCACCGAGAAAAATGTTTACGTGAACCACACGTATTTGTTTCGAGCCTGGGTCTTGGTGAGACCGAAATGTCTCTCGTAGTTCCTGATTCCTGTTTGGGGTCAGGACTATTTCTGTGACTGTTAGGTTTATTTATTTTACTTCAAATATTTATTCTAAAAAGAAATAGTCAGAGAAATATTTATTCACTAATTAACATCTTGTCGCTAAATATGATGATGCATAACACCTTAATTAAGGTAGTGTAAAAACATAAAAGCAATGTTGGTAGGCATAAATGAACGAATTAAGCGTCGTATCTACACTACACATTCTATGAAAGTTTATCTTCTGGATGTAAGGTGTTTTTCCACTCGTTAAGTACTCGGCGATTTTTGATGTTGATACACATCTTGTGTGCAATGGATCTTATATTTATACAATCCTATGTTTTATATCCCAGAAAATGCGTGGTTAAAGCAAATATATTATGTATTTTTTATTTAGTTTTAACAATAAACGTAACAGTATCTCTGTATCAGCCCATATACGTCCCACTGCAGGGCACGGGCCCACTCTACAATCGACAGTACGATTGAGAGTGGTTAGGCCATATAGTCCACCACGCTGGCCTAGTGCGGGTGCATAACAGTATAGAAAGATAATATTATTATGACAATGAGGTACAAATGGCGGTTTTCTCGCACTAAGGCAATCTTTACCAGACAACCATTGGTTGGATTTGTGAGAAGGAGAAAGAAAGGGCAGTGTATAATAAAAAAACAACAGCTCAAAGTATTTTTAGTGCTATGAATGGCAAGACGAGCATGCCGTTCGCCTGATGGTAAGCGATACGACCACTCATGGACAGTAGCAACGTTTGGCATTTCACTGCACTCGCTAACTTAAGACCGTTGATAAAATTTTAAGTCTCAATATGTCCAGTAGTTACTCTGGCTACAATATCCTTCAGAAGTAGACATTGCGGTGGTACATACTCAGGCGGCCTCTCACATATGAGAGACCCACCACCAGTAGGTAAACGTAACACTATATAGTACATTATGGTAGGCAGAGACTAGAGAGCACCAAATGCTACCATATACAGGATGTAATAAGACTGATACCGAAAACAAAGCCGGGTAGTGTAGGTAATGCAAATAAAATTTTGCAAAACAACGCGGCATATTATTTTTCCTATCGTCGTATTTGGGTGGTATATAAATAGTTTATGCTATAATAATAATGAACACCCTTTTATTACTAAAAACGCCACCCAAACACGATAATATTTAAACTATCACAAAAACATCTTATGTCTCAGGATAGCGAGCGCAGTGGAATGACAAGCATTGCTTTGTAATTTAAGGTGTTGTTTGGTTTTGCTACTGTTCATGAGCGGTCGTATCGCTTACCATCAGGCGAACGGCATGCTCGTCTCGCCATTCATAGCAATAAAAAAAAATTACGCGTTTTTTTGCGAAAACTTAATTTGCATTGTATCTGTAGTCATTTAAACTACCACCCGGCTTCGTGTTCTGTAGCACTCTTGATATACTCTGTATATCTCTTTCGCTTCATCAACTGTCATTAATCTCTACATCTCTCGTCAGTTTCGAGGACTACTAGTAATTTCGCTACATTACTTTAGCCAAGTTCATTCATTCCTTTGTTCTGTTTTCGGTAATCCCGTGGAGGTAAACTCAGATAGAGGTGAATGAACCGGCCACGTGCAAGTTACAACTGCGCAGTTTGGACACCCCTGTCAGTGGGTTACTGCGTACGTCGAATGGGGTGAGGTGAACGCACATGTTATGGACAGTTTTGAAAATATTTTATTTACTCAGTATCTTTCTCTCACCAGTGTAAATCTGTGTCTATCAAAAAGCAATTTACCTAATTAAATTTAATATGACAGGAAATTAAATTAAAACAGAAAATGTTTGATAGAAACAGACAATATAAATAATAAAATAAAGTATTGTTTTTGAATGTCATTATTCATAATTATAGATATCCATCCATCAGCCAAAGGAAGTCCACTGCTGAACATAGGCGTCCCCCAATGATTAACACAGTGACCTGTTGGAGGCAGCCTGCATCCAGCGACGTCTCGCGACTTTTACCAGGTCGTCTGACAACCTTGTGGGTGGATCAATTATAGATAAGGGGAGCGGTTAATAAAGTCTCACAAGGCAACAATGCAGAAACATTAGCATAAAGTCAGTTTCATAATAATATTAGAATCATTATAATTCTAAATTACTTGACGAATGACACTCATTCGAATGCATTCAGCAACTTTAATCTTGGATGTTCGAGTTGTGTCTAAAAAGTTCAATTGGGACGGAGACCGCTCACGCTTTGCTCGGTACGTGAGTAATCAAATCCGTCTACCTTTCTTAGTTGCAGGAGATATAATAAAAAAATTCAAGGTGTTTTATAGTTTTAACCTGGCGAGGTAAAGTAACTAACTAACAAAAAAAAGTAACTAACCGTCACCTTCGTTTTTTTTATTGCAATTCATGGATAGACGAGCATGCCGTTTGCCTGATAGTAAAGCGATACGACCGTTCATGAACAGTAACAAAACCAAAGAATACTTTGAATTACAAAGTAATACTTGGAATGCCACTGACTGCACTCACAATTCTGAGACATAGGATGTAAAGTCTCAATATGACCAGAAGTTATTTTGGCCACAATTTCCTTAAATCCGAAATACAACAGTGTAGGTACTGCTGTTTGGAGAATAGACATTGCGGTGGTACCGACCCAGGCGGCCTCTCCTATATGAGAGACCTACCACAAGTGGTAAACTATATAGCCTATAACTATATACACTTTTCACTTGTACTCTCGATTGTAGAGGACGCCCATGCTCTGGAGTGGGACGAATAGGGCTCAGTTAGTACTTACAGTACAGACAAGATAGTTACGTACCGGATGAAAAGAATGAAAAAACAAATGCAAGATTTGATGACACACATCGGGACAGGTGAAACTAAATAAAAGCTTGTAAAAAGAGATATTATTATTCTAGCAGAGTCTTTGCGCCATTTCTTGTTCACAACTGTTGATGAAATAATAAAATTATTAAAACACCATGGCAAAACTATTTAAATTAAGAATATTTTGATTTAAATATATTTTTTTTGCACAGTGTCGACGATAAGAGTTTTCTCCCCAAATAGGGTTGTCGTATTTGGGTGACCCATATTTATCCCGCGGGGAGAGTCACACTGCACGGCACTGCAATCAAATTGACGTTTTTGCTTTGATTAAGAATCCTACGGAACCCTAAATGACGCGGTTATGTGATATTGTGTTGTGCTAATTTGAGTCAAATTTATCCTTGGCTGTTTAGAATCGACTAATGATTGCGCTCGTTTCAAGTTATTTATCAAATTAATTGTATTATTACTTATTTTTAATTTACTTATTTAATATGACTGCAAAACAAAAAGACTCAGTTATTTCCCCGGATAGGGACAAATATATGAGTACGTTTTTAAAACCACTTATTGTTGTCATGTTCGTCATAAAATATCTTTCCGACATAAAAAGAATAGTACCCAAAGCTTAAACTCGGTCGGTTTAGTCAAATTACAAATTAATATTTCCAATCTAGATTTTCCAATAGTCAATAGTTATAATCAAGGAAAACATCGTGAGGAAACCTGCATACCATAGCGATTTATAAGAATTTCTATGGTATGTAAGTCCGCTAACCCGCACTAGGGCAGCGTGGTGGATTATATGGCCTAACCACTCTCAATCGTACTCTTGATTGTAAAGTAGGCCCGTGCCCTGCAGTGGGACGTATAGGGGCTGATACAGAAACACATATTTTTTATACTGTCCAATATTAAGTTTTCCAATCAACATTCATAAAAGCATAAAACTTAACAGCATCGACACAAACTATTACTTTTAAACAATACAAATAAAAATTCACGGCGGATTCCGTCGAGAATATGCGAAGAACATTTAAAACAGTTAAAAAAACACTGGCGACATAATGGCCCGGCACTGATCAGCTAAAAGCTAATAATTTCAACGAATTGCCAAATTAACTGGAACTAGTGCCAAGTCGCTCTGTGGTACTTAGCCTTGGTTAAGGGGCAGATCCGCAGGATTTTCCACTCTCAATCGTACTCGCTGCAATGGGATGTATATGGGCTGATACAGTACATTACGAATGTTAATAACAATTTTTGAGAACATACATACAGACGGCCTCGGTGACGCAGTAGGTTAGACGCTGGCCATTTCGCTTTATACGTGTCGTCCCAATAAAAAAATTGGTATAAAATTAAATTATAGTAAAGACTAAAAGTTAGTTTTCTACAAATTACTAATTATTTTCCAAAGTACATATTATATATCAATGGATATTTTCCTCATTATCCTATACACCATTCACTGCCCTTTCTTTTCTATCCACCTCATGCTTTGGAAGAGAATTTCCCAGTCCAAAAGACGACTATTAGTACTTTCTTTATATTTCCTAATTGTTGTAATGTATTGGTGTATATTTTTTAAATCCCATAAAGTAATATAATGATTTTTTAATATAATGAAAATGAAGTAATAGTGGAATCATAATATAATTATGTATAATTTATTGTATTTTTTAATTGCTATGTATTGCAAGACGAGCATGCCATCTGCACTTTTTATTTCTATTCGTTATATATCTCATGTTTTTTGTTATTGTGTGCAGTAAATAATAATTGTATGAATAAACGTATTTCTGTCGTCTATTGATAGTTATATCGAATAGTATCCGGACGTGGGCAATATAAACGCAAATCGTAATACTTACGAAGTGGTTCCTTTGAAAAAAATTCTAACATCCAGTACAGTAAACTATGCTAACATATGGGACAGACCTGTGATCAAGGCGGTTACTCTATACTTAACGTGACCATTTATTTTTTATGCCAGAGCGGGACATCTGTGGAATTAAATAATAATAAAAAGTTTTTGGTGTTTTACAAGTTTTTAATAAAAAACGATTGAATTACAAAAAATAATCGTAGCACTAAACACAAAATAGTTAGGTACGATTTATAAGCCCCAGTAGTGGCGTGACTTCCAGGCAGACACATAACGTACTCAATAATTGTGGAAAAGTTTTTTAAACCAAGATTGTTTTTTACGAAAGTGTTGGAATAATTTGACCCAACCGTTTTCAGTAATAGTTCGATAAAGCATTTCGAACGGGAAATACTTTTTGATCATCGTTTGGTCTATTTGCAAAAGCGGGACTATGTAGCCCTTGCTGGGGACACCGGGATAGACTTCCTGAAAGCGGGACTGTCCCGCCTAAATCTGGACGTATGGTCACGTTATCTATACTCCATCGCGATGACGAATGTTCGAACATCGTACATAAAACCGTACGAATATGCCCAAATACTATACAAAATGTTCGAAACCTGTATCGTGCGTCGTAACTATAGACAAAGGAGTGAATGATAAGCTTCAAGTACTGATTTTTAGAAGTGGATTTTATTTAAACTTATATATGAGAGAGAGAGAAAGAAAGAGGGAGTACAGTAGTCGATATCTGGGCAAATATCCTAATAACGATAAATCCGGGCGAATATCCTTATAATAATGTTAAACTAACACAACTTCCCCTTAACAAAGTTATAAGCAATAACAATAACAGTTTCGGTACAACAGTGTATTAAGTGGCGACTCCCGCCGAACTTTTCAGTTAAGGGCATGGGATCTCAGTGCTTTTGTTTCACTAAGCTGCTTGAATATGTGAACTAGTTTCTAGACCCGACTTTGGCTATTAAGTGGCGCGGTGTAAGCGGCTTAATCTCTGGAGAACTTCAGATATTTACTCTGCGGTATAATGACATTATTTATTTTGATTTTATTACAAGAGGTGCTTAGGGAGGGGCTTAATATATTTTCTTATTATTTCTGTATTGAAAAAATCAAAAGTATCCTGAACGGGCGAGAATGCATGAAGAGGTTGACGAAAGTAGACAAAGTGGCAATCTGTACTCTCTGCCTACCCCTACTGATACAGGCGTGAAGATTATGTATTCTTCCCCGTGATCAGCGAAAGTTGTAGTCCTCCAAATGTAAAAAAGTTATAAAAATACAAAAATCTGAAACTAAATCAGTGATAAAATCCATAAATAAGTAATACCATGAAAAACTATAGAAACGTAAAAACTTAAAAGCCGAAATATGTTTACCTAATTTATGTTTGTATTTCTCTTTCTAACGAATAAACTCAAAAACTACAGGACCTATTTAAAAAAACTATATTAGAATGGTATATTATCCTGGAGTAACAAAGGCTATATTTTTGCCTAAAGGGGATGAAATAATGTAGACCTAAAACTGTTGTAGTATTAAACAAGCTGCCATAAAATCAATGAGAAGATAAGTCTTAATTTCCCATTACGAAGAAATTGGGAATGCAAATGGTATTTTCATGTGCAGATAATCTTATAATAGCTTGCTTTCCAGATGAGAGCCTTATAGTGAATAAATGAGCAGCCGGTAATCCTCTTACACCTGGAAATGGCAAATACGAACAATATGCCTTGATGGTTTGTGTGTTTCATTAGACTTGTTC
Source organism: Hyles lineata (assembly GCA_030180105.1). Taxonomy (NCBI): domain Eukaryota; kingdom Metazoa; phylum Arthropoda; class Insecta; order Lepidoptera; family Sphingidae; genus Hyles; species Hyles lineata. The sequence goes on from JARJEE010000040.1 coordinate 1,466,843, forward strand.
TGTTAAAAATATTACGAATTTCTGCTCCTGTTTCAGCTTTCAGTTATTCTTTAACTAGCGGTCGGGCCCGGCTCCACCCGGGTGCATACACGTTTTAAAATGGCGGTCAAAATGTTTAATTCTGACTATCAGTTTAGAATATCGACCAATCGGACCACGAAAAACGAACAAAATTTCCTCGTATTTGCTAGAAATATCACTACTGCTTTCCTCTTATACGTCATAGCGTGATGATATATAGCCTATAGCCTTCCTCGACAAATGGACTACCCAACATTGAAAGAATCATTCAAATCGGACCATTAGTTCCAGAGATTAGCGCGTTCAAACAAACAAACAAACTCTGCAGCTTTATAATATTAGTATAGATAAATGTACAGACGATTTTATGATTAAGAATGTATTTAGATTTAAAGTTCTGTTGTTGCGATGGCAAGATGAGTATTACTCACCTGATGGTAAGCGATACAACCACTCATGGATTGGAGCAAAACCAACCAACACTTTTAATAATCACTTCTTGACATTTCACTGCGCTCGCTATTCTGAGAAATAAGAAGTCTTAATATGTCCTGTAGTTACTCTGGCTACAATTTCCTTTAGACAGTAGAACAGTGCATTTATACTGCTGTTTGGCGGGAGAAATAGAAATTGCGGTGGTATACTGCGTACTAGTATACAGTTCTTCATATTCGTGCACTTTTGACAGTGTGGTCGTGGTCCTACTTAGGTATGGTTATGGTTGGGTTTATTGTCAAGTATACCAATATAATATTACAATCCCATAACTAGTAACTAAATGTTAATTGAATGTTTATGCTAGGCGCCTATGCGCTAAATATAAATTTTGTACGCTATACAAGGCAAAACATAAGTAAACCCAAATACACCCAAAAGTCACTTACATAGTCCTGATCCCACACTAAGATCGAGTCTTGTGTCGTGTATCAGAAACAACGACAGACTTTGCGGTCTTAAAAACACCCAGACCTGAGATAAATATTTGCGGGCCACAAAAACATTTGTCTCGGTGCGGGAATCGAACCCGCGGCCTCTAGTTTTACTGTCGGCGTCTAACCAACTGCGCCACGGAGGCTGTCGTAAGAATAAGAATAAGAATAATTTATTTGTGTAACATAGGTCGTAGCTAATTTTTTAAACTGAAGATCTTATGCTTTTTTGTCACTTAAGTATTAAAAATAAATATTGAAATAAATGTATTATTTACGGATTTTATCGCGGATTTAGTTTTATTTTTACATTTTTTAACTTCCCGACGTTTGACCACGAAAGAAATTAAACCAAATCTGCGATAAAATCCGTAAATAATACTTTTATTTCAATGTGTAACATTCGCGTAAATCTAAGAAAACATTAAAAATAAATATCTTTATATTTATTGGACTTTTACAACATATTGTAAACTTGTATAATAAAATGTTTATTTCTGATATTTTTTTGATTTTATTTATATCGTTTATAACTTTATTAAGTACACAACGTAATAAACTTAACAATAAAATATACATACATACATAATCATCACGCCTGTATCCCATAGGGGTAGGCAGAGACTATAGACCGCCACTTTGCTCGATCCTGACATACAATAAAATATATTACACAGTAATACAAAAGAGATCGAAAAAAGAAGAGAAATTTTCGGCATTTAAAAAAATAATCTTTAAAATGGCTTATGAAGAATAGATTAACATAATATTAAGGAATATAATATCCTTAAAAATCCTTTCACAAATAATACAGATTACTTTGGCTTCGATCTACTATAACTATATTTTGTATTGTAACATCTCGGTATATACTCGTCAACAAAATCTTTTGTTTAATATCGCCGGTAGGTGTCACTGCATTTTCGCCTGTCTAGGGACGGTGCATCCGATCACCCGCGTGCCTGTCCAAACTTCGCTCCCTTAATACCTACCCCTAAACTTACCACCAATTACAAAACTTCACTTCAATATCCATTGCTGGTTTTGGTCTCAAGCGGTTGGAAAAAGTTAGTCACAACGCGCAATGTAAAGCGAGGTTGTGTAAGCATCGGGAGTGGGATAAATGTCGTGGTAAAGCCAAGTTGGCAGGTTTTGCAATAAATTTCCTAAGTTCACATGCCGTTAATATAATATGCCACTCATGTTAACACGCCCGCTGTAACCAAATATTGGTGTTTGCAACTTCAACGTCCATAGTTGGCGCTTGGAAAATGCAAAATTATGATTTGATTTCGAAGCAAGCTTAACTATGTTTGGGCCAAGTCTCTAATTATTCAGCTAATGTTAACATGGCACTAATAAAGTCTAGCTTTTTAATTTTGGATATTTTTCTCTTCCATAAAATAATTCTCTGTTTCATATCTCTCTTTGTCTCTCTGTTTGGCAGCCTCCATGGATTGGGATGGTTGGTTAGACACCGGTTGAGAAACGAGAGGCGCGGGTTCGATCCCCGCACCGGAACCAATATTTGTACTAACCACAGGTGTTTGTGAGACGGAAAAGGCTCTCGTAGTTCCTGATACCCACGACACCTCGATCTTAGTGCGGGGTTAGGACTATATATGTGACTAATGTGACTGTTGGGTGTATTTATTTATTTATATAGTAATGTACACTTAGTATAATATGTCTGGAGAGGTTTTTTGAACGTGCTTCTACTTGTACGCACATTTGAATGCCGAAGAAGCAACTCTAGTAATATGTAATTGGGCATTTATCGCAGTACTACAACAATAAAGAGCCAAATAAAAATAGTATTGTAATATATTTCTTTTGAGTTCGATTTATTAAAACCTAAAGTTACGTAATTAGTATGTATTAATTGCAACCAGGCAAAGAATAGCTCGTGTAAATTAAAATAAACAAACAATAAACCTAGAGGGACAAACATTCGCAAACATGTAAACGCACATGACGTCATTTATATTTTTATATGCGACCTTTCTTGCATTATAAACTGGTCCGACCTTAATTAGGGTTCAAAAAGCACCACTCAAATCCATGTATTTTGATGAAAAACGTGCAGACATTGAAAAAAAATACAAGTTCCAGTGAGCTCTGTGGAACAGAAGAAAAATATCGCTTTGTTGCCGCTGCCACTGGTACTCAGACGGGGCGACTGTTTACTAATTAATGTTGCCCGCATGTTAACTTGTATGGTGACTATGATATTGGAAGGTGTGGGAATAAAGCTGACGTGAAACAAACTATCTTATGTCATGTTGTTGAATGTAAGGGCAGCTATATTTTTAATGGTGCAACCACACCGCTGTTATTTTTTGTTGAGAAACATTGGGTAACACAATACCATTAAGTAACTATATATTTTTTTAATAAAATTAATAACAAATAAAAAAATATGTTGAAAAGCATTTTACATTACTTAACATTTAACATTTTGTTATCAGGTGTTGCTAAGTAATATTTTGAAACATTAACAAAAAGTTAATGCAGTTAGGATACACCATACTATATCCGCGACGGTAATCGAAGAATTTCGATTTTCATGCCACGCTAAATTATTAATTAATTAACAGCTGTTGTCTCGTCAGTAAGATTTGATTTCTCTGTTTTACTCTATAGTTGTCCCTGATAGATGTCAACCTTAAATGTATAGGCCATCTTGTTTACTCGTCTGTGGTGTGGACCCGGCAGTGTCTTACCAACACGAATTGGTTGGAGTTGTTCTTTTTCTGTAAATCCAAAAAATAGAAAATTTGTTGCGTTATAAATAGGTGAAGGTATTTTTTTTAGTCGCCGCCTAGCTAGAATGAATATAGAATGTTGTAAAGAATAGAAACATAATATTCTTGTAGAAGTACGTGTTTACTTATCTCTTAAAAAAAGTTCAATGTTAATCTTATATACATTAACCTCATAGCATAGTCTCCGTGGCGTAGTTGGTTAGATACTAGCTGTGAAATAAGAGGTCGCGGGTTCGATCCGCGCATCGAGACAAATGTTCGTGTGAACCACTAGCATTTGTTTCAAGACTGGGTGTTTGTGAGACTGAAAAGTCTCTCGTAGTTCCTGATACCCACGACACAAGACTCGATCTTTGTGTGGGATCAGGACTATGTATGTGACTGTTGGGTGTATTTATTTATTTAACTCTATTGGCTCTTAATCTAAGAGAAAAAAGAAACACTTTTAATTCAGCCTTAGGTATTTATTTTCTGTATATTTCTGAAAAACTCACGAGTCCCATCGTGATTTATGGCGACCCTACAGATTTCCCGCTCCGCCGTCGCTCGTTGAGTTTTTATTTTTATTTATAATTACTTGATGTGTTTCGGATTGGAATGAAATCTGTCGCCGTGGCCGCACTGCTGTGGCCCCATTAGGCGTCAGCCACTCATTGGCTTAACGTTTCTGTCACACTTACGTGTTTTTTCTGCGCTCATAACGGTTGCGAACGGTTGCGTTAAATATGTCAGGTTTTCTGTGTTCTGATATTATTTTCAGGTTTTCTCATTGTTTTAATTAAAAATAATGGGTCTACAGTACCTATAGTTTATTTTTCTCCTTTAAACGTATGCATCAGCCACAGCTCACTGCAAGGCACGGGCCTGTTCTACAATCGAGAATACGATTAAGAGTTGTCAGGTCATATAGTCCACCAACTTGGCCTAGTGTGGGTTGGCGAACTTTTACAATTTACATACCATAGAAATTCAATACAAACCGCTATGGTATGCGGGTTTCCTCACGATGTTTTCCTTCACCGCTTTAGTGCGTGGTGATTGAGTACACACATGACCCCGAAAATTCAGAGATGTGCCCTGGGATTTGAAACCGCGACCACCGTGAACATGTTAGAAGTCGTTTCTGGCTATTATTAACAGGCCACCATGCACTTGTTCTTTGCACAATTGAATAATTTTGTAAAGAATAATAATAAAGATAACGTGTTTTGATGATTTGTACTCGTATATACTGTTTCGAGAACCATAATTGATTAAATAAATAACTAATTAAACTTTCGGTTGTAGTTCCCTGCTCAACAGCGTGTAATTATAGACTAATCTGTATCAGCCCATATACGACCCACTGCAGGGCACGGGTCTACTCTACAATCGACAGTACGATTGAGAGTGGTTAGGCCATATAGTCCACCACGCTGGCCTAGTGCGGGTTGGCGGACTTACCATAGAAATTCTTTATAAACCGCTATGGTATGCAGGTTTTCTCACGATGTTTTCCTTCACCGTTTTAGTGCGTGGTGATTGACTATCAATACACACATGACTCCGAAAAGTCAGAGGTGTGCCCTGGGATTTGAACCCGCGACCACCGTGAACATGTTGGCAGCCGCGTCTGGTCCGTTTACCAACAGCCCACCACGCACTTAGACTAATACGCATCACTAATACACAAAGCTTCTGATATCCTGGCTAAAACTGGTAGGTTGCCCAAGAGGAGATAGCTAGAGCTGGGTTATAATTAATTCCTGTACAAACCTGGCTTCAGAAGGGTTGATACAGGTCATATAATTGGTACCTTAGGAATTCCCAAGAACACAAAATATGCATTGATAGTTGAGTTGATATAATAGAGGATATTTTTGTCATGTGCTCAACTTCAAGATGTTTTTATTAATAATTTATTCTTATTTAATATTGTTTATTTGTATAAAATAACGTCAATTTATTGTTGTGTTATATAACTCCTTATGCATAGGTCCAAAGCCTTATTGAAAAACCATTGCGAAGTTCACCATTAAAATACGTCATTATGATCGTCAAATGGAAAATAACCGGTAAAATTCACTCCAAAAAGACCTTAATACAACGGTATCGGCATTTTATCTTTTTGAGACGTGTACACTTAAAAAAAGCGGTAAAAGCGAAGAGAATAATTAAGCGATAATCCCGTGGTGAGCGAATGATGCGCGTAACTCGATCCGATAGAACCGGGGACCGAAATTTCATAATTTCAGTTTTCAGATGACGTTGTTGTGGGTTGTTCACACTTATGACTGCGTGACATGCTTTTTAAATGATTCCAAAATAAAAAATAATTTAAACCGATTCGGAATTGTAATAAAAAGAGAGAAGTATTCATAATGTATTAATAAATATGAAATACCTAAATAAACGAACAATTTTTTGAGGTCAGTGCCAGCAAGCGATTATTAAAATATTCGTTTTATTTCTCTCTTTTTATTACAATTTTGAAGTCCGTTAAATTTTTTAAATTGTTTTTGTAATTATTTTTATGTTTCATATATAACAACACAGGGAACACAACTAGAATATTAGACAAGGCAACTATTCCGCGTGAAACTAAAAAGAATAAAATCGGATCATTAATCTCAGCGTATTCATACATACATTTATACAAACATACGTGTACATACATAAAAAAAAAACAATTGACTTGAAGTCGGTTAAAATGAATTAAAGGCGATATTTATAGGGAGTTACAGTGTGTAGAGTAGACTATTATAATAGATACACTACGAGATACATGACTAATCACCAACAACGATTATACAATTCCGATTGCTATTTTATTTGGATCAGATGTTTATTTTACTGAGTACAGCGTCAAAGGCACATAAGATGGGATGTAACAGAATGAAGGGAAAACGGTGGAGCCGGGACAAAGAAGGAATTGGATAGTCCGGGACGGGATGGCAAGCAAAGGGATGTATAGGTTGGGTTCAGGAATACAAAATATTAAAGATCAAATAAGATGTTTCTGATGTAAAGTGCAGTCAACACATAATATATGCCCCTACGCGTATACAAATTCTGACCTTCTCTTGCTATATTCATAATTTGATGTAGATTTATCGACATAAAGATTTTTGGTTTATTAAATCAAAGTAATGTATTAAATTTAAATTAAATAACTATGGGTTACGCAGCTCTATACAATCTGTTATTTAAAATGGTGCCCAGAATAGCCGATATAGACTACAGTCATAAATTATAGACGATAAGAATAATATAGCACATCTAAATCACTCACCGGAATCTCGATCTTAAAGCTGGTTAAACGCCTACAAGTACAAACACAGTGGTCGTTGTAGCATTCAACACCACTTGCACTATATTGTCCACAAAACAATTTAAATTAGTCAAGACCACTAGCGTAACAACGGAGCACACGTCTTCCTTTTGCGAGCGCTCACGACAAACTGAAATATTAGTCCAGTAAGGTGAGACAAGAAAACTACGATAACTACCCTACACTGGATTTTTTAAAATCAAAAATACAAGATCATTAACTTTTAATAAAAATAAAAACATAATTCAGAAATACCAGTACAAAGTAACAAATAGTATTTACACAAGGAAACTACGATGACTACCCTACTAGTTTTTTTAAATAAAAAATACAAGTTCAATAAAATAATAATAAAATAAAAACAGATTTCAGTAATACCAGCAAAAAGTAACAGATAATATTTATGTCTAACATTGAATTTTTATACGTTAATTAATGTACTTATAGACTTGACTAGCCAACTATTCATACATAGGTATATGCGTAACATTTTGAAGGCGGGCCGCTAAGTGCAAGAAAAAATGTTTCTGGTGGAGTAATGTCAAATCAAATCTAGGCGAAACTGGGCTGTAGCATTAGTCTATATACCCATATAATTATAATATACCAAATAGAAGAGTTTGTTAGTTTGTTTATACGCGGTAATCTCACGAACTGTTGATTCGAATTGAAAAAATATTTTAGTCTTGAATAGTCCATTTATTGAGAATGGCTAAAGGGTTCCTTGAACCCCGGGAAAATATATACGGGGCTTTTATACCAGAAAAAACTATTTCATGGGAGCAAAGCAGCGAGCTATACTAAACAAATACAGTGTATATATAGCAAGAGTGCTACCGAAACCGAAACCGGGTGGTAGTTTTAGTGACGTCAGACACGATGAAACTAAAAATTTTGCAAAAGAAGCGACGTTCTTTTTGTTATTTTTTTCCTATCGTTGTATTTGGTTGGTCAATACACAGTTTATGCTAAAAAAAGAATGTATACCCCTTTATTTTAAAATAAACTACGCAAGGTTTTAAATTATTATTTTAGCAAAGACTATTGATCTACCACCCATACACGATACTTAAAAAATCACAAAAAATAAACGGTCGCGTTTCTTAGCGAAATTTTTAGTTGCAGTGTGTTTTTGTTTTCACTATGACTACCACGCGGCTTCGTTTCGGTTTCGTTTTAGTAGTCTTGATATACTCTGTGTAATGATCGATGACACAGTGTGCATGGCGCGTTATATAGGCGTCGATGGCCGCGGGCTCTCATTATAATTTCAGCTTTTCCGTTTAACCGCCATTTTGCGGCGCACGCGAATACCCCACTTTATTAACAATATATTAAATTACATTATTATTGCGTGTGCTAATGAAGAGCAAGATGTTAGGGAAGTTGAAGCAAGGCTCTAAATAATGCGACAATGGTGGAAGATCTTTTTATTATTATTGGCACAAAATGTTATTATAATAAATGGTAAAGCCGCTGTTGTCAGTCATTTGTTTTTTATTGCAATTAATGGCGAGATGAGAATTCCCCGTTGCTCGCCATCCTGAGACATAAGATGTTAAGTCTCAATATGTTCAGTAGTTATTCTGGCTACAACTTCCTTCAATCCGGAACACAACAGTGCATTTACACTGCTGTTTGTCGGGAGCAATATATATTGCGGTGATACCTACCCAGGCAGCCTGTAGAGTCCACTACATATTATATATTATTTTATTCAAATAAAATCCTGTCATGGAATTTTCTCTCACAGAATAACTTCAAAGGTATTTGACGAAGTTTCAGCTTATTAAATATACTAAATGCGTAAGCCTTTGTTATATCTAGTAGATTTGATCCTGTTATAACAACTTGTAATTTATAATAAAGTAATTATAAAACCCGAAAATCACCAATCACATCTTATTCTCAACAAAACATAGTTGGACAGAATAATCAGTTGGTTATTGCAACATGGATCGCATCGATACTAGACACTACGAGTATATACGAGTAGATACTATTCCATCGCAACCGAACCACGGCGGCTTCGAAACACGTGATATGTCACCTTTTGCCATCTGAATCCATTGGGCAACGGTTCCTAAACTTTTGGGAGTTACTCACGCCCCTTTTGTATTTCATACAGGGTATATCAAGACTCCTATCGAAAACAAAGCTGGGTGGTTTGGTGGTTTTAGTGACTACAAAAACATAAGGCACACAAAAATTTCGCAAAGAAACGCAATTATTTTCTGTGAATTTTTAAGTATCATCTTGTTTGGGTGGTTAATCCATAGTTCTTGCTAGAATAATAATTTAAATACTTCCGTACTATGAGTCTTTAAAAATAAAAGAGTGTACACTATTATTTTAGAAATAAAAATTTATTACTTACGACAATATGACGACAAAAAAGAAACAAAAAGTCGTCGTTTTGTCTTTGTATAATTTTTAGTTACATTGTCTCTGAAGGCACTAAAACAACCACGCGGCTTCGTTTTCGGTAGCTTAGGTAGTCTCATTATACCCTGTACAAATAAAAATATAAAAATAAATATACAAATTCACATACATAGTCCTGACCCCATGTAAAGATCAATTAAGTCTTGTATCAGGAACAACGAGAGACTTTTCCGTTTCACAAACACCCAGACCCGAAACAAATACCTTTGGTTCACATAAAAATTTGTTTCTGTGCGGAGATCGAACCCGCTGCCACTAGTTTCACAGCTGGCGTCTAACCAACAACGCTACAGAGGCTTTCATATATCTATTAAACAGTGGATCAACATAAGTCGTCTTCGCTGCTCACAAATTTTAGTAAAAGATAAATAGACATGGCAAAGGTGTACTGTTGGCTTTTTAAATGAAAGGAAGTAAGAGAAAGTGAAGAAGAAGAAGAAGAGGAGGATAGGATCAAAATATGACCATCAGCAGTCTTTACAACAGCTGTTGATGTTTTTGTTATAGTCCTTTAGCAGGCAGACGAGCACGCGGTCCGTTTGATGGTAAGCGATCATCGCCGCTCATGGATCTTTGCAATGCCAGGGATCCAGAACTGCGAGTAAGGAGTCAAGTGTGTTGAACTGATATTCCGGGGCACTTGCCCAGAGGTAGCAGTACTCCACGTGAGGCCGGATTTTCGCTTTGTAAAGTGTCAACCTAGGAGTCAACCTATGACCCGACGAGAAGTACCGCTTGGCTCTGTTCAGGATACCCAACTTCGTGCTCGCCTATTTGGCTGTGCCCTCCAAATGACTCCTAAACTCGACTTAAATTAAAATAAACATTGCGGTGGTACTTAACACCAGGTCTATAGATAAATGAATTGATTTATATCAAGGGGCAGTTCCTGTTAATTTGAGAGCCGCTGCAACACCGGGTCGATATCGTCACAAATCATAAGCCGACGGAAATGCTGTAGACAGGACTCGTGTATATTTAATTCGGCTCGTGTTTAGCTGCGTTGTGGAGCAAATGAAACAGTCGATACTTCACTGGCTTGTGCGATGTTTCTTTGTTATGATGTATTTATTGCATTTAGTTTCAGTCCACGTTCCGTTTTTATTGACTTGCCGTAAGTGGTTTTAATATTTATTTTAATCTTTACAATACACACAAAAAATACAAAATCAAAAAGAAAATATAAAAAATATAAATGGCGGTACGGTATAGTACAAAAGTACTTTTTTATTGCGATGAATGGCGAGACTATCATGCCATCCGCTTGATGGTAAGCGATACACCGTTCATGGACAGTAACAAAACCAACCAATACCATGAATCATGAAGCAATGCTTGGCATTCCATTGCGCTCGCCATCCTGAGACGTAAGATGTTAAGTTCGTTATGTTTTAATTACTCTGGCTAAAATGTCCTTCAAACCGGAACAAAACAGTGCCTTTATACTGTTGTTTGGCGGGAGAAATAGATATTGCGGTAGTACCTACCCAGGCAGCCTCTCACATATGGGAGAACTACAACCAGTAATTGTATTTTTTTTATTTATATGTCAAAAAAGGATTACTTAAACCCTTAATGGGCGTAAATTTAGCTCAGTCTAAATAAAGATTCTACTAGAGTTCATTTTTCCTAGCTAGTATTATTTAGGACGATTGTAGTCTTTTCTACTGTATCATGGACCGATCTGCTAGACAAGAGCGAATGAGTATTCGACACATTTGAAGGGGGAACATCGCAATGGCGGGTTTTTAGCCGACTTCAAAAAAAGGAGCAGGTTCTCGATTCGACTGTATGTTTTTTTAATGTTTGTTACTTATTTGGCGGCCGCCTTCAATATGTTACGCATATATTTTGACTTGTTAGCTAGTCAAGTCAATAAGCAAATTAACGATTAACATTTACAAGTACAATGGAATAAGTATAATTTTTGCGTTGCAGTGGTATTTTTATTATTATTTTTAACTTTATAGAGTTTTTTTTTTGTTTTGAAGTCGGTTTTTTTTTCATAAAAAATCACTTTTCATACGGGCACGGGCCCCCTCTACAATCGAGAATACAATTGAGAGTGGTTAGCATATTCCACCACGCTGGCCTAATGCGCGTTGGCGGACTTTACCATATAAATTCTTATTAACTCGTTATAGTATTCAAGGTTTTCTCGCAATTTTCTACCCCACCGTTAAAGTGTGTGGTGACTGACTATCAATACACACGTGACTCCGAAAAGGCCATCGTGAGCATGGGCAGCCGCGTTTGGTCCGTTTACCAACAGGCCACCATTTTTTAAATGCGTTTGTGTAATGAAAAACATGCAAATTATAATATTTTAATTCAGGAAGTTGTAACATACCTTATGACCTCCCCATAATACATGGGGTGCACAAAATTATGGACACATGTAAGCAAAGAATTTTCCACGTCTTTGAATCGTCGCCAAACAGTAGCAAACCAATTTGGCTTATTCTCTCGCTACCAAGATTAGGATCCGAATCGCGTGTATGCCAAATATTTACGATTCATTGGGAAATATCTCGTTGCTTGTACGAGCGAGCCCCTAATTTCAAACCAATTGGGACAGGATTAATGTTTTATTTTCCAATTGTGAATTTAGTGAAGAGTTTGGTGCCAAACTAACACACATACTTGAATATTTACGTCTTTATTTATTAAATCTTAATAGGCGTGACGACAGTATCAAAATATCAAACATTTTATGATGTTAGGGGAATTACATATTAGAAGGGTTTAAAACGTTGTTTTTGTTTTAATCCAGAATTTGAGATTAACAAGATTTTCAATAAAATAAAAGTGCAAAATATAGCAATCGGCCATTTTGACAGAAACGCTAGTCACGACGCATGATGTCACACCTATGTAAACCTGCCGTACCTAAACATTACCAATTTCTTTAGAAATGTGGAATGTGAACTTTACCGGAACCACTTATAGACTTTAGAATTCATTTTTATCAAACGAAATTTGTTTTGTTTCATTAACTTTCTTCGCTGCGCATAGACACAATGACATGTTTACCTAGTGGTGACGTTATAACGGACGCCATGACATCTACAAGCTTTTTCTGTGTACGAGTACTATTGAAAGATGATTAGAAAAATGGCTTATAACTGTGTTAAACGTTTGTTAATTCTTGAAATATAGATTATTTCCTATATAATAGATGGGTATCCATATTATAGAACATGATTTTAAAATAATTCGTCATGCCTATTGTACAATCAAAATAATATACAGAAACAAAATAAAAATACAAATGGCGATCTTATCCTCTCTACACGGTAGGCCAGCGCAGTATCAGCGAGTTGGCCATCAATGGCCATATGAATGATCGAAACGCACTACACGATGGCGACATACAATAGTGATCACCCACTCTCTTGGATTTCGCCGGAAAAACCGACACCGACACCTGTCCGACCCGGGATTCGAACCCGAGACCTCAACCTACTTATACTCTTTGTACTCTTTGTAACCGCGCCGTATTATAACTACGCCACCGAGGCTGTATTAGTAGGCACGTGAGAATTGGCAAGGAGAACAGAGATACCTAGTTATACAGGCACGCCATAGCAAATTCACTGGGTCTTTCCGTTCAACTATATATGGGCTGAATCTTGATTATTTTTAAACGTACATGCACATGTTTTTCATATTAGTTCAATACTCATGCGTTCACAAATCCCGTCGTTTTATTTGTTCTTTTTTCAATGTCCACCCTAAGGAGAGACTATGCACCCCACTCCAGATCTCTAATCGAAACGAACGAATATCGTTTATCTGACAAAATACCTGCCAACTGCGAGTCGGATATACATTTCCATAATTTCCCTTGAGTATGAAGTGGAAACGTATCGCATACATGCCTACAACATAACCCTTTTTACCTAGAACATAGAGTTGATAATCGCGTAGCTAAATGATACAGCAGTTTTGCATCTATCTTCCAAGTTATAAGATCGTATCCGAATATTACTTGTAATGTGATAACCACGAAATATTGACGATTTTCGTGTATTGAGTACATTTATCGAATATTGTGTCTTAATATGATAAGCTGTGGCTTGTATAGCATTTCGAATCAGAGACATCTCTTGAGCTTAATAAGAAACTTTTAGGTGTTTAATGTTATTTATTAAAGGTGGCGCCACTTAAAAATGGTCTAGTGTCCCAATTCCGTTCATTAAAGACGATATTTTTGCCTTATTTTCTTTACATATCCTAATTATTTATTATGAGTACTTATCGTTTTTTTCTATTGTGATCTTAAGAATTGAAAGTAGCCTATTTCCTTAATGATGCCTTAGCCCTCAGGTTAACATCTTCAAGGAATCTGTTACTAATTTATAAGTTAAGGTTACTACCCACATAAAAAAAATATAGTTTGAAAAAATTAAGAGTGAATATTTCCTATTAAAGTGCTATTAATGTGGTGGTAGGTTACATAGGGTAGATACCATCACAATGTCAATTTCTCCTGCCAAACAGCTGTGTAAATGCACTCTTTTGTTTCGGTTAAAAAGATATTGCAGCCAGATTAAGTATTGGACATATTGAGACCTAACATCTTATGTCTCAGAATGGCAAGGGCAGTAGAATGCCACGCATTGCTTGAATTGCTTGTTGTTTGGTTTGCTACAGTTCATGAGTAGTCATATCGCTTACCATCAGGCAAACGGCACGACTGTCTCACCATTCAGTGCAGTAAAAATAAATGTGCCTACAGCAGTATTCTAAATAAATAAATAAAATAAATAAATAAATAACACCCAACAGTCACATATATAGTCCTGACCCCACACTAAGATCGAGTCTTGTGTCGTGGGTATCAGAAACTACGAGAGACTTTTCGGTCTCACAAACACCCAGACCCGGGAGAAATATTTGTGGGCCGCACAAACATTTCTCTCGGTGCGGGGATCGAACCCGCGGCCTCTCGTATCACAGGCGGTGTCTAACCAACTGCGCCACGGAGGCTGTGAATTGAAACCCACGAAAATACGAGTCTTAATACCACAATTCAACATAATTCAATACAGATTTACTCAAAGGCTTCTACGTTCCGATTTTATAATAGCAAATAGGGCCCGCGGTGCCAGTCGATAGCGACAGAACCTACCTCATGAATGGAGCTAAAGCATTGCTCCCAACGAGAACACAATTTATCAACCCGGGCTACGTTTTTGTACTTTAAAACTGGATATTCTGATCCTTGGATTTAGTAGAAGTGAAATATTATTAGGCAGGTTGGGGATAAATGGGGAATGATTTTTTCGTGGTATTAATACAATATCATTTAAAAAAAAGATTGAGAATGTTTCTACAATCATGTTTTTTATAGCAATGAATAGCGAAACGAGTATGATATTCGCCTGATGGTAATCGATAAAACCGCTCATAGACAGTAGCAAAACCAAACAACATAATGAATTATAAAGCAATGCTTGGCATTGCACTGCGGTCGACATCCTGTGACATAAGAGATTAAGTCTCATTATGTCCAGTAGTTACTCTGGCTAGCAAGTCCATCAAACCAGAACACCACAGTGCGTTTACACTGCTGTGTAGCGGGTGATATAGATATTGCGGTGGTACCTGCCCTGGCGGTCTCTGACATTTATGACCTGCAACTAGTAAGCCAATTTTAATAAAAATTGTATTAAAATCAGATTACAATTGATATATTTATGTTAGTAATTTAATTTATAATTACATACATATTGATACTACAACTAATTGGCTATTAGAAAAGAAGAATGACTGCATATTCTAAGATTTCCATAAGTTATTCAATTTGTACTTCTATTGATTACCGTTCCGTCTCTTGGATTTTCTTATTCTTAACAGCCCGGAGTCAAGAATTCGTGCCCGATATGGCGATTGGCTCGCCCCCTATCACCTCAAAACACGTAACACACAAGACGAAGAGTTTATATACTTTTCATCAGGAAAATATAAACACCTTGCAAATTAATGTTTTGTAAGGCTTATCAGAAAAATGTGTATATTTAGGAATATATGTCAGATGTCGTTTAATAGTGAGTAATATAAGGTTTTCAAATATTCATGTTGATGTTCTAAATTCAAATTAAATTTATACACATTTTTCTGATAATCCTTACGTAACATAAAATTGCAAGGTTCGATTTTTCTGACGAGAAGTATATATGTACGTACTTCTATATTACAATATATTTATGTTTAATATGTCTCTAGGATCTATTACTCCATTCCCAATTATAAAACAATGAGTATTCCAATAAAACCTAATTATTTTGCAAATCATATCAAACATTCATTGAATATTCCATTATTGTGTAACCATATCAATTAGCAAATTATTAAGTGTTTGAATATCAAAGTGTTTAAATTATAGAATGTCGGGCGAAATTATATAAAATTCCTGTTATACTGGTTTTACAGTACTATACGTGTAAGTCGTCCAACGTTGGGTTCAAGATAATATCACTGGAATGATATTTTCTACTGGGTTTAGAAACGTGACTGTATAGTGGTTTTTTAAAATTGAATTTCATGGCGAGACGAGCATGCCGTTCGCCTGATGGTAAGCGATACGACTGCTCATGAACAGAAGCAAAACCAAACAACACATTGAATTACAAAGCAATGCCTGACATTCCACTGCGCTCGCCATCCTAAGACGTAAGATGTTAAGTCTCAATATGTCCAGTAATTACGATATTAAATAATATTGGCTAAAATGAGGTAACAATCGATTGTTGTACGTTGTATGTGGAGCAACATCTCCAAAAAAGGTAACACTAATCGCCAATTGCCGACTTTGGGGTGGGCAGTTTTATCTCTTATTTACCAGTGTTTTATTATTATCACTTGGAAACAATAATAAACTATCGAATATTTAAAACACCAACTCTTAGGAATATAGGCCAAATGACGTTGGCTTCAACGTTGGATCCATATATATCCAACTTTGGGCTTAACGTACAGCCAACGTTAGTCGGTAGTCCGTGCCCTTTCATCGGCTTGTATTACAGCCCGGCACAATTAGCGACGATTCACAGCAGTTCAAAAGCCCGCCCGTAATGACAAGCGCGCAACGCGACTTCGCTCGCGCAAGGCGCAAATTTACACAGATTAAAAACTCCATTCAGAAACATATGAAAGGAGTTTAGTTTATCGGCAAACAAGGGCTAATGAGGGTTTAGAAATCCGGCAAAATGAATTGGCAATCTAGTTTCAGGATAATAGTTGACATTGAATGGAAGGACTTATGATTCTGGGATATTTTGAAAAGGGTTGGCTGAAAATAAAAACATTTCGATGTTTTTATTCGTTGCTCTATAGTTTTTAATGCTGACACTGCACCTGATGTAAGCGCAATTCTGTCCAAGTGTCCAACTTTATATTTTGCCGACCTGCTAAGATGCCTCTTCACACTACGGCGGAAGGACCCAGGATTATAGGAAGGAGGGAACACGCGTGTTTGAAAACGTCGTCGTGTACAAATAAGAAATAGCGAGCCTTTTGGTTCGCGCCGAGATGGTTTTGCCTATCAAGCTATGGCTTTGCATGCCAGCACGCGTCGTTTTGTTAAGGGAATGAGGAGAATTCAGTTATTATTAGGACACAATGTATTGATTAGATAGTTTACTGGTGGTAGGACTCGATAATATGTGAGAGGTCGGCTGGGTAGGTACCACCGCAATGTCTATTTCTCCCAGCAAACAGTAGTGTCAATGCACTGTTGTGTTCCGGTTTAAAGATATTGTAGCCAGAGTAACTAGTGGCTATATTAAGACTTAACCTCTTATGTTTCCGGATGTGCAATACCAAGAATTGCTTTGTAATTCATGGTTTTTTAAGGCTTTGCTACGCTCCATAAGGCGGCATGCTCGTTTCGCAATTCATTACGATAAAAAGAACCTTTGCGTATTTTAGATTGTAGAATAAATAAATAAATAACACCCAACAGTCACATACATAGTCCTGACCCCACACTAAGATCGAGTCTTGTGTCGTGGGTATCAGGAACTACGAGAGACTTTTCGGCCTCACAAACACTCAGACCCGGAAGAAATATTTGTGGGCCGAACAAATATTTCTCTCGGTGCGGGGATCGAACCCGCGGCCTCTCGTTTCATAGGCGGTGTCCAACCAACTGCGCCACGGAGGCTGTCTTAATACATAGAAAAATCACAGAGAATGATACTTTAGAACACGCTTTGTTGCCTAGCTTCTAGGTAATACAAATATTTAATTCTCAAAGCACTGCATTAAAGCTAACAACATTAGCTGTCTCTAATCACCTATTCTTTCAGATCTCAAAATGAAAACTGAATCCACATTAGCTCTAAGCACTAATAAATATTAACACTGGAAATCAGTCTGCAGCGCCGAATGTGTTGCTACCAAGGATTCTAGCTTGCACGGCTCGCCATAAAGAATGCATTAACGGTGGCAGGGTTGCCACACAACCGTCTCTAATATTCCAACATTTTTTCTACTGGCACGATATACGAAAGAAAAATTACGCCTTTCCCAGAAAGGGTAGGCTGGAATGCTACTAGGACGCTCACGTGTTTCGACCCACAATGTGATGAGGGATGAGCCTGATGATATCTGGTCCAAATTCCTGATTCCGGGCTGGTCAAAAATAGAAAATTCCAATAACATGCCCGATCTGGGAATCGAACCCTAGACCTCAGCATTGTAATTACTGTAGTACAACTGCGCCACCGAAGCAGTCACTGGCTCTGCAAAGTGAGCGGTAATGACCTACGGATCCGAAACGTGGACACACACTGGTAGTCTGGTCCACAAAAAATTTACTTGGCGTGCTATGGAGCGGGCAATGCTTGGAGATTCTTTGGTTGATAGAATTCGAAATGAAGTCATCCGTCAGAGAACTATTGTCACCGATATGGGTTGAAGGATTATCACGCTGAAGTTACGACTGCTTAAATTTTTATTTTATTTTTTACTCTGGCCCGGCATAGTGACCACATTGCACCTGATGGTAAGCGCAAATGCCGCAGGGTATCCATTGGCATCAGACAGCAGTCCCATGCCAATGGAAACAATTATGCTGGCCTGCTAAGATGCCTCTTCACACTAGGGCGGAAAAAAAATGTATAAAGTAAGAGATATGTCTTGGTTTCGTATCGCCTGTTTTCAGTTCTGTCACTACCGACATAGCTATCAGTCATTACTTAGTTATAATATTTTTAAAACAATAATAAAGTTTAAATACTAGTTACACTAGTTTTCACAGTTGCAACCCTAAGCGCTGCGCGGCTATGGAAGCAACCCCACTCGGCGAAACTACAAAAAGCGAAATAAGCGTTAATCTTCCACGTACCTTAAGAGGTAATAAATGACATTAAATTTTGTTTGTTCGTTGATTTATGAAGCGAATAAGTTTTTATTTAAATACTTGCTTGTTTTGCAACTCGGTTTTGTTGACTTGAGAACTGTACGTTTGTTATGAGATGGGAAAAATACTCTACGGATTAATGTTTTTGTAATTTGTTATGTCGGAAGTGACATTTGTATTTTTGGACTGAGACATTTTGTACGTCTTGTCAGTTCACTGGAACTTGTACAAATTGTAATCGTTAGTTGTTCCTAGTAATAAGAAAAATAAGAAATGGTCATGATAAGATCTGTTCTCAGATTTATTATTTATTGTGACGTTTGCGGTCTTTAGATTTTTTCCCATTTGGAATGGTAAAGGACATTACCATACAGCCTAAGATGTCATTTGGCTAGAATTTAACAAAAAAATCTGTCAATTCCACTTAACCCCCATTCTCTCCTGGGCTTCATACAAGTAATTTAAATGAAGTTATTTTCCCAAAAAGGCATTTAATTCGTAGGTAGTGTATGTACATGTGTAATTAATTTAAACATTGTGTTCCCAAATAAGCGGGGGGAGCGTGAAGCCGCATTAGTGCACTGGCAACAATGAACTTTGTGAATGGAGGTAAAGAAACAATGCATGCCCGGGACAGTGGAGTTGGCCTTTAAATACTCTGGTTCTGTATATTAATTTAACACGGTCACTTGCTGCTATATTGCAGATAATTTCATATTGGGATATGGGTGGCCCGAAATCACACCAATTTATTGCAGCACCGCTGACACGTGCGATGCGTTTGCCCAATGCAGTGGCCTACCAGGCGGGCCTAGACAAATGCCACTTTTCTCTTGAAAGATCAAATGTATGAAAATGACATTTGGCAATCACGTGACTTCATCACACCAAAAGAAAAGTGACATTTGTCTAGGGGCCCAGGTCGATTTGTTTTCGTGTTGTCTGACGGAGTTCACAAAGGCCGCTAGTGTACTTAATGGTCTTAGGGAATTTATAATATAGAGGGAGCGCTGTCATACATTTGCGTTATATATTTCCTTGTTTGTAATGTTGGTAGCGCTCCTATATTAGTGAAAATTGAATTTATTATTTAGCATTAAATTGCTATGACTTCCATTCATAACCGAAATTATTTTTTTCTTTTCCAAGTAAGTTGTGGATGATGGACAAACTTTTCCAATGTCAGTCAATAGGAGAGCAGAAAAAGGTGGCCCGGCATCACAATTTTAACTACGATTTTGAAGTACCAGCGCTCTCTCTATATTATAAATACTTATTGTCAGCTACATTGTAGTTATTTCGCCGTATAAATATTTAAAAGAAACGTAAAACACATATTAGAAAAATATTGTGTAAAGAGGTAAGGTGCAAGCTACTGTATCAGGCCAAATATGTCCATGCAAGGCACGGGCGTTCCCTACAATCGAGAATACGATTAAGAATGGTTAGGCCATATAGTCCACTAGTCTAGCATAGTGCGGGATGTCGAAATTTACATACCATAGAAATTCTTACAAATGGCTATGGTATGCAAGGTTTCCTCACGATGTTTTCCTTCACCATTACTCCGAAATGTCAGATGTGTGATGTGTCCTGGGACTCGAACTCGTGACCGCTGTCGACATGTAGGCAGCTGCGTCCGGTCCGTTTACCAACAGATCACGCAGTTAGTCCAAGCTACATAAAAGAAAATGTCGATTAACTATTTACACACGAGAAATCAAAAACTCACAAATCATTGTACTCTAACTGCTGTGTGTCCTGAATTTGAATACGCGACGATTAGTTCAGAAGACTAGCTCTTTCAGCTCAGCTATCGCACACATTTACTCCCTGAAAGCCATAAAAATAAAATCCCAAAGAACCATTACCGACAGAACCCTAAAGTAATATAAAACAGTGGCACACGGCGCAAACACAACTTTAATTAATTACCTACGGAACCCAACGGCGTGTTTACATACGGACAAAAAGACCCACCCACTTTGTTTTATGTACGGACAAAATAAGAAGTTCTCGTTAGGAAGCATTCAAATTAACACGCGCTTAATAACTTTGTATATTTCATGTTGTGTCAGTACATACATACATACATACATACATAAACTCACGCCTTTTTCCCAGATGGGGTAGGCAGAGGTGCCAGGGCACCCACATTTCGCCTTGTACGTTCCGTCCCACAATGTGACAGGTGGCGAGCCTATCGCCATATCGGGCACAAATTCCTGACTCTGGGCTGATAATGAATAGAAAAATCCAATATAACTTTGCCCAACCAGGGATTCGAACCTGAGACCTCAGCTTTGTAAGCGTACCGTAGTACAACTACGCCACCGAGGCAGTGTTGTGTCAGTTGTGTCAGTAATGACATATTATTGCTTATGAGCGTGCATGAAGACATTAATAACAGGTGATGAGGCGAATAACGATGGAGCGAAGCACGTCGGCTGTGAAACGAGAGGCTGCGGGTTCGAATCTAGGGGGTTACTCTGTATTTCGACACGACGAAGAATTTTCGAACATCACCCGTAAAAGTGTACAAATATGTCAAAATACTTTACAAAATGTTCGAATCCTGTATCGTACGTTGTAATGTTAGACTAAATTCAAAGTGCATATTAAGTTTTACAGAGAACAGTATTGATTTTTAGAAGTGGAAAACTTTTATTTTATACGTCGACGGTCAATGTCCGAACGTTCGAACTTCGTGTCGAAGTAACCCCACCGAGACAAATATTTCTGTGATCGACAAGTACTTATTGCGGGTCTAGGTGCACGTGAGAACGCAGTATTTTTGTATTATTGCAATGAATGGCGAGACGAGTATGCTATTAGCCTGATGGTAAGCGATACGAATGCTTATGGACAGTAGCAAAACCAAACTTTACTGGTGGTAGGTCTCTCATATGTGAGAGGCCATCTGGGTGGGTACCACCGCAGTGTCTATTTCTCCCGTCAAACAGCAGTGTAAACGCACTGTTGTGTTTCGGGCTGAAGGGCATTGTAGCCAGAGTAACTACTGAACATATTGAGACTTAACATATTATGTCTCAGGATGGCGAGCGCACTGGAATGCCAAGCATTGCTTTGTAATTCAAGGTGTTGTTTGGTTTTGCTACTGTTCATGAGCGGTCGTATCGCTTACCATCAGGCGAACGCCATGCTCGTCTCGCCTTTCATAGCAATAAAAAAAAAACAACAACACCATCAATTACAAAGCCATGCTGGCAATCCACTGCGCTCGCCATCCTAAGACATGTTAAGTCTCAATATGTCCAGTAGCTACTCTAGCTACAATGTTCTTCAAATCGGAATGAATAATAAAATAAAAGCAATTAACGTGAATAAATGTAACACAATGAATTACTACCGTTAAAATATCTCTTAAAAGTGTTCCAGTTATTATGAACGATGTTGCGTTCACTCACAGTGTAATATTAACAACAGCTTTTCCATTCAACACACACGATCAGGTAGTTCGTACAGTAAAAAAGCCAACAAATAAATAAAAATGTAATTTAAAATTGCAAATAACTCTTAGTTACAAAATAGCTCCGCCTATTTAATTCGTCCCTGGTACTTAAAACTTCATTATGTCGATATGCGCGACAATTGTACAAATTTTACTACATGAATATCGTTACGAAATCGAAATTTAACAGATAATAATTAACAGCTAATTTCATCATGTCGCGATGTTGGATGCGCGCGCACCGTAAAAATGTAAATATAATTAAATAATATTAATCTGTATCAGTCTCTATATATACGTCCTACTATGACAGGGCGCGGGTCTCCTCTATAATCGAGAGTACGATTAAGGTTAGGCCATATAGTCCACCACGCTGGCCTAGTGCGCGACCCGCAGGTTGTAGAGCTTGACTTACCATAAAAAAATCTTAGAAACCACTCTGGTATGCAAGCTTCCTCGCGATTATCTTCTTCATCTTTGTAGTGCGTGACAACTGACTATCAATACACACATGACACCACAATTTTTTCATGTTTATACATACATAGATTCATAAACTCGCACCGTTTTCCCAGAATAAGTAGGCAAAGTTGCTGGTAGCAACCAGGATTCTCACTTCCGCATAGTGTGTTCTGTCTCACGATGCTTTAGGGAACAACCCGCGAACCTATCACCATGTCAGACACAAATTCCTGACTTTTGTTTATTATTGTTTCATTTGCTTTGATACACGTTTTCACAAAATCGATGGAACCAAAATTATGGCTTGTAAATAGACATTTTATTTATGTAGCTTTACAATTATCATCACGTGCATTGTGTGTTTCTTCAACCACGATAAAAAAAAGATACTCGATAAAATAGAATAAATAAGAACGTCTTAACTATTTAGATTAAAATCTCCGTCCCACGCTCGGAACCACTTCCTATAATTACTTGAAAATCTTCTTAAGGCAAGTAATAAAATTAAATATTAATATTTTTAATAAATTACAGATATCTACCATTGAACTGAAGTAATGCAACGAGGACAAGATTTTAATTTTAAATCGGAATTTGATTTATTTAAAAGCTGAATTTCATGTCGGTATTCATAAAAAAATGTCACATTAATCTACAAAATTTTATAGTACTTGAATTTTATTCCTCGGTGGCGCAGTTATACTACGGTACGACTAAAACGCTGATAGCGGGTTCAAATCCCAAGTCGGGCAATATGGTTTTGGATTTAATTAATTATAAGTCTTGAGGAAGGATCTTGTGCCCAAAATTTCGGTAGGTTCCACTCTCTATCACCAGTGCAAATGTAGATATCACCCCTGCCTATCCCATTTTTATTTCAAAAAATGGCGAGACGAGCATATCATTCGCCTGCTTATTAGCGAAACGACATGTTATAGATAGAAGCAAATCCAAGCAACACCATGAATTACAAAACAATGCTTGGCATTCCACTGCGGACGCCATCCAAGACTTTTATGTATGGGGTCAGGACTATGTATTAGACTGTTGGGTGTATTTATTCATAATATTTACTAGCCAATATCATCACGATAATGTCGCCCACCCGCCACGGCAGTGTGTCGCGCGCAGTGACATTCTAGACGTAAAGCGATTAATGGAAATATTATCTAGCGTGAAACATCAACGCGGCGCACGCGAGGGCACAATCAGCTCGCCAACATGCTGGCTAACGATGCGCGACTAACTTTGCGGCTGTGTGTTAATTGCTTACTGCATTATTAAGTCTTTTTAAAAATCGAATATTGGTATAGCTTGGCAAAAAAGAGTCTGTTTTTAATGAGGGCGCTAAGATCTAATGAAATATTAATATGGCTGATATACCACGACGGAAAATGTTTAGATACTTGTCATTTTTATTTATTTTAGTTAACAGGGTCTTTGTTAATTTAAAATCACAGAACTATGTATGGTAAATCCAATAGATATCTGAAGAGATATAGGAATATATAGGTCTGCCCTGGCGGTATAGTGCCATCGTCTTACACAAAACCGATGTTGCAGATGTTTCAGGGCGCTAGTAATAATTTAATGGGTGAGTTGTTTGCTCATTTGCTCGACGTCACAACAACAAAGAACCTGTCATTGGCAAAATCTCCGGTACTGCGTGGGGCTCCACTGTCTAAAATCTGTTTTTAAAAAGAAGAAGTTCTATAAAAAAGCTGAGCCCATTGCTACGCTGGACACGAAATCTAGTCTTCAGAAACTGCATAATATGTTTTAAAACGAAAAAATGGTTGCCTGTAAAGTCGGTTTTACGGGCGAAGATTTTACGTGACAACGTCTTTTTCTCGGTAGAATATTTATTGATATGAATATAATTAAATTAATCACTCAACTATAATTAGATCATAGTTGAGTGGGAGAGAGACGCAAGGCATTCGGCGGGCCTCTCTCTCGTTCGGTGACTCATCGTAACGTTACCGGGCGTTACACTTTTTCATAAGTGACTCCCAGCCGCAACCTAATTTAAGACGTTGTCACGTCAAAATCTACTCAAAAGGATTACTTGAGAAACAACTCCAGAACTTCCCGAACACCTACCACACGCAACCACTCACCTATTTAAAATAGGTTACCGTCAGCACAACACCTAAAACAATCCAAGCAATCTAATACGTTTTATACAAAAGCCGGCGTTTTTCGCGCAATACCCGGTGAAAGCAATAAATCGGCGCGAGCACCGCTGACCGTGCGGCTATAAATTCGAAGCTCGCTTGTCAATTATCATTTCCTGGGAGAGACTGCGGCTGAACGAGATACGATAGCAAGTGTGGATACTCCGCCTGTTTTGTGATTAATAACGGTTCCATCCATCCATCCATCAGCCAAAGGAAGTCCACTGCTGAACATAGGCCTCCCCCAATGATTTCCACAGAGACCTGTTGGAGGCAGCCCGCATCCAGCGAGGTCCCGCGACCTTTACTAGGTCGTCTGACCATCTTGTGGGTGGACGTCCCACGCTGCGCTTTCCGCTACGTGGCCTCCATTCGAGCAATAACGGTTGATAAATAATAAATAAATAACACCCAACAGTCACATACATAGTCCTGACCCGACGCTAAGATTGAGTTTTGTGTCCTAGGTATCAGGAACTACGAGACTTATCGGTCTATAAACACCCAGACCCGAAAGAAATATTTGTAGGCCGCACAAACATTTCTCTCAGTGCGGGGATCGAACCCGCGGCCTCTCGTTTCACAGGTGGCGTCTAACCACCTGCTCTACGGAGGCTGTCAAGCTGTTGATAACTCATAAATAATAATATATAAAAGTCAGTGGTAGGAGTAATAGAAAAGGATGCAATATGCACAACGTGACGTCTACTTCCATAAGGTGCACGCGTGCGAAAGAGAAAACAAATATCCCCACCGCACTATTAAAAATATTAATACCTCAGTAATTTTACATCGAATATTAATGCTATTTTCAATTTTATGTTTTTATAAGAGATATTTTTAGGCACCATTAAATAGTCTCCTTACACCTATATACTTTAAACTATAAATCCCAAATAAAATATAATAAATTAAAATCCACAAAGACAAAGCAATAAAATATTAGTAAGGACATTTTTAAATATTTCTGATTTGGAATCTAAACAATATTCATAATAATATACCTCAAGAAGGTCCACACTAAGTCACCGTGGACTTGTCTGATACATTTAGACGCAGGGCGAGGGGGGATTGGCTTGACGCTGTATTGATGACATTTCCATTGAGCTGCAGCATTCAATTTCGCCTTCATATTTCGTTTATAGTATAGATTTTAGTTTTATATAAATATTGCAAAGCTTAGTCTTTTGCAGTATGGCAATCTGTTTGTATGCCTTTGTTTTTATTTTTAGTTATAATTTGTAGTGCATCCAATGCAGTAATAGGAGAGAAACTAATAAATATTCATCCATCTTATAGTAAGATTTTTTTTGCATAGATTCGGCAAACGAGCAAACAGGTCACCTGAATGTAAATGATCACTGCCGCCTATGAACGTCCACAATGCTTGGATCATGGATGTGTTGCTAGCCCATCGAGAGAAAAATGGGAAGAAAGAACAGTAGTAAAAGTAGCCTAGTGCAGTGGCCGCTGCAAACTGTTTGTAATATTTATTTTACTTTGGCAATAAAGATTATTATTATATTATAAAACCAAACAACCCATTGAATTTTTTCATTGTGATAAATGGCAAGACTAGCATGCAATTCCCTTTATGGTAAGCAATACGTCAACCCACGCCACTCTCAATCGTGTCGTCGATTTTAGAGGAGGCCGTGCCCTGCAGTGGGACGTATATGGGCTGATACAGAAGCAATACGACTGCTCATCGGCAGTAGCAAAACGAAACACAATGAATAATATAGAGATGCTTTTTATTTCACTTTCCTGGCCACCCTGAGACATAAGATGTTAAGTCTCAATATGTCCAGTAGTTATTCTGACTACAATTGTTGTCTGGACCAGATATTTTTTGAACGAAATGATCCAAAAACGTGAAAAGTAAGAAGTTGGAAATATAAATTGATTTACAAGTTAATATAAATCAAATATTCCCAATTCAAAAATATTCTTTTAAACCCTTTTGAACAGTCAAGTGCCAAACGTTTTGCGAGTAATTTTCGCGGCGAATAGGAAAACGGTTCGTGATAGGAGTAGTGATTTATTCTGCCTTTTATCAGCATGTGTAAAAACATTTATGCTCAACGGTGAACTGAAATTAACAGAAAACGTGCAGAAACTATATTTTCATTTTACAAGCTTGAAAGGAAAACATTAAAAGTAAAACGGCGAGAATAGTGAAAGCGCAGTGCGTTCGTGTATCGAACTTTTTTACACAAAAAATTA
Source organism: Hyles lineata (assembly GCA_030180105.1). NCBI lineage: Eukaryota > Metazoa > Arthropoda > Insecta > Lepidoptera > Sphingidae > Hyles > Hyles lineata. The sequence continues at coordinate 1,494,020 of JARJEE010000040.1, forward strand.
CTTACTTTTATCATTCTCTCTTTGAATTTATTCCCTTTGAGCTCGATCATATTTTTGTTTTTAATAAATATTTATTTTTGCGATTTAAAAATGAATTTTATATCGCTACGTCCGGCCGATGACCGCGGATTGTGTTAAGTTTTTTAAACTGTTATTTACTGTTTTGACGAGTGTATTATGGTTATTTTTGGGAGCTGTATTTATTTGGCCATACTAGGACTGCATGGTGGACTATATGGCCTAACCTCTCTTAATTACATTCTCGATCTAGTGGGACGTATATTAGCTGATGTAGATACAGATACAGAATTAACTTAGGATTATTTAAAATACTCATTTTGCTTGTTGATAATAAACCCGTCGCGAAATTTAGACACGGAGATAACCCGTTTACAACAACACAAAATCCTGATTTTTTCAAATCATATGTATTTTAGTCTATTATCATGGATTTTAACGGTGATGGAAAACATCGTGTGAAAACCTGCATTAAATTTAAGATTTTTTATATTGTTAAGAATGGCGAGATGGGAATTCCATTCGGCTAATGGTAAGCAATACAACCGCTAATGGACAGAAGCAAAACAAAACAAAACCATGAATCACGAAGCAATGCTTGGCATTCCACTGCGCTTGCTATCCTGAGGCATAAGATGTTAAGTCTCAATATATCCAGTAATTACTCTGGCTACTAATATGCTTCACACCGGAATACACTGCTGTCTGGCAATAAATAGACATTGCGGTGGTACCTACTCAGGCGGCCTCTCACATATTTGAGACCTATCACCAGCTTGTTGGACGATGACCTAAACTCTCTCAATGAAATTTTCTGTTGTAATGGAGACTTTTAAGTCAGCAATTTTGTCTTCCATATAGTCTGAGATTTTATATTACGCCTTTTTACATAGCTTAACTTTTATTACTTTAAGCAATAGCAATATATAGCAATCGGTCTGGCATCTAACAGTTTTACTCCAATACCATAACCGATAACATTCAAAATCCCGTCATACCTTGTAACCGAAATCTGTAGCTTAATTTCGCACAACCTCAAAAGCTGAGATCTCTGAAGCATCGCTTTAATTACGGGCCGGTAATTGACCCATAAATAGTGAGGTGACGACCTACCTACCATACCGTTAGCAAATAATTACCGGGGATTATATACGCACTGGATTCACGTCCTTGCGGCCTTTTCGCGTCTATTGGCTTAAGAACAGCTCTGAATATTTGTGAAAGGACATATTTGGTACACTATAGTGAGGCAGTTAAGCCCTTTTGGATATCCAATACTAATTTCTTGAATGTTGTGGCTTGAAGGCTGTCTATTTAGAAAAGGACCTGTTTGGTATTAATGAGTGTTGTAGTTAAGCCCTTTATGGAATTGGAAATATTTTTTTTAAATCTTGTAGCTCCATAACATTCAATTTATAAAAACCCATAACTAATTTAAGATTGTATAGTTGTATAAGTTTTTAGCAATAACTATGGATTTACCACCTAAAAGCGATGATATTTAAAAAAACCACACAAAAAAATTTGCGTTTGTTTGGAAATTTTTTAGTTGCATTGTGTTTGTTAGTAGTCACTACAACTACCATCCGACAAATATATAGGAACTTGTATATTTTAAACAAGAGGATTCATTAAATTTAAAATATCAATCATGCGAATTCATTATTCAAAAACCATGCCATTTGCATGAAAAGTACTCTTTCGTGTGTGAAAATTGTGGCCGGTCTTGCTCATCCATTGTTACATTAGTTATCTGTTTTATGTAGATACAGTGTGACTTGTTAGTAAATGGACCAGACGCAGCTGCCAAAATGTTTGTTTTATTTTTATTTATTATACATCATATACATTGTATACAGGGAATCCCAGGGCATCTCAGGTGTGTATTGATATATGATTGATACACAATCACTACGTACTAAAATAATGAAGGAAAACATCGTGAAAGTCCGCTAATCCGCACGAGGTCAGCGTGGTGGACTAAATGGCCCAACCACTGTCAATCGTACTCTTGATTGTAGAGGAGGCCCATGCCTGCATTGGGACGTATATGAGCTGATATAAAACTGATAAAGATACAGTATGGCTTTGGGACTATAAAATAAATCATACAAATTAAAAAAACACAGGTAGCGTTAATTCGGTATATTCCCAGGTTTCATCTGGACGCATATTTGCGGATATTATTTCGATACGCCCGCGCGCATATCATAAATGTTAAACATAAAGCGTGTACCATTAATTAACGCCGGATTGAAGGTAAACAATGGTAGGAAACACCGTTGCACCGGCCCGCTGCGCCTGTTTGCATCTATAAACACTTTGATAAACCACGCCCTTACTACTGACCGCGTTTTACCTGAATTCAAACATTTTTTATTATATTTATTTATTTCTCCCGCCAAACAGCAGTGTAAAGGCACTGTTGTATTTTGGTGTGAAGGGTATTGTAGCTAGAGTAACTAGTAAACTACTTTACATGTTGAGATTGAACATCTTATGTCTCAGGATGACAAGCGCAGTGGAATGCCAAGGATTGCTTTGTAATTCAAGGTATTTGGTTTTGCCACTGTTTATGAGTCGGCTATCGTGGGTATTGCTTACCATGAGGTGAACGGCATGCTCGTCTCACCATTTATTGTAATAAAAAGAAATAAACTACCGATTATGTCCGCCTTCGCCTAAGTCCAGTCCACATCAACTTTATTTAAATTCAGTGTGATCACCAATGACTATATTATTTTTCCAGTCTCGCTATATCTTGTTCTGACCCATCTAATTCTGTGCCATGGCGAAAAACATGCAAGCCTCTCCTCTCGTGTCCCATGTCATCCATTCAAATTTGAAGGAGTAGTAATTATGTACATTTGAATTCTCGACTCATCCCACGGGAACACTATATTTTTTCGGGATAAAATGTATCCTATGTCAGTTTCAGGCGTTTTGGCGTCAAAACAGAATATACATACATACACACACACACACACTTTGCATTTATATTATTAGTAGGGATAGTTCTTTAGGCCAGCATGGTGGACTAAAGATGGCCTTACCACTCTTAATCGTACTCTCGGTGGTAGAGGTGGCCCGTGCCCTGCAGTGGGACGTATATGGGCTGATACAGATTTGTGTATATAGAAAAAGGCTAGCCTCATGATACACGGTTACTGCAACTCATGAAACTTCCCAATGCCGGGTGCTAAAGATAACCAGGTTACTGCTTGGCGTAAGTTTAGTACTCTCTTTAATCCTCGCTAAAAAGGCAGGTCATAGCGCTCAAGAAACACCGTAACAGGAAAACAGGGAGAGGGTGAAGTAGAAGTAGACGAAATTCAAAAAATGAGTGTGTTGTATGTGAGTATTTGTAGTAAGAACCACTTACATGTTTGCTCCCACTTTCCGTAGTGTTCCGTTATTTAACTATTTATGTTTATTTCACGGCGCAGGAAATATTGTAATTAAAATTTCCTCCAAATGAGTTTGAGTTTCATTGGATTTTTTGGTTATAAGGAGGTTGTGTTTACGCATCTATATCCTACATTATATTTTACCTTTACATTACTATTGTATAAAGTTGATGAAATAAGGTTTCTGTGGAAGATTACACACAATAGTCATACTGATTTCGACGATCAAAAACCTTAATGTTATTAAAACTTAATCAATTAAGGTTTTTAGAATCTAAATTATACAAAAGTATATATGAATGGAAGGGAAGAAGCGCGCTGAACGAAGAAAAAATATCTTGTCTGTGAAACATACGGGAGTGGACCGATATCAGCTCCGTTAAAAACAGTTCCACCTGGCTAATGACAAAAAAACAAGATGCTGAGGGCCAACCTTTAACACTGAAGAGGCCCTCAAAAAAAAGAAGATATGATCCAACCGAGAACCGAAGAGGATCTTATGGCTTATAGACAATGCGTACTGCTTCTATATGACTAATTAAAATAAATTAGTCCGTAAATGTCTTTATGCTAAACACAGGTTTTCATTTACAGAATATAATATCATGACTAGGTCTTAAGCACGTTTCAAAGTTATGGAGATTCCTAACAGGGCTTAGAAGGACTGACTAGTGACTACATAAATATTGTCTGAATTCACCAACGTTCAAAATTGGATAGCCTGTGTGGCTCAGTGAAAACGAGTCGCGAGGAGACGACAGATACGATTCCTGATTGAGACTTTTTTAATTATATTTAAACAAAGTGCATTAGTCTATAGAATAGAGTATTCAAAAATGAGAGAGAATCATTAAGCCAAGTATATAGTCATATCTATGATGAACTAAATGGCCTAACCCCTCTCAATCGTACTTTCGGCTGTAGAGGAGGCCCGTGCGCTGCAGGACGTATATGGACTGATATATATTGGTACTCTGAAAGTTAGTAGGTTGAAGTGGCAATGGACTGGCCACATATGTGGCAGAACAGATAACCGCTGGAGTAAGCGTGTTCTGGAGTGGAGACCACGTCTTGGCAAACGTAGCGTGGGCACGCTCTGGCAAGATGGCGGGACGACTTGCATAAGAGGGACGGAAGCCACTGGATGCATAAAGCAGCAGAACGGGCTCTGTGGCGTTCCTTGGCAGAGGCTTATGTCCAGCAGTGGAGTGCCACGGGCTGATGATGATATTGTTTTTTTTTATTGCAATGAATGGCGAGACGATCATGCCCTTCGCCTGATGGTAAGCGATACGACTGCTCATGAACAGTAGAAAAACCAAACAACGCCTTGGATAATAAAGTAATGCTTGGCATTCCACCAATCTCATCCTGAGACATAAGATGTTAAGTCTTAATATGTCCAGTAGTTACTCTGGCTGCAATATCCTTCAATCCGAAACACAACAGGGCATTTACACTGCTGTTTGAGGAATAGAATGTTGGAGAAATAGACATGGCGGTGGTATCCAGGCGATCTCTCACATATGAGAGACCTACCACCAGAGATATTGGTAGTCATCTGAGTTACTAGCCGGGCGAAAATATGCCGACATTTGTGAATATACAGGCTGAACCCTGAACGCGACAAACATGACTATGACAAATCCACAATCGTATGATAATCGCTATCAAGACATACATCTTACAAGTGAATGCCAAAAGCATATATTTAAATAACACTTTAAATAACATTTAAATCAATCCTCCGCGATATTTCAACGCGTGCACGGCAGGGGGAGAACGGGGTTGAAAGGGTAGGGGGTGGAAAGTTAGGCAAGAGTGAGTAAAACCACTAGGCCGTTACAACTTGTCGGTTTGACATCGGTGGTTACTTATTGCTGTATTATTCTCTAAGGGGGAACATTATATTTTGCCTGTGAACGCTAAATAGAGTAAGAGCGGACATGGCATGGATATTTTTCTACAATATTATTTTACTTTTTGCTTTGTTTATATGTTACTTGATTGTGGAAGCTTCACTGGATCATTTGTTACTTACTGTGTCTTGCTATATATGTTTTATTGTTCTGTATGTTTCCCAAATAAATAGAAATAAATAAAAATAAAATAAATTTACGCTAGTGGTAGGTCTCTCATATGTGAGAGGCCGCCTGAATAGGTACCTCCGCAATGTGTATTTCTTCCGGCAAACAGCAGTGTAAATGCACTGTTGTGTTTTGGTTTGAAGGAAATTGTAGCCAGAGTAAAATATTGAGACCACCATTGACAGTTCTAGATGTCCTAGGACAAAAACCGAGTCATACCTAATTTTAACCAACTTCAAAAAAGAAAGAGGTTCTAAATTAGTCGGAATGTTTTTTTATAGAATATAGTCTAGCATTCTTCTGTCTAATATATTTCTAATGGTACCCTAATAAAAGCCTAACAAAGATGAGGAACTTTCAATTTTCATCTTCTTTTACTGTCGAGCGATGTATTGGATGTAAACCATATATGCGAAAAAATAATATGATGCGATCATAGTTTGAAACTGTGTAAGTATCGCATTTTAGTTACAGGACACTTTTATTCAGAGAACCAAATTAATTAATATAGCCATTTAATCACTTTTACGAAAACATAAAAAGATCCTCTTATTAACAGCCGTCTTCATACATTCGCACATCCCGCGTCTCCCCTCAAAATATACTGAATATGTAGATATAATGTGGTTTGGAATAAAAATGGGCATGGTGTGAACATCGGCTAAATCATGGATCTGATTTATTGCGGTCAGCGCGCCGTGCCTCCCCGCTCTCCCCACATGATATATTTCACGATAAAAAAACTCATAAACGAGCACTGGACCACTCTGTAGATTGTGCCTTGTGTGCTTAGCAATTGTATTCATGATAGTGGGTATACGGACTAGTTAAATATTGTTCTTATTTACGTGTATATTTTCTTTTACTTTTTCTTTATTTATTTACTCGTCGGATTCATGTGAGATCTGATCAATAATTTCACCAAGCAAGTATGAGGTACAATTGGTATGATTTACAATGCGTTAGTTTTTATTTTGTGGTGCACTATCAAACGTGAATAATGGCAGATTTATTTATTATTTTATTACATTCTTTACAGTTTTATGAATCTGTGCCTGTTCTGTCAGTTAAATCTATGCGTTTATGACTAACCTATTAGGCTACTACTTAATGGCCGGATCACTAAACCACTAAAATTATACCATGTGTTTATTTTTATTCATATTGTGTTTATTCATAAAAGAACCTCTGATTAACCACATATGAAACGTGAATCAGTTAAATCATGTTAACATGATATACATCGTTTAATAAGGTTTGCTATTCATAATGATTTTTCTAAAGGTTTTTAAAAATAAAGTGTTTTTATTCACTTGGCATTAATATCAAACGTCCAGCTGACAGACATCCGCCATTTTTAGCCATGTTAAAGTTAATGAGCTGTTACATAGCTGATTAGTGGTTTTGAATGAAATTTCGTTTTATTTTCTACAAAAAATTCTTACAATGTTTTCCTTCACCATTAGAATGCGTGGTAATCGACTATCAATACACACACGACTCAAAAATTCGTACTCTGGGATTCGAATTCGCATTTATTTTATCTCTCACCGTACCATAATTTGTCTGTTCTCGACTTACCATTAGGAGCAATGTTGACTAAATTTTAAAATCACTAAAAAAGATAAGCCTTTTTTCTATTTTTTCGAACTAAGGATAAAAATACTTGTAAAATAGCTGTAGTTGTTAAAATGCGGTAGAACATTATCTGTAAGGTAATTCGTCATGTTATTATCTGTGAAATGTGAACTGTCGTCTAACAGTACCGGTGCGATCGATCATGTGTGACTTTTTAAAATATTGAACAACTTTGTTGATGCGCTTGTTGGCAATTTGGTTTATGTGCTTTACCTTGCGGAAATGTGTACTGTTTTGTCAGGATCATTGGCAATATCTTATTCGTATGTCGTTGAGATATTCTTCTTAAAACTTGTCGATTAAATTAAAACTATAGTATACATGGTACGAATGCCAGGGTACACCTCGGACTTTTCGGAGTCATCTGTGTATTGGTAGTCAATCATCACGCACTATAAAACCATAAAGAAATTATCGTATAGCTTGGCAAAAAAGATTCTGTTTTTAATGAGGGCCTAATTGAATTTAATGTTAACATGGCAGCTCGATATACTGCGACGGAATACTTGTTAATTTTATTAATTGGTGTTAATAGTCTCTTTGTATATTTTAAATTGGAAAACAAACAAAAATTGTGTTACAATGTATAAAAATATCAGCCCATATACGTCCCACTTTAGGACACGGGCCTCCTCTACAATCGACAGTACGATGGAGAGTGGTTAGGCCATTTAGTCTACGCTGGTCTAGGGCGGTTAGGCGGATTAATATTATATAGAGAAAATAGAGATCTATTTTTTTATATAGAGATGTTTTAGTCACCCTTGTTGTTATTGACAAATTGCATGAATATATTATTGTCCATATTGCAGAATAACTATCTACCTTTGCGAGCTAATTTTCTGAAACAATGCATATGATATTCAAAAATATTTAGTATCACAATATGCGGAGTAATCCAGAGCTGTCCAGAGCGCCGACGCCGGGAAGTTAGTGGTCTTAAGGAGGATCCAGGGGCCTTGCCATTTTAACATACGTGGGCTTAAGTCCCCTCTAATGTTTGCATACGTTCTAAACGTTTGTTTTGACTGTTAAAATAATAGTGGGGACGATTTTTTGGCTATTTATAAATGAAAGCAAAAATTTTACTGGTGGTAGGTCTCTCATTTGTGAGAGACCATCTGGGTGGGTACCACCGCTGTGTCTATTTCTCCCGTCAAACAGCAGTGTAAACGCACTGTTGTGTTTCAGGTTGAAGGGCATTGTAGCCAGAGTAACTACTGGACATATTGAGACTTAACATCTTATGTCTCAGGACGGCGAGCGCAGTGGAATGCCAAGCATTGCCTTGTAATTCAAGGTGTTGTTTGGTTTTGCTACTGTTCATGAGCGGTCGTATCGCTTACCATCAGGCGAACGGCATGCTCGTCTCGCCATTCATAGCAATAAAAACAAAAAAAAAAGCTAAATTATACAGGTAAAGTTTTTTGTGTTCATTCAAAATACTGCCTCAGTGGCGTAGTTGTGTTTCGGTTCCAGAGCTGAGGCCTCGGGTTCGAGTCCCGAGTCGGGCAAAGTGATATTGGATCTTTCTATTCATTATTTATCAGCCCGGTGTCAGAAATATGTGCCCGATATGGCGATCGGCTCGCCTACTTTAAACATAGGACGGAATACTCAAGAACAAACGTGGATGTCCTGGTAAAAACGCTGCCTACTTATGGAAAAAGCGTAAGTTTATGTATGTAACCATTTCCATAGTAGTGTCATCAATACAATACATTTTTTATAACCTGTAATTATTTGTGAATTCGATAAAATAGACTAAGTTCAGAGTGAATGACAGGTTCATTTCATAGAGTCATTCAATAGTATTGATTTTTAGACGTGATTTTTTATCTTGTACGTGGACGTTCAATGTTCGAACATTCGAATTCCGTGTCGGAGAACAGAGTAAACCCCCTAAATAGACACGACCATTATAACCCCATTCATAAACCACAAACACAACACGCCCGCACGTCTGTGTATAAAATTCACTGATGACCGCACTTGTACTAGATATTGAGTTTAATTTGAACATTAATTGGAATATTTTGAAATGTGAATAACTGACTATTTATATATCGTAGTACAATTGCGGCACCGAGGCAGTGCCTTATAATATGTGAAGAATATTTTCCACCATGCCTTGTTATTCTTCAATAATAAAAAATACAGTCAATTAAAACACCGCTGTATGTTTAAAAAAACACCTATTAGCCAAACAGCCCACAAAATCGTGCAGGTATACTTAACTTGAGCTCAAACAGGTAAATAAAAGACGAGCCACGCTAACTCGATGACAAACGAGTGCACACGGAGCCAACCGCGGCCCGCGCAATCCATCATTGTAGCGAAACACCGCCCTTCATCCAGATACACTACCGTCTGCTCGATTAATCAACGCGTAACCATGCATATGGCCGGCCATTCGCACTGCGATTGCAATATTTGACAATATTTTTTATTGTATCAGCCCATATACGTCCCCACTGCAGGGCACGGGTCTCCTCTACATTCGAGATTGCGATTGAGAGTGGTTAAGCTATATATTCCACCACGTAATTCAAGGTGTTGTTTGGTTTTGCTACTGTTCATGAGTGGTCGTATCGCTTCCCATCAGACGAACGGCATGCTCGTCTTGCTATTCATTGCAATAAAAACAATTTACTTCCCGACCTTTTGCGTTACAGCTTTCGTGGTCACGGGATGGGCTGAGGTATTAGTCATTCGCTCAGTTACAATTTAACTACCTACCTTTATTTACAATGAACTGTTCAATTATTTACAATTAATAACGTTGAGAAGTTAAAAAATTAAACCAATTCCGAGATAAAATCCATAATTAGTAGTTTTATTCGGTATATTAACACTAAAAATAGGCAATCAGGGTTATTGCAGGAGGCAACTTTTTACAGACAGTCATGGGACGGATACAAGAAATAGGATGTATTAGAATATTCTCAATAATCGTTCTTTGTTTCATAGGAATTAATTGGCGACATCAAAATTGACGGTGAATGCAAACTGATTGAATTAAATAAATAATCCACCGATACAATTAAACTGTGATAACTTTCAGATGACGGGTTCCCCCCCAATAATGTTGGATGATTGATAATTTAGTCACCGTATTGATGAGTTTTCAAACCTTTTTTAGTTCTTTTTATTATGCTATAGGAGGCAAACGAGCATGTGGTTCACCTGATGGTAAGTGATCACCGCCGCCCATGAATATCTGCAACACCATAGGGCATGGAGATGCGTTGCCGGCCTTTAAGGTGGGAATACGCTCGTTTTTTGAAGGTCGCTTGGTCGTATTTGTCCGGACATACTGCCGCTGGCAATTGCCGAATGTTTTGTCTTTTTCGCTCAAATTGAATTCAAAAGTCATTCGAAAGGGACAAAACATTTAAAACTTAGGTCGAAAATAAATAGAGAAATCTAAAACATATTTTAAACAAACGCATAGTGACTGGCGCGCCTTAATGCCTGCACAGCAAATTCGATTAAGGTGGTGTTACCACGTGTTTTTGCTAACTTATGAATGAACAGTTGCACTAGGGGGTTACTCTATGAAACGATACGAACTTCGAATGTACGAACGCCGTACGTAAACCTTCACTAATGTGCCTAGATACTCCGCAAAATGTTGGAATCCTCTATAGCACCGCATAACCGTAAACTAAGTTCGGAAAAAGTAAAAGTATAATAGTATTGATTTTTAGAAGCGGAAAACTTATATCTTACTCCGGACGTCGAACATCCGAATATTCGAAGTTCGTATCATTTCATTCAGTAACCCCACCCCCCCTGCATCGTAAATATGATAAAAAATTACATCAGTGTTAGCAGGTTTTGCCTGTTATCCTATTAGCGTTAGATGAGTTGTTTAGTAGACTGTCAGTACAGCTTGACGAATTTCACACACCATATTTGTTTGTGAAAATTTGGTATTTAGGAGGCCTTACGATGTTTTCCTCCACCGTTTTTCACCTATGGCCTAACCTTTTCTAATCGAATTTTCGATTTTAGAAGAGGTCCCTGTGATGAGTCGTATATGAGCTGGATTATACTAGGTTTAAAGCCAAACAAACTCTTGATCGTAGTGGGGTTTTGTGCCCAGTGTTGGGCGATTATTTATTTATTCAATTTTTAAGAAGCAACAACATTAACTTTATTATAATCACATAGATTACGAAACGATTATTAACGAAAAGCCAAATAAAGGTGTCCACTAGTGAGGTAAAGGTGCAGATACACTTTTGATACTATTATATCGCCTATGTTCATCAGGAATATTGAAGAGTTCTAATAAAGAAATAATGTTTCAAATCGGTTGTGTAGTTAACAAGTCTATTCAATGCAAACAATTAAATCTCTCCTCTTATAGTCTTAACTTGTTGCTTTATCGATAAATCATTGGTTATAGACTCAAATCCCATAATCGGTAAATCAGAACCCTTAAACACATCGTTGAGAGACATCATAATCGCATGCTAAAATGATAATCCCCCTCCCGCAGTCGGTTAAGCTAGCGACAAGAGGTCAGGTCTCCATATGTAGTCGTGAGAATGCTTGACGCTCCTTCACTACTCTTAACTGTTGCGCGTCGTCTTAACATACGTTTTCTGCATTTACACGTGTTTTTCACAAAGATGAAAGTGCAGTGAAGTTTTTTTATTGCAATGAATGACGAGACGAGCATGCCGTTCGCCTGATGGTATGCGATACGACCGCTCATGAACAATAGCAAAACCAAACAAGAAATCAATGGTATTCCACTGCGCTCGCCATCCTGACACATATGATGTTAGTCTATGTCCAGTAGTTACTCTGGCTACAATATCCTTCAAGCCGAAACACAACAGTGCATTTACACTGCTGTTTGGTGGGAGAAATATACATTACGGTGGTATACTTTCTTATTACTATTATTTGCTCAAGTCACTGGGCGAACAAAAATATTACACGACACGTTTTTTTTTTTCTTGGGGTTTATTCTGACTTTCACGTAACAAACTATATTCTGAATGCTAATGGATTAGTACCATCCTACAATAGGTGATCTGACACATGGTTACCTATGGCCTAACCCCACTTAATCGAACTGCTCCATGTCCCATGTTAGCAGAGGGCGTAGTCGCCTAATACAATAGAGTAGTTTCACGATTATTTAATAAATAAATAACACCCAACAGTTACATGCATATTCCGGACCCCACACTAAGTAAGATCAAGTCTTGTGTCGCGAGTGTTAGGAACTATGAGATACTTGTCGGTCTCACAAACACCCAGACCCGAAATAATTATTTGCGGGCCGCACAAACATTTCTCCTTGCGGGGATAGAACCCGCGGCCTCTCGTTTCACAGGCGGCGTCTACCGCTTGCGCCACGGAGCCTGTCTGGATTTTAACCATAATTTAAGTTCCCAATACAGACATTAACATGATTATTTCAGTACACAATAGAGATTTATTTATTTATTTATTTATTAAAGAAACCAACGGCGTTTACAATGTGTATCTTATTCTACAAGTACTTACAATAAATAAGGCTAATAAAAGGTTTCCATCTATATCTTTATAGTATGTTAATATGCGCAGACAGAGAGAAAATTAATAATCTTAAATCTAAAATGACAATCAAAAGCTACAATAGCAAATGTGAGAATCAGTATCTAAAAATTAACCGTATTGGTAAGGATGTTTTATGCTAGATCTATGGTAAGGATAATACAAACTTAGCGATATAAGTAAACAGAAAATAAAAAAAGTAGATGTAAATAGTGAAACATATAAAGTGTTTTGTGCATTTTGACATTTGTATTGTGTAAGTTGGCCTATAGCGGTATGAACCCCGACTATTAGCAATCAGTCTTGTCAATAATAGACTTAACAACGTGTTTTTTGAAGGTTGCTTTATTTTTAAAAAAGAATAAATCTGCATCTTTGAATTCCAAGTTATATGTTCGTGGCATTCGTATCAATGGAGAATTAGTTGCGAACTTTGCGGAACGACCTGGTACATGTAGTAAAGGCGTATGTCGAGTGCGGCGCGAAGGCGTGCAGAATGCAACTCCCGCCACCAGCTCCTCGCAGTCTAATTTACTATTTATGATATCGTAAAGGAAACACATGTCCAATACCTTACGTCTTTCTTCTAAAGTTAAAATGCCAAACCTACGACAGTCCTCCAAGTATGATTTAGCCGGTGTGCGAAAGCGGTAATTTAAATGTTTAATAAACTTCTTTTGGAGACGCTCTATACGGTCTACGTAAATTGAGTACTGAGGTGACCAAACTGGACTAACATACTCTAAGACGCTCCGTACATACGTATAGTAAATAGTTTTAAGAGCCGCGATATCTTTAAAAGGTTTACAACACCTGATAACGAATCCCAGACTTCCGAACGCTTTAGAGGTTATATTATCTACGTGATTTCTAAATAACATTTTGCTATCAAAGTACAAACCTAAATCACGAACTACACTAATTCTTTCAATAATAGCACCATTAAAATTATAATTATATAAGGTAGGATTTTTTTTACGTGTAAAGCTGATGCATTGGCATTTCTTAACATTAACTGTTATTTTATTGTCCGCATAATATTTGCTTAAATTGATTAAATCATTTTGTAGATTAATGCAATCCGATATTGAATTTATTTTACAGAATATTTTTTTATCGTCCGCATACATAAGATGACGAGCAGTTTCTATATGATTGGATATGTCGAATAGATATGCATTATATAGCAAGGGACCTAAATGAGATCCCTGTGGTACTCCGGTTGGGATTCTTATAAAATCTGATCGATATCCACCAACTACAACAGCTTGAGAACGATTTGTGAGATAGGATGCTAACCATCTTAATAGGTCTCCATGAATTCCTAGCGCATATAGTTTTTTTAATAGAATACTGTGGTCTACACGATCAAAAGCTTTTTCGAAGTCCGTATAAACCACATCCACCTGCCCTCCGCCACACATATTTGTCAAAACATAGTCTGAGAAGATTACTAAGTTAGTTGCAGTGGACCGATTTTTCAAAAACCTGTGCTGGGAAGCGCTAATACCTTTAGTTATTACAGGATAAATTGAGTTATAAACTATTTTTTCAAATACTTTACTGATCGTGTTTAATATTGAAATACCTCTATAGTTTTCAATATTTATTTTAGACCCCTTTTTGTGAATCGGTATTATGTGTGCTTTTTTCCATATTGATGGGAATATACCACTTTTTAATGATTTATTAAAGATGTAAGCAATGGGTGATGCCAACGAGGAAGCACATGAGGACCAAAATAGGGGTGGAATTTCATCACTGCCGGGGCCTTTATAAATGTTCAGGGACTTTAAGAGTTTTTCTACAGAAGTGTCTGTAATATGTAAATTGGAAACGCTCTCAGTACTTTGGATTTCGTCATTGATAGCAGATACAGAAGTAGATGGAATTCCAAATACGCTTTGGAAAAAAGAATTAAAAGCATCACATATTTGTTTGCCATCAGTGTATTTGGAGTTGCCGAAGACAAACATTTTTGGATGACTAGAAACACCACGCGATTTTTTTATAAAAGACCAAAAGTATTTGGGATTCGTTTTTATGTTATTTTGGACGTTCGTAGTATACTTATTATAAAGAATTGCTTGGACTTTTCTTTGTCTATTACGTAGAAGAGCAAATTCATCATAATGACGTCTGTTACCGCTTATTTTCCATTGTTTGTGAGCTTTCATCTTTTCTTTTATTATTTTAATGAGAGCTCGATTGTACCAAATCGGATATGAGGAATTTTGTTTATAGGACATTGGGATATATTTATCTATCGCATCATAAATTATTTTATATAGGACTGTAACCGAATCCTCCATGTTTTCAGGACTCAATAGAGAGTGCCAATCAATTTTTCGAAAGTATTCATTTAATGCAACATATTCTCCTCTGCGGAAATTTCGCTTAGGAGAAGTATGTTCCTCAAGCGGGGAGAGCTTAAGGTCATGTATATCTATTGAAAAGGAAGGGTGAGCAGGATCATGTCTGACCAGAGGATAAAGAGAGGGAGTAATGCAGAGTGGTAGGTTACAAAATGCGAGATCCAAAGTATTGCCTGCGTAATTTTTCAGGGTATTATATTGTATTAGACCCAAAAGACTTAGTTCCTCTAAAAGTTTCACACCAGTATTTTGTATATCAGTGGATCCATATTTAATATGGGTTGGACCTTCTGGTGTCCAAGATATGCAAGGTAAGTTGAAATCACCAACTAATAAATTAGAGATTAGAGACTTACATAAGTAAACATTATTATTTCACTTCCAGAGGATGCATGGAGGGGGGGAGGGGCCGCCAGCTCATTACCAGAAAAGCGGCGGCAGTGGGAGATCAAAAGGGTGTTTTTACTGAGTTTATTTGTATGGCGGCCGGCATCGACGCCACGGGCTGCGGGTTTTGTTTCCTACCGTCTGTACACATGTGCTACGGGTTAGATCGACTGTACATTATGTTTTCAAATCTAAAGTATGAGAAGCTATGTGAAGATATGAAGTCTTCTGTTAAATACGAGTATGTGCAAGGATTCTAAATGAAATGCCACGGCCCTGCATTTAATGTTGTTATGCAACTTTTATAAGGTCATTTTATTTGAGGGCTTCCAGTGGTATTGCCGTTATTAATATTGCTAATATTAGTTTGTGTCTTTAACTTGAAGTATAATGAATTTTGAAACCAAATAATTTATTTTTAATGTTTTTACTTACCAAGTTCTTTTGTCATCATTGTAAATATCTAAAAGAAAACATCATTTGTATGTACCTAGGTACCTAATCAATTATTTGTTTTCGTAATAACTATCAAACCAGAAATCGCAAAACATAGAACCACCAGAAATACACCAACGTGTTCTAAAAGGTCCTTTAAGTTTGAAGAAAAAAAAAAGAAAATCTCCCAACCCGCATTGCAAGGGTTAAATGAGGAATTTATTCACGAGGTGCGAGACGGGTTAGCTCGGGATATCTCTTTACACAGCGCTGCACGGAAATCTTGAATGTTAAGGAGCCATATTTTTTGTTCTGTTTTAGTTTCGAGGGATGCCAACGACCTTCTCATACTTTTTATAAGACTTGAAAAAAGTATGCTTGGAGTGAGCGCTAAGATGAGGTTCAACGATCTAGCAAGGGAGAAATCACGGGCTGGATTTCAGGTTTGAGATCACAACGTGTATATCATCAGCTACAGAATGTTCCCTATTGAATATAAGTGCCTAAATACAGCCTACCTGGCTTCTAGAAGATTGTTATGCCCATATTCGTCTTTTAAGAAACACATTATCATCATAATCGCCAGACAACAGACCTTCTATAAAGATATCCATAGCTATTGCATCTCACGCTTTCTTTTAACCTTTATCAAAATTAAAACCGTCTTAAATGATTCATCCCTCTCTTTCTTCTTCTTCTTTGTCTCTATTAGATATCTTTCCAAGACCAAATATTCATCTATGATTGCCCTAGTACTCGAAAGCTCATTAATACATTAAATTTTTCATCAATTTACTCATCCCATCATTAACAAATTGAACTCCAATATTCATCACTGATATCAAATAGATCCCTTAAAACAGCACGGATCGTTTAAATATATTTGAGCATCAATAGCCACCACTCACATTTCACTCATCAACTAGATTCTTTAAAACACTAAAAATATCGATATTTACGTTCCCAATCGTCCCACTGGTTCTCAATGCCTAAGTGGGGTCGCCCCCACAGCTGGGCACGTTGGGACCTTTCCAATCAACTGAAAGCTAATCCGACGTACAAATTCCGCCGGCTTGTATCCAATAAGGTTAAATGGATGCAACCAAAAGGTATCGCATTGACATATTAAACGAAAGTTAATCTCGACTCACCCTTGTCGGCGTCGAAAAGATTTCCCGCGGGAACACCGCACGTAGCCCTCGCTGGTGGTGCGAGACGTGAAGGAACAGCGGGGATACATAGTCTGGAAGATAGACAATTTTCTTATGAAGTCTTTCTATTTACTGGTAGTAAGGTCTATCATATGTAAGAGGCCAACTGGATAGGTACCACCATAATGTCTATTTCATCTGCCAAATAGTAGTGCAAATGTTGTGTTCTGGTTTGAAGGAAATTTTAGTCAGGGTAACTATTGGACATATTGAGGCGGTTTAATAAGCGCTGCCTGTTTTTCGTTGTTAAAAATGACGGGTTTTCAAATCATTATATAGCTAGATACAATGTTGCTATCCTGGTGAATAAATATTTTCCTACCCATAGAGATTTTTTTATTTATTCTTAAAAATAAAGAAGACAAACACTTAAATGTATTACAAATGAACAAATAATTACAGATGGTGGTCTTATCGCTCTAGGCGGTTTCTAACAGACAACCTTTAGATGGATATAAGAAAAGGAAAAGAAAAGAAAGCAGTCTAGAAAATATAGGATATAAATTCCAATAAAATAATATATAGATAAATCTATTTTTTTTTGCGAGGTCCAGTAATCCTTCAATTCATTCATCTTCAAACTTCAATTCTTAATTCTCGCGTATTGCAACACGTCTAAATTCCTTCAGATGTACTTATGACTTATACACTTTTTTCAATATTTCCGCTCCCGCTCCTGCCTTGCTCCAGTCTCTCAGCATAGGCCGGAGTAATATTTTAAGCGCGGCTGAATCATCGCCGCGCGTTTTTTTACGGCACATGTCACAAGCTTTTATTTCTCCTCCACTCTGACGTAGGACATATAACGATGTGTTCACATGTCTAGACTAATGTCGGGAACATTTATTTACTAAAATATTAGTGCTCCTCAAAAGAAATACATTCTGTACGTGGATATGTTTTTTTCATTTGCTGTTTGAAGATTGGATTTGAGACGGAAAAGGTAGGTTTTGAGGTTTGATACGAAATATTTGAGGCGGTGTATGTCTTTTAGTGTGGATCTTTCTTTACATCGTATTGCTTATTTGGGAGACTTTTAGTTCAACCGCTGTGATAGTTGATACCACATATAAGATTATAAAAATGCCTGTTTATTGTCTGCGTATACTACTAATTATAACTGTATACCTAATTTATAGTTTTATGTTACCTGATTTTGTAATGATACATACATACATATACTCACACCTTTTTCTCAGAAGGGGTAGGCAGAGGTGCCAGGGTACCTACATTACGCCTTGTATACTCCGTCCCACGATGTGGTAGGGGGTGAGCCTATAGCCATATCGGGCACAAATTCCTGTCTCCGAGGTGATAATGAACAGAAAAATTCAATATCACTTTGCCCGACTTGGGCTTCGAACCCTAGACCTCAGCTTTATAATCGTACCGTAGTACAACAACGCCACCGAGGCCGTAATTTTATAGTGATCTATGGTACAATATTCAAATCTAATAGTTCAAGAAAAAATTACCCTATAGAAAGATTTACGAAACGTGGATTGGCTTATCAACATAGTACACAATAAATGAAAGAAAACAGCATAGAGTTTAATGACATGGGAATAAATTCTTTAAATAAACATAAGTTAAAATAAAATATTTTTCCAGAGACTACCAATTGTTTTCACAATTCAACCACTGGAATCCACGGCGAGTCCTCGTCGAGTCACGTTCGAGTGCGAGCCAGATTAACGTTCATTATAATATATTGATCAACTCAGCCAGCGACAGTACGGCATTAGATTAATCCTATGGGCTTATTCATTGTGCCGTGTAATGAGATTCTCTTGTTTCAATTAAATATTGCTTACGGCCCGTTTATTAATACACGGGACAATTGCAGCTGACTTTTTGACGTTTACTGTCAACTTATAACTGATATTTACAATATATAAACTGGTTTTGGAAACAGCAACGCTAGAGTTTCTTGTCTGTTCTTCACATAGTATAAAAGTAACTGAATTTAAATACGGTATGACATTTTATAGCTTCAATAAATTGTATATTTTAATATTATTTTCATTTTTTATTTTAGATTAAAAAATCTGCTAAAACTTACATATTTTTGATAATTTATCGTTGTTTTTTGAATTATAAAATTATGGATGGCGTTTATTCAAATAAAATTGTTTGTTACGGATGAGATATGCCCGATATCGCCTGCCCCCTGTCAAATCATGGGAGGGAAATACGACTGAATTATGGGACCATTTGTATCTCTATCTACCCCTTTGGGATACTGACATGAGTTATATAGCAAACAATTTAGAGTCTGTTTTTCTGGTTAAAAGATAAGTAAATTACTAGGATAAAACTTTGGAGTTATTCACAAAAACAGTGATAGGAAATTATGTTTCACTAATGGGTATAGATTGCCTTTTTACGGAAAGTAGTAATCCAATGTGTATAGTAATATGATGAGTATTTATGATTTTATTTGTTATTTGCCGACATGTTCACGGTGGTCGCGGGTTCAAATCCCAGGACACACCTCTGACTTTTCGGGGTCATGTGAGTATTAATAGGCAATCACCACGCAGTAAAACGGTGAAGGAAAACTTCGTGAGAAAACCAGCATACCATAGCGGTTTATAAGAATTTCTATGGTAGTCCGCCAACCCGCACTAGGCCAGCGTGGTGGACTATATGGCCTAACTACTCTCAATCGTACTGTCGATTGTAGAGTAGGCCCGTGCCCTGCAGTGAGACGTATATGGGCTGATACAGATAGAGATGATTTTATTTGATTAATCTCATTGTGGGTTAAATATAACTTAGACATACTGACAATTCTGGTTAACAAGACCATACATAATACATTTTATTATACCCACAGAACTTTCAATAGCAATTGATGCAGTCATAAAATACCTTTGGTTATATAAAAACGTTTAATTAACGTGACAAAATAACTCAAGCCAGACGTTCGCATTAAATTCAGCAGAATAGGCCTTTCACGCCGAACTTCCAATGAAAATTATATAAATGTACAGAAAAACAAAATAGACAATCATTTTTCTAAAAGGTATAAAATATCCGGCTAACGTTCTCGACAAAATAGAAAATCAGAGTTGAAGTGTTCCCGCCTCGAACCATAATAGGCTCGTTGAAGTGTCCCCAATTTGCGAACACTTGGTAACCACCCCGGGTACGAACGGAGCCGTTTTATTTTTGCTCGGGATTTCGCTTTTAAAATCAATTATTTGCGTTTTGTTTACTTGTAATTATCGTCTGTTGCTGTGACGAAAATAAATATTTTAGTAATGTTTTTTCGAGACAAGCATGCCGTTCGCCTGATCGTAAGCGATACGACCGCTCATGAATAGTAGTAGCAAAACCAAACAACACCTTGAATTACAAAGCAACATTCCACTGCGCGCTATCCTGAGACATAAGATGTTAAGTCTCAATATGTCCAGTAGTTACTTTGGCTATAATGTCCTTCAATCCGGAACACAACAGTGCATTTATACTGCTGTTTGGCGGGAGAAATAGACATTGCGGTGATACCTGCCCAGGCGGCATCTAACATATGACATAGCTACCACCAGTGAAATATGTTATGAATTTGCGCCTGGCCTCATACCTTTGGTTGGAAGCGGGTTTGGAGAAATAAAGAAGGTTTTGTGGATCCTCTATCTACCTCTTTGGGAATATAAGCGTAAGCTTATGTTTGTATCAATATATATTTTATCTAGCCGAATTTATATTACATTAATGGCATGAAATTAGTTTTCCATTGTAATTACATCAACTATGTCATGTGTAAGCGTAGTTTTACAGGTTAATTTGATTATATGACAGTAATTTAATTTTTGATTAAATTAATGTCAGGCTATACAGTTTTCCAGTGTAAACTGACCTATCTTAACAAGTTACAAATAATAGTTACAGAATAAGTTATAGTCTAGTCAACAAGTTCAAAAACGTGTTAAATAGACATAAAGCTCCTAAAAATATGTGCCATAGCTCATTCGATTCGGAATGACGTCTAGAAAAATGTTTTTTAAGGGTTTATTAGCACATAAAAAATTGCGATTGTTATTAACAAAATAAGATTAAAAAAAAAAGGTATTTAGTTTTTCGTTAATAACTTTTAAAATAATGATATTTAAGGAATTTTGAAAAAAGAACCTGAAAGAGGAGAAAATTTCCAATAAAAAAGTCCTAACTCCCGGAACTCTATCTATATTATTTATAATTTTTTTTAACGCTGAAAATAGGGCTCCGCGAGGGCGTTACGGCATAGGCTCGCCGCGTAAAAAGCCGGTATATCACCTAAAATAATTTATTTTTAATATTAAATAACAATTTAAAAATTTGAATAAATTATAGTGTAATCTAGACACTTGAACGAAAAAAACCTCGGTGAAAAATAATTTTTTTGACGATTTTTCAAAAAGTTACACCATTTTTAATTAACTAATTTTTTTCCAATCTCTGTTTTTATAAATTACGGTATAAAAGTTTAAATAATTGGTCTATAAATTTTTCGCTTCGTGGAGCTCTTTTTGTTTAGGTAATTAATAAAGTTATGCAAAAAAAATGTATTAAAGTTAATTATTTTGTTAATTATAATTTTTTTAAACTAACTAAAAATGAAATTTTTAAAAAATTTTATCAAAAAAAATTTTTTTTGCTAATATATTATTATTGCTGTTTTCGCACCTGATATAGGTATTAATTAACATTGGAAAAAAAATTTTTACGTCATTTGTTAAGAAATTGTTTATAAACAAATAGACTATTTTGGGATTTTTAAAAATTTTTTTTTATTATCCTATAGCATAGGAGAAATGATGATTTAAAAAAAAAAATTTTTCTTAAATAATTTTTTTTATTGTTTATAATCGTTTTTTTTATATTTCAATTGTTTAAATAATTAGTTAAGAAATTATTTTATCCTCAAAAATCATCATTTACCCTTTTCAATGGAATAACAGAGAAATAATTTTTTTTTATAAATAATTTAATTGTTTATTAACTTAACAATTTGTTATAAACAAATAATATTAACCGTTATATTTTTATAAACTTCATGCTTCATATTTTAGAAAATATACCCGAAGAAAAAATCATTTATTAAATAAAAGATGTCATTTTTTTGTAAATAAATAATTTATAGAGCTCCAGTAGAAAGTTATTAAGGCTTATTTTAATAAATAAATAATTAAACTTATCATCCATCCATCCATCCATCAGCCAAAGGAAGTCCACTGCTGAACATAGGCCTCCCCCAATGATTTCCACAGAGACCTGTTGGAGGCAGCCTGCATCCAGCGACGTCCCGCGACCTTTACCAGGTCGTCGGACCATCTTGTGGATGGACGTCCAACGCTGCGCTTTCCGCTACGCGGCCTCCATTCGAGCACTTTCCGACCCCATCGGTCATCAGATCTCCGCGCTATGTGCCCTGCCCATTGCCACTTCAACTTGCTAATCCGGTGGGCTATGTCGGTTATTTTAGTTCTCCTACGGATCTCCTCATTTCTGATTCGATCTCGTAGGGAAACCCCGAGCATAGCCCTCTCCATAGCTCGTTGAGTGACTTTGAGCTTCCTAATAAGGCCCATAGTGAGAGGCCACGTCTCGGTGCCGTATGTCATCACTGGCAACACACAACTATCGAAGACTTTCGATTTAAGGCACTGAGGTATTTTGGACGAGAAGACGTCGCGTAGTTTCCCAAACGCTGCCCAACCGAGAAACCCAAACTTATCAGAATATTAATAATTCAAGTGATGAATAAATGAAGAATGATCTGTAGCAGAATATAAATTGGGTAAGTATAAATTTGACTTAATATGTTATTTAAACAAAAAATGGATATTGTTTTAATTTATGCGTAATTAGAAAGATATTTTATCACAGAATAAAAAAGTTCTTGGGTCCGTAACTGATTTTGAAATTTCAAAAGATGTAAAAAAAAACTAAAATTTTTATAAATAAATGCTTATAACAAGTGATAAATAATAGGTACAGAATCGATTTTGAATTCATTTTACAGATATAATAATAAATCCTTTACAAAAATGACTTAAATGTTCTTTACCCTATCTCTAATAGTTTAAAAGTTATAACAATTTTTAACTTGACAAATTATGTAACGGCTGTAATTTCATTATTGTATAATATTTAAAAGTGTTGTAAAAAATACAAAAAAATGTTTTTCTTAACTTTGTTATATATGGTTGTTTTTGTAATTTTTTGAAGTTTTCGAAAAAAAATATAACGGTTAATATTATTTGTTTATAACAAATTGTTAAGTTAATAAACAATTAAATTATTTATAAAAAAAAATTATTTCTCTGTTATTCCATTGAAAAGGGTAAATGATGATTTAAGGATAAAATAATTTCTTAACTAATTATTTAAACAATTGAAATATAAAAAAAAACGATTATAAACAATAAAAGAAATTTATTTAAGAAAAAATTTTTTTTTTAAATATCATCATTTCACCTATGCTATAAGATAATAAAAAAAAATAATTAAAAAATCCCAAAATAGTCAATTTGTTTATAAACAGTTTCTTAACAAATGACGTAAAAATTTTTTTTCCAATGTTAATTAATACCTATATCAGGTGCGAAAACAGCAATAATAATATATTACCAAAAAAAAAAATTTTTGATAACATTTTTTAGAAATTTCATTTTTAGTTAGTTTAAAAAAATTATAATTAACAAAATAATTAACTTTAATACATTTTTTTTGCATAACTTTATTAAGTACCTAAACAAAAAGAGCTTCACGAAGCGAAAAATTTATAGACCAATTATTTAAACTTTTATACCGTAATTTATAAAAACAGAGATTGGAAAAAAATTAGTTAATTAACAATGGTGTAACTTTTTGAAAAATCGACAAAAAAAATATTTTTCACCGAGGTTTTTTTCGTTCAAGTGTCTAGATTACACTATAATTTATTCAAATTTTTAAATTGTTATTTAATATTAAAAATAAATTATTTTAGGTGATATACCGGCTTTTTACGCGGCGAGCCTATGCCGTAACGCCCTCGCGGAGCCCTATTTTCAGCGTTAAAAAAAAATTATAAATAATATAGATAGAGTTCCGGGAGTTAGGACTTTTTTATTGGAAATTTTCTCCTCTTTCAGGTTCTTTTTTCAAAATTCCTTAAATATCATTATTTTAAAAGTTATTAACGAAAAACTAAATACTTTTTTTTATCTTATTTTGTTAATAACAATCGCAATTTTTTATGTGCTAATAAACCCTTAAAAAACATTTTTCTAGACGTCATTCCGAATCGAATGAGCTATGGCACATATTTTTAGGAGCTTTATGTCTATTTAACACGTTTTTGAACTTGTTGACTAGACTATTACAGATTGCCGGATGCCTAATACCACTTTCCTGTTCCAATCTATTTTCTTTCCCGCTATCCTCCCGATTTGGTGGGTCGGCAACACATCTATGATCAAGGGTTTGTGGATGTTTATAGGTGGCAGTGATTACTTACTATCAGGTGACCTATTTGGTCGTTTGCCTGACCTATATATAAAAAAAGTTCTGTAGGTACTGAAACAAAGTCCCTGAAATAAGATAGTTAAATGTGTCATTTATTTCTGTCATAGTTAAGTGAGTGATATTGGGCTTATATTATACGAATACAGAATCTGGAGAACCCGTCAGATATACCTACCTATACTATAAAGATATACGAGGTGTTAAAATCCCGATTTATGTACCTGTAAATAATGCTTATTCACGTATAACAAATATAATGCATCAAAGCGGCGTCGATATTATTTGTGCGTTCAGGCGAAATTGCTATATTGAAATTTTATAGTCTTGAAAGAAATTCTTTGTAAAATGTTTTAGCTTTTCAGTATTAAAAGGTTCTAAGGATCGAATTTTATTTTGTTTAATAATATTGTACGTAGTTTTTTGTTTATATCGATAGAAAGAATATTGATTTTTCAGATGGCGATTGATATCAGTGATCATTTAGAATTCTTGGTGAAATATCAACATTTTAGTATCTAAGAGACAGTAATAGAATAGAAAGACAGGGGTTTTGCTTGGCATGTCAATCATCGGTATGTGGAATAAAGAAATACTTTAGGGGATGTGTTGTCAAACAGTAGGTTTATTTGTGTCTTAGTTGAAAACCGAGTGTAGCGTTTTGTCAGCTTATTTATGTATTGTATCCTTTCTTGAGTACACATAATAAAGTAACGAAATTTAGAAAAATAATGACATAAAATAAATTAAAGTCAAATGGCGGTTTTAACGCTCTAGATAATCTCTTAGAGACAACCACGGGTATATAAAAGAAGGAGAAAGAGTCGGCAATATAAAATTATATTATTTGTACATTAATTCTCAGAATGGCGAGCGCAGTGGTATGCCAAGCTTTGCTTTGTAATTCAAGGTGTTGTTTGGTTTTGCTACTGTTTATGAGTGGTCGTATCGCTTACCATCAGGCGAACGGCATGCTCGTCTCGCTATTCATTGAAATAAAAAAAAACCGCAAAACACTTTCGATGCAATGTAATTTTTATTGGGGTGAATAAAATACATTCAGGTATTCTACAAAGGTAGGCCGATGTTTCTTTTTTGACGTGAAGGTACTAGCCATAAGTCACAATGAGTAAAACCATCTCAATTTAACCGAAAACAAATCTCGTGCGGCAATAAATTTTATTCATTAAACATTTTAATTTGCAGTAATTCATCGTTGCGTTTATGGCCTATCGCGCAAGTCACAAGCGTGAGCGATTAAATAATTATTACGATTTGTTTATGCGCGATTTTGGTATTTATTTAATTCCAAGAAAATCTTTTTCAAAGTAGTAATCCTATATGAGTTCCGTTTTTTTCCTTTTGCGGTACGGAACCCTAAAATACACCTAAAGGTTCCACAAATAATCTTGATCCCAAATGAAAGGTAGGTATACATTTTTGTTGTTGTGGGTAAATAGACATATCAGTCTCACAAATACCAAGTAATTTGGATATGACGTATAGAAACAATAAAAGGAGAGCGTACAAATATTTTTCACGCGTAGGCATTTCTGCAAATATTGATAAAAATATTTTTGCTTCATATAATAAATCGACTGCTTTGGTGGCGTAGTTGTACTATGGTACGGTTACAAAGCTGAGGTCTCGGGTTCGAATCCCAGGTCATGCAAAGTGATATTGGATTTTTCTATTCAGTATCAGCTGAGAGTCAGAAATTTGTGCCCGATATGGCGATAGACTCGCTCCCTATTACATCGTAGGATGGAAAATACTGGCGAAATGTGGGTGTCCTGGCACCTCTATCTACTCCTTCGGGGAAAAGGCGTGATATTGTGTGTATGTGTGTATAATAAATCGGTGTATACGGTTACCCTGTTCAACAGTCATCAATATTTTATCAAACAGCTTATAACTTGCGGCGGCATCATCGACGCTTTCAGTTACATCATCGGAATATTAATTTTTGCCCCGGGAAACGGTCCGCGATGAATTTTATTATCACTAAGTTCCCGGCTGAATCCAAATTGGACCATTAGTTCCAAATTGATAACACACTGAAATGCTAAGGGGAGGGGTGAGGGGTGAGGGGGTGAGGGGTGATCATTTTTGCACCTCCAGTTTTCGGTGATTTATATCAAGTACGTTTTCATTAAAAACGGGAACTTTAACGCGTGTATAATAGGTTCGGTTCCGACCCAATGATTTTTGATTGGTCGTTGGAATTTTGTTTTGTTTTTAAAAACGAATAATAAGAGGATAGTCCCATCTTTACTAGTAGATTCAATAACATAATAAGAGTCTCAGTCACCAGTAACTGAGGGGTTATTTTCCTACAGGAGGTCTACAATATGGAAGCAATAAGCCACTTTCTACAATTCCGTTTAAGTATAGGATAAGCTGAATATTTGTATTTTTTGCGTGGAATATTGGAGTCTCACTACCTAGAATCTAGTCTACCCCACTGCTAGAACGTCTCTACAACTAAATAGACTAACACAACACATAATATACTAAGCCGTGTAATCCGAACCATTCCAGAACATTCCCGTTAGTTAATAGTTCATAATTTAACCGAATGGTCCGGCGATAATTGATATGTCTGCCCGTACCGTTACATAGCCATTGTATTGATTATCTGTTTGCAGTTAATTTCTAACTAACTTAGATAACGTTTTGATATGTTGTTATTGGATTGAGAATTTGATAGTTAAGAAGGTATCATGTAGTTACAGGGCTAACAGTGTACAGACTGCCATGGTGGCGTAGTTGTACTACGGTACAATTACAAAGCTGAGATCTCGGGTTTGAGTCCTGGGACGAGCAAAGTGATATTAGATTTTTGTATTCAAAGTCAGGAATTTGGGTCCGATATGGTGACATGCTTGCCTCTATTACATCGTGGGATGGAACATACTTTTACTTTTCGTAGTCATGTGTGTATTGATAGTCAATCACCACGCACTTTAACTGCGAAGGAAATCATCTTGCACCTTACATACTATAGCGAATTTGTAAAATATATGGTATATTAAATCTGCCAAACCGCACTGGCCAGCGTGGTGGACTACATGGCATAACCACTCTCAATCGTACTCTCGAATGTAGAGGAGGCCCGTGCCCTGCAGTGGGACGTATATGTGCTGATACTGTAGGTACAGTAAAGTTAAAAACCATTCATTTTTACCTAAACTGATTTCAAAAGTCATTCAACAGCGATAAAATATTCGATACTAAAATAGGTTCAGAAATGTCTATGAATGAATCCGCTAATCATACAAAATCCTATTAAATGTACCAAAATACTTAGACTATTCTGTAACAGCGTTTACACATAAACCATCCCATTATCATACACTACAAAGTTAGGAGAATCTATGTTAACAAATTGAATTAGGTCAAAGGAACTCCCCGGGATCGAATCTGGGACCACGGACGTGTTTGGTACGGTTCTCGCGTCCACGGAACAGGACGACTCAATTGTGTAATTAAGTTATACTCTGTACACAGACCTTGTCTCCACAATACACGATGTAAAGAAGTGGTTATACTGCTAGCGGTATTGCATAAATAAGATATTGATACTAAAGGATGTCTTTATTGATGCCCTGGAGTCAATAAGCCGCAAAAGGGTCTATAATTATAGGTCTAATTTCATTAAGTTATGTTCTTTGTACTTAAAAGTGACTTGCTTTGCCAAAACACAGTTGAAGTTAAAAAAAATAATGCGTTTTAGGAGCTATTTGTCTGTCTAAAATCAAAATATATATCAAGGAGTGTTTGAAAAGAGGTGCCAGAACATCCACATTTCGCCTTTGTATGTTCCATCTCACGATGTGATTGGAGCGACTGGCGAGCCTATCGCCATGTCAGGCACACATGCCTTATTCCGGGGTCATAATGAATAGGAAAATTCTGATATTGGATTTTTTCTTTGCCCGTCCCGGGATTCGAACCCTACACCTTATTTTTATAATCATACCGTAGTACAACGCTACAGAGGCAGTCTGGGTAACATAAATAGCTGTATTTATAAAATAAATAACATATTACCCCCGCTTTTCGCTAACACTCTCACCGCATCCCTAGGCATTTGCAATGCTTGTTAATGTTAATAGAGAATTTGAATTCAACCGGCGATCGCTTTCCAGCTTACTGACTATCCATTTGGTGCATTACTGTATTTAATGCATATCTAATAATATAATTATATCGATGTTATGTGTAATTAGTCGTGCGTTTGGCCGGAATCGATACACGCCGATTATAATTAAAATTAATTCGAGTTGCAAATTATTTGTTGTGATATTACTCGCGTTTGTTGAATTCAATTTTGTGTTTTGAACGCGTGGTTTTGATTGAATATATTTGCATGAATAGTGACAATATTTTATAAATATTATTATTGCGATATATTACATTCAATGGAATGAGGCTTAAAAAAGGCTTAAAAAGCTTAAAAGGCTTCTTTTGTAAAAAATATTATGTCCTGCTTTTAAGGTAAGCGTCAGGAGAAAACTAAAATATCTAGGATTTGTGTACAATCATTTCGCACGCTGCATATACTTGTAAACTTAAACCCTCACAATTTATCTCTATTTAAAACGAATCATATTAGTACTACATTTATATTTCAAAATTATCAGCTACTAAAATCAATATCCCAACTACAAGTTCGACAATGAGTTTTTTAATAAACTCAGATCGTATCTTTCACAAAAACCGTCCCCGTGAGAATTGCTCAGCGCAACGCCTATTTCTCTATGTATCAAAGTTTGTAGCGAACTAACGAGCCAAGTTCTTCAAGACCGACTCTGTGGGGTTTAACAAAGAAAAGTTTTGGCGAAACGAAACTGTCAGCGGCAGGTATCGAGGAGTTTCAGACCACGCGGTACGCAGGTTTAGGTCCTAACTAATAAATAAAGAGACGTCTTAGCGGGCCGGAATTTGTGTTGTATGGTATGAGACCTCCGTCTAATGCCATTCGATATTCTGTCTGGAAGGCATTTGCACTTACCACCAGGTGCAGGCAGTCAGTGTGCCGTGGCAGAATAAAAAAAAATACTGCGACTGCGTCGGCGGCGCGGGGCAGCTGAGATCTCGATATTTTATCCTATGTCGGGCAAAATGATATTATTATATATGTGATGTTATTATTATATTGTGATATTAGATTTATCTGTCCATTAGCAGCTCGGTGTAAGAAATTTGTGCCCGATATGGCGATAGACTCCCCTCTATCACACCGTGGAACTGAATACATAGCCGAAATGTGGGCGTCTTGCTAGCACTTCTGCCTACTGGAAAAAAGGCGTGAGTTTTTATGTATGTACGGATGAATACGAATGACAAGTCATTAACAATAATGATTTCTAGTGATCATTTATATTTACGAATATATATCAAACACGGGAGAGAGAGAGTCAATAAGTTGGAATAGGATGCATTCGAGAGAGACATATGTCGATCAAGTACAAAGTTACAGTCAAGAACATGTCGGGAGCACCGTTATCGGCGGAAGTTCATGAAAATATGTATGAATGTGAAAGACGCAATCTCGATAGCTTAAATTTTTAAGCCTTATTGCTTTGACTGAAACATTTATTTTATAGAACCCGCTAATAGTTAGCCACTCAATTTATATTAAAAAAAAGTATTATTGACAGACTTTATTATACCTCTTCAGCTATAAGAAGCTACAAATCTCCAATCAAAATATACTCAAATTAATCTTTAGTTTTGTGCATTTTGTCACTGATTAAATCACAAGAATCCTATATTCTCGTACCGCGTTATCCGAGCGGATGGCTGGCCCGATAGTTGGAAACTCTCCCGATTTGTTTAGAGTTTTTCCAAGGTGCAAGCTTCCAAGTAAATTGTTTTGCAACTAATATAAATTTTGTTTCGGTGCCGCCTCCGTGCGGCCTGTAACTGTGACTCTGATAGTTCACAAACACCTTGTAGTTTATTCAATTTGTTCCGGATAAATCGCTGATGATGTACAGAAATAGATTTTTGGAATTCTGTATCTATATCAACCCATATACGTACCACTGCAAGGCACGGGCTTCCTGTACAATCGAGAATACGATTGAGTGGTTAGGCTATATATATTTTTGGAATAGTGATAATAAATCCGCCATCGATTTTTTTTATTGCAATGGCGTACGAGCAGGCCATTTGATGGTCTGATGGTAAGCGAGACTACTGCTCATGGACAATGGCAAAATCAAAAGATAAAGCAAAGCAAAGCTTGGCATTCCACTGCGCTCGTCATCTTGAGACATAAGTTGTTAAATCTCAATATGTCCAGTAGTTACTCGGCTACAATGTCCTTCAAACCGGATCACAACAGTAACTGCACTGCAGCGTTGATTTTCATTTAATGCAATACGACAACATACGGTTTCCCTTTTAGTGGATTTACTAAACTTTGTTGAAAGTTTTCTTTACAATGTTCCTTGCCAATTGGTAGACTTCAAGCCTTTTAAAATGTTATTGAAAACTTGCAGACATATATAGGTGCTAGTTTTCTAACAACATTCATTTTCCCCTTTGAAATGCCAACTATAAGTTCAAATAACATGTAACATTTCAAATTGCTACCAAACCCAAAACCATTGTCTATTTAATCCACGCCTTTCTCAATAATTCTTCAGATTAGGTTAAGGCAAAAAATCCGATACAAAAAATCTAAAGTACAAATCCGAAGGTATTTTTTCGTGCATATGCAAGTTATTCTCCATTCCAATTGGCATTCGGGAGAGCGTCTCGCGAACAACGCCTGTGTTTTTGCCCCTTTTCTACACTTACCGTCAGATTTCGACCACTGGATGCTACTAAGGAAACTCACGTTGAATTTGCGTGATTTTGTTATGAATAATTCGTTTTTGGCAGTCTATTTGTGTTGTTAATAGGCAATGGAATGTGATATTCAGAAAAGGATATCCTAGATAAAGTATTTAATTTAATAAGTTATTATTTATTATTTAGTTATTTATTTAATTTATTTAATGTTTGTGCGGCCCATAAATATTTCTTCCGGGTCTGGGTGTTTGTGAGACCGAAAAGTCTCTCGTAGTTCCTGATACCCACGACACAAGACTCGATTTTAGTGTGGGGTCAGAACTATGTATGTGACTGTTGGGTGTTATTTATTTATTTATTTAATAATTGAATTGTATTTTTGTAGTTAGGTCAATAACCCCTCTCAATCATACTCTCGATTTTAGAGTAGGTTCGTGCCCATTAGTGGATATATGGGCTGATATAGTGCGAGAGACTATCTGACGTCTATTTTCTCTACACTGCAAACAAGATCAAGCTGCATTCCACTAAGTTTTTGTAGCAATATAAAGATACTTTTGATAAGTTTGAATACATTGTAGATAATTTCATAATAGAACTAATACTAATGATTGGCATTCCACTGCGCTCGCCATCCTGAGACATAAGATGTTAAGTCTCATTATGTCCAGTAGTTACTCCGGCTACAATGCTCTTCAATCCGAAACACAACAGTGTATTTAAACTGCTATTTGGCGGGAGAAATAGACATTGCGGTGGTACCCACCCAGGCGGCCTCTCACATTCATGAGAGACCTACCACCAGTAAATTAAATTAATAGCTGTGACAACTTACTTCTATCAAGCAGATAACCAAATTAACATCTAAACTAATTATATAAATTATCAGATATCTAAATTAGGTCATAAATCACACGTATACTACATCGTTGTCAAACCATTAACGGCCATTCTCTATTTCATATCTATCTTTAACAAGAGGTTAACATAGCTACCATTGCTATGTCGGTATAATTCTACGCTTTATTAAACAATGATAGACTTATACAGGGTATATCAAGATTGCTACCGAAAATGAAGCCGGGTGGTAGTTTAAGCGACTTTAGACACAATGCAACAGAAAATGTTGGAAAAAAAGAAAAAAAACTATTATTTGTTTTTTTTTTATATGGCCGTATTGGGTTGTAAATACATTTTTGTCCTATAATAATAGTGTATACCCTTTTATTTCTAAAGACTCTAAGGTATAAAAGAGTTAAAATTATTATTTTAGCAAAAACTATGGATTTATCACCCAAAACTGACGATATTTAAAAAATTAATAAAAAAAATGTCACCTTTCTTTGCAAATTTTTTTGTTGCAATGTTTCTAGTCACTAAAACTACCACCCGGCTTCGTTTTCGGTAGCAGTCTTGAGATACCCGGTATATATTTATCTTGCCTATTTATAAATATACGCACATAAATTGCATCCAAATATCTATTGAAATCTCTAGTTAAAGATAGATAGATTACAGAGAACGGCAATAAGTCACTGAGCAACGACACGACGCGTCGAAGTCTCACCTAATTATAATTTAATCCCATCTCGAATTGACAATTAATATTGTATTCAATACATACTGGCCGAGGACACAAATCAATGTATAACGGGTTAATCCTGATCTAATCTGGATAATTGACTGGGGTGGTTACGACTGGGCATTGTCCACACTATA
Source organism: Hyles lineata (assembly GCA_030180105.1). Taxonomy (NCBI): domain Eukaryota; kingdom Metazoa; phylum Arthropoda; class Insecta; order Lepidoptera; family Sphingidae; genus Hyles; species Hyles lineata. The sequence goes on from JARJEE010000040.1 coordinate 1,527,157, forward strand.
CTATGAACTAATGTTGTATTGCGGTAGGGAATGTTGTGAGACTCCTGTAGGTTGGTTTTAGGTATTTATTTATTTTTATTAGGGGAACACACAGAATTATTACAATTAATCATAGATGTAGATTAAATCAATCTCAATTTATAAATAATATTTTAATAAATATTTTTTATCAATACGTATTACTGTTTGATTTTCTTTTTCCTTTTTTCAATATTAGTAATATTATACACATTAATATTTTTTGTATGACCTCTAATCGTCTATTATTTTGTCACTTTTATACCTTTTTATTATGGCAGTACAACCTCATTCTTTTTTGTAATCTGTGAATAGCGTTTATGATTATATGTACATATATTATTGTTCTTAACTTCTACTTGTATTTATCTTATTCAGTTATACAATCGTTTGTTATTCCATTAAATGAAAATAATAAACATAGTCAACAAAGTTTCCACCAAAAGTTAATATGTATTAGCAAAAAGTAAACAGGAATATGTATGTGTGTATGTACATATGTTTTGTTGTAGTTGCAATATAGTTTTGACTCTCTTTATAAAATTCATGACCAGCTTGCTGTTTTTGATTAAAAAATATTTAATCTAGACAAGACCAACTGCAACTACTGCACTAGTAAAAAAAGGATCGTGGGTTTTCACCTTTCATACCCTAAACAGACATTTGTCTCAGTGCGGGGATCGAATCCATATCCTCTTGTTTTTCAAAATTTTGTTATCGAAAAGCGCCGAAATACTTGCTTCAATTATTTATTTTTTGTTTTTTTTTTATATCAGGAACTAAAAATAAAAAAATATTTAATATTTACAAAAAAAATACATATAATACGACAAAATACAAAGTATATTATTTATCATCAATTCATCACCACTACCCATTAACACAAAAGTAGAACACGTTTCACCCACCCCACGTAATTAAAATACGCTTAAAAAAACGTACGAATCAAATTAATCACGATAATGGCACATCCACAAAGGTGCTTGTAAATATTTCACAGTAATCTACGCGGGAGAGGTTTTATAGAAATCCATTCGGAACAATGGTAGACTGCCAAAAACCCAATGTCCGGCGCGGGGCTTTTTTTAAATCACTGATTCCCTTTGTAGTTTTACAGAGTTTTCAATGGATTTAGCCCGCTCGCGACTCTTGACGGTAAGTGGTCGGGAAAGCCGGCAATACAGAATTCTTTGTTGTCCGTTATCTCTTTACATACGCGGCAATGTATCGCGCTCTGAGCCTTTGTTCGATGTACATTGCGTGTTGCGAGTCTTTTTTTTTGTTTTGCAATTTAAGAGTGAGTTTTTTTGTGAGTTTGTTTTGCGTTTGGAATAAAGTAGGGTAATTCGAATTGGAATGAATTTGGATCAAACACACTCGAAAATAAATTGATTATTTTTACAGTCATCTAATAATATAATAGAACAGACATAATCTAATCACCAAATAAAGATTATTAAGATCGTTCTTTCGTTATAAGAAGATATTTTGTAATATAATATTAGCGGTACAACGAGGCGTAATTGCTAAAACCAATCTAAATAGCTTTAAAGTCTAAAGTACCTACATCAAAGTGTAATATGCCTTGTAAATTTAATTTCACCTTTACAATTCATATTTAATTTTAATAAACTTTGCTATATCTCTAGTGTTATGTACAAGGACGTGGAAAATTGCGGAGACGAAGTCATTAAGTTGAAAGACAAGTCCTCTCACCCTCTGCGATAATAGCTGATACAAATAATGAATAATACTATATACCTATCTATAAATAGTTCTATCTAATATTCTATATAATAGTACAAAATATGATTTGAGTATGTACCGCGGAATCCGCCAGTTAAAATTTCAAAGCACTAATTTAAAAATAAAAAATATCTCATCTAATTATCTAAATAGGTAGCGTACAAGCGCAGTACTGGGGGTTACTCTATGCAATGATACGAACTTCGAATGTTCGGATGTTCGACGTCCGGAGTAAGATATAAGTCTTCTACTTCTAAAAATAAATACTATTCTCTTTTGTACTTATCATATTCTCCGAACTTAAACTATGGTGGCAATCAGTAGTGGATGTAGAATTATGGACGCCCTGGGCGATACTTCTACGGCACCCTATAAGTGCTATCCAAAGACAGTTATTCTTGGATAATATATAGGTTAACAAATCCCGGTATTCGACACCTTTTTGCACTGGCGCCCTAGGGCCGTCGCCCAACCGCGCCCTACTCTAACACCGACTCTTTTGCAGTTTGCAACGATACGTACGAACGTATGATAGAGGATTTAGGCACATTAGTGAAGTTTTACGTATGGCGCGGCGTTCGACCATTCGAATTTCGTATCGTTTCATAGAGTAACACCCCCAGAGCGGGTGTAAGCGCAGCGCGGCTCTGAGACCGCGGTCGCTGAGTGGTCCAGCACTCAACGCGCTACACGATCCGCCGCTAAGCTCATTTCGCTCGCTTTGCTTTTATAAAACTGGGTAAATTCCTACACAAAATACATCGATGCGGGAACGCTGTGGATGCGCTTGGAAGAATTTTGTTCGTATATCAGGCAGTAGGCAGTATAGACGTAAGTAATGTAACACGGGGAATTGCAATGGATGGATATCGTATTACGTAGAATTAATGAATTGAGTTGAAAATTCTTGAATGGATGCTACTTTTTTTATTGCAATGATTGGCGAGACGAGCATTCCGTTGGTAAGCGATACGATCAATAATGAACAGTAACAATACCTTGAATTACAAAGTAATGCTTGGCATTCCACTGCGCTCGTTATCCTGCGACATAAGATGTTAAGTCTCAATATGTCCAGCAGTTACTCTGGCTGCAATGTCCTTCAATCCGAAACACAGCAGTGTCAGACATCATAAAGGTAGCTGGAAACTTTGAAAATTTTGCCTCTACAGACTATCAGTAGACTAAAATCTATCAAGATACCGTTTGTACATCAGATTCTATGCGAATAACTGATTTGCGTTAGCTATGGAATTATATCCGTAACGTACGGAGAACTGATCTACAGCCGTGCAGTTCGACTTCTAAGTAGATATCGTGATAATATAAATAAATAGACATGTTACATAACTGGAATGGTATGGATAGGAGCATAAGGTACCTGTATCAGCCCATATACGTCCTTCTGGTGGGCACGGGTCTCCTCTCCAATTGAGAGGGGAAAGGCCATTTAGTCCACCACATTGGCCTAGTGCAGGTTGACGAAGTTATAAATCGCTAATAGCTTTCTTATAAACAATAAAATAAACAAAAATACCGCATCCACAAGAATCGTAAATTTGCCTCCGACATCCAAGTGCAGCCCGCAAGCTGAATGAAATTTCAGTAATTTGGTAAAGCGAATGCAAGGTAGAGCCCCAAGTGAGATTTTCTTACAATCCTTGTTTTGTTTTGAACTCTATTCGGAGCTAAACCTTCAGTATTATTTCGGTGGCCCTTAAAATCGACTGTTTGCCGTTGTATTGTGTTATGATTGAACGGGAAGTGTTTATGCTTATGTTTGTGTGGGTTTGAGCGTGATGGTGAGATAATTGTGAATTATGAGGAATGTTGGCGCGTATTTTTTGTCTGTTTGAAGACTGAGTATTTAGGTTTTGGGTTTATGTTGGTTTTAGGATCTTATAGTTGTATATGATGTATGATTAATTATTCTCTGTATACGAGAATGTATTCTTGTGACTGAAAAGAGATATATATATATATAGGAATGAGAATGTGATTGATGGAAATAAATGCGTTGAAAAGTGAGCATTATACTTCGAAGTATTATGATTGCCGAAGAATTAAAAATGAATACTTCGAAGTTGATTTACATATGCTAGGAATATTGGGTTCCACATTGGGGAATACACTTTAGGTCATTTTGTCGGTTAAAAATATCATATAAACTTTCGAAACAGGAATGAATAATGGCCTGGTTAAAGCTCGCGCTCGATCATATTTTAGATAAATAGATTAGATAGTTCTGCCTACCACTTAGGAGATATAGACTCAACCGCACATACCAGGTTTATCCAGATTGCGACCGAAGACCAAGCCAGGTAGTAATTTTAATGAACACAGACATACAAAAAAATGCGGCGACAATCATATTTTTTGTTAAAATAATAATATTTGCTATTGAGTAACATTTTCTCTTTAAAAATAAATGGGTGTACATTAGGAAACATTTACGTGTTTACCACACGACGATTGTTAAAAAAGTCCAGTTTTTTAGTTGCGTTATGTTTGAAGTCACGAATACCAAATCTGGCTTCATTTTCAGCCACTGTCTGGGTATACATATCTATAATGATATAATATTGGAAACTATGTGTATTTTTCTATATGTAAGTTTTGATAAAACCAGTAAGAGCGACCAATAAAAGCTAATAAGACGACATAATGATTCCAACATCTAACTTTTCCAGCGAAATTATCACACAAGTCGAGATATAAGTTGCGTAATTGGCGATTTGTAAGGTCAAAGGTCAGAGACGGCAATCAGTCTCCTCGCATTTTCGTGGAAAATATCGTTTGACAATTTCCCGCGGGGTCGTGCGGTTGGATTACAGGTTTACGGGATTTTCAGTCGCTGTCTGAGGTTTTATCTATGTATATTTTTTTAATGGTTATGCATTTTTTGACCGACTTCAAAAAAAGGAGGTAATCAATTCGACTGAATTTTTTTTTTGTATGTTTGTTACGCGATTTCGCCGGCAATTAGGAACCGATTTTGAAAATTTCTTTTTTGTCGGAGAGCATGATATACAGGGTTGGTCCCATAAAAAATTGGTGAAGACCTGATGAATATCTTCGAATCTGCTGACGAGAACTCCTCAAAATTGAACAGTCCAGCATTAATTCTTTTTTCGTTAGATTAAATATGAGTATATTATTACAAAGGGTAGATGAAAATGGAAAAAGGGTGGGGGTGGGGGGTAGAAAATAAGTACAATTGTAAATACCCAATATTTCCGGCAATGTTTAATAGACTTAAAAAAATAACTTTTTTGTCGAAGAGTATTGTATGTCAGGTTGGACAAAAAATATATTGTGAAGACCTGATGAATATCTTCGGACCTGAAGGGCAGAACTCCTCAAAATTGAACAGTATAGCAATAATTCTTTTTACTTTAGGTTGGAAAGGTGGTAGGTCTCTCATATGTGAGAGGCCATCTGGGTGGGTACCACCGCAGTGTCTATTTCTCCCGTCAAACAGCAGTGTAAATGCACTGTTGTGTTTCGGATTGAAGGGCATTGTAGCCAGAGTAACTACTGGACATATTGAGATTTAACATCTTATGTCTCAGGTTGGCGAGCGCAGTGGAATGCCAAGCATTGCTTTGTAATTCAAGGTGTTGTTTGGTTTTGCTACTGTTTAAGAGCGGTCGTATCGCTTACCATCAGTTGAACGGCATGCTCGTCTCGCTATTCATAGCAATAAAAAAAAGGGGAATGTAGAAAAGGACATGGTGGGGGGAGAATATATACAAATATAAATACTTAATATGTCCATTACATAACTGATTTAAAAAAGCTTTTCTTCGAAACAAATGGTATATAATTTTAGTCACATATAAAATATGGTGAAGATCTCATGAATAAGTACATATTTGGAGAGCAGAACTCCTCAAAATTTTGCAGAAACGCAATGATTTCTCTTCTATTAGGTTCAGTTTATGTGATCTATTAAAAAAAGGAAGTGAAGAAGGCGTAGAAGTGAGGGGGTGACGAGTGATTACCACGCATAGGCGTACTCAATATCTCTGGCATGTTGAGCCGATTTTAGTGTATTTATCATAAAAACAAAAACAAGGTGGCTACATGAAAACTAAAAAGTAATAAATAAAATAATATTAATTAAAAATTAAAAGACCGACTTCAAAGTGCACTACAAAGTAATAAATAATATATATTTCATGGTGCTAGTACACATTGATTAATTTTCTTATTGACTTGACTAGCCAACAAATCTTCAATACGTAATATTTTGAAGGCGGGTCGCCAAGTGACGAACACTCTGACTTACACTTAAATTTAATTTGTGTAAAACATCCTAGCGAAAAATGCGCAAGTTGTACACGCAATATTAATTCATCTTAATGTATATAAAATCACGCCTTTTTCCCAGAAGGGGTAGGCAGAGATTGTCCTGGTATCAATCAGGACACCCACGGTACGCCTTGTGTGTTATGTCCCTAGGTGTGATAGGGGGCGAGTCTATCAATGGCAATAGATAGCCCGATATGGATCGGGCCTAAATTCCAGACTCCGTCCTGATAACTAATCAAAAAATTCAATATTACTTTGCAAGTCCTTAATATATCAGTCCTTAATGGACACTGTTGAGCATTGAACTTATCTACAATCGAGGGAATGATACAAACTTAACTACCCTTCCCTTTCTTATACTTTCCTCACTATGATTTCGATCACTGTTAGTAATTCAATATAAATATACAAGTGACTCCAATAAGTCAAAGGTGTACCCTGGAATTAAAACCCTTGACCACTGTATCTTGGTGTATCCAATCCATAATAATTAGACCAAACATATGACACATAGTAATTCTATTAAAATCTCAACAAATTTACACATAAGATGAATATGTTAAATAAATACTAATTTACATATTGACCTTACTGAGCGCCAACGATACAGGATCTACAAGTAGTTAATATTAAATTGTGTTAAATTTCTTCTTGTTCGGCACTTGGCGACCCGCCTTCAAAATATTACGTATTGAAGATTTGTTGGCTAGTCAAGTCAATAAGAAAATTAATCAATGTGTACTAGCACCATGAAATATATATTATTTATTACTTTGTAGTGCACTTTGAAGTCGGTCTTTTAATTTTTAATTAATATTATTTATTATGGTATTATTTTATGAGAGGGTACGAGTAAGCGTGTTTAGGTGTGTGACATCGAAATACCCTTTTGGCATATCCTAGGTTAGTAGAATGGGAGCTTAATAACAGCTTTCGTCCCGATAAAAAAAGCCAGTCATAATTAGGGGTTATTTATTTTGGCGAAAGGTTTGTACGCCTATAATGGGCACATACCAGTATATTTAAATATTCACATCTGTATCTGTAGCAGCCCATATACGTCCCACTGCAGGGCACAGGTCTACTCTACAATGGACAGTACGATTGAAAGTGGTTAGGCCATATAGTCCACCACGCTGGCCTAGTGCGGGTTGGCGGACTTACATACCATAGAAATTTTTAGAAACCGCTATGGTATGCAGGTTTCCTCACGATGTTTTCCTTCACCGTTTTAGTGCGTGGTGATTGACTATCAATACACACATGACTCCGAAAAGTCAGAGGTGTGCCCTGGGATTTGAACCCGTGACCACCAAGAACATGTAGGCAGCCGCGTCTGGTCCGTTTACCAACAGGCCAAATATTCACATAGTATTTACTGAACCTAAAAATAAGCGATTTAATGCATTATGTTGTTGGTGTACCTACTATTTTTAAATAAATACGAAAGTATGTATTGTGCTGTTGGTGTACCATTTATAAATAAATAAAGAGAAAAGAAACGTGACACCTAAGACCAATACAATGCACTACCATACAATAATCGGCAAAAATAATTACTGATTATTGCTCAATCTGTTAAAATACTCCATCAATATATCAACCAAAAAAAGATAGGACAGTTCAAATATCTGTAACCTACCAATGTTCGCATTTAAGTATAAGCAACGACTTCCAATTATACCTATAACAATACATAAAAGTATAAATTCCAAACCCGTCCGTGATGAATTCTCAGCATGAAATCCACGCCATACAAACCCTTATTAAACAAATCGTTGAAATAACAGCGCAGCGTACAACCCTCCAGTGCATTTCCTTCAAAGTTAAATTAGAGACAAGGATGCCAGGACCTTGCATAGTGCACGAGGTCGTTTCGACCCGGTGGCTACTACACGCCGCCCACCCAGTCGTAATAGAGAGTATTTAGGGTTAGAAGGGACACTTTGGTTTAGATATTTTTAACCGATGTTAGGTATGAACAGTAATGTATGTTATATCATATATCTCTTATATGTAAGAGGTCGCCACAACTGCAATGTCTGTTTCTACCGCCAAATTGCAGTGTTAATGTACTGTTGTGTTTCGGTTTGAAGGAACTTATAGCCAGCGTAACTAACTTAACTAATCTTATCTCAGAATGGCGAGCGCATTGCAATACCAAGCATTGCTTTGTAATTCAAGGTGGTTGGTTTTAGCCAAGGAACTTATACCTTATAAGTTCCTTGGTTTTGATACAGTTCATAAACGGTCGTATCGCTTACCATCAGGTGAACGGCATGCTCGTCTCGCTATCCATTGAAATAAAAAATACAACTAGCTATGTGTTTTACAATATGCTGAGTATCATCATTAACCACATGAATACCACTGCTGAATAGGTTTCTCCAAAAAATATAGAACTGTTGAAAGTGGTCCGCTTCTATCAAACAATTTATTAAAATTCATTGAAAATGTTGTATTATCATTATTCGATATGTCACAGTAAGAAGACCATAAAGTTGTAAGGAATTTAGGCAAAAAAGTTAAAACATAACCAATCCTTCAATTCACCAGAGCACCATTATTTTTTTATTGCTCCAAAGACTTTTTAATCATAATTTCCACTCCCAATTTTATTGTCCATGGCTAACTTGCTTTCAAAATACACCTAAGAGACAGGAGTCATCTGATTCATCTCTCTTCACAAAAAATCCTCTAAGAGTACACAACCATTTAGGCACAATTAGACTCGACAATTCCCCTTTTGTCTTCTACTCTATGCCCCTCCATGAAACGAGTGAGCGTTGCTACATTACTAAGCTGTAAACTAGAACCTTGGTCCTTGCGAGGCCAAGGCTGCTTCCGTGTATGTTCAATGCGTGCTGTGGAACAAATGTATTTTATACAAGCATTTTTGTTTGCAATTAAGGCTATATTAGTGGAGCATGCAGTTTTTATAATTATTGAAAAGTACAATTCAAGCGAAATTGAACTTTGATTACATTGTGTACATGATATAGTACTTGAGTTTTGAGGGTTTTATTATATTATGATGGAGTGACTAAAATTTAATTTGATATATTACGGGACATCTATCATCTGTTGGTGTGTGGTGATATCAGGAACTAAACATAAAATTAAAAATATATTTAAATACTTGCGTTGCTTTGGATATGGTCATAATATAAACAACGGACATTTGCACTTGTTCTTTAATAGAATAAAAGATCCAATGTAATAAAATATAAAGAGTTAAAAACTATTCTCATTATTTTGAAAATAGATATACAAAAATCTGGGCACAGAAATAAATGGGGATATATTTCTTAACCGGACCTTTACATAGCACTACACTTTTGTGACACATTTGTGTCCGTGTGAAAACTAAAGGAGGCGAACACTATTCAAATTCTACTGATTACAATAAATGCAAAACAAATTTACTACAATATTTTGCAAGACATTAGCTCCTCAATGTTCCGGGCCCAATTCACACCACATTGAAAAGTAACTAAAATTGTTTAACCATTGTCAACCTTAACTAGAGAAAGCTAACTTTTTTGTGCTAAGAAAACTAAATATAAAGGATCGCAAGCATTCACTCAAGCCCCCACTTAGGCAAAAGTTATTGAAATTTTATTCGCGGCTAAAAATGTGCAAACCTACATAGTCAGCGAAATATCCTAACGTTCCAAAATATAAAATGATTGTCATCCCCAATAGAGGGTGCGACCCTTGCTCTGTTGAACAAAAACACCTTTTTTTGTCTATTTCACAAGAACTTCATCTCGTGTGCCCAAAGGTTTTAACTTCAAGTACAAATTAAAAATGGTTTGGGTGGTTATTATCGGTTTTGGTGGCGACATTTATGGGTTATGAGACATTTTACAAGATTGTGAAGATGTTAGAATACATGCTTTATGTAATGCTTGTATCGCGTAAACTACTGCTGGAACCTTATTATACCATATAAGCTCGCAATAACCGATTAATTAATTATATGAACTAAAAAAAAAATAAACAAAATACAACCTTAAAAATATCATTTTTTCAAACACAATATATATTTTAGAAAAGGAATTTATGTTCAAAAATAAACTTCAGAACGTTAAAGATAATATCATGAGCAAGATCTAATCATGAGCAGTTTTTTGTCTATTGCGCTGTTTTTGTCTACTGTACATTTCAGTCAATCCAAAGGCTGTCTGGAGGCGATCGCCGACAGCGATAAGGCCGCCACTTGTACTATCCACAGTTAGTCTTCAAGCCTCGTTCTCGTATTTTTTTTAACTTTTTTGTAGGGTGTACACTGTACGATAGTATCTAAAAACTATAAGATATTTAAACCAAGAAAATGAAATGAGTTTTTATTAAATTAATTTTAATTTCTTAGTAGGAAATAAAAACCGTAATTATTTCTCAATACCTAGTCTCGAAAACATAAACTGTAACGGTGTAAACTGTATAACAATTCAGTAAAATATTTAAGTCGAGTAAATTAGTAAAATTAAAATATCGCAATAGTAATAAAACCCTTTGTTAATAGACATAATCTCGAACACATATCGAAGTTTCGAGAATAGCAGTGGCATCCCGCCCTCGCGTTACTTACACCTTTCACTAATGAGCGAGATATTTTTTCGATTTTCAGCCAAAACAAAAGGGGGATATTTTCGGCAGATCAGGTACAACCCCCAAACCCTCTAAAGGGGTGCATTCTGCGATGCACCGAGAAGCGATTACGTGACGCGGGGTTTCATTAAAAGTGTAAAATATTTTAATGGGATATAAGGGTTGTTGAATATTTTTCGACATAATGACATTGGGATTGTACCTACGTAGGCTGGGAAATGAGGTGTATTAATACTTGAATTGGGTGGGGCATAAAAACCTGAAGAGTTTTGAACAGTAGGAATTACCATTATTTTTATTAGTGAGCTTCGATCGTCTAGCCAAAATTCACGAAAACAAAATATTCTTACGTGGGATGGCATTTTTTGGAATTTATAAAAAAAAAACTTTCAATGGTTTTCTTTTATTTTTTTTCTTCCAAGAGTAAAAGCTGTAGTTGGCCTGCTTCGAGGCACGTGAAAAAAGAAATCCTGAGATTTATGAAGGGCCACCGCGAGGCCCAGACAGTCATTTCCCGCCATTGAATATAATACACAGTCCTACAAAACTGCTTCTTCATGCTTTCCCGCTTAACAACAGTGTAAATACATTGTTTTGTTCCGGTTTGAAGGATATTGTAGTCAAAGTAACTACTGTACATATTGAGACTTAACATCTTATACCTCAGTATGGCGAGCGCAGTGGAATGCCGAGCATTGCTTTGTAATTCAGTGTTGTTTAGTTTTGGTACTGTGCATGAGTGGTCGTATCGCCTACCATCAGTCGGATGGCATGCTCGTCTCACCATTAACTGCAATAAAAATAAATCCTTGTCAGTTTATTTATCAAAACCATAACATATAAAAATTCAAACAGCCTACCTTATGACCCCACTATTCATAAAGCACTTCAGGAATATACAAATAGAAAAGTGGTTTCTACACAGCGTTAGGTGGGATTGTACTCGGCAATTAAGCAGATTGCATTTATATGGGTTTCGCATAAATCAGGGATCCGCTGCGTTCCGTGTCGGGATGCGAATTCCCCGAGGAGCGGGCCACGGGAACAGCGGGTTCGGAATAGTATCTGAATTAAATTGGGGCATGAAGTTCTGTCTGGATGCATAAAGCAGCAGACTGGGTTCTGTGGCGCACCTTGAGAGAGGTATATGTCGAGCCGTGGATAGTATATAGACCTTTGGAACAGAGAAATGACTGAACGCCGGTGTTAGTTACTTAATTTCTACTTTATTTTTAAGTCGTTTACCAGCTTGTAAAATAATACATATTTTTTGGCAATATTGTGAATATTTCCTTTCACTAATCTACTAAGATTACATACACAAAACCATATAGGGTAAGTATATTTTTTCATAATAAGTGAATAATGCTCCTAGTGGATACTCTGTTATACTAAGTTGTTAATTATATCTGCATAGCATATTTAAAACCTTAATGAGTTAAAAGCAATTTTTACAAATCTTATCGAGGATTTGGTTTAATTTTTAACCGTTCATTTCGATGTGTAACATTCGTATAAATCTAAAATACCATTAAGGCTTAAGAGTTATCGTATTAAAAATTTAATTAGGCTCTTTAATATAAGCGGACAAGTCCGCCGTTTCTGTAGCCCGAAGATGTAGTCAGCTATATGTCTTCGCGTGATTTACTTTAACGTAATTAACGCATTTCGTTGTAGACATTTCGGTGTTCCCCGGGGACTTTGCCTGTCACGGGCCGTCTGCGAAACCGATTTGCGATTTCTTATTTTATTACTAACGACTTGAAAACAAACTTGAAAATAAAGACGCTTAAGAGTGATATTGCTTTGAGAAAATTGTCAGGCGTTTATATTTGGTTTTTAATGCTTAAAATTGATAAATGCAGGATGTCGGCCGCTTCTAACGAGTCCATATGGAGAAACTTGAAGGAATAGACCTTTTTGTTCAGTAGTGGATTTTATTAAATTTATATATGCTTTATTAAACATCAAAATGAAAGACGCCTACAAAACACTTAAAAACTAAAGGCATGGTTACAATAGGCGGCCTTATGCCAGCTGCAATCTCTTTCAGGCAACCTTTGGATGGACTGGACTTTCTGTGGCTGAACAGAGAATGCGCGAGAGGAATGTTTTGACAGCCTCCGTGGCGCAGTTGGTTAGACGTCGCCTGTGAAACGAGAGGCCGCGGGTTCGATCCCCGCACCGAGAGAAATGTTTGTGTGGCCCACAAATATTTCTTCCGGGTCTGGGTGTTTGTGAGACCGAAAAGTCTCTCGTAGTTCCTGATATCCACGACACAAGACTCGATCTTAGTGTGGGGTCAGGACTATGTATGTGACTGTTGGGTGTTATTTATTATTTATTATTATTATTAATGTGGTGAGTAAGAAAATAGGTATGATACCACTTTTCGAGGTCGGTTATTAGAAATACTGATGAAAAAGCAAGGAGTTAGGATATTTTAAACAGTTTCATATACCGAATGTACAACAAGGTTAACCTATTTATGCTGATACACAACAACCTGTCATATTGTTAACCGAACTATTGGATCTGTAGTTAACTACAACTTGGCTAAGCTTTAAATATATGTACGTACCTACATAATATTTTTCTACGTACTTCAAATTACACAAATGCACGTCTCAAGCAACCAAACAAAGGAGTAACACCTTCCAATGACAATTTTAATGCACATAATATATAACATGACTACACCCCGTTTCATAACATTTATTAACTCCTTACACACACAATTCAGAGAACTGGCATATAAAGTCATAACATATGTACACTGATGAAATCTAATCACAGCGACCCATTGTATTGTTTGATTCATTCCACAACGGGCGAGTAAATCACTAGGAGATTGTGGTGGTACGGGCTGGGCGCAGATACGGCAGATTACGCCGCTTCTATCGCCATTATACTTCGGTAATGTGTGACCGAGGTGCGCCGAAATATGGCAAATATATGCAGGGTACTGTCGCGTAGAGAGGTGTCTTGTCTGCTGATTTTTTGTGGATTCATCAGGGGGGTTACTATATCCTCCGACACGACTACAAATATGCCTAAATACTTTTTAAAATGTTGGCATCCTTCATCGAACGTCGTAACCATAGATTAAGTTCTGTGTGAATGATATGTTTCATAGAGAATAGTGATTATTAGACGTCGAAAACTTTTATCTTATATGTAGACGTTGAAAGTCCCAACATTCGAAGTTTGTATCGGAGTAGAGAGTAAGCCCCCGAATCGGTGATACCTTCAACAAGCGTCAGGTCAAAAGTACTCTGAACAGACGAGAATGCATGAAGAAATTGATGAAAGTGGATGAAGCAAAAACATTATGTCAGCATCGAGCAAAATGGCGGTCTATAGCCTCTGCCGCCTATTCTTATGGGATATAGGCATGACGATTATGTATGTACGGTAGATCTGAATAGCCAGATCATCATAGGTACATACGTAATTATTTTTAATTAGTTTTACCTACCATATGGTTTAAATAATGAATTTAGAGTGTTTGATTTTAATAAAATAATTATCTATGTAGGAAAATTAATAGAACTTAGTAAGCGACACTTCAATTTAAAATTTCCCTCATATCTCCAAACTGTTGCATTTATTAACTCTCCAACCCCACGTATTTATACGTTTATTCTTTTAGTGTCAAATAAACTTGGCAACCAAACCCTACTTAGGAAATTGTTCCGGCGAGTTCGAAGATCAGACTTCAATACACCATCCCAATCCTTTTCTAATTAAGTCACTACTAATAAAATAAGTCGTATTATGAGAGGAGAATTGACTTTTGTATGCGAATGTATCGGCTACTGACATCAGACATGGTAATGTGCGAAGGAATAAAAATTCAGAGGACGACGGCTGGCCGCACTAGTTAAATCATACGCTATATTTATAAGGGCCACCTCATACAGGTAATATCAAGACTCAACGAAAACGAAGTAGTAAAAGTAGTTTTACAAACACAATGCAATTAAAAATTTTGCAATGAAACACGATTTTTTTTTTTTTTTAAATATCATCTTTTTGGGTGGCAAATCCTTAGTTTTTACTAAAATAAAAGGGTGTATACTATTATTTAAGAAAAAATTTAAATACGACGATAGGAAAAAATATCAATCACTCGGCTTCGTTTTAGTTAGCAGTCTTGATATACCCTGTATAACCTCAGTGTTTGCGCACTTGAAATGCTCTTGTGTAAAGAGAAAAATCTGTTACGTCTTACGTCAAAAGTAATAGATTAAAAAAACTGCCTGATAAACCAATTAAAAAATAAAATTGGTTACTGGCACCAAAGTCTGAATTACGAAGATACTGAGGCATTATTACATAAAACACATTAAACAGGTATGCCCAAATTCCTCATTCTATTTTTTTGTTCCTTTAAATTAATATAAATTTTCTACTTTCTAAATTTCTGTCTTTATCTGCCCATACGTCCCATTGCAGAGCACGGGCCTCCTCTACAATCGAGAGTAATGATCGGTTAAGAGTGATTAGGCCACATACCTACATCCACCACGCTGGCTTAGTGTGGGTTGGCCGCTAGCGGACTTTACATACCATAAAAATTCTTACAAATTGCTATTGTATGCAGGTGTCCTCGCGATGGTTTCTTTCACCTTTATAGTGCGTGGTGATTGACTATCAAAACACACATTACTTCGAAAAGTCAGATGTGTGCCCTGGGATTCTAACCCGCGATCACCGTTTATATACAGACGGTACAGAACACATAAGGCGAAACGTGGGTGTCCTGGTTGCATCTCTGCCTCTCTCTTGAAGAAAAAAGCTTGATGTGTATGTCTGTAACCTTTCAATCACATTTTTTACTTTTCTCATAATATTTTCCTTCACAATTATGGCAAATTACAATAACCTAACTAAGAATACATAGCAAATAGTTTTAGGTCAGTCTACACAGTCCAACAACAATACATACTCTCAACATGAATAGTCTGAAAACATTATGACGTCACAGTAACAAGGGACGGACACAGAATTAAGCTAATCTTCTACATCTACCTCTGTTACTCCATTTCAGAATTATGTAATATAATTATGAACACTATTTCTCTATCGTGACTTTACATTATCTTGTATATTATAAAGAGCTGAGGGCTATGATAATGTAGATATCGGGTGTGATTTCAACATACATAATCGTCATGTCTCTATTCTGTATGGATGCCCAATAAACCTGTCTTCTTTCAATCTTTTTTCTTTCCTGCTCCAGATTTGATGGGCGGGTAATATATCCATGATCCAAGCGTTGTGGATGCTCATTGGCTCCAGGAATCATTTACTATTAGGTGACCTGATTGTTCGTTTGTCGGACCTATGCAATGTAAATTTATAAGGGTAGACAGAGGCTATGAAAATACATATCCAGTGAAATATTTCATGTTTGTAAAATATCTTATGTCCTATCTGAAGGGATAATATTAGTGTTATTATAAAGTTAGTAGTATATAATAGATACTTAGAAAAGTATTAAGTGATAAATCATACGATATACATTCACAAATACGAAATTACAACACAATTGATCAACACTATAGCAAACACAACAGCAAAGCTTTGGGCCCACCTATGACTAAGTAAACAAAATAATTTGATCTAAAATTAATCGTATACTTTAGTTAATTTTTCTATCATCTGTTTGTCGATCATGATAATGTACAAATTCAAAAAAAGCAACACAATAATTAGTAATTCCAAACGCTTGGTTGTAACACCTCTATACAATTACAATATTTCCTCTCGCACCATTTCAAATTAACTCCATACGTGACTTAGAAATTCCTGTTAAATTATTCATATAAATAATCCTTTAACACGAGTAACGCCGTACGTGCCGGGCTCTCGCCGTGGTTAATTATTATTTTAATTAGACACTACACTTTCTAACACTAACTTATCGAACTGGCGTTTGTAAGGGATTAATGGTTATAGTTTTGGGTATATTCTTACCGGATAATTATATCACACCTTTAGAATTAAAGAGACCTAACTAAAAAAATCTATTTTTTTGAGAAACGTTCATTATAGATTTGTGAGAAATTTTTTTTATGGAAGATACATCGAGAAGACCGAAGTATACATATTTCTATCTTTGACGTGTCAATGGGTCCTTCTTTAAGTGTCGATGGAGATAATAAAATCATTTTGAGCCAATATATGATTATAAGCCAAAATCAATTTTTTTGGATTTGGCCACTTTAATTCTAAAGATGCGATATGATTTAGTCCTGTCTGCGGTAATAAGACGGTCTTTTTCCTCTGCTTTACTGGGGAAAGATATCGTAGCGTACTTCAGTTTACAAGGTATTTAATGGCATAATTATAGTACACCAACCAGGAGAATGTAAGCTAGCGTGGCATAGTGTATTGTTTTTGTCATAATACTTTGTTGATTTGTCTAGATTTAGTATATTAGATCGTATAGAGTACCCCCTAGCTCTCACCCTCTCCTCCTCCTCTCCTCTCCAAACCTCTCCGTGTAAATGGGTTATCATAGTAGAAAAATAAAAACTGCGGAGAGATTTCGCTACTGTTACCGATTCCGGCAGATGTCGACGCTGATTTTTTGAATACCGGTTCATTATAGTGTACATACAATCTGATAATAAATGAAGTACAATAATTCCTTTAGGGTTCCTCACATGTGAAATACAATAAATTAAATAAATATACACAACATTCACATACATTGTCTTGATTCCATTGACACTAAGATCTAGTATTATGCCGTGGTTATACGGAACTACGAGAGACTTTCGCACTCACATACACCCAGACCCGAGACAAATCCTTGTGGGTCGCACAAACATTTTTCTCAGTGCGGAGATCGAACCCGCGGCCTCTCGTTTTACAGTCGGCATATAACCAACAGCGCCACGGAGGCTGTCAATCATACCCGACATCACATTAGCACGCAAAACCATATAATTAAAGCAGAATAACACCAATTAATTAAGTGAAAACAGCCACGTGCACCAACGAGTGTCGGGTGTCTGTGTTGAGTCTTCGAGGGAGAGCCGAGTGTTTGGAAAAGAAACACCGAACCGTTTTAAAGTATCACACCAGATGCGATTAAATTGGAAAACATTCACTCAATTTCCTGGCCGAGGGGATGCCGGTGTAAGCATTGTGGAGCGTTTGCAAAAACGTCGCCAATATTCAGGACTGTTATTTATTTTATTTTATTTTTAGTATGTTCATTTCAGATTCGTAGAAACGATTTTAGCGCAATAATATGTTAGTTAATATTGCAGATGTACACGGGCAGCTCAAGATTAGAGTGATTAGTGTTCATTTTTGAGGTTTAGGTTCATTAGTGGTCGACAAGTTGAGTTCATTAATATTTAAAAAACACCCAATGGACATAATATTTATCGTAAAACTGTACATTGGTACCAGCTGTAATTTATTTTTTATTTTTTTATTAGCTTATTCTTGAAATTCTTCCTTAAGAAACATTTCGAGACACTTGACCGCACACCAATTTTCTACTATACTATTCTAGCAACGGTTTCATTGCACTTAAAGCTATTTACACTACTATTCGGGGTCCAGTTGTCCACTGCCGATTATTATCCCTGTCAGCTCGTTCTTTTTTATTGCAATGTATGGCGATACGAGCATGCCGTGCAAAACCAAACAACACCTTGAATTACAAAGCAACATTCCGCTGCGCTCGCCATCCTGAGACATAAAATGTTAAATGTCAATATGTACACTCTGGCTACAATATCCTCCAAACCGAAACGAAGCAGTGCATTGCTGCTGTTTGGTGGGAGAAACGGACATTGCGGTACCCACCCAGGCGGCCTCTCACGTATGTGACATCTACCACAGTAAAATTTATTACCATCAGTGTTTCTGATATAATTTTGGCAATTCTAGTCTTCTTTAACTTGCGGACGGTACGTTGGGCGCACGTCGCGCGCCGTCGCCGGGTGCAGTCAGACAAACCGCGGTGAGTGGCCGATAGTGAGACTTATGTATTTGCTGACTCCACCCTATCCGCAATCTAAGGACTCCACGTTTTTACCTTTTTAAATTACTCAGCGCGAGTTTCCGCTGACTACGTGATTTATTTCATTTATATCAAGTTTCGTTGCGCGAGCCGATTGTGTTGCAAGTTCTTGTTTGCGGTTTGGCTGTCGAGTTGAGTTACGGGTTTTGCTTGTGTTTACTGTATTGATGGATGTTGTAGTATTACTTAATTTACTTGGTCTTATCTTAATATATTGAACTGGGGTCTACGTAATATGATTAAGTATCTGTATCAGCTCATATACGTCCCACTGCATGGCACGGGCCTCCTCTACAATTAAGAGTACGAGTGAGAGGCGCTAGCTCTTATAGTCCACCATACTGGCCTAGTGTGGGTTGGCGGATTTTACGTACCTTAGATTTTTTTTACAAAATGCCGTGGTATGCAGGTTTTGCCACGATGTTTTCCTTCTCCTTTATGGTGCGTAGTGAATGATCATAATTAATCTACACATAACCGCTAACATTCTGAGGTGTGCCCTGGGATTTGAACCCGCGATCACCATGAACATGTTCGTGGCCCGTTACCAACAGGCCACCACGCACTTGATATCTAGAGGATAATATTATTAACCATAAATACTGCTAACCATAAGGGTTCAACATAGCGTATGATTAGTCAAATTAATTTAAATCTAGTTCGATGCAAAATTGTTTATTAAAGAGATTTAGTTAGCATCAAATTCATTTTATATTCGAAAAGCGTGTTCCAATGTCGCCTAATCAAAATGAACGGGCAAATTATTTTCAATTATAATTGCTCGCATTATTTCAAAAGGCGCGTATTTTTTTACTTGTTATAGTAAAATGGTTTTTATTGCCCGCATAGATGTTGCTATGGTTTAGTTTGAAAATAATTACATTTTCCACTGTAGGCATTATCAATACTGGTTATGTACATTGTAGACTATTTTTATACTGGTACACATCTGGTACACCAAAGAGAATACAATGTACGCACTTGATGTTTAATGCGGTCCAGGCTGAGTATTGGCTTAGTGATTGTCTCTTGTCACTCGGCACAGATTTCTATTAAGCCAGCTTAATATTGACATACGTAATATGTATTCAGGATAATCCGAAACGTGAAACGCGAGATAATTACGTGAGTCATTACTGTAGATCCTTAACTTCTGTATATAGTGGTCACAATTCATGTGAATACCAATATGTACATATATAAGAAATATTATAAAAAAAATCAAAGATATTTTCGTTTCAATTTCCAATTATTAACTCTAACCAACTTCGCAAGGTGCGCTATATACGAGTGTTATGAAAATTGAAAATATCCAATGAAATAATGAAGATTTTCAAATAATAGTACTGAGTAACTCCGCTAGGTGCGCTGTAGACTATGACAATCTCTGATAACATAATGCGGTTCTATTTTCAAAGATTAGTTCTAAGTATTTCCGCTAGGTGCGCTGTATTGACATTTCAGTCGATAGATCATAACAGTGACGTCATAAGCTAGTCGGGTTGGTTAGTGCTCAGTGCTCTTCCTCGCAGAAGGTTATTTAATATTTCCTCCAATAAGTACATAGTTGGGTAACACTACGGCGGCAGCTCCCGCACAATGTTCACTGAACCCTTTCCACTCTGTTTCATAGACTAAAAATATATCCGTTGTAGAGGCGACACAGCTGATTGCTACCTTAATATTGTTTAACAAATATTATTATTTTTGATTTTCTCAGTGGCGTACTACTGTACGGTTACAAAGCTGAGGTCTTGGGTTCGAATTCCGGGTCTGGCAAAGTAATATTGTATTTTTTTATTCATTTTCAGCCTGGCGCGGCGTCAGGAATTCGTGCCCTATATGGCGATAGGCTCGCCCACGATCACGTCGTGATACGAAACATACAAGGCGAAATGTGGGTGTCTTTGATGCACTACTCCTGTATATACCTTTTTATTTTTTACTTCATTTGCATTTTCATCTTTTAGTGATTGATCAATGATGGATGGATTATCAGAACAGTAATGTGGGCATTCACTACTCGCCTTGGTATTTTTCCTAGTTGGTAGAGTAGCATCATAGATTGCGGCTCTGGCATAAAGGAGTCCGTAAAATGAATGCATTTATATTTAAAAAAAAGAATGAAATGTTATATCACTGTAAGGTTTAACCACTCTCAAGTGCCCTGCAGTGGGACGTATATGAGCCGATACAGATATTACTAGGCCTTGTGTCAAATATGAGAACAGACGATGAGGATAGCCACAGATCAAATAAATAGCTCATGTATAATCGTAAAATGAACATCCAAATATTTGTTTCTTATCTACTAAACTTTCACCATTTCCTTAGCAGTCTCTAAGAGAAAAACCTCTACTCATGCCACTATTTCATCTATGTCGCATCTATAAACTATCGGAATAGTCTGTGGCCCCTACAACGTAGACATAAGCGGATTACCATACTCGTCTACCACGAACTAAGCTTGGAGCTAATGCAAAATTATTTAATATAAATATTGAATAAATACCTATTAAATAATAATGGGGGTTTATCGTATCGCTTTATTGGAAGTGGGGTCATTTATTTAGGCTTTATTATACAATAATTATATTTGAAGGGTCTGTATATATTTCTTTTTCGTTTGTTTTTGCCGGTGGTTATGTGAAGTGCGTGGTGGCCTGTTGGTAATCGGACCAGACGCGGCTGCCAATATGTTCACGGTGGTCGCGGGTTCCAATCCCAGGGCACACCTCTGACTTTTCGGAGTCATGTGTGTATTGATAGTCAATCACCACGCACTATAACGGTGAAGGAAAAAATCGTGAGGAAACCTGCATACCATAGCGATTTCTATGGTATGTAAAGTCCGCCAACCCGTATTAGGCCAGCGTGGTGGACTATATGGCCTAACCACTCTCAATCATATTCTCGATTGTAGAGTAGGCCCTTGCCCTGCAGTGGGACGTATATGGGCTGATACAGATACAGATGTGAGATTCGCGTAACATATTTTAGTAAGTATTTTTTTCACCAGAAAATCGTAAAATTACTCGGTTAATTTATGTCCGACAGATAATTTTAAAAGGTAAACAATACAAGAACACCTTCGGCATGCTTATTTTCGTTCGCAATCAAATATTTGTACTATGAAATACTCTGGAAAGGAATCAAAAACTATAACGAAAAATCCATAACAATCGGAATAATTAACAAACTATTAAAATTGTCATATTTAAGGAACTCAACCTATATCTCTTATTACTCATCCGACTATTCACATATCTGTATCTGTATCAGCCCATATACGTCCCACTGCAGGGCAAGGGCCTACTCTACAATCGAGAATACGATTGAGAGCGGTTAGGCCATATAGTCCACCATGCTGGCCTAGTGCGGGTTGCCGGACTTTACATACCATAGAAATCGCTATGGTATGCAGGTTTCCTCACGATGTTTTCCTTCACCGTTATAGTGGTGATTGACTATCAATACACACGACTCCGAAAAGTCAGAGGTGTGCCCTGGGATTCGAACCCGCGACCACCGTGAACATATTGGCAGTCGCGTCTGGTCCGTTTACCAACAGGCCACCACGCACTTTTTACCATCTCACATTATCTCACATACGTATATTATATACGAAGTAAGAGTAGTATTTACACTTCGTCGAGAGTGGAGACTAAGGGTACAGATAAGAACCCGCCGCCATAGAATCAGCAATTATTTTACCGGATATTATCTAATCACTTTCCGATTCGGAAGATTTCCTCCCTCTCCCCTTTCCTCTTTCCCCTCCCCAAACCTCCCCAAGTCAATGATCAAACCATTCACCTCCAACAATTTTTCTCCGAATTGCGTCACCGTATAAGTACGTCAAAAACGATTTTGAAGTAAATTATTTAGCACGGCCATTTTTAGAGCCGTATGTTCACGACGTCTGCAGTGACGGGGACAGGCAGAGAATGATTAATACCGCCATTACATGTAACACGTACATACTTTAGCCGGGCTGTCAGTTTTACGTTTGTATTTTTTTGTATGAATTGTTTTTGGCACGTTTTTGTGATATTTTTTTCTTGGAGATCTGTAGCGGTTTTGAATTGATATGTTTTGAGATAATCGATTTATGGTCTCAAATGTTATTGGGTTCAATTATTAAGATGATTTTCGATTTTGGATACGTGTATAATAGGTAGAGTTGGTAAAATGTTAATGTCGATGCGTTTAAATATTTTTGTTCTATATTCTAGTTTCCTTTGTTCTGAAAATATGTAGGTATACTAAACATTAATGATTAAACACCCGCCATAATGTTCCGCTAAACTTGGTCGACATTGCCGTGGCAGAATAAAAAACAGTACCTACCTAAGTCTTTCACTTCTGTGCAAGTTTGTAAATATTATGCTTCTACAGTAGACTAACTTAAACACTGTTGAAAGTGAAATTAATAGCGTAATCTTTCATCAAATTAATCGCACCCAAGCACCAACACATCACTACATAGTATAAAACAAAGTCGCTTTATCCCTATGTCCCTTTGTATGCTTAAATCTTTAAAACTACGCAACGGATTTTCATGCGATTTTTTAATAGATAGAATGATTCAAGAGGAAGGTTTATATGTATAATACGTGCATATTATTGTACAGAAATCTATTTCTACCTGAGCGAAGCTGGGCCGGGCCGCTAGTAAACTATAAAATTACAATAAAAGCACTCATACAGAACCACTAACAATTAAACATAAAAAGCGATAAATTAACTGGCGAAGTTTTTCAGAACAGAAATACTGTAACACACGATGGTTGTGCTGAGGTTATGAATGGTCTTGTGTCACGGCACTTTATCAAACTCACCTAAAAGAAATAATGAAACGTTCGCTTTGATCTCATCGCTCGCGTGGATTTGTTTTTCGTGTGTTTTGTTACGTTTTTGAATGAGGTGTTTGGCAGTGTGAATTTTATGGTGGCGTAGTGTGATGGGGTCGGCGTTCTTGTTATAGGTTTACATACATAAACTCACGCCTTTATCCCAGAAGGGGTAGGCAGAGGTGCCCACACCCACATTTCGCCAGTATGTTCCGTCCCACGATGTGATAGGTGGCGAGCCTATCGCCATAGCTGATAGGTTTTGTTGTTAAAATTTATTAATATTAACATAATAATTAAAAAGTTAATCACAAATCCAGAAGATATAAGTAACTGATAAAAAATAGACTAACATGATAATTATTATACATGTGCAAAAGGTATTGCAAAAAAAATAGTCAGCTTAATATCAACATGAAAATATTCACATGAAAATCTGTCTTTAACAATTGGCTGTTAGAGAAAAGTCCGAAATTATTGTCCAATATCCTCCCTAAAGCCTATTTTATTTTATTGAACAAAAGCAAACAGTTGTACATTGCGTATGAATAATTTTACAATTTTATATTAAAAGTTATAAACGCACAACCTACCACGTTCTTCCCATATATTATACTAGCGGCCCGGCCCAGCTTCGCCCGGGTACAAACAGATTTCTGTACAATAATATGTATGTATTATATATATATAAACCTTCCTCTTGAATCACTCTATCTATTAAAAAAACCGCATCAAAATCCGTTGCGTAGTTCTAAAGATTTAAGCATATAGAGGGACATAGGGACATAGAAAGCGACTTTGTTTTATACTATGTAGTGATTTTTTATAACACACGTTATTGCCTATTCATAATAAACTGTAAACCTACGTTTAGCAACAGATATCCTGTGGCTTATATTAAAAAAAAACTTTAATGTAGCTAACGCCACGGGCAGACTAACTTCACGTAACACGATGAAGTCATCATTACGGGTCGCTGGGTATGAATTATCTACCAAATAACACATTAATAAATACGAAAGTAACTCTGTATGTTTGTTACTTATTTGAATAAACTGCTAAACCGATCAGAATAAAATTTGCGTGATGATAGGCTAGGAACTGTAGAATAAATATAGTCTATACTATATTACTTACTAAACTCAATCCATGAAGATAAAAAAATATTAAATATTCTCTAAAATAATGTGTTATTGAATAAATCGAATTTATTAGATATTTTATGAATGGGTTTTAAAAATTAGAGTGTATAAAGTAGGTCTTTAATCATTGTTTGTCTGGATCACTTAAATAAATCTTTGTGATTTAAATGTAATTTTTTAATGAATTATATACATATTTACATATGTAATCTCACGCCTTTTTTCCAGAAGGGGTATGCAGAGATGCTACCGGGACACCCACTTTTCGTCTTGTGTATTCCGTCCCATGCTGTGATAGCGAGGCTTTCGACATTTCGGGCTTAAATTCATGACTCCCGGCTGATAATAAATAGAAAATCTAAAAATCGCTTTGTCCGATCCGGGCTTCGAACCAGAGACCTCAGCATAGTGTATAAGCATAACTGTGTCAATTGCCAGGTGTATAGTAATCGGTAACTACTTTGTCGGTATAAAAGAGCAGTCAGGTCAAACAACTAGTTATTCATAATTCTAAAAATTCACTGAACCAATTACGATCAAATAAAAAAATGTAAACAGCAAAATTGTTGGGGATACAATAATTTCTGCGAACTTCGGTTCAATTTCACGGTTAGTTAAATTGTTTAACTGATGGAAACATTGAAATTCGTTTGTTTGGTTTTTACTACGAGTATATGTTTGTGTTATTTAAATTAGTATATTTTTGTAAGCATTTATTCCATCAAAATGTATACGAAAATAAGTTAGAAGTGCCTATATTATTATATATGGCGATTTTGTGGGGTCAACGTAATATGGTGTTTACGTCTGCTGCTTTGGCTTATGTCAGGTTTTTTCCATGCATATATTTCCCATAAATATTGATGTTTGGTTAAGAATGTCGTAAATCCTATAAGCCACTTGTAGTTAAAGAATAGTTACTCATACCCCGTCAAAAGACTTGGTATTTTAGTACTTATGGGGACAGAAATAAGGTGAGGGTTGAATTTATTTAGTACAGGTATTTTGTCTTGATTTCCTATACATAAATATCACGCTTTTTCCCCAGAAGAGGTAGGCAGAGGTGCTACAAGGACACCCACGCTTCGCCTTGTGTGTTCCGACCGTCTGAGGTTCCGTCCCACTATTTGATAGAAGGCGAGCTGATAATAGATAAAAAAGTCATCCAAGACCTTAGCGTTGTAATTGTACCTCAACTGCTCCACCGGCAGTAACTAAATTGCTGATTACTATTTATTTAAAACAATATAATTTTCTGTATTATCTAGTTTTTCTAGTTGTTTTTTTCGGACTTGGTCACTGCCACCATACATCATAATCACGACGTCAATACGTTCAAATTCAGTGATAATAGGCATTTGTTTTAGACTAATTACATCACCGTTAGTCTCAGATTCTTTGTCTAAAGTCCAGGCCAGGTCGACAGCCTGGCCTAGTGAGTAAGTAGGACTCATGCCTTTGTTCCGAGGACTTGAGTCACGCTCGAGGCACCTGATCTAACTGGACATCGATCATTCAGTACTGGTGTCAGCATAATGAGTGTATGACAGTTTATTTATAATTCGCTTCACTCAGCCATAGTAATTATAATATAATAATATTCGTATCAAAAATATTTATTGTAAATTTACAATAAATTGTTATTAAACTGCTCTGATTTAAACCAACTTGTAAATTTTGTAATAATTCACTACATTGTAAACTGGTTTTGAAAAGAGCAACACTAGAGTTTCTTGCCCGTTCTTCTCTAGTAAAACCGCTTTCCGAACCGGGTGGTAGATAAAAAAAAAATGACTGAATCTAAATGATGTTGAACATTTTAATGGATTCAATAAATTATTTTCATTTCATTTCATTTCAATTATTTTTTTAGTTTCACGTATTGTGTTACCGTTCATTAATACAGTATAGGGTGTATGTTTATTAATACAGTAATTTTAAACCTTAGAGGCGCTTAACATACTACAGAGGAGTAAGGACACCCTGTAGCTGAAATTGATGATTTTGTTGATGGTGTCTCTAGTAATGTTGGGTGTATTTATTTTATTAAGTTTCTAGAAATAATTATTAATACAGCTCGGATGCCCAATACCCTTTTCCTCTACTCATCCGTTTTCCTTCCCACTGCCTTCGCCATTTGTTAGGCCTGCAACTATCCACAACGTTTGAACCATCCATAATTCAAACGTTGTGGACGTTCACGAAGGCAGTGATCACTTATCATCAGGTGACCTGTTTGCTCGTTTGCCGAAACTGTGTTATAAAAAAAAACAATAATCCAGCGTAGTGGACTACCATCCAACGCTTTACAATCAAACTCTCGATTGTAAAGAAGTCCTGAAGATCGACCAATATATTTCGCCTTATATGATCCGTCTCACGATATGATCGGGGGCGAGCCTATCGCCATATCGGGCACAAATTCCAAACTCCGGGCTGATAATGAATAGAAAAATCCAATATCACTTTACCCGTCTCGGGATTCGAACCTGAGACCTCAGCTTTGTAACCGAACCGTAGTACAACTACGTCACCGAGGCAATAATATATATTTTTATGTGAAATGAATATTCTCACGGTACATGTTACAAGAAATTATCAGGAAGCCCTCAGTTCAAACATGGTGCATTGCACCACGCATGTTTTCCATCGTCAATATTTGCACAATTGTTAACGGGTGCAATGTTTTTGAAACAAAGAATGCATTTTATACAGGAAAATTTGTTAGCTCACTCGATTGTTAACTGCGTATTCACGATGTTTTACAGCTAGGTGGAAAGGAGAAAGGGTAAATAATGAAACGGAAACTAAATAAATACACCCAACAGTCCCACATATAGACCCCACGGGGTCGAGTCTTGTGTCGTGGGTATCAGAAACTACGAGAGACTTTTCGGTCTCATACACCCAGATGCGAAACAAATACATGTGGATCCAACAAACGTTTGTTTCAGTGCAGGGTTTGAACCTTCGGCCTTTCGTTTCGCAGCGTTTTATAGCACACATAAAAACACAATAAGATGAAACAAACAGAAAAAATAAAAAGTACAAATGGAGGTAAAAGCAATGTCCTACAGACAACCATGGGATGGATTTAAAAGAAGAAGAATGAAATATTTCACGCCTGTTAAGGGTGAGTTTAGTTAGAATGTCGTCTAAATTCAACGCTTTCGAGAATTTTAAGGAATCCTGGGCATTTCTGCATACATACTTACATTTCAAAACAACTCAAAACTTGACGGGTCAAATGCACAAATATAATCGTCACATAAGTTTCGGTGTACAAAGAGAAGAGCTAAGGACATCTGCGCCAGCGCTCCTGGGTTTAAAATAGACCAGGATAATTCTGCGGACTTAGTCATGAGGTGAGTCAGTGTTTGTAAGCTGTTTGTATAGCCGTCAAATACGGGTATTTTTATATGAAGATTTATCGTAGTAGAAATTATTGGCGTTTTCAGTGTAGGTTTGACGAGAATATCAGTAATTTACGAAGTCTATTTCTAAACAAAGGATGTTTTTCTGTTTAATTTATACCCTATTTATTTTGGCGCCATGGCATAGATTATAATTTATGATTGTCCGCTCGTGCGATGTACAAATTGATGTCTACACATGGTTTCACAACACCCAAACTGTAGATCACACAAAATATTTGTAAATTTGTCAAGGAGCAGGGATTCAACCCGCCATTCAGGGATCCAACCTCGTTCCACCATCGTCTCTTAACTAAATGCGTCACGGAGGCTGCTAATAACAATTAACGTATAGATGTCTTAGTTTAAATCCTTTTTAATGTTATTTTCTAAATCTGTAGCGATGCGACTAGAGTAATATCTATGATTAACGTTTTTTATTTTATTGAATGGTGAGACGATGATACTATTCACCTGGTGTTAAGCGATACGGCAACTCATGGACAGTAGTAAAACCAAACAACACCATGAATTACAAAGCAATGCTTGGCATTCTACTTCACTCGCCATCCTGAGATATAAGATGTTAATTTCGTTCATCATGTCCATTGTCCTAACGCAACAATGCATTTACACTGCTATTTGGTGGGAGAAAAAGGCATTACGGTGGTACCAATCCAGGCGGCCTCTCACATATGAGAGACCTACCACCAGTGTTGGCATACCACTGCGCTCGCCATCCTTTGACATAAGATGTAACGTCTCAATATGTCCAGTAGTTACTCTGGCTACAATATCCTTCAAACAGGAACACAACAATGAATTTACACTGCTGTTTGGCGAGAGAAATAGATTAAGTACCTAATTTATTCCCAGCCTTGTGAAAATTCTATTTGTTTAAGAAACTGATGCTTGATTAAATCAATTGAATATAGAGTAATGACAATATGACTCATCGTCAGTTTAACGATGCGGTTTCATCGCACATAAATTCAAACCATATCGTCCAAAGTAAACAATCACCGAAAATAATTTAACACAATGACTAACATAGACACGAGTCTCAAAAACCTTGCCTCATCCATAATATTTGAAACGTGTCGTGACTCATACGGTAGTAAAAATTCCTCTTCAATGATTGAGACGCGTCTGAAGTCGTTTTGTTGATGGTATTAAAAAATATAGTGTGACTCACATTTAATTATCACGCATTTAAAATAATAATATGTGTATACTTGCCCGATTGCCCCGTGGTGGGGGGAGGGGTACAAAATGCAATTATTCATATGTCCAGGGCAATAAATCAATATTTGTATCTTTCAAATCGAATCTTTTTTTTATTGTGGATCATAGGTTGAATCTGGATGT
Organism: Hyles lineata; assembly: GCA_030180105.1. Taxonomy (NCBI): domain Eukaryota; kingdom Metazoa; phylum Arthropoda; class Insecta; order Lepidoptera; family Sphingidae; genus Hyles; species Hyles lineata. The sequence continues at coordinate 1,556,675 of JARJEE010000040.1, forward strand.
TACAGTATCTCATCTTCTGCTTTACTTAGTTATGTTGGGGTACTTAAGATCCCTTCGAAATTCTTGCAAAGTATGCAGAGCCCCTTTTTTTTTCTCCAGTGTTATGTGAGCGATAAGTCTAACTATCTATATCAGCCCATATACGTCCAACTGCAGGACACGGGCCTCCTCTACAATCGAGATTACGATTGAGAGTGAACGATAATTAATTAACTATAAATATAAAGGTAACTTTGTTAGTTCTGTATCTGAACCTTTAGGAGCACGTTGCACTGCAGAGCAATCCTCCTCTACAATCGAGAATACTATTAATAAGCATACTAATAGTAACTTAATTAGCTTTACGTTTTCCATCCTGTAAATAAATAAATAATAATAGTCTACCACGCTTGCCTTTGAATTTGAATTTTCAAAAAAAAGAGACAGCTTCAGAAGTAAGGTCCTAAAATAAAAACCAAAAATTCACAGCATACAAAAACATATTGCAATAAAGTACGCTGAAACTCCGCACCGCGATGTAAAGCGAAAAATTACTCTCGCAAAGTTTGTCGTTCACTAAACGTTTCAATAATTTTATTTAGCAAGTTAAACACTCGAGTGCCGAAGTATATCTTGGCAATGGCGAAACATGGAATATGCTGTCAACTTTGCCCATCGGGAAAACTTTTCGACCGTTTGTATGGAGGGCGAAAAAAATATACTCGCAGTACTTTCAATATTGCCCGTGGAAAGGCGAGAATTGGCACTTCGGTGGCTGTTGGTGTACTTTTTGCCGCAATGAGTGTTACGATTGTTCGATGTACATTGGTTGTTTTATTATTACTGTGTAGTTATGATAGATGTGGGTGATACTATAACCTTATTTCTATATGTTGATTTATTTTAACTATTAAAAAAACTGATTAACTGTTCTATAGTTTAGTCATAGTCCTTATTAGTCCTTGTAGTCTTTGGGCCAAATAGAGCTGTATCGGCATGAGCTAATGCTTGACATAAATATAAAATACATAACGTATAAATATTCATATTAATAAATAGTCTATTATAATAATATTCTTATATCTTATCTTCATTTACTTATGATATAACTAATTATATACATATTACATTATACATTCATTATATTCAAGGTATACGTAGCTAGCTTCGGAAAAAAGTGTAGGAATGTTTTAGTATTGAAGTCAAGATATGTCTCTAACATATTATATCGTATTACTTACAGAGATTAGAATCTACTAAACAACCAGATATAACTCTCAATAATTTACTGGCATCATAATTAAAATAAATAAAATTTAGGAAAAAAATTAGGAAATACAAAAAAAAAACGCAGCAATGTACGACATATTCAAAAAAGTTCCGCAATAACAGGGGTGAACGCAGCAACTTTTAATGTACACCGGCCAACTAAACAGTTCTCGAGTGACCGCCGCCGGCTTGGCAACCCTGCCAAGCTGCCCACTTTTTGGCCGCCACTTTAATTTTACGGTGCTAGAAAATTTTCCTATACGATTTTGAACCGTATCAGTTAGATTTTAGGGTTTAAAATGCAGTTATGTAATGAAGACGGTAGTTTTGTTCTAGAATTATACACAGAATTAGACAATGTGCATAGTTAAGGTGGTCTGGAGGATCGCTCGCGTGTAGTATTTTTTATTATTTCAAATTCATTTAATTAAAAAAGGCGTTTTTGAATAGTTTTAATTTTGAGTTAGTAACTTTATCTTTTGAGATAAGTAATCTGTATCAGCCCATATACGTCCCACTGCAGGGCACGGGCCTACTCTACAATCGACAGTACGATTGAGAGTGGTTAGGCCATATAGTCCACCACGCTGGCCCAGTGCGGGTTGGCGGACTTACATACCATAGAAATTCTTAAAAATCGCTATGGTATGCAGGTTTCCTCGCGATGTTTTCCTTCACCGTTTTAGTGCGTGGTGATTGACTATCAATACACACATGACTCCGAAAAGTCAGAGGTGTGCCCTGGGATTTGAACCCGCGACCACCGTGAACATGTTGGCAGCCGCGTCCGGTCCGTTTACCAACAGGCCACCACGCACGAGATAAGTAATGTTTGATAACAATACTGTAATTTGGAAAGATTGTGGTTTAGGGCCTAAATATTTTGTGTCTTATTTTCTTATCAGCGATCGATCAGAGGAGACGATCAGACTTATCGTATAACTTGTGATAACCATTTTGCCTACATCATGTAATTTGGAGCATGAAACACTCAGAACTTATAATTGCTAAGCACTACATGGGTATGCTTCCCACTCATTACCTAGTCTTCTGAACCTAATCTTACACCACTTTATACTCAGTAATTTAGCCGTTTGGAATATCTGCTGCTTAGCGGAAAATGTGTTATTGACTTCCTTTCAAAAAATATCTGTAACAACTATGTGCCCCTAGCCTAATGGAGCCTATTTTACTGTCAGGCCAGTTTTATCTACACAATTAAGTTGCCTTAGTTTTTGTTGAGTCCATAACTCAGAGTCTAGTTAAAATTATGAACCCATAGCCATTTTCCTTTGGACTACCTAAATTTCTTCTGAACACCTTCTATATATCAACTTTAGTTCCTCCTCGTAATCTGTACTAACCTCAGAACTGCATTTACATCTGCCGATGTGATAATTTGGCAAAATATACTGAAACGTAGCTAATATTTTTAATTTTACTGGCTGTTTTTGGTCCTAGGTCTCTCATATGTGAGAGGCCGCCTGGATAGGTACCACCGCAATGTTTGGTTATGTGCGGTCGTATCGCATACCATTAGGTGAACGGCATGCTAGTCTCGCCGTTCATTGCAATAAAAAAATAAATTAAATGATGGCAAGGCAACGGAGAGCAACTGTTAAAATTGAGAAGTTATTCACCAGTGAATGAGAGTAGACAGCTTCTCTGGAGGTGTTGATTGTGTCACAGCCAACGGGCTGTGACACTTGAGGCCGCGGGTTCTATTCCCGCACTGAGATAAATATTTGTGTGATCTGTAGAACTATTTGTTTCGAGTGTAGGTGCCTGTTTCCGGCGTCAACATATGACCAGCTTTACTCTTTAAATAATTCATAACGACTTCTCTTCCCTTAGGATATTCACCGTGGATGTAGCAACGTCCTGCAACCTAAGATCTAGTCCTAAGGTCGTCTGTTCAACTATGGAGGCTGAAACTGATTTGAATAACTGTATTCAGATCAGTTCAGCTCTTGTCGATAAAGAAACTAATTTTTCTCGAATTCATAAGAAAACTTTTGAATTTTTAGGACCTATGCAACTCATGCGGTAAGCAGGCATAAAATAAGGAAGGACGAACGCACGAAATGGAGCTGAATATACATAGTTACTTCCTAAAATACTATCCGACATTTTCAATAGCAAATCGTACGGTCTAAATCGCATTCACATGAAACTAGCTAGCTTCCACCGAGGACATCAATCTGTGCTCCCCGCAATGAATGGACAGACTCTGCGCTTCGCAAACTATTTTTTATACCCCTCCATGGGATTTTAGACCTTATTTCGATGTTATAAGGGTAGTGTGAACAGCAAATTTAAAGCAGTTTGGGCGGATCGCGGTTTGAGATTGATTGTAGACTCTTTATAGTGGATAATGAAAAGAATTGAAACATATAGAAATCCTCGGTCCCCGTTCAATGAAGGGTTTTGCGATGTTTTACTTGTGCATTGTGCTTGGGTTTTATTTTATTAGCTTACAGAGTTTCGGGATTATTTGGCTACCTATTGTATTGTATGGTTGATTTTTATGTATTGCTTTTTATTTATGTTCCTGATTAATGGTATTTGTTTTATAGTCTTTGGTATTAGATACTTTGGAAGCAGAATGTTTTGTAGACGAGTGTTAATATTATCAATGCGAAATTAGTTTTACAATTTTCGTCACTGATTATCTCCTACACCTATATGTTTTCAAATATCGTCAATGCACCTTCGATTATGCTCAATTTGTGGGTGTTCACGACTCAAAATTCATACGAAAGACTTCAAAGCTAAGCTTCATAGTTTGAAAGATAATTAAATCCGTATTAAATAACATTGGTTCTTTATCCTGACAGCTGTTATTTTAAACCCACGTGAATTTCCCCCAATACGGCTTTTTATTTATGTTTCAGGATAAATTTATCATATAATTTTAAAATCAGCCCGATATCAACTTTAGGAATAGGCCTTTTTCGATTCATATGTTTTCATCGACTCCAATCATAAATTGATTGATCGTATAGATGTTTGAGGACAAAACCCAATAATATACACAAAACATAATTAATACAGATTGCTTTGATGTCCAAAGTCCAAACTATATAAATTTTGGGTATTAATATCATTTTTTTTTTATTTACAAACTTTAAATTCAAATAATGCTACCTTCGAATGTAAACAAGTTAAAGTGGAGTGACTTTTATTGAATCGGCCAACCTGTTACTGGATAAGACGAATCGTACAAATCAGCCGGCTGACACTCGTCAGCAGAATCAATGGGCAACATTCAACGGGACCACAGTCGAGATACAGCGGTAGAACAACTCTGTACTGAGATATTTTTAATTATATGTGAGGTTTTCTAATAGGGTAGGGAAATTTATTATTTAAAAATAATCTTTATTAAGAAATTTCATGGTATTTTAAAGGGCGAGGGTGGGATGGATTTTTTCCACTTTTGTTTCATTAGTCGTTCCATATTGTATTATATTTTTATTATAAACTAGCGGCCCGGCCCAGCTTCGCCTGGGTGCATATATTTTTTTATTCCACTCCACACCAAATACATGTTGTTTTTCGTATAAACTCTTGTATACCTAAAGCTATCCTACTGTCCGGCTCAATCCCGTCACATCCGCCTGTTCAGTCTCTTCCCAATCCGTCCCGTCGCTTTTCTTTATTATCCATCCCGTTTTATAACGTGCATTTACATTTCGTCCTAACAAATCTGTCATCTATCCCAGCCCTCTCCCGTACCTTCCACTCTATTTTATTTTATGTCCCTTCTCTCCATATAATTCTTGTATATCTAAACATGACGTAGATATCCTACTGTCCGACTCAATCCCGTCTCATCCGCCTGTTCAGTCTCTTCCCAATCAGTCCCGTCCATTCTCTTTATTATCCATACCGCTTTATAACGTGCATTTACATTCGTCCTAACAAATCTGTCAGCTATCCCAGCCCTCTCCCGTACCTTCCATTCTATTTTATTTTATGTCCCTTCTCTCCATATACATCCATATATATATACATATAAAGATTGCCTTATCAATTTTTGACATTAAAAACTTTAGCGTTTTTTATTGTCCATCCAATATTCCTTCCCTTATTTCAGCACCAAAAAGCTGTTTTTCCAAAAAATATTGCACGCCATTACTTTTTGTTAGTAATAAAGAGTTAAAATATTTTTTTATAGACATAACTTCAGTGGTTTCGATTTTCTTAGATATAACAATTCAACCCTTTTTTACCCCCTTTAGGTATAATATAACCTATCTCAGTCCGATACGATGTACATTTCTATCAGTGAATTATAGCGAAGGAAAGGCCACTGTAAAAATTCGTGATAAAAATGGCATTCGATCTTGAAAAGGAGTAAGTATAACTTCTTATGCTGCATTTACACGCTTGGCCAACTTCAGCCAGCCTCCACCAACGCCAGCGTGTAAACGGGGTGTTTGGCTCGGCTGGCCTTATGTTTATCATAGTTAATAGCTTGGAGTTGGTAGACGTTGGCCCAGCCTCAGCCAACATGTAAATCCACCATTACGTGTGAACATTATTTATTTCATTGTCTTATATTAATGTAGCTAGATATATTCTCCTTAGTTTATACAAAATAAATTTCTGAACGCATGCATAAACAATTACAATCAGTTAAAATGTCAATCCATTTTCACTGTCAATATTTTACTTCTTTAAAATCTAAAATACGCCACTAATCGAATATTGTGGATATATGTTTTCGATTCGAAACCTTTATTTAAATACGTTCTTTAATTTGAGGGCAGAGTTTACCATATCGACAGGGTGAAAATTAAATGTTTGACAGTTACAAACCCATGAACATATTGTATGGGAAAATCACGCACATTGTTTTGATAGATATGATTGAATTTGAATTTTGTATAGCGGTAATAAAGTACAAATTGACTCTTTGACGTTAGGAACATACCTACATTGTTTAAACAACAGTGAGTGCTTGTTATTTAATATGAACCTTATACAATAGCAATAAAGCTCAAATTGACTCAACGTTTTAGTTAGAAAACGTTTGTATGGGGTAAAGAAAAGGGCTGTTTTTAGGGCTTTTCTGGCAATTATTCGAAATTTTCTCGCCGTAAAAACCATCCTTGGACTTTCACAAACATTTTAAAAAAAGAATCATCGAAATCGGGTCAGGCGTTGTTGAGTTATGCGGTTACCAACACATTTTGCGATTCATTTCTATATATAAGATTATTTTTAATTACCAATTTTTTAACTCTAATAACGTTTCTTTAAAAACTGATTATAATAAAATATTTTACCGCGTGAAGTTAAGTTTACCATGTTTCCCGCCTTTCCCCTATTGTTAATTTTATTTTCATATAAAAGTAATCTTTACAATGTTGCTAAGCTGCGTCTTTCTAACGTGTATGTCAGCTGATCAGCTATTCTGATAGCTTGTTTGTTTATACCGTATTAGACCATAAACCCTATAAAGCAAAGTATATTAAACACATAATTACTAGCATCACGAAGCAAATAAATATTGCTTGTTTGACCTACCGCAACAAGTTGCTCTGCACTACAAATCTCAATTTATTATTCAAGTCACGCGCCTGCCGCTAGGTCGATATGACAGTAGAAGTCTCCAAAAATTCAATTGATTTCCATCGTGCAAACGACTGGCTCACTCGGCCATTTTTTCGCTGACTCCTGTAGCCAAAGGGTGTTTGGGGGAACAAATGTAAATAACAAATTATATTTGATAATCCCCAAGGCTCGTGGGTGACTGTGGTGGGTGACGAATCCTGCGAAAGAGGTGGATTCGATAATTAAGGACTTATATTTTAAAAAACGATAGAATATAATATGATAGAGCCTTGGTGTAGTCCATTTTTATGACATGAATTGGAAAAATATTGCGCGATTTTAATATAAGTTTTTCAGTTTACAACAAAGCGATTAAAGTGCCCTTGAACTAGTAGTAAATATAGATTAAATCAAATAGAGACAACCAAAACCAAACCAGTACTAAGAGATGATTCTCTCTCTCCTTGGACAACACAAATCTGCCTACTCAAAACGCCCAACATCAATGTAAATGCACTGTTGTTTTTCGGAGTGAAGGACATTGTAGCCAGAGTAACTACTGGACATATTGAGATTTAACATCATATGTCTCAGGATGTTGAGCGCAGTGGAATGCCAACCCTTGCTTTGTTATTCAAGGTGTTGTTTGGTTTTGCCACTGTTCATGAATGGTCGTATTGCTTACCATCAGGCAAACGGCATGCTCGCCATACATAGCAATAAAAAAACGGGCAAATCCACGCTGAACATTCTATTGTTCACTGTAACTAGATTTTAATCGTCGTCTACAGTACTTTCTTTTCAAGAATACTGTACCGCCATCTAGAGGTAAATAAAACAGTGCTGACGTTTGCTCAGATTCAAGTATCCTCGGCAACACCTTGTTTAAGAATTAATTCTAAACACGTCGGGACGGCGTGGAGTCACAAGTTGTGCTTCGTGACTTATCTGTACCATTCGATTCTTCCGACGCGTTGATATTCAAATGATTTTACAAGGGGAGTTCTGGCATCCGAAACGAGATTTAATTGGCTGCCAGAAATCAGAAGGTCTGATCTGTTTGTTTGTTGCTTGGTTTAGTTATTTTGAGTGGCTAGAATAGAAAATATGGTAAGGTTGATTTTTATTGCAATGAATGGTGAGATAAGCATGCCGTTCGCCTGATGGTGTGTGATATGACCACTCATGAACAGAAGCAAAACTAAAAAAAGCGCCTTCAATTACAAAGTATTGCTTAGAATTCCACTGCGCTCGCCTTCCTGAGACACAAGATGTTAAGTCTCAATATGTTCAGTAGTTAATCTTGCTACAATGTCCTTCAAACTGAAACACTGAAGTGCCCTTACACTGCTGTTTGGCGGGAGAAATAGACATTGCGGTGGTACTTACCCAGGCAACCTCTCACATATGAAAGACCTACCACCAGTAAAATTGTGTTAGTGTTAAAATTGTGGCTAGTTGTAAAATGGCATGGTATTGTGTGTGCTACTCAAAGTTGGTCTCAGGCTTTTAGATTGTCATAAAATTATTATCCAAATCATAATACATCAGGGCTAAGATGTAATATTGTGTACTACTACTACTTTATAAGTGTAGAAAAAGCTGTAATACATTGGTGATAGTTCACTCGGTAATAATACTCTGTTTGAGCCCATATACGCCCCACGGCGGGGCTGCACGAGCCTCCACTACAATTTTGAGCTCGTTGGCAAGAGATAGGTCGTATTATAGTCCAGTGTCCACCCCGCTTGCGTAATGTGGGTTGGCAGACTTTACATGTTTTCTTTTACAAATCGATAAGATATCCGGGTTTCCTCAGGATGTTTTCCTTCACCGTTATAGTGCGTGGTGATTGACTATCAATACACAATATGATTCCAAAAATTCAGAGGTGTGACCTGGGATTGAAACTCGCTACCATACCATACCGGCTGTACATAATTGAGGGACGAGAAGTTCTGTAGAATATAGACCAATAGAAGTTTATTTGTGTCTTTGGTTGTATTTTTTCTGTGTTTAGCTAGTCGTAAATACATAATAAATGTAATGCGTAGGGATTAAAATATTAGTTGATTAACGCCTATGGAAATATTAAGAGCAAATGTATTTTAATACTATTTTGCTGTTTTGTCTACACATTATTTCGCTGATACGCATTCAAAACGATTAGCGTGTTAGTTAGTAAGTATCATTTGTGACTCAGGATATCTTGCAAAATATTCACGGAATTAAAAATAAGTTGTTTGATTGTTTTTGAAATTAAACAACATTGATCTTATTCAGTCAATGAAAAATAGCTGAATTTATTGTCATGGGGCAAGTGATAGCTATAAATAACAGATTGTAAGTTCTGGAGTCGTAAGTTCAAATCTGAAGTAGACTTTCTCATATTATTATATTGAAGTTGCATTTGTTCTTGATGGGAATATTGTAAGTAGAGCTTTTTAGCTCACAAAGTGAGAGACTCTCTGCTCATCTTCTAGGCGCTTAAGCGTGAATGTATTTGACATTTTTATATAATTACCATTATAAAAAGAGTTATATGCGTGCGTAGGGCAGTGTGACACGGTACCGGCCCTTCGACGCTACCTCTCGCCCTACTAATATTCTACACACGACCATTTTAAATTGTTTGATGTACATTGGGAATTATGTTTTAAAATCAAAATAATTTCCTTAGTTATTACTGCCCATGATTAGGATTTTAAGTTAGTAAAATAAATATTTCAGACTAGACGCGACTGCCAACATGTTCACGGTGGTCACGCGTTCAAATCTCAGTGCACACCTCTGACTTTTCGGTTTCAAGTGTGTATTGAGAGTCAATCACCATGTACAAAAGAGGTGAAGGAAAACATCGCGAGGAAACTCGCATACCATAGCGATTTGTATGAATTTCTTTGGTATGTAAAAGTTCGCCATCCCGCATTAGGCCAGTGTGGTGGACTATGGCCTTACCACTCAATCGTATTCTTGATTGTAGAGTACGTCCATGCCCTGCAGTGGGACGTATATAGGCTGATACAGATACGGTAATTAATTATTAAAATAAGTGTTGATAAATACAATTTAAATTGAAAAAGGTAAAGCGAATAAATAATTTGTAGGTGCATATTAATGCTTGTATATGTTTAAATTTTCGAGACTTGTTCTTGATTTGTTTTGAATTGCTGTATTTTTACATTGGCATATTTATGTTTATAAAGTATAGGTACCATGACAAGAAGGTCGAATTAAGATATGATTATGTAAAATGTTACACATTACATATTAGTAGGTTAGCATAATGCTACATATTCGAGAAGGTCTGCTTAAGTGACGATAAGCACAAGTACATCATCTACATCAGTCTAAAACGAGGTTTATAAGGAATGATTTTTTAATATCTACAAGTACAACGGTAAAAAAACAAATTGTCTTAACTTTTATCTTAAAGGGATTTGAATAGAGCATAAAAAAATTTAATAATATTTTTTAAGTATAAAATATAAAATCGGTACAATTACAATATAATATCCTACAGTCAAACTATTTGTGTTCTTTTGTAGGACATATGTTGATTAGCTTGTAAGTTCCAAAGCTTTTTTAGACATAAATAAATGAAAAATATATATGCAAAAAGCGACACATTGCATTTTTAGAATTAAATAAATAACAAAATTGTACAGAAAGAATGACGTGGTAAAACCATAGCGCAATGTAACCAAAACACTATTAACGATCAAGAGAAACTGTGGTCCGGTGAAAGGGCCTCGCAGACGAGATAATGGTGGTCGGCGCCACGGCGGCAACGGTACCTTCTGATTGGCTAATTTATAGCTACACCTCTATTACTCAGTACCGGGTTTTTATTAATAGCTTATTGTTTTTGTACGCGGCTTGGTGATTAAGACAACTCTGTATGGCGAAGTGTGATACGCATCTATTGTGATATTTGGATTGAACTGGTATATTTGCCTAGAAAACGAGCATTGAACACTACTTTTAATTATTTATCGTTTTAATTAAACACACTAGAAGAAGATAAAATAATAATATCTATATTTAAAGTAAAATCGGGTGCCTCATTGCACTAGGCAGTCTCTTACAGACAACCTTTGGATGGAGTTGAAAGAAAGGAGATAAAAGGCAGTCATTGGTGTATGGTGACAAGAATATACTTATAAATATATTATGACAGCCTACATGGCGCAGTTCGTTAGTCGCCAGCGTGGTGGACCATATGGCACAACCCCACCCAATCGTCCTCTCGATTATAGAGGGTGCCCATGCCCTGCTGTGGGACGTATATGGGCTGATCTCGATACTTAGTGTGTAGATGAATTACCGTCGAATTTCTTTCGCCGCGCGATCCCTAGCGAAACGACATACAAATAAATGAAAATAAAAATGAAAGAAGTTTGCACGTCGTGGCTGTGACTAGTAGGTCACTCAGCAAAAAAGTTGCGCTGCTGTGCGGACCGTAGCACAATAACATGAATACATAACAATGTTCTGTATCAATCCATAGACGTCCCACTGCAGGGCAAGGGCCTTCTCTACAATCTAGAGTTTGATTGAGAGTGGTTAGGCCATATAGTCCACCACGCTGGCCTGGTGTGGGTTGGCCGATTTTACACCATAGAAATTTAAGTTGATTATGATTTAAGACTTTTTGCTACATCTCATAGTTCGAAATTCAAATGTATAAGTATAAGCAACCTCGGCCACTTTTGGCGTGTGATTTTGTTCCGGATCCTGTATTTAGTATTTATTTGATCGAAGATCTTAGTATTTTTGCTCAGGTAATGAACAAAGTGGAAATTCCGTCATAGAATAGCATGCAGGTGTGCTGTATATTGGATAGGGCAGGTGTGTTTGCGGTTTCAAATAGACTTATTTGTACCGCTTGATAAGTGATAAACATCTCTCGGCCTCCTACTCTGAACAGCGTGTATTGTAAATGCTTTGTCTGACAAACATATCTTTGAATACTTAGAGGCTTATTCATAGTAATGAAAGATTTTTTAGCTATGTAAAACTGGACGAATAAAAATCAAGGGGCGAGTGGAAATATTTTTACGGTTGATTTCGAAAGCAATATTTCAGTGAAAACTCTATTAATTTTCTTTTTGAAATGATTTTTAAATAAAGCGAAATATTGTTTTAACCCTACAGCATTAAGTTTATCTCAAGTGAATAAATAACTAGGACTATAATGTTATCTACAAAAGTAACAATATTTAACAGTAAAATGAGGTATTAATATTTTTTTGTAACATAAAAATTTATGTGTAGTCAGCTCAATTTTTTTCCTTTTTAATTAATGGCTATTCTTTGGCTATTCATTTACACTGCATTTCGGCGAGGAAAATAGACATTGCGGTGGTATCTACCCAGGCCTCTCACATATGAGAGACCTACCAGGAAAAAAATATATATAGGTTTTACGATGAATATATTATCAAATCGACAAAAATAAATCTCGGTTCCCCAAAATCCAGGCACAAAGAATAGAACACAGGAGTAATAAATTAATTCAGCGATATTTACGAGCGCGGACATGCATAATGGTAGCGTGGACGTCCTAATTTACTCTCCAGGCGTTTGACAATACAATGAGGAGTAAATACTTCATCAGTCGCTAACGAGATGGGGAGTAAGCGTTCTGCTGAAACGTTAAGAGTAATGGTCATCGTATCGACTTGTGATATGCGTATTTTTGATCGGCTGTATATTATGTTTTTTTACTTTTTGGTGATCATTTTGTGATGCTGTAGAAACTCTCAATGATTCTTCATGTCCACATTTTTATAGATTTGTCGTGATAAAGGGTATCTATCATTTTAGGCAAAATTTAGACGATTTTGCTTGGAGTGTTATCGTGTGTTTTTATTTTTGAGTAGAAATTATACATCCATTGCAGCATCGATGTGGTGAATCGCAGAAATTGTAGAGCATCGGAACATGTTTCCAATGACAGGTTAATAAGGCCGCCTCTTGTACTATTATGGTTTTCTTTACTGTCATTGTTTCTATATAGTGCAAAAGAGGGTTAAAAAACAGCATTAACCTATTCTGTCCCACAGCTGGGCAAAGGTCTCCCTCAACTCCTTCCACTTGATTGATTGAAATGTTGCTAAATTGCTCGAGGTCGCCTCTTGCCATCCTTAGGCATCCATTGAATGGCAATCTTTGCCCATCTTTTATAGGAATTAGGATAACGTGGCCCACGCAATCCCACTATCAATCCCATCAATATTAACTAATTAATAATGAGAAGTGAAAGCATTGTCCGTGTATATCACAGTGGGCCGGATCAGGGCCCCCCGCGGGGGTCATTACCACTTCCTCCGCCGCCCGACGTGTCCGGCCCACGTCCTTTCCCACTAGTTGTACGGCTTTAGCTGATCGCCAATTGATTTTTTGCAATACGGTACGTGCGGTTTTGGTGACACAGTTATTTGCAATTTTTGGATAGTGACCAAATTAATTATCTCGAACATGATTCGTACAAATGCTGACTAATATAATCGGAACGTTGTCGGTAAATAAAAAAAAAGAAACCAAATACAATGAAATAAAACACACTATACACGGAATTTATCGGTTGGTTTGATTTTACAGTTTTTAAGTTTTTATTTTCCGAACCTGGGATCGTAAATAATAGTTTTATTTCATTGTGTAACATTCGCATTAATCTATGAAACCGTTAACCAAATTCGTGATGAAATCCGTAAAAAACTAGTTTTATTTCTATAAGTAATACAACTATAAAACAAAAGAAGTAAGTACAACTGCAAAGTGACTGCAGTTTCTTCGGAAGTTATTGAAGTTGTGTTCCTCAACACTAAGGTAGAAGGACTAGGAATAGAAGGACGATAATTATTCACTAAAGTCAAAATATAGTCCAACGTATGATGTGAAAGGAGGGCGTCAATATGCCTAGGGGGTTTCTCTACGATCCGAAAGGATAATCGAATGTTCGAACCTGGTACGTAAAACTGTAAGAATTTGTTCTGTGGTCGTAACCATAGACTAAGTTCGTAGTTAATGATAAGCTTACGGCCGATGCCAATAATCAATCGAAAAAATTAGATTGAAGTCAACCTGGATTGTTTTCTACTTTTCGATTTGTCATTTACCATGTTGCCATAGTTTTTTCACTATTGAGATTGATTATTGGCAATATAGTATCAGAAATAAGATTGAGCTGTCAATCTCAAACTACAAATTTTGGATTGGGATTGTTTATTGGTAACGGCTGTTAATAGATACTGATTTTAGAAGTGGAATTATAAAGTGCGGACTTAGAACGTGCGAATATTCGAGTTTTGTTTCGGATCACACAGTTATCCCCAACATAGGGCCGTAGATATCCAAGAATTGAACATTATAATAATATTAATTATAATTGTTTTTTTTTCTATGATTTAATTTCATTTCGCGTTTCTCCTATCGCTCCTAAGTAGTTGCAGTAATACTTTGTGTTTTTTATTATTTCTTTGTGTTTTGTTTCCTGTAAAAGGTTATCAAAGGCTGTGTAAGGCTAGTAAATAATATACTGTTATTCAGATACAAAAGGTATAACATAAGTCACACAACAAGATAATATTTGCCGTAATTTATGCTAATAGTTACCACAACACTTGGATTTGAACTCGCGACCCTCCAAACGGACGCGCATTAAATTTCATTGTTGCCAACTTTACGGCTTTGCTCTTTTGTCCCGTCAAAAACCCATTTAAGGAATACACGACATAAAATTATGTCACAAATTACAGCGCCTTTGGGTCTTACCGTATATTCTAATATGAAGGGCTCATATTAAATGCTTACAGTTCGTGGTGGCCTGTTGGTACCAGAGGAGGCTGCCAACTTAATCACGATCGTCGAGGGTTCAAATCTTAGGGCACACCTTTTGGAATCTTGTATGTTTGATTGTCAATCACCACGCACTACAACGGTGAAGGAAAACATCGTAAGAAAAACTGAATACCTTAGCGATTTGTAAGAATTTATATGGTATATACAGTCCGCCAACGGGAGAGGTCTATCGAATTTTTCCGGCCTCGATCCTTACTTATAAACGCAAAAGTTTGTATATATGGATGTTTTTACTCTTTCACACAAAAACTGCTGGACCGATATTTATGAATTTTGGTAGAGGGGCAGCTGAAATCCTGAATTAACGCACAAGTACGCTATTTTTACATACATACAGAAACTCACGCCTTTGTTCCAGAAAGGGTAGGCAGAGGTGTCACATAAACACTCACGTTTCGCATTGTGTGCCTATCGCCATATCGAGCACGAATACATTACTCCGGGATGATAATGAATGGAAAACTCCAAAATTTGCCCGACCCGGGATTCGAACCCGAGACGTCAGCTTTGTAATCGTACGTAGTACAATTGAGCCTGACAACACTTCCCAAGTAACATTTAAGCGGAAAAATATTATATTTACCAGCGCATTACCAGCTATAAGCTTAAAAAATGTTGTACAAGAGTGTAAAAATATGTTTAGGACTGGACTAAAGTATAACTGTACAACTGTATACAGTATAGCTGATTAACGGCTGTATAGAGCCTAAATTTTTACCTTTAGCTTTTAAATAGCATTGGAAAACGCTAAAATACAGACCGCGGCGTAAAAAACTGCGTTCAGCAACTTTATACGACAATAACTGTATATTGCTCTCAAATTATACTTTTGTATAACCTACTTCTGTACAAGAGCATTAAATATTGTTATAGCCTGAATATTGGTGTAAAATTACTCTGTTGTTCAGCCTTCAAGTTAAGCTTGATAATAGCTGTACAACGGAAATCTAGGATACTCTTACCAAGCAATTCCCTTTATAATAGTGTAATACAATTCTATCTCATGTAGAAGAGTTTGTTACTCTTTAGGCTGAGATGCGTTCTTAAATAACGACTCTGTTATGCAAAAAGCTGCATTAAGAGGTACTAGAAGAGCAAGAGCTGTATAAACTAAGGACGCCATTTTATCATAACCTATAAATTGCTTTCCAATTTTACGAGATATTTTTTTGTTTGTTTTTGAAATTTCAGTACAAATTTACTAAGGATTTTAACTGTATAGTACACACAATTACGTTTACTATCAATAGAACAGTCCGGGTTACTCTTAAAACTGCTTTCAGATATGATCACATATTTGTTGTTACAGAAAAAATGTATGTATATCCTTTATTTCGAAGGGGCGTGAGTTTTGAGCTTTAATTAGTATACATATTCACATAAAAATATCAGTCGCAAGCATAATAACAACGATAAACAGGAAAGACCACTTAGTTATCAAATATTTTTTTCACTCATACTTCACATATGGTCTCTGCCTTAGCACATAGTAAATTAAGTAATAAAATGGAGAATGGAAATGGAGAAACGAACACAATTATAATATATTTATTCTTCTATTAAGATTTTCACAAGCCTGATTCTGTATAAAAGAATAAAAAGGAAAATTAGAGAATGGAAGCTGTATAAAAGTATCTAAATAGTATCTTAGCCAGCCAAATAGTACAGCTATTATGCAGCTGTTATACAGCAAAATCTACACTTAAAGCTGTATAATTTTGGGGCCCATTTCAGAGTTATAAGGGCTGTATAGCTTGCTATACAGTCTTTATACAGCAACGTTTAACAGCCTGTAGAAAACAAATAGTCTATAATACAGCTTTTATACAGTTCAAAATGTTACTTGGGTTATATCCGTAATGTCGTTTAATATACATTTAGATGGCAAACGTGACCCGTAAACATATCAGGAAATTAATAATTACGTACTAATGGGGTTTTTATGGTAAACAACCCCCGCTTTGGGGTGGTGATGGATGAAATTAGATAGGTAAGTACTTTCGCTGACATATGTAAATTATCAAAATGTGGAATGAAAACATAAAATGACATATTTGTGAAGATGTTTTGAAATTATTTTTAAGGCTAAATTTTTTTGTTGCAATGAATGGCGAGATTGGTATGCCGTTTGCCTGATAGTATGCGATACGACCGCTCATAAACAGTAGAAAAAACTAACAGTACTTTGAATTACAAAGCAATGCTTGGCATTCCGCTACGCTCGCCATCCTGAGACATAAGATGTTAAGTCTCAATATGTACAGTAGTTACTCTGCCAACCTCTGTTCAATCCGAAACACAACAGTGCAGTGCGTGCTGTTTGACGGGAGAAATGGACATTGCGGTGGTACCTACCCAGATGTCCTCTCACATATGAGAGACCTACCATCAATTAAACATGATGAACATAGGCGATAGAATAATTTCATAAAAGTATATCGCGGAGCCGGGCCGGGTTGTAAATAAACCCATAAAATCAATTTAAAACAGTACACTGCATATCCCGGATTAGAACCGCACACCCGTAACAGAGTGAGCGGTTCATCGTGTTTGGCAGTGCACATGACATGCTCGGGGCGTCAATATCAAAATTCAAAGGCTTTTCAACGCAACACAACTGTAAAATTACTTACCTATTGAATCGTTCGATCGGTGCCGAGAGCTTGACATGGGCTTCGCTTCAGTATGTTATTGTATTTTTATTATATCTGACAAATAATGGGTCACGTGTTATAAGTGGAGTGCGTGGTGGCCTGTTGGTAAACGGACTAGACGCGGCTGCCAAAATGTTCACGGTGGTCGCGGGTACGAATCCCAGGCCACACTTCTGATATTTCAAAGTCATGTGTGTATTGATAGTCAATCACCACGCACTAAAACGTTGAAGGAAAACATCGCGAGGATAGCTGCATACCATAGTGATTTACTAGAATTTCTATGGTACCTATCTAAAGTCCGCCAACCCGCATTAGACCAGTGTGGTGACTATATGGCCAGCCACTGTCAATCGTACACTCGATTGTAGAGGAGGTCCGTGCCCTGCAGTGGCATGTAAATGGACTGATACAGTTCAGTACAGTTATAAGTGATCCTGTACGGAAGCTTGGAGGTCATGGATATGTTACCGGCTTTTGAAAATAGGTAAAATAAAGCTAGTGGGGGAGGCAAAGATGGTTATACATAAGTATTACTTCACTTCGGTTTCCTGCGGCATGAGTTACCCTAAAGTATAGGAGACTTACTTACCAAATACTTATGGTTTACACAAACATTTGACTGAGTGCGGGGATCTATACGACAGCCTTTATTTGTATAGAAATAAGCCCACGGACACGAACACAGAAAAACATGCGTGCATACATTTTATATGCCTTAAACCAATTTCTGTTTGTTAGTTTAGGTAAGGAAGGAATTTAATACATGTTTTATTATTATCATTTATTATACAACCCCTTTTGCGTAAAAGTAAATAATTGTAAATGGTTTGACAGAGGAAAATTGCGCCACTATCCATTGAATTATATACCAATTAAACCACAGATAATGTTGCCTATAAATCTGCCAGCTCCTGTCCAACTCGGCGTGATGAGGCAATATTACCACAGCCAGCCGCGTCAGCCGACTGCGTTATTCAAATTTCCATTAAATAACTTTGGATTAGTGATCTTTCAGGGCGACTTTATTATGTGGTCGAGAGCGGGGGGCGTTGCGCTAAACTAGGGGCTATGGGGGGCGTGAGGGGCGTCGCGGGGGGCGAGGGGCGAGGCCTCTTCACTCGACCTGTTAAGTGATGAATGGATGTATGAAGGGAATTTCACGGATCTTAATTTCTAATAAGTAATTTTCTCGACACAAGCCTCCTTATCGTGTTACACCAGTTGGTTTTTATTCCGACCAGGTGGTTTTATATGAATTTTTAAATTTAGAAATGTGTGAATTTTATTTTTATTCAGTGTACATGGTTTTTTTTTCCATGAAGGAGTTATAACTGGTTTTTACCACGTGATGTTCTAAAAAATTTGTGTGGCATCGTAACCCATAAAGAAAAGGGAAAAAAATCTTACAATAATTTAATTTACATTTCGTAAAGTTTTATGACAATGGCAATATCTACGTACATTTTAATATAAATAAAGAAGTACTTTACCTAAAACACACATGAATAGTGCTGCCGAAGTAAGATACCAAGTCTTATATCGTATATCAAAAAGCACGATTGGTTTTTAGTTTCACAACACCTACTGCTATAAAACCTGCATCTTTACTTTTATAGTCATTTGTAATATTTCTGAAGTCTTTTTTATTCTATGTACAGTAAAGAATAAAAATAAAAATGTAATTAATAAAAAACCCTGCATTATGGGTCTTAAAAATTTCATCTCATTTCGGTAACCCAACCCGCTGCATTTTGATTTCGAGCCGTCTTCTACTCCAAAAGTTTTCCCGAAACTGTCAAACAAAACTTTAAAGGAAATCCCACTCGGCATTTACCCAGGTGTTTGACCTCAACCAGAACCCCCCATTCTTCAAACATCTAACACAAACTTCCAGTCAGTTGTCGCTCCCTATTTTCCAACCCTCCTATACCTTACAAATTAACGAGATGTTTCATGAAATTAGTATATATGGGTGCCCTTTATACTTTAATTAATGGCTCTAACCCGGTCCAACTACAATAACCCGGTCAAATTGAATTGAACATGATAACTACTGCGTGCGCGGTCGTTGATTTTAGAAGTTTATGTATTGCGACAATTTGCTAGAGTCAAACTTGGGTGTATGACGAGGTTCGAGATTGTTTCAATATGAAAATGGACGTAGTTTCAAATGTAGCTCAAATTACATTAAATCTGGTGAGGATGGCTTGCAAAATTCGCAAAAATTCGCTATGCTGTATAGTACTTTTTATATTTATTACCTGTTTTCTATCCCACAGAGTCCTAAACGAAGTGTGAAGAAACAATAATAGACCGGCATTACTGTGCGAGAGATAATAGTTTGCCGTTAGTTGAGACTATCTTAACAGCACTGCACTTATTACTGCCAAACTAAATAGGTAGCTACTAGAAAAAAAAAACAATTATAGATTTATTTTAAAGAAAAAAAGATATGATTAGGAAAAGTCTGTAAATAAAACACTACACAAACATATTTCAAAGAGATTTTACGAGGAAAACCTGAAGTTAAACAAGTGCAATCATCCAGCGGTCGGTTATAGGATACAAGGGATTTTTAAGTAACGCATCTCTAAAATGAATAACGTAAACAAGTCTTACAAAATCCTAATATCGTAACACTATCGTTTCAATATCGCAATATGTTCGTCTAGTTTGCATAAGACGCGAGTCTCAAAGGATGCCGAGTTACCCAACTGCCGATAACATTTTAACGGATTTCCTTACTATTGATGCCTGTACATTCTCAAGTTCTCGAGAGTACCACTAACTAAGGAACGGTATGCCAACAATTCTATTAAATAAACTTTAATTTTGATCGACAAAGCTGTTGGATAATCCATGAAATGAAAATAATTTATTGAATGCATTAAAATATTCAACATCATTAAAATGTTCAAGTCTGGTTGATTCTTAACTATGCAATTGCTGAACTATTATCTTATGCTTATATCTTTGGAATAAAACATTATATTTTTTTTTATATCCATACTTTTACAAGACCAATGCCAAAGTTATTTAAACAATTTATTATTAAAAATAAAAAAGTAAAGAGACAGATTACTGATAATATATTAAGGAAGTTTCTAGCGCAATTTCTTCTTTACAACTACAACACGTTTCGAAATGGTAATAAGTTTTTTTTTTATTGCTATGAATGGCGAGACGAGCATGCCGTTCGCCTGATGGTAAGCGATACGACCGCTCATGAACAGCAGCAAAACCAAACAACACCTTGAATTACAAAGCAATGCTTGGCATTCCACTGCGCTCGCCATCATGAGACATAAGATGTTAAGTGTCAATATGTCCAGTAGTTACTCTGGCTACAATGCCCTTCAACCCGAAACACAACAGTGCGTTTACACTGCTGTTTGACGGGAGAAATAGACACTGTCGTGGTACCCACCCACATGGCCTCTCACATATGAGAGACCTACCACCAATAGTACCAATATTAATTAACGATTCAAAAGGTCTACCAAAAAAAACTTCTTGAACCTTCTACCAAAAAAAATCTTACATGATTTCAAATAAAGCCGCATTTAATCCGCAAGTCGCCTTACTAATCTTCACAATACTGCGAAGTTAGCCCTTTGATTGTAAGTGGAATAGTTGTGAGTTGTAAACTGATCTGGTAATACATAAGTATCTCAATTTGTGGGTAAATTGCCTCCTTTGACTGCCTACCAGTGTGGCACGGTTGGGCCATACCAGTCTATTAGCTTAACTAGACCTTACGCCCCTGGGATATCCAATTTGTACTAACTGGTAAGTTAGATGCTTATGTAATGAATTTCCCATTATGGGAACGCTCTCATATGAATTCGGTAATGGAACTTGTATCAAGTGAAGTGGTTTCCTATCACATCTTGGGATGGGAATAGACCCTTCGAATTGAGTTAGGCATTAACATTACTTCTGCTTACACCTTCAAGGATAAGGTGTGAGTTTAGTTTATTAACTGACTTCAAAAAAGGAGGAGGTTCTCAATTCAACGGAATGTTCTTTATTTATTTATTACACTGTATTGTACAAAATAAAAGAGAAAAATACACAGCTGAAAAAACTTAATTTAAATTAGTGTATGTCTTACATAATAATGTCGAATAGCTAGAGACAATCATCTGAGCAGTGCCGCATTCATCATTGTAGTTTATTTAATTCAACAAAAAAAAATTAACAAAAATCAAAGTATATTGAACAATATAGCGGTAGGTTTCTCATACGTAACAGCCGCCTGGGTAGGTACCACCGCAATGACTATTTCTGCCACCAATAAGCAGTAGAAATCCACTGTTGTGATCCAGTTCGAAGAACATTATAGACAGGGTAACTACCATACATAATGAGATTTAACATCATATGTCCCACGGTGGCGAGCGTAGTAGAATGCCAAGCATCGCTTTACAATTCTTAGTGTTGTTTAGTTTTACTATGCATAAGAGGTCGTACCGCTTACCATGAGGCGAATGGCATACTCTTTTTACCATTTATTACTTATAAAAAAAAAACGCAATCACAACTGTTAACTCAACACAAAACACCCCTAGCTCACAAAAATCAAAACATTAATAGAAATAAAATTTCAATATCCTCAAAGGAATACCCAGCAAGGTTTACATGCCGCCAGTGGCAATAAACCATAGAATACTTGTTATATTTATCTGGCTCGCAGTTAGTAGCGATTATCAGGACAGTTAGGGCAGATTTATCTTGACAATAAAAGTAAACAGCGCTGCTACGAACCGCGACCCATTAGTACCAGGGATTCTCTGTTGGGTGTCGTTTGAGTTGTAGGAGGTAGCGATACGCTACGATCGTGGAAACGCTTGTCGCTTAAGAATTGATCAGTAGGCTGGTTGGTTTATTTTTTAATTAGTTGTTCATAATTAATGATTACTGACGATTAAGACTTCAACAAAGATATTGCCAATAAAAACTATAGTTTCTAAATACCCCATCCACATCGGGTCAGTAGTTTTTGAATATATCGCGAACGTATGTACTTTTGTGATGTATTCTATTAAAAAATATTTAAAATAAAAGTTAAATAAAATGTACTTCATAGCGCTTTTGATTGCTTCTAATTAATTACGCTAGATTTTACGAAAGATCATATTCTGTGTCGCATCGTTAATAAAATTGGTTTCATCATCATCATTATCATCAGCCTATTCGCGTCCACTGCTGGACATAGGCCTCTCCTATGGCACGCCACTGGGCTCGATCTTCAGCCCAACGTCTCCAACCGCTACCAGCCATCCTTCGGATATCATCACTCCACCTCGTTTAAATTGGTTTGCGTGCTTTAATTTATTTTACACAAGAAACAATTACTAATTAAATGTCTAAACATCATAATATATTTATAAATTATCCGCCACCTCTCATGATTTAAGCCACAGGCAGTATTAGTTGATGGGAGGGTCAGAGTTTGGGTGAAAATGTATCGCAATGCCCCCGGCGGCCAACCGTTTTGAATTTTGATTATCAGAGCCAAATACTGCCTAAACTATGTACTTAATGCGAAATTCTAGCGGTCGGGATACGTAAGACTAGATAGAAGCGTGTGAGCTGTGTTGTGGCAATGTCTTTTGAGCGAGATATTATGTCTGTCCAACTAATAATATTGACTGTATCAGCCCATATACGTCCCACTGCAGGGCACGGGCCTACTCTACAATCGAGAGTATGATTGAGAGCGGTTAGGCTATATAGTCCACCACCCTGGCCAAGTGCGGGTTGGCAGACTTACAAACCATAGAAATTCTTATAAATCGCTATGGTATGCAGGTTTCCTCACGATGTTTTCCTTCACCGTTTTAGTGCGTGGTGATTGACTATCAATGCACACATGACTCCGAAAAGTCAGAGGTGTGCCCTGGGATTAGAACCCGCGACCACCGTGAACATGTTGGCAGCCGCGTCTGGTATCGTTTACCAACAGGCCACCACGCACTTACTTACTTACTTACTTACTAATAATATTATAAATACGAAAGTTTGTGTGTTTATTACCTCGTCACGCTCAAACCGCTGTATTAATTTTGATGAAATTTGGCATGAAACTAGCTGACACTCTGGATTAACACATAGGCTACTTTTTATTCCGGCAAAATGTAGTGTTTCCGTGGGATGAGTCAGTCTAAATATCTTCACCCGGGCGAAGCCAGGCCGAACCGCTAGTGAAATATAAAACGGAAATTCATAATTTTAATTTGTAAGTATTTTTTTATATTCCCACAAAGGTGTTTTTGTGCCTTGCAAAAATTGTCCAGCGGTTTGTTAGGAATGGAGAAGAAATAAATTGCCAATGTGGTAGTTCAGGGTTCTAAACCTGAGGTAGATATCACTGACATGTCCGAATCAAGGATGTATTCTTAGGTAATTTACACGATTTTTCCGATAGAAATATTTAATTTAAGTGTAAAACGCAGCATCACACTGTACATTAAAAAAAAATCTTCAGTGTGCGAATATACTGAATTAGAGACTGGATCAAAGATACTTTATCAAAGGACAATGCCAGATTCAGGCTTAAAATACTTTTTTATTTTAAATACCGCGGACAAGACAAATTGATACGTGAACGATTATATTAAATTGTTCCATTTATTTTAATGTACTAATTAAATTGCTTTAAAATTATCATATAGAATCTATGTAGAATCTACTTTGTCCGTTTATATTTCTGCATCAGCCCATTTACGTCCCACTGCAGGGCACGGGCCTACTCTACAATCGAGATTAGGATTGAGAGCGGTTAGGCCATAATATAGTCCACGACGCTTGCCTAGTACGAGTTGGCGGACTTTACATATTACAGAAATTCTGATAAATTCGCTATGGTATGTAAAGTTTCCTCACGTTATTTTCCTTCACCGTCGAAGTGCGTGGTGATTGATTATAAATACTCAACTACTAACTCCAATTCAAATACTAACTCCGAAAAGTCAGAGGTGTGCCCTAAAATTCGAAACCGCGACCACCGTTTACATTTTATTCGAATCAAAAGTAAGCTAATATTAAGAGATCATTTTCATTCCTGTATTTATAGTAATTAATTGTACAAAATGGTATGTTTTTGTAATACATTGCTTCATTATCATTGTTATTTCATCCTTGCATACGAAACACTTTCCAATTTTATAGCATCAAGTTCTTAGCGAAATCCCATAAAAGCATGACAAAAAGCGAGGGGAACACAATAGGTTCCCGTAACATAGTAAACCAGATCGGCAATGTAAAGGGCCGACAATGCGCCACGATAAATGAAAATGGCAAGGAATTCAGTGCCGCCGGCGACAAAAGGCGAATCGTAAAACAAGCGGATTAGAGGACGCGCCCAGGCAGCGGCGGGCCATGACATGAGAAATTCAATCCAGTAAATATAGTATTATATTTATGTATATATCAGCATGTATACATCCCACCGTAGGGCACGGGTCTACTCTACAATCGAAGAAGGGATTGAGAGTGGTTAGGACATATAGTCCACCACTCTGGCCTAGTACAGATTGATTGACTTAACCATAGATTAGATTCTAGTTAAATCTAGAAGAAGGCATTGGTTTAAGTGTGGAGTAGTGGAAGAAAGAAGGGGAACCTTTGAGCTGTATATATACTATAGATTATAGAAAATCTATGTAATAAATTTAGATACAACAATATAAAAAGAACGGAAAAAACAATATGAAATGAAAATCAACAAAAAATGTCTGGTCGCCGCTATGATCTCAGCTTATAGGTGTTCACTGAGCTAAATGTTATGATGTGGTGTAAATCACAACACTGGTTTTAAGTGAGCACCTTAAGCAAAAATAAAAACACTCGCTAACTTCATAGCCTCGCACCTAATTCCCTAAAACTCGCTACTAGCGCCGCCGGTCGCGGTGGTCATTTACGGAACTATAAAACGAACATAGCCGTAATAAAAACGGGCCATGAAAGTCCTGAGGGAGCATGCTAATGACGTGTAACGTGTCAGGACTGTATGTCATCTTACCGTAGAGTTTATGAAAACATTGGAATGGAAAATATTTTATAGTTTTCGGACGCTCGTAAAGAGTGAGTTGTGTTTGAATTTTGTTTTGCTGGGATGAAAATGTAGTGTAGCTACAAGTATTGTAAGCGGAAAGACTCAGGTTCGATTTACGTGTAGACCATTGTTTTTTGACTTACAAATATTTGTTTTGATTTTGGGTGTAGAGGGTTGAACCTAGGATGGAATAATTGGGTCATTATTGCCATTGTAAAATGTGAATCGGTCTAAAATTAATAATAAATACACCCACATTTCGGTATTTTTTATTGTTATGAATAGCGAGACGAGCATACCGTTCACCTGATGGTAAGCGATACGACCACTCATGAACAGTAGCAAGGCCACACAACACCTTGAAATACAAAGAAATACTTGGCATTTCACTGCGCTCGCCATCCTGAGACATAAGATGTTAAACAATATGTCTAATAGTTACTCAGGCTACAATGTCCATTGTCCGTTTCTTCTCTTCTCAATGTAGGTCCCTCACATATGAGAGAGCTACCACCAGTGGTTCCAGAAATACCCAGACCTCTAACCAATACATCACAGTCACACAAACATTTAAAATAAAATTGAAAAATATTCATTGAAATATATCAAATAAAAATCTACTCAATATTAAATGAAAACACTTAAGTGGAAGAAAGCATAAAAAGAAATATAAGTAATTAAATTTTCTTTTATACGAATCCCGGTAAAAAGCTGGATATTTTTTTTTCTTTTAACTCACTGCTATTAAGTTTTATTACTACTGTATAATTAAGTTTTTAGCAGTTTTCCAGAGAAAATAGTTTTCAGTTTTAGTTTATACTAAGCTTCATAGATAGTATTACTGATCCAGTGATGGCGACTATGATTTTGGATTATAAGACTCTTGGTTCAATTCTCTGGTCAGAAAAACAATTTTCTGTGCTTTTGGGGCAAAAAAATATGTTTTTGCCACGTAGAAGGTTAGTAATTAAATCATAAGCCAAAATATCACTGATGCTAAGACCATCATACATAACGGACCAACCAGACATAAATCTATTTCTCCCGCTAAACAGCAGGCTAAACGCACTGTTATGTAATCTATATTATTATAAATGCGATAGTTTGTGTCTTCGTTACCTCTTCGCACTCAAACCGCTGAACCAATGTTGATGAAATTTGTCATGGAGCTAGCTGGCTGGCTACACCCTGGATTAACACAGGCTACTTTTTATTCCGACAAAATGTAGTGTTCTCGTGGGATGTGCAAGGAATTCAAATATATTCGATACTCTTTCATACTCAAATTAATGGGACGGGCAGCTTAAAGTACGGCAGTAACGTTGAGTTTAAATATGTTAATTAATTGTCACGTGAAATAGTTCCTACGTTTCTAAAGTGGAACCAACTTATCTGCACCCGGATGAAGCCGAGTCCAGCCGCTAGTATTCGATAACTAAAATGCCAGTGGCAGTTAACAGTGGAATGACAAGTACTGCTTTGTAATTCAAGGCGTTGTTTGGTCTTGGTATTGTTCATGAGTATGTATCGCTTACCATCAGGCGAACGACATGCTCGTCTCGCCATTAATTGCAATAAAAAATATCCATCCTAATTGTCCAGATCGTTCCAGTCCATCCACAGGTTGCCTGAAAGAGATCGCAGCTAGCGATAAGGCCGCCTATTGTAACCATGCCTATAGTTTTTAAGTGATTTGTATGCGTCTTTCATTTTGGTGCACAATAAAGCATATATAAATATTAAAAAATTAAATAAGTTTTAAAACTGTTTATGAATAAGATTAATCTTCGAAGTATTGCAATAATTATAATCCCAATATTTCCACACTAATACAAGCCCAACATCTCTCAAACAAGCTGACACCACAAGGAGCCTACCGCGCTACCCTAAACGCAAGGTACGTGAAAAATATTTGATAGGGCGAAGTTTTTACGAGTTAAGGCGGGATAATTACGCGGTATATTGTTTTCGCTCGTGTTTGCCGTGTTTTATTACTTTGCCGGCCGTTGCGGGTTTTGACTGCTTACTATAGACTTGCACAGAGGGGATTTATATTATGTATAACTGGTATATCTAGACTGTGACCGAAAACGAAGCCAGGTGGTAATTGTAGTGACACCTCCTTCCTGTAGTCGTATTTGTGTGGTAAATACATAGTTTGTCCTAAAATCATTACATTATGATTTTATTTTTAAAGATGCTACGGTACGCAAGGCTCTAAATTATGGTTTTAGCTAAAACTATGAATTTACCACCCAAACAGGTGATATTTAAAATATATAAATATCGCCGTTTTTTATACATTGCTTTGTAAAACTAACACCCGGCTCCATTTCGGTCGCAACTACTAGACATATTGAGACTTAACATGTCTTAGAATGGCGAGCGCAGTGGAAAGCCAAGCATTACTATTGTCCAGGAGCGGTCGTATCGCTTATCATCACGCGAATGGCATGCTCGTCTCACCATTTAAAACAATAAAAAAAATGGGATGAAAAAACCCATAATAAAAGGTGTGAACTTATTTATGTATATAATACAGTTACGATGTAATTTGTTCGTTTTGAAGCAATTCCATAATTGATTTTATATAATAAATACATTAAACACGTAGTGAGTAATTAAACGCGTACAATCAGGCGCTTTAATGGCTCGGTTTGCACCATAACCATATCGTATTTAATTACCGACTCAAATTCGATGAAAAGCCGCGTTGTGTCGCGGTAATCGAATGTCTATCGATATTAAAACGAATTATTCACGTTTATATTGGTATTGCTTCATTATATTAAAATGGGTTGTCGTATGTTCGATGTTTCGGTGAGGAAAAGCGACTAAAATAACAAATAAAATAAATACACCCAACAGTCACTGTTTACTGGTGGTAGGACTCTCATATGTGAGAGGCCATCTGGTCGGGTACCACCGCAGTGTCTATTTCTCCCGTCAAACAGCAGTGTAAACGCACTGTTGTGTTTCGGGTTGAAGGGCATTGTAGCCAGAGTAACTACTTGACATATTGAGACTTAACATCTTATGTCTCAGGATGGCGAGCGCAGTGGAATGCCAAGCATTGCTTTGTAATTCAAGGTGTTGTTTGGTTTTGCTACTGTTCATGAGCGGTCGTATTGCTTACCATCAGGCGAACGGCATGCTCGTCTCGCCATTCAAGGCAATAAAAAAAAAAGTCACATACATAGGCCTAAACCTACACTTAAATCAAGTTTTGTTTGATGGGTATCAGAAACAACGAGAGTCTTTTCTCTCTCACAAATACTCAGAACTGAAACAAATACCTGTGGATCACATAAATATTTGTCTCGGTGCGGGGATCGAACCCGCGGCCTCTGGTTTCATAGCCGGCGTCTAACCGACTGCGCCAGAGCTGTTTAAAATGATACATATGTATATATATTCCATCCATCCATCCATCAGCCAAAGGAAGTCCACTGCTGAACATAGGCCTCCCCCAATGATTTCCACAGAGACCTGTTGGAGGCAGCCTGCATCCAGCGACGTCCCGCGACCTTTACCAGGTCGTCGGACCATCTTGTGGGTGGACGTCCCACGCTGCGTTTTCCGCTACGGCCTCCATTCGAGCACTTTCCGACCCCATCGGTCATCAGATCTCCGCGCTATGTGCCCTGCCCATTGCTACTTCAACTTGCTAATCCGGTGGGCTATGTCGGTTATTTTAGTTCTCCTACGGATCTCCTCATTTCTGATTCGATCTCGTAGGGTAGGGTATATATATATTATGTTAAGTGAAATATATAGTTGTTTAAAAACTTTGAATGTATTATTTGCGATAGGATTAAAATTGTGCTTCGTAAATACTACGCAAGCATAGAAGAACAGTGGAAAAAGTATAAAACAGAGAAATTATTTAATTAATTTATGGTTTGGCTATAGCGTTTGTCAACTTAAATGTAATTTTCTTTTGAAAGAATTGAAACACAGACTTATACCGTTGATTTCTGACACATTCGAAACAGTATTGTTTTACAATATTGACGCAACATGATTAAAACGTTTAATTAATATCAAAGCAATATTAATTGGTCTTTTATGTACACTTGCGTCTTGTAAGACGAACACATTATGTGCTTGTTAATAACTAAAATCGGGACTGAATTTTGAACTAGGAAAGACCTCACGTTTTAAAGATAGTATACTTTTCTGTTTGTAATCTGTATCAGCCCAAATTATATATAGCAGGGCACGGGCTGCCTCTAGAATTAAGAGTACAATTGAGAAGGGTTAGGCCGTATAGTCCACCACGCTGGCCAAGTGCGGTACATTCTATAAAATTTCTTCTGAAACGCTATTGAAAAGAAAATGCGGACCTTCTGAGATTTTTTCGTGTCAACTATTCGTCAACGATAACTTCCTCATTATCTGAATTAATTTCACTATTTATGTAGATGTATTAAGTGCATGGTGGTCTGTTGGTAATGAACCACACGCGGCTGGTCACGGTTGTTGCGGGTTCGAATCCCAGGGCACACCTCTGACTTTTCGGAGTCTTGTATATATTGATAGTCAATCACCACGCACTATAACGGTGCACCAAAACATCGTTAGGAAATCAAAGCGAAATTTCCTTCTAAGAAAAAGGCACGAGTTTATGTATATGTATGTATGTATGTATTATGTCTTGTAGGTTTTTTTTTTTATTGCTATGAATGGCGAGACGAGCATGCCGTTCGCCTGATGGTAAGCGATATGACCGCTCATGAACAGTAGCAAAACCAAACAAGCCCTTGAATTACAAAGCAATGCTTGGCATTCCACTGCGCTCGCCATCCTGAGACATAAGATGTTAAGTCTCAATATGTCCAGTAGTTACTCTGGCTACAATGCCCTTCAACCCGAAACACAACAGTGCGTTTACACTGCTGTTTGACGGGAGAA
Organism: Hyles lineata; assembly: GCA_030180105.1. NCBI lineage: Eukaryota > Metazoa > Arthropoda > Insecta > Lepidoptera > Sphingidae > Hyles > Hyles lineata. Next base: position 1,586,981 of record JARJEE010000040.1, read on the forward strand.
ATAGACACTGCGGTGGTACCCACCCAGATGGCCCCTCACATATGAGAAACCTACCACCAGTAAAGTGTATTATTGTGTAGGTATTTTTATAGCAACTGAGCAACCATTGCTATCGATAAATATCAATTTGGAGATGGCCTCGGATGGCTATCTCTCATTCCCTACAATACCCGCCTTCACAAAGTGATAGGTGTCTTAACCACAACAATTGTTTTAATACAGGCGCGAAGGAACTGGAAGCTAAGGTCATCACCTGTCTTGGATCTTTGCCAAGGCTCAATAATTACAGTATAAAGGATGTTTACATACTGTCTGAGAGAGCTCTGCGCGTGCGCCGCGGCGTCTCGAAATGTATACCCGTTTGAGTAAATAATGCGAGAGTTGAGAAAGATGGAACGGTTTGCAATATGCTGATAAATAAAAACGATATATAAAAATATACATAGAAAATGATTAAAAGTACCAACCTTTTTATATGTCATTGATCGGATAGGAATCGAATTAGATTGCTGCCCTCAAGTTATGATTTCACATCGAATTTTAAGATGAAACTAAAGGGAAAGCATGAAAGCTGTAAATTGAAACGTCGGGATATTGAAATAAATACTAAATCCGCGAGAAAATCCGTAAAATTCAATTCAAAACATCGCAATACATAATATACTTTTACATCATATACGTGGTATATCATATTTAATCAAACGACAATATAAAAAATCACCGCAGCCACGCATAATAACATTTCTAAAGACGGTGTTAAGTGTATGCTCTGTCTATACTTGTCCGTTGTATGGTCCTATAGCCGGTGTCTGTCGCGGTGAGTGACCCGGGCATAACATTAAGCCGTGTCTCAACCGCCGCGGCAACAGGATAATAACGCAAGGAATCACGTGGTACGGTCCAGTCTAGTCTAGTTTACAGACTCGTGTATGCGATGGGAGGTCGTGGATTCGAATCTAAGGCATATGATAGTAACTGGTGTGAGCTCCTACCACCAGTATCTTTCAATGCAAAAGATAGCTAAGATCCACTTTTTGAAGTTATAGAAGTTGAATTTGATAAATATCATAATCGGCGTTTGAATCTGCAACCTCCAATTTACTCCTCGCTCTCTAACTAGACTATTCGTTCGTCCATTTCAGACGCAGGAAGTTCACTGCTGGACATCGGCCTTCCCCAATGATCTCCACATAGACCTTTTGGAAGCGGCCTGCATCCAGCGACTTCCTGCAATTTTACCCAGGTTCTCCGTCCACTTTGTAGGTGGGCGTCCGACAGTGCACTTGCCTATACGTGGCATCCACTCCAGAACCTTTCGGCCCCAACTAGACTATTAGTCGTGCTAAAAATAAACTTAAAATACTGTAATAGAATTTATAGTTAAAAGCAAAATGGCAGTGTTCTCGTGCTGAGCCTGTCGGCGTGCACGGCTGAGTGGCCGACGGCTCGTTTCCGATGTGTCCCGGGTTCGTATCGCGACAAATATGTTCGGATAATTGTCCGGTCGGACGTGTTTATTTAGTGGAAGCCTTTTTACGGGGTAGGGTTGGCGCTTGTTCCTACCCTTTTATTATGTAGGGAGAAATTGTTATTTCCTATTTTACATACATGCTTAAAGTCACGCTTCGTTCTCAGAAGGGGTTGACAGAAATGCTACCAAGACACTGTTTCTCCTTATGTGTACCGCCCCACGATGAGATAGATAGCGAGTCTATCGCTACATCATACACAAATTCTTGACTCCTGGTTGATAATAAAGCCATTTTACCGACCCGGGATTCGAATCATACCGTTCTACAACTGCGCCACTGGGGCAATCAAGTCAGTCGTATGTTACATCGTGAAATGCCAAACATTGTTTTTTTTTTCATTGCTATGGTTGGCGAGACGAGCAAGTAATTTACTTGATGATATCCAATACGACCGCTCATGGACAGTAGCAAAACCAAACACCACAACAAACAAAGCAATTGGCATTCCACTGCTCTCGCCATCCTGAGACATAAGATGTTAAGTCTCAATATGTCCAGTAGTTACTCTGGCTACTTCACATATAAATTCTTATAGTTATATGGCGTACAAGTTTCCTCACGATTGTTTCCTTCTATAATAGTTAAATAGTAAGAAATATAGAGGCAACCCTACCCGGCGTTTACTTTTAATCCCCCTTATTTTCTGTTGCTACAAGTGTTAGATATTTGTCTCTCAAATAACATCTCTATCGGAGCGGAAACTTGAGATTGCGGCAACTTGCACGGATCCGATATTGTACTTTAATAGTTTCTAACCGACTACAAGAAAGGAGGTTGTTTATACAGTTTATTTTAATTGCACAATATTAGCGTATGTTAACTTACCTATGTAGGTTTCTAAATGGGTTTGCTAAATGATGTTACATACAGAGTATATCAAGACTACTACCGAAAACGAAGCCGGGTGGTAGTTTTGGTGACTACAAACACAATGCAACTTAAAAATTTCGCAAAGTAACGCGCCAATTTTTTTTATGATTTTCTTGAATATCGTCATGTTTATTCTGCTATCTCGAATCCTTCTGCTTCAGGGGAAAAAGGAGTTATGTACAGTACCTTCCGCCATGTGTCGATTGGCAAGCGATAATGGTTTGTTACCAACGATTGTTTCTGGACAATATCCTATTTACCATCAGATGCGGTAGAGTTCATGTGCTGTGCCAAATTAAAAAAAAAACTGCGTGTTTTTTATCGTTTATATAATAATCATTTAAAAAATGGTAGGTAATTATCGAACCCCTGACTTCAAGATTTACAAACTACCTCTGCGTTAGACTCACAAGTATTTTAATAAAACAGAAATGATTTTATAATGTTTGTCTGGTGTCAGCGCGGTGCCGTATTGGCTCGATTTCACTTCTGGCCTTGAGTGCTGCGTCGGGATATTTGCATTTACATCCACTACAAACAAATTTTAACTCTAAAGCACTGGAAATATGTGTTATTTTACAATGGAATAAATATTCCAGCGACTTCTCGTTTAGTTTACGATAAGACATTCAACTTTATGTGACAGTGATGTGTATTCTGAGGGATTATTATATTTCGTATTGCGTTTTTTAATTGTCAAGGATTTTTAGACTTTAATACTTATTGCTGTGATTATTATATTGTATAATAAATGCTAACCTTGTCTATTTATTAGGATGGTTCAGACAGTATATAATTTTCATACATTTGCCATTGAGTTAAATGCCCCCCTTAAATATCTATGAACTATTTTAACCAAAGACTATTTATAGAGGAATACCATATAAGTCACTGCATTGCATTCATGTAAGGCACCTCATTTGACTTTGTAGTGTGAGGTCCCAAGTCTAATTCCGGAGTCGGGGTATCGACTTCGAATTGGTTTACCAATTTTAAAACTTTCTTGTATGTTGTTTGAGACGAGTATTTGCACTCGTATGGCGATAGGCTCGCCCTCTGTCATATTTTAAATTGAAAAACCACTAAAAAAGTACCTCTATAAAGCAAAAAATAATATATATTTCATTGTACTTGTGCATGTTGATTAATTTGCTTAATGACTTGACTAGCCAACAAATCAAAATATATGCGTAACATATTGAAGGCGGGTCGCCCAGTACCAGTATTAATATAAGGCATAGGTCCTACACCACCTAGGCTCGGCACCACCATTTTTGTCTACATTTTTGAAGTACGAGCGCTCCCTCTATATTATATATACTCTAAGCGTATACCATGAGTTTTATGTGCCAGAAATTCGCCATACCCTGTTCATCTTAATCTTAAGATCTAAGAAGACTTACCCTACGAAAAGGGTATAAAAACTGCCATCAAAGTGAAGGAGCGGTATTGAGTGACGTCAAGTAGTCTAGACTACCGTGGAATACTTGAAATAATCTGCTTTACAGAGGTCACTGTCGCTCACAAAACGATTTAAAATTACAGCTTTTCAGTTGGACTTCGGTTGGTTTTACTATTGTAGTTTACTAGCTCATTTTTTTATTAGCTTACGAATAACTAGCATACTTATTGTCATCATACATCAATTAAACTTTTATCAAAATTGTAATTAGAATAATACTGTTTTTTTTACGTGTGTTTGATATTATAATAATAAATAAATAACACCCAACAGTCACATACATAGTCCTGACCCCACACTAAGATCAAGTCTTGTGTCGTGGGTATCAGGAACTACGAGAGACTTTTCGGTCTCACAAACACCCAGATCCGGAAGAAATATTTGTGGGCCACACAAACATTTCTCTCGGTGCGGGGATCGAACCCGCGGCCTCTCGTTTCACAGGCGGCGTCTAACCAACTGCGCCACGGAGGCTGTCAAATAGGAGGATATTACATTGCTTGTGTTTATAATTTACAAAAAATAAAATAAATTATACGACTGCCATTCATAATCACCCAAAAAGCTATTTTACTTTAAAAAAAAAAACAGTGGTTGTAGTCTGAAAATTTTGTAGGTGTTTTGAGGAGTTTTACGAATAAAAGAAAAAAACTTAACGTAAAGACTTTAGGGTAATAAGTTATTTCGCGGAATCTACCCAAAGCCATCGCGTTTCGTGGAAAAAGGACCAAAGAACATGATGATAGACTGGCAAGTCAGAAATATTTGCCAAAGGTGACAAATAACAAAAGAAAATCAGCTTTTCTTTAAATATAGGTACAGAATATTAACAAAGGGTAATTATGAGTAAGACATTATGATATATTAGATAGATGATTCACTCGCAACAAAGGGTATGCCGTGAAAACCTGTAATGCGCAGTTTTCAAAGTAGGTCGACGATTAACTGTTAATTAGTGCTTCGAGAGTTCCGTAATTTTTATTTGTTTCCTTGTTTAATTAGTTTGCGTTTTATTATTTACAATATTGGTTTCGATTTTATTTTTATTCTGAAGAGTCAAGCAAGAGTGGGGTGGGCAAAAGTCGATGCAAAATTAATATGATTGTTTATTACTATTTAATCAGCGTCTGTTTATGGTTTTAAAACTAAAAAAGTTTTGTTTAATTTAATTTCTTCATGTTCATTTATAGAAAGTTGAAAATTATTTTAGATGGAATATGGGTTTTAAAGACATATCTCCCAATATAAATAAATAAATACATCCAACAGTCACATACACAGTTCTGAACACACACTAAGAGACTACTCCCAGGACACCCACTTTTCGCCTAGTGTGTTCCATACCACGATGTGATAGGGGTCGGGCCTATCGGGCACCAAGTCCTAACCGGGAATGATAATGAATAGAAAAATACAATATCACTTTGACCGACTCAAACGACAAATGATCTACAACGTAGATAATTATTTTGTAGCTACAACCCTACGCAATGGTGGGATCAAAGCTAGTAGAAAATATAACATGAAAATAATACAAACTGATAACATAAAGTAAGTTTATTCATTTAGATAAGTATTTCCTAAACACGAACAATGGTCCCGAAATGATAGTATAATAAAATACAAATTTTGCGATAATATAAACTAAGAGTCGTCAATAATGATGACTCTTCAAAAAGCTATAAAAAATGCATTTTTTTTGTTCTAAAATCAATCTTGAAATTCGCAACCTTGGTGATTTTGCGCCTGTTACTGTTTTACAAAGAGGAAAGAAGATATTTAGTAAAATAAGAACGCTGATAATGTAATATTAAAGCTTTCATTTTCCTTATTTTGTTCGTATTATAGTCATCGGTTGGTTAAAGTGTTTGGTTAGTGTCTTTTGCGGTTATAAAAACATATTTCAGAGTTTGTTTATCTTGTGCGTGTATTTTTAAGGAAAAAATTGTAAAATAATGGACTGGTAGTAGGTCTCTCTTATGTGAGAGGTCGCCTGGGTAGGTATCACCGCTATGTCTAGTTCTCTCGCCAAACAGCAGTGTATATGCACTGTTGTGTTTCCGTGTAAAGGACATTGAAGCCAGAGTAACTACTGGACATATTGTGACTTAACACTTTATGTCTCAGGATGGCGAGCGCAGTGGAACGCCAAGCATAGTTTTGGTCTAGTTTGGTTTTGCCATTTAATATTATACTGTCCATGAGCGGTCGTATCGCTTATTATCATGCAATACGCATGCAAGTTTTGACATTGGTCTTTTCATTATTTTTTCAGGACTATTAAACATTCAACATTGTGCACTTTATATGATAACATTTTAAACTATAGCTATATTAAAGACTCAAAACAAGGGAACAAAATTAATTAAAATACGTTTAGTCATTTTTCATGCAATTAAATAGCACTTTTGATAAGTCAAATATATTAAATTATAACATTAAAGTAAATATAAATAATTATTTCACTAAACAGTATATAAAGCAGGTAACAAAGAACAATATTGCAATAAGCAAACGCAACGCGATCCGAGCACATTCAATTACATTTAACTCGCCATTTGCGTCGGCAATTGAAAAAAACCTCGCAAATTATTGCGGATCCCCAATTTGTCTGTCTGTCCGTCTGCTAACATAACGTCGTAATTGGCCGACATAATTATACAAACTGAGTCACACTTTCATAGTGCTTTGTCTCGATGTCGCCTCAAATTTATTGACATTTCTGCCGCGGAAGCTTCAACAAAGGACTTGAAATGAAAATTCCTTAAAATATTACATTTAATCATTTCGGTGCCAAGACGGAAGGTGCTTTAATTTGTATATTTGACAAGATATTGTTTCTGAGTTGTTTTAAGGACATATTCCAGGAATTGGTGGTGGTGATTTGTAGATTAAAATATTGTCTCAAACACCTATTACGAGAGGCTCATAATACTGACAATATGGGCTCCGTAAGAGACAATTGATAGAGTCTGAATTTCGTTTTGTGTAAAAATGCGCATGTAAAATATTAGTATTTCTCGTCAAATTTTAAGTTAGTGTTCTCAGAATTATACATAAGTATTTTAGAATCATACTGATCGCTAATGGAAAGTAAAAAAACCAAACAACACCAAGAATTACAAAGTAAAACTTCATTTCACTGTGCTCGCCATCCTAAGACATAAGATGTTGAGTCCATAAGTTATTCTGGCTAGAATATCCTTTGAATCGAAACACAACAGTGCATTTACACTGCTGACTGGCGGTACAAATAAACGTTGCGGTGATACCAACCCTATCAGCTTCTCACATAAGAGAGACTTACCACCGGTACCATTAGTATCAGGTGCTCTCTAGATAAAAAGTCATATGGTGATACTTTTAGATTTAAGCATTTACTTATTGCGTCTTATACTAGTCAATATATGGATACGAATATTGACACAGCGAAATTTGCATATACTTTTTATATTACAGCATCGTTGGCGATATTGCTGACTCTGCCGGCGAAACGAATAACTACAGGTTTGACCTCCTCACCGCAATAAATGTTTTGAAGATCGAGAAATGTTGTTTCCGTGCCTGGGTTTCGTGAGACTGAAAAGTCTCCTAATACTTTCGGATCGAACCAACACAAGACTTCGCAATATGTAGTCAGGATTTTGTGCCTGACTGTTTTCTTATTTATATTTTTTTCTTATTGCATACGACTGGCAAACGAGCAAACAGGTACCTGATGGTAAGTGATCACTGCCGCCCATGAACATCCACAACGCTGGATCAATGACGAGAAAGGGGGTCATCAAATTGGGAGGAGAGGGGGAAGGAAAAACGATGGGAATAGGTAAGAGGTATTGGGCATCCGGCAATCTCACTCACCAAACGAAACTTTCTTTACTTATACAGGGTATATACTGCTGAAAACAAAACCGGGTTGTAGCTTTACTGACTACGAACATAGTACAAGTAACAATATTGCAAAGTCGTCGTAACTATTTTTTTTCTGATTTTTTAGATATGATCTTGTTTGAGTGGGAAATCCATATATTTTGCTAAAATAATAATATTTTAAACCCTTGCGTACCATATCGTCTTTAAAAACAAAAGGGTGTGCACTATTATTTAAGAAAAAGCTATGTATTAATCACCTAAATATGACGATAAAAAAAAAAAAACAAAAAAAATCTTCGCTTTTGCTTGCTTTTGCAATTTTTAGTTGTATTGTGTCTAAAGTCACTAAAACTACCACCCAGCTTCGTTTTCGGTAGCAGTCCTGTATATACCGATTGCCATTCTTCAAAATTCGTATATATATATATATATATATTTTAATTGTTTTAAATGGCGAGACGAGCATGCCGTTCGCCTGATGGTAAGCGATACGACCGCTCATAAACAATAGCAAAACTAAACAACACCTTGAATTACAAAGCAATGCTTGGCATTCCACTGCGCTCGCCATCCTGAGACATAAGATGTTAAGTCTCAATATGTCCAGTAGTTACTCTGGCTACAAAGATTATAATAAAGTATCCAGAGACAACAGATTTTTCCAAAAGCAAATGACGAATAAGTGAGCCACAACAGATCGTGGAGATGGCATGAAGATCCAGTACATCGGCTAAAACTGCAGCGAGACCAAGTCTCAGAACTTGGGAATTCATCTGTTTGCCGGCAAGTTTGGGCTGGCACCTACAGGATACACACAGACGGGCAGTTTGTTCAACAAAACATAGAAGTCTGATTTGTGTATATTTAAGTTATTGGTATTATGAAATGTGGCTTATAGGTTACTTGTATCATTAGAAATGATAGTGAGAATAAAATTGTTTATTTGTTTCACTCATTAGGCGTAGGCGTATGTTACTGCCTATTTATTATGTCTATTTAATTGCACGAAACCCATTGCCATGATAAAGTGGAGTGGCAAGGAGTGGATAAGCATCGTGCAAAACCGGAAAAAATTACGTTATCGAGAGGAGACCTAGTCCCAGCAATGGGTTGAAACGGGCTAAAAAAAAAAAGAAGAATAACTTGAAACTTATTATCATTGACTACTGTTGATGCAAAGCAGTGCTTGGCATTTAACTGCGCTCGCCATCCTGAGACATAAGACTACAAAACCTCAATACGTCCAATAATTACTTTGGCTACACTGTTCTTCAAACCGCAATCCAACAGTGCATTTACATTACTATTTGAAGGGTGGTATAGACATTACAGTGGTACTTAACCAGATGGCCTCTCACGTATGAGACCTACCACCAGTAAGACCTACGTTAGTAGAATGTTTGATGTACAACAGCCAAAACACCAACACGTTGTCCAATCCCGCAGCAAGTAAGTTCTCCAGACGGGGAGTGAGTGACCCGGCGCGCCGCAGCCTATTGCACTAGCCGTTCACCCCGCGTCGGCCAGACGACCTGTTACACACCTCACTACACGCCACTGCCGCCTTATGTACTGGCTACTGGTTTGATTTAGTCCTGATGGGGTATGTACTGGAGTGATTTAAAAAATGATGGCAGTGACCCCTGAAGTTTTAATTTTAATATTTTTTGTCTGAAGGTAAAAAAAAATCGTTTGAAAATGATGTTGCATGTATTTTTTCAGCGATTTTATTTTTGAAAATTCCAGCATGCTTGTTAAGTCTCATTATGTCCAGTAGTTATTCTGGCTACAATGTCCTTCAAACCTGAACACAAGACTGCATTTGCACTGCTATTTTGCGAAGAAATGTAGATATTGGGTGGTCCCTACCCAGGCATATATAAGACCTACCACGAGTAAAGAAATAAACGAAGAATTATTTGGATTTTAATTTTAAATTTTACAACTGAAGTACCCAGGATTAGCAAAAGGGAACACTTATTTATTATGTATATTCTGTAGAAATATCACTACGCGTACTAAAAGCGACAGCAAATTTGTTACTTCAGTGCAATTTACAAGTACCACTAATGTCAAGTAGGGCCCAATACTTCGACAGTAGCCTTGCCAAATATTCCACAAAATTTCATTGACATTCCACAAGAAAATTCAGTCAGAAACGTGGTAGTTACAAGTAATATGGTATCTTAAGCACACAACTTATTAAGTAAGTTCCAAGTTGGGGATATAAAGTGGAGATCTCTCGGAAAACTGTCGCTCATGTGTGCCATTTGCAGAAATGTAAACTTGAGTTTACTACGAGCTAAATGTGAAATTAATAAAACTTGCCATTTGTGAAACTGTAGATTTATAAGTTTTGAACCGACGTATAGTTGCTATATATTCATTTATTGATATAATATTTAAGTGGTATAGGGAAGAATGTCAATAATCGAATTAATAACACTCTTTTATTTATATGAGAATATGTTCTAGTGGTGAATTTAAGAGTGTTAATAATGGAATCACGTACGATCATTCTAATTAATATTATGATTGTAGGTGATTTAGTCTGTTCTGCTTTGATGTTACTATTAACTGTAGATATTAAATTTCACAGTTAAATATTGGCAGGTGCTTGAAAAATTTATCAGGCTGTTGAAAAATAATTATTTTACACCAACAGTTTTCGTATTGAGAAAATCTACACTATCGCGAGCTAATCTGCAGACAACAGCTAGTATTTTATTTAATACATCTAAATACATCCATCACTCATATATACGTACATAGTCCCCTGTCCCCACACTAAGAGCGAGTTTTGTGTCGTGTATCAGTACTAGAGACTTTTCAGCCTCACAAACACCCAGACCAAAAACAATTACTAATTGTGGTTCATACGAACATTTGTCTCAGCGCGAGGATTCAACCTCCAGCCTCTCGTTTCACAGCCAGCGTATAACCAACTGCGTCACGGAGGCTATTAATGTATAATATTATATATTGTGACCCAACAAAATACTCTAAAACTGATAGCACCATATTGTCCAGACAAAATCGATTAGTAATGCACCGATCTGCAAATAAATATAAAATCATTTAAAATACATTAATAATCCATTGAATACTAGGATGGAAGCCCTTGCGTCTGGTCATTGGCTCGGGCGCGTGGGCGTGGGTTCAGTGCCTGGCGCGGCACATTGTTGACAGTCTGACCGCAATACACAATGGAACCTGCTGGGTAGTTACAAATATCGCCTGCATGTACAAGATAAATGTATTTGTAAATATTGGTTTGTGATGTTTCTCGTTTATGGTATATAGAGATTGTTAGATAATTATTTAGTTTTATATGTGGTTGAACAAGGAGGTACACTTGTACACTTTTCCCTGCTTTAGCTCTATGGTACATCCATAGAGCATCCATAATGTATCATATGTCTTTGATTTGTTTTTAGTATGTCATGTGTCAAATTCTGTAATAAAGTGTGCACATTAACGTTGTATTAATTATTTACAACGAGAGTATTAAAATACAAAATATAATATTGCAAATATAACAGAGATTATGTATGAAATATTAAAAAAATAAAGATTTATCGTTCGATTTTGCAAGGATTTAAGCTGTGTTTATATACGGCATTCGAATGACTTTTCAGTTCAGTTTGAGCCAAGAAGTCAAAATATTGGATAGTTAAAATAGGTTTAAAAACTATCTATTAAAAAAGCCGATAATGTTTCAATGCTACGATTCGTAAGGTACTGGGTTCAATACCCAGATTAAGCAATTGATTAGTAATACAATATTTTACTTTGTTTTTTAATGAAGAAGTTAATTTTGTCCATGGTTTATATCGCTTATGACATTCAAATGTTATGGTGGTAATTGGTTGGTGCGTAAAGTTAAACAATTGGACAGACCAAACCCTAATAGCTTTCTAGATAAACTGTCTGAGAAAAAGAAGAAAATGGTATTAGACTGAACTATCGCAAAGCATAAATAATACTATTAAACCATTGACGTTTCATACTGAAATGATGGACAGGAAACGGCAGCCTTAGTAGCCTGTTTACACCGACACGGACGTAGCGTGATGATGAGTGTAAACACAATTATATAGGGGCACATAAAGCACAATAATAACATCATATTAACGCTATAAACCGTAATGGTAGAGAGAGTAATATATACTGATGTAGAATGAATGGAAGCGGTATGTTATATGTCTTCATTATCCACGAGATAGTTGAAGTTTTTTTTAATGTTCAGATCCGGCGAACGAGCAAACTGGTCATCTGATGGTAAGTGATCACTACCGCTCTTCAACATACATAACACTTGGATCATGGCATATCATAGAATCCCTTCCCTACACTACGATCGAGTCTTGTGTCGTGGGTATCAAGAACTACGAGAGACTTTTCGGTCTAACAAACACCCAGATTATTTGAAATAGTCACCAAATATTTGTACATGACTGACAATAGTGTGCCTCTAGCACTACCAAAAAGGTGCAGGATTCCAATAGGCTTCGGTGGAGTTCCTCAAGAACCTACGCCCAGCAGTTTTTAGTCTTGACTCACGAATGTGAGCTAGGTGGAGTGACGATTTGCGAAAGGTCGCTGGCATATGCTGAATGCGACAAGCTAAAGAGAGGGTGAAATGTCGCCATTTGGAGGAGGTTTATGTCCAGCAGTGGACAACGATATAGGATGATGATGATGATGAAAGACAAAACATTTTTTTGCCCGAGGTGGTAAACAAGCAAGTAGCTCAACAGATGTTGAATGATCACCATCGTTCATGGACACTCAAGCATCCAGAGGAATTATAAGTTCGCCTATTGGTTGAGAAGAGTTGACAAGTATCTTAACATAGTCTGAAAACTATATTGGATTTCTTCTGTTAATAGAAGCTTTTATCCCATACATAAGTCTTTGCGTATTTTTGCTTCTGTAATTCTATTTTACGACAGATTCAGCTGTTTGGATACATCATTCACGTTAAATCCTCGGTGCAACCGCTTCCATATGTCCGTACATCCAAAGAGTTTAATTTTACGAGTGAAATAAACATCGGCCGTGTTTCCTGTTTTAACAAGAACGCATCAAGGTTACGGTGACGCACTGCGCTCGCACTTGACGCATCTCGACCGTTTATTTAGTTTAGCTCTTGCTTCCTAGAAGAAAAGTCTTTCTTTGTTTGGAAATAGCTTATGTGCCTTTCTAGGTAGAAGATTTTCAGATAGATCTACCTCATCGTGATTCTTAGCGGGAAAAAATTGGGGAGGTATGAAAACAATAGCCCAAGATCTGCTTACCGGATGCCTGCTGTTTGTGCTCAATACCGTCGGGTGCCTGGCATCGTAAAATTACGGATCAGATCTGAGATGTTTCTGAAGGTTAAATTTGTCTGCGTAATGCTACTTTTTATCCTTAACCCCGTCTGCCACCCTTCTCCGCTCTGTTTTCTCCTTACAACTATTTACTGGATACATAATTATCATCGGCACGCACGTAATTATATCACTAGAATTATCTTAGATCCTTTGTGGCTTTTGCAAATACTGGTAGATAAGAAGAGATGAATAACGTGATCGTAAGAGAGAGAGAGAGTGCTGAGACACCGTCAATGTCACTGAATAAAGGTTTTGTAATGGCAAAAGTTATTCATGTCGAATTTCGGTTCCCCTTGATTTAGGGTTATTACCTTGATCTTGCGGTACAAAATTACAGTGCGTACTATAGATATCAACTGGGGGAAAAAAAACAATCAATATTGTTATTCTACTTAAGGTCCCGATATATCGTAAAGAAAAATATCCCTGTGCTGTGTACGAGCTTTCGTTTTCATAATATAATAGTTTTGGACTTATTTTAAATACATCTGCATGGTCAATTAAAGACTTAATAAACCGTTCAAGGACATTTAAAAATCCCATCTCCTTAACAATTAACAGTATAAAATCTAGAACAAAAAGGGAATTTTCCTAACAAAAGTATAATAACAGCGGAGGATTTTGTCGAGCGCATTAAAAGTGCGCGTGGGCATCTCGCTGCACTTCCGCATGCGTCGCGCCGCGCTTTATTGTGCGTGCGTGCGCGTGAGTTTGTGTGTGTATGTGTGTTTGTGCAAATATGTGTGTGCATGTGTGTGTATGAATAATTAATCGTGTTGACTTCACTGCTCTTTCACCTTGGCGTAACGTCACAGATTAGTCATAGCAGATGGGACACTGACTGCGGAAATATGGATTTGTGCTATGACGTAATTTACGTATGGTAATGATGCGTCATTGTTTGCTGGTGGTTAGTACTTATGTCGTCATTAATGAAGTCATCGGTGGTAACTTGTTATTTCTTACTAATGATCCGGAAAATAGGTGACTCTACCAATAATCATGGTTATTGGAATACTTAGAAACCCTTCAAAATAATACCATAATTTCTTAGAAGTGCGTACTGTTTATCAAATAGGTGTGACGCTTACCATCAGGCGTATGGCAATAAGGTATATGTCGTCATGCTAGCTAAAAATCGATGTATTATATGTAGTATTCGTCCACGTAATAGCATCCCCGACTTATATGTACATTTTCTGATTGATTGTCTGGTCTGGGAATCGAACCTGCTGCATTAGGATTTGCATGGACATGCTCATTACACTCACGAAGCGTATGTGCGTACATTTTGCAGAGTTTTTATAGATAAAAAATACCTTGGAGAAATGTCTTATCTGTTATGTGTTTTATTCTATGAGAATAATCAGTGGAACAAGAATTGCGAGTAAATCTAGTTAGTGTGTGAACTAGTGTTTATTAACCTTTATTTAGCACGTGGTTGTGAGCTCCAAACATAGTATACGATGGGTTTTAGCTTTTAAGGATATTCCTATATTTATTTAATCCTTCTCTGCAGTATACAGCGATTCTGTCTAGAAATAAGACAATAAAAATAATAGTACAAGTGGCGGCCTTATCACATTAAGTAATTTCTTACAAGCAACATTTCGATGGATATATAAAAAGGAGAAAAGTAGAAAGAAAGGATAGTCTTACGCGTAAATGAAATAATAATAATCTACAATTAATAAATGTTGATCCTAGCTTACAGGAGTTGCAGTGGCGGGTGTGAGGGTCCCATCAGGGAAAAATTTGTGTAATAAAAATAAAATAAAAAAATCGACTAAGAACCTGTCATAGTGATCTACGTATGTAAGTGTGTCCCATTTCGGGTTCCTGTGTATTTGCATAAAATTAGGCCGGCAAAATTGTGTTGATTGGCGAGCGACAACCATCTCCCGCCGGTGAATACACTATCCGAAATGCTAATAAAATAACTAACAGAAGCAGTGTAGTTACTTTAAGGTGTCACCTTAAAAAAGATCACAAGTTAGAATTGAACCTACTGATACTCTTAAGCGGCTTCTTACAGTTCCACAGAGGTCATACAACATCGCAATATCATACAAAATGAAAACATTGCGAAACCAGACATCGTAGTCTAGTAACCTATAAACGAGTAGCACTGTATGTAAACAAATGTCGCGTATTTATGATTTGGGGGTCATTGACCTCGTTTGTATTTTGAATTAGGTTTATTAACATGAAATAGTATAGTTTTTATATCAGTGATAATTATGAGACTGACGCGTATGCTATCCTGATGGCAAGCACGTCCATAAATGAATGCTTTAAAGCTTGGCTGCACCAGCGCATAGACATCCCACTGCTGGGCACGACCCTTCTCTACAATCGAGAGTACAATTGAGGGGTTAAGCCATATAGTCCACCATGCTGGCTTATTTTATTTATTTATTTATTTATTTATTCAACACACACAGTCTTTACAGGTTTAAACCTAATGCGATCTGGCGGGACTTTACACAAATCTTGGAAGACTAGTTCTTTACCAAGAAAGTACAACTATACATTACAACTATGAATAATACAAAACATGATATACTAAAACTATGAACAATAAAAAATAAAATAAATAATTGAATGAACTAAATAAGATAACAAATCTCAAACAATAAACATTTTGCGAGTTCACTCCGGTTACATGTCAAAACATCTGTTTTGACATGTACCTCATTTATAATTTTAATCGCTCGGGTGAGAGGCGTCTTGGCCAAGAGGTTGGTTCTTGCCGTCGGTACCGCCAGCAGCGGCGGGCGGCGCCGCCTCCACACGTACCGGTCCGGCACGCACAGGCACAGGTGGCGCAGAACCCCCGGGTTGTGCTCCAAACCACGCAACAGCTTCACCAGGTACGATGCGAGTGTGAACTCGCGCCGCACCCTCAGCTCGTTGTACCCGACCATACCAAGTACGAATAATGTGGGGTACATCAGCGGGTAAAATGGATATACCCCATAAAGTTTCAAATACAGGTGCCTCGTGAACTTGTTTTGGACTCGTTCTAACATAGCCACGTATTTTACCTCATGCGGTGACCATATGATCCCGCTATGCTCAAGTTGGCTCCGGACCAGAGCGTCATACAGCACTCGAACGGTACTTATGTTGGTGAAGCATTTGGATTGCCTTAAGACAAAACCAAGATTCCTATATGCTTTCTTGCATATATCGGTAATATGATCCCGAAATGTCAAGTCCGGAGTGAGAACCACCCCCAAATCACGCACCTTTGATACTCGTTGCATCGGAGATGCATCAACCTTGTACTCATAGCATACCGGTGTTCGACTACGAGTAAAAGTTAACACCGAGCACTTGGCCACATTGAAGTGTAGATGGTTCTCATAACTCCACTCCACTACTCTATTTATGTCCTCTTGTAAGAGTGCACAGTCGGTTTTATCCTTGACTTCAAGCAGCAACTTGAGATCATCTGCGAACAACAAACATGATCCATGCCTGACTACCCTCGGTAAATCATTTACCATTATGACGAACTCCAGAGGTCCCAGATTGCTCCCTTGGCTTACTCCAGACCTGGTGTAGTACGGTTCAGACTCGTATCCATTGTAATCAACGTATTGTTGCCGGTCTCTCATGTAATTAGCAAAAAAGCATAGTAGGTGTGGGGTACATCCGATTTTTGCCAGTTTTTTTAATAAGACGTCATTATCGACGGTATCAAATGCCTTTTTAAAATCAAAATAGGCAGCGTCTACCTGTAATCCAGCATCGACCGCGGGTACAATTTGCGTCATAAAATTGAGTAGATTGGTGGCCGTGCTGCGCCCCGGCCGGAACCCGTGCTGCGCGTCAGACAGCTGCCCTCGCACCTGCTCCTGCACGCAGCTCTGAATGGCAGCTTCGAACACCTTAGCCGGTGTCGAGAGTACAGCCACTGGTCTATAGCCACTCACATCTGCTCCCGACGAACCCTTTGGAACCGGAATGACACGAGTGATCTTCCACTCGGCAGGGAACTTAGCTTGTCTTAAGCAGGCGTTAAAGATGTAGCAGAGTGGGTCTATAAACACCCTTGCACAGTCCTTAAATAAAAATGCAGGTATACCATCAGGGCCAGCTGACCGTTTCGGTTTTAAATTCTCAAGAGCTTTCTTCACTTCCTGGTTACTCAGAGCCCTCAGATGAACGTACGCGCCGGATGCATCAGCCTCGCCAGCCATTGCCTCCGTAACATCCAACCTTGGTGGCATCTTTGAATACACGGACTCAAAGAAATGGGCAAATTCCCTAGCACACTCTTCATCCGGTAAATATCGACCATTTTTTATTATACGCTGTTTATTTACACTATTTCTGTTTGATTTAATGTAGTGCCAAAAGGATTATGAAATTTAGATCCTACCAAAAGCGTTTTAATGAAAAATTTTACCACTATGAGACCATATTTTATTTATTTCAGGTAACCAAGGACCTATAACAAAAATAATATTTACATAAAACACTCATCTTCAAGGAAATACAAACATGTTTTTTATATTGACAGCCTCCGTGGCGCAGTTGTTTAGTCGCCGCCTGTCCAACGAGAGGCTGCGGGTTTGATCCCCGCATCGAGAGAAATGTTTGTGCGGCCCACAAATATTTCTTCCGGGTCTGGGTGTTTGTGAGACCGAAAAGTCTCTCGTAGCTCCTGATACCCACGACACAAGACTCGATCTTAGTGTGGGGTCAGGACTATGTATGTGACTGTTGGGTGTTATTTATTTATTTATTTATATGTCTATTTATGACACGCACTGTCAGAGTAATCAGATCACATGTAGAGCCAAGGTTCTTACTCTCCACGCTCTAACTCCATAAGGCACAATTTAAAAAATTATATACCTTAGTCAAAATATATGCAATGAAATAATGTAAGCTTTTTCTTTTTGTGGATACTAAAGAAATCAATTATTCACTTTCGGTTTTAACAATCCCACGTTGGTGTAACTTTTGTGTAATTTTAAATCCCAATTCAGTACGATTGTATTTTTAGTTCGCGACGGGGAATATTTTAAAAATATTCCGTGTTTAAAGTTCTTATTTTAGACCAGTTGCAACGTTATTGTATCCGGTATTAATGTGCGAAAGGAGTTAACGGAAAGTTTTTTCACATTTATATGGTAGTATATTTTTACGGTGAAGGAAAACATCGTGAGGAATCCTGCATATGATAGCGATTTGGAAAAAATTCTATGGTATGTAAAGTCCGCAAACCCACACTAGGCCACCGTGGTGGACTATATGGCCTAACCACCCTTAATCGTACTCTCGATTTTAGAGGAGGCCCGTGCCCTGCAGTTGGACGTACATTTTTTTTCATTATTTTTTTGCCATGATTGGCGAGACGAGCATGCCGTTTGCCTGATGGTAAGCCATACGTCCGCTCATGAACAGTAGCAAAACCAAACAACACCTTGAATTACAAAGCAATGCTTGGCACTCTTCATTGGTATATAGGCTGATATAGATATCTGGGCGGATACAAATAACCTATATTACACTTATAGTCACTCTAGTCAATCTTAAAGTTGTCTGGAAGAAATCGCCGTTTTGCGATAATACCGCCGATTGTTAAATATTTTTTTATGTTTAAATCCTAATTATTTTTTATCTTTTGTGTGGTGTAGAATGAAGGTGTACAATAAATAAATCAAGAGCAAAAAATAGCAGTAGAACTCATTAGCAAAACTGAATATTCTCCATACTGGCTACTTGGGACTATTTAAATTAAAGTTATTTTTATTGAGGTTTTCAAGGACAGGGAAAATGATCATGAATTAAATTTGAACTTTTAAACTAACTTCAAATATAAAACAACATAACTTAGCAAAGATTTCAGGCTTTCGTAAATGTACAAAATTAAAAAAAGGAAGATTTTTGGAGGTCACGTCTTGCGTCGTGAGGATGGCACTTATTTATTTTGCATCTTTTAGTATCGCGTTAATGACACAGTTTATGTGATGACAGTAGCATAGATGCGCAATAGGTATCCTTTAGAACTTTATGATACACCTTGTGAAAAGTGAAGCATATATGGACACTTTCAATAACTAAGAATTCAATGATAGTTCTGGTAATAAAAAAGGAACATGTTTTATCATTAGTTACATCAAATAATTGCAAATGAATCATAAGTACATGCGCATGTTTGTATTACTAATAGGTTTAAATAAAAAAATAGTTATAATCAAGTTAAAATGATGGAGTACGACGAAATCTAATAACATAAAAATTCAACTGTAAATTCATGTTACAGTAGTGGCAAATTGCATGAAATTTTCGAATTATCGGACTAATCTTACTGTTGACGTATGCACTGTATTTAAAAGCAAATTATGGGTGAAAGTGAGATGTGAACGAAAGATATTTTGATACGAGGCGTTGTAAGGGACGCCCGTACATATTTTTGCTCGTCATTTACAAGAAAGTTTGTGATTTTATTTCTTGATAATTAGCTTTGCTTTTATGCTCGGTATAAGTTTAGCTTTTTAGTTAGCATTTTGTACAAGGTTTATGTTGTTTTGTGATTTTTTTATAATAGCTCTATTAGTGTAGAAATACATTTTGATGCAAATTTTATGCTTAAACGCTCCTTACATGAACAGTAAGTGTGGTACTGGTAGGTCTCTCATATATGTGAGAGGCCGCCTGGGTAGGTACCACCGCATTGTCTATTTCTCCCACTGAACAGCAGTGTAATTGCACAATTATTTGAAGGCTATTGTAGCTAGAGTAATGACAGGCATATTGAGACCTAATATCTCATGCCTCAGGATGGCGAGCGCAGTGGAAGTATGCTGTATAAAGGAATCATCATCATATTCATCCGCTAGAAACCAATGCAGAGCTCAGGATTCCCCCAAATATTTGTAATGTGAGCTGGTAAAAGCGGGCTGAATCTATTGCCTTCTAGTAATCTTTGTTAGGTCATCCGTCTACCTTGGTGGGTGGACGTCCGACGCTGCGCTTGTCGTGTTGAATTCAAATTAAGGATTTAATTATCTTAATTATGGCAGGGGACTGTAAAATGAGAGTTTAAATTTTATGACTGAGGAATAAAATGTAAAATATATTGGGTGCTTTTATATTTGAAGACTGTTAGTTTAATATTTTATAAACTATGATTTGTGTTTTTATTCTCAACATATAAAAACTTTTAATTTAATATCAAACATAATTTTTTATTTAAGCCCTCTACTGTATTTACGACAAAAAAAGTTAGACCAACTGTGATTGGTTATGTTGTCATATGTTTGTCTTTACGGGACATAGGATTGCGCAAAATATTCATGTTTTTTTTTTTAAATAAACTATTATTAACTTGAAAGAAAATTCCTCAAATTGACAGCATACTAAGAATACGACCCTTAAACACAGCAATCAAACCAAAAACATAAGACATAAGTACATAACATATAACATTATGTATTCGCAAGTCCTGTTTGATGTTACCACGGCGGTTATACTATGAATTATTTATGCTACCGGCACATACGGGCCGTCTCAATGATATTATGTTTTATTTATCGGACCCTTTTATTTATTTCGTCGAAGTATGTTTTATACATTAGTTTAGTATGAATAATGTTGATTGACAGCGTTAGTTTTTGTTACAAAAAACACGCGAAAATTTTGATGGATGTATTTTTTATGTAGGCATTTCGGATAGTAAAATTTCTCGTTTTCCTGCTTTTTTTTTGTTAAATATGGCGTACATTTTGAGACTTTCTTTAATATCTCCTTCTAAGGGGGTGAATCTTGAATGGATTTTAAGACTACCACCGTGTTCCATTGAGAGCTGGCGATTATCATCTAGACTTAGTATTTCGAAACAAGAAGTTTTGTTTCTAGTGTAACCTACATACCGTTGACAGCGGCCCTGTTTTTTTGCTGAAGTCACACTCACCACTAATACGCAATACAGTGACTCAATACAAAACATTTTTTTTAAAATATAACATAGAACTTATTGATTTCTTATTTTACACGAATATTACACATTTCTATAACACTTTTTTTACTTTTATGTTACAATTACTCAGTGAAAGACCAATACCTTAGCCCGCCTCTAACACTGAAAGCCGTAAAGTATTGGAAACATCGCGAATTCAACGTAAAATTAAATCAAATCAACAATAAAATCCGTAAAAATAGTTTTATTTCAATATCATAGAACTTATTTTTACCGCAATATCTTTGACTTACACCACCATCTTTGACATACGTAACCAGACCTGAATATCTCTGAGCCATACAAATATACATGTCGTAGCCTTTAGCCCTGATCAAACCCGAAATCTTTGCAAAAACAACTCCTCACCATCTGCGCCAAACGGTTTCATGTCGTTTTTTTATTTTTTTCCCAACACTCAACCCGATACACAATGTGGGCCGGCAGATAATGCGAATACATATGAATAATTTCTCAGATAACAGCGGAGAGCGGGACGAATCTCTGATTTCACAAGTGGGTAGCTTCAAACGTGCTTGCTGCCGTGAAAGTGCATTGTCATATTCTGAATATACTGCTGTGCAACGGGGTAACACGGGCGGATACTGGGCAGGAAAACGCCGCGTTTATTTTGGCCTAGAATATTCTATAAGGTCGTTATGAAAACACTTGGAGGTATAAGTGTAGTCGTGGACTTCCTGTGGCCGAAGATGACGATTGAATGCGGACAGACATTAAGTTTTCTGTATTTTTTTACTTATTTATTTAAACCAGAATCAAGTATAAAAACAGTAAAAAAAGATGATGGACGCCGTTCACTCTTGAAAACGGTCTTATAAGCAAGGAAGTTTCCCTTGGGTTGGCAAAATACTATTGCTATTCTAATATTGTTATTACTTAAATATTTAAAATTTTATCAAAAACATTTATGGACA
The DNA here is from genome assembly GCA_030180105.1 of Hyles lineata. Taxonomy (NCBI): domain Eukaryota; kingdom Metazoa; phylum Arthropoda; class Insecta; order Lepidoptera; family Sphingidae; genus Hyles; species Hyles lineata. The sequence continues at coordinate 1,609,009 of JARJEE010000040.1, forward strand.
TTTGAAGAAGTGAGGTGTTTGAGAATATCCTTTATTTCTGTCATGACATTACTCATTTGAAAACTGTTTGTAAAAATAAATTCCTTATTTTCACACATTTATAAAACATCCCTCATTACAGAATGGAAATCAACACCTAATAAATCTTAATTTCCGTCGCGGACACGCTCGCAATATATTCCCGTGTGTTTTCAGCAGTAATTAGGCACGCTTGTTTCTTACTTTGTCACTTTGTTCGAGGAAAAATTCATTTATAACAAAGGGAACTATGTCAAAGTATGCGGATTATGAAGGGCGCAATGAACCCTTCACGGAGATAGGGATGTGTAGGCATATAATATATTATCGATAAAATTTATAAAACTATTAAGACTAAAAGGGTTTGTTAATAGATAAAAATAATTTAAAGATTTGATAGCGATAGAGGGGTTACAGCATATTGTCAACCATGCTAGCCAAGTTTGGGTTGGTGGACTTTACATATCATAGAAAGTCTTAGAAATCGCTATAGAGTGCAAGGTTTTCTCACGATGTTTTCCTTTACGATAATAATGCGCGGTGATTGACCATCAATATATACTTGACTTCGAAAAGTCAGAGGCATGCCCTGGGGTTTGAACCCCCTATTGACAGCCTATGTGGCGCAGTTGGTTGGACGCCGACTGTGAAACGAGAGGCTGTGGGTTCGATCACTGTACCGAGACAAATATTTGTGAGGCCCACAAATATTTGCCTCGGGCCTGGGTGTTTGTGAGACCGAAATGTCTCACGTAGTTTTTGATGCGCACGACATAAGTCTTAATTGGTCTTAATGTGGGATCAGGAGGATGTGGGACTGTTGGGTGTATTTATTTACTTATTTATTTATTATTATTATTTACGGTGAAAATATTGTTGTCTGTTGCGTCAGGTCCGTCACCAACAGGCCTTTACGCACTTTCGCTATTGTATGTACTTTTTTATGTTTCAGTATAACTAAACTAATCTGAATGGTAAAGTACGGTGGAAAAAAATACTATTTAATTTTGTTCGTCATCACTACTGAGTCATACGTCAGTTGCATTAGCATAAACTACTGGCTGTGGTGTTCAATCAGCCAGGTCGTTAACGCAAGGTCCTGCCGCTTCCGCGTACATTTGCATATCTTCACGACCTTCAGCGAGAGGTAGATAGGAAACTAGACACTGTGTCAACCTCACTTGGTACCTACATGGAAAGAAATTAAGATGATGTTGAATAGTATTTTATGAGGCAACTAGTTACGCATAATTAAATGCAAAGAATTTTTAAGATAGGTAAGTTTGTAATTTTATTTATAGTTTAGCAAACAAGCCAACATTTCACCTGTTGGAATGTGATCACTGCCATTCATGAATCCACAACGCTTGGATCATTGATCTGTAGCCGGGTCGTCAAATCGAAAAAGGATGGAAAGAGGTAAAGGGTATTGGAAATCCGGCACTCACTGAACGAAACGAGACTGCAAGACAGAAACTAATTAAGAGATTTTTTTAGCGAAAATCCTGACAAAAATTTATACCATGCCTGAGATGAATGATAAAACACATGAAATCATCATTCACAACCTACATTTACTACTAATAAACCAATGCAACAATATCTATTCTACACTTTCCTAATATGATATTGAAATAACATAAAAAACACAAGTTTATGAAGCTGTAAAACAAATCTAACAGATTATCTCAACACTTCAAAAACATGCCAATACGTGGTAACGCAGGAAACCGCTTATTTAGCACATCGCTTATGCATTCGCGCTAAAATTACACCTTGCCAACCGTAAAATCTTTATAAAAAACTTTAAAGTATGCAAAAATATGATTTACGCGTTATTACATACAACAGAACGAGACGTCGACCCTAAGAGGCTGGACAGGGACGGATTTAGTTCTCACGAGTGGGGGCGAATGACCCTGTTTAGTAAGAATATTCTTGGCAATCTTTTCACTACACTAGGAGTGGTCAAAATATATTTATAAAGTAGTATAACCACTGTTGTCAGTCATGCCTCAGCATGAATGAGCAGGCTCGTCCGGGGCGGTACCACTGTCTCACAGGTCTCACAGAGATAGCTTCGCTGTCACGATTCGTTCGGTGAGTGAGATTACCGAATGCTTATCAAACCTTTCCTCTTCAGATCCTCTTTCTATCGCGCTCTCATCCTGATTTAATGGACCGGCAACACATCCATGACCAACCGTTATGGATTTCATGGGCGGCAGTGATCATTTATCATCAGGTGACCTGTTGGCTCATTTTCCTGACAAATTGTTTTAAACAAGTAGGGGCTAAATGGGCCTAGGTAGACTCATTTCTTAATCCGGCCCTTCACTTGGGTTGAAATAACCAAGTGCATCGACCTTTGCACGCAAAAATGAATTTTCATCGTATGACAATATCAAAAGAATTCCTGAAAACTGCTACTCATTTTTACCTTTCAAGAGCGGGCCAATTAGGGAAAAGCTCATTAACTTAGCAAATGTAGGGTGAGGAAGGGGGGAACTGCAGCAACATTTTTAAAGGAACGTTTTGTCAAAACAAATCGCTTTGAAGCGCTTCATATTTTGAATTAAACGGTGGTATTAATCGTGGTGCTGATGGGTAGTCGCTGAAAGCGGTTTAGGATGTTTTTTTGTTGTGCTGGATGGCGAGACGAGCGTGCAGTTCGCCTGATGGTAAGCGATACGATCTCTCACGAACAGTAGAAAAATCAAGCAACACCATGAATTACAAATGCTTGGCACTCCATTGCACTCGCTATCCTAAGACATAAGTTGTTAAGTCTCATTATGTCCAGTGGTTACAATGTCCTTCAATCGGGAATACATCAAACTGCTTAAAACTCTGATTTTGGAAGCCGCAGCTTCGATCTTCATGTGGAGACATAATTTTTTGTGATCCATGATTATTTCGAATCTCAATCTTGTGAGATCCACAACTCGTGGTTTCCGACAAGATTATTAGAATTTTACCTTTCTGTGTGGTCGGGATTTTGTATGAATGGGTTTCGGATGTATAAATTTATTATTATTATACCACTTAGATATGACGCCACTAACTCGTGGCAGAAGATAATCAACATCAAATTTGCATTACACTCCATTAACTCTTCAAAACAATATTTCGTCGAATTCTCGTATTTCAATGTTTTTACGACTATCCATATTTGTCGCGGGGTGATAAAATTCGAAAAATTATGAACTTTTGTGTTTTTTTATGACACAATTCATTGAACGGACAATAAGAATACAAAGGGAGTCACATCAAAGAAATATTTTCGTAGTAATTAGGGCGAAGATCTCATTATGAGAGTAATGACATTGAGGCTTGAGTGACGTCACGTCTCTTCGCGTTCGGTTAAAATTTTGACGTTCTTCTTTATATTTATAACAATTAAAATATGTTCACGCTTGTGTCGTAACAGGGTAGATGGTGATGTAAATGTGTATTTGTCCAGTATCAACATTTTTGTAGAAAGGGAAAACTGGTAAGCTGCTCGTTGGGTAAATTGAGTAAGTCTAGCAGTACACACACGCACGGCACACTTGCCGATATTACGTATAGGCTGTTTATGCATTCTATTACTTGGAATGTCAGACCTTGATCACGTATCTTAAAGATAAAAGAGTTGGCTTCCTTATAAATTGGCAACTGAAGGTATACAGGGTATTTCAAGACTGCTACCGAAAACGAATCCGGATGGCAGTTTAATCGACTTCTGACACAATGCAACAGAAAATGTTGCAAAAAAAGCGTATTTTTTTTGTTATTTTTTCTATGGTCGTATTTGGATGGTAAATACATTTTTTTCTATTATAATAGTGTATACCCTTTTATTTATTAAGATACTAAGATATAAAAGACTTTAAATTATAATTTTAGCAAAAGCTATGTAATTACTACCCAAAAATGATGATATTTAAAAATCACAAAAAAAAAATATCGCGTTTCTTTGCGAAATTTTTAGTTGCATTGTGTTTGTATTCACTATAACTAGGTACCACTCGGTTTCGTTTTCGGTAGCAGTCTTGATATACCCGGTATATTTACAGTATCATCATTTTTATTCCAGAGGAAAAGTTTCAATCTGCTCATTCGCTACTCTGAGAAAGGCCCAAAGGAATACGCTGATCGTACTGGCCTACCAGCCTACTGTGGCCAGGCTAATTCCACATGGTATGGCTTGGAATGTTAGACTTTATTTATGTATCTTAAGGATTGTAGGCTTAAAGTTAATTGAAAAAAATTATATAATGCCAAACTTATAAAAGGAATATCTATTAAACATCTCTTTTTCTAATATTTTTGTAGAATATTACAAACTTATCAATTTACTTTCGGCTTAATAATAATTAGCCGAATATATAAAAGGCACATCACTAAACGTGTCTTGAACACGGACACCCCATGCATTGCAGTGATTAATTGCATTTTCCTAAACTTTTCCTTTGAAGGAAAATTATATGATGAATGTAATATAATTTTCTTTTGTAATCGTTGATATAGGTACTATTTAATTAAGTTAATGTGGTAGCTGAATTGATTTTACATTGATGCAATAATTTTGTGTGAAAAGATCTTTTAAAATTCATACGTATAATTTGTATATGAATGTATCATATATGTATGTGTTGAGGACGGAAAGAGACTAAATAACGGAAAATCCCACGATAAAGAATTCTAGATGTATTTTATAATTTTCTTCAACGGTCATTAATTTTCTCATGAAAGTTCGCAGGTTACGAGTACTTACCCAACTCATTACTTGGATATTTACAAACAGTTTAGCGAACCCTATATTGCCTAAAATAGACACGAAAAACCCATAGACAGGAGAAAAAACCATAGAGAAAATTTTATTAATAAAACAATCCCACGACGATTAAATTCGGATCTTCCTCAACCAAAACGTAAATAATAGACGATTAACAACAATTTCGCAAAGCAATAAACAGCTCGTATATTCAATTAGTGAAATTCAAAAATTGATTTACAGCCGCGTGCGGTGGGCGCGGCCAAATAAAATCGCGCAACCGCCCTCTGAAATCGGCAGCATGCCAGAAATCACTACGCAAAAAATACGACCATTTGTAATATAAATGGGTAAAAATAATAAGCTACACTCATATATCACTTCTCTATGGGAGCCGGCTTTGATTTCTCGTATGCTTTTAGCTGCGGATATACGGTTTTCCCAAGCTGACTTGTTGTACGAAATAAACGCCATGAACGCAATAAGCGCGGATATTAATTTCGGGAATTTTAAATGATATTTTGTGTTTGCGATCTTTTTGATACATGGTTTTGTGTTTAGACTGGGCAGAGATTAAATATTTATTTTTTATTTTATGAGGATATTAGTTTTAATGAAACACTCGTGCGACAGAGACATCGTGAATCGAATGTTTATGAAAGGAACGATAGACAAGCCAACAGCCATAGACAACTATGTCTATACTGATTGAGTAGATAAATTTTAAAATCGTTTATTATATCCAACACTTTTAATTTATTTACGAATGGTAAACTAATAAACATTGTATCGTAAATTCAAAGTATTAAAACTTATAATTGTATAATGTTGAAATTAGTATATTATTAATTAATTTTCATATTAACTAACTACACACTAACCTGTTGGGTTATGGTCCAAACCCAATTTCTTCAGGCGAAGGTCTTTGCTCAGCAGAAAAACCGCTTTGCCTAGAAAAAAGGAAAGGTATTATTTAATAAACACATGTAAGAGTCGTTTAAGATTTTTCCTTTTTTAATGAATAAAATGAAAAATAATAATATTTTCGACCTTTTAAAACATGTTCGAAATAATTACTTGTTGAATGTTACAAAAAGCCTCTATTTTCAGAAAGTATTATAATTGTTATGAGCTGTATTAGTTACTGAAAATAACATTACCTAAAAATAATTGTGACATTGACGTGCCTTATCGTAAAAAAATTAACATACTTGTAGGACGGGTGTTGTATTTTCAGATTTGAGACTTAATATCGTTTGTTAAACAGTAAGGGAAACGTTTTTGGTAAAACAAGTACATCTGAGTCTTTTCCATGATAATTGGGAAGACATGTCTTGTGAAGGCTTCCAATTGCTTAGACCTTAGTGGCAGTAAGAAGCCTTTTTTTATTGCTATGAATGGCGAGACCAGCATGCCGTTCGCTTGACGGTAAGCGATACGACCGCTCATGAACAGTAGCAAAACCAAACAAGACCTTGAATTACAAAGCAATGCCTGGCATTCCACTGCGCTCCCATCCTGAAACATAAGAAGGCCTGAAACCATTGAGACATATTCCCACGATTTTGGTAAAAGTTGAAATTAAATCGCTGCAGCGTGAAACAAATAATTAGACGTCTAACCAAACAATATAACCATGCAGCGCTAGGCCGCTTTCAGGGTGTAGTTTTCTCGCGACCAAAAGGTCGTAAGCGCCGTGAATTTCATGGTGCTTACGCGTTTTTGACTGATTCGTGTGTAGTGCATGCGACGCACCTAGTGGGACACATTTTTCACAAATAACGTTTTATCTAGTGTCACATTGATATCAAGGCCTGCTACCAAAAGGTAAAACTGGTCGTAAAATTATACATCTAAATGTTCTAAGGTTTCATCGATGATGATGATAGCTTGATTGAAGGCATGGTGCACAGAGGCTATATTCGTTTTGGAAAACATAGTGCGGGAAATACAGCCATATCGTGAGTCCGGGGGGGGGGGGGGGGGGGGTGTTCGAGTATACCTAAATACTTTACATAAAGTTCGAATGCTGTATCGTATTGGCGTAGTGTGAAGAAGGATATTAGCAGGCCGGCATAATTATATCGAATGGCATGGGACTGCTGTCTGATGCCATTTGATACTTTGCCTGGACGGCATTTGCGCTTACCATCAGATGCAGTGCACTCATTATGCCGGAATTGTATAAAGAAGAAAGTCGTACGTCGTAATTTTGGACTAAGTTCGAAGTGAATAAGTTTCATAGAGAATATCGACTTTTAGAAGTGGAAAACTTTTATCTCATCTGTTGTCGTTCACCGTCCGAATATTCGACTTCGCGACAGAGTATAGAGTAACTCCCTGTTAACAATATTAGCTTTCAAATGTTTTCAACGACTATCTACCCAAAAAAATCACAAAATCAGCCCACTATCATACCCGCGTACAAAAGCTGTACAGTCGCGTACCGCAAAATCTCGCGGACAAAATCCAAAGCGGCGACCACAAAGCGGACACGGAAATCAATCAGCGATGCGCGCAGTATTTTAATTCGACTAAACACGCCGCTTTTGTTTTCGAGTGTACTCGTGTGTGTGGCTTTATTTAGTTACGTTTCGAGATTTTAAAATTGGAACGATTGCAAACACATTCAAATAATTTCTATTTTAGATTCAAAATTGCTGGGGTAGGATGGTTGTAGGATTCGTATTCTCCCGAATGCTCTGCACATAATAGTGAAAAATCCGCTATTTAATCCGTGGCTATCGCGTTTCGGGTTTAGTATATTATGTGATTGTTCAAGCTTAGTGCCATCGGTTTTGGTGTCGGTATCAGCCCATATATGTATGGCAATATACATCCCCTACAGGGTACGGGTCTCTGCTACAATCGAGAGTACGATTTTTTTAAATTTCAGTAATGACAAGACGAGCATGCCTTTCCCTGATGAGACCTACGACCGTTCACGGACAGTAGCAAAACCAAATAACACCATAAATCACTAAGCAATACTTGGCATTCCCCTGCGCTCGCCATCCTTGGAAATAAGATTAGGAGGGGTTACGCCATATAGTCTGCCACGCTGGCTTAGTGAGACTTGACGGACTTTACATACCATAGATTTTTTACACATCGCTACGATTGTTTTCTCGCGATGTTTTCGTTCACCGTTATAGTGATAGCCGTCACATTAAATTTTAATATATTTATTTTAAGCTATACCATAGCTATTAAACTTGAAGGTATGTTAATAAGCTATATAATAATAGCCATTCCTAGCCAATTCGATTAAATTAAGCTAGCACAATCAACAAAGACATTCCTTAATTACATGTTACGTTCTGTCAAAGCTCTATACCAGATCAACATTTGGTGGAATGGAATTTCGTGACGTGATTTCATATTTGAATGTCTATCGTGAACACAAAGCAATTAAGATTGTTATGGTTATTGAAATGTACAATTTGGTTCAATTATCATACCTGACTAAAGGTGAAGGAGTACATCATAAGGAAATATTAACATATTGTGCCTCAGGACTGACGGACTTGACATACTACAGAATATCTAGTCACATTCAAATAAAACTATTATTTCTAAAATAAATTTACTGGTAGGTCTCTCATATGTTAGTTTCAAGGTGTTGTTTGGTTTTGCTACTGTTCATGAGTGGTCGTATCGCTTACCATCAGGCGAACGGCGTGCTCGTCTCGCCATTCAGTGCAATAAAAAAAAACTATTATTCGTGGTGACGGGGCCGACTGTAAAGCACGAAAGCTGTAAAGTAATCGAAAAGTCGCGTTAAAAATTAAAAATTTAAACCAAATGCGCGATGAAATCTATAAATAATCAAAGAAACCATTACATCTGGTTTACGATAAAATACGCTGGTTGCTTATGATGTTTTTCTTAACCGTTAGTCGGTCAATTAATGTGAGTCACTTTTGATAGCCTCCGTGGTGCAGATGGTTAGATGCTCGTTGTGGAACGAGAGGCCGCGGGATTGATCCCCATACCAAGACAAATATTTGTGTGATCCATAGGTATTTAGGGTCTGGGTGTAAGACCGACAAGTCTCTCATATTTTCCTACTCTATCAGGACTGCTGGGCGTATTCATTTAATTCATTATTTACATAAACACGATTAAAAACACAAAAGTTACATTAAAATGAAGCGTAAAATAATTCACATGGCATTCAGTATTGATCAGTGGCACAGACAACCGTGTGTCGGGCGCAGAAAGCTAGTTATTAACTGCAATTTATTTACAATGGCTCAAAGGACTGCACGTTCGTGTATTAAAACGTTTTTCACCTTTACAAATTTAATATTATTCCGAGTGGATATTGTTTTATGGGAAAGTCTAGAGCATGCGGCTTATTTGGTGAATGATCCTTCAAAATGGATGGTAATGAAGAGATTACAGTGTAAGAGAAGGTGGTTTTGGACCTGCATCATATTTTTGTTTTTATTTATTTATTTATTTATTATATCAATGAATGGCGAGGCGAGCCATTCGCTTGATGGTAGGCGACACAACCGCTCATGGACAGTAGCAAAACCAAACAACTGAACTACAAAGCAATGCTTGGATTCCACTGCGCCATCATGATTTATCCAACATAGGTCTATAAATTAGAAACCTAGTTACCAAATTGTAGTAAAAACATTGTTCACACCGCCCTGTTGAAGCCGGAACGAGCGGGCGTCGGGTGTAATTTTTCAATTTCCCGACTTGCCGCCACATATCAATTGTTAATCACACAATGGAGAAAATTGCACCCGATGCATACTTAAATATCTTTGGCTTTTAGCGTCTATCTGTGTTGGTTTTTGAGATATCGATTCTTTTATGTATACTGGTGATACAGTGGTGTGTAGCATCTTTATGTGTCATGTGTGTATTGATAGTCAATCACCACGCACTAAAACGGTGAAGGAAAACATCGTGAGGAAACCTGCATACCATAGCCGGTTTATAAGAATTTCTATGGTATGTAAGTCCGCCAACGCGCACTAGGTCAGCGTGGTGGACTATATGGCCTAACCACTCTCAATCGTACTGTCGATTGTAGAGTAGGCCCGTGCCCTGCAGTGGGACGTATATGGGCTGATACAGTAGCATCTTTAAGTATAGTTAACTTTAAGCCGTACTCTCCTGGTATTGAAGATGCAAGCAGAAGGATACATACTTATGTACTTAAACATAAATTTGATGTATTACCTTCGTTGGAGATACTAGATAAATATAAAAATATACTAAACCAGCATATTAGTAGTAAAAACCAGTACAGTGTTAAAATAAATCTTGTTTTATTTACAGATTTTCTCACGATTTAATTTCTCTCGGTGCGGGGATCAAACCCGGGGTCTCTTTTTTTACAGGCGGCGTCTAACCGACTGTGCCACGGACGTTTATTTTTTTCAATAGACATGAGCTCATGTCTTAGTAGCATAAAAATGCAACAGAATACAAAATTATATCTATCATCAAAAACACCCATAAGAGCTCCCAAGACACCATTGTCGTCGATACACAGTGGCAATAGTTGGAAATCCAATTGTCGGTAATTTTACTACGATGCATTCGCGTGACGGTATCGGCCGGCTCTAAATAATAAATTAGTGCATGCATAAAACTGGTGCCCACCCTATTTCTATGCAAACACGAGCACAGTGCATTTCGTTAAAAAACCCTTGTACTATGAACATTTATAGTAGCTTCGCGCGACTTTTCCGAGGTATTTCGGTAGTGTTGGGACTGTGGAAGAATTGTGCGATTTGATCTTAGTAGAATTTGAATGAATCTTTTTTTTATGTCATCGTAATCGTTCGAACATTTTGCTATTGCATAGTATTGGCAAACGAGCAAGCAGATCACGTGTAGTGATCACTGCCGCCCATGAACTTTACCTATATCACCTAATAAAACACGACAGCAAGGCTGTCGTTATACGTCCAATTTCTGTGAGACGAATGGGCAGACCATTTATGCTGAGTTATGACTGACAAAAGTGTGGCGCTACCAATTCTAAAATTTAATAGTTACTAGGAATACAATATAAAACTATGAGAATAATAGGTGTTATGGTGAATTTAATGATAAATGATATAACTAGTTAGGAGTTTAACCAGATATCAATCAATATGGTTATGTACAGATTTTCTATCTTCATCAATAAAATCTTTGTTATATAAATCGGGAAACGAGTTAGCAAAAATAACAACATAGGTACATCCATTTATCTACGTCTATACAATCAATGCTAAAGATATAGTTTAACTTGTATATACCAAAGTACAAATACGATATAAAAATAAAATAGCTAGCTACGTAGAACTTTACTTACTTTACTTTTTTTAAATAGCGGGACTATTTAAAAAAAAGTAATTGGACTAAGCTTTGAATAATAAAGTTCTACGTAGTTAGCTATTTTATTTTTATATCGTATTTGTACTGTACGAGTGATGCAAAGAGAGAGAGAGTGCAAACAGCTTTTAATTATGAATAGTCCGTTGATAGTATTCTTACCTCTTGTGATATCTCATTTAAGTTTACAAGCTTAGGAGAAGGTCGAGTGGCAGAAAAGAAGGGACTGTGAGCTTTATTGAGATTTTGGTAATCTTTGTTTGCCTTCTATTTCAAAAACAAAATGAGCGACCGAACATAAGAGTAGCCAGATTTAATTTATGTCTATTATATTATTAAGGTTAATTAGAATTAACGCGAATGAAAAATAATGGGTGTATCGTAAATTTACAATTATTTCAAATTTGAAAAACGATTGCTACCATTTGTGAATTCCGCCTACCCGTGCTATGCCTATATGCCTATAGCCTATGCTTACAGCCTGCTTAATTGAAGGAGGAATGCGATCTGTTTTTTTTAATGCAAATGTACCGGATCAAATAAGTTCGTGAAAGGCACATCACTGGAGCGTCTCAGGCGAGTAAAGTAATAAATACGTTCAACGACCTACCTCAACAATTTAACCATAGTGAGCGAATGTAAAAGAACGAATGAATGAGTTGCCTTCGTTGGCGTTTGGTGCTCATTTTTTTAATGTTCCTTTTATATTTGCATTGTTCGTTGTAAATTGTCATTCATATTTTTTATTAGCCGTTGCACGCGATTTTTTCGCTGGCTTTTCAGCTGTTTATGTTGGTGTTAAGAATCTTATTGCTTTGTTTTGTTGGATTAAGTGGATCAAGGTGTTTTGAGAGTGAGGGTTCTATGGTTATTGGTGTTTTGGTGGTTTTAGTGTGTTAGCGACGAATCAACAAAAGCGTCACCTTTTTGACTACCACTAGTATATGTATAAGCTTAACTTTTAAAATTTAATTTCATGGTTGCTTTGATCATTTTAATACATTTTCCATTATCACCTAATAGAAAGTAATCATCGACACAAGTAAACACGTCGTTGTATGCCTTGTCTGTCTGTAACGAAAAGGAATGTAGGATGCTTGGTGGGATGTGAGAGAATAAAGAAATACAAATAAATAAATAGGCCCAACAGTCATATACATAGCTGACCCCATACTAAGATCTAGTCTTGTGTTGTGGGTATCAGAAACTAAGAGAGACTTTTCGGTCTAACCACCACCCAGACCCGAAAGAAATACCTGTGGATCACACAAATATTTGTTTCGGTGCGGGGATCGATCCCGCGGCGTCACGTTTCACAACCGGCGTCTAACCAACTGCGCCGATAGCTGTCAATAGTTCAATAGTTATTACCCCGTCTCCGACAATCTCAGTTAATAAAATGCGATATCGAAGCGAATTTCCAGTCTGCAATGCTTGTTCAGTGGATGAGCGCCCTTACTCACCTTTTCATAAGCATTCCTCGTCGCTTTAGAATTTAAACATTACACCGTTGCCATCCTTCCCTTCAGAAATGGAAACTTTAATGCGCATTAACACGAATACAAGCTACGTTAATTAAATTAAAAAAAAACAAGTCGAGATTTTCTTTTTAAAACGCTTAATAGAATGAGGGCCGGCGCCATTTTGTTGAAATGGTCTGACAACTTGCGGCCGGGGGTGAATAGGGACGGGGCGAGGGGGTGGACAATAGAACTTAATGCCGGCAATTAAAGTTAATGCCCAGGAAATTAGGTTCATATCATGGACTGGCCCCGTTTTGTTTACGCGATTTTAAGGTGGTGATTTTATGGGTAACGCTTCAGTGTGAATGTCGGGTTTTAGTGTCGCTTTTGTATGTAAATTGCAAAATCTTCTTTTGATTTGTTTTTCAATGATCCGAAATAGCAAGCGACTAGCTGATGAGAATTCACTGTTGCCGACAAAATTCACCATTTTGCGATTATAAGATGGTAAATGGCATAAACCGATTTTCTAATGGGTAAGTTAAATAAACAAAAATACACCCAACAGTCACATACATAGTCCTGACCCCACACTAAGATCGAGTCTTGTGTCGTGGGTATCAGAAACTACGAGATACTTTTTGGTCTCACAAACACCCAGACCCGAAACAAATAACTGTGGATCACACAAATATTTGTTTCGGTGCGGGGATTGAACCCGCGGCCTTTCATTTCACAGACGGCGTCATGTAATCTCTGTTGAAAGATACATAAAGCATTTTATCATTTTTAAATTATTATTAAAACACTAATAAATTATTCTTTGAACCGGGTGGTAGTGAAAAAAAAAAGTGACTGAATCTAAATAGTGTATGACATTTTATGGATTCAATAAATATTTTCATTTAATTTCAATAAATATTTTCATTTAATTTCAATAAATATTTTCATTTAATTTCATTTCATTTTTTATGTCTCAGGAAGACGAGCGCAGCGGAATACTAAGCATTGCTTTGTAATTCAAGGTGTAGTTTGGTTTTGGTACTGGTCATGAGCGGTCGTAATGTGAAAATATATATAGTGAAAAGGATGGATATATTTCTATAACAAGACAGACGACACAAACATAATGCTTTAAGCTTTTAATGATTATTAAGTCTCGAAATATACCTAAAGATATACCTAAAGATTTCAAGGTTCATTCGCGTACATGTTACTTCTATATATAAGAACACATAGTTATATGTAGGTACTTGTAAATTTCAACAAAAAGCTGCGAATCAATTATCGCGCTTCTCTCGCAGCGCCCTTGACTCGTATGCTAATGTAAGCTAACAGACGAATGCACTGAACTATCACTTATAATCACTTTACGAATGTGTTAACTGAGATGGGTGCAAAAGAACCTTATTTCTGGAAAATATTTATTTTTACGGCGACATCTAGCGGCAGAAGTTTGAATTACCTTTTGTTGATCAATATCAGTCGTGAAGATAATTATTGTAGTTGTTTTTATTTAAGAATAAATATTTCCTCTATTAGACTGCCTCGGTAGCGTAGTTGTACTACGGCACGGTTACAAAGCTGAGGTCTCGGGTTCGAATCCCGGGTTGGCAAAGTGATATTGGATTTTTCTATTCAGTATCAGCCCAGAGTCAGGAATTTGTGCCCGATATGGCGATAAGCTTGTCACTTATCACATCGTGGGACGGGACATAAAAGGTGAAATGTGGGTGTCCTGACACCTCTTCCTACCCTTTCTGGGAAAAAGGCGTGAGTTTATGCATGTGTGTAGGTATAAATATTTCCGGAAATGAAGATTTCTTATGAGCTTTTCATGCATAAACATAATATTAAATGGATAAACACCAAAACCCGGAACCAATACCGTGCAACAATATAAATATTTGTCCTGGCGTGGACTGTACATTTTAGAACAGGAAATCAAAAACATAATCTCTGTGCCAATTGGTTGTCGGTTTTTTTGACTTGATGATAAATTTTAATGAGCTTTCTGTATAAATATTGCCACCTGTAACTCTACGACCAGAGTTCTTAACCACTTTGGTATGTTGATAATATATACTCGTATTATGATAATACATGTATATTAACTGTCACATTGTGAGACGGAAAATACAAGGCGAAATGGGTGTCTTGGTTGCACTACTGCCTACCCCCTCTGGGAAAAAAGCGCGAGTTTATGTTTGTATGTATGTGTATTAATTACGGTAGTCATACATTAAATATAAAGACAACTTGAAGTCTTGAATCAATATCACAAGCTTAAGTGTTGAACGTTCAAGGTCAAAATGCCTGAACCGATGTAATTTTTTAAATATATATTTTACGGATAATTAAATTGAAACCACTATAGTATGCAAAAGTCGTAGGATCAACGCATTTTTCAGTCATGACTCAGCATGCATAAGCAGGCTCGTCCGGGGCAGTACCACAGTCTCGAAGAAGCAACAGCTTTGCTTGTCATTCTGTGAGTAAGATTGTATGCCCAATACTTCTTTTCTCGTCCCATCCTTATGCCTTCCCCCTCACCTCCCGATTTGATGGACAGGTAACATTTATATCCAAAAGTATGGATTTTCATAGGCGGCAGTGACCACTAACCATCAGGTGACCTATTTGCTCTTTTACCGGACCAAGAGTATTAAAAAAAAGTTGGTATGGATAAAAAAAACCTGAACCTGGTATCCGAATCGTACCACGATTGAAAGCAAATTTAAATTTCAGATTAAAAAAAACGATAACACAGTTCGACGCAATTATGCCAGCCTGTTCAAAATCGGATAAACAAGGCATACTCCAAAAATATGATATGTTTGTATGGTCATTTAAGATATTCTACGCATCACAAAAGCCCTTCCCGAAATATGTAGGATTAAATCGCTCCCCGCTAATCTCACCGCTGTTCTCGTGACGAATGGAGCCACAACAAGGCGAGTGTCCTTAGTACAGTCAGGGCCGGGCGCCTCGGAGTGTTGCTCCCGAGACGGGGTCCAATTTATAAGCGACAGAGGTTTATCAAGTAAACAACTATAATTGGGCCCATAGATGTCCTTCTGTAGGGTAATAGACCTTTATAAAAGAGAAGGCATTGACGGACTTTGCATATATAAACATGTTGGATTAAATCGCTACCCGGTAATCTTGTCGCTGTTTTCGTGACGAATTGAGCCACAAATAAGGCGAGTGTCCTTACTTCAGTCAGGGTCGGGCGGCGCGGAGTGTTGCTCCCGAGACGTGACTTAATTTGTAAGCGAGAGCGGTGTGTTTGATAAACAATTGTATTGATAAAAATTATTGCTATTGGAAAAATACTGTTATTTTCCATTGTGTTATAAATATATTAGGTATACATAAAAAATAAATAAATTGCTATACTTTCAGATACTATTTGTACGACTCATGCTTAAAAAAAAGAAAGAAAATACATTAATAAACGAAGATTGCTCGTGTAGCTGGGGAAACCTGCATTGTTTAAAATCTTACGTTTGAGAGATCTTGTAAAGAATATCTTTATTTTGACAGAATAAAATGCTATAAGCGTGTTGAGAATTTTTATAATCTTAAGTTTGTGATTTGTGCCACATACACAAACAATAACTTTATCAAATAATTGGAGGCAAGCCGTGTTTACTTGCATCTTGCACATGATGGGAACATTTTGATATTTTTGCATAATAATGTTTTACACATGTGTTTATTTGACTGCGCATAATCCATATGTATGTGAAAAACATAATTGTATTTGTTTTATACATGTAACTAAGATAATATGTGACTGTTGGGTGTTATTATTTATATATTTATCTTGTCTAATTATCTATACATATATGCAACATATCTATACATCTCTATATTTATTAACTGAAACATAAATTGCATCGAAATAGGTATCTAATAAAATATCTTGTTAAATATTGATAGATATATTAAAGAGAACGGCTGTTAATGGTTTCTTTCGTGTAATGGACATTGAAGATGAGAAGAAGAAACGAAGTTAACTTACATCCTGATTATATTTTGCATTAAAATGTATCTCTGAAAGCGATTCTGATAACAATTCACTCGTTTTTTTTAATGCAATGAATTGCGAAACGAGCAGGTCATTTGTCACTCAGGTAATTTGGCGGGAGAAATAAAATTGCGTTGGTACCTACCCAGGCAGCCTCTTACATATGAGAGACCTACCACCAGTAAGCTATTAAATGAGTTTTGCTCCGAATAATACGTATGTACCGAATTTACAAAGCGACGTAATCAATACTTCAACCTGGAGTGATGACACAGGCATGGCTGGCCGCTGAGTATGGGTACTATTTTATAATCATAACAGTAATAAATGTATTTTCAAACATCCAGATATGGTAAGTGTTGTTACTATAAGTATTATTACACAAAATATGTTAGTTATTTCAAAATCAAAGTTAAAGAAGATATACAATTATGGATTGTATTGCAGATTTGTGATATAACCGACCCGTGAATCCGAAATTTGTAGTCTTCAAAACTTTGTGATATCAATATCAAACTGAATATCCGTAAAATTAGTTGACTCAATGGGCAATATTGGCGTAAGCAGAAGCGATATACAAAAACATATTTATAATTTATTATATTCATGATTTATTTTCCCGCTCCCGCCGCCTCCCATGACTCGCGCCGGTCGCAAAGACGTGATAATTTTGGCGAACCATCGAAGGTAAGAGTGCCGTATTTAAACGCACGTCTCATAAGTCGTGTTGGATGTTTTTTTTCGCGTTTCCTGTGCAGCTCGCCTTGCGGTTTCACTTCCACCATTCCTGTTAATATGAATAATAATTCGGCGTTTAACTCCTGGAGTCGTTTGATGGAGCTTTGTATGCAGATTAGTGGGTTAATTTTCGGTATTGTTCTATTGGGAATTTCACACTAATAATAAATTAGGATGAGTCAAATGTTAAGGAAATGTGGTTAGGATATTGGTCATTCGTTTTAGATGGTTGCTGGCTCTAGTTAACAGATGGCAGCACTTATATGTTTAGTATCCAAGGAAATTTGTAAGTTTTGTAAGTTGATAATTGTATTTTAATCTTTGGGTTACAATATTTACTGTGTGGCTTAGACTTCTGTAATGGGTCACCTTTTAAGCTGATAATATCGTTTCTTCATATTGTAAACTGCGAAGATTTATGTTTGCCGATTCACAATTATTGTTCAAACACTCTTGCTTCAATCACTGTAATCAGTTGGCTATTAATTATAAATGACGAGTGATCGTGATTTGAAAGTAGATAAATGGGTTTCATCTGTGAAATTGCTCATATTCTTCAGAGAGATAACGCCAGGAAGACAGCAGACATGCAAATACGAGATATTAACACAAGAATACAGATGATTTTTGGGCATATGTGATTCATTTAATATAGCAATTCTAATAATTGTTACGATTGCATCAATAGTGTAGTTGCACTACGGTTTGAATAAACGTTGAGGTTTTGGGTTCGAATCCCGAGTCGGGCAAAGTGATATTAGATTCTTCTATTCATTATAAGCCCAGAATCAAGAATTAATTATCGATATGGCGTTAAGCTTTATCTATCACATAGTGTGTTGAAACACATGTATATACGATTATTGTAACAAATTGAAATTTGTGTTTAGAATTCGTCTAAATCCATCTAAAAACTAATAACAACCGTTCAAAACAGCATCAGCATAACTGAATAAAAGTTATCCAAACTCGCCCTTTATGGTATAAAGTTTGGGATGTCAAATAATTATTGCCGTCGCCGGAGCCAGCTCAGCTGCCATTTTATGTGCCATCAAAGCTTTTGAGCGATAATGTGGACCACAACTGTGGCTGTCGTAAAAATAACCTTTGAATTTAGCTATTGAAGGAACGCCTTGGCGTATAAGGTGCTAGTTTTATTAAACGGTGTACGAATGTTAAATTTGTGTTGAGTAAAATTTTGACGAACACGATTAGGGTATTTTCTTGCTTAATTATTTCGTAAAAGAGAAGAAAGATGATTATAATAAAGTTCTTTATAACCGTATTATTATTTTATTGATACACGAGGCACTATGTTTAAGACAAGGCACTGGTGGTTGGTCTCTCATATGTGAGAGGCCGCCTGGGTAGGTACTACCACAATATCTATTTCTCCCGCAAGATAGCAGATTAATGTTAAAAAAAAAGCTGTTAATTGGAGGTTTGAACCTGGGTTCTTTTGGAAGACAATCTATAAACATTCTTACTAGACAGATCCATAGACATTTAAAAATATTCGGACATTCTAGAATCTAGATGAATAAACTCCTAATTACTGAATATCAAAGAGGGTTAGAATACAATAGAGTTCTACGCTCGACTTCCTTTATAGAAACGATTTTCATTGCTCCCTACATTCCTTAAAAGGACAAAAAAAAATTTTCCGATAAACATAAAATGTTCAATGGAAAAGGAAACTCAAACAACAAGACACCTGGCAACTGCCGTCTCAGACGCATATAAATGGCTTGTAAACATTTCGATGTTTTTTTCATACGGTTGGCCGTCTGCCAGACTATTGGGGATTACTAATAATTGACACCACATCATAATGCTTGAATAATAATATATACTTTGCTTTTTGTTTATGGATATGGCAATATTCTTTTGGTATATCTCCATACGTCCCAATGCAGGACATGGGCCTCCTGTACTGATTCCTCCTCGACCGTAGAGTCGAGAGTACGACTTGGGGCACGGGATGGGATGGGTCATATTATAGTCCACCACGCTGGCCTAGTGCGTGTTACTTAACATATTGTGAATTTGGTGGTATGCTCGTATCGGACCAGAAGCAATAAAATAAATAAATACACCCAAAAGTCACATACATAGTCCTGACCCCACATTAAGATCACTTAAGTCTTGTGTCGTAGATTTCAGAAACTACGAGAGACTTTTCGGTCTCACAAACACCCAGACCCGAGACAAAAATTTGTGGGCCTCACAAATATTTGTCTCGGTGCGTGGATCAAACCTGCGGCCCATTTCACTGTCGGCGTCTAACCAACTGCGCCACAGAGGCTGTCGGAGCAGCTACCAATATGTTACTTCTATTTTGGGAGTAATGTGTGCATTGATAGTCATAAATCATTATGAACCGTAAAGATGAAGAAAAACATCGTGAGAATACCTGCATAGAAATTTGTTAGAATTTATATGGTATTGTAATGGTAAGGTCCGTCAATCCAAACTATAGCCTAACCTTATAATAGAACTGTCGATTGTAGAGGATTTGCTTTGCAGCGGGACGTATATAGGCTGGATTACTTTGTCGGGAAATGTAGATAGTGGAAATCTAGGAATTATCGTACCTCGAGTAAATTATAAGCCCGCCCCCTATCACATCATTGGACGGAACATACAAGGCGAAATGTTTATGAACAAAAATATTTTACCGGCCTTGCGGAAGACCAGCGTTGGTTTTATTACTAGCACATGATGAGCTGTTTTGTTGACAGACACTGTTATATTAGTAATAATTTCTTAAAGATGTAAACCTTTGCTTGTAACAAATAAATCTTTCTTTCTAAATGTGGCTGTCATGCATCACTGCCTACACCTTCTGAGATAAAAAGTCATGAGTTTATGTATATATGTATGAGTAAATTCACGGGTTTAAAGTAGCAGAGATTTGTAGGTATAAAATACCACGTCTATAGTTTAATAATCATGTGTGTGGGAGTGCGTGCGGCGTGTGCAAAGCGACAGGTTTCCCCAGCCGTCTGCGCGACCACACGCTTCCCTTATCGCCCATTGTGCCACCAAGGTCTGTCGGTGTGCGGTCCGCGCGAAATTGATACCGTGGATTTGGGTATTTTAACTGTATATTTTATATTTCCCTTTCTCACACACACTTTAGCTGTAGGAGGTAGGAGACTGCCCCACCCTCACACCCACCACTGCAACTCCTGTAGGAGGTATACCGCTGAACATAGGATCTCCACATCGACCTGTTGGAAGCGACCTGTGTCTATCGACTACCTGCAACCTTAACTAAGTTGTTCGTCCACTTTGTTTCTCCTTATTATTTGCGAAGAGTATATGAGTTTGGAATTTGTAGGCATGGCTATAGTCTGGAGATAGCACTTAGCAACGGAAAAAAGTTCGCGCAAGTGAGTTGTAGTGGAATATTATATTTGGGTGCTTTTGTTGTACTGAAATGATTCCTATTTTTAAACTAATAAGAAGAGTTATTCAGTTTAAGGACAATAACTTCAACATTACATTTTGTATATCACCCAAAAATTATGATATTTAAAAAATCATAAAAAAAACACTGTCGCGTTTCTTTGCGAAAATTTTAGTTGCATTATGTTTATAGATACTAAAACTACTCCAGCTGCGTTTTCGGTAGCAGTCTTGATATACCCGGTATATTATATTAACTTAATATACTGCTCTCTATGTTTTAAATAACCGCAATGTCTATTTCTCTCGCCAAACAGCAGTGTAAATGTACTGTTGTGTATTGGTTTGAAGGACATTATAGCCAGAGTAACTACTGGACATATTGAGACTTAACATCTTATGTCTCAGGATGGCGAGCGCAGTGGAATGCCAAGTATTGCTTTGTAATTCAAGGTGTTGTTTGGTTTTGCCACTATTTATGAGCGCTCGTATCGCTTACCATCAAGTGCTCATGCTCGCCTCGCTATTAATTGCAATAAAAAATTATGACAAAGATATTTTAAAATGAAAATTAAATGTGAAATTCGTTATTGAAGTACATGTAGCAAGAGTATTTGTACGATTATTATTTCTCAAATATTTGGAGCTAACGCAAGTATCTAAACAGCACTTACCAGGACCTACAGAACATTTACCATTCCCACTATAGCCCTAATACAACCCATATTCCATGATCGTCGTCAGAATTTCAGAATTTGCCAGTCAGTGCTTCGTGCAAGAGTCTGTCTGACACGTCAGCTGGCAACACGTCTGCCAGACACGTCATGTCGTAATTGGCGCTGGGTCCACAGGTCACGGTTCACGAGGCAGATTGTTTGCCGTATATTTTTTTCTGTAGAGTTACGCTTTTTTCGTTTTTTTAATGCAACGCTTGCATTGTTCTCTTCGGCGTTAGGTGGCGGTCACACGCGACGTTTGAGGATTATGTAAGCTTTATTAATGGTAGTTGTTTTTTTTCTCGTTTTATCCATAGATTATGGATTGCTGACTAATTTATGTTAAAAATAATTACAATTTAACCGTAGGTGTTTCTTCCCAGTCTAGGTGTTTGTGAGACAGAAATGTCTTTCGTAATTTTTGATACCCACGAAACAAGAATCGGTATTAGTGTGAGATCAGAACTATTTATGTGACTGTTAATATTTAAAATTTATTTAAATCAATCTACAATTGTGCATTAATATTACTTGAATCGGAAATTAAATTGCACTGTTGTCAGAATCATAATCGCTTCATATCAATCACGGGACTTCGCTACAGAAAACATTGACTGAGAAGTAATGTTTTTTTTTTAAATGTTCTTTAGGCTTTCGAGCGATGGATTAACTTTAGCCCAACACTTCAGAATTGACTCGATTATTTTGAATAGCGAGGATTCACGACTTTATAAATAAACACGGATGTCATTTGGCCTAACATGACAGTTTCGACATGGCAGCCCACTGATTTTCAAAATTAAAGGAATGAACAAAATAGTCGAGTCAATTTTAAAATCGAATCGAAGGCTTTAGAGCCTTGGGCTAAAGTACCCTACTCCTCTTATATATGAAGTACATATAAAAATAATAACTTTTAATATTTAATTGATTAGTAAAGAAGACCTCAAATGCTATGTAGGCATGACTGGAATAAAAAAAAATTTGAAAATTTCTTTTTTTGCACCCCAATATGTACGCAAGTTTGTCCGAAGTAAAGATTTACAAAAATCCGCACGCTTCGTCGCGCGGCCTTCGTGCGTGACGGACGAATTTTACCGACGCATCTCTGATACTATTGTGGCGGTACAATCGCACACATTTGTACTCGCAAGGCTATAATTTTGGGTAAGGATTTTTTTTATTAAAAAGCTACGGCGTATTTGATAAGCCTTTGTTTATTGAAGTAGGTTAAAAATGTATACAAAGATATTGTTCTTGGAAAGATATGTATGCGTGTGATGGAATATAGGCCGTATGATGACAATCCAGCTATAGTGACCAATGGAAATGTGTACCAGCATTTATTTATTTATTTAATTCTTTTTTGCACTGTACAGAAATACTATGAAGATATTACACAATAAGAATAATAGTACAAGTGGCGGCCTTATCACACTAGGTAATCTCTTACAGGCACCCATGGTATGGATACACTAACAGGAGATAGAAAGGGCAGTCTAAGGCGTAAACGAAATAATAATAATCTACAATTAATAACTAAAAATAAAAATATAACATAAACACACATAATATATATAAATATCCATATACATACACATATACAAACATACCTATATTACATACATATACCTAAACATATTATATACCTATCCTAAAATATACCAAGAAGAGACTGGACAAATTATTTTGAGCTACATTCTTGTTGTGAGAGGAAGTGTTCTTTATTTATTACTTTACTTATGGGAAACAATCACGTTTAGAGTTCTAATTGTGTATTTTCAGTTACACCCAGACTGAAATCTGTATCAGCATCACATATACTTCCCACTGCAGGACACGGGCCTCCTCTACTATCGAGAGTACGACTGAGAGTGGTTAGGCCATATCACTGACCAATACAGATTTTGTGGACTACATTGGGCTTATCCACATAAGTTTATCACTCTAAAATATCTAAATTATTTGAAATTATTATCGTAATCATACAATTTACTGATTCAACGTTGTTTAATTAAAGATGATGGTTTTGATAATGTGAGATGGAAAATTAAAGAAGTCGAAAGGAATTACAAGAACTTCAACACTTAACCTTATTTAAAACCCACAGTTTCCACCAAAATATATGTTTTTTTTATTGCAATGAATGGCGAGACGAGCATGCCGTTCGCCTGATGGTAAGGCATATGACCGCTCATGAACAGTAGCAAAAGCAAACAACACAGAATTACAAAGCAATGCTTGGCATTCCACTGCGCTCACCATCCTGAGACATAAGATATTAAGTCTCAATATGTCCAGTAGTTACTCTGGCTACAATATCCTTCAATCCACAACACAACAGTGCATTTAAAATGCCGTTTGGCGGGAGAAATATACATTGCGGTGTTACCTACCCGGGTGGCCTCTCACATATGAGAGACCTATCGCCAATATATTGAATATTCCGCTGAATAAAAGGCGGATATTCACTGTTATTAACTCGCAAACAGAGCGCCGTTATAACACAATTTATTTTACAAATGAGTAAATCCTGTTTAATTATTCAACAATATCAATATGGCATTGTGTTATAATGAAAATTGTGAGCTGAATTTTCCATCTCATTTAAAATGGCCGGCGTGTGGCTTATTGAAATAATTAACGTTACGTTACAGGTATTGTGGTTTGTTTAGTGTTTACGTGATTTACCTTTTTTATTTTAGATAATGAGTGAAATAATAAATACATCACTTCGTGCCTTGCCATTTTTGGATGCCTTTTCATATTTTAGATGTATTTTATTTTTATGTGTATAAAATGAAAAAAAAAAAAGATTGTTCCTAAAAAGATTAAAGGTAGATTGTAGGATGTCTCTGGCATTAAGTCCGCCTATATATAAATATATAAAAAATAAATAACGCCCAACTAGGAGGTAATTTATAATTTACAGAGTTTGTAGGTTCGTTAGCTGTGTGGGATATTAGGAAGATAAAATAAATAAATAGGTATACCCAAACATACATAGTCGTGATCCCACACTAAGATCGAGTCTTGTGTCGTGGGTATCGGGAACTACGAGAGACTTTTCGGTCTCATAAACACCCAGACCCAAAAGAAATATTTGTGGGCCGCACAAACATTTCTCTCGGTACGGGAAACGAACCCGCGGCCTCTCGTATCATAGGCGGCGTTCAACCGACTGCGCCACGGAGGCTTTCATATATATGTATTTATATGTCAATAAATATAAATATTTTGCTAATGGTAAATGAGTTGCTCAAAACCAACAACTTTTGCACCTAAATGTACACAAAAAAATATTTCGGGTAGAATTGTTGTAGCATGTCTGAACACATATGCAAATGTTGATCGGTACAACGTCGCTGTTTTAATTAATTATTTTTTATTACGACCCCCTGGTAGTTCGCGAAATTTCATACAAGCCCTTTTATGATATAATACTTTAATAATATGATGATTAATTCGTGCATTATGTAATTAAGAACGCCAGTA
Source organism: Hyles lineata (assembly GCA_030180105.1). Taxonomy (NCBI): domain Eukaryota; kingdom Metazoa; phylum Arthropoda; class Insecta; order Lepidoptera; family Sphingidae; genus Hyles; species Hyles lineata. Next base: position 1,633,993 of record JARJEE010000040.1, read on the forward strand.
TACGATGCCATTGCCCTTAAAGTTTATTACTTGTTGTCAAATCAATAGCTTAAACTACTATAAGGGGTTCCAATACTGTCCAAGCTTTAAGCCAATTTATTCTGTTTACTTAACTGCCTTAGTGGCGCAGTTGTACGGTATGGTTGCAAAGTTGAGGTCTCAGGTTCGATTCCCGGGTCGGGCAATATTGAATTTTACTATTTATTATTTATCAGCCCGGAGTCAGGAATTTGTGTGCACGATCTATGGTGAATTACCGTCAGGAGGGACGGTAACTCATTTGTCCAATGCTAATAATAAAAAATCGTCTGGCCCAGCGTGATATTATTCATGTCTCGCCATTCTTAAAACAGAAGTAAACCAATTTTATGTGCCCCCGCCGATGCACCGGCTATAGAATCGCTCCGTGGAACAACTGTTCCCTAACTTACCTTACTCATTGGCGTCGAATACACGCTGGCGTTTAAATAAGTTATGAATAACTATTGATAAAGATTTTTTACTTACTTATTCAAATTATTAACTCGCTCCCTCTCTTTTTATTCAGCTACTACAGGAAGTCCAAAGCTCAAGGATTTTCATGGTGATTTGTTGGATAAGTTTTATAAATAATCGACATATAATCGTTAATATGAGTACATGATAAATGGAGATGGAATGAGAAAAAAATTGTCAACAGTGTCGCAGTCATTTGAAAATTATAAAAACTATCACAAAAAATAATCTGCGAATATTCTCAAAATATTTAGTTAGTTAATTACATTAAAAATATCATTTTTCGTGAAATACGGACTAGGTCAGCAAATGGAATATATCTTTACCATTCTTATTTGCAGGAGAAGGAAGTATCCTGCACTGGGATATATTTGGGCTGAATTATTATAAATATTCACAATATAGAGCTAACACAGTGTTTAAGAAACGCCAGTGCGAATCCACAGCCGGTCACACGAGCGTTTTTATCGCTCGTATTGTGCTGTAAGGGATTAATGTGAGGCAGTAACAGAGTATCGTTAGCCCTGCCTCGCGTCTCGGCTTTGCTTCCTAGTCCACACCTGATTTACTGCAGCTCTTACTATCCGCTTCTTATTCTAAGCTTTTATACTTGTTGTGTGTTTGTTTGTATGCACGTCTATTTTCTTTTTCATAACTTTTTTTTGCAATTAATGGTGAGACGAGCATTCCAGTTGCCTGATGGTAAGCGATATGACCGCTCATGAGCAGTAGTAAAACCAAATAATATCTGGAATTACAAAGCAATGCTCGGCATTCCACTGCGCTCGCTATCCTGAGATATAAGATGTTAAGTCTCAATATGTCCATTATTTACTCTGGTTACAATGTCTTTCAAAGCGGTACACAACAGTGCATTTACACTGCTGTTTTTTTTTCGGGAGAAATATACATTGCGGGTGTACCCAGGCGGTCTCTCACATATGAGAGACCTACGATCAGTGGTATTTACTACAAACTTACTAACGAAAATGCGAAAAAGAAAGCCAATTGGATTATATCTCGCCACTTGATATAATTTTGCTGGTCTATTTAAATCCTTCATTACTTTGCGGTAGAGAAACCCGGAATTGTAAGAAGGAGCCACTTTCAATTTTAGAATTAGATACCTCAATCAATTAAATTGGAACCTTTGCTCATTAGACCACAAGTCATATTCACAGTTAGAGTCCGAACATAGAATACATAATGGTACAGAGGGAACATAAACACAACCGCGCCAGACTAATTAGTTAAACCAAAGACAACTTTATTCACTGTATTCCGAAACTTTGGTGTTTGGCAACTGAATGGTGTAGTTGAGATTATCACAGTGGTTTAACTCATTCTGAATCATTGAAATATTTAACGATTCTCTTCAGCAAAATTAAATAGAAATGATAATAAAAATAAGTAAACAATACGAGCTCCTCACAGTAATTACAAGTAACGATGACTTTTTAATATACAAAATGAGGCATTCTTACATTTTTAACGCTGTCTTATGACTTTAATTATTCTACAGTTAATTTAAGACAATTTTGTGTTTGTGTATATTTGTTTATTTATTTTATTCAACTTAATATACTCGTACGGACATTGTACATATTATATAGACGGAATTAATGCAATACGCATTCTCCACCAGCCTACCTTGAGATGGCACTGAGATGATAGAAGTAGAGTATATATGCTTATTTGATCAGATATTTACCTATGTACATATCACAACATAGTATAAAACAAAGTCGTTTACTCTTTCCCTATGTCCCTTTGTATGCTTAAATCTTTAAAACTACGCAACGGATTTTGATGCGGTTTTTTAATAGATAGAATGATTCAAGAGGAAAGTTTATATGTATAATACGTACATATTATTGCACAGAAATCTATTTGTAGCTAGTAAATAATATAAATGAAATTATATGTACACAAAGATTTTTTTGTAAAAATACTTGCGCAATCTAAGTTATATTCAGGCCAGTAGTATCTATTCGACCGCGCTGTGCATTTGACTTACCGCCTTAATAGTAACTACGGCATATAGAAGCGGGGTTGACCGCTCACTAAGTTTGCACCAAGGTGTCTGCTCTTCGGCTGCCATTCAACGCGGGAATCACATTTCAAATGCACGCTAATTACTTAGCATACACCGCACGGGGTGGGCAGAGATGAATGCCACTACGTCTTCAGATAGCTCGCAAGATTGTAAGCTTCATTTGTGTAGTGTGTCTGAAGCGTGGTTTTAGTTCAAACGAGCAGCTTGTTTAGTTTTTAAATTAAAAATAAAATATCTTGTTTTTTTTTCTTTTACTTCCCAGTACTGTTTGAAAAATCAATATCTTACGTTTTTTATTTCTGCATAGTATTACACTAATGGTACGAAAAGTATGGTTCCGAATTGTAATGAGCTAATAATAAAAGGATGCAATACTGGTTGAAGGCCGTCACCAACGCTTATTATTATTAGACTTACATTTAAAATAGGCATGACAGTTTTATTTATTCTTAACTATACATACATACATTATAAAACAAATTAGATATAATAATTACATATTAAAAGTATAGATGGCTGTCTTATTGCTCTAAGCGATTTCTTACAGTCAATTTTTGGATGGATATAAGAAAAGGAATGTAATAATTATGTTGACAAGGTTAGTATGACGACTTTTTACTGATATTTAATACCTAAACGATATTTACTTACATATAATAATAACTTTTTTCAATATTATACATTAAATAACTAAGGATAGGTCCTTTAGTGACCATGAAAATCGTGCTAAAATAAATATTAAATTAACTTCATTTAATAGACTTAATCTGAACGGTGATAAAAAATCTCATCTCCATTTTAATTGAACTTTCTGCCATAATACAAGGAAGAATTTTCAAAAGCGACGACTAATTTCAGTATCATTCCAATAGAGACGCTTTGGAGCGCGCACCACTTACTCGACGTAACACTTTTTTTTCCACCCTGTCCATATTTTTGTATCAATACAGTTTATCTACCATCCTACTATTAAGTTAAAATCTATACTAATATTATAAAGCTGCAGAGTTTGTTTGTTTGTTTGTTTGAACGCGCTAATCTCTGGAACTACTGGTCCGATTTGAATGATTCTTCCAGTGTTAGGTAGTCCATTTATCAAGAAAGGCTATAGGTTATATATCATCACGCTATGATCTATAGGAGGAAAGCAGTAGTGATATTTCTAGCAAATACGAGGAAATTTTGTTCGTTTTTCGTGGTCCGATTGGTCGATATTCTAAACTGATAGTCAGAATTAAACATTTTGCCCGCCATTTTAAAACCATGTATGCACTCGGGCGGAGCCGGGCGCGACCGCTAGTAGTCAATAAAATTCAAAGAAAACTAAATTAAAAACGACAGAAGACAATAACGAGGTCAGAACATATGTTTTGGTTATCTGGTTTCCTGTGACCTTGGGGCCCAATGTCACGGGCAAGGTCGCCAAGCCTTTGTCTAAGTTAACTGCTTTACTATATCCTGCTATAAAGATAATGTTTACTACTGTCACCCGTATGTTGCAGGTTTGTAATGTGGGCCGATGGTGAATGAATGGGGAAATAATTTAATTCATTAAAGAGTCCTTGTATTATAAAATTTTAGGATTATGTTTTAAATTTTTATTTCGTCGTCACGCTTGTGTTCCATTGGGGTACGCTGATATTATAGACTATATTTTTATATTTACGATTTTTGTTGTTTTTATAATTTTTATTATAAATATTTTTTCTCTTTTCTAAATGGCTTTGTGGTTTATTTTATTCCCAATAATTATTATTCTTAGCAGCGAATAAACCCAGAGTATCGTGACTGTATTAATTTGATTAATTTCGAATATCAAATCAAAGCTTGTAAATACTGATACACCGGACTTCCACCACAATTCGATTAGATCAGGTCCATCCACTGGTCTGTGAAATCTGATAGCTATTTTTAATATCACGACAGTGGCGCCCTCATGTTAAACATTTTCAGTTTAGTGAATACGAATGATTTTGTTGTAGATACTGTGGGTTAGAATTGGCGTAGTGGTGGCGTATGAACTGTGAAATGAGGTCTTGTGTTCGATTCTCAGCTAGGGTACTTAATTTTTTTCTTAGTGGTCCGGGTTTGGAATAAGTATCGGATACGGAGATAGGCACACTCCCTATTAAACTTTTACACGTAAAAAAAGTTTCTCATGGATGTCCTTAGTCACCCCTGCCAACTTCCTTAGATTTACCAGAGTAACAGTATTTACGCATTTACGTATTTGCGTCTTATATTTATATAAAAAGGTAATTGTACCAATTCTCGACTAAAAATAACAAAATATTACCTATATTTTTATTTCGTTATTTGTTGTTATATAGTTGCTGCATGCATGCCGCTGCCAACAAAATTCCTTAGTTTAGAACTGTGTTCACCGTTCAGGGTCAAATAATTAAGGATAATGGAAGAATTTTAAAGGAAATCTAAATCGATATTCGTGCAGAAGGTCGATAAGTAATACAAATAACTTACCGGAGTGCCGTACCCGAAACAGATGGTCCATAAAGAGACTTCTAGTATACAGGGTGATAATATGGTATTTAATTAAACTCACATGTTTCTCTTCACCCTAGCCGACATTGTACAAAATTTGAAATATACGAGTTTATTTTTTGACAAAAATCGTGACATTAATTTCCAAAACTTTTGGGCCACCCCGTATATACGAGTATATTAAACGCTTAACTGAAATTTAGTTCGATTAGGGAACTTACCTGAGCCGTAAAAAAACCCGTACTTGGGTTGATCAAAAGCCTTTAAAATTAAAATCTTAATTTTTAACTAAACTACCTGACAATTATTTTTCGGGAGCAGGAGCGGTAAAAAAACTCGTACTTGGGTTGATTAAAAGCCTTTAAAATTAAAATCTTAATTTTTACACTAAAATATCTGAGAGTTATCTTTCAAACTTGGTACACTGTTACGTCGGGTCATTAGAAACATGCAGTGTAAATAAAGAATTGTATGGCAATATCATCCTGTATATACCACTAGTTTCACTAAAACTTCCTACTACACATCATTTCCACTCCACAATTGCACAACACAAATTTTACACCACATTCTACTTGTATTTTACAAAACTCATTTCCCTACATTTCACTCCCATTAAACATTTGTACTACATACTAGATACATTATATTGTCCACAACTCACGAATTCCTATTTAACAAAGTAGGTACACTGTGACTCCCGAAATAAAACGAATATTCAACGCAAAGGAAGAACGTGCGTCACGCCTTCGGAAGGGTACACGAGACTAGCGTTTCATCGAACGCGAAGGTACAAAATTACAAAACTACCCTCCACTTGGTTATATTTTCTATAAATAAATTAATATGAAGATACACCGCCAGTTAGTCAATAAAATAATAATAATCCTTCTACGTGAATATTCACCTCGTCGCGTCGGTTTAGTGCTAGTTTATTTGGATAGTTAGTTAGGTCCTGGGTTAAAATCCTATTAGCACTTCATTTTGAAAAAAAATATGTATGGTTTTCTTCTATCGTGTGTTCAGTTATGTAGATAGTTATCAGGGGGATACGAATTACGAATACCACCACCAACTAAATAATGTATTTAGTATCCACAACGAGCCCATTCTCCCTACAGCAATTTATCTAACTCTATCTCATATAAAAATAAATTAAATCTAATCGTAAGAGGAAAACAAGCATTTCGCAATCATCGCACATCGCTTCCTTATTGCGCAACTAAGATATACCCTCATTTGCTTAATGAAACCGAACATAGTATGCATAATACCTCCGTGTTTCAGTCGGTTAGACGCCGGCTGTGAAACGAGAGGCCGCGGGTTCGATCCCGGCACAGACACATATTTGTGCGCTTCCCAAGTAGCTGCGGGTCTGGGTGTTTGTGCGATGGAGAAGTCTCTCATTTATTTATTTATCCTTTTTTGCACCATACATTGAACTAGTTACATTAAAGAAATAACATAATAAAAAAAGTACATAAGGCTGCCTTATCTCACTGGGCAGTCTCTTCCAGGCAACCTTGGGATGGATATAATAATAGGAGAATTAGAGGGAATCTAAGGAGTCAGTTAGCAAATTAACTGGCTCATAGTTCGTGGAGGCCTATGTTCATCAATGGACGTCCTGTGCCTCAAAAATGAGAGAGTGTGTCCACATATTTGTAAATCCGTCTAAACTCACATATTTAAATTGGAGTATCTATACTATTCGAAAAACAGACCGAAACCTCCCAGAAAACGTTTAATAGAATTTGTAAGTATAATAATAGTAATAGAATTTGTAGGTATAATAATAGTATATAATTCAGTTTCAACTAATAATATTTTGATTAAAATAAGGGATATAAGGCTTGGTGCATTTTCAGATGCATTAATTCCTAAGGGAAACTGTAAGCCCGGCTAGCTCAGTCGGCAGAGCATGAGACTCTTAATCTCAGGGTCGTGGGTTCGAGCCCCACGTTGGGCGTCGCTTTTTTGTCTTGTTTTATAAGAAACGTTTAATATTGTCAAATATATTTTAAATTATTCTCTTCAATTATATATTTTTAGAACAAAAATTTTCACCAAGTTTGAAAATGATGGTATTAGACTATCATCGGGATGTTAAACATATTTCCCTTTTATTCTAGCGTAGCTTTTGTAAATAAATAACTGTGGTATACTTGAAATAGTTAGCACGTTTTCAAAAAGCTTAAGACAACATAAAATCTATAAATTAAAATTAAATTGGCCAAAGCTGTGAACGCTTATGGGGGCATATACATTTCAATATTCATATATATATTACTTTACCTAAAAATAAGCGATTTAATGTGTTATGTTGTTTGTGTACCATTATGAAATAAATAAATAATCAAATTAATCTTCTAACATAATATGCTAAACTCAATTACCTAACAATATATCACAAACGTAAGAATAGGTATCCTCTTAATTTAAATTAATCGTAACAGTTCACCAAGTGTAACATATAAATTACAATAAACGCCATTAAAGGAATTCGACGAGAGCCGCCGAACCATTTTGCTATCCGAGTTTTTTTTCCCAAATAATTAAGTCGGTGTCTCATAAAAAGCCAGCAATTTATCGCGCCATTATGTTCTTAAACACCGCTTTATTTATGACAAACATTAACGGACTCATTTCTAATTAATATGGCGGAAATTATTGCTGAACATGTGTATTGGTCAAAATAAACGCGTTTTTTATATTTATAATATCATTCTTAACGATCTTTTGAAACTTTCATTCAGAAATTTGTGTACGCTGTTTCAATTAATAAGACTTTATTGTGAATTTCTCATTCAATCTCATAATATGAGTTTCTCGGAACTGAAAGTAAATGGTAAGGCGATAAGTCTGTCCTTTAGTACACTTGGAACGGAAATGTAGTCGATGAATTGTAAGTAGCATTAATGGCACCTTTGCCTATGATATGGACAAAGTAGGTAAATATATTAGTATATATTATATTTATGCACTTATTATACATGTCCATATGCGCCCTAGGTTAATAATGGGATTTATCATAATCGGGAATTAGATTACAATGTTTTTGAGTCCACAGCGCCGGCCTATTGCAGGCTTCTGCACAAACCATAGTACATTTTGAAAATATGTCTATATTATTTTGCAGATTCCTAATCATAATTTAGCTATTTATGTACCTGCCAATTGACTGTCAATACACACGTGCATAAATTAACTTTTATTTAATTCATTTAATACAAATTTTGATGTTTTTCCGTCAGATATTGGTATCCTTTTTTTACCCCGTTATTCATAAGGACTTAACACAGTTTTCAAATGTTGACTCAAAAACGACTCAAAGACGTCAAAAATCACTAATCAGCTATTTCACAGCTCATTAACGTTAAAATGGCCGAGTCCTTGTTTAAACAAGTTTTAAGCAGAAAAATCGCGGATGTCTGTCAGGTGAAAATTTGATATTACTGTCAAGTGAATAAACTCTTCTTTTTTTCTGTGTGTTAGCAATATTAGTTAAAATATGTAAAAAAACCGTTATGTATAGCAAAACTTAATGAACGTTTTATCTCCTACTAGCGGCCCGGCCCAGCTTCGCCCGGGTACAAATAGATTTCTGTACAATAATATGTACGTATTATACATATAAACCTTCCTCTTAAATCACTCTATCTATTAAAAAAACTGCATTAAAATCCGTTGCGTAGTTTTAAAATTTTAAGCATACAAAGGGACATAGGGACAGAGAAAGCGACTTTGTTTTATACTATGTAGTGATTAGCATGATTTAACTTATTTACGTTTATGTGGTTGATTTGCGGGTTTTTGTGAATAAGAGAGTCTATAGTGCACAATTTTCAGCGTTCCTCTACTCCTATCAAATCTTGGTACAATATTAAGCCGCTCAATACACCGAAGCCAGCTACATGAAACAGCGTGACAGTGGTCCACACGGCACGCAGTACAGTTGAGCGGTAATTAGTGGATGCCGATACGCTTTGTGAACGCCGCCCTTTGATCTCGCCGGTACGCGCTGACGTGGATTGGACTTTGATGGTTCGATTCAGAGGATTTTTTGTGCGGTGATCAGGATTAATATTGTTTTGACTGGAAATTCATGCCAAGCAGCAGTGTAAATGCCCTGTTGTGTTCCAGTTTTGAAGGATATTGTAGCCAGAGGCATTCCACTGCGCTCGCCATCCTGAGACATAAGATGTTAAGTCTCAATATGCCCAGTAGTTTCTCTGGCTACAATGCCTTTTAATCCGAAACACAACAGTGCATTTACACTGCTGTTTGACGGGAGAAATAGACACTGCGGTGGTACCCACCCAAATGGCCTCTCACATGTGAGAGACCTACCACCAGTAGACGTTAAGTCTATATGTTCAGTAGTTACTCTGGCTACAATGTCCTTCAAACCGGAACACAACAGGGCATTTACACTGCTGTTTGGCAAGAGAAATAGCTATTTCGTATAGTTTATTTTAAAAGAAAATCGTAAATTTTCTAGTTATACTGCAGTTACAACTTACAAGTAACAGCTTATGAAGTAATGAACTCAGCACACAAGTATATCAATATGGCTGGATTAAATCTATTTTTTTCCATAATGACTGATTACATATAATGATTTTTCTATCTCATTCACCTAGGTTAATCACGGATCCAATCCAGTTCGTCCTAGATTCGAGGTCGGTGCGGTCATAAAAAAGTAATTCATATGAGTAAATTTATTTATATTATATTAGGTGCATGATAACTTGAACACGCAAAAACAGAGGTTATTAACGGTATTGGTATATGAGATATGTCGAACGGTTGTTGTAAAAATAACTTTTAGAAAGATTGAGAGACTTTTGTGTGGATAGGGTGACTTTGTTTTTTTTTTTCAAATATTCCTGGGATTTGATAGCGTCGTTTATGTTGTGGAATATGAGAAGCTTAAACATTTGAGGCACGTTCAGATTTTTGATTATGTGACCTTCAGTAGTCTAAATATTATTTTAAAATTATTTATAATTTATTTTAAAATTATTTATAATTTATTTTAAAATTATTTATTATTTTGAAATTATTTATAATTTTAAAATATTAATTTAAATATTATATTAAATATAATTCATTATAAAAAAAAGGTAGTAAAATTAAGAGTAAGATTTTTTAAATTCAATGCTTTGCAATTTTCAGAAAAACTTTTTCCAGCTGCGTTTAAGTTCCAGTAAATCTATAAAAATGTATTATTTCGATGACTCGAAAATTATCAGCTAATTAGAAGTAATAAATTAGGAAAAACTACGGCCGGGTTGAGCTCCGCCCGGGCAAAGATACACTTTTTGAACATATTATATGGCCTCTATTCATCAGAGATAATTTACGATACTAATGGTGAAAGATTTTTTAAATAGGTTCAGTAGCTTCGGAGCCTATTCAATACAAACAATAAAATGTTCCCACTTATTAATATTAGTCTAGATGGAATTCCTGCACAAAATCTGTCAATTGTATCTCATAGCAATCTTTGAAGATAATAATCACAATAATTACTCTTTAATTCATAATAGATTGTTAAATACCATCTATAATATTTCACACTAATTGAAATCGACAGGTTTTGACAAAAACGGTGCCATGATCGACTTATTTTAGAATAAGAGCCATTTTTTCCCTCCATTATTAAATATTAAGCTACCTATCGCGCTGTCAATTATATTTGATAGTAAAATGACGGCATAACGTGTGTGCGAGGGAGACAGGAGATAGAATCTGCTGGCGAGTGACAGAGAGAGATAGTAAGGTTTTTGCGGCGTGTCTAGATACAAACTGACATTTCAAAGAATAGAATTGTGGACCATTTGAGTATTGATATTCTCGCTAATATCTTTTGGGGATCTGGCAGATGTCGAATAATGGTATTGGTATTTTGCTACTATACAGACTGCTACCGAAAACGAAGCCGGGTGGTAGTTTAAGCGACTTCAGACATAATGCAACAGAAAATGATGGAAAAAAAGCGACTATTTTTTTAAAGACTCGAAGGTATACAAGAGTTTAAAATATTATTTTAGTAAAAAGTATGGATTTACCACCCATAAATGACGATATTTAAAAACGATAAAAAAAATTGTCGCGTTTCTTTGCAAAATGTTTAGTTGCATTGTGTTTTTAGTCACCAAAACTACCATCCGGCTTCATCTTCGGTAGCAGTCTTGATATACCCGGTATTTGCAACACGAGGGAAAGTTAAGGCAATTTTAATTACTTTTATTTTTTATTAATTTCTTCAACGGAACTGTGTACATACCGATTTTGCGTTCTGGTTGACTTTACATAACTCAGATGTATAAGTTGATTTAACCAATATTATTGTTATTCAATCGATTATTATAAATAATTTGTGAATTGCATGAATTAGACTAAGCGGCCTCCTTTTAATCACTGTATTGTAAATTTACTTTGAGAAGAGCAACGCTAAAGTTTCTTGCTCGTTCTTCTCCGGTGAAGACAGCCTTGTGAACCAAGTGGTAAATAAAAAAAGAGCTGAACTTAAAAATGTACATAACATTTTCAAGTTTCAATAAAGTATTTTCATTTCATTCCTTTTTATTTCAAAAAGTATAAAAAAATAAATAAAACTCATTTCAAAGACTCTATGTTACAAGTACTTATGGCAATGGTGATTATTTAAAATCAGATGATGCAGTGTTAACTGAATAAATTTTATGACTAGGTGTAAAACAAAAGAGGCCAAAAAAATATTATGCGATCTACAATTTTTACAAAAATTTTTGTTTTTTCTACAATTTTTGATTTACATTTTTTTTTCTGGTAGAAAATGCCCTTAGGCATTAAGTCCGCCTGTACTATTAAATTGTACAAAGTGTTTAAAATAAATGAATAAATAAATTTTTCTATGGTTTTTTTAGATTTACGCGAATGTTACACATTGGATAAAACTATTATTTACGGATTTTATCGCGAATTTGGTTTAATTTTTTCATTTTTTGACTTCCCGACGTTTGACGACAGAAAAATTAAATCAAATTAGCAATAAAATCCGTAAATAATAGTTTTATTCAATACAATTTTTTAGTTCGGATGTTGTGGTATAAAAAATCGAAAATTTAAAAACACGGCAAATGTAGGGAAAATTAAAAGATCGAACCTGTAATATAGACGGGACGAGCTTATCGCTCAATTTGTAATCTTCTATTTATTGACAACATTATATTTGGACCTTCAAATTGGATCAACAATCCCCCGAGCCTCAAATGTAATTTTAATGATTAATCACTATATATTTAAACAATTGAAATTCGTCAGAACGCGACGGAGCATCGTCTGCTGAATACCCCTTTTTAATTAAACACAAGCCCGCCAATAAACAGTTAATTTTAACATTCCCTGTAACTGTATCTTTGGTTGTATTACGTTGTAGAATAGAATCGGAATTTCTATTGGGTATGCGATGGAGATTGCGATAGAAAATATTTTGTAACAGTGAATTTTGAATTTTTGAGATGTCTCACAGGGAAGAAAAAAAAATACATGCCTGTATTTTTTAGTCATTATCATAAATTTGTTGGCCGTGGTTGGACCCAATCGACTTCTTTGACTTTGACTTGACAGTTCAACTTCCGTTTGCCTCGCCGTGTCACATTATTTCCGTAACGCTCTTGTCACGAATTCACCAGCTTATTCCCCAAGTCAAGCGTGCCTAAAGAAGTTTTACTTCAAAAATACTTAAGTGTCTCTTTTTTTTTAAAAGTGCGTGGTGGCCTATTGGTAAATGGACCTGACGCGGCTGCCATGTAAATGGTGGTTAAGGGTTTGAATCCCCGGCGACACCTATGACTTTTCGAAGTCGTGTGTAGTGATAATCACCACGCACTATAACGACAAAGGAAATCATCGTGAGAAAACCTCCATACCATAGCGTTTGTAAAAAAGTCCTCCAACCCGCACTAGGCCATCATGGTGGACTATATGGCCTAACCACTCTCAATCGTACTATCGATTGTGGAGTATGCCCATGTCCTACAGTGGGACATATAGAGGCTGATACAGACGGAATACAGATTTTTTTGTTTCATCTACGGCTACGACTTGACCTTAGAGTATTTATAATATAGAGGGAGCGCTGGTACTTCAAAAATGCAGATAAAATTGGTGGTGCCGGGCCACCTTTTCTGCCTTCCTATTGGCTGATATTTGGCAAGTTGTCCAACATGCACGAATTACTTGAAAAAATAAAGAAATAGAAATAATGTAGAGCTATTGAATTCCACTCAAACTCATTTTAAAAGTATAATAGCTAAATATACTTTCAGTTAACAAAGGAATTTATAGCAATTCGTTGTTAAATAATTAGATATATTTTCAATAATATAGGAGTGCTACCAACATTACGAACAAGAAAATATCTACGTTTTTAAAGACGCAAATGTATGACACCGCTATATTATAAATATTCTAAATTATTAAATATTATTTAAGTCCTGGGGAGTGAATTTTATCTATGTTTTATAAGTACCAGCGCTCTCTCTACATTATAAATAATCTAGGTTAAAGCTATTTTTTTCTTTCATAAATAAGATATGAATTAGATATAAATAAGATATTTTGCTATATATTTACAATAGCCAACTAAACACAACACGTAATAACAGAATTGGGTGTAAAATGACTGAAAGTCGGGAATCCGAATAATCGAAGGTCGTTAACAATGGTACGAAAGATAATAGATACTCTCCAGACTGTAGACGAGCGTTGCCGAGACGGGATCGAGCACTAAAAATGGCGGGATTTAAATGAAACGCGCGCGAAATACTCGTTCGAAATTTAAAATGATGCAAGATTAATTAAACATCGGCGTGGGTTCGGGATTAAATATAAAATACATCGGAATTTAAAATTGGAATTTAAATATATGTACTGCTGGATTCGGTTGTGTTCTAAGAAATTAAAATTCAAAATTGGAATTTAATACGTTCTAAAAACAAACCAGCGTCGCATGAAGTTTAATTTTATGCATTGTATAAGGCTTTATTATTATTATCATTTCAAGCTTCGATCAAATACACACTAGATTATAAGTGACGGCCTAAAAAATGACAAAAGAAATAAGAGCACAAATAAGCGTGTGGTCTTATTTGATATTAGTATGGTTCAAAAACATAAATTTTAAGTTAAAGGAATAAGTTTTATTGTTATCTGAAGTTGATTATAATTTAAGACTTTTTACAATTGTACAAATCGTAATTCGAAATATAAATGTTTCTGAAAAGCTAAAGCTATACTTAGTACAAATTCTACTCCGCCCAAATCATTTTATAAATTCTTAAAAGTTTGTCCAAGAAAGGAATCGACCTCAGACACAATACTCTATATAAATAATTACTGTGAATTTTAGTACAATTTTGTATCCAGAAAATAATTCTAATTTATTACACCCAAAAATGTTTCCAAGAAGAATTTTCAATGATTAGTGAAAACCGCATCACAATACCGTCATTTCGAGATATTTGCGAACAAACATACATAAAGTTCAAATTCTTTTTTTGAAGTCGGTTGAAAAAGCGGTAATAAAAAAACCGCAATTACCATAAAAGCTTTATTTAGTGGTAAATATTAAGGGGTCGTGTGTTTTATTGTTGGTGTATTAGGTACATTTTTACGATGTTTCAACAAAGCATCATAACTATATACAGAGAGTCGTTAAATTTCGCATTTTTGAGCTCTTCCATTATCTAATACGAATGCTTTCTATAAGGGTATGGCTATTAATCCAGTCGAAACTCCTGCTAGGAGGCGAGTAGGGTCGCTTTGCAAGCGGGGGTTAATTGTTTGCCACATATTTATAAATAAATATTAGAAAAACAACAAATATTTAAAAATAATTAATTATCGGAAAAGTGTAATTGCTGATTAATTTTTATATAAATAAAAAATAAAAAACAAAATACAGTTCTTTCTGGTATCTACGATACAGGCCAAGAGCCTAGAGTACCGCAGTGAAATGTCTATGTATTACTTTTGTATTGTAAATATTATGGTAAATAAAAGTTTATTGGCATTGCTGTTGATAGCTTAGCTGAGTTAGAATACAAACTTATATGAGGGCTTAGAGATGTCTTAATATGTGTCATCGTAGTAATATAAGAGGATAGGTCATGTTTAAGATATGGAAATAGACATTATAATTTATTGGTCAAAATCATCTATAACCCAGACGAGAAACATGAAAAATTTAACATGGAACTAATAAACAAAATCAGCGTATAAACCGCTCCAATTTCCGCTGTCACTCGCACCGCGCGCTTATAGCGGTCATAAAATAAATCACGCGAGTTTATGGCCCAACTATTCCGCCATTAAAATATGGTGAAACGTTTAACGTTTGCAGTAAGAGGAAAAACGAAAAACTAATGGGTCACTTTATGCTGGACAAAAATTAATAAGTTTTCGAGTGACGTGCACAACACGAATGTTGAATTAAGTTCGGGTGTGGACGGTAAAAAAATAGTTGGTAAGATGTTTGTTATTTTGAATATACAGTGCAGGGTTGTAGGAAGAAACCATGAAACGAGAGACCGTAGATTCGATTTCGAAATAATTAATGCTGGTCTACAATTTTTTTGAGTATGTGAGATGGGTGATGAAAATGTGATAAATAAATAAATAACACCCAACAGTCGCATATATAGTCCTGATCCCACACTAGTCTTGTGTAGTGGGTATCAGGAACTACGAGAGACTTAACAACACAACAAACAACTGAACAAACACCCAGACCCGGAAGAAATATTTGTGAGCCGTACAATCATTTCTCTCGGTGCGGAGATCGAACCCTCGGCCTCTCGTTTCACAGGCGTCTAACCAAATACACGAACAAGACTGTGTTATTCCCACGCACAAATTCAAGTTTCATCCCATTCAAATTATTTAAAACCGAAATACACAAAATCAAATGCCCTAAGAACTAGCACTATAACCGCATGATTCACGATACAAATACGGCGTAAAAAACAAAGTACATTATTACTCTAAATATCAACAACAGTAAAATTGACGCAGATAGCCATCTGTTCGCGACGCGTGTAATCTTTCAATAGGTTATCACGCGATATCGATATATTCGTGTTAATTATTTTAGTTGCAATTTGTACAACTGATGACCTATGCAGCTGCAAAATCGTCCTTGGTAGATTGCTTTATCTAAGTTGCTTCGAAACTCGTGCACGTCATCGATTTGTTTGTCTGGGATTTGTAATTACGTCGAAAATGAAATTAAAGATGGGCTCAATAATTATTAAGAGACTTCAAAAGTTACCAAGCAGCTATTTAATAGCTCATTAAATTTAAAATGGCCGAGACTCTTTTTTAAGCAGAAAAAGGCGAATATTACTGTCAAGTGAATGAAAGCACTTTTTTCTGTGAATTGGCAATTTTAGTTAAAATAATATGTAGAATCCTATTCATTCCAATCCATTCAAAGGTTGTCTGGAAGAGATCGCCGTTAGCGATAAGGCCGCCGTTTGTACGTTCTTATGTTATAAGTTTCTTAGTTGTAAAATTATTTTATTAATTTTTGTGTACAATAAAGAATTATAAATAAATAAATAAATAGAAAAAAAATTACTTTGAATAGCTAAACTAAATGAACGCATGATCTTCTCTTTATTTAACTGTTTTACTTTTATGTGGTTGATTATCGTGTTTATATGAATACGGGAATACGTTTATATAACCACTCTCAATCGTACTTTCGATTGTAGAGTGGGCCCGTGCCCTGCAGTGGGACGAATATGGGCTGATACAGATGAATATGGGGGATAATCGTGATTCTATATTTAAATATGGGTTTTGTGTTCTGGTTATCAGGAAATTTGAAAGGCTTTTTAGTTTCGTAATTCACAACAGACATCAGTCTGTTGTGATCAGTCGATGATGGCTAGAAGTTGTCATTTTATTGACCCTTATGGTCAATGGGTTTACTATTGAGGATGTCGAAAATCGGGCGAAACGGAGGAGAATTCGCTGAAAGGCGGACCCTGGCATCAGCAAGGATGACGCCAGACGAAGAAGAGGAAGAACTCATAACAAACTGAATAGTTAAGAACACAAACCTTTCAGTCCTTGGGAGGTTCGAATCTGGAATTTGTTGTTACATAACGTGCTGTTTAACCAATTGCACCACGGAAATAGTCATACACATGAGTGACGTGAGAATTGACAAAATTATAATAACTCAATTATTAAATACACCCAACAGTCACATACAAATAGTGACCCCACACTAAGATCGAGTGTTGTGTCGTGGGAAATAAGAACTACTAGAGACTCTTCAGTTTCACAAACACCCAGATCCCAAACAAATAGGTGCCGGTGGATTACACAAATTTATCTCGGTGCAGGGATCGAACTCGCAGCATCACGTTTCACAGCCGGTGTCCAACCAACTGCGCCACGGAGGTTGTCCTATTCCTCTTAATTATTTCTTCTCTTCGATTGTAGCAATATGTCTGACGATTCGGGTAAGAATTTTAACAAGAAATTAACTTCATCTTTGAAGTATATTTTAACAGAGCCATTTTCAACGCCAGCCCTCTGTTGTTCCTAAGATCCTGAACCGCATGACATATTAACCACGACAGACGATTAAACCGCGCATCAAAAACCATACAATAAACATTATACAGTTGGCAACATTAACCAGTACATCAAAATGGCGGTTTAATTCGCCTGTTGATCCGGCAAACGGCCTCTTTACTGCCAAAGCGATACATTTGGGCGGCTGTAACACTCTTACAAGCCTTCAACGCTTATTTAATGCTTTAGCCAGATGTTTATTGTCACCTGCGTGTTTTATTATTTCAGTTCTTTCGGATGAGGTGTTAGGATCATTAGAATTTACAGCTCTCTGTATTAGCTCATATATGTCCCACTGCGGGGCACGGGTCTGGTGTACAATCGACAGTATGATTGAGAGGGGTTAGGCTGTATAGTCCACCACGCTTTTGATCCCTGCACCGAGTGAAATGTTTGTGAGGTCCATAAATATTTCATTTGGGTCTGGGTGTTTGTGAGACGAAAAGTCTCTCGTAGTTCCTGATACCCACGACACAAGACTCAATCTTAGTGCGGGGTCAGGACTTAAGTAAAAAGCACTGACTTTTTGTCCAGAAAGACATAAGTATTTTTTCCAGACCAAAATTTTGTTACCAAATATAAATTATATTGCGGGCAAATCAGCTAAATATAGTTAGTAATTATTTCAATGTAAGAAAAGTACAGACGTCTGTTATCTGGGGTCTCAGGCCACCGGGTCAGAACAGTAAGTGATATAAACTTGTAAATTTGTACAAAATAATAAAATTAAAACTAAACTGTTATAATTAATTAGTTTAAATAGTAATTAAAAGTGAAACTTACGATAATATGTGCGTGCCCCGCTGACTGCTGGGACGGTGTTATGCAGTAGATAACCAAATATTGTATGAATTTATTTTATTTAATAAATATTAAACATAATAATATGAAGTGTGGACAAGACAGATAGATAGATAGATAGATAAAAACGTTTACTTTGGCTACAATAAATACAAAACAATCTAAAAGAGTTACATTAATAATAAATTGCAGATAAGAACTTGTGTAGCATATTGTAGCCGCAATCAGGCCCCAGTTCAGCAATATGCAATGCTCCAAGGAGCAAAGCGCCGGTAATTCTGCTGGTGTATAGAGAATTAAAATGCAAGAAGACTCATATGAAATATTTACAATGACGCTTGGAAGAATGTTTGCATCTGAGCGGATAACGATCAAAGTCCGCAAATTACTAGCTTAGCTTAGCTAGCTTTGTATATTCGGTTTGGGTCAAGCAATTTACTGGTGGTATGTAAGAGGCCGCCTGGGTAGGTACCACCGCAATGTCTTATTTTTCCGCCAAACAGCAGTGTAATTGCACTATTGTGGTTCGGATTGAAGGACATTGTAGCTAATTACTGGACAAAATGAGACTTAACATCTTATGTCTCAGAATAGCCAGGGCAGTGGAATGCTAAGTATTGTATTACTTTGTAATTAATGGCGTTGTTTGATTTTGTTTCTGTCTATGAGTGGTCGTACCGTTTACCACCAGGCGAATGGCTTGCTCGTCTCGCCATTCATTGCAATAAAAATGACATAATGTTTATTGGAATTAACACTATTAAATCTGCGGTAATTTCTATGCTAAATGAATCTGAAAGCGCATGCAATTCTCACAATGATCTGGAATAATTATATTTTGTATTAAAATTGAATGCGACAGTATTGCATAAAGCCATCAACGTTATCTGCAAGCGTTAGGTGCGATACAGTACTGCGCAGTTGCCGCAGATAAGCTTCTACTTAACCTATTTATTATTCATCGTGTTTTAAAAACAACAGCTCGTATTGCTGAAGAAATGTTATTGTACTCTTGGTGATCCGTCATAACTCGTTTGGCTGGTTTCGAGTTATTTTTATTACAGCAGCGCAATTGACGGTAAATTAAAAAATAACTTTCATACCTAAAGAATTTCAGACATGAATTACATTTTATCCCATAATAACACGTAAGTTCACGCCTGCGTGAAGTTGAAGGGGTAGGTAGGCGTACTTTTAACGTCATTTTCAGCGCCTCGAGGATTTGAGCGTTTTATACTGATCTAAACTAATATTATAAAGAGGAAAGATTTGATAGTCTGTTTGAATTAAATAAGCTTTGAAACTACTGGATCGATTAGAATATTTTTTTCATCATTAGAATCCTGAATTATTTCTGATGAACATAAGCGATAGAATGTTTTCAAAAAAGTGTATCTTCACCAGTTGATAAAGATCTGTATCTGTATCAGCCCATATACGTCCCACTGCAGGGCACGGGCCTACTCTACAATCGACAGTACGATTGAGAATGGTAAGGCCATATAGTCCACCACGCTGGCCTAGTGCGGGTTGGCGGAATTACATACCATAGAAATTGATAAAGATAGAGCTTTTTTATTTTCTTATTGCACTGAATGGCTAGACGAGCATGCCATTCACCTGATAACGATACGACATCTCATGTACAGTAAAAAGACCAACCAACACCTTGAATTACAAAGCGATGCTTGGCATTCCAGTGTGCTCGCTATCCTGAGACATAAGGTGTTAAGTCTCAATAAGTTGGCTATAATGTCCTTCTAACCAATACACAACAGTGCCTATTAGCGGCTTCTCACATATGAGAGACCTGCCACCAGTGTTATACCACTTGATAAAGATAGAGCAACTACAAACGTGAATATTCCTGGCGTGATAGCTGATCAATGCAGTTATTCCGGCTTCAATGCAACCGAAATACCTACAGTGGTCGTTGGATTAATATCGGCAATAAAGTGATGATGTGAACCCATACTCTAACGGTTTGAAGTACAATTAATATATTTAATGCATAGGTCTGGTAAACAGGTCACCGGATTGTAAGTTACAACTGCCGTCCATTCAAAACGCTTGGAACATAGATTGTTGCCTGCCCATAAGATCGGGAGGAGAGCGGGAAGGAAAAAGGAAGAGGAAAGGGGTATTTACACCAATATTCTAAGATGTTCCTCGAAAATATCACGACTCCACTCGGTCTTACTGGAGGAAATCTGTATTCATAGTTGAAAAAAATTCTCTTCCACTCAACGTCACTCAATACTTTTCCTTTCTCGAGGAAAGAGACCTACCTTAAGGAATACCGGAGGACATATTTTCACCATGGAAACAGTGTTTATTATTTACATGACAAATATTTACTGTCACTTTTCAAGTGAGCATAATGTTGAAATGTCAAATAGTTTTTGTTAAATCTGTACCTTTTTAACACATCAATGACGTATTTCCTCGAGTCAACCTCACTCGAGGATCCTCGAGGAAAGGTATATTTTTAACTAAGCATACCGCTTTCGAGGATTCCTCGAATTCATTTTAAACGTCACCTCGTCAGAGGTAAGGTTGAGGAAGATTTGAGGAAACGTCTTAGAATACGGGTGGAGAATCCAGCTAAATCACCGAACGAAACGCAACAGCAAAGCAAACGAATAGAGTAATCTAATACATTTAATTACCGCGGAATACTATCAATCTTATATACAAAAGCAATTAAGCGTAAAAACTAGAATATATTTGTAGAGAAATATAGTTAGTTGCACGGATTCCTGACAAGTTAACAAATGGCAAGAACGAGTTGTGATGTCATTGCATTCTCATAATTCTGGGATGGAAGGTAAACAAATCGTTTTAGGGTTCCGTTATACTTTATAAAGATCCCACAGATAGATATAGACATACCAAGGTCACAGGAGTTTGTTGGTTGCAAAACGTTGCGAACGATTCCCTTTGTAATTATTTGAATGTGGCCAATATTTAGTTGTGAATTGTAAACAGTTTTTAAAAGAAGTAGAATACGAATAACTTCTGATAAGTGGCTATAGAAATTATGCATCGTCACTTATGTTGAATAATGCACTTATATCTGTATTTGTATCAGCCCATATACATCCCACGGAGCCTCCTCTACAATCGAGAGTATAATTAAGAGTGGTTAGTATAGTCCACCACGCTGGCCAAATGCGGGTTGGTGGACTTTACATACCATAGAAATTCTTGTTAATCACTATGGTGTATGCAGGTTTCTTCACGATGATTTACTTTACTATTTTAGAGCGTGGTGATTGACTATCATTACATACATGACTGTAAAAAGGCAAAGCTGTGCCCTGGGATTCGAACCCGCGACCATCGTGAACATGTTGACAGCCGCGTCTATTCCGTTTACCAAACAGGCCACCTCGCACACAAGAGAGGTATGATATGAATTAAATCAAAAGAAAAATAATTGATTTTGATTTCCTCTTACTATTTGGAAATATATTTATAGTTGTTTAGTATAAAGTTGACACTTTGACTTGTTAAAAGCCCCACGCTTTGTAATAATAAAATGAATATCTTTGAGGCCATTTTATAATTTTAAACTCATTATCAATTATTTTTACTTTTTAGTTGGGTCTTTTATTAAACCAGGTAGTATTAGATTTCTAAACGATTATTTAATTATTTTGATTAAATACATTTATGTACGGGTATCTTATGAAAGAAAAATAGCTGCGTGTAAATTACCAACTCATATTTTCTTATCAAGAAAAAAATCTGTAGAATTTGGATAATGTCATATACTTTTTAAATCATTGTATTGTCATCGGTCCTCGACAAATCTACAAAGTTTGAACGAAATCTGACCGTTTAAAGTGGGCCAAAATCGCGTCCTAAGGAGTCGGTTACAAACATACAAATGAAGCTAATATAAAACGAGTAAAAATAGTGATCTAGGCTTCCCATTCTAAACCTAAAATACTATATACTTCACTGGTGGTAGGTCTCTCATATGTAGTGTCTAGTCCACTGTAGTGTCTATTTCTCCCGTCAAACAGCAGTGTAAATACACTGTTGTGTTTCGAATTGAAGGGCTTTGTAGCCAGAGTGACTACTGGACATATTGAGACTTAACATCTTATGTTTCAGGATGGCGAGAGCAGTAGAATGCCCACTGCTTTGTAATTCAAGGTGTTTTTTGGTTTTGCTACTGTTTATGAGCGGTCGCATCGCTTACCATCAGGCGAACGGCATGCTCGTCTCGCTATTCATGGCAATAAAAAAATACAATGTTTATTCACCTGTGGTATTACGTATCATTCTACGGAACCGCATACAAAGTATTTTTTATACTTAATGATCGGATTACTAATAAGGCCCGTATGACCATACAGACGGCGCGGCGATTGTGAGATATGTACTGTCACCGCATATGGCTATTGTAATTGTACGGCAAATGTATGGGAAAAATACTATTCTGACTAGGAAGTGACTGATTCAGGTTAGAAGGTTGCGGTAATTCTTGTAATATATCAGAAATATAAATGAGTGTGTGAGGAATGGTTTCTGAGTGGGTAATTGGTACCGTGTCGTATTGAAGAAGTTAGGAAGGTAGGCTGCGGATTTGAGGATTTTGTTTAAGAAAAAAATATGTTCGGGTATAGACAGCCTCCGTGACGCAGTCGATTAGATGCCGTCTGTGAAACTAGAGGTCGCGGGTTCGATCCCCGCACCGAGAGAAATGTTTGTGCGGTCCACAAATATTTATTTCTGCTCTGAGTGTTCGTGAGACCGAAAAGTCTCTCGTAGTTCCTGATAACCACGACACAAGACTCTGTATTAGTTTGGGGTCACTATGTCTGTGACTCATGGGTTTATTAATTTATGTAGCCTAGGTACTACCAACATAAATCGAGACCAAATATAAATAATAAATCTAGATAAATCGAGACCAGAGCAGTGACAGAAACCACACTCCGTAATATCAGTGCATTTTCAACCCATTTATCAATCAAATGCGTTTGTTTAACGTTACTGTCAACTAAATATATGCATTAGGAAAGTAGATACCAGAGTAATCCATTAGAAAGTTGTCTAAGTAAACACGATAAACTAAATGGATATGTGCCATCGTTTCAATAGCGCAGATGCGTAATAATTACTAAGGGAAGTGGAGTGTTTCAAATGTTAAGGATTCGAAAGCTTTGAGGTAATTATACTTATTTATTCCAGATTTGATCTTGCTACGGTAGTGTCCATAGTTTCTGAAGTAGTAAGATAAAATCTTTAATATACTGATTAATGGTATTTAACAACCTGTACATTTGAGGTGAATTTGACGGCTTTTTTCTACTGGTAGGTACAACAAAGAGAATAAAATGAATTCGATGAAAGTATTATTATTATTAATTAATGAGAGCCATCACTTTCTCTTGTGAAATAATGTCTAGTTTTCCCGCCAAACAGCAGTGTTAATGCACTGTTCTGTTCCAGTTTGAAGAACATTGGAGCCAGAGTAATTACTGGAGGTATTGAGCCTTAACATCTTATGTCGCAGGATGGAATGCAAACCATTACTTTGTACTTAATAGTGTTGTTTGACTTTGCTTCTGTGTATTAGCGGTCGTATCGTTTACCATCAGGTGAATGTCATGCTAGTCTCACCATTACAATTTAAAGGATATGTACGCCACGGCAGTTTCATATTCCCAGTGTCAAAATCCAGAAGTAACCCAAAATTAAGGCGCCCATTTACCTAACAGATAATGCGCGTATTTCTCACGGGTTGTACTTTAATGGGAGCCCGTCACATGACGCCATCTTAACGGCTTTGGATATAGTATCATTATTTTTTATGGCAACATTTATTGGCAGTTCCGGAGATCGCTACGGGACCGCTCTCATTGAATGATAGTCACTGGTTTTGTAATGGCTTGTACAAAAAGCTTTGGTGAAATATTCGCCAAATAAAATGCGGAACTGCTTCGATGGCGCAGTTGTTCTACGGTATGATTGCAAAGTTGGACTCTCGACTTCGAGTCCGGGGTGATGCGAAGTGATATTGGATTTCTTTATTAATTATTAGCCTTGAGTCACCTCACCAGCCCCTATCACAACGTGGGATGGAACACACAAGGCAAAACGATTGTGTCCTTCGATGTGATAGGGGGCGATTATGGGAAATCTATTATTCTAGCCCGGTACCTTGTCGAAAGTTCTTGCAGCGTTGTGGTCAGTCACATGCCATGATAAGCTTCCTACTCCGATGTACCATAGTTTAAACTACAAATATTTTTAAAATTGCAAGAATGGCGAGAGATGAACATGCCGTTCGTCTGATGGTAAGCAATATCAAAAAACGTCATGAATTACAAAGCAATGTTTACATTACTGCGCTTGCCATCCTGAGCCACGAAATGTTGTCTCAATATGTCCATTAGTTGCTCTGGCTACAATTTCCTTCAAAGCGAAACACAACAGTGCATTTACACTGATATTTGGTTAACACAACAGTGACAACAGTGACCTATCACATTCCTAAAAATCACCACTTTTACCTACCATGACACGCTGTCAACGGATCCAAAACCATAGTTCACTTAAAATTCCTCTCAAAATGTCTTTATTTAAAATAAACAAGGGCAATTCCTCGCTCTGTTAATCCAAATTTGTAAATGCCAAGCCGTTTCCGCTGCGGCCACCAGCGTCGACAGCACTCATCTTTTGTCCAACACTCTTTGTTTGAACCCTTTCCCGTTTTCTTTACGATTGTGTTTCCATTATTATATGAAGTTTTCATGTCGGAATGTCGGCTAATTTGTGCAGTATTTAAAAATGTTCTCTTTAGATTAATTGACGAGATATCAAGGACAAAGAGTAGGTAGACGTGTGCGTTTTCTTTATGTTTGCGGATTATGGTAAAGTTTTAAGTTATGTAATATGTTTGGGTAGGTTAGATCTGGACTGGGTTCTTTGAAGACCAATTTTACTTAGTGACCAATATCTGACTACCTCGGTGACTTATTTGTACTACGGTATAATTACAACGCGGAGTCCTTGGGTTCGAATCTCGGGTTTATTGATACTTAACGAATCAATAACTATTTAAGTAAGAATTATTATTATTAAAACTGTGGGTTCGATCCCCGCACCGACATAAATATTTGTGCGGCCCACAAATGTTTGTTTCGGATCTGGGTGTTTGTGAGACCGAAAAGTCTATGGCAGTTTCTGATACTCACCACCCAAAACTCGATCTTAGTCCATACTAAGACCCCATGGTCCCCATGACCCCATGGTCAGGACTATTTAGTTATTTGTAGCACCCAATCTTTATCCACTTGCGCAGCCCTCTATGAAGAGGGTCAAGTAAAGTACGATCAACCCAATAACCTATCAGTTAACTTTCTCTTCAGTTACAGGAAGTCCACTGCTGAACATAGATCTCCCCCAACCTTCCAACTAACAAATAACTTCGAAACAGAAATAGTAGCGCGGAAAGCCACAATTAATCAGCAAAGTCCGCAACAAAAAACCATCGATCACCTATCAAAAAACTGAACAATACGTGGTGGAAATTTTAATTAAACCTCCACCCAGCCACGGCAGGTATTTTGTATTGAAACATTTACTTCCGCGCAGATTTTTCGCACAAAGCTAACTAATAATTATTTAACTCTGGTAACGTGGTGTGTTGATATGAGAACAGTATGGCAACATTTTAAATTTTTTATTATGGCATAAGACTTATTTTGTACATCATTATTTGTCATTTGTGTGGATTTTGTCATATACAGCTCTTGATCGGAATACATGAAAGGCGGAAAGAAGGTCTTTGCCAGGGACTTACAGCCTCGTGATAATAGTAAGAGTGGATTTGGCGTTGTAATTGATTAAGAATGTTGCAGAATGATTTAATTTTAGATTTTATGATAAAATGATTTTTGGCCATCTATCGGCTGCGCTTTTCATTAGGGGAGCACATTCAAAGATCAATGAAATTTACATGCCTTCGCAATTAATGTTTATCAAGAATTGAGTTTTATTAAAACAAATATGGTTTTAATATGATGCAACATTTGAGAAGTTGGGTGGTTGTAAGTTTGTAGTTACCAAAACAGCATTAGCTGTATGTATGTATGTTAATGTGAAAGATGTATTTCACATTAACATACATACATACATAAACTCACGCCTTTTTCCTAGAGGGGGTAGGCCAAGACAACAACGTTGAGTCGCCCTCTGTGTTCCGTCCTCTGATGTTATAGAGGGCGGGCCTATCGACATCGGGCACAATTTTTTGACTCCGGGCTGATAATGAAAAGAAAAATCCAATATCGCTTTGCCCGATTTGAGTTTCGAACCCGAGGCTCAGCTTTGGAGTCATACCGTAGTAAAACTGCGCCACCGAGGCAATCACTTTAAAACGGTGTAAATTAATCATAATCATCATCATCATCATCATCAGCCTATTCGCGTCCACTGCTGGACATGGGCCTCTCCTCTCCTATGGCAAATTAATAAATTAATAACACAGTATAAATCTCCCATTCTATACAAACTTGAACTAGAAATAAAAAAGAATGTTAAGATATTATGTTCAGATATAAAAGAATGTTAAGATATTAAAATTACAATTAATACGAGTTTTACTACCTATAATTAAATTACAGAGCTGCCTTACTGAATTTAACTTCACTGCGGCCTTCCCCGGGGCCACAGCTGATTGGTAATACAGCGCACAATACCGGCATTTCTGTTTGACTGTCAAACGAAGTTCAAATTTCAAATATTGAAATTGGTCAATTGATATTTCAATTATTTACTCATACCCAGCCAGTCGATTTCGCTCTGCTTTTGTTTTTGTAAAAAATAATTTTCGATGACGATGTTAAATCACTGGATGTGAATATAAATCTGGGGTATGAATTCGATTTTTGCTGTTTAGCTGGATAGGATATAGAAATACAGGATAATTCAGGCAGTAATAATATGGTACTCTTTGGAATTACATTATCCTAAGATTTTACAACGTATAAATTAGTTCGGAGGAATTTAGTAATTGTAGCTATAACTAGGTTTCTCCTTGTAGGTAGAAAACTGCATAAAGGAAGATATTTATATTTGAAATAAGCAGTAGTGTATTAGATAGAATAAGACTTGGGTCGAGTTACAATAACGACTTCTAAATCTTGATAAAAATATTGTCTTTATTTAGGTACAGCTTTTTTACGTTTTTAGGAGTTGCTGTGGCGAGTGTGAGGACGGGTTAGCCTTTAGCAATTAAATGCAAGCATTCAAATTAACAGACCACTTAATCTTTAGTCCTCATATCAGACAATGGAATTAAAATTAAACACCCCCTACCCTGAATTAAGTTAACAATCGCGAAATTAAGACATAAAGATAATGAAACACATAAAAATTAACATCATATAATTTGAGTGGTTTTTAAAAGCGAAACGTCGTAACGACCGGATAATAAATTGTGAGTAACCAGTGGTTAGTGCAATGATTGTTATCTCGCTTCACGGACTGTGGCGCGATAATTTCTTCAACATTAACGCATCATAGTATAACCGGTTGGTTTAATTTTTTTATAGTCTGTAATTAAATACGAAATTCGATGTAGGTGTTTTTTTGTTTATAACAATGACACTTGACTAGTAACTATAGTGGGCTTTGCAAAGGCCACATCAATAGTGTGGACTGAAAGTGAAGTCGAGTTGTAGTTTTAGTAAGTACAGACACAAAATATTTATTTTTTTGATGTTTTTAATATAATCTTGCTTGGGTGGTCCATCCATAGTTTATGCTAAAATAATAATTTAAATCCTTACGTTCCAAAGCGTCATTAAAATGAAAGGGTGTACATTATTATGTTAGGGTAATTTATGTCCATTTTGATTTATCGCAATGAATAGCGAGATGAGCATGCCGTTCGCCTGATGGTAAACGATACGACCGCTCATAAACATTAGCAAAACCAAACAACACCTTGAATAACAAAGCAATGCTTAGCATTCCACTGCGCTCGCCATCCTGAGACATAAGATGTTAAGTCTCAATATATCCAGTAGTTATTCTGGCTACAATGCCCTTCAATCCGAAACACAACAGTGCATTTACAATGCTGTTTGACGGGAGAAATAGACACTGCGGTGGTACCCACCCAGACGGCCTCTCACATATGAGAGACCTACCACCAGTAAACTTATGTACCAGTGCACTTAAAATCCAAATACGACACCAGCAAAAAATTTTAGTTGCATCGTGTCTGAAGTCTCTAAAACTACCACCTGCCTTCATTTTCCATCGCAGTCTGGATATAACCTGTACGTTTATTTTATTTGTACATATTACACGATCCACCAATAGATGATACAATAATTAACATAAGTATACAGTGAATTCTCAGATGTAGTAATCAGTATATATATAATATGATGTTCAATATTATTTTATAAGGGCTGTTTGGAACTTGATAAATACTGGCATAATTTGAAAAATACCCTTGCTTGTTACACTATGAGGAGTTTTTCATAATTGTGTACGGTCGTCGCTACCTGGGCGTTTACAAATGTCCGACAAGTTTTGAGTCTCCTTGACTTTTGACAGGCGCAGTTGGTTAGACGTCGACTGTGAAACGAAAGACCGCAGGTACGATCCTCGCACCGAAATAAATGTTTGTGTGATCCACAGGTAGTTTTTCGGCTCTGGTTGTTTGTGAGACTGAAACGTCTCTCGTAGATCCTGATACCCACCCATGCCACAAAATTCGATCTTAGTGTGGGGTCAGCACTATTTATGTGACTGTTGGGTGAATTTATTATTATTATTGAATTTCGCGTACAGTAAATAACAGGTCATAGTAGCCCACGTAAGTTCAGCTTTTGGGTTCACCTATGTATATTCGGATACAATTTGACACACAAATCACGCCTTCTTCCAAGAAGGGGTTGGCAGAGGTCCTACCAGGATATCCACTTTAGCCTTGTGTGTTCCTTTCCACGATGTGATAGGGGGTGAGCCTGTTCACATATCAAGAAAATATGTAACTCCAGCCTGGTAAGGCATAGAAAACAATTGAGCCGGCATAAAAATGCCAACCGATAGACAACCATCTGAAGTCGGTGGGTAATATCTGGACTCCACTACTCCTGCCTTGAGTTAAATTAGTTTACTGGTGGTAGGTCTCTCATATGTGAGAGACCATCTGGGTGGGTACCACCGCAGTGTCTATTTCTCCCGTCAAACAGCAGTGTAAACGCACTGTTGTGTTTCGGATTGAAGGGCACTGTAGCCAGAGTAACTACTGGACATATTGAGACTTAACATCTTATGTCTCAGGATGGCGAGAGCAGTTGAATGCCAAGCAATGCTTTGTAATTCAAGGTGTTGTTTGGTTTTGCTACTGTTCATGAGCGGTCGTATCGCTTACCATCAGGCGAACGGCATGCTCGTCTCGCCATTCATAGCAATAAAAAAAAAATAGTAACTGAGTCACGTCGGTATGAAACTATATTATCGTCTTTACGATTACATCTAAACCGGCCGATACATTCATCTGTTGATGCATTATTAATTGTAGTTTTTACTGTGTCCAGCGCCGTGGCGACGTGTAAAATGTTAATGACACTTCGGGACGTTTTATGAGCGTCGTACTTGTAATTTGTGAGTAAAATAGCAGGAGAATATTGTCGCTTGTGTTTCAGTACCAGTTCTTTAACCACATATAGATTTTGTTTAATGATTTTAGAAGGCGTGTTGGAAAAGATATGTATTTTAAGTTTATGATTACATTCATTACAACATGAATTTTATGTACGTTGCAAAATTATTTGGGGTTTAACTTTATCACTGGAATTTCTGATTCAAATATTTTGGTAAATAATCTTGAAGAAATCATATCATTTTTTCCGGAAGTTAGCAAGTAAATCTATACTATTATATACCTAAAGCTGAAGAGTTTGTTTGTTACCTCTAATCTCAGGAACAACTTGTTCGAATTGAAAAAATATTTTTGTGTTGAATAGATCATTTATCGACAAATGCTATACTCGTATATCATCACACTATGGCCTATAAAAGGGAAGCAGTAGTAAAAACTTTAGCAAACGCGAGAACATTTTCGTGGTCCGATTGGTCCCAAAATCGACATCTGAAGGTTCCTTTGCTCCGATATTCTAAATTGATATTGGAATTGAAAATTTTGATCGCCATTTTGAAAAGTGTATCTGCACTTGGGCAGAGCCGGGCCGGCACGTTAGTTGGAAATTAAAAAAAAAATACTCTACATTTTTAACTCTTAAAAATAATCTTCCTGCTACAAATCTACTGAGATCAGCGTACACTTAGCATGACGTACTCAAATACGATGTACAAACAAACGTAACAAAGAACTGTCATGTAGTAACATTACACGGGACAGCGTGGGAACCGCTGCTGAAACTATACTATTGTATTAGCGGCTGTAAAGATAAAAACTAAGATATTGTGTACCTAACACCGTATTCCGATAAATTGATTTAAATAGAGAGATAGAGATCAGGACTAGAATTTGTGCCAGAATGTAGTGGAGTCGCCCATTAGCACATCTTAGGATGTAAAATGTACTGTGCAAAGTGTCAATAGTGATAACTCACAAATTGTTATAAGTATAAATCTAGATGATATAATAAAACTTTACACTTTTATACTAACCTCCCACAAACACTGGATTTGGATATAATATATATTATAATTGCATTAATAAAAAAAATCCTACTGTTTTTAGACTATTTTTGTTTTTGTTCCATTAATATGTTTTTTTTTTACAATTATGATCATGTAAGTAATTTGTTGTATGATGTAGTTGCCTGCACGGAGGTACATTTAATGTTGTTTCTAGTATTTGTTTGTTAGATGCATTTGTAAACAATGTGTATTGTTTAGGTAACACTAAACTAAATAATAATATAAGGTATAGTAATTCTATTTGTTCCATATTTTAAACGTACACTCAATGTGTACCACATTATAGGTACATTAAAATAAAACGGCGAAATTACCTTTCTGAACTAAACACTAAATTCGCGATCGATTTACCTAACAAACCGTACTAAGTACGTTTTGTGCATACTACAAACGGTGTAGTTAACTTAAAACTTTTTCCACCGTTCTGCATTTACAGAATAGGTTTACTAAACGATGGTTTAACTGGATGCAATGGCGTGCACTCTTGGAAATTGTCTTAAGAGCAAAGACGTTCCGTTCGGGACGACGAGTTACTATTAACTACCAGGGAGGCGAAACTATCGATAGTATTTTGTCGATGAAATATTAAATCTTTGGCGACAGTCACAATAAGACTATTGGTGAACATACGCGTCTCCTAAACTTTATCATGGGGATAGGTTGGCGTCAATCGATTTTCTAAGACAACAATTCGAGTCAATACTTCAATAACAAAAAATCCCCGACATCCAGAAGAATTCAACCGGTATGTAGCCATTAACATACCAAAAAAAATTAAAGCGAAAAATCTGCGTCCAGCAACATCTGACTTAGACATGACATATGTTTCTTGTTTAAAAGTTTAGATCGGAACAAACTTACTACACCTCATCTGATGGTAAGTGGTTATCATTGCCCATGAACATCAAAGCATTGCTAATTTAGTTGTTTTTCAGCCTCTTTTAATGGGCAAGACGGTTCTCCAAAATACTGTTTGATATCGATAATTATGAAATCCCATCTTGTGACTATGAAAGATCGTTGCTATTCATAATAGTGTATCTTTCTTGTAGTCAACTACATCGGTGTATTCAAATAAATATTCGATAAAAAAAAAAACTTACTATCGATAGTTTTCCATCCCTAGCCACGTATCACCGAGCGTCGCTCAAAACTTAACGCATTACCAGAACTGCAGCGCCACTGGAAACTTACCTCGTAACCTCACACCTCTATAGCACGTACACGCCCCACTGCTGGGCAAGGACCTTTACGATGGAGGGAGTTTGGGTCATCGGTTATTGGCCAGGGTTTTCTCTCCTACGCTGGGTTTCTTTATTGTTACGAATGGCGAGAGGAGCATGCCATTCGCCTGATGGAAAGCCATATAACCACTCATTGACAGTAGTAACACCAAACAACATCATGAATCACAAAGCAATAGGCAATCCTGATCGCTAGATGTTAACACCATCCTGAGACATTAGATATTATTAAGTTTCAATATGTCATGTAATTACTCTGGCTGCAATGTCCTTCAAACCGGAAAACAACAGAGAAATATCGCGGTAGTACCTTTCCAGGCGGCCTTTCACCTGTTATAAGAGACCTAGCACCAGTATATGGATTAGTGTAGGATGGTAGAATTTGCATAGTTTAGAAATTATTTCAGAGAATGCAAAGGTTTAAAAATGATTCTTTATTATGTATGTATTAATTTGGATGACGTCGGGTACCATCAATGGATACAAAATTATATGAAACATGGGCTCAAATCAACCCCTTTAATTTTATTTCCACTCACTTCAAAATATTCTGTCCCTCACGACTACTGGGCCCTAAAATGCTTTAAACCAACAAACTCTGTACCTAATAATCATTATAATTACAAATAAATAGCCAATAAGGGGTTCATTGTGAAAATCATCACGTTTTATTGTCTACAATTCAGGACTATTAACGCGCCGGCGGTGCCTTTGATGTAACAATCAATCGGCGCCGTCAAAGGGCCCGCTCTCGGTAACTGTCGGTAATGGGAAATATCGGAAAATGTTCCCAATAAGGACCTCTTTCACTTTATTTAGCAGTTTCAGTGGAGTTGGGTAATGAAAGGTATATTTTTTGGAGTAGAAATGAAGGTTCACTTGTTGTAAAATGAAGGTAGTTATCCATAATCATTGTAGTATTTTAGCCTTTGAGCAGAAAAGAGGAAATACATAAAAGGAGATTACAGAACATGTGTGTAGACAAATTACGGTTACAAAGCTGAGGTCTCGGGTTCAAATCCCGAGTCGGGCAAAGTGATATTGGATTTTTCTATTCATTATCAGGTCGGAATTCAGGAATTTGTGCCCGATATGGCGATAGGCTCGCCCCCTATTACATTGTAGGATGGAGCATACAAGGCGGAATGTGGGTGTCCTGGCAGCATCGCTGACTTTTTCTTTTTTTTCTACGGTAGGCACCCCTTCTAGGAAAAAGGCGTGAGTTTATATATATGTATGATGTATGTATGTATGTATGTACATACACAAATTACAACATGAAAAAATCGTTAACGACATAGATCAAGCTACACTGGCTTTGAATGGTAATTTTTAAACATTTTTGTGTCAAATAAACGGAAGGGTTGAATTTCCAAGACTTTTCACGCAGAAAAATCTGCTGGTGACAATTAATTTAAATTTATGATTACTTCAATTATTTAAACAATAATTGTTTTTGACAATGGCCGTGTTAAATTCAAAACAAATTATGAGTTTAATGAAGAGTCTTTAAGCCAATCAAAAACCCAAATTTTCAAATAAATCCTAAAAATTTAAGATATAATATTCAAATGAATTTTCTTAAAAATCTTTGATCACGATCCTTTATTTTTTCACCTGAAAACAGGGAAATTCAATTAGTAAGCCCTTATTACATTAAAGGGTGTCGTCAAGGCTACAGAGGGTTGCTTGAAAATCATCCCTTAACGAAAATAAACGTTTGTATTTATAAATCTTAAATTGTGTTTTCTTTTCAGAAAAAAACATGATGGGGATCACGGTTCAAGAATATTTTGTTGATGATGTCAAGTAGATAATTTGCAATAATTGAAAATAAACATTGTTATTGGTTCCTATAATATAAATGTTATGTTATTTATTTTATTATTGTGAAGTATCGTCTTTATTTACTAAAAAAAGATCCCTCTATTCCTCTATGATAAATTCAAACTGGTGGTAGGACATTCAATTCGGGTCGGATAGCGACCATCGAAAACACGACGATAGATTTGCCTTTGTTGATGGATTTAAGAAAAGATGTAACAGAGGTCAGTTTAAAGTGTTAAGAGTAGAAGCTATGAAGGAAAAGTATAGTAAATACAAACGACGAATATGAAATGCAACATAAACCTACTCCTTCACCTAGGCTTTCTGTGAGGATATTAGGAGTTATAATAAAAACCCTCTTCCTAGCACACAATAATGGAAAATAATTTACACACCAATCAATAAACGTATTTAAAATCAAAGAAAATCAGTACAATAAACAAAAATCGTCCAAATAAAACCTATCCGACGGCTAATGGATAAAATAAAGATTTAAAACGTAGAAACACTTAAAACGCGGGCATATCTCCAATACGTTGCTTTTTAAAATGCACAGACTATAAAAATACGGAGAGTGAAGCAAACAAATATATAAGCGGTTGGAGGAGAATTTGCATACAAACGAGGGTGGGTAAATTGCTTCAACGCTGGACGCCCGGAACGGTCAAGATAGAGCCGGCTGGGTACGCTCGTATTAGCTCGGATTTTGGGTGATGCTGACTTGTATATCGTCGGTGATATTCTAAAACCGCGGAACTAACAGTGTTTAAAACCGCGTATTAGCAAAATCGAGATTTCGCGGGCTTAGTCGATTTACTAATTAATTAATACATATTTAACATAACTAATGCCTACAATACCAAGAAGAATATTACAATTTGACAATTTAAAAGTTTAAACAATAGAAAGTCATGTAGTTTAGTAAATATTATGTGTGTTTCCTCGTTGCTGTAAAATTCACTGCACCTACCTTACGCGGTTTTAAACACTGTTAGTTCCGCGGTTTCAGAATATCACCGACGATATGCGTTGTAAGTTGGGTCGCTGTAGGATTTTGTAATTTTAATATCCGATAATTTAAGTATAACACTGTATCAGTTCATATATGTCCCACTGCAGGGCACGAGACTCCTCTACAATCGCGAGAACTATTGAGTGGTTACACTATATAGTCCAACGCTAAGTACAACATTGAAAAATATTATTATAATCTCTTATAGTTTCTTGCCCGTTCTTTTCTCGTGAAAACCGCTTTCCGAATCGGGTGGTAGATAAAAAAATACTGAATCTAAATGATGTAAATGCATAAATAATTCATTTCATTTCATTTATGTTTATATGAACGTTACAATTCTACTCAAATCGCAATATATAAATAAATATAATTATCTACCATTGGTAGAATGTTTAAATAGTATACCGTGGTGTGCTCGGTTCGACTTACAGCTTGTGCGATTATTTTTTTGTAATTTCTTTGCATTGGGATGATACAGCAATAGAGAGTAAACACGATGACATTTGGGGGTCACTATCAACATCTTGAAGATATAGAAGCGAGAAAGAAAAAAAGTCAGAAATTCTTATGAAATATTATTGTACTTTCTTAAATTTTATTTTGGTTTTGCATCATTTTCGTAATAGATCATCCTAGGCATTAGTCAAAAATACTCATCAATAATAATTTCTTTCCTCCTATCACTGCGTACTTGTACACTAAGTAGGTATCTCATATGCGCGAGGCTGTCTGGGTATGTACCACCTCAATGTCTATTTATCCCGCCAAACAGTAGTACACACATTGTTGTGATCCGATTGGAAGGAAATTGTAGCCATTGTAACTAAACATTTTATTAAGGCTTAACATCTCATATCTTAGGATGGCGAGCGCAGTGGAATGCCAAGTATTGCTCAGTAGCATTGTCCATGAGCGGTCGTATCGCTTACCTTTAGGCGAATGACATGCTCGTCTAGTCATAGCAATAAAAAAACACATGTTTTACGTGGCAAGTAATATAACATTTCGAATTTTCTTACGAATTTAATCAAAGTAGTTTAACATCGATGTCTCCAATATTTGTTGATCAAATGAAAGTTTTTAGTGCTTGTTGTAGTTTATTTTGTATGTGGAGTTGGCCAAGCTGTTTTTGAACCGAGTTTACCTTCGATTTGAGATTAGTTACATTACAGATAGAATACTCTATGCGCTGTTAATTAAAATGGTTGAACAAAATCGAATTTAGAAATATTTGTGGTTCTATTTCGGCGCATAAAATTGAAATTTGCATAGATTTGAGACTCACATAGTCCAAACTGAAGTTGTAGCTTTTAGTTGAGGTTTTGAAGTTAACTGGTGGTTGGTATCTCATATGTGAAAGGCCACCTGGGTAGGTACCACCGCAATGTCTATTTCACCCGCCAAACAACAGTGTAAATGGACTGTTGTGTTTCGGATTGAAGGACATTATGTCTCAATTTACACCTTATGTCTCAGAATGACGAGTGCAGGGGAATGCCAAGCATCGGTTTGTAATTCAAGGTGTTGTTTGGTTGTTCATGAGCGGTCGTACTGCTTACCATCAGGCGAACGGCATGCTCGTCTCGCCATTCATTGGAAAAAAAAAACTTTGATTCCTGAGTCAGTTTTTTGTAAATATATATGGCCTAACCACTCTCAATCGTATTCTCGATTGTAGAGTAGGCCCGTGCCCTGCAGTGGGACGTATATGGGCTGATACAGTACAGTACAGTACAGTACAGTTTTTTGTAGCCTGTGTCCTACTGCTGGGCAAACACCTCCCCTTTTCTCCTCCATTTGACTTGCCATTTTGGTTCGATCAAATTCGTCTTTACACCAGAACTTCGACCTTTCGCGTTTTCTCCGGCCATTCGCAGAGATCCAGCTTGAAGCCAGCCCTTGGATGTATTTTTGAATTTCAAAATGAGTTACAAAAAATGACCTCGTTAATAAGTAATAAATACCTTAAGAAATCTTTATTTTTCAACGTCAAACTACCAAGTGTATTCTGCCCGAGTCAATTCCGGGCAGGTAATAGATTACAACCGCCAACAAGCAACGCGGCCACAATACAAGGCACGTCATTTTTCGCACATCATTTTTCACGTGTGAAAAATCGATGGCACTACATTTTCCCTACAAGCATAGATTAAAAGAAAATATTGGTTAGATGCGAAAATTGTGCCGCGAATTTTCCATTGTCAATGTTTTGTCTGGCTTAGATCGGTGCTGCCTGGAGTTTTAGGATATAGAAGCGATTTGATTTGAGATATTTAGAATAGTCTGTCTATAATAAATGTTGTATAGATCGTTACATATTACAAGTGATGTGGATATATATTTTTTCAGTGTAAAGATTTTCTCAAAGTAATTGTAATCGTGAAATAAAACCGTTGATTATAATAAATAGCCAACTATCTTCTGCATTTTCAGCTGGTCAGCCACTGCTACACTGAGTTTTTTTTCTATCAATATATATTTTTTCCTTTCTCTACATATCTACCTACTTTTTCAGGGATAAATATATTCTATGTATATATTACATACACCAAATGTCTACTCTATAAAGTTAAGGTTTTAATCTAAGTAGGACGGGACGATTACAATAGGTCGCCCTCGAAAATGTGTGGCCAGTGCAAATGGATTAAGCAATGATGGGGCATTCAGTGCCCCTACCAGTGACCTCTCGCTCCTACTACACGTTAACTATCATGCAGTTTATCGTGTACATCTGTATGACGCTATTCAGATCACTATCGATGTGCAAACGAATGCATGTGTCATTTAACATTTACAGTATGGGTTGGGTTATAATGTGTGCCGATGTTTTAATAGTATGATACAGTATATTGTAGTGGGAACTGAAAAGTTGTAGGTATGATATCTAGGTTACACCATGAGGTACTTATTTCGAATGCTAGGTCAAAAATCGATGTCTGTGATTATTTCGATTGAAAAATATTTTATGTGTTATTCAAAATTGGTATTTGCGCTACATTCACCCGCTATCGCATTTCGGATCAATTAATGCTCATGAAGGTGACATCAATTTCAGTACAGCCTATCCAATTGGGGAGAAGGAAGGAATTAGGAAGTTGTGCCACATATTTTCGTGATATACCAGAGAACCTTGAAGACGAAAGTTTTCAACCAGTGCGTCCTCCTTTTACTTACGTAAGGAGCTAAGACATGGACACTAGCTGTGGGGCTAATCCATGAGTTTAAAATCGCTCAATGTGCTATGGAAAGAGCTATGCTCGAAGTTTCTCTAAAGGTCAAAATTCGAAACGAAGTGATCCGTCAGAGAACCAAGGACAGCTACATAGCTCTGAAAGTTAGTAGATTGAAGATTGAGTGGAGACCTCGGCTTAGCAAACGTAGCATGGGACGGCTTCTGGCTATATAGCGGGACGACTTGTACAAGAGAGCCGGAAGCCACTGGATGTATAAAGCAGCGCACCGGGCTTTATGCCATACCGGGGAAGAGGCCTATGTCCAGCGGTGGACTGTAACGGGGTGATGATGATATTAGGATAATAGCACGCCTATTACCCCATTGTCATCATTTTTCGGGAGTACAACCGACATTGGGAATCATGGTTTTTATTATTTAGGTGGGGTGATTCTTGATGTCGTACTCCTATCACTATCTTAAATGAACTTCTCTCAAAGATTGATAAACCGTACATTTGGAACTGCCATTAATTCAAACTCCTAATACTTCCTTAAAAGTTGTCTGACCACTTAATATGTAAACTTCCAACGTAACATTTCCACAGGAATTTGTTTTTAAACTTTACAAACCTACTCTTTGTTCTGCGCATTCTCAAACTACCACTTCACTGGAAAAAAATACAATAGTTTACGAAAGAAACAAAAGTAGGGGCCCGGAAAGAGTGGAGTTTCGACTGAATCAATTTCTATGCAAATTCTATTGGGTTTTTAGTCTAACGTGCTGTGAGTTTATGGCTTTATGGGTAACTGCGGACACTCGGGCCGGGTGGGTCGTTTTTTTAAGATTTTCGAGGCATAGATTCAAATGTGTTTCGCTTTGGCCAACTTTAGTGTGGAGTTTATCAAAGCTTTTGGTGTGGCTGAATTATGTTTTCGCTGTAAATGAACAATGGTCAGTTTGTTGCCAGATTTTTGGAATAAAAATGTGGAATTTTGGGTTCGGTGTCACTTAAAGGATGTTTTGAGGCAGAAACATGCTTTACATGATAAGCAGTTAAACCTCAGACTTCAATTTCATGCAATCATCATCTGATAGTTTTTATTGTGATGTTTGGCTATGCGCGTTTACTATTTGCCTGATGATAAGCGATAAGAACGCTTATGGAAGTACCAAAACCAAGCAACACCATGCTTGGCATTCCACTGCGTTCGCCATCTTGAGACTTAAGATGTTAAGCCTTATTATGTACAATAGTTACTCTGGCTACAATTTCCTTCAAACCGGAACAAAACAGTGCATTTACATTGCTATTTGGGGGAGAAATAGACATCACGGTGGTACCTACCTAGGCGGCGGGTTAATATATCCAAGAAGCAATTACCTCATTTCAAAAATGCATCCGTTTAAACACAATATCATTTTACAATCATGGACCGCGTAGCCGCAGTAATCATCGGGACCGCAGAACATAATACTCCTTTATTTACCTGTCACCGACAGGCAAGGACGGATCCAAGTTTTACGCCAGGGGGGGGTTAGTTCTTTTCAGAACACTACATGAAATGAAAACTTTTTACTTTACTTATCGACAAACAAAGAATTAATTGTGGTAATAAATTTTATCAATAAGATAATAAATAAATTCTGTCAATCTGGAGCCAGCTTAAGGGGGTCATGACCCCTATGACCTCCCACCTGGATCCGCCCTTGCCGACAGGAACCAAAAAACACGCGAAAATGTAAATGGTAATTAAACAACTACTCATGTCGGTATTATTTGTTAAGACGCTGTATGTTTTCCGAATAAAACAAAATTAAATAAAGCTTACACCGCACTCCCAAGGGATCCTGTGTCCTGATGAATAGTCACGGGAAGGCCTTAAAAATTATCTGGGACGTTGTTAGTGTATTTTTGATGTAGTGTAGTGAGTATGGAGTTGAAAAGTGAGTTCTTGGATCTCGATCTAAATGCAGGAATTTTACTTTGTGAGAGGTTGAAAATAATTAAAATATTAGATAGGTGCCTAGGTTGGGATATGCGCCTAGGATGACGAGTCGCCCTCTCGATAGGTAGAGTAAAACTAATTAATGACATCGATATTTTTTTCATGTTTGTTTTATCTACTTAAGATATTTGAGTTTAAATATATTTTTTCAAATAAATATGCAGGTCTTGTACTCATAAATATATTTCTGACCCCATGTTAGAGATTTTACGATCTCATAACACCCAGTACGGCATCGATCGGTGTCTCTTTTCGCAGTCGGTGGAAAATCCAAAGCGTTTGGGTGGCTGAAATTATATTTTGTATATTAACTGGTGGTTGATCTCTCAATGTGAGAGGTCACCTGGGTAACTACCACCGCAATGTCTATTTGTCCCGTCAAACAGCTAGTGTAAATGCCCTGTCGTGTTTCGGTTTGAATGACATTGTAGCCAGAGTAACTACTGGAAATATTGAGACTTAATATCTTATGTCTCAGGATGGCGAGCGCAGTGGAATGCCAAGCAATGCTTTGTGATTCAAGGTGTTGTTTAGTTTTGCTACTGCTCATGAGCAGTCGTATCGCTTACCATCAGGCGAGTGGTATGCTCGTCCCGCCATTCATTGAAATATACAATCAATACAAGTTTCGCTACTCTCTGTCACTATCTAATATCCTTTGAAAAGTCATACAATATAGCAGTCCTTTAACAGGAAAATCTCGAAAATCCCAAGAAACAAGTACAATAAAATAAAAGCCCCCAATTACATAGAGAGAGCGACTAAAGTGCAATAAACGGAGACAATCGTGAATGTGCTGAGTATGCTTAGCTCGCTTATAGAGATATGACTATCAACTAAAAAGGGTAGGAAGTCTTGTAGTTTTAGTGACTGTAATATGGGATTGTACTGTATCAGCCCATTTACGTTCTCTACAATATGGCCTAACCACTGTCAATCGTACTCTCGAGAGTACGATTGACAGTGGTTAGGCCATATTGTCCATACAATCGAGAGTACGATAGAGACTGGCCATATAGTCGACTATGCTGGCCTGATCCGGGTTGCGTTGGCTAATATGTGCTCATATTAAGAGATATGATGGTTCTTCCGTGTCCATTCTCATTTAAAAACACCTAATAAACTACCAAGTAAATCTACCAGCAATAGACCAGCGTTATAAACTATGGCTTAAAACGTTTAAAAATGAAGTTCTGAGTTCTCCATACATCTGTGCATATATCTAAGCTAATATTAAGTGTATTATCAAAACCATACAAAATGCAACTATAAAATAAACGCCTCCAATTACACAGTACAAAGAAGCGACAGTAGTGCAATAAAACGAGAGGCGAGCTCGGAAGTGCCTGCACCGAGCTCATATTCAAAGAGATATGATGGTTCTTCCGTGTCCATTGTAATGGAGCACATTGCCACTGAAAACGTTTATTTTTATTACGCCTGGCTCTTGTATACTAGATGTTTGCTGAATTTTTCGTATTGGTGTTTTTAGTTTTCTTTTGT
Source organism: Hyles lineata (assembly GCA_030180105.1). Classification (NCBI taxonomy): domain Eukaryota; kingdom Metazoa; phylum Arthropoda; class Insecta; order Lepidoptera; family Sphingidae; genus Hyles; species Hyles lineata. The sequence continues at coordinate 1,675,964 of JARJEE010000040.1, forward strand.
TGTTTGTCGAAAGAGGTTTGAATTATTTAAAGTATTTTTATGGATGAATTGTTATGTGATTTCGTAGTGCAGTAAAAAGCTTAGGTATGGACAATCGAATATGATTAGGACCTGTGACAATGATTAGACAGGAATATATACATTTGTATGTTCCTAGTTATTTATTTTGAATTATTTGGGTGGTGAAGTATAAATAATTATTGGAGTCTATGGCAACAGGGGGGAAGACGAAAAAAAAATGACTTGTTTTTAAAATAGATTTTGATGTGATATTTGGAAAAAAATAAAAATTAGAAGTTATTAAAAAACGCACAACGTACGAGTATTAATTTTGAATTCCAATATCCTCATAATGATATAAAAAGTAATCTTGAAAACAGTAAGTAAAAAATCCCACAGGACACCTTCACTTAGTCGTAGAAAGTATTAAAAGATTGATTTTAACGTAAGTAGGTACACAATTATTCACACTAATTTTATGAGCAGAGGCTCCTAATACAGACTTTATACAAAAGCTGCCAACAAAAACCAATAAACAAAACAAAAATATCTTGAGCTAACCAAGCTTGTGCCATTTACATTATTTTTCTCCGCTCATAAATTAAACAAATTATTCTTAATAAATTCATCTCGTCGCTATAAATTTATAAGAGAGCCGACTTAAAATCTGGGAGGTGGTACGTTATCAATTTCCGAGAAAACTTTAATACTTTTACCAACTTTATGCTAATAGCCAGATAGCTGAAACTTTGGCTTGAGCCAGGAACGGAATTAGGAGTGTTTTATGTAATACAGACCTCCTGTAATTGACCCCCCATTTGGGTATTCTAAAATTATTTAATATTGATTAGTTATTGAATAATTTTACAAGTTTTAGGCATCATGGTAAATTATTCGTACTCTCAAACATTTTAATTAAATATAAAAGTTACAATTCTTTGCATCATAAATATACGCCAATAAGTCAGATGAAAATATTCTTGAAACACTTTTCTGAGCTTGGATTAATTCCTGGAATTAATCTATTTGCCTATTATACAAAAGCATTATTATGAAATTAAAAATATGTATTTGTTTCTTCTTCTTTTTGCCACCTGACTGCCAACTAGTGAAGGTTGGCAGTCAGCTCAGCATGTTGTTCAGTTGTTTTTAGCATAGGTATGTAAAAATATGTCCCCCATCGGAAAATCCTCATTACGCACAGTTCTTAACCCCCGGTTTAAGTAAAACAAAGTGCCTTTGACTTTACTAAGGAGTTAAGAAGTTGAATGGGAGAGAAGGAAAAAAAAATAGCAATATATTTGCTAATGGACCGGTTTATATCTTTAGCTGAAAGTTTAATTTGCATTTAGATGGGTACGATTGTATGGAGGTCTTGTCAAGTGTTTGTAGCGGTTGCTGTTGTTTTAATTAAAAATATATTGGGTTAGGTTTTTAACACGTTTCTTCTTTGACTTTTGAAATATTACCATTATTGAATGTATGTATGTAATGATTGGTTCAAGATATGTACTAGTTGCATTATTTATGCCGTGGATTAAGAATACGATAGGAAAGGACATAGGAGCGAGGTTCGACTCCAGATTCAGACATAATTTTTTCCTACTTATTATTGTAAAAATATTATTATTATTATAGTATACACTATGCAAGACTTTAGTTGTATAAGTTTTCGTATGTGTTGTGTTTCTGTCATAAAGATAAATTAAGAAATAAAAAATAACACCCAACAGTCACATCCATAATCCTGACCCACATTAAGATCCAGTCTTGTGTCGTGGATATCAGGAACTATGAGAGACTTTTCACTCTCACAAACACCCAGACGCGGAAGAAATATTTGTGGGCCGCACAAACATTTCTCTCGGTGTGGGGATCGAACCCGCGGCCTCTCGTTTCACAGGCGGCGTTTAACCAACCAGTAAATATTTTATTAAGTAGATACACATTTCAAAAGGAATGCATTGACCATCAAGCGCAGTATGGCCACCAGAAATATAAAATAAAGAATAAAGAAAAGATCGTTGATAATAAGTGACCACACACGACCCACAATACTTGAAACATAACGTTTGTGCCACAACAAACAGACCGTGGAGAAGGCTCAGACGCCGCTGTCACATAACCCTTTGTCTTCAACATAATCCATTTACTGGTCGTGTAACAATCAAGTGTTATTAATTGCCTTTTGTTAACTGCTAACAAATTTTGGAAAACATGCGCGAATTAGCTTTTAATTACACAGCGGATGTGCTGTATGCGCATAGCGATTGTGTCGTACAGAAGGTTTAGTCGGAACATTGCATAATAATTTAATTAAGTTTTTAATTTCAAAAGATATAGTGTTATAATCATTGCATCCTGTCTTTTTTATGGAAAAAGAAGGGGAACGAGCATAAATCTCACATTGATAAGTATAGTATAGTAGGCCCAGATTTGTAATAGGTCTAAGACAAAAGTAAAGCCATAAAGAAGGAGCAGTCTATATCTGATATGCAGTGGATGGTTCTCTCTCTCTTTTTCAGCCAATGGAAGTCCAGTGCTGAACATAAACCTTCCCCAAGTGCAGTAGGTATGTAGTGCAATACAATTCAAATAAAATATCCAATAGTCAACATTGTTATGTCGAACTGATCTAAACTTGATATAAACAGAATAGTCTCAAAATACTTCCATATTACGAGTGTAGCATGGTTTGCATATAAATAAATAATAAAATAAAATTTCACTGACCAAACGCCGATACGCAACGGCATGGCACAGCAATATCCTATCCTTCTGTCTTCCACAGGTGCTGTGAAACAATATTGGTTTTCAACAAAGACTTGTACGAATAAGGGCGAATGTATGCATCTAATTTACTAGCTACATGTTGTGCATTAATGTTTTTGTATACGTATAAACGGTAATACGAACAAATTCGAGACCGCATACTAACAGGATGTGGGTTGTCGACTGTCGATAGATATTATCTGATCTTGGCTAATTAAAAGAGCTCGTGCTTTGTTTTAATAAGATTTGACTTATATAATGTCTGTAGTGGCCTGTTGGTAATTAAATGTTTATTGTCGAGATGGTGGTCGCAAGTTCGAATTCTGACTTTTAAGGTTCCTTTGCACTTTGCAGACAACAACGATGAATATATACATCCTGCTGCAGGGCACGGGTCTCCTCTACAATCGAGAGTACGATTGAAAGTGGCTAGGCCATATAGTCCACCATACTGGCCTAGTACAGGTTAAAAGACTTTACAAATTCTTATAAATCGCTATGGCATGGGTTTCCTCACGATATTTTTTCCTACGCCGTTATAGTGCGTAGTGATTAACTATCAATGCACACATGTTTCTGAAAAGTGGTACGCCCTGGGAGTCGAACCCGGGACCACCGTCAACATGTTGGCAGCCGCTTCTGATCCGTTTAACAGGCTACCGCACACTTCTTAGTGAGGATGAATTTCTATGCTATTTTTAGAACACCAAGGCACACTAGGCCAGCCTGGTAGATTATAAACTCAGACCTGTCGAGTGAACAGTCAATTGTAGATGAATCGTGGACAAAAGTGGGTAAAAATAAGTTGATATATTACGCTTTGCTTCTGAATAATGTTATTAGACACCTCAAATAAAAAAGTTTAAATTGGTAAGGCGACGTTTTTGGCAGTCATGACTCAGCATGAATGGGCAGGCTCGTCTGGGCGGTGCTATTTTCTCACAAGAAATTGACGTGAAGCGACATCTTTGCTGTCGGGTTTCATTTGATGAGTGAGATTGCCGGCTGCCCAATACCAATTTTCTCTTGCCATCTGTGACGTACTGACTAAATAAAGTTGTAGGTAGATGTAAATCAAGTATGAGAAATATATAAAAGTGAGCGAGCGCCCGTCACTGGTCACTACACTGACAGAAGTCAGACCGAGTGGACGGGCCTCAGAACAGGCCTCACTGGAAATCGATCAACGTGTATTTTTAAATGCCAATCTAAACACTGGAACATCACACCATCCTTTTACCTTTCCGCTTCATTACTAATTTGATGAGCCAGTCAACACATCTATGACCAAAACGTCATGAATGATCGTGGGCGGCAGTGATCGTTTCACTCCAAGTGACCGGTATACTCATTTGCCGGTCCTATACAATAAAAGAAAAACAATCAATTGAAATATCTAAATCAACATCTCGTGTAAAAGCGACTACGCACTGAGAAACCGCGCATTTTCTCTATTGTTTCGCAATAAAACCGTACGATCCTTAATTGCTGTGATAATCATTACGAGAGGCATTGAAGCCGCCAACAAACCACCCGCGACGCATCCTTGCGTACACAAAGCCGCTAAAATGATGCAGAGAGACGAATAGGTTGGTCATTATCTATGGTTGTTCATCAGCTGTGTTTATTATTTTTTATCCTTACAATCTTCTTATAACTTTTATTGGATCATTGAAAAATTAGTTCTAATTATTTCAAGTATTTTTTGATACTTAATAAGTATAAGAATTTATAAGTATAACATTTTTTTATATTTAGTTTTGATCTTTATTGTACACAAACAAAAAGAAAATAACAATATAAAGAAATAACACCAATTTAAAGTAAATTTAAAGTACCAATTTAAAAATTTAAAAACATTTAACGTATTTATAATAATTTGCCATGACACATTATGCTGGGGCTACCACATCTAATTAAAATGGTTACTTCTTGCCAATATAGTGAGGTATGTGCCAAGCAAAGGGATAGTTTTAATACAGAACTGATTTTTATAACTTAATATTTATTCATAAATATACACGTGTGTATGCGATTTAAATGATTATAATTGGTGGTGAAGGATAGGCCAGTGCAAAAGTCGTAATAAAAGTGACTTTTATCTTTAAAAAAAGTATTACATACGTGTGTACATAAAAAACAATATACGTATTTTTTATTGGCAGACGATGATAAACGACCATTCGGCCCATCTGATAATAAACAGTCACCACCACTCACACACAAAAAAAAAAATATCCCGAATTAAATACGCATCCTTATTACGTCAAAGTGCACCATCTTAGCGGCCACAAGATCGCAATCCAGATATCACATCACAAATGCATCGTAACAATATAAAAAACGATGCTTTAAGTGTATCTCGTGCTAATTGCCGACGCACTGATCGCTCAGATCCTCCGATAGCGTTTACTGTTTTAACGAATAGCTCTTTATTACTTTCAACTTTTTCTATATTTATGGATATCATATAGATATATCAAACACACAAGAGATGACGAAGTATTCGTCATATTAAATACCTTTTTTACAATATTATTCGCTTCTCGCAGATCGTTGAGAGATTTGTAGCTTGCCCTAAATCTATCTAGAACTAATTTTTTCGGATTCTATTGTGTATTGATCTGGCTCAAAATGACTTTAATAAAAATTAATTTAAATATGATGTAGTTTATTATTTGACAGACTCCATGGCGCAGTTGGTTAGACGCCGGCTGTGAAATGAGAGGCCGCGGTTCGATCTCCGCACTATATTATACTCTATACAAATACTTATGTTATCCACTGGTATTTGTTTCGCGTCTGGATGTATGTGAGACCGAAAAGTCTCTCGTAGTTACTGATACCCACGATTAATGACTCGATCTTAGCTTGGGGTCAGGTTTATTTATTTAAAAAGAATGCTTTTCTCATAGAATCTTTTTACATAACTGTGTTATCAGAATAATTACATTTCATAGGACAGGAAAAATTGTAAACAAGTTTCTTCTGATAAGTGGAAACTTACAATACGATTTCCCTGTAAATTAATTACCTATTCATCATAATTAGTTGAGGAAAATGAAAACAATTTTGAATTAATTAATTTATACTCTTGCAAGTCTTATTACTAGGGACAGAATCATTCGCTACTTTAACTATCAGAAGCTCTTTAATCCTTCTTCATACTTCCACTAATAATACACCCATAAAATAAAGTATTGTGGGTGTTCATGGACATGGCCAGCCCTTACTGTACACAGTATTTTTTTTTTATTGCTATGAATGCCAAGACGAGCATGCCGTTCGCCTGATGGTAAGCGATACGACCACTCATGAACAGTAGCAAAACCAAACAACACCTTGAATTACAAAGCAATGCTTGGCATTCCACTGCGCTCGCCATCCTGAGACATAAGGTGTTAAGTCTCAATATGTCCAGTAGCCACTCTGGCTACAATGCCCTCCAACCCGAAACACAACAGTGCGTTTACACTGCTGTTTGACGGGAGAAATAGACACTGCGGTGGTACCCACCCAGATGGCCTCTCACATATGAGAGACCTACCACCAGTAAAGTAAGTATCAGCCCATTTACGTCCCACTGCAGGGCACGGGCCTCCTCCATAATCCAGAATACGATTGAGAGTGGTTAGGCCATATAGTCTACCACGCTGGCCTAGTGCGGTTTGGCGGACTTTTCATGCCATAGAAATTTTTACAAATCGCTCTAGTATTCAGGTTTTCTTCACCGTGCGTGGTGATTGACTATCAATACCCACATGACTCAGAAAATTATATTAGATATGTGGCCTGGGATTCGAACTCGCGACCAACGCAAACACGTTGGTAGTCGCGTCTGGTCCGTTTAGCAATAACCACGCGCTAATTGACCCCCAATCACCGAATTTCTCAAATACTACAAATGTGGGTGTTTACAAGTCCCACAAATTTTCAATCACCCACTTGCTAAATTACCGTTCGTTGTAAATAAATAAACCATTTATAATCATACAGAACCATAACTGATTTTTTCCGCACAGCTGAGCTATCCCATGCGGAAGGCATAAGGCCAAGTTAACAGCCATATATGGCCAACTAGACATGTATTCGCCGTTCAGACTGGTTTGGCAAGACATGTTCTATTGCAATTGGAAATGACAAGTATTATACACGTGGGTCGCTTCCTCGCGTAATCTGAAGTGCAATGAAGGATAATATTGTAAATAAACACTCTTATGTACAAAGTTTAATAGACGGAGTAGTAGATAAATAGATTGGTTTTGTTTCTGGATCATACGAAGATGTAAATACAGATAAAATTTATAGTTTCTTAGATTGGATGTTATATGAAATAAAACTAATTTTTACTTGTATTTTCCGGATTTTATCGCGGATTCACAGCTTTCATGGTCACGGGGGGACTAAAACGTCGGGATGTAAAAAATATGAAAATGAAACCAAATCCACGATAAAATCCGTAAATAATAGTTTTATTTCAATGTGTAACATTCGCGTAAATCTAAGAAACCATTGAGCAAATATATTAACGAAAAAAGTTGCGATGACTTCATCAACATTATTTTGGTAAAAAATATATTTAATATTACATCTGGTACGTTTTTAAACCTGGATAACATCCCAACGTCCTTTGAAATTCGCAGTATATCGCACAGAATCCACTCCCCAACTTATCACACAGCCAGCCCATCACAGGTGCTTCATAAAACAATCCATCTAATTTCCGGATGAGTAATTGAAATCGCGTTTCAATATGACTGCGATTGAAAAATCACGAAATTTAAAAAGCAGTCGGCGGTGGAATTCCCCCGTATATAATGGGAGCGGTCTCGTTTCTTGTCGAATTAGTGTCGCCGTCTACGCCAGCGGTAGCGACAGACATTTCATACGATACGTTTCGAAAAATGCGCCTTGGGATGTACCGGTATTATTGTATTTAATAAATACGATCGCTCAACACTGGGGTTATGGATTCGATTTTGAGATGGGAATATAGATATAGAAAAAATATCAGAAGCTTGTTTTTGAGAAGGATAGAAAGAAGGATAAAAGTAATGCAAGACATAATAATAATAGTCTGCTCTCTGTTAATCCTATTCTTAAATCCATCCCATGGTTGTCTGTAAGAGATTGCCTTTCGGCGATAAGACCGCCAATTGTACTTTTTATGTATGTGATTTCTCGTTGAATTTGTTTTCTTTTTTATGCAATAAAGTGTAAATAAATAAATAAACATCGTCGGATTAATTCGCAGAACTACAGGTCTTAATGTAAGTATGAAGGTAATAATAGAAGAAATCAGGCGTTATGAAGAGCTGTTGATCTTTGTTGATCATTAAGGTTTTAGGGCAGAAGATATCGAGGTCATAGGTGTTATAAAGAAGATCCAAGAATTGACATCAGTTGGAGCTAACTAAAATAAGAATTACCTTTAAATTTCACAATAATTATCATAAAATACAAATAGGCTAATAATACTAAAATCCTAGACAGAAACGATAAAACACAGATAACAGCAAACAGCTAGAACAGTAAAATTTGCTAACAAGTTGAAATCTGCCGAGTACGTGGCTCAAGACGAGTTTCGTTGGCCGTTGGACTAGCCTTGGGGCTTTCAACTGTCTCGCAACGAACACTCCGGAAACTTCTAGTAAGAATTAAACTAGCTACTGTCTTGTGTGTGTCTGATAAAATTCTCTATAAAAATGGCACGGATTCGGAGGGTGGTAATTATCTCGCTTGAAGTTAGAAATTAGATTGTATTTTATTTATTGATGCCTTTCCGGGTTCGCTTTAATTGAATATCATTTGGGATCCCTGGAATATTAGCTGTATAATGCTTGTATTCTTAGTAAATAATAGTCACTTAAGCCATGAGTAAAAAGAATTAGAAAATAATTAAGAGTTGCTCACATGAATTTGAAAGACCAATCATTACCAATTTGTACTACTTCCAAGATATTGGACTAAGCCCTAGCACTGCCCAGTCATACAGCCCCTATGGTAAAACCATCACGGTCTGACCCAACAACCAGCAATCGATAATCGATATACATAGCCTAATCGATCAAACACGAAAACAAAAGTGGCGCGATTATATAAGCGCGTGATATCGCCAATTAGCGCACAAGTGGGTCTTATCGAAAAACCTAAACGTGTCGTGATAGTGCGGGTGACAAATAATGATATGAAATAACGTTTTACACTGGCTTATCGATTGAGCAGGCGTCTCGCTGTCTGCCGTCACGTATGCAGCCCGTAAAGGCGGCTGTTCACTGGACGATTGTGTTTTTTTTTTTTTAAGTTGAAAGAAGGTATGGAAATACTGTGGGAGGTCTGTGGGAAATGGTGGGCTCAGTGTCGCTGAAAAGAAAGTAATTTTTATTGGTATTTGAAAAAAAGGTTCTTAGGATTTTTTTTGTTTCGTTAGTACCTTAGTGCTGGCTTGCGAAGCCGTAGCTTGACAGTCCACATCATCCCGGCGCAAACTGAACGGTTCTCAAATTCTTTTTTGTGCCGCACCGTCAGGCTGTGGAATTGTTTGCCGTCTCAGGTGTTCCCTCCTTCCTATAATCCTGGGTCCTTCCGCCTTAGAGGGAAGAGGCATCTTAGCAGGCCGGCATAATTGTATTTATTGGCATGGGACTGCCGTCTGATGCCAATGGATACTCTGCTTGGGCGGCATTTGCGCTCACCATCAAGTGCAAAGCGCCGACTATGCCGGGTCAGAAAAAAAAAATAATCAAAAGTTTATCAAAATATTCTTGGAGAATTTTCTTCTTTCTTTACACTGATGTTATGATGTTAGGACTGCTAATATTCAGACGACTTTATCAAACACAGTATATTGTATTAAAAGATTCAGGCTACCTAAATTAAACAACTATTGCTCAGAGATTTAAAAACCCAATTCTATTAATTATTTTTAATGACCGAAAGGTCTATAAAAGTACTTAGACCATGATAAAACAAGGTCAAGCAGAAAAATATATTTTGTTCTGGGAGTTCCCCGCGAATGCATTCGTAGTATTATAGATATAAATAATTTCCAAATATTGTTTAGTTATCATAATGAGTGGTTTATTTCTTATTAACCATTTTTTGTTTATTATAATGTATTGTCAACGAACAATTTGTTTTAAAATAACAAATACATTAGTCAATTAAAATATTTAATGACGATTAGTCAAGCTTGAACAGAACTGTGACCCATATTTTGAAGTTCATACAATTTTCTGTAACTAAAATAAGGTAGCTTAACTTCACGTGATAATATATGCAATGCTTTCTACCTAGAGAATACATATGGCAATACCTGTAAACATGACAACATTTTTATAAGTAGTAAATTTAACAATAATATCAATTAGAATACTTCTCAAACCAAAATGATTATAGCTAAGCTGCAGTTACATGCTAGCAGAAAATGAAGTGCGTGGTGGCCTGTTGGTAAACGGACCAGATGCGGCTGCCAAGATGTTCACGGTGGTCGCGGGTTCAAATCCCAGGGCACACCTCTGACTTTTCGGAGTCATATGTGTATTGATAATCAATCACTACGCACTAAAACGGTGAAGGAAAACATCGTGAGGAAACCTGCACATCATAGCGGTTCATAAGAATTTCTATGGTATGTAAGTCCGCCAACCCGCACTAGGCCAGCGTGTTGGACTATATGGCCTAACCACTCTCAATCGTACTTTAGATTGTAGAGTAGGCCCGTGCCCTGCAATGGGACGTATATGGGCTGATACAGACAGATACAGAGAAAATGTATTGTTCTGAATAAAACTAAGCTGTAACTCCTGTTTTATGATTATTTTTATTCTAGCACAGCATAGTAACTGCACTGCACCTGATGGTAAGCGCAAATGTCGTCCGGACATATCGAATCGCATTAGCCAGCTGGTCCCATGCCTCTCCATATAATGCCGGCCTGCAAAGGTGCTTCATGATATGAGATACTTCTGCACGTTACGATTGCACATATATTATTTATTTTCATTGCATTTAAATCTGGTTTTCAAAAGTGCAACGCTTGTCTTGCCCGTACCTCTCCGGCAATATAAGCCTTGTGAACCGGGTGGTAGAAAAAAAAAGGGACTGAATCTACATGATGTGGTTAACATTTTAAACTTTTAATAAAAAAAAATCTTTTTCATTTTGAGGGGGACAAATAGGATGGATGTAGTTACGTACATTTGTACCAATTATTATCAATGTTTGTTAGTTATTAGTGGTAGAGCCATGTTGTAATCAATCATGACTTGGCATCAGTGGGCAAGCTCATCCGGGATTGTACCATTACCTCATAGAAGATTGAAGAGAAGTGTCAGTTTTGCCCATCCTTTTCTTTCCCACTCTCCTCCCAATTTAATAGTCTGGCAACACTTTCGGGCGGCAGTGATCACTTACCATCAACTGACATGTTTACCCGTTTGACGGACTTATGGAAAAAAAACAATTCCCTATTTTTAAGAAAATGTTTGAAAATATCTAAAGCCAGTGAACAGCCGCCCTTACTCACCGTTCCGAGCAACTAACCGACTAAATAATATCGCATCACGGATGGAATTAGCACGACATAATAAACTAGGAAAATGGTTTCGATCGAAAAATATTATGCAATTATAAATTATTAATTGTAGTGCGCAGTTTTTAATCGTGCGACCGTTTCTCGCTTTTTATTGTTGTTTGGATAGCCATGATATAAAGGAAAGATAGGTACATAGATAGATAGGTATAAGATACACTCAACTGTCACATACATATTCATTCACATTAATATCAATTGTAAGGTTTATGTTGGGATGTATGTCAAAACTTAAAAATAATAAGGGACATTAGGAATATGGCGTTTAATTTTGGATGTGGTTAATGGTTTTGAATCATGGATTATTAAACATATACTGCCGGATTGAGCGAGTATTGGATCGGGAGAGAATATAAAATGTACGGTATGTTCCGCGGAGCAGGACTAGAAATAATTTATAAAAGAGGATAAGACCATGTTGACTGTATTGGAATAATAAATTGTAAAAAGTACAAGAAGACTTTTAATGGAGTCATTCTTTCAAGTGAACCCCTAGTAAAGCTACAAGAGAGACTTTCGGTCTCACAAACAGCTAGACTCGAGACAAATTCTTTTAGGCCCCACAAACAAAAACGGCGTCAAACCAACTGCGTCATTTAAGCTGTCAAAGATAATGAATATCAAATATATGAATGCGCGGACTTTTTGTATGTGATTGGTTATTATAACAGGTGAGCGTATAACAAAGTAGTTTTAAAGCTAGAGTAACTACTGGACATATTGCGACTTAACATCTTATGTCCCAGGATGGCGAGCGCAGTGGAATGCCAAGCATTGCGTTGTATTCATGGTAATGTTTGGTTTTGCTATTGTCTATGAGCGGTCGTATCGCTTACCATTAGGCGAATGGCATGCCCGTCTCGCCATTCATTGCTATAAAAAGCCCTGCTGTCCTAAGTTTATTCAACTATAGGATAATTGGATAAATAGTTCAATAGTCCACTTCTAATTAGCAACATCGATAGTCGTTACACAATCCAAGAACTGACATGACTTCATCGCTGTAACTTATCAATGCTTAACCTCTTACTGATAGCTGCCCTGGAACGAAAGGTCGCGGGTTCGAATCGCCCAAGTGTTATTTATTCAGGTGTGGAGTTACAGTACTTCACTGTAGTCGTAAAGTACTAAATTTAAAATTCTGTTTGTAATTCCGTCATACTTTATCATTTTTACTCTCGTGTGTACTTTGAAGTGTTGAGTATGAGTATTTAAATTAATGTTGCGTTAAGTGCGTGGTAGCCTGTTGGCAACGAACCAGTCGCGGCTTGGTCGCAGGTTCAAATCCCAGGGCACACCTCTGACTTTTCAGGAGTCATGTGTGTATAGATGGTCAATCACCACGCACTATTTCGGTGAAGGAAAACATCGTGAGATAACCTGCATTCCATAGCGATTGGAAAGAATTACTATGGCATGTAAAAGTCCGCCAACTCGCACTAAGCCAGCGTGTTGGACTATATGGTCTAATCACTCTCAATCATACTTTCTATTGTAGAAGACGCTGATGCCCTGCAGTGGGACACATATGAGACGATACAATACAACAATTTAAAAAAAAAATAGGTCGAGCAAACGAGCAAATAGTTTACCACCTGGTAAATAATTTAGATCGCCCATGATCATCTACAACCTTTCGGTCATAGCTGAGTTAACAGCTTCTCAAGATAGCAGCGGAGACGTAAAGAAAAGTAAAGGCAAAAAATGCTGCTGTTATGCTATAAATGCTTCTACAGGACAAAGACTTGCTCTATATATATATATATATATATATATATATATATATATATATATATATATATATATATACACATACACTTGCTCTGTTTAAATATAATTTAATTGTGGAAACTTCACTCGATCATGTATTACTAATTGTATTGTGGTTATACGAGTATGTTTATTGTTCTGTATGTTTTCCAAATATATATGAAATATATATGAAATAAATAAAATAAATATTTAAAGGTGTGACGACGGCTACTAATAGAGTTTATAGTGGTTTGATCAACTTTACATTATTTATGATATTCTTGTCGAGATCCATCAAGTGTAATGGTGTATTTTTTATTATTATTGCTCTCAATGGCGAGACGAGCATGCCGTTCGCCTGATCGTAAGCGATACGACCGCTCTTAAACAGTAGCAAAACCAAACAACACCTTGAATTACAAAACAATGCTTGGCATTTCACAGCTCTCGCCATCCTGAGACATAAGATGTAAAACCTCAATATGTCCAGTAGTTACTCTGGCTACAATGTCCTTCAATCCGAAACACAACAGTGCATTTACACTGCAGTTTGGCGGGAGAAATTGACATTGCGGTGGTACCTGCCCAGGCGGCCTCTCACATATGAGAGACCTACCACCAGTGAATTTTGTAATGTTCGGCCTACTTGTAACAAAAGTTCTAGCCCTGGGTTTGAACTTGTAAAATCCTGCTAGGTTTTCCGACCTGCTTTTAATTTTGCACTGTTCATTTTTTACATTTATAATAAATATTTATAATAAATATTTACAAGTGCGTGGTGACCTGTTGGTAAACGGACCAGACGCGGCTGCCAACATGTTCACGGTGGTCACGGGTTCAAATCCCAGGGCACACCTCTGACTTTTCGGAGTTATGTGTGTATTGATAGTCAATCACCATGCACTAAAACGGTGAAGGAAAACATCGTGAGGAAACCTTCATACCATAGCGGTTTAGAAGAATTTCTATGGTATGTAAGTCCGCCAACCCGCACTAGGCCAGCGTGGTGGACTATATGGCCTAACCACTCTCAATCGTACTGTCGATTGTAGAGTAGGCCCGTGCCCTGCAGTGGGACGTATATGGGCTGATACAGATAATAAATATTTATAAAAAACATGTTCCTACAAACCTTTCGATAATATTTGCGCAGTTAAAAATAAGCAGGTCGTTGCACATGTGTTGCATCAAAATGCACAAGACAATAAACTTTGACAAGTAATTAATCTTGCGCCGAGCCAATATTTACATCATGACGTGGTGTTTCCCTGAACATGAAAAATACTGAAAATATTTTACAATTTATAGAGTTACGACGTAATCTGATGGTAGAAATATATTCAAAAGTAGCCTCATAGCGATAATCTTAAATGATTGTGAAAAACTGTCATAATAAGATATGAGAATATGTCACGTTTTGAGAGCATACAAATAGCTATGGTATGCAGATATCCTCAAGATGTTCTCCTTCACCGTTTTATTGCGTGTCGATTGGTTATCAATACATCATGACCCCGAAAAGTCAGAAGTGTACCCTGGGATTCGAACCCGCGACTATGAACACGTTGGCAGTCAGTCAGGTCCGTTACCAACAGGCCACTACGCACTTTGGAATACTTTTGATTCTAATATTCCTTATTCTCCCTCCCTTTTGGCTCACGAACCTTTGAAGTATTGTGTGTGAACACAGGCTATATTTATTTGACAGCCTCCGTGGCGCAGTTGGTTAGACGCCGCCTGTGAAACGAGAGGCCGCGGGTTGGATTCCCGCACCGAGAGAAATGTTTGTGTGGCCCACAAATATTTCTTCCGCGTCTGGGTGTTTGTGAGACCGAAAAGTCTCTCGTAGTTTCCTGATACCCACGACACAAGACTCGATCTTAATGTGGGGTCAGGACTACTGGTGGTAGGTCTCTCATATGTGAGAGGCCATCTGGGTGGGTACCACCGCAGTGTCTATTTCTGCCGTCAAACAGCAGTGTAAACGCACTGTTGTGTTTCGGGTTGAAGGGCATTGTAGCCAGAGTAACTACTGGACATATTGAGACTTAACATCTTATGTCTCAGGATGGCGAGCGCAGTGGAATGCCAAGCATTGCTTTGTAATTCAAGGTGTTGTTTGGTTTTGCTACTGTTCATGAGCGGTCGTATCGCTTACCATCAGGCGAACGGCATGCTCGTCTCGCCATTCATAGCAATAAAAAAAAAAATTATGTGACTGTTATTTATTTATTTCCCACCAGGTAACCCGTTTGCTTGTTTGTTAGACCTTTTAAATTACTAAGTTACCAGTGATAAGAAAAATTGCCACTTATTAAACTGTGACACGTGTCTTCAAACATGATGATCAGGGACGCATTTAGAAACTTATAGTGGTTGTGTGGGTCATTTTATTTTATTTTATTTAAAATAGGTACATCAACAGCAAACACAAATAAAATAACTGATATGAATGCCAATTAAAGACGTACACAACATTTATAAAATTTAACAAATCAACACTGTACCTAATTACTACTAAATAAAACTAAAATTTGAAAACAAGTAATAAAGTACAAAAACAAAACAATTACTAATTTAAGGTCAATACAACATAACGCTCATTCACAAAAATAGTAGACATAAAAATTAAAAAAAAAGAAAAAGAAAATATAAAATAATCATGTTAAAGATTATTATTAGGGTAAAATAATCATATTAAAGATTATTATTAGGGTCATATTAAAGATTCCTTATATGTAATGATCACTTACTTGATTTAAAAATAAACAGTCCACTGTGGGTCAGTTGTGCTATAGTATGATTGCAAAGCTGAGATCTCGGGTTCGAATCCCGGGTCGCTCCCTATCACATGGTGGGACGGAATACACAAGGCGAAACAAGGGTCTCCTGGCACCTCTGCCTGCCTCTTTTGGGAAAAAGACGTGATTTTATGTATGTATGTATGTAAAAATGAATACATTTGGGGGAACAATTAAATATTAACGGCAAATTGCATTAATGCTTCTAAGGCAAAATGTAGCAATAATTGTGTCAAACTCAATGTTAAAGAATAGCTATTTTTTATAATTTACAAATAAAAAATTTAAGTACAAAATTTTTGCACAATATTACACCCTGGATTATCTGATAGTTTTTTATTATGACAAGTAGAATATATTTTTGACTGCCCTGTGACCATTTCGTGGTCCAACTATGGGTCACGTTCCCCTTGTCTCTTCTGATTCCGTCCCAAAGTCACTGAACCTAAGAGCCTTTAAGAATTTTTATTTAATCGCCGATAAAACTATAAAAAGATGGGCCCATTGTCCTGCAGTGTTATTGAACCGATGAGAGATAAGGCATCGTGCCTTATGTCACTGCGACTTTGTTGACTTAAGCCTGATGTGATGAGACTCAACTTAGTCGTATGTGGTTTGAGTCATTGGTTAGTAATTTTAGCATATGGGCAAAATATATTATGTGTTTGAGCAGTTGTTCAGTGAAAGCTGGCTTTGTATTTGGAGGATTTGGAGGTGAACACGATTTTTTTTTGTTGCTATGAATGGCGAGACGAGTATGCCGTTCGCCTGATGGTAAGCGATACGACCGCTCATGAACAGTAGCAAAACCAAACAACACCTTGAATTACAAAGCAATGCTTGGCATTCCACTGCGCTCGCCATCCTGAGACATAAGATGTTAAGTCTCAATATGTCCAGTAGTTACTCTGGCTACAATGCCCTTCAATCCGAAACACAACAGTGCGTTTACACTGCTGTTTGACGGGAGAAATAGACACTGCGGTAGTACCCACCCAGATGGCCTCTCACATATGAGAGACCTACCACCAGTGGTGATTCCTTAATTTTTATGGCATGGTGGCCTGTATGTATGTACACGGATCGGATGCGGCGGCCGGCATGTTCACGGTGGATGCGGGTTCGGATCCCAGGGCACATCTCTGACTTTTCGGATTCATGTGTGTATTGATACTGAATCATC
Source organism: Hyles lineata (assembly GCA_030180105.1). Lineage (NCBI taxonomy): Eukaryota > Metazoa > Arthropoda > Insecta > Lepidoptera > Sphingidae > Hyles > Hyles lineata. Next base: position 1,693,065 of record JARJEE010000040.1, read on the forward strand.
GCAGTGGGACGTGTATTGGCTGATACAGTACAGTATTCTAAGCGGTAGGCAGATATGATATTAGTACCACCTATGGTTTGCAATGGTTTGTACCCATAATTTATATCTCAAGATAATGACGATCATCCTATCACAACACTGGCCATAAATGTCCTGATCAATTCATATGACATTTTGTAAACAGATTTTTCTCCACAAAATAATAAGGTATGTCATTTCTGTCGCCATAATATGTAATAACGCACATCTAGAATAATATAACTAAAGATTTAACTCAATATACTTCATAAACAAAACAGATCGTGAATTTCCAAGCATTCCCAAACCAATAAAGAAAAGTAACATCCGATTGCTAATGCGTAATGATAGAACGAGTCGAACTGGTGTATTTAAGTAAACACGATCATAACAGAGACAAATTGTCGCGCTGCCTACTCGACCGGAAAAACTTGACTTCCCGCCTGAGAACGTAAACAATGGTACACTCGGATACATCAGTATATGCTAACTAGTAAGATAAAGCATCTTTAGGATAATATTTGTATGGAAATAAACGAAGGAGGTTTTAATGATTTGATGAGAAATTAAGGCTGATAAGATTTCGGTTGGGGTAATCAGTAATGTATCAAATATCAGCTAAAATACGAATCATACCGACATATACATAGCATATAAACATACTGTAAATGTCTTTAAAATTTTTAGATTGTATTTCGTATTATTGAAAATATTAAAAAATACTCTTTCATAGCATTTATGAGTAAAATAATTCTATCGACTCTATGGAAAATTACAAAAAATTAGAGATAGTCCATCCATATGAAATTGCTTCGCAGTCACATTTCATTCAGTCAGTATACTGGAAGAATATTATTTTTCTGCTAAATGCTATTTTTTCTATCTAGTCTAGAAGATTAATTGTTGATTAGGCACCTAAATTGCTCAAGTTCTACGAACTTTCACGAATAGTGGTTACTTACAAAGAGTAGCTTGCTCGTTTACCAATCATATAAAAGTAGTACACTGTACTGTATAAGCCCATTAGTCTACTCTATAGCCGATAGAACGTTTGAGAGGAGTTAGGCCATATAGTCCAACACGCTGGCCTTCTGCGGGTTGGTGGACTATAAAATTCTGTCATTAGCAACAAGGTTTTTTTTTGTTTTATTTCAAAAATTCGCATATACTGCGCGTTATGTGACATTATCCACAGATTGTCGTAAAAAATCATTAACAAACAATCGACGGGGATTTTTACTTCCACCATTTAGTACTAGAAACAATTATATGTGTAATGGAAGACGAGCAAAAACGAGAGCCTCTGGAAAAATACTCTAGAAAATAATAATATTTGTACCAGTGGAAATGGTAATTGTCTTTATTATTACATGATTAGTAACTTGTTGGAAATATGATATGACGATCGAAGCTAATGGTGTTGACAGTCTCCGTGACGCAGTTAGTTAGACGCCGGCTATGTAACTAGAGGCCACGGGTTCAAATATTATTGTGAATCACAGGTATTTATTTCGGGTCTGGGTATTTGTGAGATCGAAGAGTCTCAGAAACTTTTCGGTCTCACGAACACTAGAGCACTAGAGTCTAGTAGTTCCTGATACCCGCGACTCAAGACCCGGTCTTAGTGTGGGGTCAGGACTATGTATGTGACTGTTGGATGCTATTATTATTTAATCAAAAAAGAAAAATGGAATTCGTCGCCTCGCTGGTTCAGTTGAAGTATGTACCAGGTCGAGCATTCGATATTTAGTATATGAGTTTTCCAGTTTAAAAAGTCTTCTATGAGTTAGTATGGACTTGAATGTGGGCATAGCAGGTTCGACCCTTATCACATTAGGACAATATAGATTGCATTTGTGTTAATCCGCGTACCCCTTGTTACACAGCCTACGAGGTATAGGCGGATAAACGCCGCCTGTGAAACAAGAGGCCGTGGATTCGATCCTCGCACCAAGAAAAATGTTTGATGTTAATGTTTGTGCGGCCCACAAATATTTCTTTCGGTGTTTGAGACCGAAAAGCTACTCGTAGTTCCTGATATATACGACACAAGACTCGATCTTAGTGTGGAAGCAGAACTATGTAGGTGACTGTTGGGTGTTATTTATTATTTATACGCTTGTGCTTATGTGAATATTTAAAAAAAATAGATATCATAATTCCTTACTACTTCTTCTAACCCCTTTACTTTTTAGTGTATTTTTAGCCTAAATTTAAAGGTCGCAACCACGTCATCAGTGCGTTCTAAATTCTAATCCGCTATATTAAGAAAATCCTCATAATTTCCGTGGCAACCGAGGCGTTCCTTTGCGGAGCCTTATAGGGCGTATCTAGGATCTAATAGTTTTTGCCTAGCATTAGTATGCAGTACGAGATACGGCGTGACCTCACCGCTTCCTTATGTGCACAACACGGGGCCTTCCGCGTTTTGACAAGCGGTACAAATTGCGCTGCTTTGCGCTCTTAGTGGATTTGTTTAGATGGTTTAGTTTTGATATGTAAAAAAATATGACAACGGTTAGATATAGTTCTGATGTAAAATTTAAGTATAGGTCTACGATTTTTTGGTGTCTGAATGCGTTGTTTACATAGTTATCATCATCATCATCATCTCAGCCATGGGGAGTCCACTGCTAAGAGGCTAGCTAGCCTATAGCCTCTCCCAATGAGATTTTTTGGTGTCTGAATGCGTTGTTTACATAGTTATCATCATCATCATCATCATCATCATCTCAGCCATGGGGAGTCCACTGCTGAGAGGCTAGCTAGCCTATAGCCTCTCCCAATGATCTCCACACCGACTTATTGTTTTCATACTGTTGTCAAAATATTACAGATACATTTTTACTCTCTCTTCACATTTTATTAAAATGGACATTTTAAAACTATTAGATTACGAGTATTAATGTTTGTTATTTTTATTATGAAAACATATCTAAATCAATGCATTAAATATATGTTTTTAAAATTATATTGAATTTCCAAAATTCGCCACATGTCTATAGAATTTAGATATACGATAGTTTTGAGTTTCACAACAACCCGAGTCGAAATATTAAACATTTCCAATGGGATCGAATCCGAGGCCTGTCTTTTCACAGCCAGCTCTTAATCAACTAGGCCACAGGGACAAAATAAACTATATGTGACGATTTATTAGTGTATATTAAAATGAAATCAATAGGTTTTGGGATCATCCATGGAACTCCCAGACCAGAACCAAATATACGTGGATCAGATAAATATTTGTGTCGGTGAGGGGATCGAACCCGAGACGTCACGTTTCACGTAAAATATTTTTATTTAAATTACATAAATCTTGGGTTCGATGCAATGGTTCTGTTTTCGCGGCTCGCTCTTTAAAACTACGCAAAAGGTGCAAATAACTATGCTTGATGATTTAGTTGTGCTTATTACTACGAAAATAGGTTCTGGTCCAAACTCTTATTTTGTATTTTGGTCGTGTAAACGAGCGATACACATTCCTCAAGGCATGGGTCTTCCCTAATATCGAGATTCGATTTCACGTACTTTTAAAAAGTAAATAAATGCACTCATTGCACATGGTCCTGACCCCACAGTGAGAAACCAAGTGAAGGGAATCTTTGGTCTCATAAAATCCAGACCTCAAATAAAATGTTTTGGACTAGTAGACACTCCTGGTGGTGCAGTTGGTTAAACATCGACTGTGAAACGAGTCCGCGGCTTCGATCCCGATTCCGAGATAAATATGTGTTTGTGAGACCGAAAAGTCTCTCATAGTTTCTGATACACACCATACAAGATTCAATCTTAATGTGGAGTCAGGACTATGTATGTGACTGTTGGTGCATTTATTTATATTTATTAATTTGCAGTTATCTCGAAAAGATCGAAGCCGCGGTTTTTCGTTTCACAATAGACTCGCAACTACGCCACACTGGCTACCAAACAAAAAAAAATAAACACTTGCACTGGATTTGAACTCGCGACCTCTCGTTTGGCAATTCATACTCAACTGAGCTATTCACATAAATCTTTCCTCTTGTACGTACTCCAATCTCACTTCCACGTGGGGTCAAAGCACATATTTTATATACATGTGGCATCTAAAAGTATATATTTGGCAGCATTATAACAAATTCATAATGATAGTCGTAGCGCGAATTGAGTCACAGTGAAGATATATTACGCAGTAAAAATGTAATTGGCTACGAACCAACTAATGAAACGGGCCGATAAAGATATTGAAAACATGTGTTAATTTAAAATAAGAAAAAAATGTATACTTTGAACATTTAATCGTGGCCTAGGTTCAATTCTTAAGCAGGGAATTCTACCATTGAATTGTTTTTTTTGCTTCTACAAATCCATAAAATTATGTGGGCGGTAATAGTTAAGTTTCTGCCTACTCTCTTGGAATTTAAGTGTGAACGTACTGATATAGAAACTGGGGGATATCAATGTATTTAAAATCATCATCATTGATATTTTTTATTACGATCACCTTTTTATTCCATACTTGTCAATCCAATCAAGATTGTCTAGAACAAATCACCAATCATTAAATCCCTTATAACTTTTCGTAAATCATTAAATTAATGTAAATCAAATCACAAATAAAAAACAAATCACACGCGTGATTTAGTCAGTCAGTCAGTCAAGGAAGTGTACATAGATTTCCAAATGGCAAACAGTACGTACAGTTAAGGTATACAACAGCGCGCGGGGCGATCGCACGAGCGGGTGCCATGACCTGTCTCAATGCTACGCGCGCGTGTGTGTGTGCGATTGTGTTGTGTGTGTGTGATTGTGTGTGATTTGTGTGTGTGCGATGCGCGAGCGCATGCGGCCCGCTTGTTTACATCAACACAGCTGTGAGTGTTGCGTGATTGCAACACTTTGATACTTTGCGATTATTTATGTTTTGTTTGTGTTATTTTGGCAAACTTTACTGGTGTAGCTGTGAGGATTAATCTTGGGCAAATATCATGTGTGGCCTAGTTTAGTAGTGTCTGCGAGTTTGGTTAAATGGAATTCCATCTCTTAAATAAAATAGATAAATAAATAGATGTTTGCAATAAGGTTTACTTATTAAGTTTTGTTAAAAGTATTTTCTGTCAGTTTTCTTTATTAATGGACCACGGATTGGATTTATCACATTAAAATAATAGATATGTTTTGTTCAAGTTTGTGTTCTACTGTACGTCAGAAGAATTTGTTAAGTTTTTATTACTTTATTGTAATAAGATTGGTAAATGTTACGAGCTGTGCAGGTGTAAACGTCACAATTGTGGTTAATAATACAGTGTGATGATACGTTTATTCATACAATAACTACCCTTAATATAATATCAAAATACAATATGAAGATCTGTAACAATAGACTTAACTGCGTTGATTAAGTTTGTTTTGCACCGATAATGAGGAATCATTTTCTATCTTTCACACATTACATTTTTCATACAGTTCGTTTTAAAGAATAGCAACCAGATTTTTTTGTGGCAGAATGAATGCACACATAATATGTGTTTTTCTTTTTTAAGAGTAATATATTATACCGGAAAAGGTGCTGTTGTGCAGTAAATACTAGGTTTTTTATTACAGTAAAGTGAGTAAATATTGGAGGGGCCCGTAGAAGATTTTTCTATTGCAATAAATAGCGAGACTAGCATGCCATTTGCCTGATAATCAGCGTTACGACGCCTTATGAACAGTAGCAAAAGCAAACAACACCTTTGATAACAAAGCAATGCTTGGCATTACCCTGGCTACAATATCCTTCTAACCGAAACATAACAGCGCAAGATTTTTCTCCTACCCTCCCTGTTATTTGCTATTATTCGTGACCCTATTAGTGATCACGATTGGTAAATTTACTTTATATATCGACACGACGCGACGCCACGTATGAAAAAAAAACTACAAAAATAAGCCAAGTATCAAAACACCTCGGTCGCTGTACGCATGGCGTACGCGCACGAGTGTGCGTATGTTTACAGATAATAAAATATTCGCGTGTATTCAACTCGTGCGAACTATATTTGCTTGGTAGTGTCTTTGGCCGAACGGCGGCCCTGCGCGGCTTTTAGGAAACCTCAGGGTTAAATGAATATGCGAGTTATTAGCTGGATTATTTGTATATTGCAGATTATATGTAGGATATTCGGATAAAGACCACATAATGGTGGAAAATCAGTCATAGGCACATGCAATTGCATCGCGTTTGGGATCAATCTATGCATATTTGGTATCATCCAGAAATGAAAACTTTTGTAAAATGTTGTATTTAGATAGAATTTATCATCAGAAGTTATAAAAAAAATGCACAAACGTAGGTATAAACGTGATGACTATTACAACTACCGTGTTTATAATCAACACACATTTGTTTTGGTTTTGTGTTAGGAGCAGAAAAATAAAGCGTTATTTCTGGAAACTGAATATGATACATGTCTTTTACTGAGATCAGTATACATTCTGTTTCTACCAAAGCCGGCATTGTTATACTGTTTCTTTCTAGCTTATCCATCCCATGGTTGCCTGGTTGAAATTGCTGTAAGCAATAAGACCGCTACTGCATTTTTTTTCATTACATGAAACTGATGTCTACTTTTATGTATCTATCTATCACTTTGTGGTGTACCACAAAGTGTTAAAATAAAATCAATATTATTTCTACTGTTAATAGGAATTAATGTCAAAACGCGAATGCCATTCGCCTGATGGTAAACGTCATGGACCGTAGCAACACCAAACAACACCATGAATTACAAAGCAATGCTTGATCTTCCAATGCACTCGGCATCCTCGCATATGTGATATTAAGTCTCGTCTAGTCAAACCGGAACACAACAGTGCATTTACACTGCTGTTTGTCATTTTCTAAATTCAGTTCCTACCAAAGCCAGCATTATTATTTCAACTATCGCGAGAGTCATCTGTCGTAGTTGTTTATCGAGATAGCATTACGCTTATCAGGTATAACTTATGCTTTTCCGTACTAAATATTATAGTATTTAGCATAAAAAGTATAAATAATGTATTTATCGTTTGATTATTACAATACACAGTTATAAAACAAATAAGGAAGCGTTGGTTTCCTTGTAAAACTACTTGTATGACACATAATTTCTATAACAAATGCCGGTGGATGGCAAAACGATGACATATAAAATGCTATTTTAACTGGCATATGCCATGTAGAGATTTGATCCACCTGGAATATAACATAAGTTAATAATATTCTCTGGTCTACTTCAACAACAACCATGGTCAATAAGCCAGCTGTGAGAGGCCGCGGGTTCGATTCTTGCTACAAGATAAATGTGACAAAAAAGTATATCAAGATACACGACGTTTTCTTAAATTTGTTGTTTTTAATTCCAAACATTTGACCCACAATAGGAACACTATCAAATATCATAATATAGAATGTGGTTATTATTCGAAATAAAGCGATTTGGTTAGTCACCTAAAAATAAAAAATAAAACTTCAAGTTTTAGCTTCCATTAATACCTGAAGAATCCTTTGAATATTATTTCCCTATTCCTTACATACATATGTACATATGGAAACATCACACGTTTTTTCCAGAAGGGTAGGTAGATATGCAACTACGATCCCTACGTTTCGTCTTATGTCTTCCGTCCCACGATGTGATAGAGGGCCAGCATGTTCCTGAATTCCTGACTTCGGGCAGATAATTAACAAAAAAAAACAATATCGCTCTACCCGGCCTGGGATTCGAACTCTAGACCTCGGCATCGTAATCGTAGAACTACACCACCGAGTCAGTCCCTGTTCCTTTCAAGCCAATTTCATAATTTACATAAAAGTATATAATAAACAGTTAATAAAACAAACAATAATTCAGTATAACGTTGAAGATTTGTTGTTGAGAGTTAGCGTGTGGTAACTCGCAGCTGTGACTGACTCACAACTTAGATTAAAATTGCGAAATAATACAAACGGGACATTTCTTGTACGTGCCGCTTGCGCCTAGACTGCTGCTCGCCCACTGGTTTGTACACGTGGTTCGATCGCCGGGTGATGCTTTTTTAATACCAGACATAAAAACTGGTGATTTTTTTATTGCAATGAAGGGTGAGACTAGCGTGCCATCACCTCATGGACAGTGGCAAAAGCAAACACTATATTACAAAGCAATACTTGGCATTCCATTGCCCTCCCATTTAATAATAAGATGTTAGTCTCAATATGCCCAGTAGTTACTCTGGCTACAATGTCCTACAAACCGGAACACAACAGTGCATTTACATTGCTGTTTGACCGGAAAAATAGACATTGCGGTGGAACCTACCCAGATGGCCTCTCACATATCAGAGACCTGCCACCAGTATAAAGTGTATATCAAGACTGCTAAAAACGAAACCGGGTGTTAGTTTTAGTGACTACTGTCACCATGAAACTACGAAAAGTCTCTCGTGGTTTCCGATATCAAAAGACACGACCTCAGTGTGGGTTCAGGACTATGTATGTGACTGTTGTGTGTGTTTATTTATTTATTTACTTTTATATCATAATCATTCACAATTCTTTCAATACTACTGGTTCCGAGTAAAAAAATATTTCGATAAGCTTCTCGTGTTCAATGTTATTGACCTCAGTCCCCTGGTAACAGCACCTAAAATCAATCTCTGTTGTTTAAAATATCCTCGACCCAACTTAGTACTTAAAATATTTCAGTCATTCTTAAATTATGCATATTAATTTATAATAATTATAATTTTATCATCATTAAATTATCATTTTAAAAAGTGCGTGGTGGCCTGTTGGTAAACGGACTAGACGCGACTGCCAACATGTTCACGGTGGTCGCGGGTTCGAATCCCAGGGCACACCTCTGACTTTTCGGAGTCATGTGTGTATTGATAGTCAATCACCACGCACTAAAACGGTGAAGGAAAACATCGTGAGGAAACCTGCATACCATAGCAATTCATAAGAATTTCTTTGGTATGTAAGTCCGCCAACCCGCACTAGGCCAGCGTGGTGGACTATATGGCCTAACCACTCTCAATCGTATTCTCGATTGTAGAGTAGGCCCGTGCCCTGCAGTGGGACGTATATGGGCTGATACAGATAATTTTATCTGTATTTGTGTCTGTCAGTGTCAATTGTACTACGGTATGATTGCAAAGCTGAGGTCTCGGGTTGGAACCCTGGGTCGGGTAAACTGATTAAAGATTTTTCTTTTCATTATCAGCTTTAAGTCATGAATTTGTGCTCAATATAGGCTCGCCACCTATCACATCGTGGGACGAAAAATACAATGTGGGTGTACTGGTTACACCTTTACCAACGCTTTCTGGGAAAAAGTCGTGCGTTTATGTATAAGGCAGTTATATTTGTTTTAAGTGAAAAATAAATGAAACACGTTTACGAACTATTATAAAATAATTCAAACAAACTTGTTTAATTTACTCTATTATCTTTTTGCTCTAAGCGTTTCTTATGTAGAGTTACATAGAGCAAACACTACCACTATTTTTTTATTTGAATCTAACATTAATAATATTATAGCAACATGTTTAAAAAAATGTATATTAGATTCGTCTATTATTCCGCAAAAGGATTCTCAAAAATAATTAGGACTTCAATTCTGATACACAATTTACTAGTTAGTTTAATGCACTCTACCAATACTCGCTCTACTCTCTTTGATCTAGCCGACCCTAATGTAGAGTTACGTAGCAGCACACAGTATTAGCGATAGCCTTAAAAACAAATGTTTATTGCCATCGACTCTATATAGAACAAGGTCTTGACTCTACATCGGCGTCTCTACATTAAGTTATTTACGCGAAATCGGTTATACGGGATCTACTGTATCTAAAGTATGTTTATTTGTTGCGCAATGAGGAGATGGTTGTGAAATTAGATCGCAGGTTTTATAGTTATATGAGACGTTTTTGTTTTTTTAAGAGCAGTCATTTGTTGAAGCATACAACAGAACAAATAAAAACCAAATTAAAAGTACGTCCATGATACCTAAAATACTGTATATACATACATATAAAGTCACACCTTTTCCCAGAAGGGGTAGGCAGAGATGCCAGGGCTCCCATATTTCGCCTTGTATGTTCCGTCCCACAATATGATAGGCTCGCCCTATCGCACATATTCCTGACTCTGGGCTGATAATGAATAGAAAAATCCAATATCGCTTTGCCCAACCCGGGATTCACCTTTGTAAGCGTACCGTAGTACGACTACGCCACCGAGGCAGTACTGTATATATACTGTATATATTTTTTATATTATGAAGGGCCTCTACCAGAAGTATACATTGTCTATGTACTTACTTATTAAAAGAAAAAATCTGGGCATAAAATTAAATTTTCGTTGTTATATATTTTTTTAATTTCCATTTAAAGCAATAAATTACTTTTAAAGCAATGTGAAAATTTGACTAAAAATGTACTCCCATGCACTCGTAAAAACAAGTTTTAATGTAATAATACCTATCTATACACATCTCTTCTCGATTAACATAAAAATAATATCAAAGATACCAAAGACCCTAATTAAAAAACACACGACCGTAAAATCGCCACCGTCTCCTAACCACAGAGGAGAAATTAAACCTTTGCAACCTTACTTATTGCTCACAGTTAAAAAAAAACTTTTAACTCTTTGTCCCTGTTAAGAATTTCTTTCAGTGCCTGAATTCCAAGAATGCACGTGAACACGCCAGCTTTGGGCTGAATGGTAAGGGAGATTATAACGTAAGGAGAGAGGTCCTAGAGGCGCGCAGTGGGCGTTCTACCACTGGACACATGTGGACAAAAATAGACAAAAAAATATTTTTAAGGTGTATTTTTAGTGGGATTATAAGTAGTGAGTAATTTTAAGGTAGTAAGATTCTAGAATTGTACAGTGGTTGATGTATAGCTAGAGAAATGTGGACAAAAACATTGTTTATTGAGAATTTTGAGTTGTGGTCAATGTTGGTTAATAACTCTACTTATTTGTTGGTAGAGAAATATTTCCAAGGAATGTAAAAACAATAAAATGCACAAAAAATTTACAAGTATTGCATAATATTTAAATCTTGTGAATTGGCATGATACGATCTTTAATTTCATTTCGTGGCGGAAGTGATATAAATATTAATGTCAAAATAAAATATCAGATAATTTCATAAAACCTGATAAAGAATGAAATAAAAAAAATACAGGGTCATTGAACCCAACCGATAATTAAATTCACACGAGGAAACTAACAATTGACCTAATTTTCGTACAATAGCGATGCGTCACTTAAGGAAACATTTGAAATACAGGAATGAACATGATTGTTTACAATTGTATTACAGAATTATTATATTATACCGTGAAGTAATTTTTATATGAATACAATAAATTATTCGATATAAATATTGATTCTCAAGGACATCGCATTGTTTTGCACAGTTTATATACTTGTTATGAAAAACAATATTTACAAATAACTTAATAGGTAGTCAATAAGTATCTTCTGTAACAATAAATACGCCATTTAATATATGTTTATGAGAATAAAAGTAAGAAACGATATATGTAAATATCATGATGAGCCATAGGACGTTTACAACTGAATATTAGCTTCTGTCTGTCTGTATTTGTCTCAGTGACATTCTGTTAGTTTCGTGAAATCATCTGGTATCCTTATAAACGACGTACAATATTTTGTTTTTACATTTGAGTCTTTCGCATCAAGCCGTTCAGCACTACCAGTTCCCCTGTATCCTATTCTTCGATTTATCATAAAATTACGCACATCTCTAAAACTAATATTTATAGATTTGTCCTAGAGTTTACATATCGCAGCAGTGTGCGAGCGCAGCCGCTGTCGAGTGTCACGTAACGCTCTCCGAGTGTCTGGAGGCAGCGATGACACTCGCCGCCGCTGTTTGCTCTAATTGCAAGTATTATTGTGCGAGCCACGAGACGCAGATCCGCTGCCGGTACAATTCCCGTATCGCTGTGAATTTGCTGCCGAATTAGATGGTGTTATCTGGTATTGTTGTATATATTCATTTTAGGTTGGTAAACAGGTAATCCTTGCAGAGGAATAAATGTTTTTGTGATCGAAAATTTGTTTCTCTACGTTTGAATTGAAATGGCTATTGTAGTTTGAGATAACCATGGCACTGATTTCATATACCTCAAAACTAGTTTACACAATTTATACAATATATATTTTTTATATCTATTAAAGTGATTGATAAACAAACACATATGATCAGAATGCCTTTGAGGTATACCTTGGTCCCGAAACTGAATTTCGAGAGTTCATTCTACTTTCAACCCACCTCTCCCTCGCTTTAACACGAGAAATCAGTCCCTTGCCCGGATCCACGCCTGCCTACATTTGAAATTCGATTCTCATTATTTCGAGTGTCTCTCAAAAGCACATCACAACACAAAATCGAGTGTCTGCTTATAACACGGTGTCTCGTTTGCGAGCCGATGGCAGATTTATTGTTCACCTGACGTAGCCAGTGGGAAAATTGTAAACATATTTAAAAATGTGTATTTTTGGCATGTTTTGCATTGAATTAAATACGTGAGAGGACTAAAGAGCGTTCTGCGTGGGAACACACTAATCACTAATTTTGTTTGGAGTTTAAAATAAAAACACATTTTTCGTTCAAAATTCTAAAATGAAGTTTTTGGAATATTATACGTGAATTTTTTTTTCATTGATCAATTTAGATTTATGATTGCCGTGGTAGGGGATAGACTCTACTTTATGGGACTTTAATTTTGTTGCACTTATTTATGACTACGCCTTGAATAAAACTAAGGTATTTTAAGTTATATAATCACACCCATTGGGCATCGTTTCATCATTTATTCAAGTGAAAATGTATAACTTAAGTTTATGGCTCTTGGTGCAAATTATGTTCACAAGTGGCGTTTTACAGAGATTATGGAACAGCCGATGAATAAATATATCATGGAATATTCTCAATTATACAGTTAGAAATACTAAAGTAAATCAACATGATGCTATCTCTTTATCGGTGTCGATGCAAAAACAACAACTGAAGGACATAAGATTAAATCAAGTACAACTCTACATTTATAGTTTAATAAAATTTAATAACACATACAATATTACGCTGTAGTAATCCGACATTTAACTGATTTATTAAATTATGAAAAGGTCGTTCATAGTACAGTGTTTGCTGTAGTTTTCCTGCAAGCGGTCTGACCGCAAACCGCAAACGAAAAATATCATATTGTTATTGCAGCGACTTGATTGTAAATAAATTTAATTTACTTATAATCGGCCCGATAGGGAAACAATTGTTTCTGTTTTTTCTACGTATTGCAAACATGTTTATGTATCGTTATGCGCATTACTATGAAGGTTACATTTGTGTACAACTGATGGATTATGTAATGTACTAGCGGCCCGACCCAGCTTCGCCCGGGTGCATATAGATTTCTTTACAATAATATGTACGTATTAAACATATAAACCTTCCTCTTGATTCACTCTATTTATTAAAAAAACTGCATCAAAATCCGTTGCGTAGTTTTAAAGATTTAATAAGCATACAAAGGGACATAGGGACAGAGAAAGCGACTTTGTTTTATACTATGTAGGGATGACAGCCTCCGTGGCGCAGTTGGTTAGACGCCGGCTGTGAAACGAGAGGCCGCCGGTTCGATCCCCGTACCGACACAAATGTTTATGAGGCCCACAAATATGATTTGTGAGACCGAAAAGTCTCTTGTAGTTTCTGATATCCATGAAACAAGGCTTAATTGATTTTAATGTGAGGTCAGGACTATGTATGTGACTGTTGGGTGTATTTATTTTTATTATTATACAATGAGTACATTGGTTGAAATATGATACATATTTCATAGGAATGAACTTAAATAACTTGAAATAAGTATATTAATTACGGATTTTGTCGCGGATTTGGTTTCATTTTGTATTTTTTTCGAAAACTCTTAGCGAGATCACCGACCAGATGGCTTGACTACTTAAGCTGTAAATTAAAATATGAAAAATTTCACCAAATCCGCGATAAAATCCGTAAAAAATAGTTTTATTACAATGCGTAGCATTCGCGTAAATTTAAGAAACCATTAAGTTTCATATTTTGTTCACGTAATTTTTTTTAAGTTACGTAAGTTTTAGTAGTTCCGGTTTATGTGTCACGAAAAATATACAAATATTGTGCCTGAGGCATAATACAGGCAAGCGAAGGCTCCAAGGTCAATGAATAGTGCGCTGCGAATTATTTATGCCTTGTAAAATAGAGTTCAAGCTGTTTCGCTGGTTGCAGGTCGATGACAACAAATTGTTCTAGAATTCCTTTACGAAGATTTATTTATTTCATTATTGTTTGTACATCAATTAATCTTAATAATTAAATAACAAACAGTATTGTAAATGCACTACTACTGGACATATTGAGACTTAACATCGTATGTCTAAGGATGGCGAGCGCAGTGGAATGCCAAGCATTAGTTTGGCATTTCACTATTCAAGGTATATTCAAGGTGTTGTTTGGTTTTGATACTGTTCATGAGCGGTCGCATCGCTTACTATCAGGTGAACGGCATGCTCGTCTCGCCATTCATTGCAATAAAAAAAAACGATATACTATATCGGAGTACAAATGGCTGCCGTATCGCTCAAGCTTATCTCTAACTGACTACCATTGGATGGATAAAGGGGAAGAAAAGAGAGGGCAGTCTATAGAATAGACTTATGTAACAAATTTAGCAGCATTTCAACTGACAATATTTGTATTATATTTCTATGGTATCTAAGTCCGTCAACCCGCACTAGAACACTGTTCTTGTGGTGAACTATATGGCCTTACCACTCTCAATCGTACTATCGATTGCAGAGGAGGCCCGGGCTCTGGAGTGGGACGTATATGGGCTGATACAGCATTTGTATGGTATCTAGTGAACGTAATTGAATTACATCATATTCTAAGATATGACTTTTATCATCGCCATATCTTAATGAAATAAATTACACAACTTACGTGCCAAAACAAAAATTGACGCCATTTCTCTAGACGTAAGCGTTGCCGCCGTCAATGGCGATTGATAACCTAGGTCAAGTTATGTTTATTTTTACGATGACGATAGCCAGCTCAGTTTTGTAGGTATTTTTGGAATTTAAATAGGTTTTGAAGGTAGTTTTACTGGTGGTAGGTCTCTCATATGTAAGAGGCCATCTGGGTAGGTACGACCGCAATGTCTATTTCTGCCATCAAACAATGCAATGCATATGCACTGTTGTGTTTCGGATTGAAGGGCATGGTAGCCAGAGTAACTACTTGACATATTGAGTCTTAGCATCTTGTGCCTCAGGATGGCGAGCATTGCTTTGCTGTTGTTTGGTTGTGCTACTATTTATGAGCGGTCGTATCGCTTACCATCAGGCGAATGGCACACTCGCCTCGCTAATCATTGCGATTAAAAAAAATTGTAGTTAGTTTTGAGTGAATACCTAGGGGCCGTTCAAGTATTACGTAAGCACCATAGGGGGGCGGGGGGGTCTTTGCTTTGCTTATTTTGGATGACATGGGGAGTAGGGGGGTCTAGATGATGATTACGTCATCAAAACAATCTTAACAGGAAGATTCAAAATGCAGTTGCCCAGATAAACACAGGGATGTTATGAAAAGAAAGTTAGAGACAAGACTGCCACCGAAAACGAAGCCGGGTGGTAGTTTTGGTGAGTAGAAGAAACTATGCAACAATTTTTTTTTTTTAATTTTATTTTTAAAATTATAACTTCTTCAGGAATCATTAAAAAATTAAAAGTACTATATATTAATTCAAAAATGTTTACGTAAGCACGGGGGAGGGGGTAAGAGCTTTGCTTACTTTTGCTGACAAGGGGGACGTAATACTTGAATGGCCCCCTAGTCTCATCTCGTCCCTATATGAACCATTATACATATAGGTTTTTTTAAATGTTAGTTTTTTCTAGCATCCTGTATTATAGAATCAAGAGTACGATTGAAGTGGTTAAATGTAATGTCATATAATGTTCGATTTAAGTTCCAATTCGGTTTGAAAGTTAATGAATGAATAACTAGGTCTTATCTAGTCTAAGATGAAACACTTTTCTAGAATTTTCATATACAAGTATGATAATTACAGGCATAAAATTATCGACCTGCCAGATGGCGGATTTTTTAATTCCGATACATTACTGTATGATCTAGTTTTTGAATTTCCAAGGTACCTATTTTGATGAAACTGTATTTCAAAATTATTTATTATTTGACGAAAAACTTGTTGACGGGAGGGAGAAAGTGACAGAGAGATTGGAGAGTCTATTTAAAACTGGTAATTGTCCATCATGGAGTCTAAACGACATTATTTCAATGATATTACTAATTTACGTTCTACTAAATTATTTAAAATGCTTCACAACAAAATAAGCTTGTAATAAAACATGTCGCAACGCGTTGGAGGACAATATTAAAAACTTGTACAGACTTGCTTATGTCGCTGACTTTAATATGGCAATACTTTAATATCTGGGATGGGTCGAATTTATTTTAAAAGCCTGACGTTATGGGATAGTCATTACTTTTTTTAGACACGTAAATGAGTGGTTGGGTTATCTGATATCTGGAGCGATAACGGCCAACATGATTCAGAAAATTGGTACCCAAATTAGTTTGATCTTGATTTTTGAAGAAAACTATGCTATTAAATACGTTTTTTGTAAGAAAAACAGGGTTTTCTATTTGTTTTGAATTCATATCACTTAATTGCTACTAATATAAATGTATTTTACCTATAATAGTCTACTTTTCCCGGTATTATATTTTTTTCTTAAATATAAGAAAAAAAACACAAAAATACACAGATGTTAACACTAAATATTCTAGGCATAATTGTCTGTAACTAAAATTACTAATACCGAATGGTACAGCATATAATATTAATAGTGACTCTCAACTCGTAAACACGAGTTAAATAAGTTAACTAACGCGGCGCGTTTGATGTTCGTAAAATATTGTTTTGTTTTATTGACCGTAAACTGAGTTTGTATGGATGGCGCGCGCGATGTAGTGAGTGAATAGTATGGCACTATAGTGCGTCGTGGGGCTAATACAAACGGTATACTATTACATGAAATATTGGTGATTATTGATTTACACGTGTTGAAAATACTAATTATTCGATTTTAGTATTATTTAAATATATTTTTGTCTAGTAGTCAATAATCTAAACAGAAAAAATAGTAAAAAAAGCACAGATACATTTGAAAAAAAAAACAGAACGAAATCGGCGTGTGAAGACATCATAGGAAAAATAACTACTGCAAATAGAATTACTAACATCTCTAAGTACATGGAAGTAACAATGTTACATAATTTTATAATTAGGCAGGGTTTTACCACTTAACATTGAAATTCCAACTTACGTCATTTAACTAGCACTCGCATTATCTTCAGCGTATTAATTATTATACTGCCGTACAAAGCGATGTGTTTAGTGCCTAACTGAACTACATAGACATAAATTCTATTTTTATTTTCCCAGACATTTCATACATACACATTTGAATAAACAATCATGATTACTGTGTAGTCATTACACATTGTCAGCTAGTATGTAAATCTGTATCTGTCAACTCATATAATACCACTGCCTCTTCTACAATAGAAAGTATGATTTAAAGGAGAATAGGCCATACAGTTTTCTATGCTGGCCTAGTGCGGGTTGACAGACTTTATATACCATACAACTTCTTACAAATCGCTATAGTATACAGGATCCGTCACGATGTTTTCTCCGCCATTATAGTGAATATTATTATTATAATATAATTTAACTATGTCGAGTTCTATATAATTGTACACGATTTCCAGGCGGATACGGATGTTCTATCACTAGCTAAAAAAAGTATAGCAGCAACGTTAAGCGTTACGTCGAAAACGTTCCGCTTAACATACTGTTCTTTACAGCGTTGTGTTAAAGAGTTATTATCTTAAATTCTGATAGGTCGGTTTATTAGTTTGTCGGTGAACAAAGTATTTGGACTTCTTCAGAAGCGCTGGCAATAAACCCGGTTAATTGATGACTTTTTAAAAATATTGTGATAACGAAGTTTTCGGGCGTTTGTGAAAGATTTCTTGTTTTACTTAATAATTCATTCTAATTGCTTTGAATTGAGTAATTTATACTTTTAGCTTTATTTTGAGATTAATTAGAAAGTTTAGTGTTTTGATAGATTGTAAATAATATTTTGGAATATTACGTTTTTCTGTCTAATAGAAAAGTGTTAGATAGAAGATGGTCTGTGATTTCTGTAGGATATAAATTGTAATTTTAGGTTCTTTTTGTATCTCTGAGTGGCGAGACGAGCGCGCCGTTCGCCTGATGGTATGCGACTGCTCTGGCTCTGGTTGTAGCCAAAACAATGCTTGGCATTCAACTGCGCTCGCCATTCTGAGACATAAGATGTTAAGTCTCAATAATATGTCCAGTAGTTACTCTGGCTACAATACCCTCCAAACCGAAGCACAACAGTCGATGCCTAAACTCTATAGATTAGTTTTTTGTTTCAAACTCATGATTTACGCGTAAATTGAAAAGTTTAAATAATGTAGGTAATCAATAGTCGTAACGTATTCGTTTCTCCATGACTACGTACCTTAAAAACTGTTTTGTATCGTCTTTATCAGAAATTATGGGATAAAATATTTGCATTGCAGCAGTCCACTAACTGCACTTTTAAGGAGAGAATCAGAATCAGAATCCGATATTATTTATAGCTAGAATGTTAGAATAATATATTAAATAGCTCCTGTATATTTTTTAAGTGTCGTGGAAAAGATATTTAAGAGAACAAGAATAAGAGTTGAAGCCATCTTCAGTTCCTCTGAATTATTCCTTATCGTGCAAAAAATGTAAAATAGAAATACAAAATTACACAGACAGGAAAACGTTACTTCAGTACAATT
This sequence comes from Hyles lineata, assembly GCA_030180105.1. Taxonomy (NCBI): domain Eukaryota; kingdom Metazoa; phylum Arthropoda; class Insecta; order Lepidoptera; family Sphingidae; genus Hyles; species Hyles lineata. Next base: position 1,712,042 of record JARJEE010000040.1, read on the forward strand.
CCTTAGTTCAAGGTCATGAAACATGCACTTGTAAAAGTGACAATCGCAACTGACTCACTGTGTTTCCCTATAGTTTTTCACTACCAGGAAAATTCGCAGAATCCATTTCTCGGAACGCAAAAACACGGTTGAATGTCACGGTTTGATGGTTCTTATAGATTTTAATATTTATGCCAGGTACAAAATTTACATACCTACCTACAACCGTTTATGTGGTGAACGAAATAACAGGTAATTTAAGAAGTCTGACAGACTATTGGTAAGTAAATTACTAGTTTTAAGAATGTGCAATTTAGGGAATCCGTCAAATGTTTTTTTTAATGCCAAACTGTAAACTTCCGTGGCACAGTTGGTTAGACGCTGGTACCATCAGGTATTTGCTTCGGGCCTGGGTGTTTGTGAGACCGAAAAGTCTCTTGTAGTTCCTGATACCCACGACAAGACTCGATCTTAGTGTGGGGTCGGGACTATGTATGTATTTATTTATTATTTATTTAAGGAAATTAAAATACGACGATAGAAGAGGAGTTGTAAAGATTACACACGATTGAGTCTATCTCAGTGACTGAACAAAATGCCTCAGTGGAGTTGTATCTTCATTATTTTGTAGGTATGCTGCAGTGTATAAATAATATTAACGACAGTACCATTTTTTTATTTATTATCTGTCTGCAGTCAGGTATTTGTGCCTCGTTTTCTATAACATCGTGGGACGGAAGATGCAAGGCAAAACGTGGGTGTCCCTTTTGCACATCTGCCTATCCCTTCTGTGAAAAAGGCGTGACTTTATACCTATATATGTACTGTTCAGCCCCAGGAAGCAGTGGTAAGAAAGTATTTTTATAATCTAGCAAAAAATATTCAGTACAATATTGTCATCATTATATTTACAGCATGAGGCGCCAAATAAAAATTTATTTCACAAATGTGAAATCATAAAAATATTTTCAAAACACAGCCGATTCGATTAACGGTGCAATATACAATGTGCGTCACGCCGCATCGCCCGACCTCCCGGTGTGTTCGCGAAATATTTGACAGTCCAGTTGTAAAACTGACTTGAACACTTAATAAATGTCTGAATTTCGTCAACTGCGCGGCTGAGCGTCGGGGCGACGAAAGGGCCGTCATATCTGTATCGGGGTTTATTACCTCCATTTATAGTTTCCTTGTCGGTTAGTGTTTGAGGTTTGTTTAAGGAATATTAATAAATTAAATCATAGTAACACACGCTGTTTTTATAAGTTTTTAAGTAGTTGTATGTCATTGACTGCATCGGTGGCGTAGTTGTACTACGGTACGCTTGCAAAGCTGAGGTCTCGGGCTTAAATTCCGAGTCGGGCAAAGTGAAATTGGATTTTATCAGCCCAGAGTCAGGAATTTGTGCCCGATATGGCAATAGGCTCGCCACCTATCACATCGTGGGATGGAACATACAAGGCGAAATGCGGGTGTCCAGGCACCTCTGCCTACCCCTTCTGGGAAAAAGGCGTGAGTTTATGTATATGTATATGTAATATTGATCAATAAAATCATAAGATACACGGCGTTTTTAAAAGTTTTTAAGTATTTGTACGCCATTAACGCAAAACATGATTGATCTATTTTTTATTATCTGAATATCTTGCATGATTTATATACTCACTGTAGGTACTCATGATTGACATATGTAGTGATATATTATGCTGTCATCGCATCAATACGATTTAATACAAGAATATTGTCAAGAAACCACAAAAACGAAGAAGCGTATATATACAGTTCATTACAAATAATTCCCCGAGAAATTCGTCATCAGTCAATGCGACAAAATTGTTTATTTCGGTATATCTTGGAATTGGAGTGTGTAGCTAGCCTTGACTTTAACAGAGGTTACAACTACTATATTGTATAAGGTTACATTTTCAATATATATTGCATCATCTTTAATCACCACTGAACGCGGACTCATGTCACGTTTCGGGATATAGAGATCGATTGAGAGGGGTTAGGCCATAATAGTCCACCACACACAGTACCGTTTGGCGGACTTTATTTACCACTAGCTGTGCCCGCGAATTCGTCCGCGTGGAATTTAACAAAAACTTTATTTTTCTAAAATAAAATATTTTTTCTAAAAAAAAAATGTAGCCTAAGTTACTCCTTATTATATCAGCTACCTGACAGTAAAAGTCCCGTCAAAATCGGTCCAGCCATTTCAGAGATTAGCCGGAACAAACAGACAGACAGACAGACTGACAGACAAAAGAAATCTAAGGTCATTTTCGTTATAGGTATCGTGTAACGATATGTAGTTGGTTTTTTTTAAATTTTCACTTACGAACAGACACTTCAATTTTATTTATATGTATAGATAAAAAAACCTTGTTACATTCTCTAGGGTATGCGGGGTTCTTTACGATTTCCTTCATAAATGTATATAATAATATAATGATTAAGATATTTATTTAATTTCATAGTGCAATACCTATAATTACTAATTAGCACAGCTGATTTTTTTGTTTTGTTTGTACGCGCTAATTTCAGGAACTATTCTAATTGAAAATGTATTTCAATGTATGACCGAAAAAAGTCTCTGCACATGGGCAAAGTCGTATTCAGCCGCTAGTCTATAAAAACAGTACACAAACACTTGTACTACGTGATGAGTAGTAAACAAGTGCAGTAGGGTCATCAACCCCGACACCTATATCCAGCAGATTAGTTCGAATTATCTAATAATGCACAACCCGCCCGCGCGGCCACGCCGCATTCAATTAACAATCTTCCACTTGCATCATCTCAATTTTCACTAGAATTTCAAATCAAATTTGTACGAAGAGTCATTATTTATGATACTGCGAATTAGATACAATCTCTTTCTCTCTCTCTTTGAGTCAATTTTCTCATTGTTGATGGTCAATTTTTTTCTTAGTAATTTTTTTTGGTTATGATTTTTTAGGTAAGCTTTCGTCAGTCGACAAAATTTTGCCGGCATGATCAATTCCTTATAGATTGTGTTATCACGATAAAGGATTTTTCTTTTTCATCAAAATAAAATTCCATCATATCAAAAACGATAGTAAACAGCTGTCTTGGTCTAGTCGTATACCCCATGTATACTACTAGACCAAAACAAAAAAAATATCTTTAAAACTTTTTCAGAAATAGCCCTCTGAAAAAAATGTTGCTCATAATCATACAGCAGATAAAATGTTCTCGCAAGAAGTTTATCTCGATGTAATGGATGGGGGGAGGTGGGGAGACGGAGGCAGGGGAGGCTAAAACAACGCGTAACATCTCATTGTAGTTGCGCTAGACTCGACGTGTGACAAATTGGAGTAGTATCATGTATTACTGCGCTGCTGACGTAGTGTTATTTGGTTGGGAGGATTCCATATTTTATATGAAAGTGTTTTTTTTTAAGTTTCTCAAACAAAATACAATTATGAGTACCAAACTTGATATACTTTAATAATTACAAAGAAAAAAAAAAGGAAAGTGATTCAATACGTAGTTAATAAAAGCAAAAAATAATTATTTTAATGCGCACTAAAAGGGTCAACCAAATATGGATGGAAACATGACCAATAAAAGTACTTTTAATTGTTTTTATGAAGCATGTAAGTGTCCGGAAATAGCCGAACTGATGATTGAGGACTTAAAGTTTAGGTATTCAGAGATCTGTCTGACTACCACGGTGGTCTAGTTGTACTACAGTATTATTGCAATGCTGAGGTCTCAGGTTCGAAACCCGGGTCGGAATAAGTAATATTCGTTTCTATATATTAAGTAATCCTGAAATTGTAAACTTAGTTATTCTACTCCAGGGAGACAATGTATGAAAACCATGCGCAGACTATAGATAGGTGTGGCTTTTTGGCTTTGTTTTACTTAAAGATGTGTGTTTGAATCTATGTAACGATTTAATTTTTAAATACATTTTATTTTAAATGACTAGTGAGTCTTTGACCTAACATTGAAGAAATAAACTCATAGTTAATATGTTTTTTGTTGAGACTGGTCGGAGTTTTAATTGCCTCTTTGATGTTTGCGTCACTTTTCCAAGTAATTCGATGCCATAAAAAAAAACTTATTATGTTCTAATTCCCACGAAATGTATTTTCAAATAACAAATCGTAAAAGTATTTTAACCTTTAGTTTGGACGCAGAGAAAAAAACCTAATAAAGTAATTCATTTTATTTTATTGTCGAAATTTCTTGCAATTTTGATATCAATCTTAATAAAATTGCTTCTGTCACGGTTTTTGTTTGAATATATTACATATATTAGGTATTTATTGGGTGAATCTCAGATTTTATATTTTTTTAACTATTAGGACAATATGACTACATAATAGTAAAAATAGTACCTTCTAAGTATAGTTTCCTCCATAGAGAGGTGGTTATCTCTCGTTGACCAATATAATTATGCCAGCCTTGAAACCGAATATAAATAGGATGAAACAAAATCATGATATTGAGTTTTCAATATAGTTTACTATGTTTGATAGGCCAATGTCCTATCGCTAACTAAAGGAGACGGGCAAAACTTGATGGAACCTTGGGCTTAGCCTTACAGAGTTGGTTTATGCTTAATTTTATAGGGATGAGACCAGTAAATCCAAATTAAAAATCAAAATCTTTGCGCCAAATGGGAGTAAAGTATTAATCGGTATTTATTACAAAATAAAATTACCAAAACTGACATGTTTGCATGTGCAACCTTTTTAAAGTATATGGATGGTGCTGGCAGTAATTAATAATAAGAATAAAACAAAATTGTTATTTCAACTAACCAAAAATAGCAAAATTCGACACACCACGCATCCATTTGCAGTACAGTACACGGCGAGCTGTCGCGTGCAAACATTTACCCAATTATGAGAAGCATACGACGGTTACACAGTAATAAAGCAGTATTGACAGTGTTATTGTTAATATTTAATTATGTTTGTCTCATTTGACGAATTGATGCCATAGTTAATGGCTTCATATAACTGAAATGTTGAGACCGAATTAAACATTCCATTAAATTTTACATCCTTATGTGATGTTTGCTAAAACAATGTTTACTTACTCTGATGGGTTATGCAAGGGCAAATATCATATTATTATTTTTGTGGAGTTTACCCCGGAAAGGAATTTTCTAAAAGCTCTTATTTAACCTGTAACTCTAGGAGCTAAACATAGATCGAAAATTCACATACAAAGCATTGACCCCGCACTAATATCGAGTCTTGTGTAATTGGTATCAGAAACTATCAAAGAGTTTTCGGTCTAATAAACACCCAGAACGGAAAACAATACTTGTGGATCAGACAAAAAAAATCTTATTTTAAAATACTTTATTGTAGACCAAGCAAACAGACATAAAATATACACAAAAAACGTAAATAAGTGTAACAAACAGCGTGTTAGCATTGTCTTAGTGCGGCGATGGAATATATTATATTTATTTATTCATTGGTCATGTGTATTGATAGTCAATCACCACGCACTAAAACGGTGAAGGAAAACATCGAGAGGAAACCTGCATACCATAGCGGTTTATAAGAATTTCTATGGTATGTAAGTCCGCCAACCCGCACTAGGCCAGCGTGGTGGACTACGGCCTAACAACAGCCTTACAAACTATTTGTACAGGAGTTCCCAAACGAGGTAGAGTCTATATAACGCCAGTTGTCTAACTTATAATCTACATAATGTGTAAATAATATTGTAAAATGACGTACTCGTATAATTGTGTATCATTTATATTCTTCATCGTTAGCCGCGGTATGTCATGTCACTGAAACATTATTTGGAAATATTCAATAGCTTTTTATACATACATATATCAATTAACGGCTTTTACCCAGAAGGGGTAGGCAGAGGTGCTACCAGGCACCAACATTCCGTCATTCGTATCATATCGGGCGAGCCTATCGCCATATTTGTCACAAATTCCTAACTCCGGGCTGATAATGAACCGGAAAATCTAATATCGCTTTGCTTCATGCGGGACTCGAACCCAAGACCTCAGCGTTGTAATTGTATACCGTAATACAACTATGCCGCCGAGGTAGTCAATAATTAAAGGACTTCAAAAAAAGAAGGAGGTTCTCAATTCGATTGTATCTTGTTTTTTAAATATACCAAATTATAAATTAATATGATTCACAGAAATATAGAAAATGCTACGAAAAAATAATTGAATATTGTATAATCATTAATTTTTTCCTGAAGCTCAAAAATTGCACTGTTACTGTTTAAAATAAAGTGTTCATAATACAAATGGAAAAATCATAAAGAATTGATTACAGACTTTGTATAACCTCTAACCTCATCAAAGTAATTATAGGGCCATAAAATTCGCGACCTTATGTTTCATTTTTTATTGCACTGATTCGGCCAATAAGTAAACCGCTCATGTGATGTGAAGCAAGTTATGCTAGCACAATATTACAACGATTATAAAAAGAATTAAATAAAAATAAAATTGATTTTTTTGAGTATAAAATAAAACTGCAAAGTATATTGATATAATTTCCATTCAATAGAAAATTATTACTGCTGCCCATGAACAATTACGGCATTGGATTGTAGGTGCGTTGTTTGTGTATTAATATTGTATCAGCCCATATACGTCCCACTGCAGGGCACAGGCCTCCTCTACAATCAATAGTAAGATAAAGAGTGGTTAGGCCATATAGTCCTCCAGGCTGACCTAATGCGGGTTGGCGGACTTTACATACTATAAACATTATTATAAATCGTTTTGGCATGCAGGTTTCCTCACTCATGTTTTCCTTCACCGTTTTAGTGCGTGGTGATTGACTATCAACATACACATGACTCTGAAAGGTCAGAGGTGTGCCCTGGGAATCGAACCCGCGACCACCGTGAACATGTTGGCAGCTGTGTCTGGTCCGTTTACCAACAGGCCAGTACGCACTTTTTGTGTACAGCGACAACTACTTATCCCGCAAATTGATGTTTTAATTTGCACTGTATTAAGACACATATTATACATGATGTTCTGCCTGGATAAAAAATAAATCTTTTAATAATACATATTTATTTTAACACTCACAATATATGTTAGTGTAGTAATAATCTATTATTACCGTAATAACTTGTGAACAAAGACATGACCATCATCTAGATGATGCGTTGATTATTAGCTAATGCGCGATAAATTAGCACCTGGCTTACAAGAAGTCCGAAGGTCATTCTTACATACTAGATTCATATTGATTAGAAAATTACTATTGCAACTAGGTTGTATTTAAGTGCCGGAGAGAATATGTAGGTCGAGTTTAAATCCAGATTATCCAAATACAATAAATCTTGTAACTTTTTAAACTTGACAACTATCCTTAATCTGTATCAAAGTGCGTGGTGATAACGGACCAGTCGAATGTCAATATGTTCACGGTGGTTGCTGGTTCTAATCCCATCCCTAATTGTAGCAACAAAATAATAAATAGTTATACAAATAATACAGATCGCACACTAATACATATACAAATCGTGTGCCTCGGGTATCAGAAACTACGACAGATTTTCTGGCTTCAAAATAGCCAGACCCAAAGCAAACATTTATGGGCCGCATAAAAAAATATTGCGTCGCAGGGATCTAATCTGCATACTCCTATTTGACAACTATCTTTTAATCTATGACACGACGGACTTAGAAAATAAGCTCCAAACTTTAAAAAAAATATATTTTGAAAGCATACAATATTAAATATAATGCAAAATAATGAGATAAAAGAATTGATAATTAATAAAAGAAACAATATGTAAATTAAACTTAAAGCTTAAACGCCCGCCAACTTCAAAGCCCCGCGTAGGTTTCCGCGAAATGAAAAATGAAACAAATGTAGAATGATAAGCAACGTTCCGCGTACCGTGAATCATCACTGATAACGGCAAATAAAGTTCGAGCACGTACGCAAAGATTAACTAATGCAATTGTTTGACCGCACTTTCCTGCATTAGTTTTGCGAAAGTTTTTATGGACGTCAGAGTTCCGAAAAGCTGACTGTTTTTGTTATTAAATAACGCGAATTTTCTTGTTGTTTGTGCAATTGGAGTAATCAGTAAAATAAGTCAGTTTACTATATCAGCCCATATATTTTCCACTGCAGAGCGTGGGCTACTACAATCGAAAGTACGATTGAGAGTGGTTAGGACACATATTCCATCACGCTGGCCTAATATTCTTACAAATTCGCCTTAGTACGCAAGATTTACTCACGATGTTTTCCTTAACCGGTAAAGTCTGTTTAATATTAGTACTGAGAACGTAGATGAAATTGATAGATTTAAGCTTACTGTAGTACTTTATTTCACGAAAACATGTTGAATAAATATTCTTTTATTTATAATTATATTATTTCAATGAATGGCGAGACGAGCATACCGTGCGCCTTTGGGTGTGTTGTTTGATTTGGCTCCTGTTCATGAGCGGTTGTATCTCTTGCCATTAGGCGAACGGTATGCTCGTCTTACCATTCATAGTAATAAAAAAACGTACCCAGGGGGCTTCTCACATATGAGAGACCATCAGTTTTTTAAGGCATTGAAATTTTTTGACATAATACGAGTAAACCACAAGGTCCAATAAATATTAAAAAAGCTACTAGTGTCCGTCAAAATTCTCTAAGGTTCAATGGTAGGTGTCACATCTGTATCAATGACAATACTAGAGCAGAATCTCGTTCTAGGCCCAGAAGGCTAGGAAGTTGGTTATGCTTAGAAAGACTGGTCAGCGGGTAGAGTCGACATTCGCTTGTTGCTTTCTGGTTACATGAACAGCTCGAGAAGCGAATTCATGCGGCCCGTCCTATATAAGACTTCAAATAGGGACCCAATAAAATAGTTAGTTCGAGAAATCATTTACATACTCAGAAAGCCCAATAATGATAATATTGAGCTGGACTGATACGCGGAAGGAAACAGAAACTCTTGTCGAAATGGGACGTCCAAGGCAGCTAGTAACATACGAGATAGCTATCAACGGCTTATAGCCAGATCAAGCATTCTTTGGGACCCGGTTCGGCCACAATGCCCTACAATTTTCTTCTGTTAAGTTAAAGTGACTTCCTTTGACCAAGGAACCTTCAATAACAATGACTAACCAAACAAATTCATCCCAGCACCGTGACATCATTCCACTGCAACGGTCCGAAAACCATTATATCAATACCGTTAAATGACATTTGTATGTAAATGCATAATTATTAACAACAGAGAATAAGCGTGGCATTGTGTTGTGTGTGTGCGAGTGTGTGTGATTGTGTGTGTGTTTTTGTATTTTTTGCGCCGCCTCACCGCGCAACAGAAGGCAGTTCCCAGAATGTTCCGTGGTGTAATGACAGTGTTTTGATGCTGTAACGGGTATCGGTGAGTGATGTTTGGGATGATCAAATCGTGATTAGCCTACATACTTCAAAGGCTTTTCATCAAATCGAAGGTGATTAAGGTGACCGAGGATACCTTCGAACGATTAATATTTTTATGGGGTCTTTTGATACCCTCCGTGGCGCAGTTGGTTGGCACAAATATTTGTCTTGGGTCTGAGTGTTTGTGAGACCGAAAAATCTCTCATAGTTTCTGATACCCATGACATAAGACTTAATTGATCTTAATGTGGGATCCGGATTATATATGTGACTGTTTGATATTTTTAGTTAATTACGAAGTTATGAATATAGAAAATTGCTGGATTTAGGTAGATTCAAACAGGTCGCTGCGAAAATTCGTAGCGGAGGCCTATGTTCAGCAGTGGACTTCTTGGATCTGAGGAGATGTAGGGAGAAAGAGAAAGTTCCCTTTCAAAGTAATGAATGTGTGTACTGATATTATAGGCCAGTTATTTGTCTTCATGCATGGTGGTCTAGAATTTGGTCGCGAGTTAGAATCCCAGGGTAACTGACTTTTCGAAGATATGTGTATTGTTCAATCAATTAGCACGCAATTTAAAGATAAAGTAAAATGTCGGGGAATATCTCCATATCATAGATTTTGTACAAGAATTTCACATTTGAAGCCCGCCAATTTGCATTATACTTTAACTATACTATGTTAGTGTGGTCCACAGGTATTTGTTACGCTAATGGGTGTGTCTATTTATTTTATCTATTTTTTATTGCAATAAGTGGCGAGAAGAGCATGTCATTCGCCTGATGATAAGCGAGATAACCGCTTATGGACAGTAACAAAACCAAACAACGCAATTAATTACAGAGTAGTCCACTGTGCTCGCTATACTGAGACATAAGACGTTTCCATATATCCTGTAGTTAGTCTGGCTACAATGTCCTTCAAACCGGAGCACAACATTGCATTTACACTGCTGTTTGGCAGGAGAACTAGATATTGCTGTAGTACTTACTTAGACGGCTTTTCATATATGAAATAAAAGTACCACCAGTATTTTTAGGACATATGTAGGTCAAAACTTATCTAGGTCAAGTATTTTCTTTAAATTTCCTAACTAGAACGTGTAATGCACTAACGTCTAAACTTAATAATGAGCGGGGTGCGTTGTTATTAATTAAAACGGGACAATTTCATACAATTCCGCCATTACACGGTGCGTTTAACAATAACGTACGGGTCGGAGATATTTGGGCCGGATTAATATGACTCGCTCCGGATAGAAATTCCTTTGCAACGCGCTTGGGTATGGTGTGTAGTGAAAGATATGCTATAGACTAATATTTCAAAATTAATCATATATAGGAACAATGTATGAATTCATTAAAATATACGCATACCTATAGATAAGTATTAAATTCAGATTTTGAAAATACTCCATCAAAATTCCTATGACGTGTGATTATTGTAATTCGATATGGTTTTCCTTCATGTTTTTGTGAGATAGAAATATACTTTATCTTTCTTAGATTACATTATTGCCAAGAAGCCGTGTATAAAGATTATTCGTTCTTCAATAACTTATTGATTCTAGGAAACGCTATGACTTTGTGATGGATTTTTACGAGACAATGATATGACCCATCTAAAATTGGTTAACAATGAAAGATTAAATCCAATGTCCACCTTTTACAAATAAATAATTTTACATTAAATAATTGATTACTATAGATTGGTGGATACTTTTAGTAAATACTACGCAAAATATCTCCACTTGAGCTGGATCACACACATTCCATTGCTGAGAGCACCATGCGTGTGACAGTTGAACGTTTGCCAAAAACGTCGCGCTGGCCACTCTACGCTGACGCGCGGCGTCGCTCGCCTACTGGCTGACAGCACTGGCGCGAGTACTGGCGGGAGCATTGCCGGAAACACTCGCTTCTCTACTGGACAGCTCTCAAACATCTCGCTCTTTTCATTGCTGGAATTTTCTTAATATTTAAATTATTATTTTTTTACTGGTGGTAGGTCTCTCATATATGAGAGGCCATCTGGGTTGGTACCACCGCAGTGTCTATTTTTCCCGTCAAACAGCAGTGTAAATGCACTTTTGTGTTTCGGATTGAAGGGCATTGTAGCCAGAGTAACTACTGGACATATTGAGACTTAATATCTTATGTCTCAGGATGGCGAGCGCAGTGGAATGCCAAGCATTGCTTTCTAATTCAAGGTGTTGTTTGGTTTTGCTACTGTTTATGAGCGGTCGTATCGCTTATCATCAGGTGAACGGCATGCTCGTCTCGCTATTCATAGCAATAAAAAAAATACATGTAAAGCGTCAATTGCGATCCATGTGAAACGCCTATTTTCAGCATACTTATGTATAGGGCTTTCTTTTGTTAGAGAGACAGATAGATAGAGAGAAAGCGTACATTTCTTAATGGTATTCAGGGTTGTAATGGACTGCCGTGCTCAATGGGTAATTATGGGCTGATACAGAACCGAATATTGTCATTGAAAGCAAATTAAATAGAAAGAATATTGTTAAGTAACTACAAGTAGTATAATAAGTTCGAAGATAGACAATATTAATTAAACAAGTATCAATTCATGTTATTAAAACTATGGTTCTGGTCTGACAGCCTCCGTGGCGCAGTTGGTTGGACACCGCCTGTGAAACGAGAGGCCGCGGGTTCGATCCCCGCACCGAGAGAAATGTTTGTTCGGCCCACAAATATTTCTTCCGGGTCTGGGTGTTTGTGAGACCGAAAAGTCTCTCATAGTTCCTGATACCCACGACACAAGACTCGATCTTAGTGTGGGGTCAGGACTATGTATGTGACTGTTGGGTGCTATTTATTATTTATGGTTTACATCTATAATTTATTTCAAAACTTGACTTCAGGTAACGACTGGAGTGGCGTTTTAAACAGAAATAGATTTACATTTGGAAAACGGAATGAAGATTTTGACAAAAAAAAAAAAAATAGTGTTTTGATAGAGTTCATGGTATGTGGTTGGAATATAAAAATAAAAAAACAGTAGTATTTTGATGGATGTCCTGATTGGTCTCATGGAGAAATGTAGTACAAATGTAAGTTAAACAATTGGAGAATAATATTGTTATTGCACGAGACGAAATTTCATTCCTAGTCAGAAAAAACCCTTCCTAGAAGTATATTCAACCAGTTACGTTGTGATAGAACTAACTGAGAATCCGCGGTCATTCCTTACATTATCTACCACAGTTATATCCTTAAATTACTAACAAGACAGTTCAAATTCATGTCATAAGGATACTTATAATACAATATGTTTAACATTCAATAGGTTTTGTAGCGCGGGTTTTCCAGATTACACCCAGAAAACTTAAGACCGTTTCATGAAAATATACATACTTAATATTGTTAAATTATTGCACAGTTATTTGAAGTGCTTCCCCAAAACCATATAATTCTTGCATAACAATTATTTAAATCAAACAAATGTACTTTTATATGCATATTTTTCCACAGTATCGTAATTGTATTTACCATAGTTTTAGTACAAAAATACTTAAAAGAGGTTAAACACAAATATGTACTGCAGGCGTTTTCAAATGTAGACGGTCTGATTCGATGCGCTTATCGCCAAATTAAATTAAAGCGATATGTGAACCCTTCTCAAAAGTATCTTAATCAATCGTTAATTAACAAGATAAGTTGAGGACCATTAGTTGACTTTTTCAGCGGCAATTTTTTTATGCGCGAAATTGAAATTTGTGGAGAACAAAATATTTTATAAAAGAACAATTAAGTAAGTATTATTTTGTTATTTTCATTGCCTTATTGGTCAAGTGGGTGTACTCTTATCTAGGCCTTACCATGTGAACTGTGGTATTCTGGGTTCGATTTTTAAGATCAGTTAAATAATTTTGTGCAATATTTCAGCATATGATCAGTAGTGGGATGCTATAATCGAGTGATAATGTACTACCGGCTCGAATACACTTTTTTCTATCGCATATGTTTATGTGAAAAATGTAGGTACCTTTTGGAGAAATAATTTTTCAAATGAGTCGACTACCATCAACCAATTGTTTCTTCTATTCAATACAATCAAATCTTTTCTCTTTGTAACATTCGTTTAGATTTAGATTGCGATTATTGCCCTAGATAATTATAGATCCATGCCATCTAAAGACAGAAGTGATTGCCGAATACTAATGGTATTACTAGCACCTCTGCCTACCCTTAAAAAATAAGCGTGAGTGTATAGGTAAGGGCCAGGTCAGCCACCCTACGGAGAGCCGAGGTCGCTCGGAGCATTTACCTCGTACTAATAAGCGAACGTTTTTTTTCATTAGTCCGTGTTATGTCTGTGTTGTATCCTGTGTCATTGTGAACGTAGACATTTGATATGTGGGCTTGGGACCCACTGCTGGGGTTCGGTAGATAGGCTTTCATATTTTTAAAGGTATTTATTTAATATTTAAATTATAATATACATATCAAGGAGAAATTTCAAATGATCGCGAATTAGTATCATGACATGTCAACATAATTACTACATCTATACTAAAATAAAACGCTGAAGAGTTTGTTTGTTTGTGTCTATTAATCCCACGAACTACTGGTTCAAATTGAAAAATTATTTTTGTGTTAAATAGGTAATTTATCGAGGAAAGCTATAGGCAATATAACATCACACTATGACCAATAGGAGCGGAGTAGTAATGAAATATGTTTTATAAACGTGGAAATTTTATTCTTTTCGTGAGCTTGTACTCTGTCCAGTTGAAGTTACAATGCAATCAAGTCTGATGGGATCGTTCCTCTTAAAAATATCTAACGGGATAAGACGGGATGTTACAGGATGGGAAGATAAAAGCACTAGAGGACAGTGGTCATTTTGAGTTTTAATATAAACCAGTTAGGCGAAATAATATTAGGTTTCTGATGTGAACTGGAGCCAAAAAGTATATGCACTCGGGCGGAGCCGGGCCGGGCCGGGCCGCTAGTAATTCTATATTAAATTCTTTTCTCGAAAAATCTCCTCGGATATTAAAACAAGATCTCACTAACTTCACTAGTCTAAAACAAAAGGAAAAAAAGGGAAATCTCGTGGAAAGCGCATCGCAACCTTGGTGCTCGGCTCAGCATTGCGATCCAAATATAATCGCACTTCCTTTTGATGTTCCGAGATGCGAGTCCGCCATCTTGAAAACCTTGGTTTTGTCACAGAATATTCAAATACAGCGTAATATATTAACCATAAATATATCTCATACATTTGTTAATTTTATTGTAATATAAATCTCCGGAATTACTTGCGGGGATTCGAATTTGTGAAATATTTGGTAATAAGAAGGTAGGTAGAAATTTGAAAGAAATGCCGGCAAATATTCAAATGTATCTAAAAAATATATGTCAGTATAATTATTTATTTAGTAAAAAATATTTAACTGTAATTTTTTATATATAAAAAATATAATACCGTTACTTCAAAACACAAATATTTTACTCGTGAATCAAACAAAATTATTTTTCAATTTGCACTTATTTCCTTGAACCATTGGGGCTTAACGCATTCGGGTGGGCTAATGATCTTATTATTTGAATATAACTGTACTTTAAGGTACAAAGACGTAATCCGCTTTATTCGTAAAAATACGCCTAACTTTCGATGATTCGATGATCGTACGATCTCCTTCTCTCCTTCAGAGCAGATGTGCAAACTGATGTGATTAAAATGAATCACTTATACTTTTGTAACACTTTAATATAGCAACATGACACAGAGACATAGCAACGGCAAAAATACTATAACAGAAAAAGCAAATTCTGAAGTAACGTTTTAACATAGACAATACTAATTAAACAAGTATATATAAATTATATAAAGTATTTGCAGCTCTAATTTATTTAACACAAACCGATATTAATACTTCTTTCTCTCTTTCACTTTCTCTTCAGCCATAAGCCCACAGCTGAACGAAATCCTTCTCCAAGGATCTCAAAACGTCGTATTGAAATTGGTCTGTACGGTAATAAAAATATTCCTAAAGTTCGTCTACGGTTTACCGTCGCCGGAAGCGTTGTTATCAATATATTAAGGATATTATTTCTTTATTCATAATTTATTACATTAGACATGTTAATACTATTAGATTACGAGTGTAAATGCTCGTGTTTATATTGTGAAAAAAATCCTCATATAAAATTTGAAATATATATTTTTAAAAATTTACTTGCAGTTCCAAATTTCGCCACCCGTCCATAGTCTTAGACCATGGGGGTGCGACTTCGTACATGAAAAATATTGAAAACGATTATTTCGATTCTAGCGCCACTCTCCGGTGAGAACGAGAAATTATCTTGTAAGTGGACAAAATTTAATTGTTAAATCTTTGTAGTGTGCCACTAAAGCAAGAAATATGTTTTGTATGTTGATATAATAAATTTCTGTAATTTAACCAAAGTCAAGTTGATATTGGTTACAATATAAAAAATGAAAGATACAAATGAAATATTGAAATAACAAATTCGAAATTTCGCGCGTTTGCATAGCGCGCCCTTTGATGGCGAAATCGTGACGAAAAATTAAAAAAAGTAGAGTTGTGCATCTATCTCTGTAAATAATACTAATCTATGGTCTTAGACGAACTGTAAATTCAAGCGTAAAGAAGCTTGAGTTAAACTAAATACATGTACAACGCAATATCCCTTCTGCGCACTCATCTCTCAGAAACATTATTTTAGCGCATTGATTGCGCCGGCAATTTTGTCGTTTCACTGTGAATATTATGATGACTCAGTTTATGTCCATCGTGCCCGTACAATGACATTAATCCGACATTTATATGCTGCGGTGTGGGTGTGGGATCGTGATTTCTTGTAAAAGTCTAGACAGGGTTTTTAAGTATTTAGTTTGAGTTTTGATGTTTAGCATCGGTACCTATTGTGTAAGTAGACTAAATAATTAAGATTTAAGACTAAACTATTATAACAATATCTTAAATGTAACACGTGGTGAACAATAAAGTGTTATCTATCTATCTAAAACTGGTAATTTCATAAATTAAGGGAAACAAGAATTCTAGATGGAATGATGAATCAGTTTTTGTTTCACGTTCATTTTTATGTAACGTATTTTCTTTAGAACTCACAGTTTTACAAGATAAATATTTTTAGATCTTACATTTCTATGTAAAATTAGTAACACAAATGCATAAATTTACATACGTGTAGTTTGCAAATTAACATAATTAAAATGTAGCTTTTAACTTCTTTGTTATTAAAAATATGTTGCCATTTAGAAAAGCACCTTATTTCTTATTGATCTCCCGTCGTTAAGTACCTATCGATGATTAGAAAAATTAAAAATTCCAAAAGAGATAATCTCTAGATTTTTTAAATTTTTATTGAAATATATTTATAAATACTGAGAAATATTTTTACTTCAACTTGAATTATAAAATTGACTGCGACAAATTTAACTGCGTCTATGTGCGCAGTAAGTTAGCAACTGCGCATCGCACAAGTAACCCGCAACTGAGGTAATTATCCAATTAACCTTTAGTTAAATTGACGAAGTTTATTCTTTGTTTAAGTGAGAATTACTGTGTATAGAACCTTTGCTATGATACATCAAACGTGATGTCATAGTTTCAATTCTGCGAGATTTGATATACAAACTAGATCAAAACATTATAATCCAGCCTGTATACGTCTCACTGAACACGGGCCTCTTCTACAATCGTGAGATCGATTGAAGTGGGTTAGGCCATCATCTATCACGCTGTTCGATTACGACCTATATTAGGAAAGGCTTCGTGGCCCAATTGGCTAGACGCCGGCTGTGAAACGAGAAGCCGCGGGTTCGATCCCCGTACCAAAACAAATATTATGAATCACAAGTATTTGTTTCAGGTCTAGGTGTTTGTGAGACCGAAAAGTCTCTCGTAGTTCCTGATACCCACGACACAAGACTCGATTCTTGTGTAGGGTCAGGACTATGTATGTGACTATTGGATATATTTATTTATTAAAAGAAAAAAATAGTCAATATAATAAAAGTCAATATTGTGACAGCAATTTGCCAATCCTTTTACGATTAGGGCGAGAAGCATTCAACTATTTCAAGTTAACGATTCTATCTACATAATGCATAATGTGAAAATACATGAAATAACTGACTTGGTACTAGGCCCTATTAAAATCGATTAACTTCAATTAAATGGCGTGCATTAATTGCTAAAGGTAGAAAGTCAACCTGCTATGAATAGATATGATGGCTATCATTTCCTAGCTTCAGCTTCGACTAAGTAAAATTATTTGTGTTCACTAGATTTCCTAGTTACCTATAAAAAGTTGCTTTTGAATATTATGCGTCAGCTGAGATCAGTCAATAGTGCATTAGTAAGCGTTTAAATAAAAAATATGGATATATCATTTGCATAATTGGAACCATTAATTTTTTTTTATTCATTGTTGTTTTTTAAACACCGTTTTTTTATATGTTTGAATGTTTTTATTGACCCGTAGCAATCGTATAATTTCGTGTTAACTGTTTTTTTATATCAATGAATAGGGAGAAGATGCTGTTATTCGCCTGATAGTAAGCGAGATGACCGCTCATGTACAGTAACAAAACCTATCAATACTGTGAATTATAAAGCAATGCTTGGCATTCCACTGCGCATTCTGAGAGATAATATGTTAAGTCTCAATATGTCCAGTAGTTACTCTGGCTATAATGTCCTTCAAACCGTAACACAACAGTGCATTTACACTGTTTTTTGGCGGGTAAAATAGACATTGCGGTGGTACCTACCCAGGCGGCCTCCCACGTATCATTGGGCTACCACCAGAAAAATGACGCCTCTGTGATAAGTGCATCCACATAGAACAATGAGATGTGATCATCTTCATACGCCATCCCACAAAATTTCGAAAAATAATGACAATAAAACATCGAACCCAAAACCCCACGATTCCCAACCACAAGACAAAGCCATTGACAATGAAAGACAATGCCATGCGGGCGAGCATAACAATTATGGAAAAATCCGGAAGGCGTGAACCATGTCATATGTTAATCAGACGTGTATGACAGAAAGCATTTCTATGTATCCTTGTGCGTTGGCATCTTGCCTAAGCGTGGTTCCGGGTTCACATCGCGATACTAATTAATGCTGTATATAAGTACTGTATACTAAGGAATTTCGTGCTAATATTGGTATCTCCTTGAGTTTTGCTTCTTTGTTTTGTTTCATGAGGTGTTTTGGTTTCGGTGAGAAATGTGCTGTGTTGGTTCTGGTGTTTTGTTTCAATTTTATTCCTTGTTTGTTAATATTTGGGTATTCATTCCTTTGAATAAAAAATGTTATAAAAAGAAAATAGTCCAGCTTCTATTAATGAAGTTTCCCTTTAAATCCTGTGGAATAAAAAAAAATATAGATTTTAATTTGTTTACTATTTTTATTTGGTCTTATTTCACATTTGTGAAAGGTCGCGATGGAAACCAAATATAGATAGTTAGATATATAAAACGTTGATTTTGTCTACAATTAGTACAAAATAATTATAAAAAACATCAATACAAGTAATTATTACGAAATATATGTGCAATATTGTAGCCGCAATCAGGCCTCAGCTTAGCAATATCAATTATCGTACTATACATCCCACCTTCCTGACAACTATTTCTAGAAATCATTCCGAAAAAACATTGTTCATCACTCAAAAATGTCTCAGAGCAGGAATCAAACCCATAGCCCTCCGTAATGACAACACCAAGCGTACTAAAATATAATTATTAAAACGCAAATGCAATACGAAGATTTCTGTTACATTAATTCAACACTGAGTCACAGAGAATAAAAAATAATTACATGACACACGATTAAATCGACCTCCATTTTGTACAATAAAATATTCATTTTAAACCTTTACCTTGTATAGTAGTTAATGGATGAAATTACTTCTGGTTTCGATAATTCAAATGTTGAGAGGATTTAAATTCAATGGTTATTTTATAACACGCAAATGTATGACAAATATCTTCAAGTATAATAACAAATCACAAAGCAATGCTTGGCATTCCACTGCGCTGGCCATCCTGAGACATGTTAAGTCTGAATATATCCAGTATTTACTCTGGCTACATTGTCTTTTGAACCGAAACACAACAGTGCATTTACACTGCTGTTTGGCGGTAGAAATAGATAATGCGGCTCCCACACATGAGAGACCTACCACCAGTAAAATGTAAAGGCAATTATGGAATTAGTGTAACCTACAGTTCGCCGAAGTTAATTCCATCAAAATGACATTGGAGCCTATTGTTGGTATATCATTTATAATATCCATTACCCGTCACCTCATTTTTTCACGTTTTACTTCAGCTGAGACTCGAACCTAGAACGTCACAGTGCATAGACGGTGAGTTATTCGAGTCATTTCACCAATAAGGTTACTCTACTAACGAAATCATATTTTGAAACGGGTGTAAAGTCTAAATGTGGTTAGTATTAGTGGCACCGCTACCTACCCTTTCAGCGATTAGGGCGTGAACACATAAATACATTATAATTTGTAATGAAGTGATGAAACGCCGTTGTCTGTAATCAATACTTCCAATGGATTTCAATTAATTAATAAGTGCATTGAACGGTGTCTCTTATTACCTGCACTGGTGTTGTATGGCCTAAGTTATAAGATCTGACATAAACTTCAGAGAATTTAATTTAAAAAAAAATTCGAACTGTCGAACTCCGAGTCATGACCCTACACTAACAAGATAGTATTAGGATGTAAGAGGGGTATGGGTATTAGAAACTCCAAAAGCTTTTTTGATACTTTTAAAACCTAGACTCAACCTCTTGTTTGGCATTCGCCTCACAGATTATGCATGAGATTGTAAATTGAGTGCTGTACTGCGGTACTGCATTGTATCAGCCCATATACGTCCCATTTCAGGGTACGGGCCTCCTCTAAAATTGAGAGTACGATTGAGAGGGGTTCGGTCATATAGTCCTCCACGCTCTCCTATTGCGGTTTGGCGGACTTTACATAACACAGATTTTTTTTACATATTTCAATGGCATGCAAGTGTTGTCACGATGGTTTTCTTCACCGTCAAAGTGCGTGGTGTTTGACTATCAATACGAGATGACTCCGAGAAGGTGTGCCCTAGGATTTAATTGTGCAGATCTATTCAAAAAGGCATATGAAAAATTGTGAAAATTGCATTGGTCACTGTGATAGCTTTGCAATCACCACACTGGCAATCCATGTGAATTCAATTATCCTACATATAATACAGCTTATACATAAAAATTGTAGAAATCGCTTCTATATTTTCCTTGTACTCGACAATGTCTTACAATTAAGTCGTTAGACACATCAAAAAGCGACCGTTAGTAGTTTCCCGTTCTTAAATATTCACGAAAGACAACTTGCATTGTTTATTTTCTTGAAACAAAGACATAATACCAATAAATATACCGAGAGGTAATTGTTTTCTATTTGGACGGCTAATCATAAAGTAAACGAACTTCCTGATTCCACTTGCGGAAAGTATCTGTATTCAGGTCACTTTCGACAATAATTGACCAGAGAAGTTATTAAGAGAGGTCAGTGTTCAGCAGTGGGCTATGTTCAGTGGTGTTCCTTTAGTTGAAAATGATGATAATTCTATCTAAATAGCTCTTAATACTAGCTAGCATGTAGTCTCTTTACCGTGAGAGTAAGAAAAACCTCATGCATCAGTATATAATTAGAATACCATCTATGAATAAATGCAACACCATCTTAATTTCGGACACAAAGCACTGTATAAACTGAACATACAGGGAGAGATCATGTCCAGTATTAAGACACACACGTTAAATAAAAATAAAACCCAGCAAAAATATACCAACAAAACAACTAGCAAATCGGCAACAAAAATCCGTAGCCACTGAAAAATTCACATCGAATTTCCCGCCAATTATCCGACATATCCATAAACTGCACAAAGCCAGGGAAAATGTACACTTGCTACCTCCAATTATATATGGTAATGCGGTGTTATTATCGTCGACTGGACACGCCATGGCGGACTCTACCAGCGACTCTACCAGCCCGCAATAAGGGCTTCGTGGCTCTTTGAAAAATCCACCATTAATAAATGATTTGATGCAAGCCGCGGAGGGCGTTTTACACAGTTTGTAACTGTGTACGGTGGTTTATTTTCGTATTGGGTTGAAAGGACATTTTTATGCTGGCTCTAAAAAGCGAATGAGGATTACGTAAAGCCATGTATGTTGATTTTAGCTGCTCAATAAAATTATGCAGATCTGTCACGTATTAAATATTTTTGGTTGCATTTATTTCGCCTTAAAAATAAATTAACTAATTTTTAAATAGAATATTGAGTGCGTTTTATTTTGGCCATTTTCATAAAGATTTAAGTTTAGCGAATCGTTTGCGAAAATATTTTTTTAATAAAAAAAATCTACCAAACAGAGTGCCTAACCTAAGGGTTCTAATTTAAAATTTCAATAAAGTATTTCCCACTTAACTACCACTAAATCTACAAGGTGAAAAAACACATCAACTATATTGATTAATAATTCTTCAAAGTCCTTGGTTATTTTTCATTCCATGACGTCAGTTGCAACATGTCCTTTCAATTTAAATATTAAACAGTCAGGTCACGCGATCGGTACATCTCTGCGATATATGAGGACAGTCCAATCTGCTCTACATTTTCTCACCAAATTATCTCTACGGCCAAGGTTCGTTTTAATAGTGCACGGCCAAATTTGTGTTTACTGCTACTCCGTATATAGAATTGGGGTAGAATGTTCGACTAGTTATGTACTTTGTGGAGTATATAGATGTGTTGTAAAGTAGAGTAATGATGGCGTAATTGTTTCTTTAATTAAATTCAAATTGATCAAGTATACACTTATATTTACATATCTTTGGCTCCCTATAGTTATCCGGCAGAAGTTAAAAACAAATTACTTACATTGCATTTATTAAGAATTAGCATAATTTGTCTAAGCATTGGACCAATGAGAGCGCGTTTATTATAATGGATTTTTGTTCTTGACTAAATTTTTACGGTAATCTTTTGAAAGAAAACTTAGTATCTTGTAAAAGGTGTCACATCTTCAATATACAATAAGATATTGTTGATAGCCTCCGTGTCGCTGTTGGTTAGACACCGGCTGTGAAACGAGACGCCTTGGGTTTGATTGCCGCACGGCGGTAAATGTTTGCGAGGATCAAAAATATTTGTCCGTGTTTGGGTTTTTGTGAGACCGCAAAATCTGTCGTAGTTTCTCATATCCACGACACAAGACTTAAATTTTCTCAATGTGGGGTCAGGACTATGTATATGACTGTTACCACCACTCTCAATCATATTCTCGATTGTAGAGTAGGCCCGTGCCCTGCAGTGGGACGTATATGGGCTGATACAGATACAGACAGATATGACTGTTAGGTGTATAATTTATTCATATTCATTGCATTTTTTTGTATCTTTTACTATATTTCCTTCTACAGACCAGATAAAATCCACTGTAATCACCAAAACCAAACACATTTGCTAATCTTCACTATAGTGCGGCCACAGCAACGTGCTCGCTGACAGTTATTACGCTAGCCGGTGACAGCTCGCCGCGTCAAGGAGACACGTCTAATGTCAATGTCGCTGTCACAATTAGCACGATACTACGGCAATACTGCAGTATGGTACTGCAGTTTTTGGGTGCTTGGTAGTATGATTTGTAGGGTGAAAGTATTCGCTGTTAAGTATACTAGGTATTATATAAAATAATATAAAATTCGAAGTTAAAAGAGTAGTGGTGGTAAAATTGATGCCGCAGAATTAATTTTATTTGTGTAAGAAATATCAATTTGGATTATGGTTCCACATCCTCCTGGCATCGTTTTCCTCATTTTGCATTAGATCCATAAAAGAACTACAAATTATCACCTTCCTTCATAAATACTCTTAATATTTCAGTGATGTAGAGCAATATTACGGCAATGGGTTTACAAATAAGCGAATGCTAAAGAAAATTGAAAAGCTATACTGTCAGAAATCAGCTATTTTAGCTCGTGTACTAAAAAAATTCAAAATGCCAACCCGCACTAGGCCAGCGTGGTGGACTATATGGCCTAACCACTCTCAATCGTACTGTCGATTGTAGAGTAGGCTCGTACCCTGCAGTGGGAAATATATGGGCTGACACACACTAAAAAAATCAGTTTATATGATGACCAATAAATTTACTGTTATAAACATCGAAGACTAGTAAATATCATAGACTGACCAAATCGACATAACAAGAAGAACGTAGGTGTTTTAATGTGAATGAACGGAAAGGGGAAGGAGAGCAGAGGGGGGACAATAAAGCGTATTGAATCCCCGCTATATACAATAGAATTCAAACACATAAAATCGCGTACATTATTGCCTATAATAAGAATGGCCTTATTAAGCAGGTCATGTTTACCTATAACGGAACGGATTAACATTGTAATGAAATGTATTGTTTGCACCGTATTATTTTTATTAGGTTTCTGTGTCGACATTTATTTTGGTAATGAGGGATTAAGAATTTCGATGACATCGCCAGCTCTTGGCAGAAAAATGTGACGTAAGTTTGTTGTTTATTTTTCTGCTTGTTTTTTACCTGTTTTGAGAAGTAGTTTTAGTGGAATGGATAACCACTGGAGTAAGCGTGTTCAGAAGTGGAGACGGCGTCTTGGTAAACGTAGTGTGGGACGCCCTCTGGCCAGATGGCGGAACGACTTGCACAAGAGGCCCGGCAGCGATTGAATGCATAAAGCAGCAGAGCGGGCTCTGAGGCATAACTTGGGAGAGGCCTTTGTCCAGTAGCCGACTGCTACGGGCTGATGATGATGCTGTTTTAGTACAAGCTAGTTTACCAAATCATAACTGGCATAATTTTAATAGTTGATGTTGATTAGTAGCATGGTAGTGACGGTTGTGCCTTCATTATTCTTTTAATATTCTCCAAAAAAGGTAAAAGGTAGGACTCTGCATAAATAGAAAATATGCCTCTAAAACGCTATACTATAAGGTTTTGTATATTAATTAACTCCTAAATAATTTATAATTATAATGGGTTTATTGTTAGATCTTGTTATTTAAGATATTAGTGTGGGCGTCCTTTTTCCAATTTAAGAATAATGATACCTAATACGAGTATATTATACCTACCGGTTATAAAGTAAGTGGTA
The DNA here is from genome assembly GCA_030180105.1 of Hyles lineata. NCBI lineage: Eukaryota > Metazoa > Arthropoda > Insecta > Lepidoptera > Sphingidae > Hyles > Hyles lineata. The sequence goes on from JARJEE010000040.1 coordinate 1,736,641, forward strand.
TAATATCCGAATATCTTGATATTGAAGAAATTAGTTCACTCAGTATAGGTGCCTATGCTTCCCTAATGCGCATGCGCCATGGCGTATTAGACGATTTGCATGGGGTGGTCAGTAATTTAGCCCTGCCAAAATATGCCGAAAGCCCAGTTACATATGCATAAACTTTTCGGTCTCCCTCGGGTTATCAAAAAGTGTTATCTTATCGCCTAAAGAACTTAAGATAAAAAGAAAATATTGATCAATATGCATAGAAAAAAAACATTCCTTTAAGAAACATAAAAACATATTTTTTTGAGTAACCGTACCAAGCCCTTTTGGAACCATTGCCAAGTATACATTTATACGCAGTATACGTATTTACCCGATCGGTGCCAATTTTCTGTATTTTGTCATCGCACGACGTTTATTCATTTTATTTAAAAACAAAATTAAATATCTCGATAATAAAAGTATAATATCACTTATACCAACATAACACATGTAGGGGTGTAATGTTGGCAACACCGAGCGGGAAATCATTGCCTCCGTGTGTATTTCCAACGCATTTCTCCCGAAAGTTTCCGAGCGGCCTCGTTAATTTTCATTACTACTGAAAAGAGAAACAAAATGATAGTCGTCGGGTGTGAGTTTGCGCGGTATCCATTTGGTTCCGTATATAATTTTAACAAAATATGTTCAATATACTCAGAATATTGAAATTGAAACGTAGATGTGGTATTAATTAGGCATGTATTTTTATTATAAATATATATTTTTTACATTTTTTTTATTGTTGCCCTGAAGTTACTGCTCGATAAGTCCAGTGTCGTTGAAATATAGTATGATATTTTTTTTATAATAAGTTATTCGACATTTTTTTTTCATTTTTCGATTCATAAAGATAATCATATTGTATGTTCCGTCCCACGCTGTTATCGCCACATCTGGCACAATTTCCTGGCTCCGGGCTGGTAATGAATAGAAAAATCCAATATCACTTTGCCCGGCCTCAGATTCAAACCCGAGACCTCCATTTTATAACCGAAATGTAGCACAACTACGCCACCAAAGCAGTCTTACGTAAAGCAGTGCTTAATATAGTAATTAAACAATCTAAATAACCTAAAGGAAAGTTTTGTAATAACCTACATTACTGAAATAGTATACTGAAAGAGGATAATTATTGGTTACGTAATAATTATAAAGGGAAATTTCATGAACGTTTTCTCTGAATCATCGGATAGGTCACATTACTGCGCTGTAATGCTTATTACGATGTAATTCACTTTATTACGAATTCACAGTTAAATAATTCTGAAAACGGAATTGCTAGGTCTACGGATTATGAGGAAAACTTTTTTAAATAATAATTATGATTGTAATTAATAGCCATTAAATTCTATGTAAGGTCTTTGTAATTTAGTACATGCGCACTTTCTTTACATATTGGTAGAAGTTAAAAAAAATTGAAATTACAAAGTTGTAAAATTAGAGAACACTTCATATTAAGTAGTTTTAATATGAGATAGAAGAATTTTTCTGCAATCTCATATTAAGTCTTAACTATTTATGTTCATACCTACTATTCATCATCTTTAGCCATGCGAAGTCACTTACACAAAAAACTATAAAAATACAAGTGTTCTTTTAATTTTACAGAAATAAGTATTTTATATTTTTCCTAAGGATCTCTAAAAAGATCCAGGACGTTCCGAGACCATCTTATAAATATATCATTGTAATACATAATTGAGATTAAAATTTCTCACGTTGCACTGAGATATTTCGTATTTACCTAAATATAACTTGTGCAAAGTCTCACGTGACTTAAAAGCTTAAAAAATAATATTGGTAAACAGGATGGAGGTGAAAAGTTACTGTTATAAACGACTGTTTTTGGAAATTTATTTTTGTGGTAATTTGCGTATCCGTTTGATTCTTAAAAGCTTTGCAATTGTGGTATTCAACCCTCCAAATCTAGGTTAGGGTGTTAGAATAACTTATTGAAATATTTAATTATAATGTATTCATATATTTATTATTCCTGTCAATCGTAGAACAACGTCTTGTTGAAGTTCTATCGAAAACTGGGAATGCTCTATGCGTATATGGGTAACTATTACAATCGATATTGCCAAAGTCATTACTTAGGGTAAATCAAGACGGTTGCAGTCTTAGAAGAACGACGATGCCGGGTAGTAGTTTGAGTGACTATAAACACAATGCGACTAAAAATTTTACAAAATAACGTGACATTTTTTGTGATGTTTTAAAAATCATCGTGCTTGGTAAATCCATATTTCTTGCTAAAATAATAATTTAAACATTTATGTACCATAACCTCTTTAAAAATGAAATGCTGTATATTTTTATACAAATATGTATTTACCACCTAAATACGACTACAAAGGAAAACTACAAAAACGAAAATTTACGCTTTTTTATTTTTAGTTGCATTGAGCCTGAAGTCCCTAAAACTACTATCTGGTTTCGTTTTCAGTCGCAGTCTTGATATACCCTGTATAAAGTAATTCTTCTGTACCGTCACAATTTACCGCTACAGGGGTCCACTGTTAACTTGCAACCTTCCAAGAGTTTCAAGCCTACCATGGGTAAATCGATTACCTACAAATTACTTTTCACTGGTGTACCACCACCGTCATATCTATTTCTCCCGCCAAACAGCAGTGTAAATGCACTATTGTATTTAGGATTGAAGGGCATTAGCTAGAGTAACTACTGGACATATTGAGACATAACTGATATGGACTGAGATGGATAAGGATGGCGAGTGCAGTGGAATGCCAAGCATTGCTTTGTAATTCAAGGTGTTGTTTGGTTTTGCTATTGTTCATGAGCGGTCGTGTCGCTTACCATCAGGCGAATGTCATGCTCATTGAAATAAAAAAAAAATCAAATGCCACATATTAACGCATTCAAGTTTACTAGTTTTGCATAAACTGAGGTGAGTACTCACCAAGTATCGGCGTATAGACGTATTACACATTTGAATTTCAAAGTTCAAAGCAAAGCTTAGTTTTTATTCACCACTCCAAGCGAGCTTACGGTGGTCGGACCGTGGGCCTACGTGACTCGACTTGTTGACAAATTCGCATAGATTAGACGTGGAAGAGATGGGACGGTGTGTAGTCAGAAGTGGTTTATGCCTATTACTATTATACTTGTTGTGACACAAACTAGCCCTTATAGATTACGACTAACATTTAGAAGGTTTTTTAAGGATTTATTAACATTTACAAGGAGATACAGAAAATATTCTTTACTTTGATTTTTAGTGTTATCAGTTACTTTTTGTCCCAATGGTTTTGATTAGTTTTAAAACTTTTGGATGATATGAATATATAGTTATACTTATACACGGTTCTAAGATTTAAAACCATAAATTATGACGGATACAGCAACCCTAAACTTTCAATCTGAAATCTACCGTAAGCTTAAGTGAATAGGCTATAGTTTTAACTGAACAGTTAGTCTTACCAACACTTTCAATGTCTCATATAGCTTTTGCATAGTTGCCTAATTCAGCAGATTTGATGGTGGTCACGTGTTAAACGATCATTGGGTTTATTCTAACTTTGGTCGTTTATTTCTAAACGATTAATTAGCCTGACGTAGAACAATCAGGATTAGCATACCACTGAAGCTTCCTTCCAATGTAGTTATTAATGTTTATTGTCTTTTTCTCACAATTATATAATTTATCACCATATGTTTTTACAATAAGTGTTATTATTACTAACTACAGACTAACCTGTATTCGTCAGAAGCGGTGCAGCCTTTGATGCTGAAAAGATACAAAAAATACTTTTTATCAAATAAGTAATGTCTCTTAGAGGACATATCTATTTAGGCATAATTAAAACAAACTTCTGTCCAATCTGAACAAATTACCATATTTATTCTGTGGAAAACGGACCGATATCGACTACAAATTGCATGAACGCCCGTGCCGGTTGTGAACCGAAATAATATTGTTTCTTCGGCAAATATTTACCCCAACCTCATTCTGTATAGACGTAGTGGCTTGTCGCTGGTCCTTGGCAGATTGGCGCGGGTTCAAATCTGATTGCAGACATTTGAAAAATATTAATTGATTTCGTCAAAAGTTATGTAGTCTTTTTCATAAGTGACGGTTGATTGGTATTGCAGGAAGGAAAGTCTTCTATGTGCCATTGTTGTGGGTTTACCAAGTAGCTAATATTTATGTGGCATCTGTATCTGTATCCTTTTTAGTAGTCTATGTACTTGAAAATTGTGTACAACTCAAGGTCATGCATTTCGAAATACATTGCAATGAATAAAATTAATCAAGTTTTCATTACAAGCGCAATAGACACAAAGACAGTTAATTTACTCTCTACAAACCATCTTCATAATTTTTTTACAAAATAATCATATGCAGTTGGGTTAAATGTTATTAATATGACCTTGATAAACATTATTTATTGTAATTTTGGAAAAATAGGGCTTGTTAACCACTCTGGTCTATTTTGTAGACTTTACATATTATATTAGGAATCGATGTTAAGAACGCTTTAGTAAATAGGCTATCGCATATTTTTCCTCCACCATTATATGCAATTGTTTGCTATATTACGAGTATATACACATTATATAGATACGTACCTTTGATAAATAAGGGATTGACTTACAGTTTAAGTCAAACACTTTCGATTATTCCTATTCTTTTTCTTATTTGACTGCCTCACTGGCGTAGATGTACTATGGTACGATTACAAAGCTGAGATCTCGAGTTCGAATCCCGGGTCAGGCAAAGAAGTATTGTATTTTTCTATTCATTATCATCCCGAAATCAGAAAGTGCCCATTATTGAGGCGCACAAGGTGAAACGTGGGTTTTCTGGCACCTCTGCCTACCCCTTCCGGGAAAAAGACATGAGTTTATGTATTATATGTATGTATGTATCTTCTTTTCCAGCCACAGCGAGTCCAATGTTTATAACACAGACCTCCCGCAAAAAAAAGTGTTTGATTAAAACTCCCTGCATCCATTTTCCACCTACTAGCCTATTAATATAATCTTCAATATATTCTAATACAAGTCCAGTACATTGACGAAATGGCGAATTAACGAAACAGTTTTAATGTTTGCGTCTGTGTTATGATCGTAAAGGCGGTACGTGATCGGCGTACTAACTGGTGCGCGGGCGAAGGGACGCCACCGGCACGACGGCGCGCCTCTGTTTTTTATATTAGCTTTGCTTTTACCGACTCGTAAAAATTTACCGATTTGGTTCTGACTGAGGGATATATTTTTGTTTATGTAGAACGCTATTTCTTAGTTCTAGTTTAGTTAAAAACAGAAGAGATGAATGGGTTATTTGTATTGCAATTCATTGCGAGACGAGCATTCGCCTGATGGTAAGCGATAGGACTGTTCAAGGACAGTAGCAAAATAAAGCAACAGTTTGAAACGTTGAAAAATCTTGGGTCTTGGCGAATGTCGAAGGTTGAGTCGAAAATTTTAATTAAAGATTAGAATGTTGATACGCACACTACAAATACACTAAGAAATTGCTAAGAGTTACTGGTAAAGCCACTGTGAAGTAATGAACATCGATTTCAGTAGTAACACTGACCATAGAAATGAAAAATGAAGTAGTAAACAATTAGTGTTTTGAAAGGAGTTTCAAAACAGTTGTTTGGTTTTGCTACTGTCCATGAGCTGTAATATCGCTTACCATCAGGCGAACGGCATGCTCGTCTTGCCATTCATTGCAATAGAAAAAGAGTCGAATGAAATTATTTATCTCGGTGCCAAACCTGCAGCCCTTCGTTTAACCAATTTCGCCACGGAGGCTGTCTGAGGCTGGAATATTGAATGTACTGATGATGATTGAACAGTATTATCCCAGATAGTGGCTCGTTATGCAGCATATGAACAAAAGAAACGAGATGTGGCCTCCGTGATTACCATCATTAAACTTAATTTAAATATTTCGTTAGGGGAGCGCGCGACTGCGGATAAAGTCGATGATAGAAGTATTAAAAATATTTAATATTGTTATTTTGTTTGTTTTATCGGGCTATTGGGGAGCATGTAGATTGTGAAATATTGGGTAATAGGTTCGATTCTTATGTATTTTTTGTGGTTATCAAATTTCGAATGAGTTGCCTGAATGGGAGAATGGTACTAAGGTCATCTGTCATCTTAGCTGAAAATCACTCATCTGTAATTTTATCGTAGAGTTAGTGGTAAATTGTAAATTCAAGTTGCCGTAATAAAAGTATCTATGAATATCATATAGAGAAATATTATTTAAACATTTACATACGATATTGCCTCCTGTCTAGCTCTCGCTAAGATGTAAACAGGTTTAACTTTCTAAATTTTAGTAAAACTTTATTTCAATATTTAATGAAAAAATAATAAAAGTGAAAGGTACCGCGAAAGCATTAACCGTGCGACTGTACCAGAGTTGCCTAAGAACAATTTTCTTGCAATTACCACCGGCCTTCTGTCCTATACGAATTATTAACTCAATTATTATTTGTCTCTATTACATTTTTACTATTTGAATTTATGCCGACGGGGTGTAGAATATTTTTTATCAGTATTCAATATTTATTTTCTTATTTTTTGTATAACGTATCTTAATAAATAAATTTTAAAAAAAATTACATCAGAGTACAAACGGCGGCCGTATCGGTCAAGGCAATCTCTTACCGACTACCATAGTATGGTGATTATATAAGAAAAAAGAGAGGACAATATTTTAATGCATATAAAATGCTCGTACATATTGATTGATAATATGACAAACGGGAAATTTCTAGAATATTTCAACTTGGCTCATGATGTTCCTAATTGGCAGTCGATTAATCGTATAGATATACAATAAAGCTGATGAGTTTGTTTTGTTTGAATACGTTAATATCTGTACGATTTGAAGAAAAAACTTCTAGCATTAATTATATGATATAATACTCTTATATACTGGGTATATCAAGACTGCTACCGAAAACGAAGCCGGGTGGTAGTTTTACTGACTACAAACACAATGCAAATAAAACTTTCGCAAACAAATGCGAGATTTTTTTTAAGATTTTTTAAATATCAACGTTTTTGGGTGGTAAATCCATAGCTTTTGTTAGAAGAATAATTTAAACTCTTTTGTACCTTAGAGTATTTATAAACAAAAGGGTATACACTATTATTTTATTATGTATTAACCACCCAAATATGACAGTTGGAAAAAAATTGCAAAAAAAGAATCGTCGCTTTGTTTTCCATTTTGTTCTATTGCATTGTGTCTGAAGTCGCTTAAACTACCGGCTTCGTTTTCGGTAACAGTCTTGATATACCCTGTATATATGTATTTATCGATGTCTCTTACGGGAGCTATGGGAGCTTGCATCAAGCGATTAAGTCATTAGAAGTTCGCTTAAAATTGAATGATTTATACTGCAATTAAATTGGACTATTCTAAAATGGCACTCTCTAATCGATTGATACCAATATTTACAGATAACCAACGCGACGTGAAGACACAGTTTTCCTACCATATTTCGTTCTGTGAGTAAGATTGCTAAAGACCCAATATTCCTTTCCTCCTCCGTTCTTTTACTTCCCTATTCTCTCCATTTTCAGGTAAGCAGTCCAAGTGTAAAGATTCATTGACGGTATTGACCACTCACTAGTTAATAGGTAAGCCGTGCATGTTTGTTTCGTAGGGCCTTTCTTATTTTTAAGTGATCTGTATCTGATTCATAGGACTTATACCGAAATATCCGTATACTAGTATAATGAATCAACTGAGTCACATAAAAATGTAAGTAGTTAGTAAATAACGCGTGCTCGGGCGCAGATCGGTTTATTGTGGCGATAGACACGCGGCTACGGGCGCATTTCGCGAAGGGGTCGACGACCCGACCAGTCGGTCAAGGTTTGCGTTAGTTACACAATCATGTAATAGATGTCACCACTGTATGTACTATTATATATAGATATTTTTATTTACTAATGAAAGTGGTTATTTTGTTCGTCGGCGAATACAGTACGTGCTGTGCTTGAAGCCCTTGCGGAGGCATACGTTCATAGACACAGGTTGACAGCCTCCGTGGTGCAGTTGGTTAGACATCCGCTGTGAAACGAGAGACAGCAGATTCAATCCCCGCACGAGATAAATATTTGTGTGATCCACCGGAATTTATTTCGGGTGAGACCGAAAAGTCTCTCGCAGTTTCTGATACCCACGAAACAAGACTCTATCGTGGTGTGGGGTCAGGATTATGTATGCGATTGTTGGGTGTTATTTATTTATTATGTATTTATAGATAGGTGGAATAGATAGCAAATAATCTTTGAGGTATCGTATAATTGGGTTGCCGGTGGTAGAATATTGGTGCTGCCCAGATAGACACCATTTTACTCATGAGTTAAAGGCTCGTCATAGTGAACTGCGTAAGGTTCGCGTTTTGGGTTCATCTTTGAACAATACAGCGGATTAAAGAAGTTTAATTTAATATCCATATACGTATAAGAACAAGACCTGGGGTGTTAATCTATATTCAGAAACGAAGTTCGAATGTTAGAACGTTTGAAATTTGTAAGTTTTCCACTTCTAAAAATCAATACAAGTCTCTATGATACTTATCATTCACCACGAACTTAGTCTATGGTTAAGACGTGTGATAGAGATTCTAACACACAGTAGTAACCTTACACGATGGTCATGTATGAAATTAAGAAAAAAATTATGTTACTATCTGGTATGCACTAAATTGTAAACTGCGTGTTGGCCTATAGGTAATGGACTGGGCAATAGTGGTCGCGAGTTAAGACACTTACACTGTTTTTACTGCTGGTAGGTCTCTCATATGTGAGAGGCTGCCTGGGTAGGTACCACCGCAATGTCTATTTCTCCCGCCAAACAGCAGTGTAAATGCACTATTGTGTTGTAGCCAGAGTAACTACTGGACATAATGAGACTTTACATCTTATGTCTTAGGATGGCGAGCGCAGTGGAATGCCAAGCATTGCTTTGTAATTGAAGGAGTTGTTTGGTTTTGCTACTGATCATGAGCGCTCGTGTCGCTTACCATCAGGCGAACGGCATGCTTGCATGCCATTCATTGCAATAAAAAAATATCGTCACTTTTATAAATTGAGTTACAAACTAAATTTCTAAAAGTTTTAATTAATTTAAAAAAAAAAAAAAAACAGAAAATTCTAGAAATAAAATTCAGTATTGTAACAATTCGTCAACCAGTAATAGACAATGAACAGCTCTTGAACTTGGCACGGCACCAATGAGAGAATTCGGTTGTAATGACGGACTTCCTGATAGCTACAGTTTAGTGGAAACATGCGGTTTTTATTAACTTCACGGTATGGATCGTCGAGGAAAACTTTGCATTTTAATATTTTTTTGACCGGCCGTGACTTGAAGCGTTATTCGGTATGTTATGAAGGTTTTATCAGTCAAGGGTAGACAGAGAGTAATCTATTTTAGACTTTGTACAATTTGAATAGTGCAGGTGGGCTTAACGCCTAATAGTATTCAGTAATCTTATTTTCAATTTAGATTTTCAACACTTTTTTTCTAATCTTTCTTTAAGAACATACGAAATTCGAAGCAAAATGTATTGAATCCTAGAATCTTATTAAAATGTATAGCCCGTTCTGTAACGAACCTTGACCTCGCATATGTTATTTTTATTATTTCGACCATTACGATTTTGTATGTACCTGAATGTATCATATTTATCATCGCAATAAAAAAATTCAACAACGGACTACAACATAAAGTTTTTTTTTTCATTAATTTCAGATACTTTATTATGAATAGTATCAAACCCTTAGCCAGATCATTCAACTTCCCTTTCATTATGTGTTTAGAAAAATTATGTTTGGTCTAATTTCTTACTTTTTCACCTGTACTGTCTCGATGGCGTAGTTGTACTACGCTATGCATAAAATGCTAAGGTCTCTGGTTCCAATCCAGGTCGGGCAAAGTTATATTGGAATTTTCTATTCCATACCAGCCTGGAGTTAAGAATCTCTGCCAGATATGGCGACAGGTTCGCCCGCTATCACATTAATGAGGCGAAACACACAGGGCGAAATGTGGGAATCCTGGAAGCATCTCTGCCTACCACTTTTCGTAAAAAGGTGTGTTTATTATGTATGTTTTCACCGGTTTTTGACCCGGCCGTCCTTCGTGCAATAAACAAGACGTGTTTAACATCGAAAATAACTTTATTGCTCGATATCTTGTGTCGATTGGAGCTAAAAGTGTTTGTACGCTTTAATGATTTGTGTCTTGATGTTTTCGTCATGCAACGAAACAGATCACATTGACTTGATGAAATCAATTTATTGTAATTGATAAAGTATCAATCGATCCTGACAGGTATCGTATGGTTTTAGTAACGGTAAAGTATATATGGGTTAAATTAATTTTCAATTTTATTTTATGATCTCAAAGAAGAATCTTTTGAGGTTCTTTCAACCCATTTCAATACGAATAAAAATGACATTTTGTATTTATTTACGGCAAACATTATTCATATTTATATAACATGTCCAGATAAAATATCTGTCAATTGAACAGCTAACTAAATTCAAAATTGCATCAAAATATATCCAGTTGTTCTGGCATCTATAGAGAATATACATAAAAAGTAAATACATCCAACAGTCACATACATCGTCCTGATCGCACATTAGATTCAATTAAGTCTTGTGTCGTGGGTATCAAAAAAATGAGGGACTTTTCGATCTCACCAACTAGATCCGAGACAAATACTCTCTCTACAAAGTCTGTGTGCGGGGATCGAACTCGCGGCCTCATGTCTTACCGCCAGCATCTTACAAAGCAGCAAAGATACAGCGCCACGGAGGCTGTCAAACATATACGAGCTATATAATATATTGAAACCGATTGCCAGCTCGCACTAGGCCATCGTGGTGGCTTATATGGCCTAACCACTCTCAATCGTCTCTCGATTGTAGAGGAGGCCCATGCCCTGCAGTCGGACGTACATGGGCTGATACAGTACATTGAAAAATCGTTTGTCCGACGATTGAAAATCTCCAAAACCGATTCCGTAACAGTTGCGTCCAACTTTTATCCTCAAAGCGACCACGGAACACCCGTTAAGTGCGTTTCAAACCTCAAACTACACGCGGTAAAAACGCCTGGCGCGGCGTTCTCAGATGAGTTTATTATAAACAACGGCCGGATCCGGAGAACTCGAAATCACATGAACCAAACAATATCTTGATAAAATAAACAGTGTGTATTTACGAGCGACCGCGCGCGATTATTGCTGATGCAGCTTGCACCCGGATCGGTGTACGGAACGCTTTGAATTCGTGTTTCCGGATTCGGTTGTCTGTGGATTCTAGTGTCCATTGTAATTGTGAGGTTTTGGGATCGAGTATCTGGAAATGTGTGAGGTTTCGATGTACATCTAAGTGTTGATTTTTTCGACTCAACTTTCATACAGGTCGAAATATAATAAGGCAAAAGAATTATCCTCTGGTACATAGATGGGCTAAATAAATAGAAAAATCCAATATCATTTTGCCCGACCCGGGATTCGAACCCAAGATCTCAACTTTGTGACCATACCATAGTGCAACTACGCCACCGAGACAGTCACGAAAACACAATTTCTTTAAAAAAATATTGAGAAATTTGCCCCACTGCATATTCTATCTCCTGATTCTATTTATAAATGTGACAACAGTTGCCCATAATGACAATATTATTGTTTTTTTTTTCTCTTTATTAATTTCGGGACTTTGAATCAGAGTTGACTATATTAGTCCCATAGAGTTCACAATTAAATATTATACAATAACTATTATACACTAACAATATTATTGTTGTAATAATTTATTCACAAGATACTCCCGAAAATCTTAGGAAATTCCCAGATGCATCTATTTCAAGTAACCGTGTTACTTCTATGAAATTATTTAAGATAAGTATTAGTATTGATAGAAAAAGTCAGTTAGAGGAAATTCATGCAATTCTGAGGAATAAAATGAAGGTCGTGGTTACCTTGAACCCGTAGCTTTTTTATATATTAGCAAAGTATAAAGATTGCACCTGATCGTACGTGTGGTTTATTTAATTTATTTTACCCTTAACTTTATTTCAAATAACAGTAAATAAAGCTACAAAAAATACAATACATACAGTACAAGTAATTTAAAAAAGTGAGCAACAATACTTTTTCAGCTTGTTTGGAAGTCATAACAAATGTCTCGATTGCTCATCCGAAGACTATATTTTGGTGCTGTCATTAAGTCTTTAGGTATATGAAAGACGTATTACTGCATATTATCAAAGAATAACAAATCACTCATATTAACAATAGCAGAAGGTCACCAAGCTGAATTAATATTATCTATCTACTAGGTTAGGAGTCCCAAGCGATTGATAGACTTTTTCAATTTCAATCCATATTTTCGAATGCCGATGACTGTCTTTTTGAGCCCTTGGATTTTTTAATCCTATTAAGCTTCATATTATCCCTAGCATCAGGTCACTAAGTCGAATCAGCTGTAAAGATCCTGTCTGCAAAGGTCGTCGCTCCGTCTAGCCAGCACCTATACATATTTGCCTAAACGCAGTCTCCACTAGAACTCGTTTACCCCAGCAGTTATCGATTCTTCCGAAGACATGAAGGTCATTGCCACTTCAACTTGTTAATCTTTGGGTAGGTGCAGTTTCGGTTCACTGGATTATGGACTATCTTGCAATCCATGATTAGTTTTAATTCTAAGCTGATCAAAATGCTGTCTTTAAATTAGACGAGGTTTTGACAATATGTTTTCCTTTTGACGTTGTCTGTAGTTGTATACTTGGAAATTTAAAATGGTTGTGGTTTTATAGTTATTTATTCATGTAAATATAGACTTGATTCTCCTCATATTTGTTTCGGTAAATCAATTTTTATTACGTAGTCGATTTTACGCAGCAATTTGCAGATGTTCAGGTCAATAACTACCTAAGGTGGTGATTCGCTATAAACTGCGTTGGACTCAATGTAATATAAATTATACAATACAAACATGATTAATTCAGCTTTGTTATGGCCAAGGAAAATCGAATTCTAAAATACTTAAACTAAATAAAGTGTGATGGTCCGTAATTCCGAGGAATATGAGTTTTCTTATATCAGTACAAAATCACTCGATTAACGCACTTAAATTGTAATTTGACGCGCAAAAAACACATTAGCATAGAAATATACACACGGACAATCTTTTATAACTCGCTATAGATAATCTTCAACATTAAACACTCATATATTTATTATGGCCATAAATCAGTCTGTGCTGTGGTGCATCACGCAGAGTGCACTGGACTATCTCGCCGGTGCACGACGAAATCGACTTTATATCTGCGTTCATAAATCCGAAGTTTCTATGAACGTGCATACGCTCATAAATCACTTTAGATTCGAGAAGATTTCCTCAGTTCTGGCAGAGCATATTCCACTTTAACCAATTGAATTAAGGCACAATTCAGTTTGGCAGTATAATGCAATCACCAGTTTACGACCCAGATAGTTTTATGCTATATTGTGCTTTATATTGCTGGGTGTTTGGACCAGTTTGCTATACATTGGGGGATGGATTTAGTTCTTTTACGATATGGAGAGCGATTAAATTGACCTCAGCTGGGGCATGCCTGTAAATATTTGTGAATACAGGACGCGAGCCGTGCGAACTAGTAACAGATTAAGAGGGAAACTTCTGAATTTTAAAAAGTTTTAATTCAACTAAAGCGGGTGGGATTCGTGAAAGATTTAGATGCAATCCCACCTGGAGTTGGGGACTTTGTTTTAATTAGCAAACCTTTACAGCTAAGTAATTGTCTGGGATAAATAACTCGTGTTTAAGAGCTTGACATATTGAATTTGATAGTTTATGTTATGATGTAAAACTTTGGATGCAGTTTCATTAAATATGTAGGCATTAATTAAGCGGCTCTTCTATGAAGAAAAATGTGTGCATTGTCATGAAAAAGATTTGAATAGAGTATGAAGTAAACGAAGAGTTGAGATCCTTGGGAGAGGCCTATGTTCAGCAGTAGACTACCTGTGGCTGAAGAGAGAGTGAGAGAGAAGAAGTGAACCAAGATTGGACACGAAGGAAGAGTACAAAATGTTTTCGTCTCTGACACCTATATTTTTATTAATTCCGATACAGTTGAATAGAAGCCAGTTACCAAAACATTCGCCAAGATTTGATGTTTGAAGGCAATTCTTGCATTCCACTTTTGATCCTGGCGCGCAAGATTTACAAAGGTGGTTGATTGGTCGTAGTAGTCAAAACATTTGTGAAATAAAAGCAGATAGAACAAAATATAATGAAAATAAAACAATAAGAAGAATGAAGTATTTATTAAATAAATTCAGTACTTGAATAACATCAAATACAATTCCAACAAACGCTCAGCTAAATGGAGAGCGTCTTATGATCTCCTAAAGCATTTTTCAAGACGTCAAAGTACATTTGCTTCATCGAAACTCAGTGAAACGTCGGAGATTGATTGACAATTGCGTACCATATCCTTTGTACACTTATTCCTTATAAATAACGTTACATTAACGAAAATATTGAAATGTTTCGACATGAGGGAAAAAATCTCAATTTCCGTTTGTCTGCCGAGCATAAATAAATTGAATATTATGAATGTGACAGAAAAATGAGTGCCCGCGCTTGAGACAATAAAGTAAATGCTGGAGTTCCGTTGCCAAATGTAAAAACCTTGTATTTTATGGAGTTGGAAAGTGTATTTTGTGTTTATAATGCGTACTGTAATTAAGCAAATGATTTTTATTAGATTTGACTATTAGGGAAGCAAATATGAATACACGTCTTTTTCTCCGAAGGGGTAGACAGAGGTGCCAGTACCCCAAAGTTTCGCCCCGACTCAGAAACCCAAGATCTCAGACGGCCCCCATGGCGCAGATGGTTAGATGTCGGCTGTGATTCTTGTGGCCCCAGGTTCAAGTCAATATATTTGTGTGATTCACAGGTATTTGAAACGAGAAGCCGGGGGATCGATCTCCGCATCTGTATAAATGTCTGTGTCTGGGTGTTTGTGAGACCAAAAAGGCACTCGTAGTTCCTGATACCCACGAAACAAGACTCGATCTAAGTGTGGGGTCAGGACTATGTATGTCTATTGGGTGTATTTATTTATTTATTTATCTCAGCTTTGTAACCGTACCATAGTACAACTACGCTACCAAGACCACCGACTATTTAAAAGGGCTGAAATGATTTTTAAAATGTAAATAGTCGGAAAAAAGTATGGGATGGAAGAAGAATGTAAATAAGATGAAAGGAAAAGAAGGAGCCAAGAAGAAGAGATAAGAATTATAAGGCCTCTGATAAACTTACTGATCAACCGAACCATGGCATTACAGGTAAAAAGCTAACCAAGCATGAGATTGGTTCACACCGTTGTTTTAAAAATCAGTGATATGAAAATCGAGCCAGCTTGATCATGTTGTATTTAACGTTACATTAGTGGATTATCTGTTTGAATTTTCCGTTCCTGATGGTATGATTATCATTTTAATGGTGGTAGGTCTCTCATATAGTCTATTTCTCTTGCTAAGCAGTTTAAATGCACTGTTGTATTTCGGTTTGAATGACATTGTAGCCAGATTAACTACTGGACATATTGAGACTTCTCATCTTATGTCTCATGATGGCAAGTGCATTGGAATGCCAAGCATTTCTTTGTAATTCATGGTGTTGTTTGGTTTTATTACTGTCCATGAGCGGTCGTATCGGTTACCATCAGGCGAACAGAATGCTCGTCTCGCCATTTAGAGCAATAAACAAAAAAATCTTACAGTAAAAATCCTCGGTAGAGATTTTAGTCCAACAGTAGACTTTTATTGTCTAAAGACCAAATGACTAAACAAAACTAAATGTATAAAAATACAATCTTTTGTTCTCAAAGTCAACAATCACTATGAAATATGAGCAATTTACGCATTACCAACACGTTTATAGAGAATAGATCATTTTTACATAAACATAACGTGTATCAAATCGCAATCCAAGCGTAACGCAAGTCATTAAGTATTACGATCAGTCATGCCCGCCTTAAGTGTTTTGCAAATGATCGTAATTATTTTCAAAGAAACTATAAAATTATCCTTGGTAAATAAACGGTATATCACAGGATCTATGTTTGAAGGTTACGGCGATTAAATACTGACATATTCATGGACAGTTCCTAGATATATTTTAGCAATCTATTGTTTTATCGTTTTCAAAAGGCTGATTTTTTTATTGCTCTGAATGATGAGACGAGCATACCATCGCCTGATGGTAAGCGATAAGACCGCTCATGAACAGCAGTAGAACCAAACTACACCAAAGTAATGCGTGGCATTCCACTGCACTCGCCATCCTGAGACATAAGTTGTTAAGTCTCAATATGTAAGTTGAGTCAAGAAGACAAAAGATTTGATGGCTAAAATATGTTTAAAAACTTTATTAATAAGGACATCAAAATTATCAAATAGTTATCGAAGTACTTTGGTTTGTTGCTAATATTCACTTGATGAGTAAGATTTTAAGACACAATATAGCTGGTAGAAACATATTTTATCGTCAGCTATTCACGATGATCGGTTGTTGTCTTTCTTTCAAAGCTATATTTAGTTTATGCTTGTTTAATTGGGTTGATTGGACGCGAGATATCTTTCAGCTCTCTTTAAGTTCTTTCATAACCTTTTGTGACAGAAACGACGGCTTCGGTAAAAATTTGGAAAACATATAAATTCACATTCACAATCAAAAGTTAAGTTTCATCTAGAATTTAGGCACTACAATGGTAAGTAAAACAATAATATTTTATCAGTCCAATTTTGACATTTTTAAAATACATCGATACATAACGCAAAATAATCAGATATCGCACGTAAATACGCACGTAATAATGTAATCCGCTTACCGCCGACTCTCATGACTCAGGCCGACACATTTCACGCCCAATAGGATTACTCTATACCAGATCCATGTAACTGGGTTTACGATTTGTTAAGCCAGATACACACGTTCAGTCTCGTAGCCGACGAAGGGACGACTCCGTAAGGGCTTTTTACATTATCCTAACTATACTCAAAGTTGTATAGTGATTATTTTTGACAGCCTCCGTGGCGCAGTTGGTTAGACGCCGCCTGTGAAACGAGAGGTCGCGGGTTCGATCCCCGCACCTAGAGAAATGTTTGTGTGGCCCACAAATATTTCTTCCGGGTCTGGGTGTTTGTGAGACCGAAAAGTTTCTCGTAGTTCCTGATACCCACGACACAAGACTCGATCTTAGTGTGGGGTCAGGACTATGTATGTGACTGTTGGGTGTTATTTATTTATTATTATTTGTTACTGTGGACTATTGCAGTTGCTCGGATGGTGTGGTTCTGCCTTACAGAAAATAGACGAAAAACTACGGATTACGTTGAGGAACGATAGACAAGTTTCGGTGTGAGATTGTCGGGGGCTCAATACTCCTTCGCGTTTTCGTAATTGTAATTACAGTATAAGGATTTTGAAGTGGAGATTTTAGCTAAGCGTGATTTACAACACCTTGAAACTATTAGAAGAGGTGACCTGGGTAAACAGGTTCAGTGAAAATGAATAAGAAATGCTTATGATTATGCTTAGTAGCGTGTTTTTTGATATGCTTGAGTCCAATTGGTGTGATAATGATGATAACGATGCTATGGTTAGGTTATTCTACAATTTGAAAGATTCAAAAAACTATGTAGAATTATCCATGGAAGATAAAAAAGAACATTTTATTTAATTTCAATCGACAGATTTTCGAAAATCATGAACGCTTTCATAAATGTTGGTGACACACGATATTATTAACGTCATTCAAAGGATTTTTTTAAGTCGATAAAAGTATTATACCTCTCAATATTACAGTAAAGAACAAACCACACACCAAAACTTTATCCATTGAAATCGTTAACGTGCCGTGGTGGTGTGAATCGAGCCCGCACGCCTATAATATCAATAAATACACATCTATACTTGTATTATAAAACCAATAGACTGCAAGAATGATAGGAATAAATGTCTCAAAGATTTATAACGGGCAAGTTTTATGAATACCATATTTTAGTGTTGCAACATTTTCTAACTCGATCCAAATTTAGTTGGAAATATGTTTGAACTTTTTATGGCGTTTCAAATGTTGGAGTGTGGTCTTACAGGCAGCTGTTTGTGGGTTTAATGGTTGAATTATATCTGATTTTAGTGTATACATAAACTGTAGTATCTATTTTTAGCATAAGGTTGGCTAACGTAGGTAAGAGATACCACTGACAATACTTTAACATGATTTTATTGCTGTGAATGGTGAGACAGCATGCCTTTCGCTTGATGTTAAGCGAAATAAGTTGACTAGTTGATTGTTGACTAAAATGCAGACTTATCCCAGTCTTATACCTGATAAATAATAAATATAACCAGGATTAAAGCAAAAATGATAAACTAAAATTTAATTTCACTGGATTCCCATATTTGTATATAGCGGTGACTATATGGGGGGATGCGAATATCCTACTACTGTTCAAATATACCAGCTATGTTATTAAAATTAAAAACTTTTTCACGACTATTCTATCGAAGTATCTACCAAGTCAATACTTTCCGTAAAGTTGAACTCAGTTTTTTACAAGCGAACAGAATCACCGCTCAAGATTCGTTACCAATGTCAAAACAATGGTTGTTGATTGAATCCGTCACGCTGGTTTTTGTTCAATGTTTTATTTTGGATGATGATCTAGCACCTGTGATGCCTGGTACTAATTTCTGATGGTTTAGGCTTGTTTTTTTGTTAGTAAATTGTGAAATTTTTGATCTGTTTCATCTGTCCAGATCATATCTATCATAATTTCGGATTGTGGTTGGACGACCTGGTAAAAGTCGCGGGACGTCGTTGCATGCAGGCTACTTCCAACAGGTCACTGTGGAAATTATTGGCCATGAACATAGGCCTCTCGCCTATGTTCAGCAGTGGACTTCCTTTAGCTGATGGATGAATGTTTCTTATTATCTATCTTTGAACTTTTCATTCTTAGTTTGTTTTAGATGGTTGTGTACGATAATGCCTACTTCGCCGATCTTTCTTGTCGTCAGGTACAAGGTCGATGACTCCTATATTCTCTGATTACTGAAGTCGTTGCTCTTACTATCAATCTAGGAGGCTTGACTGCGCTATTTAAGGTGACCTTCGTAAGATTACTATATAGAGATAGAAATAAATAATGGTGGGGTCTAAATGAAGAGGTGTTTATACGACAGAAATAGACTAACACAGTCTGCTATAGATACTTAGTACCACATTTTGCGTTTAGCTAGTAGACAATTGAGATATTAGGTAGCCTCATCATCTTTTAAGAGTGAAAATGAGGACAAAAAGTATGTCATAATTTCTGATTGCGCCTTTTAGGTGATTTTAAAATATTTTATCTATTATTTTCACGATCAAAGGTAGCTCATTAGGCAGTCATTCAACAAGTAAAAACCATTAGAAACATTTTCATAGACCACGGTCACAAATTACGAAACATTTAATGTAAATTCCGATAATTACAGACCGAGGAATGACAAAAAAGTAAACGCCCGGACACTTTTTTACCCGACTATCTGACGCTCTCTAGATAATTGATTTTGGAAAAAAATTCAAGATCCGTGCCACATCAAAGCAGCGAATTTCAAAGGGAATTAGTCGAAACTAATTTGTCACCAGGTTCTAGTGGCGGTACCACAAAGCGCCCGGTGGAAGACTGATAATTTTTCCCAGAAAAAATATTCAAAATGTGTGGCCATTAGCACTCGTGAGAGCGGAAAATAGATAGTGTCTACTTTTTAATAAATAATTTATTGTATAATGTGTGTAAATAATTTATACCACAAATTAGCGAAAGTGTAACGAACAGGCGATCGGCTAAAGCTTTTAATGAAATTGCTTTGGATTTTTATATTAATTAGAGTGATTTTTCGTGTACAAAATACAGCAAATATGACTCAAAAGGAAAAAAAATATGTTATAAAACTGAAAGCAGTAACATGGGAACATGACCACTAATTTATCACTAGAAGAACTCATTTACTGTTAACAACTATCATGTGAAAATTTACATCAACGGAAGAAATTCACACATTCATTAGGTAAACATATAAATAAATAAGGTGATCAGGCAATGAAAACTGCAGGTTTTAATGCGTGTTTATACTGGGTATATAAAGACTGCTACCGAAAACGAAGCCGCTTGGTAGTTTAAGAGACTACAAACACAATGCAACTAAAATTTCGTAAAGAAACCCGTCATATTTTTTATCATTTCGTAAATATCATCATTTTTGAGTGGTAAATCCATAGTTTTTACCAAAATAATAATCTAAACTCTTTTATACCTTAGATTCTTTATAAATAAAAGGATATACACTATTATTTTAGGAAAAATATGTATTTACCACCCATGTACGACCATATGAAAAAAATAACAAAAAAAATATCGTTTTGTTTTGCAACATTTTCTGTTGTATTGTGCCTGAAGTTGCTTAAACTGCCACCCGGCTTCATTTTCGGTAGCACTCTTGATATACCCTGTATGTACAAACAAAATTATCTTTTCAGATTTACTCTGATAAGCTGAACACTTAGGATTTTCATATCAAATTTCTCCTAGGGTGTTAAAACATGAAGATTTTTTTCTTATTCTACTCAATACTATCTAATAATGCTAGGACTCAGTTTAAATAAAATAATTCAACACAGTCATTTCGTATTAGATTGTAACTCAATCAGACAATTAACAAAGACACAATTTGGCACGAAACTCAGTTTACATTTCAAGTTATATTACAATTTCAAATTGAAATTACTTTCAAAGGCTATCAATAACAATAACTTTGAGGCTCTCTCAAAAACTAATCAAAATTACTTGAAACTTCGACCCGCTCGTTCCAAGGCCGCACATCCTAGCAATTGGCAAGCGACCTTGGGCAGTCAACGGCAGGTCAAGGTGACAACGCGGTGGTCTCTAATAGGGCCTGTTCAAGGTCACCTCGTGATGCCAACCGCCGCGAATGGCAACAAATATGCCAGACCTATTGAAAAGTTTACAAATCGATGTCTGTGAAGGTTGGCATGATGCCATACTATGGATAATACCCCCACAGTTGACAACAGTTGACTCATTGCCGCGCTGTCTATTATTTTATTATTGACTAATGTGTGGATTTGAACGTTGGGGAGGTCAGGGATTTTGAATCGTTAAATCGGAGTGTTATGTTAGTGGATAGTCGTGTGCCAAGATAATAGAAGCGGCTACTGACATTATTTTGGCGGTGACACTTGTAAGTATGTATGTAGGTAAATTATTGTGGTGCCAACGTGTTCGCTAATATTTTAACCTAATATGAAATATTCAATAATATTGTAAGGGTATTGCTACTGTCTGACATTGATTGTCATGAACATCATATGCGTAAATATGTCTCTATCGATAATGTTGGATCAAACGGAAAGTCGAAACAATCTATCTATGAATTTACATTTAGTTACGCTTTATCCAGTAGTTAAAGAACCCTCAAGATATTATTTCGAGAATACTAAGAATCTTACTTTTATTAAAATATTCTCGAATATATTTGAAGATGAATTTCAATGAAACGACGTTGAAAATGATAATAGAATTAATTTCAATGAAGCTGGGTGTCTAAATACGACTACAGATATCAAAGTGTCACTCATTTTGTAATACAATGAAATATTAAATTGAATTATAAATGAGCAAACTGAATAGAAATTGTAAATAGTGCTGAATTGTATGACTGATGTTTAAATCGTGCTAAATACTAAAGGCCTTTTTGGACCGGCAAATATTTTAAGATATCATCTGACATTCCCATGTACTTAATATTTATATGCAAGTACGAATGGTACGAAAAGTGCGTGGTGGCCTGTTGGTAAACGGACCAGACGCGGCTGCCAACATGTTCACGGTGATCGCGGGTTCAAATCCCAGGGCACACCTCTGACTTTTTGAAGTCATGTGTGTATTGATAGTCAATCACCACGCACTAAAAACGGTGAAGGAAAACATCGTGAGGAAACCTGCATACCATAGCGATTTATAAGAATTTCTATGGTATGAAAGTCCGCCAACCCGCACTAGGACTGCGTCGTGGACTATATGGCCTAACCACTCTCAACCGTAACCTCGATTGTAGAGTAGGCCTGTGCCCCGCAGTGGGACGTATAATATGGGCTGATACCTGATACAGACAGACGAATGGTACGTATTCTAATGAAACTGAAAACTGATTTTATAATGAGTAGTTATATATTAAAGATGCATAAAAGAGCAAATATGGCAAAACATCAGATAATTTATACACGAAAAATGGAAAAATTATAACAAAGTAAAAAGAAACAGGTCTTACGGCTTGATCAGAAACCGCGTAATTATCTTAAAATATTACAAGCTTAATAACATCGCAATTAACAATTCCATCTCCAAGAACCTAGATTTTAAAGGAAGCACATTATAGATAAGATCAGATATAGTACTTAATTGAACAAAAAAAATATTTATTTAATGTTGTTATTGGTTCACCTTGAACTATTTTAATTCTATTTTTAACCGACTTGAAAAAAGAGAAGGTTATCAATTTGACTGAATGTTTTTAATGATTTAATATTTTTTCTTACTTTTTGTTTTCTTTATAATTGAGTAATACCAGCTTGTATTGATTAAAGTAGTGACAATTTCATTTATAATTCTTTTAATTACCATCAACTTTTCCAGAATTCAATCAATAGAACATCTTCCACAAGCACTTGTCAACTGAGACAAATTTCCAACCAGGAAGTACCAGCACTGAAAATTCTGAAATGATATAATGACGTCAACCACATTATGCCATTAATCACCGTGGACTGTTCCAGGAAGGCGGACCCTGGCTAGTGTTCAAGACCTTGGCGTCGTCGGGTGAAGGTCAGAGCGGTGCGTCGGCCGGCCGACGAACCGCTCCTAAATAAATAAATACAGATGAAGCGACGGATGAGTCGGCTAATGACGCTGGATGTGGCAAGAGTGGAGAGTATTTTAATGAGCTATACTGATACTACATACATACATAAACTCACGCCTTTTTCCTAGAAGGGGTAGGCAGAGGTGCCAGGACACCCACATTTGGCCTTGTATGTTCCATCCCACGATGAGATAGGTAGCGAGCAAATCGCTATATCGAACACAAAATCCTGACTCTGAGCTGATAATGAATAGAAAAATTCAACTTCGCCCAACCCGGGATTTGAACCTGAGACCTCAGCTTTGTAATCGTACCTAGTACAACTACTCCACCCTGGCAGTCACGCATACTGATACTGACATATGATATATAATTTAACCCATATCACCCCAGGTGACATTGTGAAAAAATCATGTTTCCTGGATTTCTGACTATACCGTAGATTCTATATGAATAAGAGGCTCCATTGCTGGCGTAATATTTGTTATTTAATTATCGTCTTTTATTACTATAATTTATTAAGTCTTTGTCTTTTACTTTCTTGATTTTATTATTATTGTGTTAACAATAAATATATTGTTTTCTTTATTTAAATATCAGTATCAAATATTCCAATTCTTGTTTAGATGAGTCTGTTATAGTTTGCTACATCTAATTTAGTTCACAGAACCAATTTTACAGTCTGTTTGATACTAGATTACCGATCTCTTGGGCTTCAAAAGGGCAGGTTTTAAATAAAATAACTAAATAATACTTCGAGCCCCTTGTCATGTGTAGTTGACAAGCGTCTGAATTCAGGCATTGTTGAGATTTGATTTGACTACTACGAAAATAATAGGTTTAGTAATAAAACTAGTCAGTGACAAAATTTGAACAGACAGATTTGTTAATAGTAGAATCAAATATAGTATATTTTACATAACTGGTATTACTGTAGGTAACTGTACTGGTAACTGTAACGACTATGCTGGGGTGTCAGTTTCGAATCCCGGGTCTGGCAAAGTTATATGGGAGTTTTTTATTCAACTCCGAGGTTGGGAATTTGTATCCAATATGGCGATAGGCTCGCCCCCTATGACATCATGGGAACGTAATACACAAGACGAAACGTGGGTGTCTTGGTAGCGCCTCTGCCTCCTTTTTCTAGGAAAAAATATATATACGATAAACTAACCGCAACACGACACAGGTACAAGAGGTCTACTCAAAATTAAATATAGGTACTACTAAAACTGAAAACGTAGCTTAACATTTGTAAGCAAGACTGAGGACGAGTTTTCTACCATATTGTGTGAACCCTATATTTTTTAATCGTGTTCTCCCACATGCTGATCATTCTAATTAAGACAAAGTTCTTAATATAAGTTTTGAATCAGCCAAAAAAAGAATTATCCTCTACTCACACCAATAGAAGTTTTACACCAAAAACTTACGTTAGCTCTTGGGTTTGATGACAACATCTTACTTATAATAAAATTAGTTAGAAGAGTTTGTGTTTATAAGAGTATATATAGATTTCCTATTACAGTGTTCTTTGTAGTATCGATATCGTTGATTTTTATTTTAGATAGTATCACAAATATTTTGTAAGTCCAATCGCGATCAGTTGCACATTGGCTTCCCTCCAAGCACAATACCGAAGAGTGAAATTCCTCGGTAGAAGCGAGTTAGTGCAGCAGGCAACTTCGCTGCATTATCTCTCAATACCATAGCTGGGATAATATCTGGACCACTAGCTTTTTATACACCTACAGTCTGTAAATCACACGGTGATAAAATCAAAATCATCATACAGCATAAATATAAAATACTAGTGGCGCGGCTTGGCTACGCCTGGGTGCAGATACACTTTTTTGAAAATAATATATGGCCTATGTTAATCAGGGATAATGTAGGAATGGTGTAAGAATTTTTAAATCGGTCCAGAAGTTTAAGAGCGTATTCAATACAAACAATCAAATTTATCTGGCGATAGGCTTACCTCCTATCACATCGTAGTAGCATACAACGCGAAATGTGGGTGTCCTGCCACCTTTGCCTAACTCTTCTGGGAAAAAGACGTGAGTTTACGTACGTATGTATTTATCTATCTATTAGTTTAAAATACACAAAGCCACATCCAGCAAAACATATTCCCTCAGTGCGCACAAAATGGCGACTCTTGCGCACAGTTTACGATCTAATTATGACGATGCGCCGTCCGGCCGAGCGCTCTCCGCGCCACCGGTGATTTCGCACAGAACTGTCCAACAGCTGTCTGTTACGACTATTTGGTGTGATTGGATAAATATATTACTCTTGAAATAAATTACTCGTAGTGGTGGTTTTTTTTTATTTGGTATGATTGGCGAGACGAGCGTACCGTTTGCCTGATGGTTAGCATTCGTATGATGGTTAGCATGGTGTTTATGATCAGTCATAAAACGTTGCAAAACCAAACAACACCTTGAATTGCAAAGCAATGCATTCAGATTTTAGGCAGCCTTGCAGTACTATTTGATAATTCCGTGGCGCAGTTAGTTAGAAGACGGCTATAAAGTGAGAGACCGCGGGTTCAATCCTCGCACCGAGACAAATATTTGTAATACTCACAACTATTTGTCTCGGATCTGGGTGTTTGTGAGACCGAAAAGTTTCTCGTAGTTCCTAATACCTACGACACCAGACTCGATCTTAGTGTGGGGTAAGGACTATATATATGGCTATTCGGCGTTATTTATTATTAATTATTAATTAACTAAAATAACAAATCTCACAACTCTTTCAACCAGTGTGTAAATGCCTTTTCAGTTATATTAAAAATGACTTTTATAAATCGCACTGAGACAAAATGACCACACAAGACGCGATATATGTGACTGTTGGGTGTAATAATATTAAAACAATTATTCTTCTTTTCCTACCGTTCCAAAATCTCGGATAAAAATTGGGTAAACATCAAAGTCGTGCCAACATTTCTCGGTAGTGACATTCCGAATTTGGTAGACTTTAGGGGCGTGGCCTTCGTAAATTATAATTTTGACTGCTTAAATTATCTTACGTATAAATTACAATGACCTTCGTCTCTACAAAGTTAACATTCTAAGTAATTCAAATTTTATAGTTGGGTAGGTCTTTTTAGTATAATTTACAAGATATCCATTTAATATTAGGCACTAAATATTGCTGTTTCCAAGAATATAAAACCTACTAAATCTGATAATTAACTTCAAATTTATTACACATATGAAACAGAAACTCGTGCAGATTCGTCATCAATCCGTTCGGACGTCATTCATTCTATAGATTTAAAACCTGGTGTAGTTATTACTCACACCTTTTGAAGATTTGTAAAACAGTGTAATTATTTCACAAAAAGTAGTATAATGTAGTGCCTTGGAAAACAGCACGGAGTAGATCATTCCACGGATGATTAATCTGAAATCCCATAAATCCACAATCCATTATAATTTTACTGGTGGTAGGTCTCCCATATGTCTCACATATGGCCGCCTGGGTAGATACCACCGCGATATCTGTTTCTCCCGCCAAACAACAGTGTTAATACACTGTTGTGTTTCGGTTTGAAGGACATTGCAGGCAGACCAACTCCTGAACGTATTAAGACTTAACATCTTATTTCTCAGGATGGCGAGCGCAGTGGAATGCCACACATTGCTTTGTAATTCAAGGTGTTTGGTTTTGCTACTGTTCATGAGCGGTCGTATCGCTTACCATCAGGCGAACATGCTCATCTCGTCATTTATTAAAATAAAAAATCGGTAATTCCATAGAAGTGCTCGCTCTCACTCTCTCTTTAATTGTATTTGGGTAAAAGTGATGTAAATAATATAAAGAATAAAGCAGACGAAATAAGTCATACAAGCCTTGGAGCAATAGTTATGCATCGACGATCATCCATCATAACATGACTTCAACATAATGGAATCATGTATTAAGATCTATACCTAGTTGTGACTGGATGAGATGAGCCAAAGACCTCAGGAGCTAACGTCCAGCAATGAACTCATACGGCTGTTATTGACAATTGATTGATTGAAGGTAATAACGTCTGTACGTTATCTCAAAGCGTTGAATTCACGTACGCTATAAAATTAAAATAACACCGTTTTACGATACTGACGATTAATTTTAGTGTGTATTTAACGCTTTCTGTTGGCGTTAATGGTTTATAAAGGGACGCATCAGAAACCCTGTTTAGACACAAAGAAAATTGCAGCCTGAGTGAGCTGCGAGCGATTTTATTATAACAATTAAATTTAGATTAACATAATGCAAGGCTGTGAGTTGTTGGAGCCAGTGTGCTTTGAAGGTCTTAATTGTATGTTTTCATATTTATTGCATGTATTTTCGAGTTTGAATTTTAGGGAACCTAAAGTTTAGTGGAATTGATAGTTTTAAATTAATCGTCTTTGATATCAAACTTAGTCTCAAGGTTAGCTTTTTAATACTAAAATATAAATTTATGATTAAGTACCAGAATTCAGAGGAATCAATCGTTTCCATTCATAAGCGCCGTACGTAGAAGTGCTGCTGTCTTTTTATAATTTAGGAGAATAAGGATAAAAATTTATGGACCACCAACAATTCCGCAAATCAGATACAACGAGACGTACTTTTTACGTGATAGCGGTATATGGTCAGCCATACCTGCCCGCTGGTATAGTAGTCAAGACCCAATTCAAAGTCTGATAATAAACTAAAAATTGGAGTAAGTAGAATATCATAATATGCCGTAGAAGTAATTTATAGATTTTCAAAGAAATCTGGGATGGTTTCCTTACAACAACTTTACAATTAATGGATGTTCCGAAGACAAATTCAAACATGTAATTTCAAGAAGATTAATGATCAAAATTAGGTTTAAGGTAAAACCTAAACCGGGAAAATACTGTGATGAATCGAGATTAATGAAGTATTCTCAGAAAATAAATTCACGCACGCGAGATCACGCGATGATTACTCGAAATGATGTGTAATGCTTATATTTGACTGCAACTGACACGCACGGTGCTAGGGCACAATACGCCTGTGTTCTAGTATTTACGAGGACGAGGAAAATTAAAAACGAATCGGAAGAAAGAAAGCAGGATAATCAAGTGCAAGTGAAGACACTGGGTTCCCGAAGGTTCTATCTGATTCTAATGGTAAATAAATAAGATTTTTCATTAGTAATTAAGAACTTAATAACATTATCATCATCATCCTTAGTTATAGGTAGTCCATTCTGGATCATAAAATCCTCCCAATGGATTCTGCCTATATTTTAAAGTAACATCCTGAAACCTTAACCACCCCGTGTCGTCTTGAAATTCATATTTTATCTGGAATCAATACTAAAGTGTCATAATTAGAACGTACTGTATCTACCAAACATCCCAATCTTACTGTAATAGAAGTAACAGCTTTGCCTTAATATTTTGTTCGGTCAATGATGACGACAGTAACCCGAATGTCTGTAGAATTAAGCGCACCGCAAACTCATGTGCCCTTTCTCTAACACTTAGTATTACAGTACCGTTGCAAATGACTATTTTCCTTTTAAATGACGTAGTGGAGTAATGTCATCACTCCGGAAATGCTGATGACGTAGCAATTTGGAAATCGCTGATGACTTGGATGATTAACCCTGTATATAAGATTATTATACTGTCACGCATTCTAAATGTTGCGCCATTTGATTTCACATACGCAATCTTGTTGAGTTAACGGAAGTGTTAGAAGAAAATTTCTGAAATGTTCAATATATTGTAAAGAACATAAGAATGGGTCAGATGTGTAATTTCTAAATTTGTATTAATTTTACTAGAAAAACGATATACTGGTGTTCTCTCTTTAGTGAGAAGCTACCTGTGTAGGTACCACAACAATTTCTGTTTCTCCCGCCAAACAACAGTGTAAGTGCACTGTTGTGTTCCGATCTGAAGGACATTGTAGCCAAAGTAACTGCTGGACATATTATAGAGACTTAACATCTTATATCTCCGGATGGCGAGTGCAGTAGAATGCCAAGCATTACTTTGTAATTCATGGTGTTTTTTGGATTTACTACTATAGGTTAGTGGTTGTATCGATTACCATCAGGCGAATGGCCCATATCGCCATCCATTGCTGTAAAAAAATAAAACCTATTTCAACTTTATATTTATTTTATTTATCTTTTATATATTTGTAGACAATATTTTAAAATTTGCTCTCTATTATGGTCCCTACTCTCACTGTCCACGACTCGCTGGACACAAAAAATCCCTTTAAGAACAAATTTATGTATTGTGCATAATTAAATAATTTTTAATAATAAATGTAAAATGTAGTTATAATAATAATTAAATACTGTGTAATTTAAGTATGTATTTATGTCCTGTAGACAAAATGACATAGGAACATAAAACCTGGCTTTTTCAGGGATAGAAGGTAGGTAAAAACAACAAATTAAGATATATCGATCCCAAAAGAGAAATAACAGAAAGAGGCTTACAGGCAAGAACTCTGCCGTGGTATACAAGCTTAAAGCGTGATGATCCGTAATATATTCAAGACACACAATAAAGGCTTTCTGTTATAAAGCCATCAATGCAATAAAATTTAATGAGTAACATACATAGGTCTGTAAACGTGTGTCGAGTAAGGCACAAGTTTGAAGTTACATCGGCGAAATTATGCAAATATATTACGTATGTGCTGTATTCTTTCTTTCTAACCTGGCGTGATAAAATGACTACAATGCCAACGATCATCTTATCAGATGATGCTAAGTGTTATAAGAATGGAAATAAATAAAAGCTTAGAATGTCCGTCGATTTACTTAAAAACGATTTGACGAATTACATATTGAACCTACCATACATACATACATACATACATACATACATACATACATAAACTCACGCCCTTTTCCCAGAAGCGGTAGGCAGAGGTGCCAGAACACCCACATTTCGCCTTGTATGTTCCGTCCCACGATGTGATAGGTAGCGAGCTTATCGCCATATCGGGCACAAATTCCTGCCTCTGGGCTGATAATGAATAGAAAAATCCAATATCACTTCGCCCAACCTGGGATTCGAACCCGAGACCTCAGCTTTGTAACCGTACCCTAGTACAACTACGCTACTGAGGCAGTTGACTGTACCACTTTGAAAAAAATATTTCGTATCAGAGTCTCGATTGGCGAGAGATTATAATTTCCATGTAACATTGACATCGTGTCGCGTCCCCACGCACTCAAGCGGTTAAGACAGTCAATTAACGACAGCATGGGCTGGATTTACAATTATTGATGCCGTAATGATTCTGATGTAATTACCCTGACGACGACATAGCTTTGAGATTTTAGTGCGGTGTGATGTACTGCCTCAACATTGGACAAGACTTGATAATGATAATATAAAAGGCTATAAGTGAAATTGACTTTTGTCAATAGCATTTCAATATATTGTCTTAGCAGGCCGGCATAATTGTATCGATTAGCATGGGACGGCACTTGTGCTTACTATCAAGTACAGTGTGGTCACTATGCCGGGCCAGAATAAAAAAAAATATATGAAGACCATAGATGCATGCAGAGTCCACAGAAGGCTATGGAAAACCTCACGAGAGCCTCATTTTTAGTAGTGGTACTTGCGGACTGAATAGAGAGAGAGAAAAAGAGAGAAGAAGAAAGAGAGAGAATACCAATAAGTAAATACATAACCCTGATCCCACACAGAGACAAACCTTGTGTCGTAGGTATCAGAAACTACGAGAGACTAATCCGAAACCAGTAACTGTGGATCGTATAAATATTTGTCTTGGTGGGGAGATAAAACCCGTGGCCTCTCAATTCACAGGTGTATCCAACTGCACCACGGAGGCTAATCATTTTATAATATCACACCCAGTGCCAATAATACACTACTCTTTATAAAGTTGCCAAAATACACTACAGTTCCGTTTTATCATTTATATTTTTTGTCAGGGAAATCCCCAAGGAATCCGCATATGATGTAAAGAATTCACAGTTTTCCTACGGATGAGATTGCAGGGTTATTTTAAAATGATTTTATGGACAGTTTTGTGAGATTTATATCTATACTAATATTATAAAGCTGCAGAGTTTGTTTGTTTGAACGCGCTAATCTCTGGAACTACTGGTCCGATTTGACTGATTCTTTCAGTGTTGGGTAGTCCATTTATTGAGGAAGGCTATAGGCTATATATATATATCATCACGCTATGACTTATAGGAGGAAAGCAGTAGTGATATTTCTAGCAAATACGAGGAAATTTTGTTCGTTTTTCGTGGTCCGATTGGTCGATATTCTAAACTGATAGTCAGAATTAAACATTTTGACCGCCATTTTAAAACGTGTATGCACCCGGGCGGAGATTCGGGCCCGACCGCTAGTCGTTTTATAATATCACACCCAGTGCCAATTATACACTATTCTTTATAAAGTTGCCAAAATACACTACAGTTCCGTTTTATCATTTATATTTTTTGTCAGGGAAATCCCCAAAAAATCCGCGTATGATGTAATGAATTCACAGTTTTCCTACGGATGTGATTGCAGGGTTATTTTAAAATAATTTTATGGACAGTTTTATGAGATTTACTTAATAATTTTTTGATGATTGATCTAATTGATGTTTGAAATTTGATTCTTGTGACTCATATTATAGCTAGTACATGTTATTACATGCCTTAGTGGTTGAGTAAAATTGAGTAAATTTTGGCAAAATGACTCATATTCATTCTAGTCCCAAAATGAAAATAAAATGAAGCGTCAAATAAGCCAGCCGGCTTATACCGACTGTGTGCAAACATAACTGACCATTATGATGCATGAGATAATAAAAAAAAACTCTCATGATATGGTGTACCCACAATCAGCAATCAGTCTGACCCCAACCCTTGAGAAAACATCACAGCTTAGTGAAAAGTCTACGTGATCGAATCACTTCACAGACCTTTGAACTTCAGTAATTACGCATTAAATGTTTTGTAAACTATAATTTTTATCCTCAATACACATGATTCACGGTCTACGTGACTTTTATCTCGCAGTTTAATGTTTAGCTGCTCTTTATCTATATTATTTTCCTGTTTAAGAGTAATTATATGTGTCCATTTTGACATTATTGGAAGTGTATCTTTTTTGTGAACTAATCGGTGGGTCATTAACCGTGTAATGTAAATTGAGAAATATTTTTAGGTAGGTGGATTTTACATTACATTGAAATAAAAATAAAAAATACGAACATGGGCCTATTTCGTCAATGATACGTATATTATTGTTAAGTTCTATATATTTTGGACTTTTTGTTGAACACTGTCAAGCATGTAAGGTTCTTCACTGTATTTTCCTATAAATTAATTCGTATAAATTCATAATGAATTAATAATTGAGTATAACTTTTAAATGAACTTGTAGTTTTTCAATAGAGTTTTCATCTTGGAATACCTTTTCTCTTTCATGGAGACTGTTTGTCACCTCTTAGCTTTACAAGTGATCCCAAATAAAAATTATAATTATTGATTGAAAATATTTCAAAATTCAAACGTTTTGTCCAGTCTGCACTAGTTCAGTGTGTTTGACTATGACCTGTACTGTATCAGCCCATATACGACCCACTGCAGGGCACGGGCCTGCTCTACAAACGAGAATACGATTGGGAGTGCTTAGACCATATAGTTCTAGTGTTAGTGGTATATGGCCTGAGCTTACTCAACCGAACTTTATTTTAGACGTGTCCAGTTTTCAAAATTATCGCTTGATTTAATATGCAGTATACATTCAAATAAGTCATAAATCAAAGCAACTATTGTTGTAATATCAATCCACCCACGCATACCACTTGACAACAACCTGAAGTGACATTTAAACTGGATGTTTTTCACTAGCAGTACGAGTACATATCGGTGTAGTGTGAAAGGCGACTCGACAAGCCGAAGGTCAAACAAGTGCTTCGCTTTATAATGAGCCTATTCAAGAATATAATGATGATGAATATTGTGGGCTGACTAAATTACGATGTACTGAAGTAAATAAATACATCCAATAGTTAATTGGTAAGAGGTAGAGCGTTTCTATACATACAATACATACTAAATTGACGCTATTTTCCCAGAAGGGGTAGGCAGAGGTACTACCAAAACACCTACATACCGCCTTCCATTTCACGATTTGATAGGCCTATTGCCATATCGGGGAAAAACTGACTCAATGCTGATAATGAATAGAAAAATCCAATATTACTTTGCTCGAACCGGGATTCGAACCCGAGACCTCAGCTTTGTAATCGTACCGTAGTACAACTACGCAACCGAGGCAGTAAAAATTAACAAAAATAATTCACTACGCTGACTTTGGGTCACATCATGAGATTTTCACACTATCCAAAGACTTGAGTTTTTTAAATTTAGAAACTATGAATAATACTTACTAAGTACAGAAAGAGCAGAAAATAAATGTATACCTAATTTGTTTCTTTTTTTTTTGTGTTACACTCTCAATCCTACCCGATTTAGGAAACATAGTTACGACCGCCATGTCGTGCCAATAAATCATTCTTACGTAAAATTAATTCATTGTTTATAAACAAACATAGCAAATAGTCTGATCTTTGTAATTTAAGTAAATAACTTACACAATCTCATGTATTGTTTTTGTATCTTTACGATCCAGTAATTATTTGTAAATAATATAACCGGTTTCATTATTTGCAAATTCTATTACTATGGCAAACCTTCGCTTCCGCAATTTAATTGTTTAGTGAGAAAACAATTATTATTGTAAACAATTCATTAATTCTTGTAATTGTAAATCAAGGGACTTGTATCTAGTGAAAAAATGTGGTAGACATAGGTTCTACTACCTATTGTGAACAATTAAAATATTTAAGCACCTCTTGATTATTGGGGGTCCCAGAATCCATTACTCTTTACTTTGTTCCTCTTTTCCTATCATTTTTAAACGCTGGTAGCGTACCTATGAACCTCAACTACAGTGAGTATATGGCCTGCTGTACTTTTAAGGCTCTTAAAGCTGGCATTGCCATTCCTGTAAGCCAGAATTGACAGCAGCACTTAAACTCAAAATTCTCACCCAAGCATTGTGATTAGCGCATTAGATAAAATTATGAAATAGAGAGATATATGATTCGAAAACTTCTTCAAATTGATTAAGCCAGTTGAAAGGGACTTGGAAGAAATTAAAAAAAAATCCTCTCTCTTAAGCTAAAAGAAGTTAATGGCTGAGCATAAACCTCCCCCAAGGATTTTTAAAGACTCTTTGTACAAAATTTGCAAAAATAATGCTTTGTCTAAAATTATGCGTGATATCTATAACCAGCCCCCGTGGAGCAGGTGGTTAGGCGCCGGCTGGGAAATGAGAAGCCGGGGGTTTGATCCCCGCAACAAGACGAATGTATATGTAAATCGCAAGCACTTGTTTTGGGTCTGGGTGTTTGTTAGACCGAAAAGTATCTGGCACGTTTTGATACTCACGACACAAGACTTGCTTCATAGTATAGGGTCAGGGGGTTACTGCACAATATGTTCTATTTGTCTATTATAAGTGGTGAATATAGACTACGTTCGTAGTGATTGATAAGTATAGTAGTACATATTGATTTATGAAGTGGAAAATTTATAACTTCGGACGTCGAACGTTCGAATATTTAAACTTCGTTTCGAATCACATGGTAACCCCCAGGACTATGTATGCAACTTTTGTTAGTATATATTTATTTGTATTGCTAATCTGTTATACTTGATTATACTTAAAAACAGTAGATTTAAGGACGCAATATGAATGATGACCGCACAAATCCATTCACCGAGTCTGGATGGCTAGGTGCGGCTAATGCCACGAGCTAATGCTCCTATAATTGTATTATTAGCACCAACTAACTACAGTTTGCGCTGGATACACTAAGTTTTGCGGGGATGCCAGCGTTAGCAAGATTCCGAGAAAATGTGGAGTTTCTGGAATATTCAAGTAATAAGGTTTCGAAGGCATACGAAGTTATTTGTAAAAGTTTAAAGTAGATTTTAGTGATATTTTATATGAATATAGACTTTTTAATTTAAAATATGGAACGAAGTTTATACTTAAGTAGATATAGATATGTTTTTCAATTGAATTGAATTTTCCGATATTCTACTCTACGATGGATATTGGCTGACATCTTTATCTACCACGCTGATAGTCTTTAATATGAAGGTTCTCTTACGATGTATTTTTTTTTCGTTACAGAACGCAATACATAAATAACAAAATATCTAAATACATAAATTTAAACGCATTACTTAAGGTTGAGCGTGCGATCTTTAAGCATACTGATACTTTACTTACTTACTTAGCTACATTTAAGCACTTTTTCTATTCTAAATTTATATCATAAATAAATTACGTTCAAAGCAATTATCAAAAAAATAAATAAAATACAACAATAATTACATAAAACACAATTTAGACGATAATTAGAGCGGCAAAAACTCCACATGGTAAATTGGTCGTAGCTGGCAACCCCGTTAAGATCGCATCTGCACCGCCCTTGACACGCAAATGCAAAGTACAATCTATGGAAATGAATGTAATTGTTTGCATAAACTTTGCATTTATATAATACAATAATTGTCAAGTTTACCGTAACACTACTTATAGCCTTGGTGAAAAGCTTTGACGAGTAGCAACACGATGGATTTTTATGAAGTAGTAACACGTTTTTGTATTTACAAGATGGATAGGAATTATTGTGGTAAAAAGTCGACGGATTCAACATGCTTTCAATAGATTGTTGTAGAAATCTTTGGGGAAGCTAGCGATGGAGTTTTTAATGCTATAATTGGCCTTCAATATAATTAGTATACATACATTTACTATACACACGCCTTTCGGCAGTATATACCGGGAATATATGTACGAATGAATGCCACAGAAACTAAAACCATGATGTAATTTTAGTGGCTACATACACAATGCAACTAAAAATTTCGCATCAGAACGACGATATTTTTTGCATTTTTAAGTATCGTCGTGTTTGGGTGGTAAATACATAATACCTATATTTCCCAAAATGATATTAAAAACCCTTGCGTGCCATCAAGTCTTTAAAAATAAAAAGATGTTAATTATAGGAAAAACTACGTATTTACCATCCAAACACAACTATAGGTAAAAAATTACAGTACCTTTTTTTTTTATATTTTTAGTTACATTGAGTCTGAAGCCACTGAACCTACCATCTGAATTCGTTTCCGGTCGTATTCTGGGAATACCAGGCATAGGTGGTGAATTGTATAAAGCCATCCTTCGAAAGAGTTGTTATCCAACAAAATCTGCTCGTATAAAATATATGTCAAATAATTGTGCAACAAGACTGAAAAGCTAATATTAAGCTGTATGTATGTTGCGCGGGCTAACCGGCACTTGACCAGCGTGGTGGACTATATGGCCTAACCCCTGCCAATTCTGCTCTCGATTGTAGAGGAGGCCCGTGCCCCGCACTGGGACGTATATGGGCTGATACAGTACAGATGTTCGGCGGACTGAATGTAAGTGTGTGGTCCCTCTGCAATAGGTCTATATTGACAGGGTTTAGGCCATAGGCCATCAAGCTGCTGAATTTCGTATTGGCCTACCCATTTGTCATATATTTTTTTAATAAAATCTCTGCATTATGCTGGTGTGTTTTCTTCCAACTTAATTTTATAACCACAGAAACAGCTTATGAAAGAAACACATCAGATATATATCTAAGCTATAGAAATTGATTTCAAAAGAGCAAAAAGTAACTACCAATTAAATTCATCGATTGTAATTCGAGATCTATATCGCACGTCATCTAAGAGAAATGCGAGTTGACTAATTGTTGTACAATGTTGTCGGGCGAGATCTGATAACATGCTGACTCATTCATAAAACATTTGTAGATAAAAAATAAAATCCTTGACCTTAACAGATAAAGTTTTGTATCCATTTAATAGATGGGTTATATTGTGTAACAACTATGTGACGGTTTTGTGGTGAGTAATTAGTGAGCTTTGTACCGTGAAGTTTTGGGTTCGTATCCTGGGTAGGGAAATCTATTTTGATTTGTTTCGTAAATATGATACATGTATGTAGCCTAAGTTTTTTATTTGCCTGGGAAAATCGAGTTACCGCTGACGCTCTACCTCGGGGGAAAGTGGAGCTATTATGTTGGGTTTACCGATTTACGGCAGACCCACCAAAACCCCGTGTTGCCCTCTTCAGCGCAATAGGAACGGCCCCGGGAATTCAAAGTAAGATCGTTCCAGCTTCTACCGGGATCAATATATATGTAGCCTATATTTGTAAAGATTGACATTCGTGCCTGTCAAGACAGAGAGACTTTCCCGTCCTCACACCCACCACTGCAACTCCTGTCAGCCAGGATCAAGAGTGGCACACAAAGAATTGACACCGAGCTCCGGAGCTCGGCGTGTCCATCAGGGAAACTAGCTTGTCAATTGTCTGCTTCTATAAAATCTTGAAAAAATCACCAAATTATAGGTGCTTCTAATGAACACAGGCCTCACCCAAGGATCCAAAATCGACCTGTTGCTAGCGGCCTGCATCCAGCGACTTTCTGCAACCACCAATGACATATCTGCTTAGCCTCCAAGAGTATGGACTTGAGTTTATATGTACATAATATTATAGAAATATATCAATATAGAAAACACTAGCCTCGTCGCAGTTGGAGCAAGGTTATTTTTATCATTTTGCTGATAATGCATTTGTTGTAATAACATGGGGGTATAATAATACAAGTGCAAAAGTGCGTCTACCCAGTTGATAAACGGATCAGTCACTGCCGTCATGTTCGCAGCGGTTGCGGGTTCGAATCCCAGGCCACACCTCTGACTTTTCGAAGTAATTTGTGTATTGATTATATATAGTTAACCACGCATTATAACGGTGAAGGAAAACATCGTGAGGAAACCTGCATACCATAGCGATTTGTAAGAATTTCTATGGTATGTAAAGTCCGCCAACCAACACTATGTTAGCGTGGTAGAGTATATGGTCTCACCACTCTAAATCGTACTCTCGATTGTAGAGGAGGCCGTGCCCTGCAGTGGAACGTATATGGGCTGATACAGTAGTACATTAACTATATGTGATTAAGCTTAGTGAACTAGAACTTCGTACCAGGTAGTAGAATAGACAGCCTCCATGGTGCATTGGGTTAGACTCCAGAGATAAATGTTTGTGTGAATCACTGTTCTACTGCATCTTCCGTTACCGTTGCCATTTGACAGCCTCCGTGGCGCAGTTGGTTTGACGCCAGCTATGAAATAACAGGCCGCTGGTTTGATCCCCAAATCAAGATAGATGTATGGGTGATTCACAGGTATTTGTTTCGGGTCTGGGTGTTTGTGAGATCGAAAGTCTCTCGTAATTTCTGATACCCACGACACAAGATTCGATCTTAACGTGGGGTTAGAACTATGTATGTGACTGTTGGGTGTTATTTATTTATTTTATTGTAGCCATTTCTTCATTCCAGTTCAAAGAAAATAAACAACTTACTATGTGTTGCAATTCTCATATTAAAATTACTCGATTACTCGCGAATATCGAACCCGCGATATTTTTTATCCAAAGTTCTCTTTAAACCAAATAGATTCTCTATAACTGTACATAATACGAGTAAATTATAACAATTAGTGACTATTGTATTCCTCTGCTAACCTCTCATAAACCGTGTCGTGAAGATGCATTCGAAGCAACAACGCTAACTTACGTGGGTGTAAAAAGCCACTTAAGATAATAAGTATTTATTACTTTAGCCCACGAGATTGACTTAATAAAATACGGTCCCAAGGGTCACCGGTTCGAATCAAAACATTACAAAAAAACTTTTGCAGCTAATGCAGGAGATTGTGTGTTTGTCCGCTTGTATGTCATCGATATTTTTTAACGAAAGACATTAATTTGAAAACTAAGGATAGGCTCTTCAAAACAATAATTGGACTTTTAAAAAGAAGACGGTGAAAATCTTACTAAAATGAATATTAAATTAATTTAATAGATTTCGCCTAAACGATTTAAAAGTATTATCTTCATTTTATTAAACTTTTTGTTTTTTTTTGTCAAGCATGTCATTTTCAAAATCGTCGCGAGCGGCAGCAAATTCTAATTGAGATGAATTGGAGAGCGCGCACCACTTACGTCGGACACTTGTTCACTATGCGCTTTCGGTCCTGTCTATATATTTATGTATTTTACTTGATAGAAAAATAACATGGCTTGAAATGCCACTACATACTAAAAATATTTTTATTAGTATCAATATTTTGCCTTTTTTTCTAATATAATTTTAATATGAATGAATCCAGTATCAAAATCTAGTTAAAAACTAAAACAGAAACCTAAATTGGCACGCTTTTCGGAGAATCCCTGCCGAGATCGTAACGGTAACCGCGCGGTTGTCGATTAATGTTAAACTTTATTGCTTACACAATAAAGCTTTTTTCTATTTGTCATAAATATTGTAATCGGCGTGGATTTAATTAATTCTTAGTCACCGGTAACGGGCGCTGATGACTCAGTTCCGATCGTTGACATGAGATATGAGTCGAAGTGTATACAGAAAATTGCTATTTTTTCTTTAATTTTGAAGTATTTTCTTAAAATAGTAATAATAATAAACAATGTAAAAGATAAATTAAGGCCCATAGGAAATTGGTGAACCGTGATATCTTAGATTTTGGAATGGATGCCTGAGTGAATGTAACTATGTAGTCAGTATGGGTTTTTGGTCGAAATTGTATTAGCCAGGATAGTGCGATTTCCGAAAAATCTGTTGGTACTATTAAAATAATCAAGTTTGAAATTAAATTAGTGTTTATGGAAAATCGTTTTAACGAGACTAAAATTCCTTTTCCAGAAACTAAGGATAGCACTTACATTTCGTTCATTCGTTTCAGCCACAGAAAGTCAACTGCCGAACATAGGCCTCTCTCAATTATTTCCACATCGACCTGTTGGAAGCGGCCTGCATCCAGCGACATCCTGCAAGCTTAACCAGGTCGTCCGTCCACCTTGTAGGCGGGCGTCCGACATTGCGCTTACGTACGTGATCTCTACTTCAGAACCTTTCGGCTCCAACGGCCTTCAAGTTCTTCGTGCTATGTGGCCACTTGGGTCAACTAATATTACATTTATATGACCAATCCACACGTATTTGACTACATCCACTACTGAATTTTCGAAGTTGTTTTGTACGTTTTTCCAAAACATTCAAAAAAACAACGTTGCGACGTTGGAATTTAGCAAGATCCTTCAAACACCTAAATAAATTTTATTTAGAGGATAAATACTCTAGGTGTGTATTAGTCAAATAGAAAGTTATGCAGACACACCGCATAACACATCCACTGTCGATGTCGATGCGTGAATTGCGTCGCAGTTCAGTAACATGTCGGAACATGTCGCGTCTGTTGTCGACGGGCTTATCCATTACGTGTGTGTTTTCGTTTTTTATTTGTAGTTTATATCAATTATGCCATATATTTATACCATTTGTCATTTATAGAGCCGATTCATTGAATAATGAGTGCGTGGTGGCCTGTTGGTAAACGGCCAGATGCGTCTGCCAGCATGTTCAAGTTGGTCGCGGCTTCGAATCCCAGGGCATATGTCTGACTTTTCGAAGTC
Source organism: Hyles lineata (assembly GCA_030180105.1). Classification (NCBI taxonomy): domain Eukaryota; kingdom Metazoa; phylum Arthropoda; class Insecta; order Lepidoptera; family Sphingidae; genus Hyles; species Hyles lineata. Next base: position 1,777,377 of record JARJEE010000040.1, read on the forward strand.
ATGTGTGTATTGATAGTCAATCACCATGGACTACAACGATAAATTAAACACCGTGAAGAAACCTGCATACCATCATTGATTTAAAATCTAAGGATAGGCTCCTAGTACATCTGGAGTTTTAAAAGGATGACCGTAAAAATCGCGCTAAACTAAGCATTAAAGTAACTTAATTTAAAAGATTTCGTCGAAACAATATGATCTTCACTTTTTTTTTAATTTTCTGTCATAATACAAGGAAGCATTTTTAAAATCGTTGCGAGCGACGACTTATAAAGCAAGTTTATTTGGCGTGCGGGTTTGTTGGAGCCTGAAAACCTTGGTCATTGGTTTTCGTATTGACCCGGAGAGCACCAGAAGGAAACCATCACCTGCCAGTGCATATGTATTGTGATTTGTGGATTGCGATCCTCTGATCAGATGATTTTAGTATCTTTGTCACGCCATTATTGAAAGATGGCCCTACACTATCTCCCAAAGATGGAAAATTTTATTATGATAAGAGCCACCAGCTTCTAATGTCCAAATGCAACTTCACGAAATTTCAACAAAATTTTGTAGAAATATGCAACAATTTGTAGACAAAGCTAATCAACAAAGATCTAGTAGATAATTTAGGTCCAGTTTTAAAGATCTAACTGCAGAACCTTGGATGTGCTAAAAATGAGTCAGCCTAACTCGGCTATACAAAATTATTAAGATAATAAGCGGATACGTATATTTTGGTCACGAAGCAATTGACAATGATCGGTACGGCGAGATCTTAGTGTTGGAATTAATTCGATGCAATATATCGATAATAAATGTTAATTTGTCGCTATAATAGTCATTTGAATTTATAATGTAACTGATACGTAAGTTTAGTTTCGATTTTTTTATACATTTATGGATATAAATAAGATAAAAGCGGCTTAATACTATAACCAAATTAGCTTGACTTAACGAAAAACTAATATGTCTTTAAGAAGCCTTCTCAAATAAATACAAATTTAATCTGGAAATATATGCGGAGTGGCTAAATAAACACAGAAATAAATTTTACATTTCCATTTTAAATAAATTGCCTATTAAAACAGCACATTATATACCCTTTAGATAGATTTATGAAATATAAATCGTGTAACTCTTTTTTAATTATTCTACATTTTAAATAACCTTATGCCCAAATTAATATTAATCTATCGACATAGCGATAGCCCGTCCCTCGCCAAGCTAACCTTTACTCGACTGTACTTTGCTTTTGCAAGTTTAATCATGCTTCGCGGGCCGCTCGTGACACAACGTTTCACAACATTAATCATTATTTTATCTTACAAATTGTATTCATGTTTGCATCTAGTGTCGATACTTTCTATATCGATATCGCGTGGTGTGTGCGCATCCCTTGTGACATTCGTTTTTGACGAAAATTTTTGAACAGGTATACATAAAGGGATTTAAAGTATACCATTTCTATATAAGTCGTCTCTGCCCTTTTCCCACACTATTTTAGTATTACATACATACATAAACATACGCCTTTTTCTCAGAAGGGGTAGGCAGAAGTGCTACCAGGACACCTAAATTTCACCCTGTATGTTCCGTCCCACGATGTGATAGAGAGCGAACCTATTGCCATATCGAACACAAATTCCTGACTCAAGGTTGATAATTAATAAAAATATCCAATATCACTGCCCGATTGGGGATTCGAACCCGAGACCTCAGCGTTGTAATCGTTCTGTAGTATAAGTGCGCAACCGAAGCAGTCTTATTTTATATTATTATAAAATATATTTTTCTAGTTTCTTATGACGAGAATACACGATATGATATTCTATTACGATTCTATTACGATATGATATTATATCTAATTTTTCTTTTGAAAATGAGGCGAAAGTAATATGTCAGCATCGAGCAAAGCGCAGGATCTATATTATCTGTCTGCCTCTGTAGGATACAAGGTTAATAGTTATTCCTATTAAGTATAGAGTTTATATATTGTTTTAATATTTTGTTGACTGACATCTTTTATATGTATAGCTAGATGTTTATATTTCGAATCAGAAACTCATCCTGGGTATTGAAATTGTGATTCTTCACACAAAAAAATATATTTCTTTGTCAAGAGGAGCAAAATGTTAAAAATAAATACTGATTATTTTAAGGGACTGTTTTCTTTATTCCCTCAAATATTTATTTTTATGACATCATACAGGTTTTAAATTATTTTGACCAATACGTAGCTATCATTGTATCGCTTAATTTCATTTTTCACCACTATCCATTGTACAAATCAATATGTTACTCACACTGACCTCAAATAAAAAAAAATGCCGCCATAAAAGTAGGCTTCACCAGATTTGTTATTGTCAATTGTTGCAATAAACGCCGCGGGCGTCGACCGGGCGTCGAACCCGCACATAATAGAAAAAAATATATAATACACTAATGAACCTATTGTTTTCTATTTGAACTTGCCCATTCAGTGTTGTATAAACACTGCATATAGGACATCCCCAGTGAGGCCACGGAATTGAAAAATGTTTAGTATATGAAGGCTGTTGAATAGTTGAGAGTGGGGTCCTGAATGGTAGTTGGTTCGAGTCCTAGATATTGTATTTTGAATTTAAATTTGAATTGTTGTGTTTAATTAAACGATGAAGGAAAATATTGTGAGTTATTCTTAGTATTTTTAAGATAAAAAAGCCGTTATTTTCAGTCGGAAACATCTTGAGGAAATCTTGATACAAAACCATTTATTCTCATTACGTCACTAATATGAACTAAGGCTTAAAACCCACATATCGTAGAGAGCCCTTCACAGTGAATGAACCTATACCCTCTTGTTTTTACAATAAGCAGTGCTTTTTATGAATTTCGAGACGAGCATGCCTTTCGCCTTATGGTAAGCGATAGGACCGCTTATCGACGGCAGCGAAACCAAACAACATAATGAATAACAAAGCAATACTTGGCATCCCACTGACTACAATATTCTTCAAAGCGAAACACAATAGTACATTTACACTGCTGTTTGGCGAGAGAAATAGACATTGTGGCCGTTGGTATCCACCCAGAAGGCCTCTCACATACGAGACCTACCACCAGTAAATTAATATTGCACTACGGATCTTGTATACAAAAGGAAATATAAAGGTCTACTAAGATATACCCAACGCCCCTAAAATTCGAACCTGCGATCATTCAGTCTGGAACTAGGCTCTCCACTCCATTATAATATTAAGAAGAGAGCATTTTCACGTATAAATCACACAAGTTTTCTAATACATTTTTGAACTATCACCCGACGAACACACCGCGGATATTGGCGCACTAAATCATGGCGCATGCTCCATACATATACATACGTATGTTGCGTCTGTCTGGACCCTTTATGTTGTTTGTCTAGTTTATTAGTGAAAATCATAGAAAATTGTTTTGGATTTGGTAGAACATATTCATATACCTAAATGGTGATTCGATGTTTTAAAATATGTAGATAGCATGATATGAGAATAATTTTTAAGCATTTAGTAAAAGAAAATATTTTTAATCAGTATAGGTAAGTGATAATTTTTTGGAGATGCTATGGCTAAATACACTTTCATTAATTATAATAATAGTTTATATATGTTATCAATTGCAATGCAGACATTTTATCGCACTTATAAAAAAATAAAAACATGAAACTAATTTGGAGTCGTATAACATCTACTGAGCTGAAATTAACTATCTTTAGATATTCAATAATGCCTGGATCGAAGACTAGGAAAAAAATATTGAGTCGATATCACCGTGTACTAAAATATGAAAGAAAGAAAGATGTAAAGTATGTTAAGATTTTTGTTATGTATTCTTCTCTTTTTGTTTTGTAAGTGTAATAAAAAAATAAATATGATAGTGTCGACTAAAGCATATAACTCAAAAACCCGACCAACCAAGCCCGGGAGTACCTTGCGACACGCTACTGGAATGCGAGAAATGCATAGTACGAAATCCTCAGTGTCTGGAGCTCCGGAGCGTGCCGACTGCCGATGTCATACAACGTGCTTTATTTTACTACACACATTCCAGCGTATTTTGTCTTTGAATCTTATTTTTTTAATCTTGCGTAAAGCTTTGATTTTTGACCAAAACGCGCAAAGCTGCGGTATGCGATAAGCCTGGTCGTAAACGATCTTGTATAGAAAGCGTTAACGCAATCTCTATTTGAAAACCTTTCGGACTCAAAGCCACAAGTTCTACACGAAGTATAACCTGCCTAATTACATATTATCATGAGCTACACACTAGTAGTAGATTAATAAATTGAAGTGGCAATGGGCGGGGCACATAGCGCGGAGAACTGATGGGGCCATAAAGTTCTCGAACGAAAAATAAGTCTCGGCCATTGCCAGGGTCGGCCTTCCGGCTGAGTCTTCTCTATTTCGCCCGGTCTTCGGCATTCTCAATAGTAAAGTCTTTGACTCTCATATCTTCCTTGACGACATCAAGTCAGCGTTTCTTTGGTATACCCCTTGGTCGAACTCCCATAATACTGAGGCTCAGGCACACATTACCGACGTACTCCACCAGCTAATCACTTAGATAAAACTTATCGAATTATAGACCGGTATTACGAGATGTGTAACATTTTCATTATATTGCGAAATTACTGGGGGTTCCCAAATTATGTTTCGTTAGTCATCCATTTCGTGATTTCAATTTCCCTTGGAAATATCAGTTTATACAGTTTTAACCACAAACCAAGCTGATTGAATCGACATCATGTAGTTTAACAATAGATAGGAAAACCGAATTGAACATTGAAGATTTAATGAACGTAGTACATTACATTTGTATGTATGTTTGTATCAGTCTATAGACGTACCAGTGCAGGACATTACGCTCCTCTACAATCCAGGATACGATTGAGAGGGGTTAGGCCATATCCACCACACTGGCCTAGAGCGGTTGACGGATTTAACACATAAATGTTTACAAATAGATATGGTATGATGGTTTTCTCATGCTGTATTCCTTCACCGTTATAGTGCTTAGTAATTTACCATCAACACACACATGACTCTTAAAAGACAGAAGTTTCTGGATTTTGAACCCGCGATCATCGTGAATAAGTTGGTCAGTTAACAACAGACAACCACATTATTATTGAATATAACATCCAATATCATTTTGCCCGACCCGGGATTCGAACCCAAGACCTCAGATTTGTTACCATACTGTAGTACAATTACGCCAGCAAGGCAGTCTGTCAGTTGATGGCTCTATTGCTTCAAAAATATTAATAAACAAGGTGGCCCCATCCGGGTGTCGAACACGTCACTACGTATTAACAAATTATATTCTATTATTGTGCAATTAAAAATCCAAATATTTCGAGTTGCGCAGTTAATTTACCTTATCTAACCGTTATCTAATGACTCAAAGTCACTTAAAACATAAACACGTAGTAAACAGTGGAAAAACCATCGCAATATATAAACAAGTATATATAGAACCGGAAAAAAGTAAAAGCGACTCACCTACTCGCCTGATAGACAGCAACCACCACTACCTACAAGAAAACATGAATCATAATCGATCAATAAATAAATAAAAATACCCAACAGTCACATACATAGTCCTGACCCCATACTAAGATCGAGTCTTGTCGTGGGTATCAAGAACTACAAGAGACTTTTCGGTCAAACACCCAGATCCGATACAAATACCTGTGGTTCACACAAATATTTGTTTCGGTGCGGGGATCAAACCTGCGGCCTCTGGTTTCACAGCCGGCGTCTAAATACCTGCGCCACGGAGGCTGTTGAATCTGAATCTGATAAAACTAAGAAGTCGCTAAAGACAGGCTATGAAGGAATCATTGGGGGTAAGCCTATATTTACCAATAGATTTTTGTGGCTGAATAGGAAGAAGAAAAATATAAGTATACTAGCGGCCCGGCCCAGCTTCGCTCGGGTGCAGATATTTTTTGAGTCCAGTCCATACTATGTTTTCCGGCAAGAAAGTAACCTATGCATTGATCCAGGGTATCAACTACCTTCATACCGAATTTCATCGAAATTGTTCAAGCTGTTTAAGCGTGAAGAAGTAACAAACACATAAAGGTGGAAAACTTCCACTTTTATAACATTATTAGGATTCTCTATGAAACGGATCAAACAAGACAACAGTCATTGCTACATTAATTTGATTTTCTGAGACAGTGTTACCACCCATCAGTTAAGCCAACCCATTCTTATTATAATCTACAATAACCATACCTTACCGGATGGACAATACCCCTCCTCCCTCCCCATCTTTTTCCTTCTCGCTCCCCTCCCGATTTGACGGTCCTTCAACACACCTATGATTCTGGCTTTATGGATATTCATGGGTGGCAACCATCAGGTGAACAGTTCGCTTGTTTGCCAGACCAATTTAAAAAAAAAAAACGCTCCACCTTTTTTTCATCCATCATAAACAAGTCCAATAAAAATAAAGCATTTACAATAGCACTACGATTCATTAGGAGCATAAAAATATGATATAAAGGTAAAGTATGATACATAATATAAATCAATTTGAAATAATGAAATCACATACCGGATGTTGAAGGCAATCAATTACATTACTAGAAACCGTTATTGGTGTAAAATGGCGTCATTTAGATGACGTATGCAGCAATAATAATTATTAGGCAAGTCTGCAAATCATTGCTTACTAGTTGCTTGACATCATGAACTATTTATTATGCTAAGATCTAATTGATCACAATGATACAATCACGAATTTATTACTTTAAAATCAAATGGGTCATTTTTAGCATAATTTAAGTGTGACGATATCATAGACTGTTCAGAATTTTTTTTCCAAAGTCATAAAAATTTTAACATGCGTATATTTGAGATGATTAAGAAATATAAACATTGTGAAATACGCGTGACAAATCAATATGCAATATTTTTATTTTATTGCAATGAATAGCGAGACTACCGGCCGTTCGCCGGCTGGTAAGCGATACGACCGCTCTTGAACAGTAACAAAACCAGACAACACCTTGAATTTCCTATACACAATTTGTATAGTGCTCAAAATAAATAAAAAAATTCTTCAGGTGATTAGTGGTCACCACCGTTAATATATTTATCTATAAATAATAATAATTCATCGTTTATTTGGTTTGGAGTCATAATTTACAAGTATAATGTTTAAAATTTTTTTAATATCCGTCCTGTGAAAATGAAAATTAAATCATAATTTCTTTTATGTATGTAGGGATCTCAAAATATATTTCATCGTAAAATCGAGACGGTATTTCTTTTATTATGTTAAACAGTAGATAAACAAACTAATCAATTATGTATGAAGGAAGTAGCAAAAAATAAAATATCAGTTTTATTAGATCTGCTATCAGTGACCTTAGAACCACCTCAAAAGGAATAAAAACAAATGTCAAGTGAATGATGAATCACAGGAGTTAATCCACTGTGTATACATCAACAGTTTCTTATCTTTTTGATTTAATATAAAATATAATCAACAGATGGATCAGGAAAATATATTAATGCATAATTTAAGGATCTTTGGCGGAAATGGGTGCCTATTCCCCACGCCCATCTAATGTGGGTCGGTCGACCTTATATTCCTTCCAAATTTTTCTAGATAAATCTGATGATTGCACGGCTAAGGAAGATTCAGTTATTAAAGCAAGTGACGATTAACCATGAATATAAACATGACACGCTATGATCGATCTATGATGGAATAACTATTGCAGAGATTGAGTAATTAAAGACAGGCTGATGACAACAGCGTCACAAGCGCGTGAAACTAATTCCAAAGGCGAGAATTGGCAACAACTCCTTAAAATTATCTTAAAGTAGGTCTATACGTATACTAGCTATGGATTTCCTAGGGCCGAAGATCGAAGATTATCATGACATATTTAACTTGAATATTCATCTTCGTCAAAGACAGGAAACTTGATGTAAAATTGTTTTTTATTTACGTGAGTGTTACAAATTGGAAGAAAACTATATTTACGAATTTTATCGCGCATTTGGTTTAATTTTTACATGTTTTAACTTTCCGACGCGAAATTTCGATTTACTTCATAACTTTCGTGGTCACGTGGCAGACTTGATGGGAACAGATAGACCTAATCCTTATCACTGATAAAAAATATTACTTAGCAATATCTTTTAAATGTGGTTGTTTAGATTAATTATGTTTACATACAGGAAAATATAATCTAACAAAACATGTTGCAATAAATTTTTGAACGGAAATGCAGTTTGCAAATATTTGAAACATCATTCACGTTTGCTTAGGTTGTTCGTCGGAGGAAGTGGTTACATTATTGGGATGTTTGTACCCAAATCGTTTTATAATTCTATAGATTTTTTTTTTATATAGCAAAAATTTTCCAAGAAGGGTCTATAGGGCTAAGATGATATGAGGACGTAAAATAATTAAGAGAAGTTGACTATAAAATAGGATAGGTATTTTAATGACAGTTTTATTATTTAATTGTTTCGAATGAATTTAGCTGTCCAAACAAGTCCTCCAAATTTAAACAATGTACATCACGAGATACTTCAAAATATTATAGTCTAGATGCTACAAATGACTATTATGTGTAATTAAAAAATCAAATTACAATTACACTGAACTTCAAAATTCCCCTAACACTGAATCCGAAAAATTAAGGATAAATTGCAAAAACAGCGAGTATCGGATCATATAACATTTAATTTAAAGTTTTTCCTTTTGTGATGAGTAATTTACAGCGAAGGCGAACGGACAGACGGCTGGGAACCGACGTCGACGACCTTAGGTATCGACTTGAACCTAACTGACATACGTGCTGTTATTCTTAGGAAATGTGTAAAGCATGTGCACTAGATTTATAAGAATTATGGGGAATATATAATTCCAATCGTCGTAGAATTTTGTCAACATAAGTTGTGTACGCTGCCATTTTGAGTCTTTAAAAACAATGATTACATTAATTTTAGTTATCATTTCTTAACTACTCATTTTTAGCTCTAATTTCGGCATGGCGAAGGGACTTCTAAGTATCGATGGCTTGAGGATATCATTGATATACGTATAAATATGTTGTTATGTTCTTAGGAAATACTTGCTGACCGCTTATGTAAATTAGACATCACAGGTTTATACAATAAACGTCTGTATCCTGTTGGCTCATCCCCAATGGGACTAGAATTATTGATCGGAACTTTTCTCAATCCTGACCTAATATGAGATAATTTCGATTCATTCACTTTCATCTCAATTTGAAAATTTTAAAAAGACTTTTAATTTTATTTATATTTATTTTGGAAAAACTTACAAATGGCTAAAAAATAACAAATTAATAAATAATATTACAAGAGAAAGGTCAATCAAAATTAAAAATTAAGTTGATTGCCTGAACAGAGAATTGAACCCAATAATTCATAGTAGTTACACAAGGCCCATACATGCTGATCAATCAGGCCACAATTTGTTTTAAGCAAAATTTTGGTAATATCTTTTACAATAGCAAAATCCAATGTCACTTTGATCTGGGATTCGAACCCAAGATGCCATTGTTGAAATCGTACCGCAGTGCAACTACGCCACCATATCAATTAAATTTATTATTTTAGATACTGGTGGTGGGTGTCTTATAGGTAAGAAGCCGCCTGGTTAGATACCACCGCAATGTCTATTTCGACCGCCAAGCAGTAGTGTAAATGCACTGTTGTGTTTCGGATTGAAGGTCATTGTAGCCAGAGTAATTACTGGACATATTGCGACTTAACATCTTATGTCTCAGGCTGCCGAGCGCAGTGGAATGACAAGCATTGCTTTGTAATTCATGGTGTTTGGTTCTATTACTGTCCATGAGCGGTCGTATCGCTTACTATCAGGCGAATGGCATGCCCGTCTCACCATTACTGCAATAAAAAAAACCAATATCACTTTGATCTGGGATTCGAACCCAAGACCTCAGCGTTTGTAATCGTACCTTAGTACAATTACGCCACCATGGCATTTTAATTTATTATTTTATTAGTATAACTACGAATAACTCTTATAATGCCGCTGTACACTGACTCGGCGCGGTCCTCGTGTCATCGACCTATACCTTTAGGTACTGCCTACATGTAGTGTGCATAAAAAATTATAATGGTTTGTACCTTTTTTAAATGGCGCTGATTTATGAGTAATCCTTTTCTTACTGGCGTCGCATTGATTGGGGGTCTACCTTTACTGGTTTTACACGTGTTATTTTAATTGTGTTTTTAGATTTTGTACTAAAGTAGGTTCATTTAGATGTCGTCAGGGCATTTGGAAAATATATGTTCTTCAAGATAATTTAAAAATTAGGTTGTTACAGAAAAATAAATTGCGTAAGTGTTTGCCAAACATCATTATGTTTATGTCTCGTCCCATATACAATTTTTGCAACATTGGTGAATAATGTTTTTTAAATACACAAATTATTTCACCCAAGAGAACCCTATCCGGGAATGGAACCAAGAACGTATCACAAATTCTGCCTGCTTTTTAGAATAGTTAGTCAGCTGATGAACGGTATCCCATCAAAAAGTTCTTCATAGATTTTACCTAGGATACGAACTCAAAATGGTCCATCTTAAGGCATCAAGGCGTATCTTAAATCCTAGTACTAACCTAACTATACATTTTATAAGATCAGCAGATCATTTCCGAAATCCTCAAAAATGTTTATAGGTTATTACTACGATAGAATTAAACCAGCAGATTTTTTTTTCCAAACTTGGTAAAAAATATAACATATTAGTATAATGATGATATTAACATTTTTCACTATCTCCTTAAGCATCTCATTTAAATTTATTAATAGGTAAGAGATTTAAAAAAAATTTAAATTGCCTTCTCCCTTTAAATTTCTAAATTCAAAATAGGCGGTGTCTGTCAAACATTTATAACTCCATGATTTCTAATTCATAATATATAATTTATTTAATCTCTGAAATAAAAAACAATCCTTTTTAAATAAAGCATTTATAGTAATGCCATTTCATGATTTGGAATTCATTTAAAATATTTCATTTTGTATTAAGTAATATATTTTTTTAAACCCTTTTAAAACCCTCAATATAAAAGTCGATACATGTCTTCACTCTGCAGTGAAATTAGAGAAACGAAGCCTAGCCCTCAGGTTGCGGCCGACAAACTTTATTTTTTCCAATAAATAAAATCAAAGCAACGTAAACAAGGTTCGGCGAGCGGCGGTCAGGGCTACCCTTAGAACATGTACTGGATATTAAATACTGGATGTGACTGAGTTTTTTTTATTTGCAAGCTTGTATGTTTAGTGCTCGACCATCGGCATTGGTTCAAAATTGCGTATTATTTGAAAATCGTAGGTAGGTTGACATTTTGTGATTTTGAGATGGACTAATAGTGAAATTGTTCGATACTGATAGAATCGTGTTTTTCAAATCCGATTTGCATAAAATAATGATAGTGTAAATAGAGAACTAAGTGAACCAAGTTTCAAAATAAAATTAAATTGATTAGTCAAACGCCTTCATTGTACAGTGTCAGCGTAAATAATTATAAGTATTTTGTTAAGGATCTTTTTTGAAATCTAACAATTATATATGGTTAGATATTTTATAGTATTATCTATGAAATTCACTTAAAACTATTTTATTCGTTAAAGAAATTAATACTGTAGAAAATATCATGCACGCGTTGAAAGTGATTAAATATTTGTAAAATACGAGTGCAATGAATTAATTTAAACTTATTAAACGATACACGTAAAAGACGATATTCTAAACTAGCCACTTAACTAATTAAATAAATCATTTAAATGCCAGAGCGAGACAAAACACACCAATCGCGCTCAACACCCCAGCCCATCCAGTATACTTAGGTCCGCGGCCCGGCCGGCCACGTAGGTCCGATGTTAAAGACCTGGGGCCAAGGACACCGCGGGTTCGATGCTCGAGTGAATAACATTATGCCGAGTGCACCACGGTGATGTATTGAAAATTTTGCAATAACAAACTCGGCCGGGGAAAATATCGAACGCTTTTAAAAAATCCTTGCAAGTTATTTTTAGTTGGAGACTTTAGTGCGTCGGAGAATAGAATATTTTTGAATATGAGATCGGTTGGTTGTTAGACGCAGGTTTGAGTCCAAATCTTCTGACTTTTTGTATGTTAATTTTTTAATAACCTCCATAGCGCAGTTGTTAACGCTGGGTGCAAAATATAAATACGCAGGTTCAATTCCTGCACTGAAACTTATTTATTCCTTTCCTAAGCTTTGTGAAATTTAAGTATCTTGTAGTTTATGATACGTGAAGACGAAATAATTATAATAATAAATTTAGAACTCTGTATACGATCTGTCAATCTATTATTTAAAATTATGTACATTTCTATGTGACTGTTAGCCAATCTGTATACTAGGAGGTATTTTGATTCGTATTTTTATTGACGCGATGAAGTCTAATATTGACTGATGATGTTGGCCATTTTTCTATTAGAAAAAAATATATCTGAAATACAATCGAAAAGATTAACAGCGTTTAATTCAATTTTTCCTTTTTTTGGCAAGCAGGCAGAAGAAGCTCATAATCATGTTTTTTGTGATTTGGTTCAAATATGATTAGGTTATTACTTATTGAAACACGATTTAAAATTATACGACTATAAAATACACGGTGGATTAAGAAAATCTGATTTGAGATGTATATTTTTTTTATTGCAGCAATTGGTGAGACGACGAGACGAGCATGCCATTCGCCTGATGGTAAGCGATGCGACGGCTTATCAACAGTAGCAAAACCAAACAACACCTTGAATTACAAAGCAATGTTATGTCTCAATATGTCTAGTAATTACTCTGGCTTCAATGTCCTTTAAATCGGAACACAACAGTGCATTTACACTGCTGTTTGGTGCCAAAGCCAACCAACCCAACCCAACCCAAGCGACCTCTCACATATGAGAGACCTACCACCAGTAAAGTTATTCATAACTTTAAATATTCTCCATTACTATGATTGCTGTGTATTCAATAATAAACCATCAAAATAAAACCATAAACCTCCAACAAATTCAGCACGAATTTTAATTTAGAAGTTAGGTTTCCAATATTAGTGCATGCGGAGCTCAGCTAGTTTGGGTCGGTGGTGATTTTTGTTTGTTTTTCCACTCAAGTCCAGCGCAGGTGGACCGCCCGTGCTAAATCTACAGGATGATCCGTATTAATATTTGCTCTGTATTTCTTAAATCAATTTTTAAATCAAATATACTCGGATTTGCGGACAGTCAGGATGTAATGGATATTTTCCTATTGGTTTTAATGATATTTGTATTGTTTTTTTTAATAAAGTCTAGGGTATTATGATTAATATTATTGCACTATGCTGTATCAGCCCATATACGTCCCATTGCAAAACAGAGGTCTCCTCGGCAATAGAAAGTACTATTGAGAGTGGTTAGACCATATAGTCCCCCACGCTGTATTAGTGCGGGTTGGCCGAATTAACATACCGTAAAAATTCTTATAAATCGCTACGGTATACAGCTTTCCTCACAATAATTTCCTTCGCCGTCATATTTCGTGGTGATTAACTATCAATACATACATGACTCCGAAAAGTCAGAAGTGTGCCTTGGGATTCGAACTCGCGACCACTGAGAACCTGTTGGCGACTAATCCGTTTACCAACAGGCCACCGCGCCCTGCCAATATCATTGCAATGTAAAAGTTAATGTTAAACCATATTTCAGAAGAATCGCAAAACAAAAATGGCGAAGGCTTACACACAAATCAGTTCATAGTGCATCAATATGGCCCTGGTCCCTATAGAACAAGTTTATTAACCGACTTCAAAAAAAGGAGGAGGTTCTCAATTCGACTGTATGTTGCTTTTTTTTTATGTTTGTTATCTCGTTTCTCTGTACTGTGTGGACCGATTTCGACTATTCTTTCTTTGATTGAAAGCTGGTGCTTGTCATTTGGTCCCATAAAAATATGGTGAACATCTGATGAATATCTTCGGACCTGGAGAGGGTAACTCCTTAAAATTAAGTAGGATTCCAGTGGTTTTTTTTGCATTACGTTCATTATAAAAGTTATTCATAATATAGTAATAAAAGATTTTTCAGTGTCGAATGTAACCAAATATGATCGTAATACGAAATCTTCAGAAGGTTGTGCCAGGCAGGATAACATAGTCGTCGTATCTCATGAAAAAATAAGCAAATATATTTTATATGTATTTAGTTTTAAATTTAAGATTTCTTTGATTTGGAACGAAATTAACCACATAAATGATATATCACGCTTGTAGCCCTAAAAGGGTAGGCAGAGAAATACTAGACACAGTTCACCATGCTTATTTCCATCTCCAAGGGTTAACAAGGAAAAGTATTTATATAACCGGCTCATATTTAGTTCCGTTCATTTTTTTTAAAACACTTGCATATGTGACGTGTGAAGCAAAACGCCAATCAATATTCAAATATGAATTATGCAAACAACTACCCTCTCATTTTACTACTGCCACTCAGTTTTTTCTGAAACACTACGTTTTAACTAACAGCGTAATAATAGAGTCCACGTAACAAGTGGATGATTCTCAGGCATTTCTATTTAAACTGTATTATTAATATTTCTACCGTCCCCCCATATTTATGGAGTGATGATAATAGTCTTTGCATGCTGGTAAAAGATTTGATTTATAGCTTCGCGGCTTAGGTGACGACAGTCAAATAACTTTAGACGGGATTACAAAAGTACTATAATTATACACATGTTCAAACACCAAGGCATACCAATTAAATTTAAAATCATGTGTGAATTAATAGTCTCTTACCACATATTATAACGGTGATAAAAAAACATGGTGAGGAAACTTGCATTCCTCGGAAAATTAAAGTATTTCAGTGGTTTGTGACATCTGTCAACACCGTTTCGCATCGACGTGACCGAATATGACTAGGCCTACTTAATTCTTAGTTAATTCAAGTCTGAACTATTTTTAGTATAGATATAATATGCCTGTACTAAAGTTGGTTGTATTTTTTTTTTGTGCGTATAAGCAGGTGGACTTAAATTGATTTATCATTGATAATGTAGTAACCATTATTTTCATTCTCAAGAGCTTGTAAGTTCTCTACAACCCTACACATATTTTTTGGAAATAACTATACATTATTTGAATCTTATTAATTATGTCATTAGCAAAAAGCAAACGACCAACCTACAATAAAGCGGAAGCCTAATCTCCTCAACCCATTAAATTACATCTAACAAACCACATTGCTAAAAACACATTCTAAATTCGCCCGTTAATGAGTTAAAAATAAAATGCAACACCATGTATACAAACATTATTGGAAAACGCCAAAATCAGCTCTACAGCGCAATTAGGTACTACACTGGAATCGCATTATTGCAGTTGGTAAAAAACCATCCACCTGTGTTTTTTACTTCAGAGGACAAATAAAATTTGCCGCCAATGGGAATGCGGGCGTCGGTTTATCGACTGGACGTAAGGGAGGGACGCGAAATTAAATTTAATTCAGGTGTTTTGTGTTTTAAATCAGGTAATGTTGACGTAAGTAGAGCATAAATAATTTAGAACTTGATGAATTAACATCCTAACCTGATAATAAATAAATGAATAGACCCAATAGCCACTTACATAGCCCTGACCCCACACTACGATCGAGCCGTGTGTCCTGGCTATCAGGAACTACGAGAGACTCTTCGGTCTCCAAACACCTAGACCCAAACTAATACTTGTGGTTTCCACAAATGATTGTTTTCGTGCAGGGGATCGAACCTGGGGCCTCTCGTTTCACAGCCGGCTTCTAACCAACCGCGCCATGGCGGCTGTCATTAATTATACACTGGTAACAGAACAGAAAATCGGTAAGAGAAAAAACAATTCTATCATGACGATGCCACAGCTAAGTTATGAAAAATATTGATTCTAGAAACGTTTAGAATTTCTATATAGCGGAGTTTAGAAATATTTTTGGAAAAATATTAAAATATTTTTCTTTCCTGCAAAATTTCTTTAATCAACCAATGCGTTCAAGTCAAAATTTTACATTGTCGTCAGTTCCTCGCAGGAAACAATGCCAAAAGAATCCGAAAATATTTGACCAAAGCTTTGGCTCTGTCCACCCACTTAAGTAATGAAGCGCAAATATACGTCAGGGCTTCTGAAAGCTCGCTCCGATAATATAGAGGAAACGCAAATATTTCAGACAGCCACATATTTAAAACTTACAAAGTAACCGAGCTTAAAGTGTTCGGAGCTTTTTCACTTGCCCAAAGTTCAATTAGCTTATACTGGAAATTTGATTGAAAAGTTCCATTGAATGAAACTTTTAGGTGCTATTTCAAGCAAGTATTAAAAATAATCAACTCACTAAAAATAGTTTTTTCTGGCACAGCACAGTGGCTGCATTACACCTGGTAGTAAGACCAAATTCCGTTCAGATGCAGTATCGAATGGCATCAGATGACGGTCTCATGCCACTCGATATAATCTTGCTGGCCCGCTAAAATGCCTCTTTATGCTGCTGCTAGAGAACCCAGGATTATATGAAAAAGGGAACTCGTATGATGGCAAACCGTTCCAAAGCTTGACGGTGCGGCGGAGAAAATAATTTGAGAAGCTTTTGGTTCGCGCCAAGTTAGTTTGAACCGTCAAGCTATGGCTCCGCAAGCCAGCACGCGTGGTTCTGTCAAGGAAAGGAGAGAAAAATAAGTTAAATAATTCCTCAGAGCATTCGCCAAGATACAGACTGTAGAACACGTTTACTGAAGCGTCGTTTAAAACCTCGGTATAGCGTTTTTTATTCTTGGCGGTTTAAAACCACACTTAAATCATTAACTGCTGTACCTTCTTACACAATTACGATCCACTTGAATATAATAAAAACTCGACCCAAAAGTTGGCATATAAAAAATAAATTTCTAACTTTCACCATACAAAAAGTAATAAAAACGATAATAGTACCCAAATGATGAATTAAAAAAATAACAAAGTTAATCTTCATAAAATGTTATCCCATATTGTTCCCGGGGGTCCTTAGCATCGGGTCTTAAAAAGTCACCGACGACCCATCTCAGAACATTGAGAAAAAGGAAAGTTTTGGCGTTTACTTCGGTCTTAGTGCCACTAAAATCCCCAGAATATTTTAATTCGAGCGTTAGCTTTTAAGGTTGGTTGGTTGATGAAAAAAAAAACGAAGCAAACACGACACTTCAAAAAACCAAGAAATTTAATTGCGTTAAATTTCCACTAATACTTAGACATAAAACATAGTACAATAGTACAATATACCACGTGACTAATAAATTCAATAAAAAATAATTAATAGATGTTGCTAGCGGCAAATATTAATTTATTGTAATTGATTTAATAAATTCGCAACACTAAACTGTGATTGTAAGTCCTTAGCCATTAATATTCATGGGTTCTGCCGCTCGAATAAATATTGTGGGAACATGTTATAAATTTTAAAATATTTTTATAGAGGCTGTTATAAATGCGGTAGTACATAAGTATACATATAAAAGTCACGCTTGAATCTAATGGGAGTAGACAGTGATTTGATTTTGACTTTGCTCGACCCTTATCTATAACTTATTATCATGAAGGTAAGATAAGCGAAATCAGCCTTACAGGCGTAAGTTTTTTTTTTTTATTGCGACGAATGGCGAGAAACGCATGCCGTTCGCCTGATGGTAAACGATAAGACCGTTTATTAACAGTAGTAAAACCAAACAACACCTTGAATTTCAAAGAAATGCTTGGTATGCCACTGCGCTCGCCATCCTGAGACATACGATGCTAAGTCTCAATATGCCCAGTATTTACTCCGGCTATAATGTCCTTCAAACCGAAACACAACAATCCATTTGCACTGTTGTTTGGCGGGTGAAATATACTTTGAGATGAGACCTACCCAAGCGGCCTCTTACACATGAGAGACCTACCGCCAGTTTGTTCCATTTGTTCCTTGAATTATCAAAGTGAAGGATATGCATTTCATGGTAGATACCACAAAAGTAGATACAATACCATTTAGATAAAACATCGTTTGGCGATATACTCATTTAATACACCAATATAATAATAATAATAAAAACCTTTATTTTGCACAAAATTAGTTACATTTTAATGCATAGAGTGACAATCATGTTAGTGCTTACACAGATTAATATAACTATTACTGTTTTAACTACTATTTAATTAATCCTTCTTCTACAGCAGAAAGAGTCAGAATTATAAGAGGCAAGAAACGCTTGAGCAGGCAAACTACTGCAGATGATGTTGATTAGTGGTTCATAACTGGAGGCCCACAGACTACTGGTGGTCCTTAGAAGCATCCCACGCGGTCCGAAAATCCCTCCCAAGGTAACCCTCCCTTAAAGTAATTTTATGCATGTTTTATTTATGGAAAGATAAAAAAAACTTTTATGAATTTGCAAAATTTTCGGTAGTGTATGCATATACAACCGAACCAGTGAATCGACAGGGTAGTCAATGACTAGACAAATATGTTGTATGAGTTGTTATATACGAGTACTACGAGGCGAATAGCATGCATGACTCGCCATTCATTGCAATAAAAAAAAATCATTGATAAACACTATCGATATATAATTTAATAATTTCCAAAAATTTTGCTACTTTTATGATTTGATTAGCTTAATTGCTTTCTGTGTGTAGTAATACCATACGTATCCCTTAAGTAGGTATGACATTGGAAATATATGTATCTGTAATAAGTTTATATATTATTTCTTATACAAGTGTCTAATGGATCGAGATAAGAGCCGATGTTGCAGGCAAAAACTTCACGGTCCGACGAGTACGTCACCAAGTTTGTTAATGACGTCATCAATCATACGCTCTGATAACGTCATCGCGAGACGTCAAACACCTTGGAACGTGTTTGTAAATCTCTTTAAGGATATTAAATGATTCATTGGTTGGTTCAGCGGTTTATGAGAATTGCTAACATAAGTAGTAGATTCAATCCATTATTCTTTGGTATTTTGAATTCAACTTTTACTCTGCAGAGTAATTTGCAGTTAAAATTGACCCACTTTTATCGGTTCTCTGTCTTTCTCTTCAGCTGAAAGTTCACTGCTGAACATAGGCCTACCTCAAGGATCTCCACATTGACCCATTGGAAGTGGCCTGCATCTAGCGACTTCTTGCAACCTTAACCAGTTCATCCGTCCACCTTGTAGGCGGGCGTCCAACACTGCGCTTGCCTGTTCGTAGCGTCCACTACAGAACCTTTCGGCCCAGCTAGCATCCACTAATTCTTCGCGCCATGTGTTCGGCCCACTGCCACTTAAACTTGCTAATCCTTTACATGCTAATTTATCGATTAGTTCTATATTTTATAAACATACACGTATGCCCGCTGACTTTTTACGGTAGGTGGTGGTACCACCGCAATGTTTATTTCTCCCGCCAAACAGCAGTGTTAATGCACTGTTGTGTTTCGGATTGAAGGACATTGTAATTTTAAGCCAATGTTTTAGTAGCCAATTTAAGCCAATCTCAGGATGGCGAGCGCAATGGAATTCCAAGCATTGCTTTGTAATTTAAGGTGTTGTTTGGTTTTGATGATCATGAGCGGTCGTATCGTTTGCCATCAGACGAACGGCATGCTCGTCTGGTCATTGAAGGGAATAAAAAAAACTTTATCCTCCTATATTTCGTCTTTCATATTAATACACTTCTACAGATCACACACACGACAAGCAAAAATAAATTGCCTCATAATATGACAGGGAGAAATAAAATATGTGCTAATATTCCTTAATGTGCCTTAACTGTAAATGAAAACGATATGGATCAAATTCCGATCCTTATTATTAATACATTAATTTGTATAAATCAGAAGAAACAACTGTAGAGAATGACGCTAATGATCGTCTCTGATAGGGGGTGGATCTAGAATTTAATTTCAGGGGCTTTATTTGGTTGTTTTTTTAACAAATCTTTAACATTTTCTTAAGTCTCGAGTGAAAAATAATAGGGAATAATTAGAACAGGATTTTTAAAATAGTGAATAGTATAAAAATGTTGTGTATTTTAGTTTGATATCAACAGTAAAGTAAGTTTTTTTTTGCTGTCAAAAAGTCTCTGTACTTTGATATTTTTTTAACTATATGTTCGATTTACATATGCTGTGGCTTATTATTATAGCGCAAAAATCTAAAATATATTATTTCAACTGAAGCAAAATTATTAAGGCTGTAATTTTGAAACAAGCATTAGCACCAAAAAAGCAATCAATAATAAATTAAATCCAAATTATTATTTACCTTACAATACAATACAGAATTAATAAAATCTAAGCGGTTATAGCTTATCGGGGGTCCTAACCCCCAGTTTACTTAACCCCACCCCTTCCGGCTCACATGGCCGCTCGGGAAGTCAGGGGTGGCAATTAATAAAAACAAGTCAATCAGAAATGGGTAATAAGTTGAGAAACTCGGTTATTACACAGATACGATCGATGAAAGGGCCCCGTACAATTACAAGCAATCTACCGACAAATCAACAGGGTACCGCAGAAATAGATTTTATATCTGTGGTGTGTGGTCTGAGTGGGAGCTTAGGACACGTTACAGCGTGGAATTTTGATGCTTTTTGATTTCTCAATACGACACGACAATTCTCGGATTTTGACTTTAGATTAGGGTGTAGACTGTATAGTCCATCACGCCTGGTGCGGGTTGGCGGATTTTATATACCACAGAAATTTTTATAAATTGCTCTGGAATGTAGGTTTCCACATGATATAACTTAGTAGTTAGGTTAGTATTAATCGTACTTTCGATTGTAGAGGAAATACAGATCTGGCTGACACAGCTGATAGTATAAAACAGTTGAGATTTCGTTCTGAAACGAGAGTGGTTTGATTGTCAGACCGAGACAAATAATTGTGTGATCCATAAGTTTTTGTTTTGGATCTTAGTGTTGTGATATCTGTTGTTTCTAATTCTCATGTCACAATGCTGATATTATGTTCGTTTTACTGGCCGAGGCTGAGCATTTATTTTATTTCATTACCAAAACAATAATTAGCATATATTACCATATTTTTTAAAAGGCAACTCAATATTTAAACGTAAGCCCGCTACCGCGACCGCTCATGCGTACCCGCTACCCGGTCGTGCCTCAATACAGTGCGTTTAGAAGGCAATAAATATTTATTGGGCCCGTCAGACTGAGGGATTAAGATGAGTCTCTACAAATATTGTTTTGGGACAAAGTACTTCCAGTGCGGTCACTTTGAGCAACCGTTTTGGATAGATTTGTAGTACATTACGTAGAATATCTTGGTTCGCGGTCTTTGCGCTATTATTTTAGCAGTAATGGAAGATTTTATCTTTGATGGGGGTCTTATTGGTGTAGTGAAAGTATTAGCTGTGGATTGTCAGGTCATAGAAAGTTATCTGTGGATTGTTAGATCCCTGACTGGATATCCAATCCTGGGAATGTAGTACAAACAATCGATGCTATATACATGTAGATCGAAGATGAAGTAAATAAGTCGTACATATAATTCAGAATACCGCAGAAAAAATAAATGCGTTGCAGGCCAAATAAAACAATATCTGCTGGCAGATTAACTAACACTTGCCCCTGGATACAACTATGCCGGACTTCAAGAGGATACCAACATATTGTTCTGTATCACAAATTGGATCCCATGATACCCATCATCATCAGGACTATTGCTGGTCATTTTTTCTTTTTAGGAGAACAGAGAAGATTTCGATAAAAAATCCCAAACTTTTGTCCCAAAGCAGAAACCTGCCTCTTTTCGACCCTCCTACGTATTACTAAACTATTCAATAGTATTGTAATACAAACACAGCTAATAAGACAGAACATGATCTACAAAGGATTCGCATTACATACAGTAATTGCCTAACTGCTTGTTATAACTGTTGCTTAGTGCAGACATCCGATATCTACATAATATCATTGGATAATTATCTAAACATGTGTGTATTGATAGTCAATCACCACGTACTATAACAGTGAAGTAAACATCGTAGGGAAAAGGGGATACCATAACGATTTAGAAGAATTTCTATAATAGTTTCTTTGATTTACGCGAATTTTACACATTGAAATAAAAGTATTATTTACGAATTTCATAATACGGGGTAGTCCGGCCAGTGACCATGAAAGCTGTATAGTAATTGAAACGTCAGGAAGTTGGAATATGTAAAAATTAAACGATTAAATCCGTAAAAACTAGTTTTATTTTGAAGAATTTCTGTGGTATTAAAAAGTTCTCCAACCCGGGCTAGGCCAGCGGGGTGGACTATACGACCTTTCAATCGTACTTTCGATTGTAGAGGAGGCCCGTGCCCTGCAATAGGATGTATATGGGCAGTATATGGACTTTTACAGTTATTGTTTTGTTCTTAGACTAATATGTACCAGTGTATATGAGCTTTAAGTTGATCTCCAGTTCGATCACTTTGCATGAACTTTTCAGCTTCAATTTTACCGTGCTTTTTTTAATTGCAAAAGATCATAGGACTTTAGTATAATAAATAGGGTTTCCGCAATTGGAACGTATTCTAAATTAGGATCGGTTATTAAGATTAAGCTTAGCGTCAACAGAATCGGTCAACTGGGCGTTGAATAAGTGCATTCGTAATTATCGATTAATTTAACTGGGAAGGAATATTTATATTGAGATAAATTGTATCCTTAAGAGTTTCACTGGTGGCAGATCTCTCATATGTGAGAAGCAGCCTGGGCAGGTACCACCGCAATGTTTATTTCTTCCGCGGGACAGCAATGTAAAAGCAGCGTTACAGTTTGAAGGACTTTGTGGCCAGAGTAACTACTTAACTACCTATATCTCAGGATGACATGTGCAGTGGAATGTCAAGCATTGCTTTGTTCATGGTGTTGTTTGGTTTTGGCACTGTCCATGAGCGATGGCATCGCTTACCACCAGACGGATGGCGTGCTTGTCTCAATAATATGACAAAAAAAGTTTCCAAAACAACTATAGAAAATTTTAAATCCCCCTATCTAGTAAAAACTAGCTTATTTAACCAACTAAGGACTAAAATGTAAATAAAACTCGTGTGTACTCTCTAGCAGTGGGCCAAATATGGACTCAAACAGATAATAACTATTCCCAACAAAATCCTAACAATAAATAAAGATGCAACCAAATAAAATCTGCATAACAAATATAAAAAATCAAACCCTGTTTACAATCATCCATCCCTTTCCGTTCCTGAGAGAAAATACTGCTATCTCACATTGTTGTGCCCTTCACAGAGTTATCAAGTGATAACACAAAAAAAATAAACAGTGTTATCGTGCGTGCCGTCGCTTCGTCTACGAGTTCACACCTTGACAACTGGTGGTGTGATACGGACGCTATCGGTCTGCCTATCTCAATTTACGGTTCAAGTTATGAGCTGACAGCGGTTCGAATCATATGAAATCAATGTTTTTTTTAATTATTGGTCATTTGGGTATAATTATAGCTCTTATGTCGAGTCGATATATCGGCCTTAATCTTTATTTACAAAATAATAAATCTTGTTGAACATAGGTTACATTAAGATGTTATAATATGTTTATTCGTTCAACTGTGACCCACCATATTTGCAAATAATAATATGGTAGGTAAATAAGAACAGCTTTGTTTGCTAGAAAGTTATATATTTAGTATGATCTTGGATACTGGCTGCTTCCAAAAGGTTTACGAAAATTCTTGAGGTTGCCTATATTCCGAGATGAAATGGTTGTGCCTAAAGAGGAAAATAGAACTTGGTGTAGCTAGTAAACAACACTCAAATTAATAGCCTTGATTTCGCATTAAAATGCCATAACTATGACTTGATTGTCGTAATGGGTGAACTTTTACTTATATACCTACAGTTTTGTACGGAACGCTCGGTGCGCGAGTCCGACTCGCACTTGGCAGGTTTTTTTCATACAGAAACTAAGTCAAGCAGCTACTTAAAGCCAGGTTATAAAACCAATGAATGAACATCACTAAATTTACAAGGATTGAAGGGCATTGTAGCCAGAGTAACTACTGGATATATTAAGATTTAACATCTTATGTCTCGGGATGGCAAGCGCAGTGGAATGCCAAGCTTTGCTTTGTAATTCAAGGTGTTGTTTAGTTTTGCTACTGTTTATGAGCGGTCGTATCGCTTACCATCAGGCGAACGGCATGTTTGTCTCGCCATTCGTTGCAATAAAAAAAAAACCTGGAATTTATCCCGCTACCGCCCCAAACTTGCACAAACGCGGTAGCGCTCTCGCGGTATCGTACAACGAACTCGTCCAAGGACAACGATCACTGTTTTTATATTTTAATCACACTGTGTTATTTCATTGGTATAAGCTTGATGCAGATTGTGGTTGCAACACTTGTTATCACTTGCAAATGCGCGCCGACGGTGATAATAGACGCAGTAATCCTGTATTTTGCGTCGTATTTTACTGTGTAATAAATACACCGACGTAACTCATTGACATGAATATACTGCTCATCAGAAAAATCGAAACCTTGCAAGTTTATGTTTTGTAAGGACTATCAGAAAAATGAGATTATCTAGGAATATAATATGTAAAAAGTCGTTTAATAGTGAATAATAAGAGGATTTCAAATCCTAATGTTAATGTTCTAAATTCAAATGAAATGTAGGTATACAAATTTTATTTTATATTATATTAAATGTGTCACTACCTGTCACTTAATGCACTGAAGTAAGATACACGATTGTAAACCTGTCATAGTGACCCACGAAAAACATTTTGGGCTCGGATTGTGATATATTGTTTTGAGTTCTGTATCGTCCCAGTGCAGGGCACGGGTCTCCTCTACAAACGAGAGAACGAGCTTTGAGCAGTTATACGCTTACCACCAGATACAGTGCAGTCTCTTCACCGAACAAAAATACATGTTATTCCTGTGTAAAATTGGCATAATGAATAAATAAATACCCCCAACAATCACATACATAGACCTGACCTCACACTAAGACCCAGCCTTATGTCGCGGGTATCAGAAACTAACGGCCGTTCTCTATATCCTATCTATCTTTAACAAGAGGTTAAAATAGCTACCCTTACTATGTCGTTACAATTATACGCTACATTAAACAACGATAGACGAATATATTTATCTTACCTAGCTTTATATAAATACATGCATTATATCTCTACCTCTCTATATTTGTTAACTGACACATAAAATGCATCTGAATATCTATTAAAATCTATTGTTAAAGATAGATAGATTATTGAGAACGGCAGTTAGAGAGACTTTTCGGTCTCACAAACACCCAGACCTGAAACAAATACTTGTAATTCACAAAGATATTTGTCTCGGTATAGGGATCGAACCTGTGGCCTTCGTTTCACAGCCTGCATCTAACCAATTGCGCCACGTAGGTTATTAATGTGATTAAGAAACCAAAGAACCTGGAACTAACTATTCATATTCTGCACACGCTTCCACTAAGCCAGTGACAACAAACTCAATAAAACAACGCGTCACAACATGACCGATAAAGAGACATTTTTGCCAAATAATATAAGATAACAGGATAGCTTGTATAAAACGGATATCTAGAATATTTCAATATATCCATTTATAATACTGGCGTATCAAAGATTTCAATGCACGTGACAATGAGAGCAGTGCAGTCTAAAACAAAGGAAGACAGTCTAAAATATAGAATTACAGGAAATATAGGAAGGGTTCTTTCTCACCAGACGATACAATTTTGTCGGTATGCATAAAAACCATAAACATAATGGCGATAGGCCTCTCGTATGTGTGAGGCTGCCGGGGTACTAGATACCAACGAAATGTCTGTTTTTTTTTTTCACAGCACAGCAGTGTATATGCACTGGGGTTTTACGGTCTGAAGAACATTATTATATCATTTTATGTCTCAAAATTCTGGGATGCGAACCCGAACCTCAGCTTCATAAATGTACCGTAGTACAACAGCACTAACGAGGTGAGTCCTACATATCTATTATTAACAAGATATATACCCACAGGGGTTTAAAAATTTGGCTGAAAATGGCTCCGTAAAAAAACAGTCGAATATGAATCCACGGCAAAAAGACAGATACGCGCAAACGACGCGGCAAATTCGTCTGCAGATTACACGGAATGACGTCATAAAGCAAAATTACCTACCAAGGACCCTTAGTGGCCCTTCTACCGGGATGGAAGCCTCTTGATGCTAATTCTCTTACCGTTGCTGGTATTTTTATAAATAATACTTTTAGGGTTTATGACTGGCTTGAATAAAATTTTAATTGGGATTTTTATGTCGGCACGGCGGTGGTATGTTCAGTGATATCTGATAGGTAATCGGATGAGAGGCGAGTATACACAAAGCAATGAATTAATGTGTATTGCGAAAAGTTTTTTCTTACCCTAAAAATGATTTCCGTAACGTTAAAATAAGCGAAAAATGACTAGAAAGATTAATTTCGAAACCTCTATGTGGATACACCGTACCCCACTCAACTACATAACATTCAAAAACTCATTCTTTTTTCCAGATAGTACAGGCAGAGGTGCACCAGGACACCCGCATTTCACCTTGTATGTTCCCTTCCATGATAAATAATATTATAACAAATGTTTTGTATCGACTTGTCTTAAGATCTATTTATTTGCCTACACGACTGATAAACCAATTTCAGTTTACCATGTAATAAGTGGTAGAATTATCGCCACTCAACTTACCTTTCAAAAATCATTAAAAAGATAAAGCTGTCACTTCTATCGCGAATCCAATATCAATCTGTAAAACTGCACGCCATCACTTTTTAATTTCACAGCACTTACAAACTAAAATATCTGGAAAATATTTATCAATACAAAATTGCCAACGAATAAATTCTTCGTACTTTTAAAAATGCTGCGATGACAATATCTTCTGTATAACACAAATTGTTGTATAATTTTTTTTAAGCTGAAGCCCGGCTATGGGGTTAGGGCAACTTTTACTTTTTCGCTTTATTATTAATACGATACGACGCTTTCTAAGAAACAAAATTAGATTTTAAATTTAATTCCATTCAAAAAGTGCGGGTAATTCGGTAGTTTTGAATTGGATGCAATCTTTTAACCCAGTGATCGCGGCTTCAAATATCAGGGAACTGCTGACTCCTCGAAGTCATGTTAATATTTGTAATTATTTGCCACTCATTGAAACGTGAAGGAAATTTGCATAAACCTTTAATACAATTTATGTACTACTAGCGGTCGGGCCCGGCTCCACCCGGGTGCATATACGTTTTAAAATGGTGGTCAAAATGTTTAATTCTGACTATCAGTTTAGAATATCGACCAATCGGACCACGAAAAACGAACAAAAGGTCCTCGTATTTGCTAGAAATATCACTACTGCTTTCCTCCTATAGGTCATAGCGTGATGATATAGCCTATAGCCTTTTTCGATAAATGGACTATCCAACACTGAAAGAATCATTCAAATCGGACCAGTAGTTCCAGAGATTAGCGCGTTCAAACAAACAAACTCAGCAGCTTTATAATAGTAGTATAGATATGAAGACGAAGTATTGTCAATCAAACTCTAGATAGTCAACAGGTCCTGTAATCAGCCTGTCCAGATACATGGGCTGATGTATAAAAAATATATTTCCAAAATGTGGAGCAAACTCATTGACATAAGTTTCAATCGCGGACATCCTATGCGAGATGTTACAAATCCAACTAATTTAACTAAAAAGACACGCTGCTCGCGAATTACCCTTTATAATTTTTAATTCATAAAACATAATGGCTTCAATTAAGCTGATGGCAGACTCAACACAAGGTGAATATAATAATATTTAGCATTTAGGAACGACACGACAAATCGTATCGTGTTCGAAGGGTACACCCTACCCCAGTCGGTGCGTTATTTAAGGCATTTTCAATTATGCCCGAGTTTTTTCTACTCGTCTATTTCGACGAGGACAACTATGCAATGTTTTAGCGGGCAGTTTTTTCCGCCCCGCGCACCCGGTCTAGGAATTAAATACTCGGTACCTTTAAGCACTACGTTGTGGAAACTGTTATTTAAACAAAGTTATTATATCTTAAATATATTTATGTGCATACATAAATTCAAGCTCACAAAAGAGGTAGGCAGAGGAGTACATACATTGGTAGCAACCAAGACAGATATTTCGTCTTGTATGTTCTCTCCTATGATGTGATAGGTGGCAAGCCTATTGCCATACCGGGCACAAATTCCTGACTCCGAGCTTTTGTTTAGTCCCAAGAAACGGTATGAAGCCCAAGGCCATGCCGGCCACGCATTCTAATCCCAGGTGGTTCCTAAGATTTTTTGAAACCAAAAAACACAAAAAAGAGTGTGCTAGTATAAAATCACACGCCAACGGTGGCCAAGGTTGCTTATAATTATACATTAAAATTTCGAACAACGAGATGTTCCAAAATTTTTAAATTATAATCAACTTCGGGTAACAATAAACCTTACACCTTTAAATTAAGATTGATTATGTTTTAGAACCATACTAAAATTAAATAAGACCACACGCTTATTTGTGCTCTTATTTCTCTTGCCTTTTTTTAGGACGTTACTTATAATCTAGTGTTATATTTTGTCAAAGGCTAGAATGAAACCTCTCTCAACATTGGGATTGCCTCTAGAACCTCGTTGGTCTAGTCTAGACCAACAATATGACGCATGGATGTTGTTATAAGTATCATTCGAAAATATCTTATTTATCATAATTATTGACCATTAAATAATTAGAAAATAGCACAACACGATAGTGAAAGCGGTGTCTTTGTACTTTTATGTCGGCGCGTCTTAATGTTATGCTCTGTTGGTAAGTTATCGCTCTTTGTGGAAACAATAAATATCACTATTAATTAATAATTAATGACATTAATTTTATGACGCAATTTCATTGCTCTAGTTCATTCTATGAATACATTGTGATAATTATGTTAATGCAATAAAAATATTTTTTTTGTATTAAGTGTTCGAGAGAGTGCAAAAGTTAGTTGCTTATACTCATGACACAAGACTCGATCTTAGTGTGGGGTCAGGACTATATATGTGACTGTTGGTTACATAACATAGGTAATAATCTTGGGCGAGGTGGTGACACTCTTAAAAAAAACCGACGCAAAGCGACATTTTTCTGGTCGTGTTTAGTTTATCAAAAGAGCTTTCGGGGAGCGTAAAGCGTTAGCCTCCGTGGCGAAGATAGTTAGAGGCCAACTGTGAAACTAAAGGCCGCGGGTTCGATCCCCGCACCGAAACACATGTTTGTGTGATCCACAGGTATTTGTTTTGGGTCTGGGTATTTGTGAGGCTGAAAAGTCTCTCATAGTTTCTGACATGTACAATAATATAATTCGATCTTAATGTGGTGTTAGGGCCATGTGTGTGACTGCTGGGTATATTTATTTTATTTATTAATATCCATTTCTTTCTTGGTTCCCTGTTTCTTTCTTATTCCCTCCCATTTTCAGAGGACTTTAAGGCTTCTACGACCCACCTGTTGTAGCATTAGCCAGCAGTAATTATTTAGCGAAATATAATATTACTTCTGACATTTCCAAGTATGTAACTACCGGCACACTAATGAAAATTGATTTGGGGTCTTGTCAGAATAATCCGTTTTGGCCACACCGGACTATTTTCTCGAAAAAAATTATCTTCTGGCACAAAAAAATCTGATGAAGGTCCATTTAAAAAAAAGAGGAATTATACGCTACTTTCAAAGATATTTGGATAGGTTACATTTGTTCCTGCTAAAATAATGACTACGGGTGGTCGAAAAGACATACAAGTAAAAGATCAATTATGCACCAGGGATACATTTGGATAGGTCTTTTTTAAAAGTGAAGTCGGTGAACTACGCTATTGTCTACCAGAATGCAAGACCAGCTTGATTCGAAAATAGCCATGAAGTTTTAAGTTCAGTGATTGCTCACTATTAGACTGTCCTGACTGATACCACTATTACCATACCTAAGGTTTTTTTATTACATTGATTGGCGAGACGAACTTGTCGTTCACCTGATGGTAAGCGATACGACCGCTGATGAACAATAGCAAAACCAAACTAAACCTTTAATACAAAGCAATGCTAGGCATTCCACCGCGCTCGCCATCCTGAGATATAAGATGTTAAGTCGCAATATTATGTCCGGTAGTTACTCTGGTACCTAAGGTATGATTTCCAGCCCGTTTGTAATCCAAAGCGAGCTAAATCCCAATCCTTCCCCACCCCTCCCATAAAAAAACCATGTTAAAGAAAACTTTTTCATCGAGATCCGTTCACAATCCATCACGACAATATCGGAATTAGACTCCAAACATTTACGAAAAATAAAAACACCGAAGCAAATATGCAAAATTGGTAGAACCGAGCCACCACGCCAATCTGTCGGGAAGAAATTACTGGAAAATCCATGGTTAAAAAATGGTAAAGCAAAACGGTGGACTTTTAAAATTACAAAGGCGCCCCTCCAATAACAAGTTTTAGCTAGTTTGAATTTTAATAAAGCCGTTTTCGAACCGCCCGGGATAAGAACTTGCCGTGAGTCTCGGAGTTACGTTAAATTGATCTCTGATAGTCTTTGAATGTTCACCGGGATTCTGAATGGCGAAGTTCGGCTTGATGGTAATTTTCTTAATGAAGTTCCTTCGCGATCGTCGCGACAGTGTAGGTAATGACATCTGAAGGTACGAAAGAGTTTATTATGTAGATTGGGAGGTCAGGTTTGAGATAGATTCTCAGGCATGACAATGTGTTTGGTGTGAGAATTTTGATTCCTCGCTCCCGTGATATAAATATTTTATAGCCTATAAAATGTGTTTGGGCATAGTTAGCGATTTAGGGTGTCAAATTACTTATAAAAATATATTTGATTTAAAAAAAACCCCAATCAACTTTTTAATTACAAAACGTCACAAACATTTCAGGACCATTACTTTAATCCAACAAAACAAAACCAGAGCGAAAATAAGGTAAATATTATAGAACAACACAATTTAAAAATTCTTCGCGCCAGTGCCCACTAGCGCCACGGAAGTAGCGGCCAAACTGCTCATCTACGTTCATCAAGGTCTAAATTTAAAAATATATTATGCACCAACCACGCTTCGACGTCTTGGAAATTCACAATTTTCTGCACAGAAGTGAGACTTTTCCTTCAAAATACAACATCCTTGTGTGGTGATTTTGTTTATATCTTGGATTGAGATTTTTGGAATTTTGATAATCTTGCTTTTGTTTTGTATTTTTTCATAAAATACGCGGTAATATTGACAGATGGTACTTATTTCAACCCACACATTCACATTGTACAACATTTGAAAAAAATAAAATAACTATTAATTGATTATCAGCTTAGACTCAGGAATTTATGCCCGGTATGGCGATAGGCTCGCCCTCTGTCACATCGTAGGACGGAACACAAAAAGTGAAATGTGAGTGACCTAGTTGCTACCGGGCGAACCTCTGCCTACCCTTTTTATGAAAAAGGCGTTTATGCATTTATGTAATTTGAGTCTTGTCTTTTTTTCTTAACACGATGTATAACTAAACACACTTTGTTTTCGCTATACAAATGCATATAAAACATTCACATGCCTATTACATCCTTGAGATCAAACAAAAAACTTCAAACAGAACCCTCAAAAGCTTTAAACCCGGGTGTTCACACTCAAACCTGACACGACGTTAGAAAAACAGTCTTAATAACGCCTTTAGGCCAAGGAGCAGGGTAGTAACTTAAGCCGTGGAAGTCCGCCACTAGCGCAAAACAATAACGGAAATAATAAATCCCCTTCAAAACCTTCTGACAGCTGCGAAACTATTTGCCGGTGACTGCGCGGTGAGTATCAAGTCGGGAAACCGAGGATATTTTCTGGGAAATTCGGGTACGTATTTGATATATTTATAAGTTTATAAAAGTATATAGAAGTTTATGTACGTCTAGAAAAGTGTTGTGTGGAATTTCACAGAACTTTTGCGATGGTATTAATGGTAAATATTACAAGTTGATATTACGACTGCATGCATTATGCAACAGACCGGGCACTGTGGCGTACCTTGGAAGAGGTCTATGTCCAGCAATGGACTGCAATGGCCATAATAAATGAATTATAAGTTGCGAAATGCAAGGCTTGTGTTTCTGGTGTCAGTATCGTGGAGCTGATAACTTCTTGAAGTATATTATATCCGTGACACAACTGTAATTGTACTGTAGGTTAAAAAAATGTTTCAAATTGTTAGTTTAATACTCCATTAAATATTACTTCAGGTTTCTATAAAAGAAACAGTAAGCGTTCGATATATTTTTCAAGCTAACCATAGGATTAAATCTAAGATTAATTTAAGGAATTTAATTCCGTCACTATACTCGTATTGTTGTTAAGCATGGTCACCCTAGCGAAATCCCGTCAACGCCATCGTCTCAGTGCGAATCCAAACGAAAATGCGAGAAAATTTTGTTTTACATGCGAAAATGGAAAATTTTCCTTTCAACATACTAAACATAGAGTCGGAAAAGCCGACAACAATTGGCGCCGCACGTTTCTGCATGCACGGCGCGTGACAGTTTTCCAATCGTCTAGAGTGGGTTCGATTCTTGCGTGTCAACAAATCCGCTTTGAATACGAGGGGAAATTGCTAAATACTTACGCCGGGAGTGCTTTTTGTTTGTTTTACAGATTGCTGTTTCTGTTGAAATTTATATTTTGGAATCTAATCAATGTTGGGTGCTTAAGCACTGACACAGATTTTGCTGTCTTTGTTTGCTTATTGGCTGGAGTTTCGTTATGTGTTTTAGGGAGATGGGAGGGGAGGATTCTAAGAATCTAGCCTTTCTCCAAAATACTAACTTCGATTTTTGCATTGGTACCTGAAAAATGTTTTGATTATGATTCAGTTGAATGAAAATTAGTTTTCTTAAACTATTTTCAATATTTAGTAGCACCTATATTTTTTACATAATATTGTTATAAATATTATACACTTTCATATAAAGTATTTCACATGACCTTCTTTGCACATGTCGATAGTTTTCCATAGAAATATGATAAACACCATAAAATACATTTTCATAGAAAATAGTTGACGGTAACACTCCACTTATCGATAATAATATATTTTATGTATTCAAGTTTGAAGTGCAGGAATTAATATTTTAATGTATATTTAATTTTGACTACCTTGGTGGCGTAGTTGCAGTACGTTACGAATACAAAGTTGAGGTCTCGGATACGAATCCCGGGTCAAGCAATGTGTTGTTGGATTTTTCTATTCATTATTAGCCCGGAGTTAGGACTGTGTATCCGATGTGATATAATATGATGATACTGAGGGGCTGAAAAAGAGGTGTAACGTGGACGTCCTGGTTGCACCTCTGCCTACCCCGTCTGGGAAAAAGGCGTGAGTTTATGTATACATATGTATTTCATTTTATCTGCCTTACTGATCTAGTATTACTATATACAGACTCATGTCTGCCCGGGTGAGATGCCCGGGATGGGTAATTCACTATTATCCATCCCCGGTATTTACATTCATCCATGGTATTCTAATGAGCATTTTTATTTTTTTTTAAACTGTTATATCTTGGTTACCGTGGCTTAGTGAACAGACTTTAGCGACACGGGATAGCAACGACTGCGTGAAACGAGTTTTGGAGAAGTAGTACACAATTATAATTTATTTTTTCACTGTTTATACAAATAATGGAACAGATCTGCACACAATTATGTCGATCAAATATAGGTTGTTATTCCTCTTCGGTATATACTTTATCATGATCACAATACTCGTATGCCTAATTACTCTAAGGCAAACCTTAATTACTCTGCCGAGCCATTATAAAATCTACCATACATGTACGGATATTATTTATTAAATAATATATATTATGAATACAACGATTTTGGTCTTAAATCCTTAGAACATTCTTCTAAACCAGCTAAGACCTAGGCAACTAAATATGAGCCTTAAAACATTAAGTCGCGCGCGGCGTATGTACACATGTTCAGAGGCCGCGCTGGGACTTAAGCCTCTTGAGCCCAGTCATCGGTGTCTTAAGCCGGCCTTAGTCTTGCCAGTCTCGCGTTCTCCTTGAAATTTTCTTATGTTATCGAAGTTTTTAACTGAAAAAGTTGTTTAGTGAATTTTCAGTGGGCGCAAATTATTTCGTATGAAAATTTTACTTTTAGTTTTAAGGGTGAAGGAAAGCTTTCATTGAAATTCTGAATATTATAGACAAGAACAAATATTTATGTACAAGAATTTATATGGTTTATCAAGTCCGTCAACCCACACAAGGCCAGAGTGGTAACTATATCAGCCCATATACGTCCCACTGCTGGGAACGAGCCTCCTCTACAATCAAGAATACGATGGAGAGTGGTTAGGCCATATAGTCCACCACGCTGGCCTATTGCAGGTTGGCAAAGTGGTAAGGTTATACCACTCTGTCAACATCATTTTCAGACACATAGACAATGCTTATGCCTTACCGTAGATCATAATACATAAACTCACGCCTATCTCCCAGAAGGAGTAGGCAGAAGTGCATTCAAGACATCCACGCTTTGCCTTGTATTTTCCGTCCCACGATATGATAGGGGGCCTAACGCCATATCACTATAATATGTGGGCTGATATATTAATTTTATGTACATAATAGATCATTTGATACCAATTTTGATTCTAAATACCTTCTTACTAACTTCCTCTTAATTTATTTGCCAATTCCGACTATACACCTTCTATTATATTCTAATATGCATAGTAAGAATATTCAAAATCGGCAGGAACTAACATAGTATTTTCCAAACCATTAGCCACTAGTTATTTTCCAAACCCATAAAAACATTTTTTTTTAATCTTCTAGAAAAACTACACAAAGTTCAATAAGACGCACGTCACAGGACGTAAAGCACAACTGTCAATCCAGCTACAAACCACTCAACCGCTAAGACGTACAATTGAATCGGATTTCTTTAAATTCCATGAGGAGTTTCACAAAAAAAGAAGCGGTCTGATCCTTAACCGTCGGACATTCTAATATTGGCCAGGGAACGCCGGGTAGCCGGATGTGTTCCCGGTTAAATACCGCCTTAGGGCTGCAGCGGATGCAGAACATTCTTTTTGGAAAGAATTCGCCCCTTTGAAGATCTTAACTTTAATTTTAAAATGTTGGAGGATTTTTAGTTGGGAATGGACAATTTAATAAAATCCGCGTAAATGTTCGATGATGCAATTTAAATTATTTTGGTGATCCTTTCCACATTTAACCGCAAGAATATTTTAAAATAGACTTAGTGTTGAATTCTCGCAGCATTTTTCGGCTAACCAACTAAAAACAATTTCAACTTATTATGAAAAGCAATACATTAAAAATATTATTACAGTAATTGCTCATCTTGACAGCCTCTTGGAACAATTGGTTAGACGCCGGCTGTGAAACGTGAGTCTGCGGGTTCGATCCCCGCACCGAGACAAATATTTGTATGATCAACAGGTATTTTTTGGATAGAATGAAAATGGAATATAAGTTGGTGGAATCCGCACTAGGCCAGCGTGGATTGCTCTTGCTCTTGATTGTAGAGGAGGCCTGTGCCCTGCAGTGGGACGTAAATGGACTGACACAGATACAGAATAAAAAAAAAGGAGTCCAAATATATTTTGCTACAAGTAAAATATCTGATGGTAAACGCACCGACGATTCGGTAAAACGTGTTTTAATAAAATAAAAAACACCAAAGTAAACAAATAAAAAATTGCTCGCACAATTCACAAGACTTGCTACTATAACCTTTGACTTTATCCATATTCGTACTCCACGTAAAATATATAAATTGAATATTCTAGAACTAAATTGGCAATATATTCTAATCAATTCGTAGCCAAGTATGGCGACATTGATGGAATGTCTCCGGACTTCCTTGATGCCCTGATATTATTATCTTTATGTAGGATAGCTATCTTTTTGAAGCAATGAGCCTGATTGATGATGATGGAGGCCAGTACCAGGCCGCTTCCAATAGATTGGTATATGAAGTTTCGTTGGAGGCCTATATTTCCCGGCAAAATAATATTTTGAGATTGTATTCATCAATGTTTTATGTTTTCTACTCGCATTTTAGTCTCACGAGAACCAAATAAACTTACTAAAGGAATAACAAACTTCATGATTTGGATTTTGAGGGCCGAAGTGAACCTTTACATAAAACTTCTTCAAAGCTCTTTAGAGTCGGAGGTGAAACTTCAAATAATTGTAGTAACATAAAAATCTCAAACACAAGAAGTTACGACTTGAAAATTTATTTCTCAACCGATGTACCACGGATCCTTACCGTGTATCCTCTTCTCTTATTATTCCATCTATTTTGAGAGGCTGGCAACAAATCCTTATGTATTATGCATAGTCAAATATCTATCCTGACCCCACACTAAGATCGAGTCTCGTGTCGTGGATATCAGAAACTACGAATCTCTTTGAACCCCTCAACACCCAAGATAGCACGACGATTGCCAAAAATTCTCTCTATGGTTTGTTTTTTGTTCAGGTCCGGCAAACGAACAAACCGGTTACCTGATGTTAAGTGATCACTGCCACCCATGAACATCCATAACGCTTGGGTCATAGATGTGATGCCGGCCCATCAAATCGGGAGGGGAACGGGAAGGAAAAAAGTTGGGAAGAGAAAAGCGGTATTTGGCATCCGGTAATCTCATTCACCGAATGAAACTTGGCAGCAAAGCTGTCGTTTCACGTCGATTTCCTATAAGACAGTGGTACTCCCCTTTTTTACTTTATCATAAATATAATATAAAAAAAAAAAACATATTATTTTATAAATGCCTCGGTGGAGTAGTTGTACTACGGTATGATTACGACATTCAGGTCTCGGGTTCGAATCAGTCGCGCTATATTAGATTTTTCTTTTTAATATTAGCTCGGAGTCGGAAATTTGTGACCGATATGCAATTAGCTCGCCCCATATCCCAGTAGTCCAAGTATCCCAGTAGTAGGATGTCCAGGTCCTCTGGCTACCCATTATGGGAAAAGGCGTGAATTTATGATTATATGTAATATAAGTATGTAAATAATATATGCTATAATGTGGATACAAGTCGCAATAGTAACCATCACACCACAATTCGGAAAATTCTCTCCGTTCAAATATGTAACAGCCAGCCTACGTCTGATATATTTTACATCCCACCAAAGATCAGTATCTACAACCCTAAAGTCCAACAGAAGCAAGAGCAGGAAGGATGTGAATTGAAGTGTTGTTTTCCAAATGTATTAGTGCATTTTATTCGCGCCGGGTCTAGACACGCTCGCTTCGATCCTACACGATAATATTTTAACTTTATCTCGGATTCTGTAACGAGAATTTCTCTGCGTGGCACAGAGTGCTGGTTGCCAGTTCACGAGGATATTCTTTTTAAGTTTATAAAAACATTGCCCGATTAATAATAAATAGTTAAATGAGATGGACCCCAAAAATAGTTAAATTAGTTTTAGGGATGTATTAACTTGCAATAAGGGCCTTAGTTTGTACAGGCTTTAATTTAAGAGAAATAATTACCATAAAATAGTTATTTGATATTATAAGAAATAATATAAATAATACGATAGAAATATTTTGTGAGAGATTAATTAATATTGGTATTGACTTGCCTTAAGAGCTATTAACTGCCTACATGACAAAAAAAGTGTTTTATTACTAGAATATCAACGAAAATTATGGTCATTAATGTAATTTTTATATATCTAAATACATAAAACTGTAACCAGATGCTAATTTCTTTTACCAATAAAACCATATCATTTTTATTGAAAATTATTTTTATATGAAAATCTATTGTTAAACGCAAAATTTAGATTCAATCCAAAATACGTAATTTTTTTCTATAAAAACCACCAAACAAAAATTCACGTAGCAAGATTTCCGAACAACTTTCAGCCAAAATTTCCAGTCTGTGGCAGCTCTGTAGGGCGATGCAAAAGCGACACCCGGCATGTTTATATGCAGGGGAAAAGTACAAAAAGTGCACCGTCCCGGCTGCCTCTTTTACATAATAATAGATTTCGGCTCTCAACAATTTATATCTAACTAGCTTTGGTGGAGCGCCCGTGAATCCTTGAAACAGCGTTGCATAAAGAGTCGCTTGAATTTGTATGCAACTATGTATTTGAATGAATTTCTATATTGGTTCAGCGCTTTATTGCTGAAGGTTTAATTATTTGTGGCTGTGGTTTATGGTTTCTCTTCGTATGGGGTTTCTATTATGTGTTCCTACTTTGCATTCTCAATTTTATTTGAGATCTATTTTCTGCGTTTTCTTCTTCTATTCTAAGGATTTCAGTATGGAGTTATGTGATGTTAAAACCGATTGTTATGCACATAGTTTTATTGTTGTTATAAAAGGCTTATACCTAATATTATCACTTATCTAAACTATTATTATAAAGAGGAAATATTGAAGAATTGTTTGTTTGCATCGAATAAGCTCTAATTCTACTGAACCGATTTGAAAATTCTTTCAACATTAGAATCTTATATTATCCCTGATGAACATAGGTGATAGAATATTCTCAAAAAATACATTTGCACCCGTGCGGAGCCAAGCCGGGAATTTCAAGAAAGTCATAATTATTGAATTGGCAAGCCCATTAAAATTGAGATCTTCGAGCAACGATTTAAAGCAAAGTGCTTAGTTAGCAGTTCATATTTGCTACCATCGGTCTAAGTCAGCGGGCTTTCGGTCAGTTGAAACAAATAAAATTCAAACAAGAAAACAACTAGAAAGCCAAACCGTGAAACACAATATTCGTGAAAACTCTAGCAATAAAACGAAGTACACTCAATATCTAAAGTTTTATGTGTTTTTGGCAAAAAATTTAAAACGTATATAGGTGACGCTGTGGAGTGGAACGCCCGCTCCTCATTTAAAATGCTCGTAAAACGACGACGGAAAATTGTTTTGACACCGCGTCTAATATTGCTTTCGGCTGTCTACACACTGGGAAAGAAGAGCGAAAGAAAATACATATTATAAAAAGAAAAATTGTTACGTTTGTTTCATTCGTTTTTTTACACTGCCATGGCATAATGACTGCACTGGACCTGATGTTAAGCGCAAATGTCGTCCAAGCAGAGTATCAAATGGCATCAGGTGGCAATCCCATTACATCCGATACAATTATAGGGGCCTACTAAGATGCTTCTTCACACTACGATGGAAGGGCATAGGATTATAGGAAGGAGGGAACACGCGTGACGGAAAACAATTCTACAGCTTGACGGTGCCACACAGAAAAGGATGTGCGAAATTTTTGGTTCATGCCGAGATGGTGTGGACCATCAAGCTATGGCTTCGTAAGCCAGCACGTGTGGTTCTGATTAGAAATGGAGAATAGGAGGTCCTGTTGAACAATTCTTCACAGCATTCACCGTGATTCAGACGGCAGAACATGCTTAGCCATGCGACCTCCCACCGCAGTTGTAGCGACTCTAAGTTGCTCGCAACGTCTGCATCATTCACAAGCAAGTACTGGGCGGATTCATCCAAACCATTCATTCTATACGTATGAAGTTGGTAGTAAGATGAGATACCGTGTGGTCTATCTAGAAACATTTTTTTTGTGTAAGCAAAACGACCGCTCATGGACTTTAGTTCCATTTATTCCAGTAGTTATACTGCCTACAATATCATTCAAACTGGAACACAACAGTGCATTTACTGTTTGGCGGAATAAATAAAGCAAGGTTGCTACCACCGCAATGTCTATTTCTCCCTCAGGCCGCCTATCGCATATGAGACACATCAGCAGAACGAACCTAAACTCTATTAAAAGTCCTTTTAAACTCAAAACACAGCTCAAAAGACCATACAAACCCAGCGTAAACAATATCCGTATCAAATACCAGTGGAACGTCGGAAATTCGCAGCCGAAACACAATATGCACTCGCCCTACTCGATGCGTACGTCATTTCATTTGAGTTTTTTTACGAGCCAAGCCCGAAACGTGGAGTTAATCAAGCGAGCATGCCGGCTCCAAAACGATTTTTAATTAAACACAAATACTGCAGTTCTTTGCAAGTTAAGAGCTCCAGTGATGGCGAGTTTATGGGTCGATTACTTTCGGTTTATGTCGATGTTTAATAGGATGACGGTTCTGTGTCAACTTGGGTGGATGGACGAGTATTGTTTCTGTTGGTAACGAGGTTTAGTACATATATACCTGCACGCCTTTTTCCCAGAAACTTTAGGCAGAGGGTCTTCTGGTAACAACCAGGAAACCCACGTTTCGTCTTCGACGTGATAAGGGGCAAGCCTATCGCCATATCGGGCACTAATTCCTGACCTCCGGGTTGATATTAATAGAATAACATATCAGTTTTGTGTTTGCATAGAAATGATTATACCTTTCATAATGTTTCCAATATAGCTTAATGGGTAAATATACTGGACAATCAACCTCGACGTTGTGGTTTTTGACCCCTAGGTGAAATATAAGTGACTATTCGAAGTACTTAAGTATTAAACAATGGTATGTTTTTTTTTATAAAAATTTTACCATAGGAAATTATGTCATGTATGTCAATTTCATCCACTCGAGAGTACGTCTATCCCAACTATTTTCTGTTCTTCGACAATTGTGAACACTACCACTTCAACTTGTCGATCAACTATGTCGATTACCTTGATTCTCTGTCGGATAGCCTCATTTCTGATTTTATCCTTCAGAGAAACACCGAGCATAGCCCCTCCGTAGCTCATTCAAGTACATTGAATTGAATCTTTGCAGCCTCCTTGGCGCAGTTGGTTAGACGCCGACTGTGAAATGAGAGGCTCGATCCCCGCACCGAGGCAAATATTTGTGAGGCTCATAAGTATATGTTTCGGGTCTGAGTGTTTATGAGACTGAAAAGTCTCTCGTAGTTTCTGATACCCACGACACAAGACTTAATTGGTTTTAATATGGGGTCAGAACTTTGTATGTGACTGTTGGGTGTATTTATTTATAGTCTAGCAATACTATAAAAAGCACTATATCAAAATAATCGCCCCCATCCTTATCGGCTTATCAAATTACAAACACTTCAACCCTTAAATGCTGAAGTTATCTCAATTTATCAGCGAGTGGGTCGGCGAAGGGACGCTAAGGTTATTGCTTCGGAACAAGGGCGCAAGGGCTTGATTGACAGTGCTTATTTATTCATTCACATGTCCTGCAAAGGGTTGGGTCAAGTTTTGTCCTTTAACAACGGTTTACGAAGGAAACTCGAAAAATATTTTTTTTTATACTAGATTATGTTCCTACTGGTGGTAGGTCTCTCATATGTGAGAGGCCATCTGGGTGGGTACCACCGCAGTGCCTATTTCTCCCGTCAAACAGCAGTGTAAACGCACTGTTGTGTTTCGGGTTGAAGGGCATTGTAGCCAGAGTAACTACTGGACATATTGAGACTTAACATCTTATGTCTCAGTATGGCGAGCGCAGTGGAATGCCAAGCATTGCTTTGTAATTCAAGGTGTTGTTTGGTTTTGCTACGGTTCTTGAGCGGTCGTATCCCTTACCATCAGGCGAACGGCATGCTCGTCTCGCCATTCATAGCAATAAAATATATAGCTATACTAGCGGCCTGGTTCCGCCCGAATACAGATATAATACCTTTTTTTAATATTCCAAAGCCTATCTTCATCAGGTAAAATGTAGAATTTTAATGGTGAAAGAATTCTTCAAATCAGTCCAGTAGTTTCAGAGCGTATTTCATTTCAAAATTACGTATTCAACATAAATGCCTTAAAAAATGCACTATAAATTAGTAAACAACGTTGATTTTGATATTACATAAATACATAAACTCACGCCATTTTCCCAGAAGGGGTAGGCAGAGGTGCCAGGCACCTACATTTCACCTTGTATGTTCCGTCCCACGATGTGATAGATGGCGAGCCTATCGCCATATCGGGCACAAATTCCTGACTCTAGGCTGATAATGAATAGAAAAATCCAATATCACTTTGCCCAACCCGGGATTCGAACCCTAGACCTCAGCTTAGTAATAGTACCCTAGTACCGCTACGCCACCGAGGCAGTCAGTCAAGAGAGTCAGTCGGTTTTGATATTAGTTTTTAAACTTTTATATTATCCTATTTTTTAATCTTGTATGACAAATTGACTACAATGCACCCCTAGAAGAAGCGGTGATAAGTGAAATAATAATCTACACAGAGTACAACATCAGTTTAATATTGTTATCTTTCGTCGAAACAATTATATACAAGCCACGGTTGTAACACATAAGCAAAAGGCTTAACCCGAACCGCGATAAAACGTGGATCCTAGAAAAGCTTAGTTACAATATTAGGATTGTCTGTTTATTCAATTTTTTATGTAATCTATACTAGGATATAATGCTGAAAATTTTGTTTGTTTGAACGTACTAATTTTATGAACTACTGGTTCTATTAAAAAATGTCTTTAAGTGTTGGATAGTCAATGTATCGAGGATGTTTATAAGCTATTCATGGCATCATATTATTCTATTTATTTATTTATTTTATTTATTTAGTTTTTGTAAATAGGCCACTAGGGGCACTTTTACACGTCATAATTTTTAAATTCATTACATACATTATAAATATATTAATCATTACAATTATTATTAAGTTATAATAGTGGAAAAACAATATTATAGGTTACCAGCGTATTTCTGACATGGCGACCAGGCATGTTTATCATTAATGTATTCGGTGACATTGTAATAAGCTTTTTGTATTAACTGTAATTTGATTTCTTGTTTGAATTTTTCTATTGGCAATTCTTGCAAGTGCAGAGGTATCTTATTAAAGAAGCGAATACCCAACCCCACAAAAGAAGAATGTACTTTTTGCAAACGATGGAATTGCGTATACAATTTATTTTTAGTTCTAGTATTGAAAGAATGTATCTCGCTTTTTTTCTTAAATAAATGAATATTATGCCTGATATGCATTATGAACAAAATAACCCACAAGCAATCCGGCTTTATAAAAATATTGCGAAATGGGTTTTTGTGCAAAAGATATCTACATCCGAACGAAACCGGTCTGGAGTACTAGTCCCAAAATAATAGTTTTACCATTTTATTCTTTTTATCTCAAAAATTTAAACAATCAATTATGCTCCAAATATTGTTCAAACCAATGGTAGCGGCATTTTTATTTGGACCCTTTAAACACAAATAACGTTACCTTTTTGGCACAATGTTTATGTGTGTGCCATTCACCGGGACGCAGGGAAGACTGCAAATATACAAGTGTCAAGTAATGCCCTTTAGAGACGCGTTAAAGTAAAAGATGGGCTGGTAGTTATGAATTTAACACTATTTGATACTTGTGCTTTACTTATTTACACTTTTTTGCACAAAAAGAAAATACAAAGAGAAATTACACACATAAAAAGTAAAATTGACGGTCTTATCTGTATCAGCCCATATACAACCCACTGCAGGGCACGGGCCTACTCTATAATCGAGAGTACGATTGAGAGTGGTTAGGTCATATAGTTCACCACGCTGGCCTAGTGCGGGTTGGCGGTCTTAACACCGGAAGGTAATCTCTTATAGACAACCATGGATGGATTTAAGAATAGGATAAACAGAGGGCAGTCTGAAGTGTAAAGGATAGAACCTATTTAGAAAGCAAAAAGATTTTGCAAACACAAATAATTTAAAAAAATAGGTTATAAAAATCATTAATTCACATATAATGTAATATAAATACATACATAGATATATGCATACATACATAAGATCGTAAGAATACATACATCGGGTGATACATATACATAATATAATAAAACAATGTTTTCAACTATCAACAGTCAATAAAAACACACATATTATGTCTATATATGTACTTTACTTTATCAACAAATACATCCCACTACAGGACATGGGCCTCCTCTACAATCGAGAGTACGATTGAAAGGGGTTAGGCCGTATAATCCAACACGCTAGCTTAGTGCGGGTTGGTGGATTTTTCATATCGGAGATGTTTACAAATCGCCATGGTATTTTTATGTCTTTATCAGTTCATAAAATTGGTTGTCTAGTAATCGTCTAAATATTGTGAGACAGAGGTTCTGTATTCGATTTCCAGGTCAGGCAATTCAACTATTTTGTTTTCTTTACACACGGCTCTTCATTACAACATAATCT
The DNA here is from genome assembly GCA_030180105.1 of Hyles lineata. Classification (NCBI taxonomy): domain Eukaryota; kingdom Metazoa; phylum Arthropoda; class Insecta; order Lepidoptera; family Sphingidae; genus Hyles; species Hyles lineata. The sequence goes on from JARJEE010000040.1 coordinate 1,821,673, forward strand.
ATTAAAAACGGAGTTTTAACTTTAATATAAAACGACAAAAATAGTTAAAATAATACTCACATATCTTAATTTAATTAAAACACTCATGATTCAATTCAGGTCAGTTACACAGAAAATTCGTATAACCCAATTCGATTGACCTTACAAAGCAACCCGACCTAACCTGACCTCTGAACTCTTTATCACGATACAGACATTAAACTCAAACACTTATATTAATTAACATCATTTATTTTATAATGTAATATATAAATAATTGGTGCAGGGGAGAATTGCGAATATTGCGGAATGAGAGGTCGGGAGTTCGATTCCCGATGTATGACTAACAAAATTTGTTTCGGGTTTTAAATAGTGTTAAGTAAAGGATTAATTGGCTATCTTTTGATGCCTGCACCAAGATATGGTTTTACAATGAAATCAGGAAAAAATATTTGATAGCCTACATGTGGCAGTTGGATAAGACGCTTGTAAGACAAGAGGTCACGGGTCTGATATCAAATTGCAGTAAATATATGTGCGAAACTAATTGTTTTGGGTTTGGATATTGCTGATTCGAAAAATCTCTATTCTCTGGTAAACACATACATACACAAACTCACGCCTTTTTCCCAGAAAGGGTAGGCAGACGTGCCAGGACACCCACATTTGGCTTTGTATGTTCCGTCTCACGATGAGGTAGGAGGAAGCCTATTTCCATATCGGGCCCAAATTCCTGATTAATGTCACTTTGCCTGATCCGAGATTCGAACCCAAGACCTCAGCTTTGTAACCTTACAGTAGGACAACTACGCCACCGAGGCAGTAAAACATAATACTTGCAATAAGGTGTGAGGTCAGAATTACATTATTATAACTACGAGTATATTCGTTAATTTCGGTTAATAATGTTTCACGAAAGTCGAAATTTATCTGGCAGTTACGATTTAGTGCAATGGCGTCTTTTTATGTGGCCAGTATAAAACCAACTGCTTTTATGAAAAAAACAAAAAAAAACAAAATATATTTACTTAATTACTTGCAGCACCCATTCAGTTTCATATTTTTGATGTAAAAAAAAAATAATTATACGCAGCACCCATTTTTTTCATAGAAATGACAATCATAACACTATAACATGTCCTATGATAATTTACTCGTTTCCTATTAAAACTTATTCCCATACTAATGTGTCTCACCACCCATTTCCCCTTAAACTGCCGTAATTCTAAAACATTCATAAAACGGATGCCCATTATACAAATAATGACATTATTACAACAAAAAGCTAATAGATTTTGTACGCATTCAAAAGTAATATACATTTAGTGACAATTTATTAAACGACTTCCTCACATATTATGTATTGATAAGATCATATAATTGTGATGTACAAAAATTACCAATATTTAGATGTATGATTGTACTATTATTCATGATATGCCTTTAGTATACGGCATTATTAGTTATATTAGAATATTAAAGCAATGAATATATTATTATTATAGTGCGTGGTGACCTGTTGGTAAACGGACCAGACGCGGCTGCCAACATGTTCACGGTGGTCGCGGGTTGAAATCCGCACACCTCTGACTTTTCGGAGTCATGTGTGTATTGATAGTCAATAACCACGCACTAAAACGGTGAAGGAAAATATTGTGAGAAAACCTGCATCCCATAGCGGTTTATAAGAATTTCTATGGTATGTAAAGTCCGCCAACCAGCACTAGGCCAGGCTGGTGAATTATCTACATGGCCTAACCCCTCTCAATCATACTTTTATTTGTAGAGGCAGCTCGTACCCTGCAGTGGGACGTATATGGGTTAATATAATAAGAACTGCATTCTAACTGCAATCAATTCTGAATGGAGATGTGAAGGTATGTTCAGCTTTCAGCATATTTTCAGGTTTTGCAGCAAAATATTGAGAAAATATGCGTTTTATACATATAATACAAGTTAAAGACAGTCTCTAGCTCATTTCGGTGGTATCGGCTAAAGCCCTGTAGTGACATTTACTGACCTCGCCTCTTTGTAGACAAGTTACGACTTTCATAACATAGTCTATGTGAAATCACCCTACGATCTACGTTTTATGGAGGCGTCTTAATGAAATGCGCAAATGGATATTATCATAATATAGTAGATATGACAGCCTCCATGGCGCAGTTGGTTAGACGCTAGCTATTAAATAAGACGCCGCGGGTTCGATCCCCGGACCGAGGCTAATGTTTCTGTGACACACAGACCTGTTTGTGTCGGGTCTGGGTGTTTGTTAGACCGAAAAGGTTCTCATAGTTGCTTATATACACGACACAAGACTCGATCCTAGTGGAGGTCAAAACTCTGTGACTGTATGGCTTTTGTGTATTTTCATATAAAACTAATAAAATCTAGACTCATAAAATAAATAAAATTAAAAGTAAGCACAAAACTGTAATAAGTCGAGTCCCGACACGCTGAGTCCACGGACTCACCTTCAAATCCCGAGATAACGCGAAAATGACTCGACACGTGACGTAACGTCTCGACGCTTCAAAACAATGTCAATGCCCTGTGAGCAATGATTTGATATCGCGTTGTTATACGCAAACAATAAACAGGCCTACAGTTTTCTGGCTAAATTATACGCGTATAAATTCCTATGTGGACTACAATTTGTCTCGACACTCTTAGACCGAAGACTCGATCATCTGAGTCCACTTATAACTTAGACTGTTTGGTCTGATGGAAAGTCTGGGGATTAAGAGTTTTCTTTAACTAATTATAAATGAACAAAGTCTGTTTTCACCGGCTTGTTAAAATCTAGCTAACTCATCATAGTTTTATTAAACTTAACTAACACAATTCAAGTCACATCCTCCTACTATAGTTGGTACTCTACGGACCTCTCTCTGCCCTCAACAAAGTTCTAAAAATGTCTGGTGGAATAACTATTACAACTGTGGCTTAGGCTGATTTTAGAGTCACGCTGACTGCGTGTTGACTGTCGGCGCTGACAGCTCAGCGCGTAGATTATGACTGATTTTAGAGTCACATTGAATGCGCGCTGACTGTCGGCGCTGACAGCTCAACCTGGAGCTTACAGACGGGGGTCAGCGCTAACAACTACGCGTTGTTCTAAAACGCTGACGGTCACCACGCGGTCAGCGTGACTCTAAAATCAGCCTTAGTCAAATATCAGGCTGACGATTGACAATAGCGTCATCAGCGCAAGAAACAATCATAGAGAGTATTGGTAAAACCACTCCAAAATATCCACGGTGACTATTAGACTTCTTATACCTAAAATGATGATGATGATGACACCAATGCTTCGGAACATAGATCTTAGATTTAAGTTCTTAACTACATCAGTGTAAGGTCTTATTTTAGGTAGTTATGTGCTAAACCATCAGGTCATTAAATAGCAATGTCAATGCTCCGTGTCGCAATCGTATGAAATCGAAAACATCGATAATGTCTAGACTTGATAAGTGACCTAATATTGTCATCATTCCGTCCGACATAATCCCGCTGTTTTTGACGCACTTGGTTATGATAAGGTTATCGGAGACTTTGAGGCGGCGTTGCCGGTGGAATCACTGTTTCAAGTCTTTGGGCAATCGCAATTGTTTGACAGTTGGGGTATTGGCAGTGTACAATGAACTCGATATTGCTTCGATAGCCAACAGGTAATCAATTTGAATAGAGATTATGGAGGATTTTCTATTTGATATCACAATAAACATCTTGGGGAATTTTCGGTGGAGGCGATGTTCAGCAGTGTAGTATACTTGAGAATTATGGAGATTACAATAATCATAATAGTATTACTATTTTGTCATGGAACTCAAACCATTGCTCCCAGTACCGTCAAAATTATTTATAAAAATTGTAATTATTTCCAACTTGTTACAAAAAGCGATATGACGTTAATTATGGTTAAAAATTGATTAATAAATCAGACCCGAATTCTGTAAAAACTTTACCATTATTTGAAAATATAAACATCATGTCTATAATTTAATGACCTATCAAATGGTAAAAATAAAAAAATATGCAAAACAAAATTAATTAAACGCTCATTTCATAAAACGATTCCCAGTGAATGATAATCCCATATAATAAAAACATATGAGCCACACGCGTAAGTCAACGTCATTTCGGTGTCAAAAAGACGTCGTCATGCACTGCGACGTCTCTTTTAAATACGAAAACAATCGTCCTCATTTCCTCTTTAAGGGCACACTCATTCCGAGGACCCTTTCAAAAATTAAAACCCAGCGGTGCTTACTCCGTGCCCCTACCGTGCCTGAAGTATTATGTTCGGTATACGATATCATGGATAATTGTGGGGTGGATTGTACCAGATACATGGACGGTTCCGTGAATTTATTTTAAAGTTTTTAAAACTACTACTGTTAGGTCGCTCGATATGTGAGAGACCGTCTGGGTAGGTACGACCGTAATGTTTATCTCTCCCGCTAAACAGCAGTGTAAATGCACTGTTGTGTTCTGGTTTGAAAGACAATGTAGCTAGAGTAATATAGGACATAATGAGATTTAGCATCTTATGTCTCAAGATGGCGAGCGCGGTGGAATGAAAAGCAATGCTTTGTAATTTAAGTGTTGTTTGCTTTTGCTACTGTTCATGAGCGGCCATACCCCTTACTATCGGCAAAAGACATGATTGTCTTACTATCCGTTGAAACAAAAAAAGGGATATGTAGTTTTAAGTAAAGATCATTAAACTAAGTAAAATCCTGGTAATACTCACCACAGCCCCGCAACACGAAGCAGGAAGACCAGTTTCAATAAGAAAACTGGTCTACTGCAACACCACACAACACTTGCACTACACAAAACTGGCACTACATAAAACTAGCAATACACATCACTTCCACCACACACCAATCATACCGCAAACCACTATATTCCACCAGATTATACACAAATTATTCACGACGTGAAAAACTAGCTTATGATTCAACCACGCTGTGAGTTCATAAGCGCGCACGAAACTCTTGTACGGTATAACGAGAAAGCAAAAGACTATACGAACTACCCTCCGATTAATGATATTTTTATTTTTTAATTTACTCAAGTAATGAACATATCGACTATTCTGCCTATGTGAAATGTAGGATGATAATTCCTGTGTTTTTATTGGGATTTATATATATTATTTAATAATTACTTTAATATTGTGCCTACTTTAAGCAAACTGTATTCTCATGTAAGTGACTGTAGTCTTTTTGAGAATAAATTTCTTTAAACCTAACCTAATTTCGACATTAATTAAATAAAATCCACGTTAAGTTCCTAAAACTCCTTTATAAATAATTTAACCTATTCTAAAGTTAAATTAATATTCTAATTCTAAAGTCAAATTAATGGTTTCTTTCCACAAAAATGTCATCTTAATAATTCACAATTCATTTCAAATTAAATGAATTATAGACTGGGCCAAAGTTATCCTAATTGACTATACTAGCAGCTGCGTCTGGCCCGTTTAGGCTACTATTAATTCGAAAATTATTATTGGCAATATCTATTATAAATTATGTAAGTATTAAAAATGCTGGCATTAGAAAGGATCCCTAAAAGTGCACTTGCGTCAATCATGGCAGGTAAAACCGTGGGGACTCGGCTATGTTGCAATTGGCTGATAGCGTCACGCGATAACGCAGCGGTCTGTATCGCCTAATGCCTCCGCTGATTGGATATCTATTTGCTAATACATGCTGTTATTAAAGGATATTAATTTTATGTGATTTTCTTATCCGAGTTTCTATGGTGGCAATGTATGGTAGTCAAGAATTTTCAGGAAATATCTAGTTTCGATTAAAAACACAAAAGTTAATTGGTTTTCTTCAAACCTAACATATAGGTATGTTGCAGGGAAAATGCTGTTTTTATTGGAATGAATGGCGAGACGAGCATGCCGTTCGACTGATGGTAAGCGATACAACTGCTCATGGTAAGAAATGATACCAAAACTCCCGGAATTACAAAGAAATGCCAACATTCCACTGCGCTCGTCATCATGAGACATAAGATGTTGAGCCTCAATATATTCAGTAGTTATTCTGGCTACAGTGTCCTTCCATCCGAAACACAACAGTGCATTTACACTAATGTTAGGCGGGAGATATAGACCTTACGTTGGAACACAGACGGCCCTTGCCTGATATGAGAGCCCTGCCACCAGTATTTGTCCATATATTGAAGTAGCGTTGTGCGCCATATGCATGAGGCACATCAATTGTCCAACTCAAAGTTTTGAAATTTCGCATCACCTCGAAACGTCATTAATTTGATATCCCAAATAAGAAATATGTAGAACATCCGGAATCCGTAATACATATGTCAAAATTACGAATCCTCGCCAATACAGATCCGTGTACAGTTCGACCACCGATAAAATTTAGAATTTATCAGGTCCTAGTCATGTTGAGAGGGCATGAAAAGAAACGCGCCATGACGAAACTTTCTCCTATCAAATCCAAATATAAAAGTACAAAAACAAGTGATAATGTTATCGTGATAATGAAACGCTGATAGCTGATCGATGACCCCGTGCGTCCCTTATCAGAATTTCACCTTGCATATTGTTTATTACGACAATTTTTAATGTATAATGTTGCTATTTTACAGATGGCGCTTTGATACGAAACGGAGGATTTTGCGATAGTTTCTAATTTCAGTGTTCTTAAATGTATGAGTTTGAATTATCGAAAATATGTTAGACGGGTATGAAATTTGTAACTGGGGACGGACGAAATGATTAACGTTGCAAGAAGTCGATGGATGCAGGTCACTTCCAACAGGCCAATGTCGATATCCTTCGGGGAGGCCAATGTTCAGGAGTGGACTTCCTGCGGCTAAAGCGAGAGAGAGGGAAAAGTCTTAAGCCCTACTTAACAACATATTCAGATGGAAATAGGATCGGAGAAATGGCGGTGGCGTTAGTAGCACAGCACCATTACTTACTCTTCCAAGGACAATGGCGTAATGTATTTTGTATTATATATTTACCAGCCCACACGTCTCTCTAACAGATGAGGAGTTTTACGAAAGCCAACTATGGTGGTTCAATGTGAATCGATGTTCAAATGGGTTGTATTAAGTTATGGGCTATTCTTGTGCTTCATCTTTCAAGGAATATATTGTGAGACAGAACTATTTTTTTTTTAATTTTATAGTTTATTGCAATGCATAACAAGACGAGAACGCTTTTCGCCTGATGGTAAGCGGTACGAATCCTCATGGACAGACGCAGAACCAAACAACACCATGAATTACAAAGTAATGCTTGATACTCCACTGCGCTCGCCATCCTGAGACAAGATGTTAAGTCCTAATATGACCAGTATACCTACCTACTTGGCCTCTCACAAATATACTTAAGTATAGATACATATGTGCCTGTCCAGTTTATTTATTTATGTGAATAACTTCTCTAAAAATAACTTGCCTCCAGCCCGTATCATCAATATCATCAAAGGCAAAAGCAATTACCGAATCCGGTGTATGACCTAAAATTCCTAACCTAACATAACAACCTAATCTATTTATATCAAAAGGATTACAGTTCGTTGACCAGTTTTATCTTTATGACAAGATTACAATTATCCGATTCTGATATGCTTGTTTGGCTGTTTATAGAAGCTGATATGTAGTGAGTTATCATTTTTGATGTGAAATGTGAAATTTGGTGAAATTATATTATTTTCATCGTCTTTCGTATTGATAATTGCATATGTGGGATTTTCCACGGATGTTCCACGTTCGAAGTAAGACAAGGTTAAGTTTTCCACTTCTATAAATGTATACCAACTTTTCATCTCCGAACTTAGTCTATAGGTACTACGTACGATACAGGATTTGAACATTCGTTTTAGAGAAATAAGAGCACAAATAAGCGTGGGGTCTTATTTGATTTTAGTATGGTCTAAAAACATAATAAATCTTAATTTAAAGGAATAAAGCTTTTTGTTACCTGCAGTTGATTATAATGTAAGACTTTGCTACAGCTCGTAGTTCGAAATTCAAATGTATATGTATAAGCAACCTCGGCCACTTTTGGCGTGTGATTTTGTTCCGGACCCTGTATCTAGAATAATTTTGATCGAAGGGTTTTTATAAATTATATTATCACTTAACATCATCAGCATCATTTTCATTTGCAATTTCACAATGTTTCTCAAAGCTTACCAGAATAATCTGTAGGAACTCTTGTTCAAATAATAATATTCAACAACCTTAATCATGCGTCTACCTGAAATGAACATTATTTCTAGCGCAGTCAAAGTCGGACTTTAAAAAAAGTTAAAGGGATTCAATAACTTACTGGTGGTAGGTCTCTCATATGTGAGAGGCCATCTGGGTGGGTACCACCGCAGTGTCTATTTCTCCCGTCAAACAGCAGTGTAAACGCACTGTTGTGTTTCGGGTTGAAGGGCATTGTAGCCAGAGTAACTACTGGACATATTGAGACTTAACATCTTATGTCTCAGGATGGCGAGCGCAGTGGAATGCCAAGCATTGCTTTATAATTCAAGGTGTTGTTTGGTTTTGCTACTGTTCATGAGCGGTCGTATCGCTTACCATCAGGCGAACGGCATGCTCGTCTCGCCATTCAAAACAATAAAAAAAAAAAAAAATCTATTCAATTGCAATCTTGTTCTTTACCACCATGTAATTATTAGGGAAATAATCTTCAATTCAATGCCTGATATACTTGCTGTTTATTATAATTATTTGCGGGTATGCCTTCAACGTAAAATATTTCGCTGGAGGTGTATTTGTATGATTGAAAACACTTATGACTATAAAAAGCAACAGAATAATAAGCCTCATCATAATCAGCCTCAAAAAATTACGATCAACATTTCTCCGTTCGAAAGGCCTACCCACAATTTCCCAAAACTATTACGAGCATAACAATTTTCGGCAATCAAAACAAACAGATTAGAAATAACATGGTCAGATGATAGGAACATTGCTCTCATACAATTATATAAGTAGATAATGTAAAAAACAATACGAGGCGACCGTGAATCATAGAACGTGGCAATTAACCCAGATACATTGCGATCGCGCATTGAGCTCCATGAAATTATAAATTATGTAGGAAGTTATGTGTGATTCAACAGAGGTTCGCGTGTTTAGTGTTGTACATGGTTTCACCACGATAGCTAAAGACTTGCTTGTGAAACTAGAGCAATAATAATATTTACATATTTTTTTTTATAAATGGTCACTTTTTTCAAGACGTGTTTGACCTTCTTGGTTCCGGTCTTCTTCAACATTCTCCTTTCGTCGCAGCCTTGAGCTCTTTGGACCTAATTAGGCCTAACAATGATTAGGTCTTTTTGTTTATTATTTTTTATTAGAAAGACGGGTGGATCAAGTCTTTTGCTCTAGGGAAAGCGTAACTCTTAGTACTATTATTAAGCACTGTATGGCGCTGCATCAGGCTTGCCACCCCAACAAATTAGGGCAAGGCACTCGATACCCAATAACTACTAACTACTTTTCATGGTTGCTCACTTCATTACTGAATGCCGAGTCCCTGAAATTCCTCCGTACTTTTATATATTAAACCATTCGCATTTCTCAAATTCCGACTTCTTTTAAAGCAGTTGTGAGGTGGTCACTTTATGCAACTAAAGGTGTAGTTTTCGACCGCGATATCTTTTCCACTAGTTGTATTTGGGGTTACTTGATGACAAATAAACACAGCTGTGGAACCTGCTCAATGGTTTTTTAGCACACAAAGGTCGAATTAGTCTATTAGAATCCCTAATTGATTAACTCGACCTAAATTTACTGGTGGTAGGTCTCTCATATGTGAGAGGCCATCTGGGTGGGTACCACCGCAGTGTCTATTTCTCCCGTCAAACAGCAGTGTAAACGCACTGTTGTGTTTCGGATTGAAGGGCATAGTAGCCAGAGTAACTACTGGACATATTGGGACTTAACATCTTATGTCTCAGGAGGGCAAGCGCAGTGAAATGCCAAGCATTGCTTTGTAATTCATGGTGCTGTTTGGTTTTGCTACTGTTCAAGAACGGTCGTATCGCTTACAATCATGGAAACGGCGTGCTCGTCTCGTCATTCATAGCAATAAAAAAAAATTAGGGTCTATATTTTTTTTTATGAAACTACTATCCAACTAAAGTAAAGACGTTTCAGACATCTCAAATTGTACAGACGTAAATTTCAATAACATTTGCCGTAAATCCAGGGAAATTTAAGGAGAATATTATTGAAATTGTGTCAGTTACACCTGTACAAAGTTGTTTAAACTTGACAAGTATGAAAAGTCAAACGGTACCTATTAGTTTAGTTGCATTATAAGCTCGCCCACCTACGTTTCGTTACAGATAAAAGACTCTCTGTATAAATCATCTGGAGTATTTCTGTAGCTGAAGAAAGAAAAATGAAAGAGAAAAGAGTAGTTTATATTACATGATTCCTTGATGTACTTATGTATTTAGAATGAATAAATAAAAGTATGGTTGTACATCTCGCATGACGTTTTAAATTTTGTCAAGTCCAAAGCCACAGCAGCCGTATGCATGCAACCTTGTACTTTATCTGAAAGTGAGTCAGTGCACAATGAACATGCTCGCTGCAGATTTCTGGCTAATGCCGACCGCCCTTCGTCGTATCGTGTCGATTTTCAATGTTACACAGACGTATACAATAATTACCGCGTTATTAGGCTATATAATTTGGGTCATTGTTGTTTTTTAATGCAGTTGTTTGATTTAATTTTACTTGATATACTTATGTTGAGCAGTTTATGAAACTGGTCATTAATATGTGATTAGTATTGATGGTTTTGATGTTAAATTTTTTTGTTGCCACGAATGGCGAGACGAACTTGCCGTTCGCCTTAAGTGATACGACCGCTCATGAACAGTGGCAAAACCAAACAACACCTCTAATTACAAAGGAATACTTGGTATTCCACTGTGTTCGCCATCCTAACACATAAGATGTTAAGTCTCAATATAACCAGTAATTACTCTGGCTATAATGTCCTTCAATCCGAAAAACAATAGTGCGTTTACACTGCTGTGCCACTTCTAAAAATCTATACTATTCTCTATTATACTTTTCTCCGAACTTACTCCATGGTTACGACGTACGATAGAGGACTCCAACATTTTGTGAAGTATAGGCACATTAGTGAAGTTTCACGTACGGCATCCGAATATTCGAACTTCATACCGGATCAGAGTAACCTCCTAGATTAGTCTTAACGAGGATTCGGGAGTAAGGATGTAACTTTTGTGGGTTAACTTTTTTTTATCATATTTCATATGGGCCTGGTGGTGCATGGTAGATGGTGGTTGGTAAAACAAATCCCAGAGCACACCTGTGAATTTTCGGAGTTATTTTTTACTTTAACGGTGAAGGAAAACATCGCGAAGAAACCTGCATACCATAACAAAAAATGTCTATGGTATGTAAAGTCCACCAACCTGCACTAGACCAGCGTGGTAGACTAGCCTAACCACTCTCCATCGTACTTTCGATTGTAGGGAAGGTCTATGGACTGATATAGATATAGGACTCGTCAGTTCCAACCACCCATGCAATCGAAACGGCAACATTCAAAAATGCTAAGAACGCTGATGACCATGATAAATATTGAAATACAGATTTCTAAACCGTCTGATTTAGTGCCTTTTCCTGTTTGCTTTAACGTAAAAAAATTGCAGCTATTATAATGCCTTTGCCTTAATTATGCCATAATCGTATGCAAATACTTGCTCCACTTTATTGCATAACTTAAAATGATATGCCATTTTTCATTGCAATTTATTACAGATTATAAAGTTGACTCCATTATTAATATAGATGAAGCATTATAGAATTATTTTTATGCACGTCTTTTCAATGGAACATCATGGAAAATTCTATTACGTTTTCTAGAAATTAGTCTTAAGGCCTCCTTCTTACCTATAATCGTGAAGTAATCTGCATACCTGAGAAATGTCAAAAATTTAAGAGGAAAGGGGGGAAAAACGTTTACACGGCGAAAAGGTATGTTGGGCCTCCTCGCATATTTCTTCTGTAGGATGTAGTTTTTTTTTTACTATTTTGTAATTCTTCCATTAAATAAATAAAGAAGATAAATTGTTTCAAAATTGTTTTCAACGACCTGCCGACTGAATGGTCAATCTGCATGTTTATACATCATGTTATTATTAAGGACGGACTCTCAAAAACTAATTTGATGCATCGAAGAGCGACGCCCTCTGTCCGACACGTTTCCGATACGAAAGGTCGTCTGGATGTCGTCGATGTTTGTTCGTTTATCACGAGTTTCGTAATCGATTGATACCGATCGGCGTGACGTCACAACTCGGATTTGACAGTAATTAATTTTTATTATTTTATTGCAGATTATGTTGTGATAAATGTTTGGTTCGAGTGTTTCGTGTGTTTGTTTTTTAATTCCGCAATGTCCATGTCTCCTACCAAAAGCAGTGTAAATGCATTGTTGTGTTTCGGATTAAAGAATATTGTAGCCAGAGTAACTAATGGATATATAGAGACTTAACATCTTATGTGTCAGGATGGCGAGCACAGTGGAAAGCCAAACATTGCTTTGTGATTCAAGGTGTTTTGTAGTTTTGCTACTATTCATGAGTAGTGGTATCGCTTACCAATTAGTACAAAGAAAAAAAACCGACATTTGCGAAGCTTATTGAGCTGGGAATATTTCTTTGGCCTACGTTCTTTAACCAGTGACTTTTAGCCCTAGTTTGAAGAAGCATGTAAGGATAATCGAATTGACGAGATGAAAGATCATCATTGTATTTCTCTGGCAAGGATCGATTTTATTCTGAATAGCATAATCCACATCAAATAATTATCCTCCCTCTGCTTTCTTGAGATTCCTCCAACACCTTGCCAACACCAAGGTATGGTGTTATATTACGAGTATAATGATTTACAAGTGATATAATATTTGGTTGTGGATGATGACGATCAGTGACCACTTACCTTCAATTTGGCTAATGTAATGACTAAGATCAGTACTTTTGCGTGGTTTGAATGAAAAGACACGTATTTACTTAAACAGTTTGCTGCTAAGTATAATTGATATTTAATTTCCAATAATGTGTGACGATTGTTGATTTAAAATTGTCAACTTGGCATGAACCATAAATCGACCATTGATGAACCTAAGACTCCCCAGACATATCTGATACGACAATCTACATATTTTATCTACCGACCTTCTGTCCTTTATCAAGACATCGATTGCGTCACTGGCTGTAAGGTATTGGTATTAAAAAAAAAGTTTAGTAATGCAAGAGTTCATAAATAAATAAATAATAAATAAATAAATAACACCCAACAGTCACATACATAGTTCTGACCCCACGCTAAGATCGAGTCTTGTGTCGTGGGATCAGAAACTACGAGACATTTTTCGGTCTCACAAACACCCAGACCCGGAAGAAATATTTGTGGGCCGCACAAACATATCTCTCGGTGCGGGGATCGAACCCGCGGCCTCTCGTTTCACAGGCGGCGTTTAACCAACTGCGCCACGGAGGCTGTCATAATAAAACCATACTTCTCATCAGAAAAATCGGATCATATGTTTCGTAAGGATTATCAAAAAATTGTGAATAAATTTAATTTGAATTTAGAACATCAATATTAGGATTTGAAAACCTCATGTTATTTACTAACTAACGACATTTGACATATATTCGTAAATATATCTTTTTTTTTTAAATCCTTATGGCGTATAAAATTGCAAGCTGTTTAGATTTATCTGATGAATTATATTGTGCTTTGATTTATGTAGTAATATAAAAACGGTATTCTGTCATTAGGCTAAGTATGGGTCTTGTATTAATTCTAACAATAAAATTAAACATAAACTGTTCTGTCGCAATTATAAGAAATGTAATTTTATTCCTTAAAAAACTGTTTTGAGTCATCTAAAATTCAGAAACAAATTTGTGTTATGTCATTTTTTTCTTCCATCATATACCAATATATTTAAGTACTATTTTCTTCTTTTTCTAATGCCCTCAAAGAATTTTTCTCGTAAGCTTTATTAAAAAGCGTCTTTATAAAAAATACACTAAGCCGAATGTTTAAAAAAACCTCGTTTATTTTTTCTTAACTTTCACGAAAACCTTTGGGCAAAGAAACACAATTTACTTTTTCAATTAACGAACAAGCGAAGGTTGAAAGTCATACAGCCTTGTTGTTACAAGTTTCAAAAATTTGACACTTCATTAAATATTTGAATGCATTTTTAATGTAGGCCAGAAGGGCGCTAATTAAAAAACGATATTTTCGCATGTTCGTGACATAAATATTTAAGTTGGCAATACTGTTAAACAAACTTTTTTTATTTAGTGGACATATTAAAAATGAATATATTTCCAAAGATTATTTGTATTACTTGGAGTAATATTGCGAATTTTTTTAAGCCTGTGTTATAAAAATATGTTATTGCATAATTGTAAAGTAATTAGATTTTGTAGATAATAATAACAATATTGCTATTTATTGGAAAAAAAATTTACTTATTTCCTATTTTTCTTAATATATTTTTTATTTACATCTCCTATTAAGTTTATGTTTGTAAACAATTAAATCACTTCACATAGGTCAACGTTATTTACCAGTTCATTAATTCAATATCAGAGTAACAGGAGATTGGCCTCGAATGAATGCTAATGGCCGCCGAAATTAATCTGGGGGTTCGTGTCGGGGGCGGTTTTATGGGGGTGTGTATAAGATCCATGAATATACATGCGTGCAGATTGCAGCATCTCGATCTGTGGACCCGTGTGCTGTTACGAATAAGTTATGGGACTAGAATTTCGGGGATAAAGTTTTCTCTACAATTTTGGTAGAGTTTTGTTTAGTGTTGATTATTTTGTGCTCTTAAAACTATTTTAGCAATACATTTCTCTCAAGATTTATTAAGGATTGTAATATAATTATGAAACAGCTTAGTCTATTCGTCCATTAAACAAATTGGGGTTATAAGTCGCCTGTATTTTACTTTGTGCCATAAAATGTTGGATGGTTCATAATTAAACTTATGGATATTGGTAATACTATTAATCAAAACTAGCTTTTAACGGTTTATTTCTATATCAAAAGAAAGAAAAATATTTATGTCACAACAGGGGTACAACACTTAAAGAATATTCAATAAAGTGTGACGATGAAAATATCAATGAAATTTTTTTTTTTTTTTTTTTTTTTTTTTTTTTTTTTTTTTTTTTTTTTAACCCTGGCACCGGCCGAGATAACGCCAGGTAGAAGAAGAAGAAGAACAAGAATAAATACCACCATATCGCGACAGTTAGGTGACATCACACATCTCTATATAAGGATGTGAAGTGACCCAAATGAGAATGCCACGGCACAGCGCTGGTTTTCAATGCTATAATGGGTGTATTTTCAATCCAATATGCATACTCATATTCATAGATATGACGTTAATCTACCAGGACGAATACTGTAAGCCGTACAAATATTTGTCGCGCGGAAATCGATACCAAAATATCGAAAAAAAAGCAGCTATGCCAATCAATCTTCAGTACATATAATTTAAATTGAATACAAGACTTCACCGGTTGCGGAAATAAAAAAGGAATTTATTAGCCGGATCATTTGTCGGAACTGTATATAAATGAGCGAATAACCTTACAGATGTAATGATAATTTGTACAGAGTGCATTGACCTTGCGTAAAGGGAGTGCATTATTATGATAGAGTTAATTAAAATTTCTTTATAGTTTTTTTTAAATTTCGCGGCAATTAACTTCTGACCGAGACAAATGGAAGGAAAGAAGGGAGACCACAGACTTTGCCCAGCAGTGGGAATTAAAGGACTAATAAATATATTATCTTAATTTTGTTTTTAATAGAGCATATCTTTAAATTCATACATTTTTAATCACAAATTAAGTCTGTTTCGCAATAGGTAGTTTAAAAAAAATTGGCCCCAAAGGAAAAGGCAAAGAAAGTGTTCCTTAAATAATCATTACAAATATTGAACCCCTTATATTTGTATTAATCTCTATTGGTATCTAAAACCAATGACTGTTATTAGTATTTTTTTTTTGTGAATCCTTCACATCCGGTCACAAAATTAACAACCCTATACAATTACCCATTAAAAAATGATTTACGATCTATCTTTACGCTATTCCACATCCAATAACATCAATACAACACAAAATATCGCACAAGGAACTAATTAGTACAGGAAAAAGGAAAATACAAGTGATAAGAAACTCACATCCTACGCGGAACAAAAATTAGTTAGCATTCAACACAGGACGCGTTGATAAACTGAGGAAGCATAACCTCGCCGAAATGTTTATATTATGCTGAGGCCTTGCTGGTTTGTGGTAATTTGGTCTAAGTACCACTGTTGCTGGCCTTCCAATCCAGCATGCTGGTGGTTGGTCTCTCATAAGAGGCTTCCTGGGAACCAGTGAAATGTCTATTTCTCCAGCCAAAAATTAATGTGAATGCACTGCTGTTTTCCGGTTTGAAGGACAATCAACCAAAGTGACTACTGTGCCGAGTGCAGTGGAATGCCAAGCATTGCTTTGTAATTCATGCTGTTGTTTGGTTTGGTTACTATCCATGAGCGGTTGTGTCGCTTACCTTCAGGCGAATGGTAGGTGAGGTATACTGACCATAGGGTCAGCAGCTGAGTTTTTGTGGTTGAAGAAGAAATTTGCCTGACGTAGTTGATACTTATAATCATTCAAGTGCACAATGGGTCAGCAATTTTGAGAGGTAATATATGTATATTCATTTATATTAACTTCGAACCTGGATGCAATTATTGGATTATTGGAGAATAGTGACAAATTATAAGATAGTTCTAAACCCATCAGTGGGATATTACAGATTGCTTGTAATTATACTTGTGAATATAAAGAAAGAAGGAAAAGTTTATTGTTGTTACAAATAGCACAAATGTTAAAACAAAACAAAAATAATATTGTTTTTTTTTTTTATTTTTTATTATGACCCGGCATAATGGCGGCATTGCACTTGATGGTAAGCGCAGATGCCGCCCAGGCAGAGTATCCATTGGGATCGGACGGCAGTCCCATGCCAATGGAAACAATTATGCCGGCCTGCTAAGGTGCCTCTTCAAGATTGATACTTAAGCACCCGACACAAATATCAGATAATATGACATTTATGGATTCAATCAATATTTTTATTTCATTTTCATAGTACAAAATAAGATACTTGCTTAATTGTATGGCCCATATCCTCCTAATCATACTTTCACTTGTAGAGGGGTAGGAGTAAAAGTTAAAACAACTTGCCAAATCGAACAATATTTTCTATTGAATGATTTACTTTCCCAAATAAATTATTTTACTCCTATAAAATACCGTGGAATAATCTAAGAACATTACGAGTAATTTCGCCGTTTGACTTACAAGACGGTGTCTTTAAGTCAAGTCTGAATGCAATTTTAAAATGTTCCAGCTAGATTTCAGCAGTGGCGGCACGTAGCGGCGATAACTAGAGGTAACTTCATTTGTTCTCTACTTTACGACGAATACTCTGTTCTTACAAGTTGCCGTCCACTCGGAAGATTAGAACGCTTTTTAGAAACTCTTTCAGCATGAAAGTTATGGCGGTAGTAATGTGGAGTATGGAAAATTTTATGGTAAAGTGTAGAGTCGATAAAATTCTTGAAGTAGATAAGAAAAACGATGGAAAGGTATACCAATTTATAAAATATAAGGCGTAATTTATTTATTTTTGAAATTCGAAGTGAAAAGAGCGTTAAGACTAGCATTAAAGTTATTCAATTTCTGTTGTTGTACTGTTAAGATCAGTAAGGAAGTCTATTTCTCCCACCAAACACCAGTATAAAAGCACTGTTGTGTTTTGCTTTGAAAGATATTGTAGCCAGAGTAACTAATGGACATATTGAAACTTAACATCTCATGTCTCAGGATGGCGAGCGCAGTTGAATGCCAAGCATTGCTTTGTAATTCAAGATGTTGTTTGTTGTTGCTACTGTTCATAAGCAGTCGTATCCAAGTCGTATCGCTTACCATCAGACGAACGGCATGGTCATCCCACTATTCAATGCAAAAAAAAAACTGTGGTTCTGCATTAAATATTTTGATCATTAATACGTAAGGATATAAATGACAAGACCGTATGCTATTACGACTAGAGATATAATAAAGTTTGTACAATAATCGCGAAATTAATCCTGAAGGCCTACAATTACAATTAAGTCAATACAAGACTAGTCCACTAACCTGGGTCCGCTTCTGATCTTTCTATCGTTGAGAATAGTAGCCTATGAGAGGATCACAAGCCACTCACACCAAATGTTCCACGACATCAATAAAATTAGACGAAAATCAAGCGCCCCGACTGAGCACGTGTACTAAAGACCGCGCGATGATTAAACTAACTACCCTCGCAATTTTATGACAAAAATAAGTACTGTCTTCGAACCGCTTTTATTGATAAAATATGTGTTTCGGTGTAAATTGAATTGGACTTCAATAATATAATTTTTAATACACAATTTTTTCAGACTTCTATTTTTCTCTTACGCTGTAAATATATAGTCATCATATCAGCCACAGGAAGTCCACTGCTGAACATAGGCCTCCCCCAAGGATCTCCACAATGACCTGTTGGAAGTGGCCTGCATCCAGCGACTTCCTGCAACCTTAGTCAGATCGTCCGTCCACCTTGTAGGCGGGCGTCCGACATTTCGCTTGCCTGTACGTGGCCTCCACTATATATAGTAATTAAATATATAGTTATTGAAATTATTTTATTTTATATAATACGGTAACTACTACTTTGAGACTTAACATCTTACGATAATATCTTATCCAAAAATGGAATGCCAAGTATTGCTTTGTAATTCAAGGTGTTTGGTTTTGCAACTGTTTATGAGCTGTCGTATCGTTTACCATCAGGCGAACGGCATGATCGTCTCGACATTAACTCTCATTTTAGTAAAAATAATAATATATTGTCTTTTATTAGCTGGATATCGTGATAATAATAAAAGGTTTTTTTTTTGTATTCATAAATATATTGATGTCCAAAAGATGTGTGAACCAGACTGACCCCGACGTGATTTGAACACGCAACCTTCTGATCTGGAGTCAGACGCGCTACCGTTGCGCCACGGAGCCATTGACAATGTCGGTGAAATTAATTAACTATAACTTATATTTAAGGGAAATTCCAAGAAACATTATAGACTATTATTTTCCCACTATTATTATTTTTTGTGAAAAATTTGTGAGTTTGTTACCTTTTCACGCTTATAGCGCTGGACCAATTTTGATGAATTTTGGCATTGAACTAGCTAACACCCTGGATTAACACAGGCTACTTTTTATCCCGAAAAAATGTAGTGTTCCCATGGGATGTGTAAAGAATTCAAATATATTCGATAATCTTTCAAATTCAGAGGAATGGGGTGGGCAGTAAATGTTTCTAATTTATCGATTTTTGATACATTTCTGATGTAGTTAGTTGTTGACAAACTGGCAGAGACCATGGGTTCGATCCCCGCACAAAGACATATATTTGAGTGATCCACAGATATTTTTTGAGGCCTAGGTATTGTTAAGACCGAAAACTATGTCGTAATTTCAGATACCCACGACACAAGACTCGATCTTAGTGTGGGGTCAAGAGGTATGTATTTGGCTGTTGATGTATTTTTGAACGCCATTACTGAGACGTATTTGTTATTCTTAATAATCTATCTCAAAGATATATATGAAACGTCATTTTCATCTTCATATTTAACTTAAATAACATAATTTATAATAATACACTATATTATTACTCTTTTTTCATTTCAGTATGGAAGATCGTTCTCAATTACACAACATAATTACAGAGTAACTACTAGACATATTGAGACTTAACATCTTATGTCTCAGGATGGCGAGCGCAGTGGAATGCCAAGCATAGCTTTGTAAATCAAGGAGTTGTTTGGTTTTGCTACTGTTCATGAGCGGTCGTATCGCTTACCATCAGGCGAACGGCATGCTCGTCTCGCCATTCATAGCAATAAAAAAAAAAAACACCTACATTTTGTTAGCTTATTTTGCCTAACTTGTGTAGTGTGGTAACGTGTTTTTATTAGTAACTTAATCATCTGGCTTTAAGGGCCAGCATATACCGGGACAACATGGAAGGGATTTAATTTTTTGTCAAAGGATATTCAAACCTATCTGTTGGGAATAAGACCTAAATTCCAATATTTTAAATTTATACCATGGCATTGATAGGCATTTCTTAATTGTCAATTTAAAACAACTGAATTTATGTCGTATTCCCACTAGTTAAGTTTGAATATCTAAAAGTAAAAATTTGATTCCTTGCCATTCCGTCCAGGTCTGCGTTGCCTTAAATGATCATCGTCACTTATTAAGATCCATTTACACGGAGAGTTTCTCTCGCGAGAATTGTATGCAATTGTCGCATGCGAAAATTAGCATACGATTATCGTATTCTACCATCTTACACGATGCGACTTTTTACATCCTTACAATAATCGATTTTCGACCCGAAAATCTCTCCACGTGTATATGGATCTTTAGTAAGATCCACAGTTTGTGGGTGTGTTGCCAATTTTTAAGACGGAAAGGATAGGATTTTTGAAGGAATTTGGTTACTCTGTGAGGTACAATAAAAATCTAATTTATTTTTTAAAAACTGGATTTAATCTTATACCTTATAATATAGGTACATATACGGTTGTTGAAACCTATAACATTACAAAATTTACATACTTACATTAATTACCAACTACAAAGTTATTCTAGGATAAGACTAAATACATTATATGTATTAATAAGTATCTTAAAATAAAAGATAATAATTTATACATCGTCCGGGGCTTACGATGACCCCGGGAAGTTTTTAAAGAACTGCTTTTAAATGTCAAATCGTGAGGCCGATAAGGAGTGATTTTTGATGGTATGTCTTGGGTACAAAGTTTACTTTGCCGCCATTTGTCTCGAGGCATTACATCAACCTTTCTCAAAATGGCGCCCAGTGAACAAGAGATCGCCACATTCGAACCGTTTTCACGACATCATTAGCTCAAAATCAATAAATCTAATATATACAAACGTTATTATGTTAGAATACAAAAAAGAATTTATTTGGTAAGCCAAAACACATCTGGCGTTCACAGAAAAGAGATCATATGTTCTCTATTTAAGAGCATATTTTTTAATTTTTTTTGGTATTGTATATCATAGTATAATCAGGTATCATTAAAAGAAACGCGAAGGGAATACAAGCTCGACAGATGCAGTTGTTCGTAAATTTTTCAATAGACTAGATTTTAGCGGAAAAAGGTAGTTGTTTAACTCTTTCCGAATTACATATACGACACTTAAAGCCTGGTTATACTGACAAACTCAGACGAAGGACAAATGCTTGAAAATCGTACGAATGTCGCTGGGCTTGTCGACAAAACTTGGACGCAAGACGAACTCGACATCCTTGCAAACATAAGTCCTGTTTGGCAAAGCATTCGTAAAAATAAATCAGTGTTTAGGAAAGTCTAGAAGCGAATACATATAAAAATGCGTATTTTGAGTATAATGGTAACACAGACAGCCCAACATCTCACGGAAAGAGGACAAAGTAAATATCAATGAAAAAGCTTGTTTTCATATACATTTTGGCATTATTCTGTAAGCGTACGATACATGAATAAGTATACACGCACATCCTAACGATAATATTACATTATACATTTTAATGGACCATTTTCTTTCACATCTACAAATTATTTACAATCAACGCGTGATTAAAAAAACGGGAATATTTGACAAACGATGCCGTCCTTAACAATGTTACACTGTGTCAACATTTGAAGTCATTTCTATGAATTATTAACACAAATTTCTTTCGCAAACACTTTGTTTTTCAACAAGAAAACACAGTCTCTCAGTGTAAGGATGACATTACAATTTGCATCTGAGAAAAGTAAATTCTGAGTGTAACACGAGTAACTCTAACTTGTTCGCTTATCATACATTAATCCTATGTTAGTTAATTTACTCGAATTGTGCGAATTCATTTGTTATAATTTAATTTTAAATTTAATTATAAGTAATGACAAAGCTACCTCAACGTATGATTTTATCATTACACTACAGTTCCGTTGTGTTGAGTCCGAAAAGAATGAAATATTCCGCGTGTATTTAATTTCAATATCTCCAATCAATACAAAAAAGATTGATTCAATTAAATCAATCTGGGCTGAGAGTAATTAAATTAAATACGCGCGAAATTTTATCGTAAAATCGATTATGATGAATATAATTTCTATTCTTTTTCAGACTCCGGTTAAATATGGACAATACAGACACCAATTATATGTAATATATTATAAATGTATCGGAGTAAACTGTAAATTAATTTCGTTGTATCGTGTATGAAAGAAACATCGAAGTCCTACACATAGAATGGGCTTATACATTAAAACAACAGTACATACATAATATAATACACAGATTAATAGTTAATTTTCAAATAACATAACAATATCAACGATTTTTTTTCAGTTCTGTTACTAACATATATTTTAATCGAATCTTATCTACACAACAGTAGCACATGTCTGTACATTTTTGAATTTTCCGGAGCACATTGTTATTTTATATCGAATACTGTATCGATTTTAGTGAGGTGTTGACAGTATAGCACGGTTCTCTGGCTATGTGTGGACACTTTGTATCCCGACAGTTAAGCTCCTGACTATTCAATGGGTGAAGTCGCGTGCTTCACGAATACTAGACGTCTCTACCTTTCTCAAGCGATTCGGTAAGCATACAGATTGCGATATATACCAGTACCAATGTATAATCTACGTCTACGTCACCTATGATATTATTTTTTTTCTTATAATATAGCATCTAATTTTTCTCACAGTTTTGCTTTATGACTTCGTTTATACATACATATATATACAATTTTACCTCCATATGAAACAGCGTTCCATAGGCTACGAAGAAAAAGCCTAGCAAAGTAAAAGACAGATCCACAAAGAGGCGTTTCAAATCTATTTATACACACCTAAAAGAAAATTTTAACCCTGATAATCCCAATTATTGATTAGCCACAACTTGAAGCATTACTTTTTAACATTTAAATTCGATGTTATTTTATTAAATTATTATGGGGTTTAAATTTCTCCCCGCTAATAAAAATTGCCGAAATCCAATACTATACAGCAGGATTCAAAAAACAGTATACCAAATTATCACAAGTATATCGAATTTGTTCATAGATATTAAAATGTCGCCAAGTATGAAAAAATATTTTTTAATGTATTAGAAGCATATGAGTTACCTTATAGAGATACAATCTGCGCTAAATAATTCGAACATGAACAATCTTAGCTCTATCAGAGTACATCGAGATTTTATTTGAAAAATATGTTTGTATAAACTACTTTGCGAATATTTTTACCGTTAGTTTATTATTACAAAAATCAAGGTGGCGTATTAATTTTTATTAGCAGAAGAGTCGTTAACACACTAATTTGAGCGTTGTTTCCACTATAATAAGATATAATATTGCTTTTTGTCGTTGGTTCACAATTTTTGCGATGAACACGAGAAAAAAAAAAACAAGTGTCAGCGAACACGTAACTTTATTCAAATCGAGATAAGGGAGTTTTGGAAGTTCCAAACTCTTGCAAAAGCGAAAAAAAATCATATTTTATTGTCAAAGTTTGAAAATGTGAAGATATCGCATAGATCGCGCGCAAAATCTGACGATGCCGGTCTAATCGCGAAAATATCGTATACAATATTTTATATTACAAGCTTAAATTAGTTCTCTAAAGCCTTAATGTATCCTAACGCTCAATGAAAATGACTTGGCGATTTTCAAACTTAATTTTAACATGAATATTTTGGAGACAGTCTCTTAAAATACTTTTTAATGACACATAAGGTAACTTCGCTTTAAAGTAAAACGTCAATAGTTTCGCCAATATTCGAAATGTAATGGAAGATTTTGATGCATTACAATGAAGTATACTTTGATGCAACGTATACTAGCATGATAGCCTGTGTGCCGTCAGATTTTGCGCAGCGCGGGAAATATATGGCGTAAAGTTATCTTACAATATATATTTTTTTCCAATATCTATACACGCTACCAGCTTAAAAGTATATTTTTGAGCAACACTAACATAATATATGTAAGAAGAATTCCAAGTTTATTTTTATTAGGCACAAATTTATTTCTTCCCATACATACGCTACAGAGCGAGTTATTTGAAGATTCAACTATGTATATACGGATTTTATAGACACGTAGTATGTTTACATGAATATTATTGTACATATATAATTTATAAGAATATAGTTATAAGTAAAGCATTTTTATTTTTCGCCGATTAGAGCACACGGATCCCACTTGGTATCGGGACACAATATACTTTAAATACTACGACTTTTTTTTTTCATTTCAGAACATATACTTTGAAAGATTATCTACTATCTTATGTACGAGGTTATATCAGTTAATATTACCTCTAATTCTAACTGACACCATTTTCACAGAATTGACAAATACTTAGCGAAAGATTTGTAAAATATGCTTTAGTGTCCATTTTACTGCGGAGCATAGTATATGTAAACGAAACTATGCTACAAATATTAATATTTTTTGTATTTTTTCTCTCCGAAATATATTCCATATAATTTTGATTTTTTTAGAAACATTGTCAATTTAATTTTGGATATACCATACTCCGCAGTAAAGCTTCATTATCAAAAATAGGTATAAGATTGTATTCAATATATGCCCAGTATTTAAAATTAAATAAACAAGTGAGAGAAGCTAGCGTTGCTATAAACTAATCTATGCTTTATATCAGTCTCCACTAGGACCTTACAATTTAGAAAATCCGTAAAAGTAAATCACAGAGAAACAGCAAAACAGTGTATGAAACCTAATTTTTGACCGTCCAATATATTAACATTCAACGTCCCGCAAAATAATGCATTCGTGATATGTATCATTCAATCTATAGATGTTTATTGTATTGTGACGAAAATACACGAAATAATTATGAAAGTGTCCCTTCGCATCGATCCAAAAGTGCCATAATAAGTTCATATTACTGAACGTTAATTACACGTATCCTAACTTTACATCTCGACAATCGCAAAATCTCTGGCGGACCTCCAGCTCGCGGCGAGCGACATCGCAACAAGGAGCCGAGCGCGCATGCGCAGACAACCTCGTAGTAACAGCCAAAGAGAAAGGATCCATGGAACACGCGGCCCGGCAAGAGTCGCGGCGCGCCGGAGGTCAGCCAACACGCCATCTCCAAATCATCGCACTCCAATTCACCCAGTGACATATCGGCTTTCAAAAAGTAAAAAATTACCTTCCACTATCATCTACATGTGCAATAGAGTTCCTACAATAAAATATAACACAAGATAACCGTGACTATATACTAGTCTTAAACCTCTATCACTCTAATGCACATTCTAAGACAGTTTCATGAAGTACACGAACGAAAGAAAATCATTAACCGACCTTAAAAGTACGAACATTAACGTAAAAGTAAATGACATAGACGTTCGCGAAACTATAGTGTATAGTCTAGAAGCGAACTCGTTACAAGTACACGTAGTAAAGTAGGGACGCGACAACGCGGTGCTCGGGCGGCGCGAGGCGCGAGGCGCGGCCACCGGATCGGCCCGTGCACTACTAGCGACGGACAGCAGACGGATCGTTTCACTAGCGTCTGAGACGTGCCCTTTGGAATCCCCCTCTTGTGTCGAAAGTAATTTGATAAAAAACAAAAGCGAACGATAACCCAACTCACAGCCTTGTTAATCCCGCATCCGAGCGTCGCCCGACGTCGACGAACAACGAACCTCGCGAACGCAACCAGAACGCGACCGTGGCGGTCGCTTGTCGAAAATCAATTCACACCGTCGAACCTTATTAAATAACTTTGTACATTAATTCCAAATGTCGACACGTCATTTTGGATAGGCACTCTCTAGGCGGGGCGGCGAGCGGTCGCCGCGTCATCGGCCTCCGTGGGCCGGCTCTTGGGCCGACCGCATGAGATCAGTGGAACCGGCCGGCTGCGGCCGAGGCGGCCCTCCGCCGCTCTAAGACGACGTGAGGTACGAGGTGAACGTGTTGTCCCAGTCGCCCGTCACGCCGATCTCGCTCAGCATGTCCGACACGTCGGGCGTACAGGAGAACTCGAAGTGCGAGCCGGACGACGACGACGCCGTCTCGAACGAGTCTATGTCCGTCGTGAGCGCCTCCAGGTCGACCTCGCAGTCGGCGGGGAAGGGCAGCAGGTCGGTGATGGAGTACAGGTCGTTGAGGTCGGAGCGGCGGTTGTGCTCCTCGTAAAGGCAGGCGGACTCGGGGGAGTCGGGCGCGCCGGCGGGGGAGGCGGGCAGCGGGGGCGGCGCGGGGGTGTCCGCAGGCACGCTGGGCACCGTGGGCGCGGGTCGCCGCCGCCGGGACACGCCTCGGTTGTTGTTGGAGTCGGCTCGCTGCTTGCGCTTGGGCTTCTGGACGGCGCCGGCGCGGGTGCCGCTGCGGTCGGACTTGGCGGTCTTCTTGCGCGGCCGGTACTTGTAGTCGGGGTATTCGCGCATGTGCAGCTGCCGGAGCCGCTCGGCCTCGTCGATGAAGGGCTGCCTCTCCTCGTCGTTGAGCGTCTTCCACACGCGGCCGAGGTTCTTGGATATCTCGGCGTTGTGCATGTCCGGAGTCTGCTCGCATATTTTTCTGCGCTCGATCTGCGACCACACCATGAACGCGTTCATCGGCCTCTTGATGTGATTTGGGTTGTTCTTTTTCGTCTGTGAACAAAAAAACGTTTCTATTAGTTTTTTGAATAATTCATGTCATATTTTTCTTTTTATCATCTTTACAGGAAACCTATTGATAATTAACATTTTTTAAGAGATAATTCAATTCATCAGCTAGACGTTTTCCAGTATCAATAAGGATTTTAAACGATTGTAATACGTTTAATTGCCAACACGATTAACATTTCAGTCATGCGCGGCGCGTCCACCGTAGACTCGTCGTGAATTAGTATGCACACCGTCGCACCAGTGCTCTGTGTCCTCACTGCTAATGATATTCTTATCATAGAAATTATTACAAACAAAATATAATAGTACAGCGGAAAATTTTATCTTGCTGTACGCTTTGGGTTGTACAATGCGGTTTGAATTGTTATTTGAGTTTGGTTCCGTGATAACTTCTGGTTACTGATTGGACCTTTAGATGTGAGAGTTAAATAATTTAAAACTAACTTCAGAACTGTAGTTGAATTGTAAATAAAATCTATCATAAACAGCTTACCATCGTCTTTTATTTAGTAGGTACTCTAGAGGATTCCTAAATAACCTTTGCGATTTGGGAACTTGGTTTCCATTTTATTTTACTTTGAAGTTTGGAGTTTTTACTTTTAGGTTTAATACGTTCTAAAAAGTCCCAAATTGGATAAGGGTTGACATGCGTTAGTAGGTCAGCTACCAAATTAAATAATCTCTGTAATATGCGTAATGAAATATTGCGCGAACCGCAGCCATGACAGATAATTGTATTTTTTATAGCTGAGAGCTATTCTGATAAAAAATTGTTTTATGGATTGAAATTTGAAGTGGTAGATTAGGCTAAGGATAGGGACTTATAAAGGCACAAAATAAACATTTAGTGTCTTAGGTATTCTAAGCTATTAAAATATGGTTCAAGGTTTTATAAATAAATTAATACAAAGTGGATTATCCGATAGAAGAGTCAGACCCGAGCTAAAAGTTCATTCAAGCTGTCACTAAATCAACAGTGATTTTCGAAGGTCAAATTAATTTAAACCAGTTTTTTCCATCACGTTTCCTTCTGTAGATTAATGTTAGCGGACATAGGAACTATTTATCGTTAGGAAACTAGTTAAGGACGTTCGGCCTATATGGGCCTCGTGTCATTTTCCTTGCCTCTTGGGATTAGCTATCAATAACATTGGCTATGGAGGTCGGTTGAGTTGAGATAACTTCCGCTGTTTTGTAGTCCGATCTGGCAGTTTCACGCTACGGTTCTAATTAATATTTAACGTCTATATTACTGTCTGTTAACGTGAATTTAAAACCTTGAACTGTACAGGCCAATCGATATGCCATGAGTTTTATTACCCATTTTTTTAATGTTAAATGTACTAGTGACGTCACAAAGTCAATTTATTTGGCATTAGGACAGGTTATTAACGACCCAATTTGGAACTTAAAATAAACTTAACAGTATCTACAAGCGTTTCATTAATGAATTAAATCCAAACAGAATTATATCTTCTAAATACATTCACTTAGAAATGTAATGTAAACCGCTGTCTTATGTTTAGTGACCGAATAGCGAAAATCAGCTTTGTGCTTGAGAGAGCGTAAGTTTGTCAAGATGTTGGTTTGATTTCGAGAAATACATCCAACAATTATTTGATTTTGATCTAATACGAGAATTACTTGATAGCGATATTCGGTAGTATGAATCAACAACAAATGTTTGGAGACAGTATAAATGTTTGGTCCAATATGACTTTATTTTTATGAATTATGAATTTACAAATTCATCATTGTCACGTAAAAGATATAATTACAAGGTATGGTACAAGATCTCTGTTCTATCCATAAATTAGTAATTTAATAAGCGGATTATAAGAGTGAAATTAAAAAATATCATTGTCAACTAAACTTCGGTATCCAAGCTCAACAAATCCCACTTTCGCTCTCAACAAAAAAGTCGAGCACGAATTTTTTCGGCTCGCTTATTTATATTCAGGGCAAAAAAAGGGTTTGTCAGACCAGCTAAATCAGTTTGCGCCCACTCCGTTTTCAAGGTGAGACGAATGTAGGCAGTATCTGCTTAAATAAAGTTACTTTTGGCGTTTGTACGTTGAATATTTAGTATCTAAAATAATAATTTGTTTATTTATGTAAATAGGAATACTTTAATAACATGGATATAACTGTTAAACTTGTTGGTAGAATGATATATTTTTGTATTAATATTTAGATTCTTACTCTGGGCAAAACCTCTATAATGTGGGATTAGGGGTAGGACCACTACATCGACCTAATTTTAAAGTTGGACATAGTTTTTTCAAGATTTAGTACCCTTTCAGTTTCCGTATAACGTTTTATTAGGAATCTGATGTGGGATTATCAACGGAACATCCAAAAGAAATTTCAACGGATGAACTACTGATCAAAATCTTAGCAGAAAACGCCCGGCTAGGCATATTTTTTGTATATTGCAATCAGAGTAACTACAGGACATATTGAGACTTACATCTTATGTCTCAGGATGACGAGCGCAGCGAAATGCCAAGCAATGCTTTGTAATTCATATTATATGTTCATAATGTTGTTTGGTTTTGCTACTGTTCATGAGCGGTTGTATCGTTTAACATCAGGCGAATGGCCCACTCATCTCACGATTCCTTTCTATAATAATAAAAATATTAGCATAACCTCAAGTAAAGCCAGGCAAGCCCATAGTCGTGTCGAATGCAAGTATTACCGGTACATTTTTTGTCTCAGTTCGTTTCGCAGGTTACTATCTAGTCGGGCATGTATTAATCACAGTAATAGCGGTCATGACTAATTATCGTTTGTTGCCAGGTAGTCGGCTTTTTGTTATGGGTCCAACGGCTGTTCGAATTTTATTGGCAGTTTGGCGATTAACCGGAACTGATGAATTTGTTTTGTATTTTTTTGTCAGCAAACGGCTCAAGAAATGGTAAGTAATTACCATCAAAAATACAATAGCAAAAACAATCCAAGTATTCCAAGTAGGTATACTGGAGGTAGGTCTCTCATATGTGAGTGGCCGCCTGGGTAACTACCAACGCAATGTCTACTTCCCCTGCCGAAAAGCAGTTTAAATTCACTGTTATGTTCACTGAAGGACATTGTAGCCAAAATAACTAGAGACTTAACATGCTACGTCTCGATGGCGAGTGCGGTGGAATGCCAAGCATTATTATATAATTCATGGTGTTATTTAGTTTTGTTATTGTCCATCAGCTCTCTTACCATCAGATGACAAGTCAGGCAAACAACCAATTGTGAAATCGTATTTGCTTTACCGTAATACTATCTACGAACCCATGCCTTCATAGGATCACATGGTAAAAAAAGCCTTCAAAATCACTATTAACCTCACATGACCATATCGAAAGGTGAGCAAAAACACTAAAATAATAAAACAACAAAAAAAAGTGCTCAAATCCGCCATTACAGTTTAACGATGACATTCGCGCGACAAAATTAAAGAGAAACGGGTTTTTTACGAGTTTCCAACTTTGAAGGAAATTAATTGTTTTTATTTGTGCATGTTGTTTTTTTGAAGGCTTAAATAATTTTTGTTGATGCTCTTTTTGAGTTATTGCACTTTGAATTATTAGAGACGTGTAAATTCAAAGGCCGACATTATAAAAGCAATTATTGTGGGTTGTTTTCGCAATTTCATCTGCAATGATTTTATAGATGGCACAGTTGTACTAAGATACGATACGATTACTACGCTAAGGTTTGCTTTGTTAAGGTTAGTTACGGGTTCGAATCCTAGGTCGGGCAAGAGGTGATTTTTTCTATTCATTTTAAGTCAAGAATTTGTACCCGATAGCATCACATAAAGCGGACCGTGGATGGTAAAATCTCTGTCTACCCCCTCTGGGAAAAAAGTCGTGAATTTATTTAAACATACAGTTTGGTACGGAAGGACTTGACATAAAGGCATTTTTAATTTTTAAAATAATTTTGATATAAACATCATATGTATTAAGGAGTTCAAGTCACATAATGACCGAGTTAGTATTTAAATTATCGATTTAACTAAACTACTGCCACTTAGCAACGAACTAAGAAGGAAAATAGATTTAAATTCGAAAATGGCGAAGTACCTCGGTAGCTAGTTTAGCTTAGTATTAATGGGTCGACTGGGCCGAGATGGCACTATTATACCTTATAAAACCTTATATACATATAAACTGCCTCGATGGCGTTGTTGTACTTACGTACGCTTACAAAGCTGAGGTCTCGGGTTCGAATCCCGAGTCGGGCAAAGTGATATTGGATTTTTCTATTCATTATCAGCCCGGAGTCAGGAATTCGTGCCCGATATGGCGACAGGCTTGCCACCCATCACATCGTGGGACAGAACATACAAGGTGAAATGTGGGTGTCTTGGCACCTCTGCCTACCCCTTCTGGGAAAAGGCGTGAGTTTATGTATACATATAAACCTTCCTCTTGAATCACTCTATCTATTAAAAATACATCTAAATCTGTTGCGTAGTTTTAAAGACCTAAGCATACATAGGGACAGATATCGGGAAGCGACTTTATTTTATATTATGTAGTGAAGGTTGCAATTTAATTCCTGATCGGTGACATACAATACTTTAATGGGTCGTAAAATTATATTAAAGTGCAGTGTCATAAAAAAGAATGATGCAATTTATTCGCAATTTTCAAAACCCTAATTAAAATAAAATAAAACCCTACTTTTATAAAAATATTAAAAAAAGGTGATTAAAATAATTAAACTTTTATAAACCCCATTTTATTTTTTTTTAAATTAGCTTACCAAGTAAATACATAAACTAAGTATACACTTATGTATATTTTCAAAAAAAAATCTTATATGTATTTAGATTAGAGGTAAGCTCAGCAATACTTAGCTTATACATCACATATTATATAACCTTTCTTTTCTCTCATAACTGCTTTGAAAATCGCGACCCCATAAAACTCTTATAAAAACTACGGAACCAAATAGTGTCTCTACATAGAGTACGAAGTACATACAATGAATAATTATGTAGTGCATCGCAATACATTTCCTCGTTCTAGATTGTACTTGTACCACGGTTTATCCAGGAAGCGAACCGGGCGCCCTTGTAGAGTCGACTCTACCAACTCTACCGGCACTCTACGTATGTTTACGACGCGAGCGTAATAATAATCACACATATAAATTCGTGCCTTAAATGGTTTGTTAAACGCCATAACATATATTACACGTGTATACAGGATAGGTAGAGAACAAGAGTCATGTTCAGTTGTATATTTAAATTTAAGCAAAAGTGTTGATAATTAAATTATGGAAACGACTAAATTAACTTGCCTATAATTAATTAACAAGTAGTTATTTTTTTATTGGCTTGTAAACAAATCCTATTAGTGTTTAAATTATACAACTACCTCCATAAATTTGTATGTAAATAGGTAAATAATTTAAATAAGTAAACATATCCAGTATGCATATTATTATCACTATCCTTTTAGAATGAATCTTTACTAGTCTTGGTTCTTATGGAGACTTTTCTTTAAAAAGAAATATCTGCTTATGAAATCATTAAAACCTGCTTGAACTATAGTCTTTTATGTTTCAAAACCTTCTTGGCCTTAACATCCCGAATTCTTTGCCTATAACTATAGGACTCAGGTTCCACCCAAAATGGGACAGGCAGGCTACTATCAAACAGAATTTGACCTCAATACCACTGTTACCAAGGTCATAGTCAGCTTCCGCGTCAGACTCCGGAATTTTCGCGAACTAAGGTCACCGCCCGGATGTGTTAGTCCGTATATAGTATTTAAAGATGATTCCGTAACGACTTCCTAGAGGAAATAGGAAACGTTTGCAGCACGCCTAAAATTATGATAAAAATACCCTGACGAACGATATGGAAGACTTATTGAAGGTAGTTACAATTTTGTCTAACCATAAGGTTCCAATGGATCAGCTAAAACTTGGAACATAAGTCCCTAAATCGGTATTTAAGAAACCCTGAAGACCATCAGTTGGAAAGCGATGATATTAAATCAATAACTTGTCATTCAAACTTAATAAAGAATAAAAAATGCAATTAATAAAGCATCCATCCACGTCACACTGAGGCAATATAAAAACCAACAAATATACTACAGGGACAACACAATTAAATTCATATCGCTTAAACGCAACAAATTCTTGCCGGTGATTGCCAGACCCTGAGTTAATTCAAGTCAGCCATACTGCCTGTCAAAACCCATTAAATCCACTCCAATGGATATCAGTTAACAGCTTTACTGTCCAGTTATCACAATTTAACCCACCCAAATATTTAAATTGCACTTAACATTATCTTGAACGTAAAAACGAAGATACTGACTGAGTATTGCAACACGCACTGGACTAGATACCTAAGGTCACAAAATCTAGCGCAATAAAACGCAATTACTTGAATACTATACGAGAGTAGACTCACAATTATCATAATTTGCACGAACCATCGAGCGCATACGAAAAAGGAGCAAATAATAAAAATCCTTTTTTAATAGGAGATGATTTAGCACATGGGTAATAGAAAGTTATCACCTTGAATATTCATAATACCTTGAGAAGTATAAATATCATCTGGTAATGAAAAATAGAGGGTAGTGTAGGATTTATGCAGTTTAGTTCCAGTCCAGTTTTTTTGGTCTAGGAAATCGAAATCATTTAGTTCAACTAATGATTAGGGAATTCCTGATAATAACAACTACAAAATCAAAGACAAAGCAATTTAATTTTAATAAAGAAAGGAATTATACAGCAGGTGAAAAAATGATTATTTAAATAAATAAAAGTGACAGTACAGCGGCTTCACTTCGATTTGTTGTAAGGAAAGGCTGAAGGGACGATGAAGAAGATTCTAGGTGTCTAGATTCTAAACAAGATAATTTAAAAAATCCAAGGGATAGAATTTAAAAAATCTCAATAGTTTCGTCTAGAGGCAGTATTAAGACAGCTCTTGTATTTTTTAACAAAGTTGTTTTAAGGCGAGGAAAATATTAAAATGTAGATGTCAGACACTTTCAGAGGCGTTTTGATCAAACAAAAGATGGCAAGGCGCTGCCGATTGCGAGAGGCTTTTGTGTGAGGCCAACTGAGTCTTCGTAGATGAGACTTTTACGGTACCCGCGTCTTTTGTTTGTGGATAATGAGTTACAATAGAAACGGAACTTTCCTTTGCTCCTTGAGTTAATGAAACAAAATTCACTTTCATCTCTTAATACTGAAATATTTTACATTCAATTTATAAATATTTATCTTCTTTATGTTATATTTATACTGAAAGGTCGCGGGCGATTGCTAACTCACTCTTTTCTCAATTTATTTATATAAATATCTGTCTCACATTAAGTTAGTGGTTCAACATCAGCTCAAAATAATATTTCCTTATCTTACATCTAAACCACGAGATTTTATGTATTAAAAATCATTACTACATTTTAAGAAACAAACTCATTCTTGAAAAATTTAATCTGTGGAAAATGATGTCAATTGTATATTTGCTTCACTCTTATATTAATTTATACTATAATTAATTTATAATGCACAATTGTTTATTTTATTGCGGTATCTCAATACGTAGTAATATAAAAATTAATGTAACTTCAAATAACACTTAGTAACCGTTAAAAATAATACTTAATCTATTGACTTAATATTTTTTATAAGAGCCCTCATTATCAAAGCAATTTGTAACAGACTGTGAGAATATAAATTGGAAATTTTGTGAAAATCTAGTGTACGGGTATTAAGTTGAGAGAATTCGTTGGGGACGCCAGATGTGGCATTAACTTACAGCTCGGCGGTTCTAATATTGCTTTTCTTCTATCTTATGTATGTAAGTTCGAAAATAGTGAAGTAAAATTTTAATTAATTCAACTTAAGAATGTCTACCAACAGGTAGTAGACCAGTGTGGCGATATAATACCTCCTTATACAAATATTAAATAGAAGTACCACATACTTTATTTTATAACGTTATAACATATAAAGATATAGCAATAATGCTTAAATACAGGTCGTTTTTAATATTATATTGCTGGGAGCTTATTGAGGGATCTTAAGTCAATGAGTAAACTACTAAAAATAGAAGGTACCTAATAAAGATACATACGACAAAATCAATTTTTATTAATCATCAGAAAAGTAGAACTAAGCATTCTATTTACCCCTACACACAGTCGTGAATCCACGCATGTACAATTATTTCTAAATATTGACCTCAATAAGTGACATAAAAAATGGCGTACCACAAACAAACAGTAGTATATACAACTAATTGATGGTACACGGGCCTGGCAACCATTGTACAGCGAAACAATAATCTGCGACCATAATAGGACGTCCCAAATTAGTGCGCGGCATACAATATGAATAACTATGCGCCGGATTGGCATAGATTAGTTTTGTAGAACCGTCAGTCGGATTAAAATTATAGAGCGTAAAAATTTTATGTTTACAAAAAAATATTTTGTTGACGTTTTAGTAGCCTTAACGTCTGGTAATTTTGGGAGCGTTATGTATTTTATAAGATTTGTGGTGAAATTAATAGGAAAATTAATTGGTTAGGATAATTAATGCTTCCAGTTTTTGCGTCAACGTAAAAGTTGTAACTTATTAATTTCTCGAAGTTTCGGCGTAAACTCTTTCAAGATTTAATCCACGGCAAAAACATTGAATTTAAAAACGTATATAATTTAAATAAAATATCGCGGCGTTAAAGTAAAACTTTATGCCAAACGAAGGATTGATGTGACAAAACTTGGCAGACGACTGCGGAAGGACTTCATAAATTTTCCAAAGGATACGTGACCGAAGAACAGCCTTAACACTAAATTATAACATAAAAATTATCTAAACACAACCATTTTTGTGTAAAAAGTGTCTTTGTATTCACCCAGCTTACCCCATTAAGGATACAGCGTGACGATAAAAGAGTAATTGTAGTTAATTTATGATAATCCAAGACATATGAATTCACGTTAGAAATTCATGTATATAGGTTGGCGTTTATTAAAATTCAGATCGCGTTAGTTTTATGAATAGGCGATTGTAGCGAAAATGGGTCGAAATACAAATCTTTACAAAATGTCCGCTGTGTGACAGACGGTCGAATACGTGCTCACTTTTTTAAAATAGTCTCACACGTTGTTGGAGAAATAAAACGCAATTTTTTTGACGGCTTCGGATTGGAACGTGCATGATTTAGTGGGGGAGGCACCATGACTTTTGTATCTATTATATTATTGAAATGGATTTTTGCAAACATTGCAAGATAAAAACAAAACACATTGCGAATTTATCCACGGAAAATAGCTTATACAACTGACAGTAGTCTTATTCAAAAACAATGTTATACATCGTTCAATAGAGGTTTTACTTACTAATAATTCTTACTTCATCCCTTCCCTGATCGTTTCTTATCTTAAAAATATATATTACAATACTATGGCTCTTAAAACAAGATTAATATTTAGTTGAATGTACTTGTCTTACATTAGACTTGCGTAAAAGAATGTTTGATGACGTCAAAGTTCTAAAAGACCAATAAACTCAAGAAAAAAAGATAATTAACGTTAATAACTGTCCCGTCTGCCGATTAATCTGTGGCATCATGATGTAATTGATTTAATAGAATGGAAAATATGTAATTGCGATTGCTCTAAGCAACACGCAGGTAAATATCGTAATTTGTTCCTATTCTTGTGTTTTTTTCTCGACAATCATTTATATCTGTCAACATTAATTTTATTGCCAGTTGGATACAGCCAGTTTGTTGTATCTTATTGTTTAGTTTTTGTTGAAGAGTGGGTCATTAGCTCTGGGTTTAATTGTTCGGATTGGTAATTGGTATCCTGTTCGGAACTTAGGGTTTTTTAGTAAGCAGATAATAATGCTAAGCCCTCCATTAACTTGAGTTAGCATAAAATATATTTTCTGCAATTATTTAATAATTCCTTCGAAGAAGAAAGAGGACACTAGGAAGAATGAGGGAGAAATATAAAATACACACGTAACAGGTTTCTTGACATGGGATTCGCATGCCGAACCTTACAAATTAGTAGATGTAGCCAAGTTTTTCTCGTACGTTATTACTGTTTCATATATTGTCATGTATCAATAACAAAATATTAACTTCCACCCATAAAATCAATATAAATGCATTTCAGCTTCTTGCATAACTCACAATATATCAATATTTAGTTTGAATAACTGAAATACTCGATTGCATTCAGCGCGGCATCTCAGCATGCCTCACTAGTTATTTATATTCATTTCCTCCACCCGTATTACTTACCGCTACGGGACAACAGACATTTAAATTTAAATCCAATATATATATATTGTTTTCCGCAATTTTTCGTTTGCAATATTTCACTCGGAATGGATATTGGCAGTGCTACCAGACTTTTTAATAAGAGGATTGTTTATTTCCAGACTTGTTTGGGGAAACGTGTAGTTGACGGAAAGAAATCTTCGCCTTGGATTGAATTAAAATGTATGTGTCTTCAATATATAATAAATTCAATACATCGTCATTATTTACTAACTTATATATATACATTTAGGTCTTGTTTTGACCTGGGGCTAATAAAGTTAACAAATTGAATAGTAGGTTATAAAAGTGCAATAACGCTTTTGCACGTATTAGCCTAATTCATTAATTTCCTCAATTTGTACATTGCGTAACTATGTCAAAAGATTTTTAATATGAATCAGTTTGAATTTAGAACACGACTGGCTAACTTTTTTACCTTGAAGGCTTAAATATGGAATAAATATTTTGGGTCTCTACCTGCCTTTGACGATAGCGTGATCATAATATTTTAAAACTATTTAGATTATAAATTATTTAAACACAATAATTCAGACATTTTAATATACCAAAATTATTGAATTATTGATAACTTATAGTTTTTATAAAATATTTCCAAAGAATTAGCCCTTAGACCACACAAAGCCATGTTGTTATTCAAATAACTGCAGCAACATTAAACAACAGTAAAAAATGTTTAACAATAACAAATCGAATTCGTAAAAGCGGTGTTCCTACGTGACTTTGGTTACGTACAGACAGATTGCTATGATTTTTTTATATTGTTTCATTTGTAATGAAATTTTAAGTGTACAACCTTTGTGATCATGAAGCGAAGAATTCCGGCCAAGGTTCCAACAATATGGTACATCACGTATGTCTTGGTATAAATATGAAGGATTGTAGGTGCGAAAAGAAGTTAATATCTGGTTAAGTTTTGATAAAACCTAGGGGAAGTAGTATCGTTAGATTTTGTAATTTCTATCTAGATAATGATTATGAGCAATACTTAAGATAAACAATCAGTTTTAAAACAAAATGTTGAAGGTTCGAATTTTGAATTATGGTAAAATTAAAGGTACAGCCTGGTTACGCCCATGTGCCCATTCTTTTTTTGAAATATTCTATCGGCATGTTCATCAAGGATAATGCAGGATTCTAATGGTAAAAGAATTTCTCCAATCGTTCTAGTAGTTTCAGATCCTTTTCAATACTAAAAAAAGTTTCCTCTTTATAATATTAATTTGATATATATTTTTAATGACAAAATATTTGTTTCAAGAAGTGTTAAGAAAAATCTAAAACTGACTTCCTCACTTGAAGATGTTGCTGACATTGTGAACCACAGTATATTTATTTGCAGCATAATTTAAATACCGAACCTATAAAACTGCGTTAATTAAATATCACACATTGAGAAATTCATTAAATCTCTGATAAAAATCTAACTGATAAAACCTCCTTCATTGACCTTCATCTACCCTCTTCGGAAATAAAATCGTGAATGCGTGGCAATGAAAGATCCTTGGTTTTTAAATATGTGTATAAAATGTCACATAATTTTGCCAGGCATGGCATTCGCCTGACCTTTCGCTTAACGTTCTATGGTTTTACTTTGGATCCGCCCGTGGTTTAACTTTTAAAGATTTTATTTTGGAGAAAATATTGCAAAATTTATTATTAATGCTCAGAATGCATTAATAATAATATAAATTCGATAGTTTTATTTTATTTTTTGCAGAAGTGTTTTTTTATGTTATTCCACTTCGTTCGTAGGTGATTATAAATTATTTAAGATAGGTAAAGAAATAAGAAGTAAAGTTATTGATATTGGGACACCACTGCTGGACAAATAGTCTCTCATACCCTCTACAATCCAACAAGAAAATTAAAAAATTAAATCCAAGAAAAAAATATACACTGGATATATTTCTCAATAAAATATGCTTATTCATATCATTTGAGTCCAAAAATTAATCCAACATAAAATAAACTTATTCACCAGTAAAAATGACCTTTCATACTCCTCAATAAGCTAAGAATATCACACAAAATGAAAGCTCTTACAAAAGTGGCCGACAATTTGAAACTTTGCAATACGCACGACAAAGTCAACTTGAACTCAACAATGGCTGTAATAAAGCTCTGGAAATTTCGAAACGTGATTGATACTGGCTTAGCGGTTGGGCAAGAACTGCGAGGTCGCCACTTCGATTTCCGCGTGACCTGAAATTATGATTAGCTTATGCTTTGTAATCGTAATAATAGTGTGAAAGTGTTTGTCAGTTTGTGCAGATATTTTATAATACAAAAACTTGTGAAATATAGGATCATTTTAATCCCGTAATATGTAGAATCTTTGTGGGATAATTTCAAGGTGTAAGATTGAAATTACATAAGTAAACGAACGGCTAAAACCTAGATTTTTAGTTTTTTATGAGCTGTGAAACCAATTTAGATTTAGATTGTTAGGTGGTTAGGAATATTATTATTCGCTTTATTAATTTAGTCACGATTATTACCTTTTCAATGTTAGTCAGGTAATCAGTTAATTATAGTCTAGAATATGTTAGACCTCACAAGTTTATACCTGGTACAGACTAGATAGAAAAATCTAGATATGATTAATTACTTCATTGGAAGTCGGTGAGTTTGAGAACAGTCTGGTTGTTTGATGCAATTTATTATTATATCAAGATTAAATTAGACTGATTTACAATTCACCAAATATACTTTATAAATCTCGAAAATATTTACTCATAATCTAACATCAAACATTTGTCGGCTCTGTAAACACATTTTATAATCTTTGTTATGTGAGTGATAAATCATAAAAAAAACACAACAAAAACGCAGAGCGGACCGAATTGATCAAAGTCACTGCAAGGGTCGCCAGAACCTTGCCTCTGTCATAACTGTAGCTGTAGACTAGTAAATAACTATTGCTCTGCTTGATTTTTATGCTTATAGTCTATAATAATAAAATCGTATGCATCTCTAAAACATCTATTTGTTAGTTATTCAGACATTTATTCGAAAAACTCTGTCTTTAAAGTACTAAGTCATCAAATCTATTGTCATCTGAGTCATAGATAGTGGATAAAATATATAAGCATTCGGAGGTAAAAGTCAAACCTTGGTCCAAGACAATAGTCACTTTCCTATTTTCGGAAAAATCAAAATATATGGAAATTACATTTGGTAGTCACGACACTCCTGGGTACCAAAACCATTTCCATACATTTTGACTTTCCGCAGGCGTTCACACCAATAGAAAAGTGAAATTGTCTAGACCCTATGAATACTATAAAACTAGATATGGATTAGGTCGCTTCCAACAGATCATTGTGAAGATCCTTGGAGGAGGCGTATGTTCAGCAGTAGACTTCCTGTGGCTGATATGATGAAGATGAAATATGGATTACAGTATTCTTTACTCCTTTGTCTAGTACCAACATCATTGTTCTCATGCCTCTGCTCTCTCTCCTTTCATTTCCTATCATAGAAAATCTTCTGAAGAAAGTAGACTCAATTAGACTTTTTCTTATTTGTCATAAAAGTACACACAGACATTTCAACAGATCTAAATCAAATTGAAATTTATGAATAGTACCAATTTACAGTTTTTTAACTGAGTCACCGCGATCTTAGGTCATTGCAATCACCTTCAAAATTGATCTAGACGTGGGCTATTATTTTCAGACTATATATAATCTAGACCAATTATGTTATTATTAGGTTTATCAGCCCACCTCTGAGTACTAACAGGAAGATAATTTAGTTTTTTTGGAAACAGAGGTGAATAAATAACCTATTATTCTTACGACAGTGACCAGTAACACTGGTCACTATGAAAATTCACAAGGATCAGATTATGTAAGATGCGTTGCCAATCCAAACCAATGTTAAAGAGAAGAAAGATTTAATTATTTGTTTGCACTCAACAGACCATCTTTCACCGTTATGAGCCTGCATTACTCCTGCTGAACATAGGCGATAGAAAAAAGTTTATGCAACTGGGCGGAGCAGGATCGGGCCACTAGTAAAGAATAAGTACACTCTATTCTTCAAATATTAGTTTAGATAACTGCAGTAAAAAGTGATTAAGATGGCATGTTGTATATAATTATTTTAGATTATGTCAAATTGATAACCGGTAGCAAAATTATAACAATTTTATTCTACAGAATAACATAAAGTGCTTTTCATTTAGTTCTTAATTTGAAGTAGGTAACGGAAAGAGATAAGCGATCAATAACACATGAATTAAGCCAATAAGTAGTTCAACAGTTTAATTTGAGGTTAAAATGAACATATTGTAATTATGTAACCAGAGATTTAACTTATCCAACCAGATCTAAGTTCAACGAATTGTTTATTATTAAAATATCGTGTATTATTAGTTTCGAAACATAATGTAGTACAATGAGTACAAATGGGTGACCTTGCCGGTTTGTCTAAGCGATATAGTTTAGAAACTCGCCCGAGGGCCTTCTAATAATTTATATCTCGCTGATTGTATACTCGATTCGTGTTTGGTCCCAGTTGGAGGATATGGCGAGTGATTTTTTAAGAAAAGTTTTTGTTTCAGGTATCTAATATTTATTAAAAGAAAATTGTTAATACAAAATTATAGGATATATGAATGTTATCAAATATAGAGCTAGTCTGGCCTAATTTTTTTTTCTGTTTCTTCTTGGGGAAAAGAATTAAATATCCGTCAAGACTAATTTATACTGATTTGTTAATCCTTAGTGCGTTTTTAAAGGATTTCGCTTAATCAAGTATTATCAATTGATGCTAAGGTGAAAGAAAAACACATCATGTTCAACATTGACATGCTGCCTAAGGAATAAAAGGATAAAGGAATAAAAACAGGGCCTAAGTGTGATCGTAAGTAG
Organism: Hyles lineata; assembly: GCA_030180105.1. Classification (NCBI taxonomy): domain Eukaryota; kingdom Metazoa; phylum Arthropoda; class Insecta; order Lepidoptera; family Sphingidae; genus Hyles; species Hyles lineata. The sequence goes on from JARJEE010000040.1 coordinate 1,863,795, forward strand.
CACATTGATTCTATACCGCTGTATCTTACAATTTAAACCATACATTAAAACACGGAAGAACGTGATTGTGTACGAAACTATATTTTTAATAAAACCTCTATTTATAGAGTATTATTTAGCTATCAGACAGTTTTGTATCGACAGCCTGAGGGCTTCATTAGAGGTATTCATTTTAGCTTTTAATTTATCGATGATTCGATGACTGCAGGTAAGGTCATTGGACGGGAGATTGATTTTGACCGAAATATTATTATATTTTTAAATATGTAACGATATGCAAAATCAAGAATATTAAAAAATAAATTAAAAACGTAAGACAATATTTTCTTGGTTGAAATCCTACATCTAGGGATATAATAGGTTATGTTTCTAAGATCTAGATATTTAGGTATATGGTTATCTATTCTTTATTTTTTTAAATGACAGAAGTTTTCTTTTGGTGTATCATTAACTTAACGGACAACTTAGCTTGCATAACAAGAAGACTTCAAATAGCATTGGGTGGATATATAGGCTAGAGACGAAAATTTAATTATTTTAATCCAAGTTGAGGTAAGTTGTTCTACTACCCTTTAAATCTAGAAGCGTGATGTTTATATTTTTAACATTGCCGATTGAAAAAAAGTATTTTTATACTATCTTAGCAAAGGGACTACGATCCTGATGTATGATGGTATGCTACTGCCCGGATTGCCTATCGACTAACACAAGATCTCTGCGTCCACCACAGTTATGGAAAACTCCAGAAACCACCAAGTTTCAAGTGCTTAGTAATTGGTAATTGTCATGTTTGTAGAATGGCCGGGTTGTACGTTTCTAACTTGACCCAGTACTAACCGGTCGGGGCGGTTCAATTGTAACTTATGTTAATTTTAACTCGCCCGCAACGCCGGTTTAACCGAGCCGTTTTCATTCTAATGCTTTAATGTTTTTTAGTTTTCAAGGAGTTCGTTGTTTGGAATTATGGTTATTAAGATAACTTGGTTAAAAATTGTTGACGCACACGAGCCCCCTCTACAATCAAGAGTGCTATTTAAAAGGGTTAGGCTATATAATCCTAGTGCGGGTTGACGAATTTTACATACCATAGTTGTTTTTACAATTTGCTATGGTATGAAGGTTTCCTCCCAATATTTTCCTTCACTTTTATAGTGCGTGGTGATTGATTAATTATCAATACACACATAACTCCGCAAATTCAGAAATATGCCCTGGGTTTTTAACCCGCGACCACTGTGAACATGTTGGCAGCCGCGTCTGGTCCGTTTACCAACAGGCCACCACGCATTTTAGTAATAATACTTAACTTATTATGAAATTATGGGAGCGTGTATAGTATGGAAAATCTCGAGCATCATCTAAGAGTACATTAAGTTGTTAATGGTTACTTAAGTCAAGTTTCCAGTGGGCGGCTTGGTATAAGCTTAGGACCGGTTACTTGTGTACAGTTGGTATATTGTTTAATACCGCTTTATGTTAGGTAGTTAAATTAGTCTTTGCTATCTAGTAATGACGTCATTGGTAAATTAGAAAAGCTACATATGATGGCAATGCAGTTGCTTTACGTAAAGTTCTTGGATGTTCAAAAACTTGGTGGTCGGATTTTCGTTTGCACCCGTACGACTATCGTAAATTATGATGGAAACCGGTCATTTTACTATCGTATTTGCAATGCATACTTACAATCAGATCAAATCAAAATCTACATAGAACTTGCAATAAAACAAATATATTGACCACACATACCGAAGCCAATATTGTGTCATCCCAGTGACCCATAAAAGAAATCTGGCCATACATAACGGATGCAAAATATCATTACACCGTAGAATTTATGATTTCGGATGATAAATTGTGCATTGGACTTGCGCGTGATTTCCGGAACATAATATATACGGGCGCAGGCACTTTGAAGGCTGCCATAGAGCAATCGTGCAGAGCGGACAATACATTAAATATTTTTCCGCTATGGAATTTTTTGTATGAACCAGGTATAGTAATGATTTCATTTGTAATTATAGGTGTTAGTGTGAAATAATTGATGGGTGTTTCTTCTTGACGTGTTCGCGTTGATAAATGATATTTAAGAATAGATTTAGATCCTAAGACACGCATACTTAGATCTACAACTTTTTAAATGTATACAGGTAATGTAACATATCAAACAAAATTTAACTATATAGTTTTTGAAACCTACCGACATATTTAAATCCGTAGTTCACCGACGCTGCCACTACTATCAAGTCGTGAAGAAAAACCTCTCCGAGACATCGCTAAAACAACCTAAAGCAACATCAAGTCTCGTCTGCGCGCTTCCTTATTCACTAGTACCACGTCCTTACACGAGGGACGCGCGCGGCCTGCCAACAGCCAGTTTTTATGCCCCACCACGCCGCGTTCATTGAATCTGGGCTTCGGTCTGCGCGGGACTCGTCTTAGTGATACTGATTTTGAATGCGAAATTTTATGTTAGGATGTATTTTGCGTTCGATGCGTAAATGACTTAGCGTCAGTGCGATTTTTTTTTATTATAAAGGTCATTTTGAAATATAAGACTTATATATTTTTTTTATTATTCATATTCTTACTGTTTTCGGATATTTCTAGCATTGTTCTGTCTATGATTGTTTTTGCATTTTGTAAACTTAAACATATAGTGGCGAAACTGAATGTAAATAAACAAGAAAAATGCGGAATCGGATTATTTTATTAAGTAAAGCCTATTAAGGATCAATGTTGTTTCATGAAATATATTTAAAGAATATTAACCTTTATTTTTGTACGTTTAGTCATACAATGATTACGAACAGCGGTTTTTTCGGTTGGAGCCTGAGCTGGGATAATTATTTGTATATAATAAGACGTAAGTGATCATATTACTAATATAAATAGTTATAAGTTTATCCTTAGTAAAGTGGAAGAGGATAGATCTCTGCGTACCCTTCAAGAACGGGCGTGCCGGTATGTTACGTTTATAAATAAAATCAAGGATAATAAATTGAAATGGTAGCACTGTCAAGTTCCTTAAAGGAGGAAAAACTTATCTGATCTAAGTCATTTACATTCTGACCTTTGAATTAATTCAAAACAATAACATTTCATTACTGTATTCATTTTAATTATAGACAAGATTTAATAAAATGTAATGCGCTCAATAAAAATATAATTATAGTAAAACCGAGGCGAATAAATATTTTTACAAATTAAATCACCAAAATATTTAAATCAACGGAATGAGTCATTAATAATAATTCTAAAAATAAAATAACTCATTATTTTTAAAAAGCACTTCAATAAATTCACTGGCCATTACCATTCTTTTATTTTGAATTAAGAATCGAATTTTAAATAAAAAATACATATTACTAAATAAACGTGGTCGCGTTGCGAATACGAATGCGTATGCGAATGTTAAATGCGAATGCGTAAACTTGTTACAACACTAGAATCGATAATGACCTTAAACTGAACGTGTCAAGACATGCGTACGGTAGTAACATATTAGCTGAGATTATTGTATTAGTATCGACTATTGCGTTGTAGTGACGCTAATATTGTGTCGATAGTTGATATGATCGGGTTTTGCGCCCCAGATCTGGTTATTTTAATGTCATGAGTTTATTGACACTCGAATATATTTAGTGTGTTAGTTTTAAAAATAAATGATAATTGTGATAAATATCATGCTTGTCAAAATATATCTATTGACTTAATCTATCCAAAGTAAATAATCAAACAAATCACGTACTAAGACTAACTTATTCCCAGTTCCGACACTCAAGAAATCAGGAGGTCAATATTTCTTGTAATCAAAACATTTATTAAAAAAAATATTGTTACAAACGACGGTCTTATAGCAATATCTGACAAACTAAAGACTAAAGATGGACAAATAAAAAGGAGAGGAAGTATGCGAACCTGAATAAAGATCAAATTTTGAAAACTTATCCACAAATTCTGTCTACCCAAAATCCAGATACATGAAACAATCTATCATCTATGCTACACACAAGTTATAACTTGTAAAGTTATATTAGTATAGTATTGTTGAGTCTCGAGGGCCGTACCATTGTAGTCCGACGAAAACGTTACTCGCCGTAGTTATTCAAGTTAGAGGCGAGACGGCTCTCGGCTGAAGTTGCCGTGTCATAAAAACAAACTTTATGAATGCTAAAATAAACAGCGGTCGTAGGGTTGACACTTATTTTAAAGTGTCAAGTAAGTTGTGTTTCTATAAATTAAAAATGTTGGGAAATTCTGCATCTCATACAGGTAAAATAAATAGGAAAGGATATCGATGATAATCACTTGCAACGATCGAGATCAATTTTTGTTTAAAAAAATTAACGTAAAATAATAACATTATTGACTTATTTATTTCTGACGGCTCAATATTATCGGTCAAACGTTTTTCTGCCCGCGTTTAACATTTTTAGGTACATTTTGTCATCTCATACCATAAACTCTACAACATCTTAGGAATTTTAGGTAAATTACTGACCTTATCCTAATAATTGGCTTCGACCACTGACGAAATCCGCAATGAATAGCAATTGTTACAAAGTTTGAATAACCACGAGAATCGTTGTCAATAAATTCTAATTATTGCAAAATGTAGGATAGGCTCTAAGATCGTGTGTTTCAAATGTCAATTTGCCAAGTGAATGGTTAAAGAATATTCACAATAAGGATTCCTACGACGGAGGTGAACGTCGGCAATCTGTTTGTTCTTTACCACGCCTTGATGTTGGAACACACAATTTGATAAAGATATATTCGTATATGAAAATATTAGAATAAGCTGTGGAGCTTAGTCAATTAGTTTCTTCAAATTGTAAACTATTTCTTCTCTCTTACACTCTAAGGATATTTATTAATGTTTAACACTAAATATACGATCTTCAATTTTCTTTTATCTCAAACATTTTTTCCATATTGTGTGATAAAGTCAATAAATCACTTCGACTTTTTCAATCAATTCACTCGTTAGTTCCATCGTTCTTCCTTATTTATCATACTCACTATATTCTCTTCATCACATTACAGGTTAAGTGAGTGTTCTTCGTACACCAAATGAAAGAGCAAATATTTTTTTCCCGTCCCGCCACCCCTGTTAGCAGTAGTAATGGTATTTGTAATGTAGTTAAAGCAGCCACCGCTCTACATTAACGTCACTTCCAAACAAACATCTCGACTCGTGTTTCGCTAATTCTCAAAGTTTACGTTAAGTTAACTATAGTTGTTAAACGCCACCGTGGTAGTGGTAAAGCCAATTTTGTACGTTGTTCGAATTTACTTACTTTGTAAATAATATGTAGTTATTCCTACAATGTTTTTTAAATATCATTGTTAGACTTGTCGTTTTCGCTCTGCCTTAAAAGATGGCAGTAGATGTCGGACTGCCGCGGTGATGTGATACAGAGCTTAGAATAAGTTGAAGTATTTACTTTTATACTTATTCTATTAACGTTAGACTGCGTCGGTGGCATAGTACGGTACAGACGGAAGCTGAGGTCTCGGGTTCGAATCCCGAGTCGGATAAAATGATATTGGATTTTCTCTATCCATTATCAGCTCGGAGTCAGTAATTTGTTCCCGGTATGGCAATAGGCTCGCTCCCTATCACATCATGGGACTAGGCGAAATGTAGGTGTCCTGGCACCTCTGCCTTCTGGGAAAAAGGCGTGAGTTTAAGCATATTTGTTAGTATTAACGTTAGTTGGTTAGTATTACTGTATACCCACACCAACTTAGACTCAACAGAACTGAAAATAAATTAACAACAAATCAAGATTCATACCTCCTTCCGCTACATACAAATTCATATTAAGGGTTTATCACCCATATTTAGTAACGGGGTGCCTGACGCAGGATCGAGTTAACTTTGTTCCCAACATAATCCCATTATTTTGGGGGTGACAGAATTAATATAATTTATGAACGCACCGACATTCGTGACACTCTGATTCAGTTAAATAATTTGTGTTGATTTATGTATGATGAGTGTGCTTAAAGTCCCTGGTTTTTGTGCTTAGAGATTTATGCAGATAAAATACGCCTTTGATTTATATTCAAAATTACATTATTTATTTTTAACATACAGGGACTTTTATAATTTTTTATGTTCATCGACTTTTTACCTAAATTTTTGGTATAGTGAGATGAAGGGGGATTTCATTATTTTATCCCTCCTTCATCTAAAAGTATCTCAGAGATTGGCATCGTAACAACGCATGTTATTATCATAATCCGCTACCAGCCATCTTACAAATATCGTCACTCCACGTTGTTGGAGGGCATCGTACACCACGCTTGCCGAGGCGTGGTCTCCACTCGAGAACACGAGAGAGAAATGTTATATTCATTCAAAGTTCACGATCACTTCAGATTGCTTACAAATTCACCTCAATACAAAATTTTTCTATTAAATATCAAAAAAATCTTCAATCAATTTTAAATATTCACGAGCCAATTTACAAAGAAACGGCTCCTAATTTTCTTTGACATCCAGAACGTTATTTACTGAATCGAATATTCCTTTCAGCACTCAAAGATTCTCGTTTGAAAATAACAAAGAATTTACTGGAAATGTTTTCAATATTGTTAAACATTGAACGGCACAAAAGCCGAAGTCTGGAATTGCTAGCTTAGTGTTTTGGTCCAGAAAGTTTATAAGCAAACGCTGAGTTGACTAAAAACTAAATACTTCGCTGTTTTGTATTGAATGTAAACAATTGTATAATTTACTTAGAGTAACTCAGCTGAATTCTTTGTTGAGCTTGATAAAAATATTGGTTTGTATTTTCGATGTATCTATTTAGATTTAAGTTGGAGAAACATAAGAGGTGAAGGCTCAATTTCTCCATAGCATTATTGATCTAGTATGAGATTGTATTTCTATTCAGGATCTTCTGAGTCAAGATCTTTAGATTTGCAATATATTTGCAAAGAAGTCACTCAAATCTAAAACTATATCCTTACTGAAACATTAATAATTAAAGACTCATGCTGTTAATATACTCAAAGAGAAAATATTAAGCTATACCAAAATTACGTTCTAACTTCCAAACGTTTAAAATGAGCATTAAAGCCTCTGCAAAATTGACCCCTATTCAAATAAACAGAGCTACTATAAAACGAAAGACACGTGTATAAAACGCGAAATGTTTAAAAATCAAACAACAGAAGAAAGTTGGCCGGGAACCTCATGTTTCGCATTATTTCACTCTGTACTGAGGTATATTAACGTATCGCGTTGAAGGAGCGGAGTGCGGGCAAAGTTGTGCCGCAGTTGGTACGGTTGGTACTACTGGCGGTGTTGCTAGAGGAATTATTTGAAATTGGAACATATATTTCTTTTTTTTAGAGTCTGTGTCGGGAAGTAATGAGGTTGAATTATTGTGACAAGTTTTTAAAATAGAACTGGTGATTTTTATGAAAGTGTAGTATAAGGTTTTTATTTAGTGTTTAGACTATTTTAAAAAGATACTCTAAATCTGCATTAATAATTTTACCATTACTCGGTTAATTAAGCAAATAATATAATCATATTAATATAATCAAGTGCCCATAAATCATCGGATTTATTAATGTTTCTTCTGAAAACGATTATAACAATTAATAGCGTAGCTTATAACAGAAAATATGTAAAGGTAAAAAAATGCATAATAACTAATTTTAATAAAGTTAGACATGGGAATGTTTTTTCACAACCCTGGCAACACCGCTCCCATCCAGCAAATAAAGTGGTGGTACTACTTTATTTCCATAAAAGTTGAATTTGAGTTAAACGTTTGAGTTTCTTATTTGGCGACTTTTATGGGTTTTGTACGTTTTTAAAAGTTATTATTGAGTGTATCTTTACTGAATTGAAATCGTTTTTATTTCACAAAGTTCGTTCGCGAATATCGTATTACAAAAGCGCCATTTTATACATACTACTTCAAAGTAACTAATTAAAATGAACGAATAAATTACTTACATGAAATAAATTCAACGCTTTTCGAACGAACAAATTACGAATAAATACGAGTATGAAAATATCTGTTAAAATTTAAATTATGATTTATAATAACCATCCTCAATCTGCTTAGATATTAATGAACAAATTCACAATTCCGAAATCTTAATAGAGAAATTTTCACGGAATTATAAGATCAAAGCAAAAATTAAGCATTCATTATCAATGAAAATTCGGTAATGATTCGGAAATTAATGTACAAACACCATAGCTTATTTTACAGTAGTTAAAATTGAACGACAAATACTCCTACATTTCTGCCTTTGTGCTGGGAAGAATTAAACAGTATATATTTATATTCAAGTGAGTTTGACTTGCTATGCTTTGGCTCATGATTTTACGACCGAATCTCTTGGCCGAACCAATCGAAAATATCTGATACGAAAAAAATACTATCACAAAAAGCCCATTTATGAAACATAATCTAGTCCAAATTCCTTCAAATCTAGGCCTCCACTACAACTGACGCGGGATACGCCATCAATGGTTATGTAGCAGATGAATGCTAGCTTTGAATAAAAATTGATTACTCATCTCATAAATTAAACCGAATCGGTACGAAACACTTTAAACCACTTATTGCCAAGAAAGGTCTAAAACCAGTGCTAGAAAGTATGAACTGGTACAGATAAGTATTAAGGTCAAAGGCGTTTCTAGCACAAGACCAGGGTAGGGCAAAGCAAATATAAGCCTAGGTCGCCTTTCCTTTTATGTCGAGGGATGTGTATGTTTGACATGATAAAGCAACAGAGATAAGATTAAAATAAGAAACCATTGCGAAATGTGAATAGTTTCTTAAGAAAAACCGCGTTTCATTTGTTTATGGTATTGCAGAAAGAGGACAATAGACTTAGATAATTACGGAAGCTAATGTTAATACGATATCAGGTAAAGTAAATGTGTCTTTATTACATTTTTATAGTCAAGTTTATTTGCTAAGCGGTAGAGATCCTTTGGATAATAATGTTGACGGTATAATTAAATATACTAAAGGTAGGCCTGAGTTTTTACATACCACAATAATTAATGATTCCGCTGGGTCAGTGACATTGCTAACCAAAATTATAGTAAAACAAATTTTGTAATTACATGAAACCGCAAAAGAAACCATGTAATTCCGGGCACAGGATTACGGCTTATAAAAGCACAAATAAGCAGATACAGATTTTCCTAAAATATGTAACAAAATACTCCGAGATTTAGGTGTAATAAAGTATTTATTTCAAAGCGCGATACCTAGCAAAACCTTATTTAAAACACAAAGCTTTGTACCTTTATCAGACCAATAACGTTGGATGTCGTACACAAAAAGCGAACTATCGAGACCATTATAACATCAAAAAGGGAATCTTATAATATTGAAAACAAATTCCCTTGTATATTTCAAACAAAATGTACAACTGGATACAAATTTTCCATTACGAAATGCTTTACTTGAGTCACTATAATTCAATATTACAGGGCCCGCGCTCGCTCGCCTAGGGTTGCCAGCCTTTGTATTTGCCTCACTTTCGGGAGATCAATAAGGATAATGGAAACGTAGTGATTGATGTTAAAATTATAATATCTGGTATTTGAATAAGGTTTTTTGGTTTGTGAATAGAATTTTACTTTGCTGTTATAATATATAATAGTACCTGTTACGGTCACATAAATAGTTCTTATTTTATGACATTTTTATTGCGTTCTGGGTATTTCGATTTAAGAGTTTTTAGTTTGTACAATACCCAGCCGAATGTACGATATTTTATGGCTAGCTTTTTAAATAGACAAAGCTTGCGATATTTCAGTTCTATTTTCTGATATTGTGTTTCAATTTTAATTGCAAATTTAACTATCTTTCCTTAATGGTTTCTTAGATTTACGCGAATCTTTCACTTTGAAATAAAACTATCGTTTACGGATTTTATCGCGGATTTGGTTTAATTTTTAAATTTTTTAACTTGCCGACGTTTTTTATCTTTCCTTTCTAAACACAAGTCGTAAAACACATATTTCTGCTTCCGAAAAGCTTGAAAATTACAAAACTGCAGTGTTGAGGGAACCACCCCTAAACAGAAACTCAGTTGGGAGCTTTATGGGGATTGCGCAAGTGAATAATTTGACTACACAGGACTCGGGGCGGCCGCCGCGTCTGCAATTTATTTGCAACTAACAAATGATAGTATGATGCATTAGTCCGAATTTAATTCGCTGTGTATTACCGAGCATAATATTACTATTTGATTGGATGCAATCGCTGTCAGCTTGTGATGTTTGGGGGATTATCGATAAATGTGTGATTTAATCGATTTATACATTCTTGTAAGAAAAGTTACAGAAATAATAATAGTGATGAATAAATTATGAGTAATGGCTACGTGCTATCACAAAATGTAAGGGGAAGTCCGTACTGAAAACCAGACGAGTTTGTACAGTCATTCAATACATACTTAAAATAGCATCATAATAAAGTATTTATACGGTTAGGTATTGCTTTGATATTGCTTAAATATTTATTTATAAATTATATATATACTACAGAAATAAAATTAAGTAATGTTGCGTAATTGTATAATTACAACTTGCTAAGACATAAGTTTTTATAGAAATAGATAATATGTGAATTTTTTTTCGCTAATCCTGTTTTTTTCTTTCACAATACATATTTTCTCTCTATTTGATAAGAAATTTTGATTTTCATGCTACACACATTGTAAAAAATATATTCGATATCGATAAAATCTTTAATAGCATCGTTTCCCCGCCCTACGCGTAATTCTCTTGTCAATTACGTTTGTTATACAACAGAGCCATTCAAGAAACTATTTTGCAGTAATGTCTGTACAATTTAAATGTGGTTACTATGAAACGTATTCATTTCTTCGCGAAGTGAACGGAAATATGAAACAACATTAGGGTTTTAATATGTTTCCAGTTTTTAGAACGGAATTATTGGTACAATCTTTATTAGATTTATGGAGTTTCGCTAAGACTTAATGGTTATAAAAGGGCAATAAATTATGCTCAGTTAAATATATTATTAAGACGAATATCCATGTGTATTATAGGCTTAATGTTATATTGAGTATAAAAATATCAGAAATTTTCTTTTACAATCTATCCTGCTGCTATTTGAATGCTGGGTACAGGCCTCTTCATTATTTTACCAACTAAAAATAAAAAACCTTTTAATTTCCACAAAAATGTTACTTTTAAAGATATATAAAATTGGGCTCGAATACTGCCAAAAGCAATTTATTTTTTGACCCAAACCAAAGCTTATTAAATTTCGTTAATAATATCTCGAAGACATTCTTTAATATTCCTAACTTCATTCATCCACAAAGATAATTATATTAAAATCCATCTATAGAGACAACGGAGTAAAAATTACAAAGTTAATTAGATGTTATTTAATCTGGTGATTTATGTCCAATATACATTAATTGATTATAAATTAATATGTTTATTAATGAGCATTTGAAACTGTAAGATTAATTTAATTAATTGGGTTATATTTTAATTCTGTTGATTGTATTTTGAATATGACATCAAGGGAACCTCGTGTTAATGTGATTGAAATATGCTTTGAAAAATTTGGGATTTTTTTCACATTCGTCTCGATACGTTTGTGAATAATGTACTACATTATATTATATTAAATACACACATAAATTATGATTGAAGTGTTTCTAGAAATCATAAGAGACGGGAGACTTTCAGGTCTTATTACACCCAGATCCTACCCTATATTCTATAATACAAAAATCAAGTGCGAGAATTGAACCCTGGGCCTCTCGTTTCACAGCCCACTCTCAACTAACTACACTATGGAGATCAAAGGTAATCCTACTGATATATGTCAGGAAGGAGAAAAGCAGAGGGTACAGACAACAGGCAGAGTTCATTCAACTAACAACCTTTGCGTTATCGTGGCATACAGATCGTAAAAAATTTACTATTTTCTTATACACAGACGTGCACAACAAAAATAGCAATATTATAAGTAAATGCATACAAGATATGATTTTACGACTTATTTGTTTTCGCGTGAAATTATCTTTCAGTAATGATTTTCGCGTAAGTTGGTAGACTTGCGGTATCCAGTAGCTCTTATTGACTGCATTTCAAATCGATTTGTAAAAATTAAGTGGAAATTAGTAAGGTCTATGTAAACTAAACTTAATCATAAAAATTGTCACTAAAGAAGTAAACGGCGGTCCCAAACGACTAATATTCTATTCCCTCCTTCTTCCTACCTTTTATTTCGAAATGCCTTTCCAATCATCCCATTTACGTTTTACAATAGATATTAAGAGTACATGAAATTTTCTATGCCTATTCTCTTTAATGATTTGAATTTAAACAACAGCACTTAGTAATTAATAAGACGTTTTCATTTATTACTTTTAATACTTCGCTTATTTTCCAACAAGGAACGAAATGGCCCGCCTTTTCAAACATAAGTATCCATTATACATATTGTTCGCGGGTTATAAGACGGACGCCAACTGCCGCCCGAGGCACACAAGGGCTCCGTGGTAGCCTTGACGTGTCTATACAAGTTTTAAACACATGTCTGTATTTTTTTTTTTCTGGGTTTCATTTTGGTTGCTATGGAGTCGTTAAAATTGGTTTAAAATGATCATATGAAAGGCTCTGTCTAGTTCAGGAATTGTACCTGCGAGAAATAATTTGAGGCACGATCATATATTTTGAAAAGTAAATTTTAGATATTTATTGACTAAAATAGAATCATGTTCACATTAAATTGAATACAAGCTGTGATTCTATTTCAGATCTCATAATATTATATCAAAGTATGATTACAAAATAAAATATTCCTACCTTGCTACAAGAAAGACTATTCAATTTATTTTAAACATAATTTGTTACGTCCGAAATGAGAATGATTTTAATGCATCAAAAGCCATTAGTATTAAGCATTTGACTTTTTGCCAAAATATAGTAATAGCGAAACACTTAACTTTCTATCATGGTTATTCACAGTTCATTAAAAACGACTTTATTTAAGCGTTCTCCATAAACGCGCAGCTAGTGCTTTTAACAGCTTAACAGGAAAAAGATTTATACACCCATTACAAGAATCTGTTAGTTTTAAAGTACGAACGTCTGTCTGTATTTAGATAAATTGTTCGGAATCATGTTTAATCAATTTTGGACGTTGTGTAAGAGGCAAATGCGGCGATAGTTTTGCCTATCGTATTTTGCGATGGGAAAGTGCTCGACGAATTATGGAACTAGTAATATTCCTGCCTATACCTTAAAGGATATTATCACCTACTTTTTTACACGTTAGTATGGCGTTATATGTATATATCTACCCCTAACATCTCAAAAATTTTCACAGAATACCTTTAAATAGTTCTGTTAAGAGGGCTGTATCAAAACCAACGCTGCCTATTACAAATTGAGTCCTTATTATTAAAAAGCCACAAGTCACGCGCGAAAACTAGTATGTAATAAATCTTTTCTCGTATCATAAATCTGGCCATAATGTGAACAAGTTAAAAGCATTTTTGATAAATAACGCGTTTACCGTGATTGTCGCGTCACGATTTTAAAATCCGACTAATATTACCTGTTCTGTAATTTGACAAAATGTATTTTTATCTTAAGTGTACGTTTTATGTCCGTATGTATATTAGTATTATTCGGATAATTGGTATATAAGATTATATTTTTGGCGGTATATAATTATTTCAATTTATATGATGGAAAAAAGGGCCTCTTAATTTGAGCATTCGTAGCGTCGTTGTTGAATTTTAAGGAGTAAAACTGGTCAATGAATGGGTTAGGTATAGAATAATTGTAGTACTTATTTGATATTATGTGACTGTTGGGTGTATTTATTAGGAAGATTTTGTAAAATAAGACAACTTAAACGTAATTTTCGACTTAAAACTGAATTAATGCAACTTTATTACCAATTTCAATTTACAAATTAAATATCTATGTAATTTTAGTAGTCTAAAAACGTACTGAAAATATCGCTTTTATATCAGAAAAACAGACTTATGTCCTAGATTTATTTAGGTCTATAATCCTACGTTATCAGCAGACATTGGGTCGCTCTGTCGATCGGCAACATTACTTTTATCACTAAATGTTATTGTCATCCTTATGTCCATTGTAATAAAGTATAAATTGCACTTTCCAAACTCCAATACGCATATGAAATCGTAGTTTTATGTAGGGCGCAAAATTGACGAGCGGATCTGTGCTTTCACGATAAATGTGTAATTCTAGTAATATTTTGTGTCACACGTATTTGTGTATTATATTAGCACTAAAATGCATACATATATAAACTCATGCCTTTTTCTCAGAAGGGGTAAGCAGAGGTGCAACCAGGACACCCACATTTTGCCTTGTATATTCCGTCCCACGATAGGGGGTCAATCGCCATATCGGGCACAACTTCACAATTCCGGGCTGATAATAGGGCACGGAAATTAGTAAGAAGTAAGTGGGATTGTTTGGTGTTTTCTCTTCTTTCCGTAAACTTACAAGACGCTGAAAAATATTAGGTATATTGATAGTCTTCGAAGTTGTTTTTGGTACGGTCTAACACTATTAATGAAAGAATGACAATCGTTAGCAGAGCTTATAATTCAGTTGGGTACTTTTGTCCACTCCTATTAAATCAGTCGATTCCTATAATATTACTACTCGCATAATGTAAATTGTGATTGAATAATATAATAATGTAAGTAAATATCGAGAAACTAAACGCAAAACTTATTGTAAGTTGTAAAATCGCAAATTAACAACTAAATAATAAGTTGGCAGTTCAATAAAGCCTCACTGATGCTTCGAAAAAGAAATATGACGATTTGAGCAACTGTAAGGAATAAGACGAGGAAAAAAGTCGACAAAATTTCAACTTTACAAAGAAAGAATCAAGTTTGTCTCAACTCGTCTTGTCTTTGCCGAAATTCATTTTCGTCTCACAATAAAATTGGAATATATTTTTCACACATACCCTTCTCTTTGTTACGTGGAAGTTCGAGTGGCGTATTCCTTTTACTTTGACTTTGAGACGATTGTGGATATCGTATTGAGGAAATCATATGTACCTCATATTGACGTCGAATATTTCGATCCGATAAATGTTTTGAGACGATTTCTCTACTTTTCAACATGAGCTGGTATTTACAAGACCAACTGCTTAATTAGTGATGGTATTTCATGAAAGAATCTAGCAGAAACCCCGTGAATTGCTTACACATTTTGATACCTAAATGACCACTAATAAACTCCTTTGACTCGCATTAGATCAAGTTTAAATATTATAGCAACTTTTCAGTAGTATGAACCTCTGAACCGCTAACAAAACTTTTAATTCCTGTCAGCGGTGCGCAACATTTTTCTAAACATAATACCAGAATGTCAAGCATATTGCCAAAGGATTACTCTGTCTATGGATGTCACGCGGGCGAGCCGGCTGCTGTGCGCCGATAAGCGTGGATCCAACTGGGATCAAACGTCAAACCCGTAATCCGGGATCAATTGATTTATCCATCGGGATATGCATATTTTTAATAACATTCCGACACACAAAATGTTGCTGATCTGTGACTTTTTGACAGTGTAAATCTTATTTATTCATGAGGTTTATGGTATTAGTGCTTTGTGCATTTTCCGGGAATATATTATTTTTTTTATTTTGGCTTTTGACAGAGCTATGTATCCTGTAATTAAAAATAATAATTCCAAACTATTGTGAGATAAATAGACATATATTATCTCATATAACACCACATCTTACTACTATATTCCTATATTATTTACTGTTTTATTTATATATACACACCGTCATAGTTTAAGAAATTGTCGCGAACCTTTTGAAAAGCCGCACATTAGATAAGGTTCATAAAAAATGACCGCTGATCTCCAGGCCGGCAAAGAGAACATGTATCAAACGAGGCCGTTAAATAGCTATTGATAGCCGTATCTAGATAATGACGGGGTTATCTGCACTAAACCATACAATATTAAAGTGGGCCAGACGGAAAAATTAACTAAAGTTACTTTTAGTTTTTTAGGAAATATTTTGGGCGGATACTTAGATTATTTAACTATTAGACTTCAGTCACAACTGTAGTCTAAGGTCACTCAGGCTAGTTTTGCCATTACCAGACACTACGGGAGGTTATATTGTTCCTGAACGATGTGAAAATAAATTTCGAGAAGGATTTTGTCATTTTTTTACTGCAATGAATGACGAGACGAGCATGCTGTTCGCCTGATGGTAAGCGATACGACCGCTCATAAACAGTAGCAAAACCAAAAAACACCATGAATCACAAATCAATGCTTGGCATTCCACTGCGCTCACCATCCTGAGACATAAGAATTAAGTCTCAATATGTCCAGTAATTACTCTAGCTACAATATCCATCAATCCGAAACACAACAGTGCATTTGCACTGCTGTTTGGTGGGAGAAATACACATTGCATATAATATAGGCCTATCCCTGAATTATACAGAGAGTTGACCATCAGTATGAAAATATTACACCCTTAATATCTGTATCTGTATCAGCCCATATACGTCCCACTGCAGGGCACGGGCCTACTCTACAATCGAGAGTACGATTGAGAGTGGTTAGGCCATATAGTCCACCACGCTGGCCTAGTGCCATTCTTAATATTTATAAATAACCCAGTAATTTAATATTAAACAGTATCCTTTACTCTTCGTAATGGAGTAAAGACAGCGTCATATTGAGTTACAATTAATGACAAACACACCGATTAAAAAACCATTACACGTCGTGTTTTTTAACATTTAACGAGTTCTTAATATTTCATTAATTATGTAACGTAATGGTTTTAAATGTATGTGATTATGTACAATTTTCATGTCGGTGTAGTAAAAAGTATCATAAAGATGTGGAGTCAAGGCTGTTGAGAATAAGATGTAGGTTTTTAGTATTTTTGACAGTAGAATATTGTTTTAGATAAGTACGAATTTTGAGTTACTGGCGCATTCTCGAAGTTTATTAATTCTAAAAAATCTACCATAGTTGAGAACATTTTTCCGTTTCTTTTTTTTTTCAGATAAGTTAGACTGTATAGAAATTGAAGTGTTCACATCCATATTCACTCTGATAGACAAATAAGAATGTATTAGTTGTAAAGCAAAAAATATAAATACAAATTTGAACCCAAAGTACGCGAGAAAATCCACGCGTGTTTTTACGCACAAATCACAACGCTCCATGACCGTCTATAACAATTTATCGGTTGTAACGCCAAAAATACGGGTCAATAAACATATTAGTCTACTCAACACGTCATTATCCCAGACAAGATTTTAACGCCTATAAAAATTGGGACGGCGAAAAGAAACTGAGTAATTCTAAAATGTGAATTGCGTTGGCGATGAATCGCGACACCATTCAGTTTTAGGTTTGAGTGATGAGAGAAAAGCGAGAGCGAGAAGCGGAATGATTAGCGATTTTTAAATTTCGTAGTTATGGTCTTTCAGTTGAATGTACTAGATCCGGAGACGTAAGTAAAATTGAGTGGGAAATATAATGGAATATTGAGAGGCATTTCAGATTTTGCCGAGAAAAATAATATTACTATATAACATGATTTTGTATCAGATAGTTGTTGATGTAAAGGATATCTCCTTCTCTTTGAGTCGAATTCCTAATTATTGAGTTTCGTAATCTAGATATTCTAGATAATAAGAAACAAAAATATCCAGCAAAAATATTCTCGTGATTTACCCACCAGCAATTTTTTATTTTATTATGAATCTTTATGATAAATTACGTTAATTCAATAATAAATCGCTATCTCTCATCATTCGCGCTATTATAAAACAGCTGCGAAATACATTCGCATCTATACATTAAAAGCGTGACAAAGATAATGAGGGCATCGAACTTGAATCGAATTAATATCAGCGCAATAGTAAACGCGAAACTTGTGAATTGTTTGAAAATATCTTAAAAACTCATGATCACACCGAACAATTGTCTTAGCGGTCGTTGAATCTACATCACGTGAGATAAATCTTATTCAAAACTATCAGCCAAGCATTCCACTATATTTTGTTTTTTACTTTATCAATAATAGCGTATTTTTTCCGCACATATTTATTTTAATCTCGGCATTTTTGAGCTCATTCAACCACAACTGCAAAATGCGTATTTAAATTTAGAATTCGAAATTAACGCGCGAAATATATAATAGTTGTATTCGTTCAATTTCGTCTGTATTTTTAATATTCTGAACTTATTCCAACTTATTAAAAGGCTATCCAATTTTCCAATTCCTTCCAATTCTAAGCGTTCACGTAATTTCATAAACCCAGCACGTCCAACTAATGATTTTTTCGTCTCGATTGAAACTTAATTGAAATTCTGTTAATAAGAAAAAAAGCAGTACAAAGATGATTTTTTGTACTGTCGTCGTTAACGGGAGGTTAAAGGTGAACGACCCTTGAGCGACTTGACATAAGCGCTTGGGTTTTGATTTAGTGGCTGCAATCATCTCATCATTAACTTTATTTTACGAACAATCGTATAAGTTATTTATACCGTATGAAACAAAAAACACATTATTAAATTAAATAAACTAAATTTATCAAATATACTAATTATCCATGCTTTGCTCACTTCAATAATATCATTTTTTCGTCGTGATATGCTGTTTGTTAGAGCGTAACACTTTGTATTTTATTAACATTTATTATAAAAACACTAAAAGATATATTGCACGGTAACAATGCAAATTACAGTTGATTACGTCACGAGCGCGCTAATAATAAATGAAAATGTTTTATTCATTTCATATAAGTATTAAATGAATTTGAAAACAGCTTAGTTTTTAATGCATGAGTTTATTCATCACCTGCTTCTGATCGTTTACTGATCATGGGCCTTCGTCAAAGAGGTCTAGAAAGTTCCAATTAAAGTAACTAGCATCCAGAGATATCTAGTGACCTTTTTTAGATCGTCTGTCGACCTAATGGATCGACAGACTAGTTCGAGTTAATAGTTTAATAATTATATTGCAGTAAAAAAATCGGTTGGTTTCATATTCGCTATTAGGGCCATTTTATGAAACTGCTGAATCAAAATTGATGTGGTTTTTGTTGATTTTCAATACAAGTTATATCAAACGATGGACTTAAGACCATTTATTGTGCCTCATGCTTTCTATTATCCATTGATTAGGCATGGTACATGAAGATATTTATAGATATTGCAATTATATACCGGTTTATAAAATCTCTATGCGTCCTGGTGGACTTTACTAAGTTTACGACCATTGGCGCCGTCTTATCAACCCAAATAGACCATTAAAAACCGCGAATTGCCCTCACACCTCATCGAAAATGTATAAATATGAGATAGAACGTTATCAATGCGCACAAACGTACGCGATAGACAAAACATACGACCGACTATCAATCAGTTGACGCAACGCGTGTGACGAAAACGCTTTGCGGAATGGCAAGCGAAAATTGTTCCACATTTTATACAAAACACGATGATAATCGGGGCTAGGGCGTGGATCCCGGAATTCCGAGATTTCGTAACTCCGGAATTTCGAATGATTTTTTACGATATTACAATTCCGGAACTGAAGTAAATATCGCAATCCGATACTCATATAATTTGTAAGATAAGTTACCACAATAATAAAATTTGCATATTTGTACTCTCTTGCGAAATGTACCGCGGTACAGTACCGCGCGCGAAGTTTGAATTCAATTCAATTCAAACATTGTAGCCAGAGTAACTACTGGACATGTTGAGACTTAATATCTTATGTCTCAGGATGGCGAGCGCAGTGGAATGTTGCTATTGTGTATGAGCGCTCGTATCGCTTACCATCAGGCGAACGGCTTGCTCGTCTCGCCATTCATTCATCATCATCATCATATCAGCCATAGGAAGTCCACTGCTGAACATAGGCCTCCCCCAAGGATCTCCACAATGATCTGTCTGTCAATGAGCGGCCTGCATCCAGCGACTTCCGGCAACCTTAGCTAGGTCGTCCGTCCACCTTGTAGGCGGGCGTCCGACATTTCGCTTCCCTGTACGTGGCCTCCACTCAAGAACCTTTCGGCCCCAACGGCCATCGGTTCTACGAGCTATGAGCGTACCTACCTATATACCTCTGCCCTCGTCGATACCACGCGGCCATCTCCCGTTTACAGCCCAGACAACTGGCTTTGCCCAATAGACAAGTTTCTTGCAAACACTTTGGAGCCTCCGTTCCGCTCGATTGTCTCCTTAATGCTCACAGTATTGTGAGCACGGACATCGTGTCGCAAGGACTTCCAGATTTGTCTATTGAGCCGCCGATGTGCTTCGGCGTCAACGGAAGATTGCAGCGTCAAAGATCGACGTTTGGCCATAAGGTTAAGGCAAGAGTGCGAATCGAGAGTTTTTGTGGTTTATCTCTACGGCGAGCTCTAAAATACTTAGATCCCACCGTATGGACAGCTTCTACCAAACCGCTGTTTAACTCGTCCACTGCAAGGTTTTCTTTTAGACAATCAAAGCGATTTGTCAACTCGAGTTGAAAGCTCTCGGGGTTTTGGATATGGGCGCGAGTAGGTCGGAGCGTAGACTTCATCAAGCGACGCCTTTCTAATTGGACGTTGATATTCAATGTGCTCCTAACCATTCGGTGATCCCTGCCGGTTTTTACCCTGTTGATCACAGAAACATCACTGAACATCCGTCTATTCGTCGTCAAGATGAAATCTATCTCGTTTCTCGTAAAACCGTCAGGACTCAGCCAGGTCCATTTCCTGTGAGGCGGCTTCTGGAAAAAAGAGTTAATCGCAAAGAGTCCCTCTTTTTCCAGAAAGTCGGCCAGCCTCTGACCCTTGAGGTTTTGTTGCCCATGTCCAAATTGCCCCACTATCAACTCTGCAACGCTTCTCTTGCCCAACTTTACGTTGAAGTCCCCCTTAACAACATTGAAGTAGGTTTTGGAAGTATGTATGGCCCGACTTATGTCCTCATACATTTCCTCCACTTCTTCATCTGGGTGTGTCGAGGTCGGCGTGTATCGTGTATCCTTCAACCAATATCTTTTTGATATTCTGAGTATAAGGTACACTACCCTGCTCGACACACTTTCGATGGATACGATGTTGTTGATGAGAGACCTGTGGACGAGAAATCCGACACCTCCTCGGGACTGTTGGTCGTCCCCCCGGTAGAAGAGCAGATTACCAGACTTCAGGGTTCCCCGATTCTTCGGACTTCCGATAACCCAAGAATGTCCCAGTGTAACCCGTTAAATTCTTCTTCCAGTTCGACAATCTTCTCGTCTGTCTGTCTGTCTGTGTTACCAGGGCCAGTCGTCGTCGGGGGTGGTAGCCGGGGCCAACCCGGGGATTCTTAGCACCCCCTGCCCCACCGTAACCATGGCTGCTACCATCGCCAGGAATAGTGGGGCTGCCGGGGACTGATTTTAACAAAACAATTTAATGCCTATTTATTATTATTTTTTTACCTATACTTTTTTTAAAATTTCGGAACCGGTTCCGGAATTCCGGAATCGAACCAGTAGTATCGTAACTCAGTTCCGGAATCGAAAATCATCCGATATTACATGCCCTAATCGGGGCGTTCACCCCGCCGCGTTTTAACGCCGCGAACGGCGGTTTTATAAACGCGGCGGGAGTAATGACACTGGAACTTACCTGCGCGATCTATTTTTTGTTTAGGTAATATTATGCAAATATAAGGCTATTTTAATCATAAAACTAATAAATTATTTAAAACGTGTTGTATAATATTGTATTCATTTCAAATTAATGCGTAATCTGAACAAATTAACGAAATAAACAAAACTAATAATGAAAAAGGAATTTTATATTCTAATTTTATACTTTTAGTAATTGCACTTTTTATACAAAAGATGAACATGTTTGGTGATATAATTAATTAATTTTATAGACAAAACTGAGGCGGTATAAAAACTAAACTGAGATAAAACGGGATGGGTTAGTTAAAATTCTTTGAATTATAGCAATTTAATTGTGCGGTTATTATTAGAGGTAATAAATCTGTGTGATTTTGAGCGGGCATTGTATTCGAATCTAGCATAACAATAAGTCTTACACATTCTTAGTATATGTATTGATGTTTGTTTGTCACTTGAAAAGGTTTAATTAGAAAAAGAAAATATGAATTTGTCTTTTATGGATGTACTTTTTTAGATATTTTACAAGTGGGAATTAATGGTAATTTTAAAATAGTTTTCATTTATATCGTATTTAGTATTTAAACCCGTAACTAAACATACTATAGTCATCTAAAAATTTTTTTATTGTTGTTTATTTTTTATGAAGGAAGTCACTTTAAATCCAGACAGGTATGACTCTGTCTGTCAAACATCATACCCGAGAATACAATTCACCCCGACTCACCCACGGTGTTCTGTAAATGACTCGAATGCATACCTGAAACAAAATACGTCATTAGAATCGTTTAACGGTACACATCGGGCAGCGCAACCGCCCGGGTGAACGACCGGCCAAAATTTTAAATCAACACCCAGATTTTAACCGAAAAAAATATTCACTCCTCCATTGAATAATTCATTTATAGATGTTTGCGTGCGTTTATGAATTTCAGTTTTCATTATGATACATCGATATTGGTGGATTTTTGATCAAATATTTGAAGAACCCTTCGATTTAAGTTATGCATGTTTTTCATGAATTGTCATTTATTAATAGTAAGAATTGAAAAAAAAATTGGCGTAAAAATAAAATTAGTCGAAGATATTAGTGTTGGAACCAGATCTGGAACCAATTAAGCCCCCTTAATTATTATAAGTATAAATATAAAGATTTCTACAAGTAAAACTGTAACACTACAAATAAAAAAAATCATTTTCACTTTACAGCCAATTAAAAATCATGTGAGTTTGCAACACCATACATATTGTAACCTAAATTTGATTTACAATTACTAGTCACTTAGTCTCCAAGTTTTCAATAAAGGAAACAATAAACACAATAGATTTTAGCAGCCCGCTATTCAAACGAATCTCAGCTGATGGTTCCTTGACCTATGTTAACAGTAAAATAAATCTCCAAAATGTATTAGCTCTTACAAAAACTTAACTGGCAAGTCACTTCGTTTTTCTAAAGATAAGTTATTTTTGTATGGTATAGATGTAGTCTTTTTTTTCTGACAGTTTTTCTTTTTTCCCCTAACCTTTTTTTTGTATTTATATAGCTTTTAGTTGTACATGATTTTCTTCCTTTCCTTTTTAATGACTATCTTCGTTTTTCCTTCTCCTATTCATTCCCATCCATTCAAGGGTTGTCTGGAAGAGATCGCCGTTAGCGATAAGGCCGCCGTTTGTTCGTACTTATGTTATAAGTCCCTTAGTTGTAAAATTATTTTAATATATTTTGTGTACAGTAAAGAATTATAAATATATAGATGCACACGGCTTATCTGAGCGTGGTTACCAAAAACACCCACAATACTTGAATGACTTCAAGGCCTAAGAAAAAAACACCAACATCACACACTGCGCTAATGTTGAGAACGCTTGCTGTATCAGAAACTACGAGAGACTTTTTGGACCCAAAACTTCCAGGCTCAAAGTAGATCCCAGTGTAGATCCTATGTTGGTATGAACCCAACGGCTTCTCGTTTCTAAGCTAGCGTCGTAACCAACTACACCTCAAAAGGTGTATGATAAGTCTAAAAGTTGGGATTATTAAATCTTCTAATAAATACTGTTTTTTCTCATCAGTTTCTTAAGCATAATTGTAGATATTCGAATTTATACTAGCAGTACTTACTTTACTAAGGCTTAACACTTCAAAGAACTATTTAAGCTTAAATCCTGAAGCAGAGGCTTAAAAGTCTCCATCGTTTAATTCATGTATTACAATATTTCCGATCCAGAAATTTATATTCAGTTTATCCCGACCGGTGTTGTATAAATAATCGTTTTTATTGAACACATTTTAATTTATACGCATTTCACCAGAAAATCGATGCGCTTCCGTGTACAAAAACTTTGAGTATTTTTTACGCATCGAAATGCGTAATTCTTAATGCGAATTATTTTGCGAGTGCTTAATATTAAACTTATTATAATAAAAATAAAATATTAAGGATCGGCAGTTAGTGTTCATCAAGTCATAATTAGGTATATGTATTTATCAATTCAACAATTATTTGAATATTGCGTTTTAATTGAAATCTTAAAATTAACATTATGTTTATTTAAAATTCAGTAAAGTAATAAGCATTTTTTCCTTTATTGGGTTGCCAAAACGTTTTTAATATCTGTACTATTTAACACGTTTCGACAAAGTTGTCTCGACTATAAAAAGACAATCGTTTGGCTATAATCCTAAACTCTGTCTGGATAGCATTCTTGTTATTCAATCTAGTCAGCTTACCATCAGATAATCATAGAAAAAAAAATGAAAACATTTTTCGCAAAATCCAGAAATATACATACATATTGAAAACGATAAAAAGTAACTCGAATGTGTTATTCAAAAGAAACGTTTGAAATTTTAAAATTGCTTTTGTGAAAAAAATGCTACGCCATTGAGACGCAGAATGACAGCCATTGTGGAAATAACGGACGATTTCTGTATACATGTGCTCTTAAAAAAAGTAATGTTATACATTATTACGTATTTTTCGGGACTTTTTCTTAATTATGTCTATTTATTGTGCTCTTAGGATATTTTTGTGTGCGATCTCTCCGAGATTTTGTAATATGCTCTCAGTAAAATGGCTTATTAAACTGCTTTCAATTCTTTTTAATATCACAAGGTTCTATTTAGACTCGATATTAAAGTCTTATCTTATTATGACATATACATCCACGCCTGTAACTCTCAGGCAGAGGAATTTCTAGAAGCTTCCACTTTCGCGAATCTTGTATCCGTTCCAAAATGACATAGAAATAATTCGATTGCCATTGCTGGATTCAAATTAGCCCCAGGAAACTCATAAGAAATTTAGTATACCAAAAAACTGAAATAAATTTCGTTTTTCACTTGGTACATCATTACACAAATAAATTATACACACTGCTAAGTCAACATAATCCATATTAAATAGTAATGTAATGAACTGATCTATCATAATTCAAACAATTATTGGAAAAATAACAATCAAAAACAAAGCACATACTATAGTATAAAACATTTTAAAATGCAAATTCCGAAACTGTAAAAATGACAGATGAGTTGGCGAAAGTAATCACAACTTTGGTGTCTCGAGGGAGAGGCAAAATGGATACAGGGATGCGTGCTGCATTGTCCTGTCCCTTTACTAGATTGGGGTCATTAATATGGCAAATGATTTTGTACAGGCGTTCGGAGACCCCGTTTTATTGTTGGAAGTTTTTTATTGTATTTGACATAGTGAATTTTGAAGCTGGATTGATTTTCCAAGTCGTATGGTTGTAAATTATATATGAGTGCGACTAAGGATGTTTATGTCGCCCGTCTTCGATTGGATGTAAGAATGGGATAAAAGAGATTTAGTCACCGTAAATATTAATGTGCTATCAGCTATCTATAGTAGAAGCAAAACATGCCTGAAAAGTTTTAATTTTAGTTATTTGTAATCTGTGACTTTAAAACTTACAAAAGCTATAACTAAAACCAAATTGACCACACCATTTTTACTATTTGCCACATTTACCATAACAAACAAAAATAATAACAATTCAAGAACGATCCATTTAAATAGTTAGTTTACATCTTAC
This sequence comes from Hyles lineata, assembly GCA_030180105.1. Lineage (NCBI taxonomy): Eukaryota > Metazoa > Arthropoda > Insecta > Lepidoptera > Sphingidae > Hyles > Hyles lineata. Next base: position 1,889,570 of record JARJEE010000040.1, read on the forward strand.
AAACCAATCTACCAAAGTATCCCTAATAATGAAAATATACGTCTCATTTAAAGGAGAAATCACACTATCCAGTTTCAAACGCAGTAACGTTACGACATCATAAAAGATAATATGTACGATATTTTTCCAAAACAAACGTCGTAAAGGTAAAGTAAGCGAGGCTAAATTTTATATTAGTCTGTATATTCTGATTTTGTCGAGCACCGTGGTAATTTAGTGGAACAGGTGCAGGGGCGGATTGAGAACTTACAGGGGCTTTGACCCCCAGCAATGAGGACTTAAGAGATTTCAACCCCGAGCTATAACTCTGCGGGTTTAAAATGTGTTCGCTGTGAAATGTGTGATTTAAATGACTTGAGGTTATTTGCGTTTGAATTATTGTGATTGTGGAATTTTGGTGAAATGTATTTTGTGCTGTATCTTATTTATTATGAAGACTGAGACTGACTGAAAATTATGTACATAAAGGTTAAGATTGGAAAATTTAATTCTACGTTTAAGATCAATAGAAAACGTTATTGCGTTAGTACTCAAATGAAATTGACTTTAAAACCATTAAAGGATAAAACTATGAAAAAAAAAGAAAATACATCCAAAACAGTGCGTATTTTGCTCCCGCCGAAAAAAATCCAAATCCATCCCTCACGGAAGGAGCGACACAGGGGAAACCACTTCCTAAAGGGAGGCAGGGGGAAGGCAGCCAAGCATAGAATTGTAAGGGTGCAAGTATCATACACAGGCAACTGTATACGATCAGAAAATTTCGTCACTGTACCCGAAGATATGATGTCATTTTGTTTATGCTTGAGCACTGTTTACACCAACCATCAGATTATGGAGCAAACATTTATGTCTGCGGAATGAAGGATGTCTGGCTCGAAATAAGTGGATAAAGTATGGCAATTTTATCATATTACAGACTATTTACAAGAGCATTGAAATTAGAACTTTGTGTGCCAAAGTACTCTAAGGAATAAAAGTAACCAGGACATCCAAAACATACTTTACGATGTTGGAAATGATACATTATTATGATGGTTTAGTTGCTTTACTCCCGAGGTTTTAAAAATAGCTACATGTTTTTTTTAAATTATATTTTATGAAAATTCTTCCATGTAAGAAGAACAAACAAAGACACCAAATCAACATCGCTATTATTAGCACTTTCCATGAAAAGATTTCCATTTCCAATTTAATTTATTTGACCAATACTTTTGCCAAAGACTTTCATCTTAACTATAAGTCAAGTTAATAAAGCCAGATTATAGTCACTTTAAGCGCTAATAAGAAGGCACCGGCCCAATATGGCCCGACACCCGAGTCACGTTTAAGACGATTAAAACAAGCGGCTTATACGAAATTTGACCATGCCTAGATGTAATTCGTGCCGTATATGGAAAGCTGTTCGGCTGTGGGTGGTTATTAACATAGTGGCAACTTGTTTTTAAGTGTTGTGGGGAAGAGGACGGTATATCGAGATTGCGGTATAGCGAGGTATGGAAAACTAGAGAAACTAGAAAAAATTGAGCTGGTATTGGTATTGTGTTCTGTTTGTATTTGTCATTCTATTTAATATTTTAACAATACAGTATATCACAAGTTTAAATAAATAAAAAATATACAGAATTATTCAATACATTTTGTTACACTTCATTCTGGAGCATTCATATTGTGGTACGTAAATTCACATTCTTTACTGGAGACTTTCTTGTAAGTTCGTTTAAAACATAATTTTGTTATACCGAGAGACTGTTCCACTATTAATTTTTTAGCACCACGTTGTCACTTCGTGTGTCGGATTATTTAACAGGCGTCTATAATAGCCGTATTAATAGAAAATATTAATTATAATTTATGTACGGCTGATTAAGTGCGTGACAATAAAGAATTACTTATAAAAAACTTGTGTGATTAAATATGGAACAGGAAGTATTTGAATAAGCTTTGTAAATGATAGAGCTAGTATAATTCAATCTTGATAAAAGAAAATGAAAATATTCGTGCCTCTTTCGAAGATTACACTAATAGAGATAATTTGGAAAGTATAAGTAACAATATAGACAATGATTGAATATGACATAATCGATGATGATGCTTAAAGAGCACGTGAAGTAGAATGCTATTTATATATGACTTTTAAAAACCTCTTCAACAAAAACACAAACCCCAAACAAACCCTTTAACAATAGTTCCCGACACGAACTTACAGAATTGAACATTACAAATCAATAATTCAGAAATTCGCGTGTAAAACCGCCTAAATTCCCCAACATCGGTACAATGAGAAATGATATATCGTTTGGAACCCAAACGTTAACCGACTCCGTTTCTACGTCGATAAATTTTAAAACACGTCGTATGACGAAGCATTTCTTGGACTAGGAGTTTTGAACGGTCGTATTTGTAACATCTATTTTTCTTGAAAATTTATTCTTCATCGCAATTGTGGATGTCATCTTTTACGTGGCTTATTCTTCGTTTTTGAACTCATGTCGGCTTATTTGCAAGTCGACTGCGATGTTGAAGTATTTCAATACTTGTACTTTATTAATAACTACTGCCAAACATTAAAAATATATTGCATATTATATCAACACTACTGGAATGACAAATATTTTTAATTATCCACTTATTCGATTACATTTATATTTCATAATCCCAGTCGGGAAACATATTATCATTTCGGGAGCAAATCTAATTGCAACAAAGCACATCGAATCAAGAATTAACAAGTTATTTTTACTTGATATTGAAATGTTCCCACCAGACCTTCACGGTTATAAAACCGTTGATCCAAGACGCAGCCACTAATATAAATGTGCAACTCCTACAATAAAGCAAGTGATTCGTGAAACTCGATGTAGTGACGTGGAAGAAACGATTAGAGCGTACCAAGTCTCATGTTCAGAGGGCCTGGCTCGTTAGATCACTCTGATAGCGCCATTGTGGACTCTCACGTGGAATTATTGGTTCCATCTCGGCATTTTATTGTGATCCAGATAGTATTGGATTTTTGTATTTTATTTTTATTGAATTTTGTTGTGGTATTTCATAGCTTGTTGAGGGTTTTTGCTTTTGCTGGTTTTAGTTGGGGTTTTAAAGTGACTTAGTATTGTTGTGTCGATGTATTATTTTCTTGTACCTGCTCTTACTTATGTGTCATAACATGATGTTTTAAACATATTACGAATTGATTCGGGTTATGATTTTACAAATCTTATTCTGACTTTAACCCTTTAACATGAGTCGAGAAAACATGTAAATAAAAGAGTTCTTCAGACCATAATTTTCCATTTCAATATTTATTTACAAAACTTCAGTTATATTCTAATGATTTTAATAAGCAATAATGAGAGTTTCACGATCATTCCACGTCGATGTCATCGTCAGTCCTGCCGATAACCTTGTCCGTTTGATGAAAACCGGCGATGGACAATTATCACAATATTTATTATTGTTATAATATACAATTTAGCGGCACGTTTGAGGTGTGCAATTAGTCGCCCTTATATTTTTCAGATTTTATCATCTACAGCAAATTGTTTACTTCTTGACATGTTTCGTCCGCTTAAATCATTCTGTCTACTTTATCTATTTTAACAGCTATGAATTTAGGTTCAAATCTTTTAAAGTATAAGTCGTTTCTACAGAAAGTAATCTAAAGAGAAAATATTCACAAAACGTTCTTCTGTAATCTAATAAACTTCAAAACCTAGTTTCCATGCACGAAGGCGTAGATATAACTTTAATTAATTCTACATTATACTTCTTAGCCTAAGCCTGGTCGCCTCGAACAAAAACCATAGTAAAAAGGTTGCCACTTTCACTTAGTTAATGCTTAGGCAAAGGTCAGGCGAACATGTAAAAGGAGTCTATGTTAGAACAACGCTTCCTGCTTGTATCACCTTGATGTTTTTATTCCCTTACAATAGATTGTACTCCCAAGTAAATTGAATTAACTGACAAAAGTATAAGACACCAATACAACTATAGGAAATAGAATACTGCAGACATTTTATTTGGATTTCAAGGGCTTTTGATAGTATTAAAATGTTGAGTACTTTAGATAGAAATAGGCGTATTTTGAGAGTACTTAAATCCCATTGGTTTTTAATCCTAATCTAATAAAGGTTTAGAATATCAAGCTAATACGCATTAGAAACAACGTAAAGTAAAATATAAAAGTATTTCTAACTAGACCTGAATTTTTAAATTTGATAAAGACAGATTACATCCATATTACAATACCAAAAACCGTGTTTTGTGTTCATGTTTCGAAATTACAGATGCTTTGCCCAAAACAATCCATATCTGATCAACTGTATGCTAAACAAAACATAACAAGATAGAAGCATATCTCGTTACCATATTATGGTAATAATGGGTTTGTACACTTGTTGTTTAACTGAATGCTTAGATTTTTCGTACGATCTTCATTAAATGAATCACGAATTGCTCCTTTAGGTAGCGGGTTTGTTGGATAAGCTTTGGCGTTTTTTATCAGGCTAGGGTGCATGATACTCCATAAAGAAAGGAACAAAATAAAATTTAAATCGTTTATTGTAATCTTAAATGTTCAGTGAACTAGTTCTTTTTATATTAAATATTTCCATGTTTTTCGTGTTTTTTTTTTTAAAGAGTAGAGTAGAGAGTAGTTTTAATCAAGTTGCGATGAATTAACGAAGGATTAATAACGAAAGAAGACTGTTTATTGTTTTATTACTTAGCAGAAGTACAAAGTCATAAAGGCGTAACTTAGAAGAAGTCAAATAAATAAAACTACAGCAAACTATCGCTCCGCTCATTAATAAGCCCGCTACCCAACCCTAACCTTCACAGTACAGAGTGTACATTAAAAAAAAACATTTCGTAATAATATAACCATCCATTGAACAGATAAAAATCTCGAATTACGTCGCGTGCAGCACTTCCATGTTCTAGTTTGGGAAATAGTACTTCGGTAGCTACTGAGCCGGCGCTCGACCAATCACAAGCCTCCGTTCTATGTGTGTGTGCGTGTTCGCAGTCTTCCGCGTTGTGTGTGCGTGAGTCTGTAATTAACCTGTCAACTGCTAAGTTGTCAAGATATAACTTAAATAGATTAAGTTATGTGTGAGTTGTTGAAACAAAGTATTATGTTTACTTAATGTTTTGGATTTATGCATTGCATAGCCGGATATACCGAGATTTGAAGGGTTTCAAATAAAGTATAGAATTAAATTATGTACTGTTTTGGACGATATTTTTCCAAATTTTGAAATAAAAATGGTATGATGCGTTTTATGTGGCCTTAAAATATTTTTATTGCTTACTTCACCTAATGTTTCAGCATTGAGTTGCATACATAAATTACAATTACTTAAAACGGAATTAAAAATTCATAAACATAGATCCAAATATTTTCAGAACCATATATTGGAAGCGGTCGCCATCCAACCACCTTAAAACCATTTTTTGATAATTCTTCTTTCCATCTCAAAGCTATAAGACCACATAGTTTTACAAAACCGTCGGCCCATCACAAAGCAGGTCGTGATGATACAAGTTCACAATATCAAAGTTTATTACTTTCGGGCCGGGCGTGGGTGGATATGACTGTTTTTATTAATACATGCACATTACGAAGGTAAATTCGACATTTAGTGCCATACTTGAGGTTTTATATCTTGGACAAGGTTTGTTTGTTCAATTTGCTGTGATGGTGCTGGATGGTAACAAATCTGTTTGGATGAGACATGAAATGACTTTATCAAAATTGGGCCATCATTTCCAGACAAAAATCCCGAAATCGCAAATCTATTTTATTTCAAGTTGCAAAGATAAGTAGCGGATCAGAGTTCCATAAAAATAATAAGCCTCAATAGCTTTCTGATTGTATTGGACCTTTTAGAGTTGCTGACAAAATCCTACAGATTAGCGAAAATTCAGAAATATAAAAATTAAACCAATCTTTAAATAATTTACGATTTACTTTTGTATTATGACGGCCTAAGAAATAATATTCGTATGAAACATGACAAATAAACATAAACAATAAATTCAAATCTACACTCGTGCTTACTACCAATTAGTATATAAACCAACAACACTCCAAATGGAAAACAATTTATTAACGTTTTCCTAACGTAACATAAATTACACCATATCAGTATGACTTAAAGGCCTAAATCGCTTGATGTCACAACTGCCTGACACAACAGCCTTGTAGACGAGACCTGCGTGGGCGCAAGCGAAAAGAGGCCTTAGTGCGTACAAACGGCTCTTTCGCAATGCTTTACGCAACCCAACGTTCAAATAATGACTAAATTACACAATTTATGTGAATAATGTTTAATATAAAATATGATATGTTAATTTATTTATTAAGGTTTTTAATGTTTTGCAAATGTTTGAGAAATATCTTAAAGGACTTGGGATTGTGGTACTTGCAGACTACCAACGAATAGTTGGGTAATCCAATGTTAAGGAATACTAACCGTCTATGAAAATACAAAAAAAAAGGGTGACGTTGAAATATATAGCCGAGTATTGATAGATTCAGAATAACTACCAAAAGCGAAACAACATAAGTGCATAAGTTTTCAAATAATTATTATATAAAGAAAAATAATATAGAATACAATACAATAGAAATACACGTAGATAGCTTCAAAATCAACCAAAACATTTTATACTCCGCAATACAAAACACAATTTATTACGAACCCATAAAAACCAGGGAAAAAATATTCGCTGCCGATACAAAAAAAGAACAGGTAAAATAAACAAGTAAATTCAAAAGAGTAACATTTTATCGACAGTTTGGGGTTGATAAAAACTGTTCCCGGTAATGACGCTCGCCAACTTTATGGTAAACAAATCGTTGTGCTGATGCAGAAACTTTCCAAACTTAGGGTTGCTGAAGTTGGTCTGGACGCGAATTTTTACAGAAATATCATTTTGATATAACTTCTCTATTTGAGCCGAAAGTTCGAGAAGGTACAACTGAAATAGCAGTTAATAGTTGTAGTTATCTTGACTTTCTGTAGTTGATAACGAAAATTATGATAATTTCATATAGTGTAATAGCCAGTTGCTAAAATAGACAATATCTTGCACAGATAACTAAAATATGATACCGTAAGTACGTACATTCCAAGATATTTAGAAGATTAATTTACTAGATTTTTGGTCCGAAATGCTAGTCGACATATTCAAGTCCTCCAAAATTTAGACAGTCCAAACTGCGCGTGAGAATTTGGGTGTCAGCACGCAGGCAGGTCTAATGCATTCTGATTGATATATGAATTTCGTTATATAAGACCACACATTTTTCCTTTTGCGAAATGAATTTTTCATATAACTGTTTCAAGAAGTAGTGAACTACGTCCTGAAACTCATTTTAAATGTAAAATTCAATTTTAAAAAAGTCACAAAATGTTACATCATGTGTATTACAAGAATATTACACCAAAATGGCTATCCAGCATCCTGAAAACGGCAGATTCTAAATAAAAGACAACAGTAAACAAAACTTGGCCAAATTACGTAAAAATGTTGTCAACCTCCAACCCTACTGTCCTCTATAAACAAGAAAGCGAAAAAGTAATTTGTCAAATAAATCCCCGTTCGCATTAAAGAGATGAAGATTCCTTACGCCCTGATGTGGGTCCCGCAGCTAGGGAGCAATACTTTAGCGAATCTTCAAGGAGAACTCAATTATCGACGATATTTAATATAAAGTCTGCGTAGGTTGTTGATGAATTAATTTGAATTGACTCCGCGGAATTAAGTGTTCTCAATATCAAACTTAGGACGGTCTAATAAATTTACAAAGAATGTGATTCTAAAGATATTGTAAGGAATTTAATATCGTAAATTGGTATCGAAAATTCCGTGAGCATGCTAAAATTGATAAAAATATTTTATTGAAAAACATTAATATTTTAGTTCATTGTTGGCCTACAGCCTCTTGCAAAGATACAACCAAATCAGACGAGGCTCCAAACACCCTATCCCTTTTTTGCCCTTTCTTTTTTTTCTTTCTAGTCCCTTTTCAAACACCATCTTTTTATATCTCATAATTAGGTGCCATCATTATCGTCACATACACAACCTATCAAATCCAAATCTTTGTTTAGTATTCTATGAGTGTTTGCAACTCCCGGAGCGAGGGTAGTGTGTCCTGATTTATGATTAACGAGTTCATTAATGATTAATAGAGGTTTTTACGTGGCAGATTAGACGGCGGAGCGTGATCTCGGATACCGAGTAATTGTACATTGTTCTGAGCATTAGATGGACTAATTTCTTATTAACTCTTGGATGCTTTTGGCTTTAGCAATCTATTTAGGTTTTGTGATGTTGAAAACTTACCAGATGTACTTAACTATATTGGAACAAAAAGTATTGACGATATTAGATTACTTCGTTAAGTATTAGTAAGTGACTTACAAAGGTCAGGAAAGTTACCAAAAGCCAAGAACTTCATCTAAGAACATGAATCCTAACTCGATTTCATTTCATTCTTTGCTTATTGTTAAGTCCTCAGTTATTCTATTAAATAACATTGTTCACGACAGCTGTTTTGGTATAAATATCTTCATTTAATAATAAATTAATAAGAGATCCAGATATATTTAGCATCACTATGTTTCCTTCCTTGTACTGTCAGTGTATGTAAATACTAAACTTGTGTTATTCATTTATTTTCACAAACGATTGACCCCGAAGCAAAGATACAGTTGCCAATAAAATTAATAACGTTAGGGGATGTTGACCTACCCCTTGTGTTTGTTGCTTCTTTATTAGTTTCAGCAGGTTTGTTATACAATTGTGAAATCTAAAGAATTGGTAAGTATTTGTTTTATGTCAAAACTTTTGTGAATGATTATACCGGAAGAATTGACTTGTATTAAGGGATAATAAATTAAGATAAATCGATCTAAATCTATTGAATTTACCTATAGGATAAATAAAGTATAGAATTAACATTTTAATATTTCGCCCTATTTAACTAAAAGCCACAAAACGATCACTCCAGTAATAAACAGAGAAACATGACGTCACAAAAAAGGATTCAATTGGTCGAGCTATTACAAAAAATATAATCGGCCTTTATAAGCTCACATTTAAAGTGTTAAAAACGTGAATAGAAACCACCCTCTCGAATCGAATATTTTCCATTATCGCGATACAAGAATAATGGGAGGGCGCGCACCCCTACTGTCAATTACTGTGATTAATGAACCCGTGAAATATTGAAACGTTTTGTTGGACAACTTCGAAAGTATTGTTTTACTTGCGGCCAAACTTTCAACATTAAAGCTAGGAGCATTTCCCAAGGTAAAATGTATCAGTAATTAATCCATAATAAAAAAGGCAGCATCGTATAAAAATGCAAGAAAAATCCAAAAATATCATGATACGAAAAGCTACATTCGTAAACAGCCTAAAGAGCAGACGTAAAACAGTTAAAAAAACCTCCTCGTTTAACTTAAAAGATGTGAAAATAGGGGTATTGTAGAGAATTCGGAGTGTCGCCCGCGGGATTGGGGCGGTCGGTTGCCAGGAATAACAGGCGTTTGGAGGTAAACGCCTTTTTGCCACTATTTGGCAAGTCTCATACATTTTTATAGGCACACTTCGCCACAATCGGGTGGATCATTAGCTCGCTGGTGGCTGCCAAATGTCTTGACAACGGTGTCCGACAACGATGCATTATGCCGGGACACCTTGGATCACGTCTTGGGGTTGCCAAGTGCAATTTAAGATATAGTCATTAAAGTTATTATGATAAGTGTGATTTTAGAATAACATTATTTTTATTTACGATTGTGGAAAGTGTTTTCGTGTTCAAATCTTAGTAGGAGCTACATTTGATGGTAATAATTTATGTTCTCTGAGTGCCTTAGTGATATAACATTACATTCACACACCATTGGTACGAACCATATGTCATTTGAGACAACAATCAATGTAAAAGGACTTAGGATTGTTAAAATCTTGATTGGCTTAGAACTTTAGTCAATAATTTAATTCAAACTACCCTTTGCTTATAACTATACTGATCTTAATTATAAATAACCATTACAGGCTTTTGCGTAGGTACTATAGCATGAGTAATTAAAGCTAAAATTGCACCCTTCCAAATCAAATACTCAACGAGGTAACTGATTTACTAAAACGTAAAGCAACCCCGCTTGTTTGGGAACATTCATTAAAAACCTTTTATCTGATCGCGAGCAGAAATATTTTAAAACATCAGCTACTTTTTAAAACTGAAATTTTCATTCGGCTTTTGTTTTAGTTTTAATATTCTTTATGGGAATTTTGATGTGTTTATGTGCATAAAATATGTACACTTTCATTTCATCTATAAATCGATGTACATGACACTAAAATATATTGGTTTAGATATTTTCAAAACAAGAATAAAGACGAATTGATAAAATAATAATGTTCTAAATATTGCATAAAGCAAGATAATATTTCAAATAGTAGTCTTACAATATTATTTCCTCCTTCGCCAGTCTGTCGAAGTATAAAATCATTAATATCAAAAAGCAGAAATCTGTGGAGCATTTGAAATATTTTCTAAAACATTTAATCACGAGTAATTTGTATGTAGATGTCTCGACAGCCCCTAAATGGGGGAGGAATTTTTGCAGCGGACAGAAAATTTAGCTTAGCCAAGTAAAATTTTAACTGTTCGGAGCCGGCAAATCTTATACATTTCACTTCATTATACTTCATAATTTTTTCGCTGAGGGAACATTGTGAAAGGGGTTTTCGATTTGGGGTGGCTTTTTATGTTGTTTTAAACATTTCATTCTTGCTGCGAATGTTTCAGGCATATTTCAAATGGAATATTATCAGGATATTTGAATTGAAAATTACGATTTCGTGTCTAAGAATTATGAAATTACATTGTGGTTCTTTTATTTATACATTAATTTAATCTTCAACCAAAGTAAAAGTAATAAGTAAGAAAGCACACATTATTAATACTGTCATTTATTTCTAGCCCATTTATTGCGTCAAATAATTACATATATTGCTATTTCTGAAATCCTATTGTGTATCACTCTAACTCTATAAATCTTCTGAAAAATATCCAGTAAATTGTGAATCACTTTTTTAATTAATACAGAAATAACAATGGCACATAATATAAATCGCTTCGGAAAGTTTAAATGATTTAATTCAAGTTCTCTGGGTAAATTAATGGAGCCCAGTTTTGGGGAGCCGACCCCGGACTTCACAACTGGAAATTAGTCAAACCCGTTGAAATATAGTGGAGGGAAATTTTTCGTTTGTAGCCTAGTCTTGTCCAAATTGAAGGTGACTTTTATTTGACATTCTAGAACCTTATTCAGTATCTGCAGTTATAAATTTTGTAGATTCTTTATTACTTTTCAATTACCATTGATACTAACTTATCTATTAGTTACATAAAATATTTCATATGCTTTTCTGAATCATTAGAATTTATTTTGAATTTAAGGCATTTTAAATCGTCTTGTTCACCAAGATGATATCAATTTTTGGATTTTTCTTTAATATGGTTTGACGTATTATTACCATCACCATCGTACCCAAGATAACTAATCATCGGAATCGAAGGTGTGACCTCGCATTGCAAGGCGACCTGACGCCCACCACTCAGCAGTTGGAGCTTTATAAATAATTTATTGAAGCACATTAATTAATTTCAGCTACATATCATAGGCTTATAAGGTCACGACCCTAATTCTGATTAATTGTATGGAATTTAAAATACTAATTTCGCTTAGTATTTATTAAAGGGATTTATATGTAAAATAGCATGGAATAATCGATAGTAATATTGCCTAACACATAATTATTTTAAAGTACTAGGTGTTTCTGCGTTCGGGCGATCAGTGCGATTGTTGAAGACCTGATAAAGCCTAGCCCTTATTTCTCAATAATTATCTTCATAGCATGATTTTAAATAATACTAGATTTAACAAATAAGAAAGTAATTCCGTTAGAGACTATTCTGCTCATTTAACTATCACTAAAACTCATGTCAGCCAGGAAAACCAACATGCATTGAAATGACACCATCAAAAATTGGTGAGTTTTTTAAGGAAACTATCTATAACCCGCAACAATAATAATACAAAAAACATAAATTATAAACAAACGAACGCCCCTTGATTCTGTTTGTATGTCCAGTGACTCTAATAGTAAAGAAATTAAAAACAATTGTCAATTTAAATCAACAACCGTCGTACGTGTCGTACGTTTAACGAAAACAAAAAGTGAGATTAATGAGGAAGTGGCTACTTAGGGCCGGCAGACGAATTAATACATCACTTAAAATGTACTAGGACAGGAAACAATCAATATTTTTAACGCTAAGTCTAGATTAGAGCCGGTTGAAACCGGTTCTCGTGTTGATTTTGTTATACAAATTAGGAACGGTGTTAATGAAACTATCTCACGGTACAAATTCGGTTCATTCTCACATTTGATCCGGATGTGATATTTTTAAGATTACGCATTGAGTAACTGTATCGGAGAGTAATATTGCAGAAGACTAAAACGCATTTAATGGCAAGACGTCATCAAGTTTGTAAACGCGTATGGATCTAGACCAGGGGTCGGCAACCTTTTGAGTTCGAAGAGCAAAAAATTACAATTTACAAAATGTCTAAGTTTTTAAAGAACTAGAATTTTTAATAACTTGTGACGACGCCTGTCACGGGACAGGGATGCGGTAAAAAGTGAGAGACAAAAATGGTGCCTAATCCTCATAAATCATAAAATTGATTTTTTAATGTTTATTTTTCTATTAAAAAGGCTCTGCGCAGGTTGCCGACCCCTGATCTAGACGAATCCCGCAGGTATCGTTAGGAAATTAATACTCTTTAAGCAATATCCTAAGTCGTATCGTTTTGGATATAGCATAATACAAATCTGCTTCAAAAAAAGGAATCCGCATACACGCATTATAGACTAGGAATCATAAGTAGTAATGATGACATTTTATTTGTAGAGATATTGTACTTTAGTAAGGATACAAATCGTTACACTATTTATTAAAGAGAATCTCTACGTACACGGTACAGAAAACTACTTAACTCCAAAAGCTAAAACCAATTTAGTTGAAAACGATGTAATAAACTCATTTACCAGACACATAATAAATCAGCCCGCCATCTTAGAACGAGTAATTCCTAATATAACATAAACTGCATAATTTAAACTCATAAAGGATGTGTTGTTAAACACTTCAGTATACGGCACACTGGACTAAGTTCCAGTTAACTTTACTGTTATAGTTAACGCAATAGCTTTCTCGGAGTAAAATTTCTGTCGTAAAATGCCCGTTGATATATCTAAAGAGCATGCTTAATATATGAACTTATCTCACCGGAACGTGGCGGGTTATACAACTTTGCTCCTTACCTGTAAAGGAAAAATAAAATTATTATTACGTTCCATATTTAAATTATTTTTATATTTAGAATGTTTATATTTTAATGCACTAAAAAGAAAAGCCATTTAGACAGTAACGGTCAACTATAAATAGTCACGCAATTAATTTTCATATTTTATTTCTAGCACTAACACATTAGCAGGAATAAAAAACAACTAGCGGGTATTAATTAGCATATTGCGACGGAACGTTTAACTATGAATTTAATTTCACAAATATGCACTATGTTTTTTTATTCGGACGTAGAAAATTTCTACACACTAACCGATTATAAATTCAGAAGAATGTACGTTATTGTGCATCAAAAGGACGCAGATTTATAGAAAGTACGGAACACGTTCCATCACTCCTGTTCCAAAGGAATCGATTACGAACATCTTGAATAATTTTATTGTACCGAAATCAACGTAAAAAGCAACACACACTGACGCTAAGATATGCCTCGTCACGTCCACAACGCCAGACAAAATAAATAAAACGGGAACAACCGAAAATTTCCTTTCAAGAGGCTTATACTATAAATCTTTTAATCCTCTTACACAATTTCATCGAGATTGCCCGAATGGGGGGATGTGGGAGGGTTTTTTGCCGGCAAACCAGCTAGAGTTCCAAAGCTGTCTTGTACATGTATCTTAGGTTTTGCAATATCGATTACCGCTTAAGTTCAATGTGTCGGAGGTAACGACTCTTGATTTCTGTAAGACTATGGCTATTTGAGATGTGTATTGGAAATTGTATTTTAGCTTCACGTACGAAAATGAAGTTCTAATAAAGGATTTTAAAATATGGTAAATATATTTTTCCAATAAAATCTGTCTCCCTCTAAAGCCACATTTTTTAGCTATTATCTAAAATTAAAAAAATATTTTCAATCCAAAAATGTATGCCATTGCTAAATTGTATAAAACTTTTTTATTTTCAAATATAAATCGACAATACTACAACAGATATGACACAAGATTGGCACAGAGTATGAACAATTACTTTATTTATGATATACAGGAGATTTCAATTTAAATACATTTAAAATCAACTAGATGTAGTCCATAAAAGCCGTACCGGAACCCATCCAAAATACAAGAAATTAGTAACAGAAGGTATAAAGTGCCTGTCAGACATTAAAGGATAAACGTATCCAAAAGACCACATCAATCAAAGTACGATGCTGAACAGCGGGTTGAATGATAAAAACATAATTGATTGTGTTGGAAACGTGGACTCTTGGCTGACTTGACTCGAATCCAATTTAAATGGTGTTTTAATGCTTAATACTGAATTCTGTTTTTGAGATAATATAGTTTTGTTCATGTTTAGTTTAAATCTTGTCAATTATTATGACAGGTTCGTCTGATTTTTAATTATACATATAAAGTACAGAATATAGAAACAATTAAAACGCTATGATTATATATAAAAAGTTATTGAATTGATTTGAAATAAAGATGATTTCGAATTTGATATGGCTACTATTTTATGTTACGTTTTTGTTTTACTGAATCCAACCTAAAGGTATCTATGACTAAATTAAACGTTACTAATAAAATTAGAACCTAATTCAATAGTAATAAAGTCTATAATCATATAAACTACATTAACAGTAATGCTAAAAGTGACTAAAGGCCCAACGCTCCCATCCATCAACATTGACCCAACGATGAAATTATCAAATGACAACAGCTGTGTCAATTGAATCTGTCAGATGCAATAACTATTTGCTACTTTGTATTTGATGATGTATCGTGAATCTACAAGTCAAAATTCAATCTTATTTATAAATATACTAGCAGGCCGGGTTCGCTCGGGTGCAGATACTTTTTGAACGGGGAAACTTTTTTGCAACATTTTTCATTAATACTCTGGTCATATTTTTCATAGCGTGATCAAATCAACTCAAAATATTATTTTCTTCAAATAATCTTTCACAAGATCTTTTGAATCTTTAATTTCTGCTACCACCGCTTCGGAACGTCTTGTAACCTAACATTCAAGTAATAAAAAAGTAAGAATAGTCGTAAAAATTACTTGGAATCAAGTATGTGAATTAGCAAGTCGATGTAATTGGGTCTAATAGCAAAGCAGGCCTTCATAATTGTGTCCTATGGCGAGAAGCGACCGGCTGTTCAGTCAGTACTCTGTCTAATGGCACTGCAGTTAACATCAGGTGATTTCCAAGCTAGGATTTGAAAAAACTTGAGAATCTTTAAGTATTTTTTCAGTAATGACAACCACTGTATCTGTATCTGTATCAGCCCATATACGTCCCACTGCAGGGCACGGGCCTACTCTACAATCGAAAGTACGATTGAGAGTGGTTAGGCCATATAGTCCACCACGCTGGCCTAGTGCGGGTTGGCGGACTTACATACCATAGAAATTCTTATGAACCGCTATGGTATGCAGGTTTCCTCACGATGTTTTCCTTCACCGTTTTAGTGCGTGGTGATTGACTATCAATACACACATGACTCCGAAAAGTCAGAGGTGTGCCCTGGGATTTGAACCCGCGACCACCGTGAACGCAGCCGCGTCTGGTCCGTTTACCAACAGGCCACCACGCACATAATACCACGCACCCACACCACGCAGACAACCACAGAATAGATATTTATAAATAATCACCTTTAATATTGCTTTGCAGTACAAATTGTGTTTATGAAGATAGAATTTGTCATCAGCCTGTATCCAGTTGTTTTGTGGCACTTATCTGGCAGCCCCCATGCGGCAGTACAATAAAACTGGTTATCGCTGTGGCTTTATATTTAAATAGTTATAGCTAATATTTTTACGACTTATGACGGATGGAACATGGTTGTCTATGGGGGTAGTTTTAACCTAAATGCTGCGTGCATTTTGGTTCCATTTGGGTTAAAGATAACCAGCATCTAGCTCACATGCTCACTTGTGAAAAATTTATATAATGTATATTTTTGGCAACCTTTTATAAGGTTTCAATTTATCTATTTAACATTCTAGGGATTAAAATACTACCAGAAATGAACTGAATATATACCAATAATATTTTAAACTCTTCCTCCCGATAATCGATATAGCGTAAAAATCACCTAAATTCAATTATGTTGATACAGGTGTATGAACCAGAGATAGTAAACAAGCAGATGTTTTTCATACGTATGCATTCGCAATATCTGCGAGTCCAGCTCTCTAGTGTTAGTTCAGATGGTACCTAGAATACTAAGTATTGCAATGATGAATGCTGCAAAAATTGTAACTGGCACAGGCTTGCTTACCCAGGCTAAGTAAATTTCAAGTTCTTGTATCAATCAGTGAATAAAAACATGTTGTTGAAGTTTCCTAGGCTTTGTCGACTTGTAGAGAAAGACAATTCATCATTATACGTCTGAATGCTAAAGGCAGGCTAACTTTTCGAATGAGAGGTGTATAAATCTTCGTCGATTAGTTACAACAACTGTAAATTATAATGATAAACCAACGAAAACCAAATAAAACAACAGTAAATTATCTACTAACTATTAACCTTGAAAACTCCATGATCCTAAATTAACGACAGAAATCAAAACATTTGACAATGAGACAAAACGCGCAGTAACCTAAATGAGAGAACACAATGTCTGGATAATTCCGTAAGCGGTTTCCAGACTCGAAACTTGTTTGATTTGATGTCGACATCGAGTGGCCGTAGAGAAATATTGTTTGTGCTAACATTTATAGAAGTTAAAACCTTGCGCACGCTGTCTTATCTTTGTGCAAATAGTTTTCTGGGTGGTGCAATGTTGGTGGCTAAGTTATGAGCTGTTTGTGGATAAATATCTGACGTGAACGAGGAAAAAATGTAAAGCATAATTTTTTTTTTATATTCTTTTAAAACAGATGAAGATACTGGCTGTTCATATTTATGATGATAACTCAACTTTGATCTATGAATACCTAAAGGTCTTGGAGAAATATAAGTGGATGGCTTTCTTTAGAAGGTAACGCTCTCAATTTCATCCAAAAACAATAGTAAAGGTGTTATTTTACATCACATAAATAGCGCTGATCGATTCAGATGGTTGCCAAATTTAGCTTTGCCTCTCCATAGATATTTTTAATAAAATTACACGCTCCTTAGGACGTCCCAATTATTATAAATCTTCCCGATTCTTATTAAATACAATTAATATTACACCCGACGAACAAACAATTGGAACACAAAACACTGACAACTGCGACTAACCACAAAAACTACGAGCGACTAACATTGTAACCACAGATTCGCATTTACTATTACAAGACATAAATATCGTTTAATTGCCTCATTGGCTTGCAGAGTACGTTGATTGAAAACCGCGAGGTCGTCAGTTCGATATCTAGGTCGGGTGTTCTACTTTATATGAGTTTATTGATTTTTCTTAGAAATGTCTTTGAAGGATTTGGTTTTGAGTTAGTTCCATATTTTGGTTTATGAAATCACTATAAACCTTGCCTGGCACACTTTTTAAGATGTTATTCAATCCTAAAAATTGGATGTTTAATATCCTTTTTTATTTTGGCTCGATATCCAAAGTGTCAATTGGCAATTATATGCCGCCTTTCAATAGAATTAGTCCAACCTATAGTCCTTCTTTATACTACAAAAGCAGATGCTCATTTCTTCGATCATTTAAAGAAGTCCAGTTCGCTTTCTGCTTAAGTATTGTGGCATCACAACAGCGCGGTTAGTTAGTCGGCGATCGATACGAACCACTTGATTTAATCTCACACACAGCTAATGTCTAAACATCAATGGCCAGCGCAAGGATCGACTTATTTGTTTAACGCGCTTGTGCCACTTCACTTATCTATATATAGGATGGGTTAGTCCTTGTTTTAATAGCATAGCAAGGCGTAGAATAGAAGATATTGTGGGTGGTACCATATAAAAGGGTGAAAAACTCGACATTTTATATGCAAATTTGTCTGATTTCGGGTATATTCTGTTCCGATCAGGCTGACATAATTGTAGCAACTGGCAATGGATACCAGTACATTCCTTATTAATTTTAATACTATATTTAACTCATCTACTTCTATAAGGCTATAAATGTGGGAACAAGGGTTCTAGAAAGCTTCAACTATTAGTTGCACTATACCTTTGGATATTTAAACCTTTATTCCTATTAATGTTTGTAGTATTATAGTTGGGTTTTTCTATATTTATATATGATTTATCCTTAGGTGTTAAGTTCGCCTCCAATCATATCGTTAGATGGACCACACAAGATTAAACGTGGATGTACTGATTGCTACCAGACGAACCTCTGCCTACCCCTTCTGGGAAAAAAACGTGAATATATGTATGTATTTGTCCATATTAGATAGATGGTATTCAATACATCCCAACTCCGAGTTACGTCTGATGGGTTTAACATGATTTTTGCATTACGATTTGAAAACCAGAGTGCGGTTTACAGATTAGCTTAATGTGTATGTGTGAATAATTCACTTAAAATATGGGATTGGGAATTACATGCTTGGTGGGAGCATTTATATAATATAAAAAAATATTCTATATCAATAACCAACATATTATGATTAACTTACAAATGACAAATTTCGAGAGGCAATAAGGCACTTACACCAAAACATATGATTTCCAAACGTATCTATGTATCTAGTAAACATTTACATTACGTTAGAAAACAATTTCAATTTAATCTGATAAAGTGGGGCGTCTCGTCGAAATTAATAAACTTAAAAAGTCTTTTGAGGTATTTAACCTCCGTCGGCGTGGGCGTCGTGGAATTAAACATCTTTTTGAACTATATCACAGCACTGAGGCGAGTCTACAGTTCATTTTCATCTTCAAAATGTCTTTCAACGTTACAAATATATTTTAGAACTGGGATATTAAAAAGCTTGTACGGTATTCGTTATTGCATAGTGAATGAAGATGATAGTACAAAACCTTTTAGTGACATGCTAAGATTATAAACGGTTTGATAAAGCCGGCATAATTGTTTCGACTGGTAAAAGCCAAGTAAATATGTCCTCTATTAAAATAATTGCACTTATATGCAGTAATTAAACTGTTGAGCATTAAAAAGAGGGAAATTAAACATGGATACTGTTGTTTTATTTAATGACATGAGTCAATAAGCATTAAATTAAATTGTCCACAACGAAGAATGCCTATGTCGTTTTAATAATAACACATATCAACAAAATAGAAGTACATGTGTATAATGTGTGTAAGTACATACATAACATAGTAAGGATAAACAGCGCGGTTACACGAGCTAGCGTTCACACATCTCCTAATAATAACATATTGCGCCTGAACTCTTCTCTAATGCGTATTTCACAAACGTATCGAGTTATTTTCGAATGATGGAAAGGGATAGACTATATTGTTTTGTACACATTCAAAACAATGTTCGAATTTTAAAATGTATTCAATAATAATTTGCATTCTTTTTTACACCAAAAAGAAATTAAAATTAATTCGCGCGTATTTTTTGAAATTAGAACAGGATTAACGGGGATTAAAACGCGCGCGATAAATCTAAAGCAATGTGAATTTATTTACATGTTTTTATTAAAATTATTCTTGTTTGCGAATAAATATTTAACTAGACCTGATTTCAATTATATTGTATTTATTTCGCAATGTTTTTATCGCTTCAAATGAGATCACAGTCGCAGTTACATATTTAGGTTACGATCCTTATTTAGTGTCGAATATATGAGGAATATAAAGGGAATATTAGTAATATCGCGTGCCGTACCTACCAGTTGCCTATCTTTATGGTCGAACTGTACAATTATCATTCACAGTGAGTATGTACACAGCGTGCGATATCAAACGTTTATGTTTATAGTATAATATAGTCGGTCCGTGTGTCGTATGCGGACGAGATATGGCCGCTGGTGCATCGTTAGATGCATGATTTATTACTTTAATTAGCGGAAGCGTACGCTGAGCGGGCTCGCGATAAGCGGACCGTGTATTTTTTAAATTAATTTCGAATTGGCACTTCTGGGAATAGGTGGAAATGTATGAATACATTTCTAGTTCTATTTTTTGCAATGGACATATTTTGCTGATTATATTTCAACAATGCACACATCTGAGTTAATATTAATATGAAAAGTAGTTCATAAAAACTGAATAATCTTAATGAGCTAGTAAACAACTGGGAAGCAAACTTACGGCGCAGTTCTTTTCTATTGTACAGCTTTCGACCTTAGTCTAATAATAAATAATTGAACAAGTGGACCAGTTGAAGACGCTATCAGAGGAATAAAAGGCTGTGGCCTTAATTAACACCAGTCCTCGGAGACGTGTCTGATGAAGACGTTAATGGGCGAAGGAGCGCTTAGACAATCGTAAGTTGTAATTTATAGTGCATTTTTAAGGTGTTCACATTATAATACAGAATTATTTAATTACAAAGAAATTATTTTATAATAAGGTCCAAATATAATCATAATTTGATAACAGAAAAAGACAATGTAATTTCTACGTTGTAATTACAAATTGCTTTATATCTTTTATATCTCTTAAGTGCACGAGATGTCGCTTGTTACCCAACGACAATGTATAAGGAATGGCTATATTTTAAACAAGAATCCCTAAAAAATCAAAATACAACCCATTTAATTTTCTCCTCTCTTGTCCTAAACCAAACTACCAGGAATCAATCCTAACATACCAATATTTATCATCCTACCCGCTATCTCATCCACCAAGCCCTCATTCCCACAATGGCACATATCACACACGTGTACGGTTAATAATAAACTGTGCGCAGGAGCGAGCGCGTGTTGTGATGTAACTGCGTTTACTTATTGTTGTTGTGCATTTTGTACTGTTGTTTTTGCGTTTTTCTATGGTTTTTCTATGGGGTTATTGATTTTTGGATGGTTTGGCAATACCACATTGAGAGGGTTAAAATAGTCTGCGGTTGAGTAGTCTCGCTATAAGTGAGGGTTAGGGTTTAAATCATGATGGTCTAGGTTTATTGTATTACTCTGATTATTGTATTTAAAATAATTTAGAAATTATTGTAGGATTTGTTAATGATGATCTTTTGATTCGCTTTTCATATGTACGATGAAATTTACAAGTTAATAATTTAAAAGTAGTTGTTGAATTGTTGAAACATGATTTCAAAGTTTGGGTATCAAAATGATCTAGAATATAGTCGAGTGAATTCAAAAACATTATATATTCTGTCGTAAACAACAACACTTCCTTAGTAACCGAAGATTCCATATTTTAATAGCATCACAAGATCTCCACACTGCGTAATTGATTCCTAAAAATAACATTGATCTGGCAGCGTACGGAGTGCGTAAAATCAGATATTATTGAAGATAACTGAGAAATTGGAATTCATATAAAAATTGATACTCAAAGTTTTGATTACGAGATATTTCAAAAGTAGTTTACTGGTGGTAGGTCTTTCATATGTGAGAAGCCATCTGGGTGGGTACCACCGCAGTGTCTATTTCTCCCGTAAAACAGCAGTGTAAACGCACTGTTGTGTTTCGGGTTGAAGGGCTATGTAGCCAGAGTAACTACTGGACATATTGAGACTTAACATATTATGTCTCAGGGTGGCGAGCGCAGTGGAATGCCAAGCATAGCTTTGTAATTCAAGGTGTTGTTTGGTTTTGCTACTATTGATGAGCGGTCGTATCGCTTACCATCAGGCGAACGGCATGCTCGTTTCACCATTCATAGGAATAAAAAAATAAAAAAAAAGTAGATACTTAACAATTTAGGGTAAATGATTTAGATTTGATACAAAAAATGCACGACATTATTTTTTCCACAATATAAATAATTACTTTAAAATTCTACTCAGATTTATTGTATCATCTAAGGAGATAAATTAGAACCAAACCGGTCCTATCCAAAAATCAATTTATTTTTAGTGTCATAAGTGAAACATTTACCCTACATTGAACAATCGCAGTAACCCAATGATCCTACACGTGGCTACTGCATTTGCATTGAATAATTACACAAATGAAATATTTCCAGAAATGTCTGTCGGTGACTAATACAGTACATCTGTGGCGATAAGAGACGCATGAAGGACCGCAGGGCAGCATGGGATAGATGATTCTTATGTTTGAGCTAGTTTCGCTGAGTCATTGTTTATGTTCCCATAATAATACCTATGGTATGATCGTATAGTACGTTTTGGTTGGTTAGTAACTTTCTTTTTGGTCAAGAGTAAATTGCAACAGATTTTTTTGTTCTTTTTTACTTTGATATGTTATTTTTATACTCATTTTTTATTTCTGCTGTGGTGTAATCGAAGCAATAAAAATATTCTTTCTTTAAATGTTTTTTTTTTTATATGTTATAAATAAATTATTGTTACCAATTGTAGCCAAACCGATTGTAATAGGACACTCGATTGTGCCACAAGAGGTCAATGAATCAGAAACTAATTAAAATTGCACGATGACGTCACACTTTCCTGGCGAGTACAACATAAACATTGGTATGAACCTAGAAAGATAGAAATAAGGGACAATTTACATACGTTTATAACTACTGTGATCTCATGTGTTGGACATACCTTAACTCAGATATGTTATTTCCGAGGCATTTTGTAGAAAGCGGACAGTCTAGTTTCTGCGTGTAAATGCTGTGATTCCTAAACACTTTCATAATAATAGACAGTTCGGACTAGTCTTCATGCGCGGTTTCACTTGCTGGAATCATTTATCGAAGTTATAATTAAGACTGCTCTCTGAAGCATACGACGCAAATTGAGTATAAGTTCATTTGAACACAAGCCTGACTCAAACTTAACGCCTCACAGTTTTAATCACACATAATTTTAAAACCTGATTTCACTATTGAAGATTTTGTCTTATTCGGTCAAACCGAATTCAAAAGTTGTTCGAAAGAGACAAAACATCGGAGAACTAAAATAGGTTATAAAACTGAATATGAATAATGCAGTAAAGAGTTAGGCATATAGGTAAGAAATAAGTGTACCTATGTAAGAAGAAGTGATTGGACCAAGCACAATGATGCTGATTGATTGATGATTGAACCAGAGATTTTGCATTAGGTAACGTCAAGACTTGAATATCCAGTTGATAATATCATTGTAACTATTCTCTAAATGCTACTAGATCTGTAGGACGATTTGATAGTAAAGATTCCATATTGTACAATAAAAACTAGTGCATTGACAATGATGATTTGTCTTCAATAAAATATATTAAAACCACAAAGTTATTCAAATGATTCACGCAGAACGAGGTCGGATGATTTAAGGAAAATATCAATAAACTTTTATTTTGCTCAGCTGAGTAATGGTCAACGAACCGATAGTTGTAGACGAAATAATACATTTTATCCAACAATTAAAATATAGAAAACACCTAATTTATTGCCGTTTGTAATTAAATAACACGGGATTAAAAAGCAAAGTTCGTTTATTTACCTTTGACAAGTTACACTTTAGAGTGATTAAAGCTAAATATCTGAGTAATGAATTAGAAACTTGGCAATCTTACTTTAATTGTAAGTTAATCGATCGATGCTTAATCAAATTACGAATAGATTTAAAGGGAATAAAGTTAAGATTTTGACAGATGTTAAACTCTTTATTTTAAACTTAGTTTTTTATGATGTTTAATAGTAAAAATTGAAATTTAGATGTTTCAAAAAAATATTTTGATAAGGCTTTTTAATAATATGGTTAATATATAAAATATTTTTATGGTATATTATAATGACTAATTAGATGGTTAGATGGTGGAAGCCAATACGTTAAGCCATGAATGTAATTGCTCATTTTTGTATAAATCATACATATTTTTTAGAAAATGACACTTAAATCTTTCATACTTTCTTACGAAGACGTACACAGTACATTTATTTACAAATGTAATAGAGACCAGATATATATGTATTCTCTTAACGGGTCCTAAGAAAACGGACCATGAATTAAAGATCATATGGATTTATTAGTGCTCTAAAATTGTCCAGTTACATGTAATACTGATGCGTCCCGGAAACATTTTGCAATTAAGATAAGGATGTTGGCAGTTTTGTGAATGCGTAGCTAATTAACAGCAATAATTTACCTAAATTTTGTGACCAGTATGATCCTCTTCTTCCGGTAATATTCACAATTTCTAACGGTATCTGAATTAAGTAAACTATCCAAATTAGTTGATCGAAATTGTTGGTTTTTGAATTAGTTTAATTCTGACTAGCGGCCCGACCCGGCTCCACCCTGGTGCAGAAACATTTTTTGAAAATATTCTGACACCTATGTTCATCAGGGATAATGTAGTGAAAGAATGTTTCAAATCGACCCAATAGCTTCAGAGCCTATTCAATGCAATCAAACAATCAAATCTTCTTAATAATATTCTTCCTATCATTCTTAATTCTTTATACTTCAACGTTTATGTACCTATATTATGACTCTTTTCAGGTTCATCGAATTTAATCCCTTATATTCCTTATTATAACATATAATTTAGGACGTAATCGTATCTCCCCATAGTTAAATATTTTGGTAAGCCATTGATTCATCACTATCACCACATTCAAGGCACCGTTGGAAAAGCCAACAATTTGTACTGATAAGGTGTTGATACGGACACCATATATTATGATGTATTTACTTATAAAAATATGAAAACAAATCCAATCAGACGCTTAGTGATATATTTGTTATATTTCCTGCGCGATGACATCACGGCAATTTGATATAATGGCTGTGCGAAGCTGTATATAAAAACTAAGTTAACAACCTATGTGTGCTGTAATTTTCCGTCTATAGATCGAAATAATAGCATAGCTACGGCTGTGTTTTGTAACGGAGACTAAATGTCTAGCACTGAGCCATGGGAAAGCCGAGCTCTGTTTGTCGTGGCAACCTCGGTAAATACGATTAGTTTGAAGTTCTAATGTGGGTTTTTCAATTTTATGATTGTCTATTACATCTTTTTGTTTGACTTTCGAAAATGCCTTTCATATTTAGATGGAATTTGTGGCACTACTAAATCTGATTGCTCTGTTCTGATTTCAATATCATTTGTGTCAAAGTTAATCACTCCAGCAGTACTAAAGAAACTCATTCCAACTCAACTATTACCTCCATTACTATAATGATCGTATTTTGAATACTCCGCCAAGGTTTTTCTACGAATTAGCAGTACTTAAGTATATCTACTAAGTAATCTTGTTTCTATGTCCTCTAAGCAATCGATATTTCAAAACTTCCTCAATTAATTCCCAACTCTTCTATCAAGAGAATTAGTTTCACAACAGTTACCGGTTGACTTAACCGCGAGGGTCATGTAAGGTCCGAGGGGTCTCAAGGGATTCGAAACATCTTTACTAATAACCGCTTAGTAACTAGACTTCTTATAACTACAACTTGAACAACAGTTAAGTTCAATTTTAACTCTAGTTTAAGTTGGGTAACAAGAGCTAGAACCGCTTAATGACCATGCCTCGGGGTAAAGAAGGTGTTAATAATTTTTCCTCTCGTGGAAAGTTTAGTAATGATTTAGCCGTAGGATTTTTCTCGCTGCATTCTAAGACACCTATTAAGTCTAAAGTCATGACTTTACCAGTTCGTACAGTCACTATCACTTTTCTGTGGTATCTTAATGCTCTTTCTAGTTTTCCTTCAATAGCCAAAGAGGAAATTAATGAATTAGTAGTATACTAAAACTTTGAATCGGATCGTCACATCACCTAATTATAATTTTTAGTTCTGTCCAATTTCATCGTCATCATTAGCAACCATATTGTCTTATGCTAAACGCCACGACTTTAAAACTTTCCATAGCAACGTCTTCTATATTGGCTGCATCCAAATACGTATCCCCATTCCCCACTTGGCTGGTAAAATTCCCATAAGCTGTCACTAAACAGTCATTCGTTTCTCGTTTACATTTCACGCTGAACTAATGTGGGCGCGGCGTTATTTTATAAAGATCACGGACCCATACGCTCGCAATTATAAATACATTAAAGTACTTTACGTGAACCAAAGAATTTTCTAAATTACACCTCTGTGGCTCGATGGCGACGCGATTATTGGACGCATAGATTACAAAAATACACGAATTATATTTACATTGTGAATTATGGTTTAAATGAGATTAATTCACTTGTATTTTTGTACGCTTTTGTTATTTGGTATCGAGATGTTAGTAGTATGTATTGAAAATCCATAATTTTTAGAATCTTAGTGGATTTTTACAATATTTAAAAAAAACACATTTAGTTAAGGACACAAATGATACATAAAAGTCTTCTGCATTGAACAAAACACATTAAACATTTAATAAATCCACAACACCCTGTTCACAAACAAAACATGAGTTGCGTCAAATCAATCCCGGTAAGAAATGATGAAAGTCATAACACCAGCTTGAGGGAAATAAAACAGAATACGCCAAATCACTTTTCCTTATATAAACGAATTCCGGCGAGATAAAAAGGCGAATCGTAAGACTCAAAATTCAATATATTTTTATCAAGCGAAACATACGGGAAAATGCGTACAAAGAAACAACATATACAAAAGATAATAAAAAAATCATAGGGATGTGAGTAAATTGTTTCATACGCTTTTGTAACGCACAATAAAATGAATTCGCCAAGTTATATTCTTTCAGGTGTGTTGGGGCCTTGGTATTTAGAAATGTTTAGTTAGATAACAACTTAAAATATTGAGAATACTATTATACATGTAATATTATTTTAAAAACTATTACTGTCATTTTACTGAAAAAATATTGTGTCAACTTACACAAATGACAAAAAAAAAATACACGGAGTTGTTCTAATTACTATAGGTAATGAAACTAAATGATGTAGTGTTTTATTATTTTTAAAACTTATTAAAACTTATAAAATGATATAATGAATAAAAGAAAAAGAAACAAAATTTACACATCACTAGAAATAAGAATGTATAAATAAATTACAAGACGTCAGGATGCGAACATAATTATTTAATTACGAATTTTCACCAATTAAATAGTCCAAGTCAAAATATACCAATTAAATTGTACTATTGTAAATATCGAAATAGCCCAATTAAACTGTATCATTTTATTGTATCGCGAAAAGGAAGGCACAGTGAACTAAATCACTTAGCTATCGTTCGTAAATCTAGCTAATTTACTAGACTAATATAGCTCGGTCCGAATTTATTTGGCTAATATTACCTGTGTGGGTAGTTTGCTTCTTTACAACTTGAATAATGAAGGTAGTTCGAGGATTCCTACACTTTGTATTGCAATTAGCACGCAACTTTGTAATTACAAATATATTTATGTTAAGAGTTGTAAATATTGAGGGAATATTTTATGAAGAAATCTGGTTTTCATAGAGATGTCTACAAATGTGTTATTGTATGGAAAGTCCATCAACCCGCAAATTATCAAATTGGTAACTTTAGTCATGAACTCCTCAATCGTATTCAATTTCCATGCTTACCCGTTTGATGTATTATTATTATATTTTATTTAGATATTTTTCTATTACCACTATGGTCGAAATATAAGGACACAGTTATTGTCTAAATCATGTTCTTAAATTTTCTTTGCGGCCAAAAACATACCACTTTTTGATACAACGAACAAAAAAGGTCCAGACACGTACAAATTAACAAGAATTTCCGAACTATCAAACGAAATTATACCGTCCAAAACGGTTTCTAATTAAACTTCGGAATGGGCAGGGATGTCTTTGTGTACGAGTTAATTCGGGTCCAGAGATCAAAGGTTCGGATGAAATTCGGTTTCTTTCCCGAATGGAAGTTTTACCCGAAAGGGGGGGATGGGGCAGGCCGGCTATGGAATAGTCAATAAGTGATTCAGGATCTTCGCCCGTTTAACTTCGCTTTAAAACGTGATGGGCATTTATATTGGGGAGATTTCGGAACACAAACTTGTTTGAATTCACTTGCGGTGTTAAATAGATTACTTTTGTGTGTTTAATGATTGTGGATTTTAAGTTAGCTTCTTCTTGATTTTTCACATTACTCGTACTAGTCTAGCATAAATTTGCTCCTCATGAGAGTCTACGCTCGTCGTCTTTATTTCAATCCGTTTGGTTTATTGAGTCAAAACACTTATCTTCCCGTGACTAATATTTTTCGAAATATTAAGTGATGCGGCAAAAGATGTAAAATTCCATTTTTAATCACTTGTAATATTTAAAAACTATTCAGCAACATCATTGAAGTGTGAAATTACCTTAAAGAATCATTGAGTTCACTTTAAAAAAGATATTCTCATCATCAGGAAAAAACGACTAAAAATCATCACAAAAACATTTAGACATGTATCAAGAAAATTCTAATCTATATACCCTTTCCCCCATAGAAACAGTTGTACAGAGTATTACTCATTAGTTAGTCATCAGCAAGCCGCGCTGAAGTCTATATGATTCATTTAGGTTGGCAACAGTCGGCCGGGTCGAAGGTTCCGTATAGCCTGTATTCATAAAATATCATTTGTCACATTATTTCCTTCGCTGAATTGTTAGTGAAAAATGAATAACTAGAGGCTATTTGATTCCTAATGTCATTTTGTACCAATTATGCTCAAATAAAATATTTAAAGATCGAGTAAGTCAACCATCTCTGACAAACCCTTTCGTCCTCCTTTTCCTTTATTACACATTCCTGCTAGTGAACAGTGATTCACGGGTACTATATATACTTACAGGAGGCAGCAATTATGTATTAATATGTAAGCCTGTAGATAGGACACATCAGGCGCCCTATCATTAAAATTATCTCCAGATCCCTCATCAAAATTTTCACCAGACTCTAGTCTTCTCATAAAACAACGATCGTTTTGAAACATAATGAAGAAAAGATTACACGATTAGTTGTTTTATTTTACATCAATCTTCCCTCATAGGTAGCGAGCAGAGAAATTCCCAAAGCAATTACACGATGTAACAGCGATCGGTCAGAAGGGACGAGTCGGTATCTACTTCGCCGACCCCGTTTGATCTCGGCTAGTTTTCTGAATACGATGGATTTTTTCAAAGACGTTGATAACTGTACTGACATAAATTTACGCCTGTAATGTAGACTTTTAGCTAACAAATTTCGGTACAAACATCTCTTTTGATTGCTTTCCTGGCATTACTTTCATATACGCTCGCCAGAGGAGGGCTCCCTAAATTGCTCTTTTTAGGTGTAATTTGATACATACTTATTATACATCGAAATTATCTATATTTAGAAATTGTTGAATTTAAAGTTAATTTTGATTGTATCGGATTTAGCAAATATTATGTTCTACTTATTTGTTCCATGACCCACCTCTAATTATCCAATCATATTACAATGTTTCGTAATGACTAAAATTCTCGTTTTACCAACATTAATAGATTATAGATTTTTCAATCCCAGACTACAAAAATCAACATTGAACTATACTGCAACTAAAATCAAGTCCACAAACAACAAGATTTTTGCCGTCCACCGCTTAAAAAGCCGTGAAGATAAATCCAAGTGCACTCAGGCTCAATAACCCGACAACAAGGATCCGTCGGCCGCCCCGCGGGGCTTACTTCGCTTCCAAGACAACTGTCTCACCATCGGCGTTTGCCGATCTGTCCTTTTTGTTTTCCATTCCTTCTTGTTCTAGACTTTGTGCCGTGACTTCGTTTTCGAGTTTTACTGTTGTAGTTTTATTGATACTTGCTTTTTTATTTTGAGAATCATTTTATTAGTATCGTGTTGACTGCAAACTTTGGCTGGTGATATTTAATTATGTATTTCGATATGATTATTATACAGATTTGTCCACTACGGAAGACTTTGTACTATGGCTATGTTTCGTAAGTTTTATTGATAGAGATTCATTTGCTATCGGTTTTTGAGAATCATTTAATGAATATCGTGCAAATACAGTTGTTGATGGCATCGAGTGATGTAAGATTTCCATATCATTGATGAGCATTTAAATCGTGGAATATTACTCAATCGTAAGCGCAATTATAGATTGAGTCAGTACATCATTAAAACTATTGGACTTCTGACAGTTGCAAAGCGTTTAGTATCTGAAATTGCTTTAACTGCAATATCTGCTTAAATTTTGATAGGCTCACTTATCTTATTTTAAGATAGTAATAGAATCGGCAAATTATCTAAAGGGAAAAATTCAAGCTTATATAAAAAAGTATGAATAACATCACCAACAGTATCATCCAAATTTCCGCTCACAAATAACGATTTTACTGCAAAATATCCGGGTAAAAAAACTAAAAACGCTGTAACAACAGCGGCGGCTAATACATTGCCAATATTTGCAGTGCGGCTATCCCGGGAGACCGGGCCGGGCAAACAACCCGGGCTGGGAGCGCTACGTGCACCGTCTCCCAGGAATACTGACTAATAGATACAGGCTTTTTCTGTGTCGCACTGTCAATTTGTTCGGCGTGGTTTTGTTTAGGTGTTGGATTCCTGGAGTTTAAGTTATGTTTAAGGATATTTGGAAAATGATTAGTGGTAAAATTGACCGTGAATTCGGGAGATAAGAGACAGTTTAAAACGTTACAGAGAGATATCCGGTAGGAATAATTTGAATCACTTCTTAGATATGTTTGACCCTGAATATAATTTCAAATGATGATCTTACAGTGATAGATCCACCGAATATTTTCAACTATATGTTTAAAATTTGGAAATCATGAACAAATTAATTAAGAGATACTAACCTCTACTAATATCATAAGTATGTAAGCGAATCGTACACTATCTTTACTATAATTACCTTAATAAAGCAAAGGATTCACGTCTGCAAACAATAAAGTTAGCGTAATGTACATCTTACTTTATACATCAGTCACTCCGTCGCGACTTGGGGGGTTATAAAAAAGTTTTCAGCGGAAACGAGGATCGACGCCATATTTCGTTCAGCTTTCATCATAAATTGTGAGTGTTCGACTCATCTGCATATCTGAGATCGCGGGATGCTGTGATCTTGCCTTCGTACAGACGTCTTTAGTACCAGGTAGATTTGTATACAATTTATAGCTATGTTTATATAGGTTTTGTTAAGTGTATTAAATGATTAAACGATGTAGATGATAAATATCATGAAGAAATTATAGTTATAAAAAAATTATTTTTAATACATAAAATCATGTCCTAATTATATCTTCAAATAACAAGGCAAACATCAAACATCAAAGCTCTATTAAATATTCAAGAAAATATATTTTAATATTATCAAGTATGTACCGAATTCAAACACAAATCTGCCTAAAACAAAACACGATATTTTTTATTAATAATAAAACAATAGAGAAACATCAAATCAAAAATATAATTTGGATGTTAAAATTTAATTGCGCGCCTCGTTACGGCCTCACAAAGTAGTCAGACGCAAATTACTAGAGGATTTGAGCGACATCGGTGGCTGAATGCGTAATTAAGACTCCTAAAGGTAGGCTTTTCGTTATTATTGAAATTTCAATTTATTATTTATATTTATTCGTATTTCTGTTAACATTAATTACGGCCTATTGAAGAGATGGCTTCAGTAGACATTGAAAAGATTATAAGGGCCCTTAATTTCTTCTATTTATTGGACACGTTTTGAATGTGTTTTTGTGAGTAATTTATTTTTAGTTGGAAGACAGTTAATTTATTTGCTATAATACAAACCATATTATTTAAAATAAGGGAAGTGTTTATAGCAATAATATGCAATGTGATAGAGCACTGTTATATTAATTTCAACAATAATATTCAAGCCAGTTCTAGTCAATATTAAGATATGTTGCTATGCTTGCAGCTAGGATTGTGGCTACATAGCAAGCTGATTGTGTTACAATCGAAATAGAGCGTACAACAAGAGATACTTACCGGCTGACCCAATTATCTCGTCCTGGGCGCATTAAAGATTGAAACAAAAATGCGACTCTCCTGGGTTACACTGTCTTTCTACCATTGTATAAGTCCTACCTTAAGCTGAATTATTTAAAATATATCTCCCTGACTGCATCGGTAATGCCTGAAGTCCCGGTTCGATTTCGAGTCGGATAAATTGATATCGGATTTTCCTATTCATTATCAGCCCGCAGTCAGGAATTATGACGGAACGCACAAGGCGAAATGGGTGTTTTACACATCTGCCTACCCCTTCTGGGGACAGGCGTGAGTTTGTTTATGTAAAGCTATACTGGTCACATCACCTTAAAAGTAAGCGCTTTGGGCAAGACTTGGAGTGGCCAGCCTCGAATCTTTAAGTTCACGGCCACTACACCGTATTTATAAATACGTTTTGCTTTGGCTTCCTTGTGCCGGTTTACGACGCTCCCACGCATGCCAATACAATCTTTAAATCTTTCGAACCAGAGATCAAAATCGTCTGAACAAACTTCGATTTTTTTCAAAGCGAAGTTTTGTACAATTTAGTTCAATAGACCAATTTGATGAAAAGAAATCATGAATTGTGCAATGGATTAACTTTTTAAAGGAAATTGTTTGAAGATTTTCTAAGAAATTTTGTAAAAACTTACATGGTCATACGTGATAAACAAATCTAAATGTTGATTAGATGATTTTAATCTATGTCATGTTGCTAAATAGCCCGATATCCTATGTGATTTATAGGAAATTGATCTCTCCTGCGAGCACAAACCAAATACCAATAAATGTAAAGTCATAAAATTATAATAGCTTAGAAGTGGATTTCCTAACCTAGGAACCGAACCAAACAGCTAGCCTATATAAGCACTGCTGCCTTAAGATGTTTGTTAAAAAATTTCATCAGCACAATAATAAATGCCAAAATAGTACAACAATACAAAAATCAGAAAGTTATTCAATCACAAAG
The DNA here is from genome assembly GCA_030180105.1 of Hyles lineata. Taxonomy (NCBI): domain Eukaryota; kingdom Metazoa; phylum Arthropoda; class Insecta; order Lepidoptera; family Sphingidae; genus Hyles; species Hyles lineata. Next base: position 1,922,832 of record JARJEE010000040.1, read on the forward strand.
GCCAGATATCAATACCGAAATAATCTCAACAACTATTTTCATATCAAACGAACAGACAGATTCATTATTTTTTTCAATGCAGATGTCTGAACTTGATCCACAACGTCTTTCACCTATTGCTGTCAATTATTCGTAATTGTGGTCTGATTCCCCGACACTGGTTGCTTAATCCGTCCCTGACCTTTAGTAAACTTTATTTGAATTTAAATAACAATAGATCAAAGGTAGATAACTAACGTGTTCGGATAATTGACGGTAGTGTATTAAGGCGGCCGTTTGTGGGTCAAATTGATTAAATCTTTTATTTACACGGTGTCTCTATTTGAAGATTGAATTAACTACGCGACTTTTTGTCCGTTGGTTCATTGGTTTATTTTGAAACTGTTACTATTAGTGCGTGTTACATTGCTGCTTATGTTCTGTAATAATGTTTTTGAAAGAGATTAGGGTAAATAAATATTTACATTACAGTACTTCAATCAATTTTGTATTTGATCAAATACTAGGACTACATAATATGAAATGTGTTCGTTTTATTGACAACAAAATCACTACTCCAAAATAGATCAAGGAAAATCATATCATCAAACACTATTAGGAAGCAAATCTAGGAATCCAGACGATAGTTTCGCACACAACAATAAAATTTATAAATAAAACATTGATAATGTACGAAAATTAAATAATAATGTTAATATAACTAATGATTTACAAATAGCACGACCTAATTGTATCGTACGGGTTGATAACGAAGTAGTTAACACTAATGGCTCTGATAAATACATTAAAGGGATTAAAATTAAAGATGTTTCGAGTGTTTCGATCTATTTTATGGCGACCGTTCTAGAAAATAGACACTAACAATATCTAGATCTTGTTACCACGTTGATGTACTTAATGTGGTTTAAAATTTATGAAGTTTCAAACGAATCTGATAATATTAATGGACTCGTAATTGCAAGCGAAATAAATGTTATTTTAAAAGGAGTAAGAATTAGAATGTTTTAAAAATATTTCTAAAAATCTTTCCAAGGATGAGAAAAAGTATGAGCAATAAAAAATTACAATGAAAAAGACGTAAGCAAATTAAAAAAATCTTTAACATGAATATAATGTATAAATGATAACAAGCCTAAAGTTGATGTAGTAGCCAAAATACATGATATTAAACATAAAGATATGCCGACGGCAAAAGTTAAACAAGAAATCGTAGGGCAATTAGCGAACGTAGATCGTTTTTGTGTTACAAATTTACTTACACGTGTAGTCGAAACAGTATTCATATTTTTACCACCGTTTCCGTCTTTGATAATAAGGTTCATTTATGAACCAGTTACATCTCTTTCTGGGGCTATAAAATATACTATGCTGTATTAAATATCTATCAGGGATCTTTAATTTTCAGGATATAATCATGAATAGGCTATAATACAATATGTATACCTCTTTACATAAAAATAGTAGTTATACATACATACATATACTCACGCCTTTCTAAGAACAAAGTTAAAACTATGATTTCATTCTATGGTAATCTAAACATTAATTCCGTCAAAACTATCAATTTAACTCTAAGCCATACACTCGAAAACGACATTTAAAAGCACCAAAATTTACTGGTAAAAATTTCCGTTGTGCAGAATTTTCGTGGCGAATGATTAATTTATGCATTATAAGGATTTACAGTGGCCGCGGTCACGCCACCAGCGTACAAATCATCACACAGCCGCCTTTTTTCAATGCCACTTGAATTTTCATAAACTTCAAATGTCAAGCTTGAACATTCAAATATTTTATGTTGAAATTTCATGTGATCTTTGATAAGAACATTGTTAGTAACTTGAACCATTTGTATTTTTTACTACAATTAAGTGCTTTAGCCAGTTCTATTTATAACTCCATATTTGAGTCTGCATATTTAATACTATTTATATTTTTCGCACCGGTTCCTGTACCAAAAACTTGTTCTTTTAGACTGTAAAGTTCAAAAATTACTTCCAAAACGTGACCTGGCAAGGTAAGTTTTGATAGGAAAACTCAATTGAACCAAGTTAGATTTTTCCGAGACACTAAGTGGCTAATTGTATGAAGCGAAGTCGCCAAGTTAATCGACGAAGTGAATACCAAAGTTTCTCTTCAAGTTGAGACTGCCTGCAGATCGGATGCTGCGTTTGAAAATTTTATTTTATTCCACAGCAGCATGGGTTAGAGCGGGAATTTTTGTGAAGTTCAGTCTGGTTAAGTCTTCTACCTGTTTTATACCACACTTCTTGAATCGACGTAACTTTTTTTATTAGGCTTTTGCGGAGGAAACATTATGTTTTGGAGTAATTTTGTGTCAGGTTCAGCTTTATGCATGGTTTTGGTGTCTACTGTCTGAACAAGTATAGGTTTAGATAACTAATATTTATTAAATTTCATACATTATATAGGCATTATCTACCAGTATACCTTTGGGTGATGCAGAGATGAGATGAAGTATAATCACTATTGGGTGAATATTCATTTTAAGGAACTTGTAAAACTACCCTTTATTTTCAAACACTACCCTTCTTCCCTTATCTATGCCAAGTTTCCATAAATCTCAATAATGTATCAATGCCTCTTAAACAATGCGCTCTCGTAACCCGCAGCACTTCCGCGTCGTACGAAATTCGTTTTCAAGCAGTACATTATCGGCAATGACCTTTGGGTTTACTTTTATTTCAATTGAAACTAGTTTCTGAGACCGGCCGCACTGGTTCGGTTACCAAGCGGGAGCGAGCATCTGTGCCGCTTTTTGTTATGTTTATATACAAGTACATGCTTGATCTTGGAGCTGATGAGTTTAATTTAGTACTCAGAAATAGATGATTTTACCAGAGACTCTCGAGTTTTACCTTCTCTCCATTTTTTCTGTATTAAAAATGTATAGAAATTAAAAAATAATATAATTAAGATTCCCACGTGATGTGTTACTTGTGAGATTCATGCATTTATGGAATTTTGTGGCTGAGGGATTATTACTTATAAATTTCCTCATAAAATCATTAAAGGTATATTTTAAATGTCATAAGTTTACCTAATGATTTTGATTTCCTTGTATCTGACTATCCTGCACCAATTGGATATTTCATGAAGATACTTTAAATCGCCACCGTCGCCATATCTCAAGCCGTTGTTTAAATCCGAATTAAAAAAGGACGTCGAAAGAAACTCATAAATTAAACCGGAAACCTCCTTTAGCCGCGCTCGTACCGCTAAATATATAAGTACCATAGTTTTTTTACGTCTCGTCTCGCATCACTAAATAAGCTCACATATTAAATCAAAAAAGGTTTTCAAAAAAGTCCGTACTCCGGTCACAGTCTTTAAAGGAAAGTCGTAAATTTTACGGCTCCCAGCTTCACGACGGTAAATGAGAAGATCTTATTCGACGTAAAAACGCGTCTGGCTGTCTGTCTGTAAAACTAAAGGATTTGTTCGATGCACTTGATTTATATGCAAAATTTCTTCAAAGTTATAGCCCCGGTTTTGTTTACATTAAATTGAATAAATTGAAACTGCATTCATTTTATTTTTAACGTATAAGGATGGAAGTTTGCGTTTTCCTTGTGTCTGGATTTTGTCTACAGCTGATGTTGGATGTATTATGTAGCTTCGATTTCTTATATGAATCAGCCCATAAATGCCCACAGTTAGGCATAGGATCTTCTGCAATAGAAAAATCGACCGAGCGGGCTTAGGCCAAGCATTATTTATTAACAACATTATGAAGATCTCTAAGTCAAAGGAGGCTTCTTAAATTTGTTTGACTGCTCTACATAAAGAAGTATAAACACAAGTATTTAAAACAGACCTACTTATTTAGGAATTATCGTTGATTAATTAATTATGCATGAGTGTAGTACACTAACCTTGTATATTCGCAGACGTAGTAATTCATTTAGCGCGAGGTATTTTAAACACAATTATACATAAATTACCACTATAAAAAATAAAATTACCAAAGAACTATAAATTGAACCGTTATTTTCATTCAGGTTCAATCAATGTTAAATTGAAAACGATATATTTTCTAAGTTATTTCATACGTCCACTAAATTGCTCCAGCTTATGATATCAAGAAAAGTTCCATAACCAATCATACTCTACGACAATTTCCACTTGATTTCAACTTATTGATGTCCGTTGACATAGATTAAGATCGGATTTTATTACAGAAAATATGAAATGAATTTTGATATTTCGCAGAGGATTGATTGAATTATTTATTGAAAGTAGTTGTCCTAAATAGATAATACAATTTTAAAATAATATGAATTTATAGATTACTGTTTAAGCTCTTACCTATGATTTCTATTTGATTGATATTCTAATATACTATTCTTGGACGGGTTTACCTAGATTAGAAAATACTGAAATAAATTTTAATGGCAAAGGAAATTTCTGTAATAATTAAAACGTAGGCCTTTATAGTCCTGCATACTACACTCCGTGTTATAAAGCTACAAAATTACGGGTAATTACGCCGCAAACAGTATGCACTAAACACATAAACTCTTTACCCTAATCGACTACAAAAAAACGCAGACCGCACAGCTTCGCGAGACACGCTAAAACAAAAATTCGCGAACAATCCGGCTATAAATTCGGGCACGCTGACGCGAAGCCGAATCGGCACCGTACATGCGACCGAACATGCAAATTTTTTTTTTGCCGAAACTGCACCTGATTATGTGAGAGTAGAGGTAAAGATGTGATTGTAATCATTGTTTAGTAAAGTATATTTTAGCTCAAGTCGTATTTGTGCTTTGATTCGTACCAATTTTATTTGCCAAATTTGGCAAAAATTACACCGTCAATTTAAATAAAAAATATCCTCGATAGTAAATTAAACAAAATATCATAACAATGTTTTCCCAAACCATATTTGCAACTTAATATAATTATATTTTTAGGACTAGTTCTATCAAAAATAACAATTGAATTTTCTAATATACTAGACAAGACACAAGACAAATACTAAAGCGCAAACATTGAACTACACAAAAATAAAGGTAACAACGCAAATACTGAAGGAATTTGGCACTTGTTATTCTTTCTCCACCCCCGACGTATATCTTTTTCACTACCAAAAAATCAGTTATTGATTGTCCATTTTTCAGTTAGGTAGGCGGTTTAACCGAACCGTTTGCCAAAAACCAGTGGAGCGTCTACGTTTGGTCGTTCATAATTCCAACCAGACAGACATCCAGGGTTATGTCAAGAATTATATAGCGTTTAGTTTTTGGCAAGAGTCTACTTAAATAGATTATGTTTTGGTTTATGAATTGAGTATAAAAAGTGTTTTATTGAAACGTATATTTGGAGTTGTGTTGCTTGATAGTAATGTTGTGAATTTATTTTGTATGTGTCGAAAAATCGTATGATTGGTGTATTATCTGTGAATGAATCGCTGTAAATCTCTAAATATGTTTGTTAAGCAAAAATGCTTAAAATTATGACAAGAAACAAATTTTGATACAGATAAAAACAGATATTTTATCAATCAATGGTGAATAAACTGCGCCTAAAAAATACAAACGTAAAAACATTACACAATTCTAAAAAACATGTTTTTAACTCGAGAAACAAATAAAATTTTCTATGTATTATCGTAAATCTTTCGTCTTTTGCATCACGTTATCTTATCGCGCAATTAATTTAGTCATAACCGATAAGGGACAGTTCTGCGTGTTATCACAAATACACACTCAGTAATCCACGCGTATCATACAATTTCTTTTAATCTGAAGTGAGACGGAAGTGAAATGTTAATATTGCTAAAAGTGGCAACCTAAAACCTAGTGCTTCATTTCTTGGCGGTGCAATCTGTTCTTCCCTTATAACTATATTCAAAACATGAATTAGCCGTTGTAAACATTTTCAGATTACGCCATAAATTGCTATTAGTTGTACCTATAAGGACGAATTTATTGTAAGCTAGAAGAAAAATTGTGTTTTCTCTACATGTTATTATTTATACTGGTCAAACTTATTTAATCTTTTTTTTAACCCATATACGTCGTACTGCAGAGCACGGGCCTCCTCTACAATTGAGAGTGGTTAGACTATGTAGTCTACCACGCTGGCCTATTGGGGGTTGGCGAACTTTACATACCATAAAAAAGCTTACAAATCGCTATGTTATACAATTTTCCTCACGATGTTTTCCTTCACCGTTATGTTGATTGACAGCTATCAATACACACATGACGCCGAAAAGTCAGAGGTAAACCAAAATTACTTATTAATTTTATATATAATTATGTGATAATAGTACAGATATATATTACTTATATCTTCTCACTAAATTAAGAACAGCATTTACAAAAGTATTTTTCGAATATTAAGAAAACATTGATGCTAGGTATTGGTAGAAGCATGAAGGGGTTCGGATAATATCTGGATTTGATAAGAGTGCACAGTCCGTCGTTAACAGCGCGAGATGTCCTTCGGAAGGCGATGACCTCACGATGGCAGCTACTGGATAAGAACCGACGATCTAACTCCATCTAGATGTATTAAATTGTCTGTGAATTTTAGAAATATCGATGTCTCGGAACCGTGGTTTTAAGACTGCTTAAACTACTAATATTTTCTTACTCAAGAATATTATGACACTTGGAACGTACATAAAAATGTGAAGATATTTTGATCACACAATTTGATCAGAAAAATATAATTTAAATCTGTATTTACATGGAAATCGAAACTCTACCATTTTTATCGTCAAATTATAGACCACTGAAATATTTAGGGTATCATAAGGTGTTACTTGTGTTAATATACTTTATATGAAAGCAATTTCTACTCTGACGTCACAAACCATAGCGTGATGAACAAGCAAACTTATGTAGTAGTAATGGGAATTCCTAAGCCCGGTCACATTTCGTGAGTGCGGGTTGTAACCCTGAACGCTATGTAGCGAGCAAACACTGAAACTTTCAACAGTTTGCCAGAAGCACGATCACGCCATCTGCTTGGTAGGGCAGACAGGAACCTTCAAAAATGTCTTTTGTACTTTTCAGGTTAAATTTATTTGAATTTTTGAAATTACGGTATTATTGTAGAGTTTTAACACGCGGTATTTAACATAAAACAGAGTAATGATTAAGCAGTTAAGCTTAATAATTAACAATAAAATTACCCTAGTGATAAATAACCTCACAAAAAAGGATCTATTAAATTATATCTAATGTGGAATAGTTAAATTTTAAGAATTTAGAATGTACATTCACAATCGGATAATGAAATCGCTGTAACCTTGGTGAACGAAAAAAAAAACACTTCTATAGAGCGTTCGCAGCTATATGTACGGCAAAAACTCTCGCAAAAAACGGCCGGCTCTATCTAGAGTCGTTTCGTACAGAATATAACGACGTAGAGCTCCGCCCTTTGGTAAAATTTCATGTTATTTTTTTGCCGGGCGTCTGTGTGAATTTTTCTATATTTTTTGCGGTATTTGGTTAGTAACATCGGTTGAGTTATGACCTTACATTTCGATGGGTATATGGTCCTATTATAACCGGAGGAAATTTAGTACCGAAATCATATAGCTCTATATAAGCACAAATTGGTTTGTTTAAGCAGTTTTATGTGTTTTATTACCCGTTTTTGTATTCTAAGACATTAAATCGATTACACGGACTATTGAGTGACGATATACGAGGATTCTGCTAATCTAAATAACTATGCTGGCATGTTTAGTTGCGTCTTCAGGATTGGCAGGGTGGATTGGATTCAGGATTTTGAAATTTGGTTCTAAATAATTGGACTCTGAAAGTTGAAGGATAATTGGAATATACTTATACATCATTCTTTAATATTCAATTCAATAATACAATGGTACTAATTGTCTCATTTACACAACAGACGATTCAATCAGAAGAATTATTTAATTACAAATTTATTCATTTTTTTCTACAATTTCACAATCTTAGCGTTACAAGAGGTCGTTTTTTTTTACAATCATCTTATTATTATAATCGATGGCTGTTACAAAGCCATTGTAATCTGCATTGCATTGATACGTCTAATTATTTCCTCATATTATCTAGAGAATTTCATATGTACAGCTTTTTTTTCCTATTTTCTTAATTGAACTTTTCTGCTTTAAGTATGAAAGTAATAACTCGGTGTTGTTGTTCAATCAATCATGTATCTTTTGAGTAACAAATGATAACTTTTAAAACATGTGAGAGACCTTCCTATCTTTAGACACTTGAATCTCAACGAAATAGTAAATTGATCATGTTCAAAATCTTGATACCATCCATGGTACAAATTCCAACTCTAATGAATAAGGAGATTTACAATTTTACTCATAGTGCAACTGCAATATTTTAGTCTTGTAGACGCTGTTTATACTCATCTGTTCTCTATTCCTGCAATTTTTTCCGCTCCAACAAATCATGCTCCCTAAATGAACGGAAAAGTCATACAAAGTGGTTTGCCCGACCTCGAGGTCGAACTCATGACCTCACGGTTCTCAGACAGTCAAGTCTGAAATTGTCACGTCGTCTTATCTTTATCATTTATTACTTAAATGCATTCATTTATTTATATCTCATGCAATAAATGCATAATCAGGTGATCAGTAAATGTTTCCGAGAAAATATGGTAGAGTGGAAATGTAGGGCCATCTCTACTCTCTATAGGCCTTACACGAGTTATTAATGCATGAAGGATGAAAAAAGTACATAAATCTCATCCCAACAAGATTTGCCTTAAAAATATATTTAAGGCATATATTTTTTACATTCGATAATTCCGAACGCACGTTTCCTAATGTGTTGTGCGTTTTCCAACGACGCAACACAATGTTCGCTGTTAATGACCGCAGTTCGCTTCCTAGTGTCGTCGGCGTGCATTTACTCAGCAGCACACACACCGAATGACTAAAAATACTTTATTACCAAATGACATTGAAATGTTAATGCACCCGCCCGACGCATTTCATGGACAGTTCACTAGTGGCTAATAAAATCATATGTATTTTTTATACGTTTGTTTTGACTTTTCAGAATTGTACGTATTATCTTTCGTACATCCTTATAATCCTTAATATCCTTAACATTGATAAAACGTAATACTTTTTAGTTCCTGTTCTATTTTATTAAACCAGTACACTAATTCGTCAAAAGGCGACATAACGAAATTATACAAAGACACAAAAATACTTACAATTCAATAGATTACAGTTCAAATCTTAACTTCTGGAAAATTATTTTAAATGAAATAATGTATGGTAGAGCCAAGACTACATCACCTTAAATCTTTAAAATGTTAAAATTAAGTCCTAAAAATAAGTAGAGCCTCGTACACATCAATAATGTGCTAAAAATATAAAAATCGTATACAATATCCAGTACCAGTTTTCAAGATAAATAGAGGAGTAGCCTACGTGACCTGAATCAGAAATCAATTGCACAATATTTTCTGGCCGTTTCGTACAAGTCTTTGCCTGTAACTTGTTAGAACTTGCATCGACATTTTGATTACAGGGAACTAATTTATATAAACACATGGTAGCATATTTTTTGTGTTCACTACTTTTTTAAACAGATTAGTTATATTTTATAATAAATTTAAACATGGGCTATCTTTTCCAGCGTCACGAAATTATTTTTATTAAGCTTGTTTGTAAAAAAATGTTTTGCTACTATTAATTACTTAATATATCTGAAATAAAAGTTGTGTTTAATCCTTCCTTGGTTTTTACTTTATAGGAATGTATCAAAATATGCAATACAACACACCTCATATTTATACATAATTTTGTACATAATGTAGAGACGGAATAACTTCTCTACATTTCTTGCGACACTTTTTGAAAAAATTGCACAAAATTTTCCTTTTAGCGTACCTAGTTCGAAACCTTTAAAATAACACCTATTTTAGCCTATATATGAATGGGAATAATAATCTAGTATGTTCATATAGTAAATTAGTACTATTAAAAAATCGTAGCCCGCAGTAGACCAGCGTAGTGGACCTAGGCCTAACTCCTCTCAATCATATATGTTGCCCATGCCCAGCATTGAGATTATACATTTTAAAGACACACCTTCAACATACGTAATAAGTTCACTAAATCAGATTTAAACATCACAATTTCCTGTTTACAGCAAATAAAATCCGAATTTAATCCCGTAGTCTTTTAACACTCGTATAAAACCTCATTTCGATTTTACAATTTATTTCCTTCGACGACGTGAGATTTTAAAGTGTGTTCGTCGCATGTCCGTGTGTCATTACTCGGGCCCGGTGCCCATTTAGCGTTCGAATTGAATTTCTGTCTCGCATAATACTCCGAGTTGGCTTACGGTGCTAATTCCTACTAAATTATAACAAATGTACCTATTTGATGTTTATTGCTTGGGCAGAGTTGTACAAGTCGTGTTTTAATGTTTTGTAATTTAACGTAGATTTTTCAATTTAAGTGTATAATTGAAACATATAAATGATGATATTGATAAAATTGTTCGATTGTCGCTTAACCATGATATTATAAGCAGTTGTAGAAAAAATGTTTTTTTTTTTTTATTATTATTTTTTGCCCATTAAAAATACATCGTTAATTGTATTATTTTATGTACATAATACACATTAAAATGTGATTTGCGGGCATAGATAATGCATAGTAAATTTTCGAAATACGAAATGCAAAAAAAAAATCGTCATACCAATCTTTTCGGTGTTTAAGGAACCGATTTCTAATCTTACAAAAACGTACGTAATGTTGCATATGATTGATAAAATTAAACGTCATAGTGCACTTTAGTACCATGTATTTTCATATCGAATCGAAGTGTGTAACTGCGTAAAATAAGAAAACAACTCGAAAACATGAAAAACGCAAAAAAAAACTCCACTTCTACACAATTATATGAATTCAAAAAACATTTTCGCAAATAAGATACACGCGTACTATTATTTTTACGTATTTCGTGATTATCATTTCGCGTCACCGCATAACATGTTTACGAAAATAAAATATACACTTAGACATGTGTTGACCGTTTTCCAAGCGATAAAATTGTATTATTGCGCGTTATTTGTTTATTTATTTCCCTTTTTGTACTTATTTCATTTTTTTAATTATTCGTGTTTTTATGCATTTATTTAAAGTTATTTTAGATTTTCATTTTTAATAGTACGCACAGGATATCGTAATATATTTACAGCTAAGGAAACTGCTTTTATTGCCTTCGGAAATGTGTTCAATATGTTAATAAATAAATTAGAATTTCCTGTTTATTCACATGTGTCAGATATTATTTATGTGATTTTAAAATGGCTATTTATTTAAATTGTTCGATTTTACGTTTTGTCTATCTATATATTAATTTTAATTTTTTTAAATTTATTTTTAAATATTTTTATGCGGCCAAAGATAACTAAATAAATGTTTAAGTGTTTAATTTTCCGGTGACTCTACCACTATTTATTTTATCAAGGCTATTTCTGATTTTTTATAGTTTACCAACATTGATGTTAAGTTTAAGTTTAAAAAGCACAACTTTGCTTAAGTTCTAAAAATTCTGTTCAGTCGCAACGTCATCGGAAAAGCGTTAAAATAATTTTCACTGAGTCTGTGTGTTTACAAACACTTACCTGAGTGGCATCCGTGTAAGGAGTGGAGGAGTTTTTGTCCACCAGCTGAGAGCCAAAAACAGGCAATCCACTTGACGTTGGCGTCAGGGAGCGAACGTCTGACACTTGTTGGGGCACCATTTTCGTATCAGCGAAAAAAATAAACCCCCAAAAAAATAGAAAACTTAAAAAAACACAAAAACACAGTTCACGTATTGCACTTAACACTAGCCTAGAGTTCGAGAAAAGTTTTTCAGTTTATAACAGTCCAAAAGGCGCGACCAGTAGCCTCAGTTTACTTCTGTAGCGTGGCCTGACGGCTGCGGCGGCGCCTGAGATCTCCCAATATCTGGACACTATCCCGACTTTCTCTCCAAGAACGTGATATCTGCTACTAACTTCGTCGCCGACGTTCGATCCAAAAGTCATAATTTTAGCGGGGGTCCCGTCCGCAGCTCAGTCAGTACTGCGGGGCTATCGGAACATATCAAACGGGGGTGTTGTTGTGGCGGCTACGTCGGCACTCCGCGGTGACAGCGCTACTACTGACTAAGCGGCAACGTGCTGTCGATATACCCGCGCGCTCAGCTGTTCGCCCCTGCCCCGCGCCGCGCAAGCGCCCCGTGCCCCCGCCCCGCTTCATTCGACGCCGGCGGCTCGAGACGAGCGCACGGCACGCACTGCGCCCCGGCCCTCCAGTACATTTTCCTCACGATCCCTTGAGACGCGTTAGGCAATTCCTTAACTTGCTCCTTCGGGCCTGATACACGGAGATTATTTAATGTTGTAATAAAAATTGGGTACGCACGTTAAATTAGGGTTGAATGTTTAATACTTTTTCATATTAGTTAGACGGTGAGTTAAATAGTTTATGGTTGTATGTTGATGATGTTTTTAATTAATGGCGCGAATATACATACATGTTAATGCTTTTAGTATTAATAAAGTACACATAAAAACCTATCAATTAGCATTAAAGGCGGGTAATAACTCATTATTGTCCTTAAATAATTATATGAGTAACAGGAGTAATCGCACCTAATTAAAATGTACATTTTTATTATTAAATGTAATTTATATTTGACTACGGCAAAAACTGTTATAATTTCGTAACGTTTTTTGTTTAAAAAAAAAACTCTTTTACAGCTTTGTCGAAACTTCTGCGTTAATTAAAAATCTGCGACATTTTAATTTATGCTTTTAGGAATTAAGACAATTTAAATACTAATCAGAAATACAATTAATGTCATAATAATTAATTAGTCTCCCATGAATGGAGTATGTAATCCCAACATTGGATTCTCAGATATTATGTTTTTAGATTTTAGTATAAAGAGGATTATTATGAAAATTCTGTTACATTTAACGATTTTAATACTAAACGGCAGAAGGCTAGACCACATATTATTATGCGTATTTCATGAAGATAGGTAGAGCCTAAAAAATATCCCTAAATAAATAAACATCATTTTATTTAGAGAAGTTTTTTTTTGTTATTACAATAAAAGGCGAGACGTACATGCCGTTCGCCTGATATTAAGCGATATGACCGCTCATAAACAGGCTACAATAGCCTTCAATCCGAAACACAACAGTGCATTTACACTGCTGTTTGACGGGAAGTACTTTGGGATTTAATTTATTTAAATGATACGCATGTTTATTTAATGATTAATAATGATATGGTTTGAATTAGTTTTTAATCCATGTTTTTAACTAATGAGTTTGACTTGAGCGGAATGGCTCTATCTCACAGAACTCTAGTAAAAGTTATTATTTAGGTTTCGATGTGTGTGTTAGAATAACACTTAGGAATGTTTTCAATTTAGCATCTAATATATTATGCTAGTCAGATAACTTATCCATTTGTTCAACTTCTGCTATTCAAAATGATCAATAATATTTCAGCTCCACTTTTTCATTCCATATGAGCGATAAGACCGCCAATTTTACTCTTTTATATTTATGATTTTCGTTTTGTTTTTATTCTATTGTGTGCAATAATGGTATGAATGAATAAATAAATAAATCCATTGTCTCTGTATTATCTACTTAAGTTGTGACTCTATCCTGTTGAAATTAAAATATTAATAACAAAATATTTTGTGACTAAGTATCTGCTCCAATTCACACGTGTGTGATGTCGAATCTCTATTTGGATTTCACTATACTAATTATCATACATAAACTCAAGTAATTTTCCCTGAAGGAGTAGGCAGAGGAACAACCAGCACGCCCACGTTTCGCCTTGTATTTTCCGTCCCACGATGTAATAGAGGGCGAGCCTATCACCATATCGGGCATAAATTTCTAACTCTAGACTGATAATAATTCAAAAATGTGATATCGCTTTTCCGACCCGTGACTCGAACCCCAGACCTCAGCTTTACAATCATACCGTAGTACATTATATTTTGGGCGCGATAAAGTTCATCATTCACTGAGAAATAATATACATGCAAATTTATAATTTTTTTTCGAAACACGAAACATATTCAGTCATAACTCGTTTGCAGTATAGATATTTTTTCCTAATAATATTGATATCAAAATTATTTCACGGTACGTGTATGGCTTTATTAAACACATTTATTATAAAAAAGACCACGGTGATAGAAAAAGGCTCGCCATCCCGGCGATAGGATAAAATATGTACCGTCAATACGTCACGGGCGTATCCCTCGGGAATGAATAAGCATAATAATAATAATAAATCTCCTGAGTAAACTCTAGAGTCAAAAATAATAAAGACAGGACTCAACATATGAACGCGGAAGAAGGAATCTCGTTTGCTGCCGTCATCTACACATATGGGTGCTAAACTATGCAACACTCGTTATGGATGTCGATTTTTTTCTCTCGCCATGTTTTTATGTCCATATAATTGCTATATATCACTTATAATGATTTCATCTAATATCTATATGTGGGTGTGATTAATACGGTCACTGGTATAGGTAAACTTATTTGTCTTGCGTTTTTATTGATTTAGTCTAACATTGTAAAGTAGAAGCCGTTAGGCCGGCATAATTGTGTGAGAGGAGAATATAATTGTCTGTTGCTAACTCTTTTTCGATGCACGGCATTTACCATTACGTACGTTGCAGTTACGTTGTACAGTATGTCATAACCCCTCTCAGTCATATTTTCGATTTTAGAGGAACCCCATTTCCTGTTATATTGGGATGTATATTTTGTACGGCATGGCATTTATCATGAAGTACGTTGCAGGAACTTTGTATACGGCCTAACCTCTCTCAATCGTACTCTCAATTGTAGAGGAGGCCCGTGTACTGCAGTGGGACGTTTATGGACTGATACAGTACAGTACATTTACTTTGTGAGTAGTTAAACTCATCGTCAGCTATAGGACATGCCCAAAAGTCATCATCGTTCAACGGAAGTCAAAAGAAGTCAATAGCTTAACATAGATATTTCTCAAGGATTTTCTTAGGAACCTGTTTATAGTGGTCTTCATCTACTAACTTAATGCACTATCTATTAATTCGACTGTACATACAGAGTATATTCAGGCTGCCACCGAAAACGACGCCAGGTTGTATTAGTAACGTATTTTGTAATTTTTTATCGTCATGTTTGGGTGGTAATTACGTAATTTTTCCTAAAATCTACAACATATATAAATAAATATATAAATGTCCTTTTATTTTAAAGTCGCAATGATAATTTCAATTATATGTTAAAATAAACTATGTATTGCCACCTAAACGCAATAATAAAAACGAGAAAAAAATGTCGCTTTTTCCTATATTTTCAGTGACATTGTGTCTATAGTTACTAAAACTACTACCTGGCATTATTTTAGGCCAGTCTGCATATACCTGTTATTGTATATTTAAACATAAACATTACATATGTATGTACATCCACATGTACATTAGTTCGTGCCATAAGTGGTAGGCAATATATGTACTACAATTAGAGACAGTCCCACCCACCAATATACATACTTATTACAATTCCTGAATGCCATTGAAGCTCAGTCTCCGGCAATGTATTTAACCCCCAACAAAATCAATCAGAAAATTAAATTAATAGGAGTTGGAAATATTTTTGTCCTCTTACCTCCGTACAAAATGGGGAACAAAACAGTGAACTATATACTATTGCCAACCAAAGTTCGTCAAGATTATTTCCGTTCTAAATAGATAGAGTGCGGGACTATCGCCATTTCGGACATAAAGTATCCACTAACTCATAAGATTTTTCAAGAACATAAACAATGTACTGGGGACTTCATGTATCTGAAGAACAAGAATTACGTACGGTATGGTTACAACGCCGAGGTCTCGGGTTCGAATCTCCGGTGGGGCAAAGTGATATTTGTTTTTTCTTTTAATTATCAGTCCAGGGTCAGGAACTTATGCTCGATATAGCGATCGCCTCCTGTCACATCGTGGGACGGAACATACAAGGCGAAAAGTGTTTGATCTGGTAACACCGCTGCCTACCCCTTCTGGGAGGAAGGCATGAGTCTATGTATGTATATATAGTGTTCTATGAACGAAAATATTTCTCCCGTGATTTTATTCCCTGCCGTCAGACATAAACGGAATATTTATGCATAATAAAAATATGTTGAGCCGATCTTAAGATCTTAAGTGGAAAACTGGGATGGGTAACCTATTTCCGACGTTAAATCATTGAGTTTGTATTATATATTCTTTTACATGTCACGTATAAACAGAATTTGCTATTTCGAGTATTATGAGTTAGACAACTTTCAAAATAGAATCTTTTGACTATCTGTTTTGTATTTAGTGTCTAGTTAAATTAGGCGTTATTAAAATATAGAATTTACAGATAGTTATTTCTGGATTTTAATGAAAACCTAGTGGTAGGTCTTTGAAATATGCAAGGCCGCCTGGGCGGGTACCACCGCAATGTCTATTTCTTCCGCCAAACATTAGTGTAATTGCACTATTGAGTTCCGATTTGACATTTCAGCTAGAGTAACTACTGGACGCATTGAGACAACAACTTGTGTCTTAGTCTTGTCTTGTTTATGTATTAATTCATGGTGTTGTGTGGTTTTGCTACCGTCCATGAGCGATCTTATTACTTAACATCAAGCAAATCGCATGCTCATTTCACTATGCATTACAATAAACGACTTTTTTGATTATACTTAAGTACTGGCTGAAATATTCACCATAGAAATTTAATTGAACATTTACATAATATTTTCATCATCAGAAAAATAGCTCTTTGATATTCAAATTTATAAATTGATCCCTATGATGTCTTCCTTGACTATTAAAGCACGTGGTATTTAATTTCAATACACACGTGACTCCAAAATGTATCAGATATGCCCTGGGATTCGAATCGACGAACGCCTTGCGTTTCGTTCATTACCAACACTACGCTCTTATCTGTCTACCTGTCGTAAAAAGGGGTCAGTAAGGGTTATCAGGGTTAGTTCATGCTGAGCTGAAATAGCCCTGAGATGGTCACATCGTGATTTTACAGTCGTGGTTACTAAGTGAAGGGTGCGTGTCTTAGAAGAAAGGGGGAGGGGGGAGGGGGTGAAGAATCTTAAATTAGATTTATTTTGTGTTTTATAATTATTTTACGGTTTTTTAGGGTTATGTGATGAAAAGGTAAATGATATAAGCCCTATTTGCGACGTCCCTAAGCGAAGGTATAAATTCTGTCATACTCTGTCACGTGTCGGCTTATAGATACAGTTTCAAATGTATATGGTTTTGTGTAGACCGGTATAATTATGCTAACCAGTGAAAAACAACCATAAGGTACCAGTGAGTACTGCATCTAAATTTAGTTGGATTCGAGTCACTTGTTCATGGTAATATATTTTTCACAAGAAATATTTTAATATGACACCAATTAACCGATATCTGTATCAAAAAAAACTGTTGAATTGATCACCTCCTCTTTTTAAGTAAAAAATGGCGATAAAAAATTATTATTAGTAAAATCGTTTACGTAAGTGACCTGTAAAAATACAAGTCGAAACTTCTACCCAAAGTAGAGTCAATACGAATATACAACTTTAAACCTCTACATACCCAATTGAACTTAAATATAAGTCAATTTTATTTGATAGCATATAAGTAGAAGTTGCGGTGGGCGGGGCGGACAGCTCAGCGACAGCCATTGGGGGCGGCGAGCTTGCATGGCGACCGCGCAAGACAGACTCTAGGTCGCTCTACTACACTGATGACCTAGGTTCGCGGGAGAAAAGTAATGTCTGGATTGGTGATTTTAGTACGGTGTCATTTTAAAATGACACTGATTACCGATACCTGTATAAACTATCGAACCGATTACCTTCTCTTTTGATCGGTCGGAAATGGAGATAAAAAATATTATTTGTGAGTTAGGGGGGAGTGTATGATTGAAATAATTTTAATAGGAAAAATGTTTGTTATATTCAACTTAGTGATGTAATTAGTGAGTTCATGATATTTAGTTTCAATTCAAATATCCAATAGATTAGATAGAGGAATATTAATAAAATCCACAGTTTACTCAGCTTATTTCAAAGCAATGCTTGACACTCCACTGCGCTCGCCATTCTGAGACATGGAATGTTATAATACTTCTAATTATGTTCAGTTATCTGTCTACAATGTCCTTCTAAATATATCTTATAACAGTGCATTTACACTAAAGTTTGGAGGGAAAAGACATTGCGGTGGTAACTACCCAGGTGGCCTCTTAAATACGAAAGATAAGTCTCTAAGCTCCAGATACAAGATTTATGTCTCCATGTGGAGTTAAAGCTATATGTATGGATGTATTTTTTTCACCAACATTTTCAGCCACAGAGCAGTAGTAAATCTAAATGGACATGTCACAGCCTCCTCTAAGAATTTTCTCCTACCACCACCACCTGCATTCAGCGACATCCTCTCACGTATTATTAAAAAAATAATGAAGTGAACGTCATACATGACTCGTGAAGAGGGAGAGAGGGATAGTGCTCCCTCCTACGCCCTGGAGGTTTCGCTAACTGAGGTATTCTTACAGCGCGGCGGTTGCCATCTGTCTTGTGGTTGAGTGCCGTTTGCCCGCATCCTCGCTGTAAGGGTGACCATAGCTTTACAGTTGTGTGGAATTTTTCATAGGACATGATTGTGTAGTATTTTTTTTTATTTATTTGAACTTAAAATAATTTTGTTTATATGACATGTTGAATTTTTAGAAAAGTGCCTTTTGGCAAATGTGTCCAGAACTTTTTCCAATATTAAGGTCATTAAAGATACAGAGCAAATGGGTTAGACTTACAGGATTGGTATCACTGTCTCACAAAAAAATCGACACGGTCTTATTACCCTACATCGTTAGATTAGTAAGATTGTCGAAGACCCAAATATATTCGTATCCCTCAAATTGTGACACATAGTGACAAAAAATTATAATATTATTAAAACTTACTGGTGGTAGATCTCTCATATGTTAGCGGCCATCTGGATAGGTACCACCGCAATGTCTATTTCTCCCGCCAAACAGCAGTGTGAATGCACTGTTATGTTTCGGTTTGAAGAACATTGTAGCCAGAGTAACTACTGTCCATGAGCTGTCGTATCGCTTATCATCAGGTGAACTGCATGCTTGTCTTTATTTATTGCAATAAAAAAAAAACACCTCCAAAGATTTAGCCCCGCTACTCGACAACAAGGTCTGCACCTCTGTGTTAGGGTCGTGTACCTCAAACACCTAGCCAAAAATTGGTGCCAGCTCTCCGACTAAAACAATTAAATTTCTCTTGATACTTAGAAGTGTTGAAATCTATATCCTAACAATAAAATAACAATGCCTCGTCGATTATTAAATCGCCTACTGTGTTAATGATAAAATAATATAAAATGATATCACAGCCACCGGAAACCGCTTACTTAACGTATCGACGTGTTTGTGCGGTATCAGCGAAAAAACTATGAATCACTAGACATTGATTGTTACAAAGTTTATTGATTGGAATAGAGCAAACTGTGCAATATTATAATGATTAATGGGAGTTGATCTTGCAATACTATTCACCAAAGAGCCTCGACCAACATCTCCAAAGGATCTCGTTGGGCCGTTGGATCAAGAGCCAGATTTAGAAGGCAGTATTCTAGAGAAGGCCCGTATAGCGAGGAGGTTCCTCACTTTGGAGTACTAACCAGCGGTGGCTTGGCTAAACTGTGAATAGGAAAGCTAAACGAACACAATTAATTTAGTTCTTAAACACAAGTTTGTACAGTTTAAAAAATATATCAATCAGAATTATGGGTCCATGTTAACAAAATCTATTTTCTTCAAAAAGCAAGAGTCGTTTAGTGAGTGAGTTATTAAATCTATATAAAAATTTGGTCTAAATTTTTTTTATGTACTCACTCACTTAGCCGATGCATACAAATATATTATCAACCTAAGGGTCATCAGAAATCTTCCTCACTGAACGTAACGCTACTTTGCCGCGGTTATTTCATGACGGTTCTCTGTGATATCTGTATCTGTATCAGCCCATATACGTCCCACTGCAGGGCACGGGCCTACTCTACAATCGAGAGTACGATTGAGAGTGGTTAGGCCATATAGTCAATCACGCTGGCCTAGTGCGGGTTGGCTTCTCTGTGATAATACTTTTACTTTTTTTAATACCTTTTACTTTTTTTACTTTTTTTTAATATTTTTTTTTTAACAAGTATTATTCTCTGTGATAATACTTGTTAAAAAAACTATGATACCATCCTAGAAGAGCCGATCCTTTGCACTCTCAAATCTCAGGTTTAAATACCTACAATACAGCTCACCACTTTGATACGCATACATTCAAATAGTACAGCGATCGCTGAAAACGGATACTATTTTGCACCAAATAATTTCAACAGTTAATCAAAAACCAACCAATCAAAATCCTTTGAGTTAGTCGCAGCCAGCTCGGTGCCAAATCAACCCACTTGGCTCAAAGAGAAGCAAACATAAAATAAAAATACATGAAACTTCGATAGCAACCCGTATTAGCATATATCTAACACTTAAATTCTTTTTTGCTTTAAAACGAATCCTCAGGCAATACTTGAACATTTTCTCCGTCTCTCCATTTGCAATTCAGAAATAAAACTTGGAAATCCACAAATAGCAGTCACTGTAGCGTTTTCAATATTTATTACGTGTTGCGAATTAACGAATTCCGTCAGGTGTTTCCAGGTTTTTGCTAACATACGTGTCTAGCCCGCATGTTAGAGTTTTGTATGGAAATAAACATTCTTTAAAATTGCAATTAATAGACATTTGTCTTGTTGGTATACATTCATCATTGGTAATTAATAGGTGCGTGATATGATTAATTATACAGAGGATGGAAGGTTCCATGTCCACCTACGCTGAATGTACAATTAATAAATTATATGACTGTAGATTAAGATGTTCTAAGCTCATGACAGAGTCATGTTGTAGTGACCTTGGACTGCACTACTGCATCACCTCATATAGGTCCCACTGCAGAGCACTGCCTCCCCTACAATCGAGAGTAAGATTGAGAGTGGTTGGGCCATATAGTCCACCACGCTGATCTAGTGCGGGTTGGCGGAATTTACATACTGTAGAAATTCTTAAAAATTCGCTATAGTATGCAGGTTTCCTAGCTATGTTTTTCTTCACCCTAAAAGTGCGTGGTGATTGTCTATCAATACAAACATGACTTCAGAAAATCATAGATTTGGCCTAGGATTTGAACTCGCGACCACCGGTAGCGTATTGGCACCATGATCTAAGCTAAGCTAATATCCACGACAGACCATATCTCTGGCATTGGATCCCAATATTTATGTAATTAACAAATTAATTTGTATGTTACATGCAATAATATCAAAAGGCCAAGGGTTTTAAAGTAATTATTTAATTCATTTTAATGTGTTTTTGTTTAATTCTAAACAAAAATATTTGCTAGATAATAATTGCCTCTTCTTTTCATTGTATGGAACGAGTTTTGCCATGTCGGGCAATAATTTCAGTCCCATGCATTTCCTGTGAGAATTTTAAAATCTTTAAGCATAAAAAGTGGACCTCAAAACCTGACAGTCTACAGCCCAAACCAAACATTTTAAGTAATTATAAGTCCTACAATATAGAAGTCCAAAGCAACATCTTGGCCGATTTTCTTCCCCTGCGCAAATAACCACCATCTTCAAATTAGTAAGTAATTCCTATTAATTGTTTTTTATGGTTTGGTAAATTTGCTCTCCCACCCGTCTCTCTAATGAGAAATTATTATGAGGATGTTCGGAGGGAATTTCCAAACTTTTAATTCTAGCTTTCAGCCGTGATTTATTATATTTGCGTCCGTTGCGAATGTAGACCATATTTTTATGAAATTTTAGGGTGTACTTCTGACAAACTTATTTCTTTAATTATGTAGTGTAATTTGTGAAAAATAATTACGTTAGGTATGTCGAAGACGACATCGACTTGTAATAATTATGTAGTGTAATTTGTGAAAAATAATTATGTTAGGTATGTCGAAGACGACATTGACTTGTTAATTAAAGGTTTATGGATACACGATCGCAATCCTTTCAAGACAGAAATACATTCTAGAGTAATCTCATTTTTTGGAAAGTAAAATTCATTATTAAGGCCCTGCTCTGGAACGGGACCAGATTTTTTACAACTTTTACACAGTTTACAGCCTTTATAAACCAAATTTTTTCAAATAATTTCTTAATACTATTTACACCCTTAACATCTATTTATATTTCTAATATAATTATCTTTAAACATAACTAAATCGAAAATCTTTACAAATGGTTTTTATGGAATTCAACCCAAGACCTATTTATTCCAAGACGTCTAACTATTGAGGACACAAATCCTACTGTCCCAAATATCAAGTTTGAAACACTATGCCCATATTTCCTGACCCACTACACTCGATCATACTCCAATAACCCAATGATTCATTGACGCTCGCTGACAATGCAAACACGTCGGAAAGAAAGTGTCCGATGACACTGACATCATCAACCTTGACCTGTACCCGATGACTCAATCATTTGATAGGAAATCATCGATGTGATAGAAGAAAAATATTAGATGTCCATTTCTATGTAGATTTATAATAATCTTATTTTTTTTTAATTCTGGGAAAATAAAATCAGTGCTTATGATGGATAAATATATCCATAAATTCACGCCTTTTTCCCAGAAGAGGTGGATAGAGGTGCTACTAGACACCCGCGTTTTGCCTTGAGCGTTCGTTCCAACAGAATGGGGGTGAGCCTATCGCCATATCAGGCACAAATTCCTGACTCTTGGCTAATAATGAAAAGAAAAATACAGCATCACTTTGACTAACACTGGATTCGAACCTGAGACGTTTTAATCGTAGCACAACTGCGTGACCAAGACAGACAGTCGTGATGCAATCAAATTAGGGGATCGATCCTGATGACATGGTTGTCCCTTGCTGATTGACAAAATAATGCCCTGCCAGCCTGCCTAAACCGATAAAACATGTTGAACATAAAATGGGACACAATTGTATACCTACTATTATCATTTACAGCGTCGAAAGTTATTTATATATTGTAAAATATATAAATCTGATGTCACTGGCATATCGTGATCGAATAACCTAAAATTTCTTAAACATTTTATACCTTAACTCCATGTTCTAATATAGTCAAATATAAATTTATTGGCGTTGTAAATATTTGTTCATCCGAGCATTGAACCCTCCACCATTGACGCCGAATACCAAGTTCTTACCTACTGTCTTAAATATTCATTACACTCCAACCTTTTTTTATTTTATTTTTTATTGCGATTAATGGCGAGACGAGCATGCCATCCTTCTGATGGTAAGCGATACGGCCGCTCATGGACAGTAGCAAAACCAAACAACACCATGAATTACAAAACGATGCTTGGCATTCCATTATACTCGCAATCCTGAGACAAAATATTTTAAGTCTCATTATGTCCAGTAGTTACTCTGGCTACAATGTCCTTCAAACCGAAACACAACAGAGCATACACACTGCTGTTTGGCGGGAGAAATAGACATTGCGGTGGTACCTAGCCAGGTGGCCTCTCACATATGACAGACCTACCATCAGTAAATGCCTAATCAAAGCTTGTCGGGGATTCAATATTTTTTTAACCAATTAAGTGCGTCATGTACTGATTACGAAGTTTGTCCTAGTTGCATTATTTGATTAAACAAATGACATACATTTGTTCGCTCCTAAAAGTACATGGGTGATAGTGAAGTCATAACGGAAATTAAAATTTATTAAGTTTACACATTAACAAGGCCAATCCTTGAATCGCGACGAGCAACCCTGAAAAGCTTTCAATGTGGTTTTGCCACCACTCGTTTGATAATAAACTTTATAGCAAGGGATATAGAGTTGAGTTTGCGTTAAAATGAATTATTTATTTTACAAATTTACTAAAGTGAAATATTGAAAAATAAATGTTTGAGATTATACTCGTATTAATGAATGTTTGACGAGGATCCAAGGATTTTTCAATTATACAGAAATATAAAGACTAATTAAGCCCTACATTTTAATGAGCGTGTATTTGAACGGCACGCAGGTCGGGCTATTGAAATTAGAAATGAATGCTGGAGCCACTATACTTGCGCTGTTTATCGTATAAAATAAATTAATTATAAAACGAAAGGTCGCGGGTTCAATTCGAGATCACATAGTCAAAGTAATGTGATTATATTTATTTGTTCTGAGTGTTATGAGAGTAGTGTAGTCTAGTGTATAATGTCTGATGGCCATGAAATCATTTGTACCTTATTGTGGGGTCGACAATACATATGTTACAATAAAAAATACATAATAGTTTATACCAAACGCTAAAGCAAATGAGATTATTTTTGTTATTTCTTTAACTTAAAATACGGAATGATGACATCGAGGCATAAAACTTTTAGTAATTAAAACCAAATGTCTAAACTCGGTACTACATCACCACATAATAAGGCGAATATTAAAATATACATTACTATACAACCAGTTAATCATAATAGCGTTAAACAATCTAATTTGGATATTAAACAAACTATCTACTCCTCATCCAAGTATTCTTATTCGTATTCTTAGAAAAAACTCAAGGAAAGAGACCAATTTTGCACATTATCATTTTCTTAGAAAACCAATCCGCTCCTAACAGAAAACAATGTATCCTGGAAATTAGCAGTTGGCAACACCTCGTGTAAAATTGCCGTGGAGGGTTAATGATCGTGAGTTTAGCTGTAAACACCGTGAACCAGTGGGCCAAGGCGACCCATGGCCTTTCGAACCGTGCTGGAAAACGCACAACGAAGGTTACGGGTTATGGTTTAGAATACAGTTTGTTTTTTTAATTTTATTTGACTAAGGCAGTGAGTTTATAATTTTTTGTATTTTATGCATGGGGATGGGTGGATTACTTTTTTAAATTGTATTTAGTTAAGGCAATGCATAACAGACTCCATGGTACAGTTGGTTACACGTCGGCATGTGAAAGTGAGCGGGTTCGATCTTCGCGTTGAAATAATGAATTATGTGATCCACGGGTACTTGTATCGGGTACCTATTTCACAAAATGTTAGTATGGGGTGAGAATAACATATTATGTATATGACTGTAGTTTCAAAAAAAAATAAACCAACTAATAAATATCGATAAATCTTTGAATTGATTACGTTCAAAACATACTACAAGTATATTAAGATTACACTTTACTTAAAATAAAATGTAATGTACTCACAGTATCATGTTGGCATAAAAAATATCCTTCAATATATCATTCGCCAAATAATAACCATTTCAAACAGGACACTGAACTGTCCGACACCATCACTTTATAAAAAAGGGCGAGAAAGGGGTAACTAATAAACACATGAGTCTGTATGATTGTCCGTCCCTAGGGCCAGCGTTATCAATACATTTAGTAATTATTTCATTATCATATGTGACATGGAAAATATTTTACGTTTATTAAAAAATCGCGCTTAAATCAGTCACGCCGGGTACGTGTCGCCACACCTTACCTGGTGACATTTTAATTTTTTTATAAACGATATAATGATTTCAATGCACCTGGTAGTAAAGTCGAGGTAGATTGACAGCCTCCGTGGCGCAGTTGGTTCGATCCCCGCACCGAGAGAAATGTTTGTGTGGCCCACAAATATTTCTTCCGGGTCTGGGTGTTTGTGGGACCGAAAAGTCTCTCGTAGTTCTTGATACCCACGACACAAGACTTGATCTTAGTGTGGGGTCAGGACTATGTATGTGACTGTTGGGTGTTATTTATTTATTTATTTATTATTTATTGTGCGAAGTAAAATAAATTTAAATATATCCAACAGTCACATACATAGTCCTAACCTCACACTAACATCGAGCCTTGTGTCGTGGGTATCAGGAACTACGAGCGACTTATCGGTCTCACAAACACCCAGACCCGAAGCGAATACCTGTGGTTCACACAAATACTTGTATCGGTGCGGGGATCAAACCCGCGGCCTCTGGTATCACAGCCGGCGTCTAACCAACTGCGCCACGGAGGCTGTCAAGTATTTTTCATTGCAATGAATGGCGAGACCAGCATGCCATTCGCCTGATGGTAAGCGATACAACCTCTCATGAACAGTAGCAAAACCTAACTACACTATGAATTACAAAACAACGCTTGACTCCACTGCGTTCACCATCCTGAGACGTAAGATGTTGAGTCTCAAATCTCAATATGTCCAGTAGTTACTCTGGGTACAATGTCTTTCAAATCGGAACACAACGTTTATATACAGTCCATGAGCGGTCGTATCGCTTACCATCAGGCGAATGAGCCGCTCGCGTCACCATCCGTAGCAATAAAAAAAAGCGTATAAAATTTGGCGGTACACACACCAGTAATATTCTGTGATAATATTGTCGCATAGGTCGGGTATAGGTTGTGTGAAACCCGACAAGCAAACCCATTTATCGTCGATTTTCCAAATAAAATTGGTATAATACACCACAATGTCAACCTCGGTCAAACCAACCCATTTAAATTAAAGTCAAAAACGTGGCTCCACCAATTACATTTTAATTATTTAAAATACAATAAAAGGGGTTTATAGTGAAGTAAAAATGACTCATATGAATTAATTATGACACATGCCAATAAACCAAACTTGTTTACGTTACAAAATGCAATTTTATTTTTAAATTGTGTTTGCTCATATTTTTCCACTTATATACATATTATATGAGTGTATTCCAGTAAGGGTAGGCAGAAGTAATAGAAATACTAACATATGGGCATATTACTACGCAGCTTTATAATCGACATTTATACTGTTATGAAATTTATTAAATTTATTTTGATCTGTAGAGATTTGACCTGTTCTAATGTTAGTATAAATGGGCCGACTCAACCTGAAACAACTTGGATGTAATGCTACATCCTGATTTGCCTAGTAAATGTAAAAAATCCATATTTTTATTTATATCATTTTTTTATTTCTATGAACGGCGAGACGAGCATGCCGCTCGCCTGATGGTAAGCGATACGACCGCTCATAAACAGTAGCAAACCAAACAACACCTTGAATTACAAAGCAATGCTTGGCATTCCACTGCGCTCGCCATCCTGAGACATAAGATGTTAAGTCTCAATATGTTGGCGGGATATTTTTTCCATCTCTTTCCCTTCACCCTCCAAAGCCGTTTAATGTTTCCTAGTTTCTTTATAATATAGGGGGCAAACGAGCATACGGTGTACCAGGTGGTAAGAAATCACCGCCATCCATGAACATCTGCAACACCACAGGGTATACAAATGCGTCGCCAGAATTTAAGATGGGAATATGCTTTTTTAAGACCAGGGCCAATTTACCGTAAAAAGTAGGCTTAATTTTTTTTTTCACTAGAGGCCACAATTTATCACATAGGTGTATTTATCGTAAAAAAAGTATTTCATATTTGAAAAACTAGTGGCCACTAGGCATTTACTATCAGAATATAAACCTCTTACGTACCACTCCTACTCAAACACCATGAACCCAAACAAAATGCGTCAGCGACACTCAAATATTTCCTAAAAGCATTGCATTGACCATGTCAATACGCAACGCCCACGCTCGCCCACTGGTGGGAAAGAGGTTACTAAAATCAGGGCAATGGGACGCTCCCAATTGCCACTTACTAAGTTACTAATTAATTGTGCCCTATTACGTTATCTTGAAGGAAGGGGAGGGGGAGGAAAGGGCGGACGTGCAATCTAGTGCATATATTAACAGAACCCATATTTCGTTTTATCTAATAGTAAATAATTGATATATAATACATATATTAGTCGCCACGTTTTGTGGGAACGAGTGTTGGTAATGACGTCAGAGGGAATTTATGCGGTGTGTACTCTTATATGATGCCTCGGCGTATGTCGTGACCTATGCAGTGTGAGGAATGCATCTTAGAATATTAGAAAATAAAATATATGTTCAATATCTTCACATTTTATACAGTTAAAAATGTACACCTAAACGACTAAAAATAAAATACAATTTTAGTGGTAGGTTAATCAATAAGAAATGAATTAAACTGATCGGAACGATAAACTAAGAGATAAAATAATGAATTTCATACATTTGTGAATGTTATTAAAAGTAGAACTAAAAAGACCCAGAATGTCTTATTCCGTCCTCATTCTTTTTCAATACTCTTTTACATAAGGTATGTATGTTATGTTTTCCAAAATAAATATCGTGTGTATATTACCTAGACATCAATGTTTACATTTTATCGCGTGACCCGCTTACTCATCTGTCAGTCTAAAGCAAAAAATCTTCCGTATTATCTGTGTCACATCATGACCTTTATGTATCTGAATCGCATTACCCAAAATAAATAAAATACAATTCCTTATGCTATCGGAGTTCGTCGCCTACACAAGGTTGATTAAAAGTTCATACGATAGTAGTACACACAGACTCCAACCTCAATGGCCATTAACATTATCATTAGGTTACGAACTGAGTTACTTAGCAACGCGATAATAATAATAATTGCACTAAAAACTTACTTTAACGTGTTATATTTTAACAAACAATTCACGAAGCTTCGCACTGGCCCTTTGAATTAGTTCCAAATGTTTATCGCCTTGGGAATGCTAGGCAGTTGCGGCCAAAATATTGTTGCTTGAGGAAATTGAAAACAAAGGCTAACAGTATCCATCGCACATTTGGTAAGACGCCCACTAAGAGAGGCAGAGGGTTCTGTTCCCGCACCGAGACAAAAATTTGAATGATCCCAAAAATGTTTGTTTCGGAGCAGATAATACAAGACCGAAAAGTCTTTCGGATATTCTGATTCCCACTCAAAAGACTTAGATTATTTTGAGGACAGTACCGTGAATGTGATTTGTTGGATGTATTTACATATAATTATAAATAAATCTAGTTCTTATATCTCAAAAGGTTTTCATATAAAATGTTTCCGAGACCATAATATAACTCGCATTGTCAAAAAAATGACAGAACTCATATAGAGACAAACTTCTTACTCTCCACACCCCAACTCTCTCTTTCTAACTAAAAAGCTTAACTTCACAAACTCTATACCTTATCATGTGATGCTTGGCTATTACGCTACATTCACATAGGCATAAACCATAAGGTAAAAAAAAATTATCACAGTTCTTTACTTGTTACTAAATAGTTCTTGTAGTAACAAAATGGGCAAGCCACATATTTTCTGTTATTTTTTTTTAATAGCCGTAATAAAAACTGTTTTTCGTCTCAGTGAAAGACTGACCAATACTTTGCCCTCTAAGTGTAACCGAATCTTCGAGTGGTCATGTTTGATATTTCATTAAGAGGTTCGTTAATATTGATCTAGTTATTAGAAAACATTATCATGTCCGGCGTGTGAACGATTTTCGGCGTTATGAAGTGCTACCATATTTTGACATCTCGTTTGAGACATACATTTTACAATACTTTGAAGTATGTATTAAATAAGTGAAGTAGTATGTTGTATATGTGCTCTATATTGTGGTTTAGTGCTAAATTATAGATTTCTAAAAACTACGTAGGGAAGAACAAAAGAAAGCTTGATAAGCATTTCTATGGTAAGCAAAGTTTAGTGAGATTGATAGATGCCTAATACCCCTTCTGTCTTCCCATCCTTTTTCTTCCCGCGCCTCTCCCAATTTGATGGCCCAGCAACATATCCATGATCCAAGCGCTACGGTTGTTCATGGGCGGCAGTGATCATTTACCATCAGGTGATTTTTATGCTCGTTTGCCAGATCTATGCAATTAAAAAATGTCCGCGATACCTTACCAGGGTTGTGTGGGGGACTAAAGTTTAAGCCGCCTTAATCAGTCTTTCGATTGAGGAGAGTCCCTTGGTCAGCTTGACGGTTTATGGGATGATATTGAATAAGTAGTTGACGTCCAAGCATACACTGCTGGCGTTGGCCTTTAATTTCTTCAAACGTTACCTGAGCTTATGCGACTTTTTCGCTCATAAAAGATTGTAAAGTTGTTTTGAGCTAGAATTTACTTTCGACGTAGAAATACTCTCGCCCTGATTACATCTTAAGACAAAATAGAAACGAACTCCGTGGTATTAGTGCCTCTGCCTATCCTCTCGGTGATAGAAGTAGGAAATTCCTAGATATTACAAAATTAAAATAAAAACACAACGCAGCATGATTCGCCAAACCTTTCCCCTCTCTTCAAAACTCTGCGTTTATCTGATAAGTACAAAAAATAAATATTGAGATCATAAAAAAATATTCCCCTATTACGTGAATTTCTGATGAAGCGCGACAATGGAGGAAACTGCTCCAATGATCACATCTGATTAAACAATGCTTGTAAACAAACATGGGCAGTTGTTCTGAGCTCATTGTCGCTGTCGTACTGTGAGATGGACTTTTTGTGGAATATCGGGATTTAAAACTATGTCATTGGTGTGTTTGAAGCATGGGCTGTGAGTTCTGAGGTTTGACGGTTCTACAGAACTAGGTACGGTCATAGTTCTACCTTTTTTGTGATTCTGAAATTATACTGCTTTTTGCTCTTTTCCATATTACGTCATTTTTAATATGTACTACATGTTTTTAGACAAAAAAAAGATTTATAGCAGGAAAATATTCAGTCCAGGTAATACATTTTTCAAATAGAAAATTGAGTCTAGCGGATTGCTCAAAGAAGACATAGAATCCACAGAAATAACAAAAGTACAACTATTCAAGAAATTGACAGTTGGATAGGAATCTTTTTTTCGTTGGTTCATATTAATTCCAGTAGGGAATTTGAAACGAGGAATAATTATGTTTACTAATTGTGTGATGAATACTTTTGCGAATTTTACTGAATTTATTAATCATCAATTACCAAGAAAATAAAACTAGACATTCCATCAAAGGTCGTACTAACACAATACCCGCAACACGCGAGTGAAATTCATTTACTATGACTACAATATTTGCGTTTCAAATATTTAACATACTAAATTATTTTCTAGTGAAGTGTTATCTCGAATTCCGCGGATGCCGCCAGATCGGGCCCAGTTGATCGAGTTATTATTATCAGAATTGTGCGGTGTTATCTAAAGGCTGCTGTTCACGTGCGTTTATTGAAGCTGTTTAAGATTTTATGTCGCAGAGTTCAAGTTTGTGTATTTTTAAAGTTGAAATAAAATAAAATTCAATCAACATTCTCTACCCTTTTTTATCCTTCTCTTGTATCCGTCCCTTGGTTGTCTGGTACATATTGCCTTAGTGTGATAAAGCCGCATTGTATTCTGGTGTACCACGATCTCAGTGAATTTTACTATAAATTGTTATTGTAAAATTAAATAAAAATAAACATTTGGCGTGAAAAAGTGTGTGAAACCGCAACAGTCTGCCCGTGAACAGCGCGTCGCGCACACCACCGCGCCGCGTTGCGTTCCGATGATTCAAATTGTGATTCCTCTGAGTTACATCACGTAGCATATTTTCCAAGAAATTAAACCCATCAGAAAAATCCTGGGGGTTATCAAAGAATTCCTCTGAACGCTCAACTCATATTTCCCTGTAGATTGTGAAGAAAGGTCGAAGGACTAGACTTTTTCCTTAGATGAAGTAATACTTAGAATTGGTGGAAGAAGATGCTGGGAATTTCTTGATTGAAGATCATATTCCAGGATCATATTCCATATATTAGCGGGATTTATTGGGTGATATACATACATAAATTCACGGCTTTTTGTCAGAAGGGGCAGGCAATGGTACCAAGACACCCACATTTCCCCATGTATTTTCCGTCCCATGATGTGATATTGGGCGAGCCTATCGTCATATCGTCGGTGATATTCTGAAACCGCGGAACTAACAGTGTTTAAAACCGCGTAAGGTAGGTGCAGTGAATTTTACAGGAACGAGGAAAACATATTAATATTTACTAAACCACATGACTTTCTATTGTTTAAACTTTTAAATTGTCAAATTATAATATTCTTCTTGGTATTGTAGGCATTACTTATGTTAAATATGTATTAGTTAGTTAATAAATCGACTAAGCCCGCAAAATCTCGATTTTGCTAGTTTTGTAAATACGCGGTTTTAAACACTGTTAGTTCCGCGGTTTTAGAATATCACCGACGATATGGGGCACAGGTGCCTAACTCCGGACTGATAGGATAATATGACTTAGTATATTTGCTGTGTAGCTGGATATAGGTCGTTTTGAACAGATAATTATAAAGCTATGTGGAGGTGACCTATGTACAGCGGTCCATTGGTCTCACTAATAATGCTATATATTATAGCATGTCATCTCTACAATCAAAAATACTATTGAAAGGGAGGCCAAACGTCCAAGCTGGTCTAGGACATATATTTTTATTGCTAAGTATGGCGAGACGAGCATTTTTTTATTACGTTCAATGATCAGACAAGCATGATATTTGCCTTATGGCAAGCAAACGACCGCTTATGGACAGTACCATAATTAAAACATGAATTACAAAGAAATGCTTGGCTTTCCATTTCGCTCGCCATCGTAATCGCATTAAGTTAAGTCTCAATCATCATCATCATCAGAAGCCATAGGAAGTCCACTGCTGAACATAGGCCTCCCCAAACTATCTCCGCATCGACCTGTCTGATAATTCGCAATGCCCAGTAATTACTTTAGCTACTATATCCTTCACACCGGAATACAATAGTGCATTTACACTGCTGTTTGGCGAGAGAAATAAACAATGCCGTGATACCTGCCCAAGCTGGAGATATATGGGGGATTTACCACCAGTAATAAAGATAAAAATGCATAATAAACTTATTTAGAATTATAGAACATATAGACATAAAATTAGAGACAGCGAAATTGATATTCACTATCTAATCCAATCTCAGATCACGCCACCCACTTTAAGTATTTATGTAAGGGATATCGGTCCTTAGTCATTAATCTGACATAATGCTGATTGATCATATGTTGGGCTTTATTAGCCTATACCTTGATTTCCAACAGCCTCCGTGGCGCAGGTGGTTAGACGCCGACAGTGAAACGAGAGGCCGCGAGTTCGATCCCCGCACCGAAACAAAAAAATTGAACCACAGGTATATGTTTTGGGTCTGGGTGTTTGTGAGACCATAAAATCTCTCACAGTTTTTTATACCCACGACACAAGACTCGATCTTAGAGTAGGATCAGGACTACATGTATGACTATAGGTATGTTATAAAAAAAGTGACTGATTACTTGAAAGAGAACTTAAACGGTTCTTATAGGGTCGGTAATGACGACTCTGGTGGCTACAGTAACTGCTCACCATCAGACAGGTTCTACGCTTGTTTGTGTCCTGAATTGTATTAGCAAAAAGATTACAGAGACATTTTTGGATGAGACATAAATATATTTACCAATTTAAATCCTGAATCTATTGATGACTCATAGCTAATGTCGCTATTAAATCATAAAACGGATATAATGTGATGATAAAAGTACAGTTTATTTGAGATAACAGATGTTTATCTTAAATTGATTTATGGATGTCAACATAATCGCTATGTGCGTGATTCAAGAGCTGTAGTCCGGGTTGGAGAACGTTTGATGGATCACGTCATCCCCTTTAGAAGGATGTTTCTAGAAAAAATCTGGCCCTATAAGTAAAGAAGAAAATTTTTTAATTGCCTAGATTAGCGAGACGAGCGTGCCGTTCGCCTGATGATAAGCGATACGACCGCTCATAAACAGTAGCAAAACCAAACAACATCTTGAATTACAAAGCAATGCTTAGCATACCACTGCGAAATAAGAAAGAAAGAAGTTATGGTAATATGAGTATATTAGTATCAACTCTTGACTGATAATATTTTTTTTTCAATGGATTTGTATGCCTGGATGTTGTAACATGTATTCCTGGATATCCCAACTTCAAATTCAAGAAAAAGAAAGATTGTGATTAGCATTTGTTTTTTCAGGCAATTCATGTGTCCGCTTGTTGTTTCATTGCTTATGCCAAATCTTGAACAAAATATTACCAAAATTGCTTGGAATCGAATATGATGGAAAAATTAGAATGTCAAAAACAAAATAAATCTGTTTCCAAATATGCGAATAAAATCAATCAAGACATATATTGCTAATAATTTTATATAGGAAAAAATCAACTATTCCTGCATACAAAATGCCAAATAATGCGTACAGTTCTGTATGTTTAACTCGATCAATACATTCATTTTTCACAGCGCGATGACACGCGTTGACCGTGTGCAGTGGCGCGCACAGCCTAAATATTACATCTACAGCAATATTTGATCCCTACTCGATTGTAGACACGGCTCACTGGCCATTTTGATCGGTGAAAATGTCACTCATGTTTAAATTGTGATGGATACGTGTTTTTATAGCGAAAATATAGTTATGCAATGATTAAATATTGGGTATGTTATTTAGCAGTTCATGCCTATAATAATTATTGGAGCATTAGTTTGGTTTATGCATTTAAAATGTGCGTGGTGGCCTATTTGTAACGGATCAGACGAGGCTGCGAACTTGTGGTCACGGGTTTAAAGTCCAGGGTTCACGTTTGACTTTTCTGAATCATGTTTGTATTGATAGTTAATCACCACGTATGAAAGAAATCATCTTGAGGAAATCTGCATATATTACGATTTGTCAAAAATATGTAGCATGTCAAGTCCGCAAATCTACAAAAAATCTGCGCTATAAAAGTAAACGTCTGTGACCAGAAATATACAGGCAATATAACATCTAAACTAATATTGTAAAATAGAAATATACCATGTTTGTATGGAATGGGCTCTGAAAATATTGAACCGGTTTGAAAAAATATTTCACCATTAGAATTCACAATGATGGCTACACAATTTTTATACCTGATGAACATAGGCGATAGAATATTTTCAAAAGTTATACTGCACCCGGGTGGAACCGGGCCGCGAGTATTAAATAGTATTATTAGCGAAACCCTCTGCAAAACCCCTTTTAGAAACGGAAGGCGGCTCCACCAAGGTATACAATAGTACATAGTTACAGTAACTATGTATAATAATTGAATAAAACCATTAAAACATACTAATTCATAAATGAACGTGATTAATAATCCCATAAATTTATTCAATCCAAAAAAGATTTTTATTTATTTCCACCCTAAATTATTAGTAATATTAAGTCCAACAAAAACAATTCCGCCAAAGATTACAAAAAAGGTGCAATTAAGTCGCCCAATCCAAGGTTACAGTTTGTACGAAGGCCTCATCAATAGGGATTACGGATTTCTTATCCCGTAATGATTGGGATACCGGATTAATGATTTCGTGTCAATATATTAAAATTATCACGTTGTGGTTTTTATAATGTAAAAAACTGATTACCTCGGTGGCTCAAGTGTACTAAGGTACAATTGTAATACAATTCTGAGATCTCGGGTTCGAATCCCGGGTCGAGGAAAGACATATTTGATTTTTGTTTGAATTATCAACTCGAATGTATTTGTGCCCTATATGGCGATAGGCTCGCCGATATCACATCTTTAGCACCTCTGCCTACCCCTTCGGTGAAAAATGCGTGATTTGACGTATGCACTTATGTATGTAAAAAGGAAGTTACGAATGTCAATTTCTTGTGTCTGACATTGAAGATCAACGGATATGCACAATTTTGTAGAGAAAGGTAGATTTGTAGGCTAATGGCAGTTGAAGTAGCGCTTAGCTTAGTTGGTTGGCATCGATTGTGAAACAAAACGCTTCGTAGGTTCGAGCCTTGTGCTGAGCATTTGCTCCGTTTCTTAAAATACATTTATGTTTATTAGACCAAAATTCTCGTTCTCGTATTTACTCAAAAGGACTTAGTAACTTCTATGGGATCTGTATAATTTATATGAGTGTTTGGTTAATAATTTTATTTATTAGTGTGGTTATATATATGTATCCAAAACTACATTGTAATATTGTAATATAGCCAAAAAAAGAGCGAGATTCGAACCTGCAGTAGCTTACTACACAGCCTAATTTCTAAATAACTACACTGGAGATTCCAACAAAAATAAAATAACCAAACACAGCATTATTCAAGAACATCTCAAAAGACTTTACTCGTTTTTGTCCCCGAAAAACTCTACTTCAATAAGGTGAGCAATATTATATCTGGATAGCGGGATTTAACCGGGATTATCGCGTCTCATCCCTAGTCCCGGGAAAGTTGTACCGTAAATAACTCCTGGGAGATCTTTTTTTGTGGTGAAAAGCAATTTATGACGACCATTCAACTCTGCGCTTTAAATCATCAAATATTTACCTTGCACAAAATATTATCTTAACCTAGTTACGGAATGGGGAAAATATTCTCCCTGCCTTATTTTTTTTTTGCATATTTATTACTACAATGTTGCTTTTTAGGCTGAGGCTTTTCAAAATGGTTATTTTTGTGATCAAAATTCTTGTGCTCAAAAAGGTGGAAAGAGTAACTGAAGAAAATTGTCCGAGGCGATTGAAGTAGAATATTTAATAGGATGTTTTAGAAATATTTCAGTAGTTAGTGGTATGTTGAGATCACTGGGGGAGACCTATGTTCAGTAGTGGACTTTCTGTGGCTGAAGGGAGAGAGAGACGGAAAGATAGAGCGAGATTTAGTGGAAGGATATACGTACCCTTTAAAATAGCGACCATCATAAACGATAGTGGAAAACGCTTTACAGTATTGAAATAAAACTATTATTTACGGATTTTATCGCGAATTTAGTTTAATTCTTTACATTTTTAACTTCCCGACGTTTCGATTACTTTACAGCTTTCGTGGTCACGGGGCGGACTGAGGTATTGGTCGTCCGCTCTGTGACAAATAATAATAGTGATAATAGTTTTATTTCAATGTGTAACATTCGCGTAAATCTAAGAAACCATTACGCTTTACAGTAACCTACAAACATGTACCGAGTTCCATATGCAACTAGACCATAATATTGCACGTCGAAGACTCAATTAGTTCCCCAACCTGCACTAGGTCAACGTGTTGGACTAACCTACCCTAAATCATACTCTCAATTGTAGAGGAGGCCCGTGTCGTGCAATCGGACGCATTTGGGTTGATACACAAGTATACGCCACAGTCACACACATTGACCTAACCCAGGTGTTGTGTTTGGTATCCACCAAATAAATATAGTACAGTAGCCAATTTGGAGTAGGCCTATGTGCAGCAGTGGAGCAGAGTTCAGCGGCAATATAGGCTGATGATGATGACGAAGTATTGTCTCATGTACACCACTACCGAAGAAGGTAGTTGACAGTAACGGCATTCCGGTATAAACGTAGGAGCCAGTCGGACGTGCACCCACACTTGAGGTTTGGTGGTAGACTGGTTTACTGGTAGGTCTCTCATAAGTGAGAGGCAGGTAGGTAACACGGCAATGTATTTCCCCCCCTAAGCCGCAGCAAATGCACTGTTTTGTTTCGGCTTGAAATGCATTGTAGCCAGAGTAACTACTGGACATATTGAGACTTAACTTACGTCTCAAGATGGTGAGGGCAATGGAATGCCAAGCATTGCTTTGTAATTCAAGGTGGTTTGGCTTTACTCCTGTTCATGAGCGGTCGTATCCCTTACCATCAGGCGAATGGCATGACAATCTAGCCATTCTTTTGAAAAAAAATTAAAATAAAACCGTTCTTCTGTAGTGAAAACCGCTTTCCGAATCGGATGGTATATCAAAAAATGAATCTAAATTATGTTGCACATTTGAATGGATCCAATATATATATATATATATATATATATATTTTTTTTTTCTTAACTTTAGTGTTACAACCAATATCTTAGGCAACCCACGAGTTTTTGTCAATTATTTTGGGCCTTTATCTTACTTCTATTGTCTTACCAGAATTCCACCCACATCATTCCCCGACTAACGCCAATCGAGTATAGAAAAATCTCCGAAAGAATTAACTGATGTTTCATTAAACAGCTTAGCAGGATACAATAACGGCCGGGTTACACTACGGATAGTTGGAACATCTTCTTTTTTTATGTTTTTCCAAGGGTTTTATAGTGTGGGGCAATTTTTAATATATATATTTAGTCAAGTGGTTTATAATAACAAATATACAAATACGATTTAGAGGTTTTACCGAGTATTGTTGTCTGCTATTTTTTTATTACCCACAATATTATAATGGAAATGTCTTGAAAGCCTTACCAATTTTTTTTTTGTAATTATATTTATTATATTACTATTATCATGCTCGCTAAAAAGTCTGTGCTTGCGGTGGCGTCGTGTGCCGGGTCGGTCACTTCCCTGTAGTATGGTTGAGGAGGCCGATGGCTGGCACATGCGTCATACTCGTGAACGGGTGCTGCTTGCGTAGACTGGTCTATCCAATCTGCTTACATTGTAACGGATTGATTGATCGAGTATATAACGCAATTATTCACTGCTTTAGCGAAAAAGAGTATACTGATCCTTCGTTTTGG
The DNA here is from genome assembly GCA_030180105.1 of Hyles lineata. Classification (NCBI taxonomy): domain Eukaryota; kingdom Metazoa; phylum Arthropoda; class Insecta; order Lepidoptera; family Sphingidae; genus Hyles; species Hyles lineata. Next base: position 1,961,407 of record JARJEE010000040.1, read on the forward strand.
GCGACTTCGCTTCACTCAGCCATATTTATTATAACATAAACATATTCGTGTTAAAAATATTTATTGTAAATTTACAACAAATTATTAATAAACTGCTCTGATTTAAATGTATATTATGTAATAATCACTACATTGTAAACTGGTTTTGAAAAGAGCAACACTAGAGTTTCTTGCCCGTTCTTCTCTAGTGAAAACCGCTTTCCGAACCGGGTGGTAGATAAAAAAAATGACTGAATCTAAACGATGTTGAACATTTTAATGGATTCAATAAATTATTTTTATTTTCATTTTCATTTTACTTAATATACGTTTAATTGTTTAATTGTTTGATTGTTATACTTTTGCTGTTATTCAACTTTGCTGAGGAATACCTTAGTATCAAAATAAATAATGCTGCATATTATTCATTAAAAAGGAAAACATATTAATAATCTAATATCGCCAGTCTAATCCATAGTATTTTTTTGTTTCATATTGGGTTTTTAATAATTTCATTTGACATAACAATGACGACAAAAAAAAATAATCCAACCACAATATCCTTTAAAATATTACTATAAAATACAGTAAGAGCTTGTATACCACAATAGGTACGAAAATAACATCCACCAAGTCGTCCAATTTACAACTGCTTTCCTATACCACCGCAAAAAACTCAAAACTTTGCGTTCATCTATTCAAACATACTATCGAGTGACACCCAAATATGTGAGCAGAAAGGAAACCATTGATTTTCAAGATGTGGTCCAAATATTTGCACACATTGCAAACATTTGCTTTGTACTGCATATTTCCTAGTATTTGACTTAGTGTTGGTGAAACTAGTTTAGTGCCAATAAGTGTTTGCTATAAACAGTCGGTGTATTTTAAAGTGCTTTTAGTTGATAAAAACTGTGATGTAGTATTTTTTTATTGCGCTGAATGGCGAGACGAGCATGCCATTTGCCTGGTAAGCTATACGACCGCTCATGGACAGTATCAAAACCAAACAGTATGAATTACAAAGTAATGCTTGGCATTCCTCCGTCCTCAGATAAAATGTTAAGTTTCTAAAGGAGTGCATGTAAGGAGGAAATATAGGGAAACTGAATTTACCTAAAAAGTTTTTGATGCAAAATTATTATTGCTTTAATTCTGTTATGTTACTGACGACAATATACACGAGAACTAACATAGATATTACACATTCTAAATATTTTTTTCCCGCGATTATTGCTACCAGTTTTTCAGTTCATGGCTACGCTGTTGACAGCATATATGAACTTGTATATATATATATTTTATTTATTTCTATGAACGGTGAGACGAGCGTACCATTCGCCTGATGGTAAGCGATATGACCGCTCTTGGACTATAACAAAATATATGTAAAATCTCACATGAGTTGCCCGCTAGTATAATTTGTGTCTTAAATTGCGATATTGACAGCCTCCGTGGCGCAGTTGGTTAGACGCCGCCTGTGAAACGAGAGGCCGCGGGTTCGATCCCCGCACCGAGAGAAATGTTTGTGTGGCCCACAAATATTTCTTCCGGGTCTGGGTGTTTGTGAGACCGAAAAGTCTCTCGTAGTTCCTGATACCCACGACACAAGACTCGATCTTAGTGTGGGGTCAGGACTATGTATGTGACTGTTGGGTGTTATTTATTTATTTATTTATTTATATAATCGTACTTCCCGCCCTTAGATATAAATAGGGTTTTAACCTATTTTCGGGGATACATACACAAGTTTATATGTTATTACTATAATTCTCCAATACAAAGTCAACAGCATACGCGTCGGTAGATTCCGAGTCGTTGCGCACACACCTTTTTGTCGTAATATCTGAGCAGATGTCCTAATTAAGGGGACGCGACATGGGCGGGAGAAGGCTATATTGCGACCTTTCAATAATGAACGCCGGGGGAAAAGCTTAAGGGTGCGACACGAGGCACTGGTGGCAGCGATCAACGGTTCTTTTAATATTTTATAGCGAACTAAAAAGATTTTTGGGTGGAAATAGTCTTATTATTGCTGTAATATTGTGGACAGGCTGTACTTTATTTAATTATTATTATATTTATGAATTTATGAACTGCTCTGAATTGTAAACAACTGTATTGTAAACTAATTTTAAAAAGAGCAACGCTAGAGTTTCTTGCCCGTTCTTTTCTTGCGAAAACAGCCTTGCGAACCGTGTGATAGTGGAAAAAAGTGAATGAATCTAAATAATGTATGACGTCTTATGAATTTAATAAATATTTTCATTTTCATTACTCATTTATCAGTCAAAATGCAATGTAACGTATTAGTCTACTAAGACAAGAATATAAGCCTTTTTTGAACGCATTTTATACATATATTCTAATGTAATCTAAATCCACTAAGAATATTTTATGGCTGCTTTTTGAAGGACGATTCGGAATCATAGTAACTTGTAACACCCAAAACCGACAAAACTAGACCTTTACTAACATATTAAATTCTACTCCGCCACAGCTCCTAGCTTAGTGACCTCCGTACTGGATAAAGGAAAATATTTGGCAATGAAATCTTCACTTGGCGTGTAATTGCGGCATCGGCCTGAAGAGATTTGTTACCAACTACCGACACAGGAAACGTTGCCGTCGCACTTTAATAACAAAAACAGCTTTACAGACCTCTAACTCAACTTGAAGCTGTTTTCAAAGTGTTTTCAATTTATTTTAGACGATTCTATTTAAATACTAAATTTTACAGGACTGTTATATATGTTATATGATTGTACAAAGTAATGAACACTTTTCCTCGCTTTTAGGTTTATGGTTATACTATGTCATATTTCTTAGTCTGTATGTCTGTATGTCTGTGTGTCATATTATGTTGTTTTTCCGAAATAAAGTGTGCACAATTATTTACGTTGTATTAATTAATTACAATCACAATACAGAAATTAAATATAATTTTTAATATAACAAGAAATGCTTAAAATTACTTACGTACTGTTACCCAATTGTGACTAGATATAGACAATGTAGAGCAAGATCCAGTCTGCGCTAGTTTGATGATATAATGATGATATAAAGATGTGTCTTAACAAACGTGACTATTAAAATAAGTTCAAATGCATTTCGATACATTATGTTTGCTAAAAAATATTTCATGCATATCCGTACTTAAAGTAAATGAAAAAAATTAATTTTCAGTCATCCAGGGTTGTGATAAAAGTTTTTCTGTCCTTAGTTTTTTTAATGTGATAGCACTGCACATAATAATAAATACAGTATTTTCAGATCATAAAACTATACCAGCCGTAAGAGGTGGTACTATAAATTTCTGCACCTTTTTAGGTCAAATATTTTTTTCAGCAATGCAGTACAAGTTCAAACAACCATATCACACTTCGAGACTACAAGTCAAAAAAATGTACCACATAAACTGCAACTTAAAAAGGTGATACCAACATTAAGGCTCACACCAATTAACGCTTCCATTACAAAAATCTCCTTTATTTGTGCTAGCAATTCACGAAAACTTCACCAAATTTAACATACCCATCGCGCCTGTTTGCATTTCTATTTATACTTTTTGTTAATTAATCTAATGAGTTCTACACTGACTTTACTCGAATTGGAAAGGGATGGGGATATGTACTTTCTGTAGAGTGAGCGAGATAGCAGACCAGGTCGGAGGTGAAAAAGCAGTTATGTTTGTACTATTAAGAGTTTTAACGTATATTTTGAGATTTTTAAAATGTTTATGTTTTGTTCTTTCAAAATGTGGTTTAGTTTATTGATCTATTCGTACATAACATGCAATGTGAGCAGTCGCTAAATAAACATATTGTGGATTTTTCAAAAAATAATAAAATTTGGTAATCAGTAGAAGAACTTTTTTGTTTTCGCGTTTCTTATTTAGAGTACCACATAATAAATTCAGATATTGCGGATGACAATTATGATGCTTCAAGTACATCACGCGTGCTCTATGAATTGTAAGGTCATGGATTCAATTTCCTATTCTAAAAATAACTTCATGTTTCAGTTGAGACAATCGCGTATTTGTGCCCAGCATGACACCAAACTCGTTACCTACTTGACTACCGGTAGCAGTACTCATGCCAACCCTCTTCTTGGTATAAGCGCGATTATACATACATACGGATAATCTTCACTCATTCAATTCTAAAACCCAGTTCATCGAAACCAGAATATCCCCAAACAGTTCGTTATCAATTATTCCTTCCCTATTTATTCCTAAATTAACGCAAACAAACATTGATCTAAATTGAAAAGGAGGAATTAACAAGACAAGTACATCCCAAATTCGGCTAAAAGCGTATTGAGCCCAATACAGTTAACGAAATTAAAGAATTTCCACGGAAAAACACTCGCCGGAGATGTCCATTGGTGAAATTTGTTTCGTAAGTTTTTCAATTGAAAGTGAAGTGGGGTTTTTCGTATTAACTTCAAATCAACGCTCAATTCATAAAGTGGCTGAGACACGGGGTTGTTCGACTACGGTATATTTTATTTGGTCTTTTATATTTTCTCTAATATATTTTATAGGTGGAAATTAAACAAATCATTTTTAAACTTAGAACATAGTACATGCATAAACATTACGCCTTTTCCCCAAAAAGGGGAAGGCAGAAATGCAACCATAACACGCGTATTTCGCCTGTGTGTTCCATCTCTAGATGACATAAAGGGCGAGCCTATTGCCATATCGCCACATTCCAAACTCTGGGCTGATAATGAATAGAAAAATCGAATATCACTTCGCTCGACTCGGGATTAGAATTTAGTAAGAGTAAAATAAATGACATAGTAGTATAGATATAAAAAATATATGGGATATTTAAATTTCACTATTCTTCTTCACTCTTTCAAACCTCAATTTTCAAAAGCTAAAAAGAATAGGTATTGTGGACTAACGTATGTATTAATATTCTTTCAAGGAGACCTTGCTTTATCTTAAAGCATCCGCCACCCAATCCATTTATTTGAAGTGGTATTTATTTGTAGTGCCTCTCCATCACATGAAAGTTGGCAGTCAGCTCAGCATACTGTCCCTTGTCTCATGCGAGGTGAAATAGTTAATTAAATAATTAATAGTTAATTTATTTGAAAAGTCTTACATGAAAAATGTATTTTTAAAAATCCCATACTCGTTTTTAAATGTCAGAAAACAATATTATTTCCTATTCCATATATTTTAGTACAAATGCGGATGGGTACAAACGAAACATTTTCCAATTGACACCGTGCCCCTCTGTAATGACAGGGTGGGCACCCCTGATTGAGAAGTGGAAGCGATTTCACCCCCCACGGGGTGGCGAGGGTAAGGTTTTTCTATTTTTTCATACACATTCAGGGCGGTTGATAAATCGCGGGGTTGCTTTGCTATTTTTCTCTATCCCTTATTAACGAAGAATATTGCACTTGATTTTTCAACTTTTGTATCAACTTTCCGCTCTTTTGTTGGAACAGTTACTAGTTACGACAATTTTGTTTCACTAAATATCGTCTTTCTATTATTAGATTTTCTAGATTTTCTTTACTTAACGCAATGTGATAACTCTGATGAGTAATGACTGGATAAATAATTTGGAAATTTATTGACTCTACCTTATTTATTACGTTGTTTTATTACTGTCGTACATACATACATACACTCACGCCTTTTGCCCAGAAAGGGCAGGCAGAGGTGCTACAAAAACACCCACATATAACCTGGTATATTCTGTCCCACGATGTGATAGTCTATCGCCTTATCGTCATATCATATTGGTGTTGTGACAATCTATAATAGCTATAAACTGTAAAAAAAAAATCCTCAGATGATATTTTTTATAATAGATTGTAAAACCATGATACACTTGTGCAAAATGTAATATATCCTCTGTTCCATAACTTGTGGAAATTAAATCATCTTACAAGCCCAAAGTTCAATGAAACATTTTGTACTCACAATGTACGAAAACCTGCCACATTGACGGCAATTTGCAACATTTCCCGGTGGCAAGCAACAAAGTTCCCTCACTGCCGAGCCTTTAATTTCAAACGACTTAATTGTACATCAAAACGTATATAAGTAATTCATAGGGCGCTCTTAAATACGGCCAAATCATTTTCACAAGGTCCGCACAAAGTGAATCCTTAATAGGGTACTTGAGGCTGACTGACAAATACCCCTTTATTTTAATAAAGAGAAATTTCATTAGAGCTGTCCTCTTTCGGTGCTTTGAGATGGTTTGGAGCATACATTACGATGGAGTCTGTGGGAGGTAGGCAGAGATAAAATATTCTTTACTTTTTCAATAAAAATGTGATTTAAATGGTAGAGCCATGCGTTGGTCATTCTGGATTATACATGTTAGCTCGACCAAAATAGTATTGTTATCTCAATTATGAATATCATAAATTGTAACCGATGGGACTCCACTGCTAAGCACATGCCTTCCCAAAAAAATCCCAAGGTAAATGACAGTGTGAGTTTAGCGATTTCTTTCGGCAACTTGGTGTAAACTGCCGTCAAGATTTGTTAACTAATGATTTTCGCCATATTGTTAGCCGGAAATTGATAATACAAGTCAAGTATTGCGTTCATGGGTGGATAATTAAAAGAGTTTATTCCCTATAAAAAAACTGATGATGGTAAAAAACAACCTGACAAAGTGATATTGGATTTTCTTATTAATTATCAGCTCGGTGTCAGTAATTTGTGCTCAATATCACGTGATGGGACGGAAATACAAGGCAAAACGTGAATGTCCTAGTTGCACCTCTACCTAACACTTCTGGGAAAAAGCCCTGAGTTTTATGTACCTATGTAAATTTTGATTTACTAAAGCCCGATTCTTCTAAATAAACTTCCACTTCTAGAAAAGCCCTATAACGTTCAACACTGGGCGTATACATCCTTATATATTATTTATTTATATTACTATTTCCATAATTCGCTCCCTTCCTCCCAAGGCTTTATTTGCCTCAAGATAAATATGATAAAACAATTTACACTCCAAATCTGTTCGCCACTCGCCACGGCAGGGTAAACACACCCAACAACGGCACAAGGGCGCAGTCCGCGTCTCCACCGCGCTATCTTATTGCGGCGTGTATTGCAACACAAATAAACATCGACACCTAGATGTTTGGACACATTTCTCTCGTGTCGTCTCCACTAAGTCTTGTGTCAATATTTGGAGCGTTCACCTCATTCCTTGTAGGCTGGGAGGAGGATTTAATTTGTGTTTGCTCGATTTTATACTTTATATTTAAAAGGACAGGGTTTGTTTTTGGTTCAGAGTGGGTAGAGTCAATAATAATATATGTGAGCGTTTCAAATTGTGTTTGTTTAAACGAATTAAGAGTTTATGTAGATATATCACGGGGTTGTGAATACCATTATGATGTGAGATTTTAAGTAACGTACATTATTGATATACATACATATATGTTTAAAACATCCTAAACACATCTTATAATTTCAAAACAAAATGAAAATCATAGTTATTTTCTTTATCAGACGATAAACGTCCCACTGCAGGGCACGGGCTTCTTCTATTATCGAAAGTAGGATTGAAAGTGCTTAGGCCATATAGTTATGATGCATATTTTTGAACCCACATTCAGTTATACTTATTGCACCATTGTTATCAGAAACTAAAACATCGCTACAATCTCATAACAAGTCGGAATACAATATATTAGTCTGTATGTCTCTGTATCAGCCCAGATACGTCCCACTGCAGGGCACGGGCGTACTCTACAATTGACAATACGATTGAGAGTGGTTAGGCCATATAGTCTATATTAGTATTCACAAAAAAAATCTTCAATTCAAATTCGAACCCACAGCATCACAGTCTTCACTCTAATCACCTACACCCCAAAGTTTCTAATTACTTCATACAAAAACTTTTTGTACAAAGTACAGCAAATAACAACGATATAGTGAGTAAAAGTTTTCACGGTACCTGCCCACCCGTCTATTGTCTTCAAACTATTAAGATGATGTATTAAGATTAAATTTTAAATCGTTGTTAATGATTCTTTCTTCGGTAATTTATGATTACACTTTAATTAAGCGCCCCGTTTTGTTAATAATTTAACGTGCTTTAAGGCGTCTGGGTTTGTGATTAATCTGCGAAAATGTTGTGCTAAGTGTTTTAGCTACACTTATCTTAGATATAAGTACTTGGATTTGTGGAAAAAGACTTATATTTGTTTATTAATTTTGCAATACACAAGTTTAGCAAAATATGCTTTAATATTGAGGCAGATATCTTGAAAAAAAAGATTTTCTTTGAACCTTACATAAAATTTAGGAGTTACTCTAGGAATTGAACCCAGAAAATTATGTTTTACAACTCACAACCCATATATACGGCCTTAGGACCAATGAGACGAATATCTTTCAACTTAAACATATAAATGCATATTTAGACAAGGGATTTTACTCATAGCAATCATAACTAATAGCTGCTATTAGTTAAAGCAACCTGCGAACTGTTCCATTTAACTTCCATAAAAAATCGACCTCACACATAGTTGCAACTACCACACCATAAAGTATATTGGTAGTATTACCTGCATTGGCGATACCGCGTCATAGACCCATGGCAAGTGTGACGCAATTATCCAGTCATTAGGGAACATTTGATGCGATCGTTCCCGCAGGGGGCAGGCGACGTCATCAAACACCCCCCACTTAACTGGCGCCCGACATGGAAACAAGCGAAGTTGGGTTAGGAAGATGCAGAATTGGCAGGGAGAGGTTAAAAAATAAATAAACTTACATCAATGCCTATAGAAGAAAGTACAGAAAAAGTCGCGGCTTATGTTACATCAGGCACAAACTTAACTTTTCATCCAATCAGAGTAGATTTTTCAGTCTTTCAAAATTGCATAGCACACAGGAATGGAAAACAGAACCTTACTGTTCACAGCTTATACTACTAGAACACCTGCTAGACCTGCTGTGCTACTAGAACACCGGTTTGCAGAAATAAATATGAGTTATTATAATTAAAAAGAAACTCTCAATCGCACTCTCGATTGCATAGTAGGCCCGTGCCCTGTGGGACGTTTATGAACGGATACAGCTGATATAGAATTGAAAATAACATCTCCAAATCTCACAAGATTTTGGGATAAAGAGAGAAAACTTTTACAAGCCAGGATAGTCCAAAACTGAAAGCAGCCATTTCTAACGTCAAATCATTGTGAAGTCTAACAGTAAGCACCCAGTGACCTCACATACAAAATAGTTGTAGTTGCACGATGAACGACACGGTCGCACTAGTGTTAACCCCGGCCTCGCCCGCACTACAGCCGCACGCACCGTGAACTTCGTAGTTCAGTACACAATTTTAATTAATACGCTTTTCGAATTGAAATGCACGGTGCAGGTAAGATCAGTATGGTTGATCGTTTTACCATTTTTTACAATAAGTATGAGAGAATAGATGACCTTGCTGTACAAATATCATCATCATCATCATATCAGCCACAGGAAGTCCACTGCTGAACATAGGCCTCCCCCAATGATCTCCACAATGACCTGTTGGAAGCGGCCTGCATCCAGCGACTTCCTGCGACCTTAGTCAGATCGTCCGTCCACCTTGTAGGCGGGCGTCCGACACTTCGCTTGCCTGTACGTGGCCTCCACTCGAGAACCTTTCGGCCCCAACGGCCATCGGTTCTACGAGCTATGTGCCCGGCCCATTGCCACTTCAACTTGCCAATCCTATGGGCTATGTCGGTAACCTTGGTTCTCCTACGGATCTCCTCATTTCTGATTCGATCTCGTAGGGAAACACCGAGCATAGCCCGCTCCATGGCTCGTTGAGTGACTTTGAGCCTTTTAATGAGGCCCACAGTGAGAGGCCACGTCTCGGTGCCGTATGTCATCACTGGTAACACACAACTATCGAAGACTTTCGATACAAATATAGGTAGTAATAATTATTTCCGCTTTATTCATACAAAGTTTTAAAACTTATTTTACTCATCGTAAATTTAATTTTTTTCGCTTAAACTGAAACTCAAAAGCAGTGTGAAAGAGACTAAAAAAGTCTTTAAAAGTGTCTATGAACAAAGGCTACAAATAACCCAGGGATCTAGTTAATGAATGAAATAATATGAAAATCGAATGTAGAAAGATGACAAAGAAATAATTGAGTTCTGCCATCGACCCAACAAAATGCAATAGCAAAGATGTTTTACGGATCGGTTGATTGCCATACAGATGGTATCATCTAGGTATACCTTTCCTCTTATAATATCGTTTTTTTTGTATCCACATAAAGGACTAATGATAACTGATGATAATTGCATATCTAGAAAGAAAATCAGTCGCAAAATAATAGTTATCTAGCATCGGCTACTTTGAAACCAATATACACAGACTCAAAACGAATCATCAGATACTTACAGGACTGCCCACGACGGATTTTCGTCCTTAGCTAGCATCAAAGCGTATGGGAAAATCGTACCACCGTGAAAACTAGTCTTAGGTACCAGGAAAGTTTTATAACTTCACCAAACAATTCCTTTCTCATTATACTACACGACTCAAAACCAGGCCAGTTTTATCAGTTTTTAAGATAATAACCGCACAAAGAGTACGGTTCAGTGAGTCAGACTCAACATTGATTATCGTTACTGGGGAGGCGGCAAAGTTCCTTCTGATTGAAATTACTCGTGCCCCTGGCTGTTTCTATTCAATTTTACCCGCCATATCTATTTGATAGATAAATAATAACTTTGTTTTGCGATATTTAATTATTATGGTTCGTTGATTATTATTGCGGTTGGAGTTTGGTGATATTGAGTTTGAAATTTCATTGTGGGTTATTGGAATTGGAATTTGAGCCTGCCGTCTTAAGGCTTCTCTTTTGATACAATATGTCCGACAAACCAAGACACAGGTTGATGCTAAGTGCTCACTGCCGCCTAAGAACCTCTACAACGCTTGGATCTTAGATAAATTTATGGTCCATCGACGAAGGAGAGGACGAGAAGGAAAAAAGATGGGGAGAGGAAAAGGGTATTGAGAATCAAGTATGTATGTATATATGTTATGGGCCAAGTGATTAATTTGACGTTATTCATAATGCCCGGGCAATATGAATAATGCCCAATACGAGCGGGCAATGTGATTATAAACAATAAATTTATCACATTGCGCGGGCATTATGAATAACGCTCAGTGCCTATTGGGCACAGTGATGTAAAGCGAATCGAAATCAAAACAATGAGCCGAAGTGGCATCGTGCGGCTATTGCAACGTCACGCACCTCCTTTGGTACTACTCCCATGAAAAGGTAACGCACCATTCCTGAGAAATATCAATTATAGTAACCTAACTTCAAAACAATTGTTGTCAATACAAATTTGCTTCTGCAACGTCTCCGGCGCTACGGGAAGTTCAGCCCCTTCGCCCTTGCGTAACAAAAGATAGGCACCCATGCTCACCTCCGCAGCTTCGGCTTTCTGGTCGCCTCTGGCGACCAGCCTTAGCCGCTACGGCTCGCACGGTTGCCTATCCTTCGTTACAGCGGGCGGGGGCTGCTCTCCCTCCGCGCCTCCGGCTTTTTATATACACTCTAGGGTCGGCAGCCAAAAGACTACGTGAAGTAGGGGTGTCCCGAGTCGGTTTTGGGGCACAGTCGACCTAACTGATCCATAAAGTGGGTACACTAATTTTCTTCTGAAGATAATTTTTCGGACGTTAAAAAACAACTAAACATAAGCAGATCAATTCCACCTTTCTAATTTATGGGTCTATCGCAGATGCGACAATGCGGCAGCGCACCACGTAAAAATTTACCTATTAATCACATTGCCCGATCATCATGTAGCCATGTTCATAATGCCCGAGCAATGTGATAAAAAGGCGAGTTTAGATTGTAATTAATCACTTGGCCCGATATGGCTTGGCATTATTCATACTGCCCGGGCATTATGAATACTGCTCGCATTAATCACTTGGCCAATAACATATATATCACTTACTAGGTGGAATTACTGGCAACCCTGTCACCCATACGGGCGTAGTTATTGACTACTATCCAACTAAACTAACAGGCACCGTTTGACGTTTCATATTTTTCAATTTAAAACATATTTAGACAAGCGTAACTCACACAATTTTTATTACGCTTGCCGTAAAGCCACAATTCCATGGTTTTAGGCGAAATGTTATTGAAATGGTGGAAGTTACGCCTGTACAAAGATGAAAAGTATGAAACGTCAAACAGTATCTGTTAGTTTAGTTGGATAGTAACAAGCATGTATAATGCATGTGTAATAAGATTGGTGACAATTGTAAAAGCCAAAAAGAAATAAATTTAAAATTGAGCGGTTCATAAGTCTTAGCTGTTTTACGACACAACAAAGTAACTAAAATGCACTAGTAAGTGCTAACCAAATAACAGTGCAGTACCATACAATTATGCCGGCCTGAGCAAGAAACTAGATTTACGATGAACCTTAACACAGTTGCTTTGGTCACTACGGCAGAATTTTATATTTGTCTAAAAATGACGCTACAGCGTGGCGAGTAAGAGGTAATCATCTCTCGTCGATTGAAATTAATATTAAGGAAATATTAGAATTTCTTTCAGTCTATTGTGAAATTGTATATTTCTATATACATTTTCGTAAATTTATTATTTTCGTGTATACATAAGTACTACCTACAAAATAAAAAAGATTTCAATAAAATGTCAACATCAATATTGCATGAATACCCATTGCAAACAATAAATGCCCATAGTTCATATGAGTGGAAAATTGTAACTGACCTTTTCTTTGTTAAAATGTTTTATTATTATAATGTATTAAACTAGTTTTCCTTAAGTTTTCCTTAATTAAAAAATAATTAAGACAGGTATGAAGGACCAAATTGTACCTCCGCCACACGCATACCTGCTTTTTTAATATACCTACTAATCTTTACTGCGCATAAAAAGAACAAAAAAACATACAATCGTTTACAAATAAAATTAAAAAGGACAGTTGGCGGTTGGATAGTCGTGTCAGTACTGATTTTTTTTTATTGCTATAATTGGCGAGACGAGCGTGCCGTTCGCCTGATGGTAAGCGACACGACCGCTCATGAACAGTAGCAAAACCAAACAACACCTTAAATTACAAAGCAATGCTTGGCATTCCACTGCGTTCGCCATCCTGAGACATAAGATGTTAAGTCTCAATATGTCCAGTAGTTACTCTGGCTACAATGCCCTTCAACCCTTCAATGAATCTTGATGTTGAACACTTTAATGGATTCAATAATTTATTTTTAATTTTTCAATATAAAACAGGAAGACTAAAGTTGCCTTACTGCCCCCCCTATATTTTGTAGAACAGCGTTTTGTTCTTCTCGTTCAAAGCCATCATTATGAGCTGATGATTGCCTGATTTACATTTAATCACCCCATAAGTTTGCGTATATCGTAGTATGTAAATATACAGCATTATTTACAAACTATAAGCGCGATATTTACATAATAAGTAGGCTATAAGTCTTCTTTAGTAGAAAATATTTGTACTTCAGTTGGTTGAAGTTTTATCACTGATGTTGTGGATTCCGATTCAGAAAATGTGAATTAGTATCTTAGGCAATATTGTATATTATTAGTTATGCAATTAGTCTTAGCTGTTTCTACTCAGCAATAGAAGCCGTTTTTAAGCTACAAAACATATTATCACTGATGTGAAAAAAAATCAATAAACTTATGTCTTTTTTATATATACATACATATGTACATAATCGTTACATCACGCCGGTAGGCCATAAGGGTAGGCAGAGTCCATAGACCGCCACTTTGCTCGATCCTGACGACTTGGCCTCAGCTTTGTAATCCTACCGTAGTACAACAACGCCACTAAGGCAGGCAGTAATTTTCTAAATATTTATTTAATAATATTTAAGCACGTATTTAATTTTCTCGTAAGTCCATATTCTTTCAAACTTTTGATATGCAATAAATAATTTAATATTCTGATCTAAAGCGACTAACTCCACCCTATACAATTTTAATTTAAAACTCAGCTAAATTAAATAATTTCACCCTTCGATTGTTCACAGCGGATCCTGACAAATCATTAGTAATTACCTCTTTATTTGATCAAGTTTTTTTCTGCGTGAAGCCGGAAGGGACGAGTCCGCCAACGAATTATTTCAAGCCCCCAGTACGAATTAAACGCCAAACAAGGTTCGTGTTTAACGAAGCGAACTCCTATTTTGGTAATGGATTTACATTTTTAAATTATCTGGGAATGGCAGCGAAGATGTTGGACAGCTTGCTCATTAAATTGTTGGGAGGTTTGCTGACAATATCTAAGTATGTTTTTTAGTTATACAAGAATAGGTACTATTATGTATTGAGTCTTCGTGGCGCAGTGTAAAACGTGAGGCCCTGGGTTCGATCCCCTCACCGAGACAAATATTTGTATGAAACACAAGACTCGATAGTAATGTGGGCTCAGGACTATGTAATTAATTGTTGGGTGTATTCAGTTATTTATTTGACAATCATGTACACTGAAATAATTGTAAAATACTATAAAATTCAATTCAAAAGTAATTCTAAGAACTACTCATAATAGTAGCTACGCTTTAAAACATTTGATATTTTTGAAATTCCTTTTTACAATAAAATTACATATCGTCGAGCTCTTCTACTACAGAATAATATTAAATGCAAAAGAGACTTACACAACACATGCAAAATCATAAATTCCAACTACCCAATGCCTCGAAAAATAAAAACGAAATAAATTATTAACACAAAATTAATCAATTACAAATCCCAATAAACAATACATAATAACATTCAAAGCTTCTAATAAAACACATCCATATAATCGAACATTGAGACACGTACATTGCGCGCGGCAGGTAATTAGCGCCTCGACTCGCGCTCCGGGCGTCTCTGTTGCCGGCACATTTCAACTGCTACCCTACAACGTCTTGCCGTGATGCTGTATCATGGGTTAGAATGTTGGCATTAGATTTCATGTACAGGAGTTGTAGTGACGGCTGTAAGGGAGAGATAGCCTATGTAATAATTTATCTAAATTGTAAAAAAAAATAATCTATGATAGATGTGTATTCAGATGGGTACTTAAAAATACAGTTAACTGGACAAATACAAAAAACCGAAAAAAATACTCATTATTTTTGAGGTGACGTTTTGAGTATGGATTTCAAATGTATTTTATGTTTAACAGTCAGTTTTTCATTACTGGCCATTATCTCATCTAAAAATGTCGACCTGTTGGAAGCAATTTGCATCCATCCGGGGTTTAGTATCCCAAGACGTTCAAAAAATACTAAAATATAGTCCCCATAATATAAAAAAAATTAAACTATTTATCGCAGCTCCGGTCATTTCGCGCGCCATCCACATTTTTCAAATTCTATTTGATGTAGTCATTTTCACAAGGCGCCCTTTCATGTTATCGTTGCGTTCACAAATTGGAACTCGCAAAAGGGGAACTGGGCTTAATACCCAATAAATTATGAAGGAATTGTCGCCGGCCTTATTGTGAGGGAAAAACATTTTTATTAATAAATTTATTTACATTTCAAACATTTCGGGATTGAATCGGAGTTATGATTTGAATTTTATTGAACGGGAGCTGCGTAAGTAGGGTGTAAATTGATTTCTTAAAAATATATTGTTAGATATTAAGATGTATTACTGTAGAAGCTATAACATGAAAAGCACGTGAACATGTACGTGGATTCTACCGCACTGCCCACATGGTTTTCATATTCATCATCATCATGTCAGCCACAGAAAGTCCACTCCTGAACAGAGGCCTCCCCCAAGGATCTCCACATCGACCTGTTGGAAGCGGCCGGCATCCAGCGACTTCTTGCAACCTTAGCCATGTCGTCTGTACACCCTGTAGGCGGGCATCGGACATTTCGCTTGCGTGTACGTCATATTAAGATCAAAAAACGGTTGTATCGCTCACCATCAAAATGGCAAGCTTGTCTCGCCATTCATAGCAATAAAAAAATTACAAAACTCTTACAAACTTCTCATCCAATATTGGCTGCATCCTACCTCAACATATCTATAAACTAAAGATCCCCATCTTAACTGCAAAAACTACAAATAAACTATTCGATTTTATGTGACAGTTAACACCAGAACTTCCCAATCTTTTTTGGATAACAGCCAAAATTTAAGCGATTTCTAGCACATCTTTTATCCACTTGGAAGACCGTTCTTTGGTCGATTTCGACGGCTCATTGCGTTAACTTCGACTTTCCTGATAAGGTTAGCGCCAGACAGACGGTTAGTCATGTGTTACTAACTACAGTTTAGAGTTTGGTTATAAATAATCTTAGTAATTGGCTTTGGTATCGAACATTTGCATAATGCAAACTTCCTTCTAGTAACTATGAACCGAGATTTTGGTATTTCAAATATTAGTTTGAGTTCCATTGCACAGATCTATATGGAAAATATTGTCTATTATAATCTCATCATCATCAATAAGTATCAGCAATGATCTGTTGGAAAATATATGCATTCAGCGAAACCTTGTGATCCTTTCCAAGGCTTTTGTTATTTTTGGAAGGGCCAATGTAGCCCCTCTTCGAGCACTTTGTTATAAACTTTTATAAACAGCTGTTTTACCATGATATATAAAACTGAAGCATTTCACACAAGTGAAATATTAAATATTTGAATTTTAAAAAATGTAATTAAAAAGATCTTCACATTGACCCATTGGAAGTCTAGGGACTTCTTGCAACTTAAATTTGATTTAAACGTACATATTTAAAAAATACATAGCCATTACACTGCCGTAGGGTTAAAGCAGATTGACAAAAATGATAAAGTCAATACAAACAAGAATCCATACTTGTAACAAATTTATCATCCTCTATACATCATAACATATAATTCCAGAGGTGTTCTACTAAACCACCTCACATATTCCAGCGGTCACCAACCAATAGCAATCTTTTAAGAACCCCTGGCTCATGCCTAACGCTTTCACGCGTAGTTAAACACATAACAAGCAAAATAGTCAAGTGTTAATACGAGGTATAAAAAACTTTATACCGACGTTCATGGTCTAATTAAGTGGCACACTCATTATCCTGAGCTATTTCAACGCATACGGCGTAAATCGATCCGAACGTGAGTTAACCCTCTAACGCGAGGTGCTGGGTATGAAATACCGGTTGTGGGAGAAATGGTTCCGCAGAAGAATCATAGTAAAAAAAATGATGTTACTTTTTTCAATGAATGGCGAGACAAGCATGCCGTTCACCAAAGTGCATGAGCGTTCATGAACTGTGCTGTACAAAGCAATGCTTGGCCATCCACTGCGCTCGCCATTCTGAAACCTAAGATGTTAAGTCTCAATATATCCAGTAGTTATTCAGGCTACAATGTCCTTCACACTGAAGCACAACAGTGCATTTACACTGCTGTTTGCAAGAGAAATAAATATTGCGGTGGTACCTACCCGGGCGGCTTCTCACATATGAGAGACCTACCACCAGTAAAGTTATGCTTGTGTGCGCAAATGTCGCGTTTGTAGTTCAACCCAAGGATATAAGGTTGAAGCAAGGTTGGCATTATTATGTCCGTGGAAGAGTTGTGTAGTGTAATATCAATAAAGTCGTTAGGACTCCACTACACTTATTATAGTATGTATCCTAAAAAAAAAAAATATGGGGGGTCAATTAAATTATGTAACATTTATTAATGGTATCTTAAATTACGCGTGAATTTTGATTAAATATATAATTCAATATGAATGGCTTTGATACACTTTCAGAACCAACTTTTTTTTAACTTACATACTACATTTTCAGAATGCGTTATCATCTCTCTTATTTCACAAACCAATCACGCAATTAATTACTTTCAGTCCTTGAATACTCAAAGGTCACCATAAACCGCTAAGCCGAACAAAAGCAACCTAAACAAAGGAACAAATCTTTTCAGACTCCCGAAAGTCAATCACTGGTCCAAATTAATCCGCAACATGTGCGACGCGTAACAATACGAATTACTTCCATACAAAACAATCGCAGAAGGAAAACTCTGTAATACTCATTTAATGATGTTTCTTCCTAATTAACTAAGTTCCCGAAGGAACCCTAAAACCGTGGGCGGGGTGGCGTGACCCGAGCAATTAATTCCAAAAAATAAAACTACACCACATTTACCTAATTATGAATGCAGTATAGTATGGCTTGATATGTCTGCCGTGAAATGTTAATAAGTATGTGATAACAAGCTGAATTATTCAATTTGATGGAAATAAGGAGAATAAACAATCTCCGGTCTAGTGGCAGCGTGTTTGGGATGTTAATCGTCACGCCTTTGGTTCGATTCTGATTTCGAAAAAACTATTTTGTGTGAATTTTAGGTTTGGAAACTGTCTCATATGAAAATGAAAAAAATAATTTATTGAAGCCATTAAAATGTTCAACATCATTTAGATTCAGTCATTTTTTTTATCTACCACCCGGTTCGGAAAGCGGTTTTCACTAGAGAAGAATGGGCAAGAAACTCTAGTGTTGCTCTTTTCAAAACCAGTTTACAATGTAGTGAATTATTACAAAATGTACAAGTTGGTTTAAATCATAGCAGTTTAATAATAATTTATTGTAAATTTACAATAAATATTTTTGACACGAATATTATTATATTATAATTACTATGGCTGAGTGAAGCGAAGTCGCCCAGAACGAAGAATCAGTATACTCTTTTTCGCCCAAGTGGTGAATAATTGCGAAAGTCTTATGTAATCCATCAATCAATCCGTTACAATGTAAGCAAATCGGATAGACCAGTCTACGCAAGCAGCACCCGTTCACGAGTATGACGCATGTGCCAGCCATCGGCCTCCTCAACCATGTTACAGGGAAGTGACCGACCGTATGTTGCTGCTACTGGTATTTGTACTTTCAGATATAGAAAAATTGGTGACATCTCAGTGGTACTAGTAACACAATTACCTGTCACTTCAAGGATTAAACTAAAAGTTTATTTAAGTGTTACATAATCCTGACCTCACACCAGGAAACCAAGTCATTTGTCGTTGATATCACGAAATACGTAGTTTTGATCTCACAAAACTAAACCCAATACAAAATATTATAGAGTACAAGAACATAAAAGTGTTAGCGCAGGGATCGAAACCGTACCTTCTAATTTCACAATATACTGATCTTTTTGTACCCCATATGTATAAAAAGTTCGTGTAATAGCTATACAAATGTTAATTTTATCTGCCTAATTTATATGACATTTTAAAATATACAGATTAACTTCCTGTAATTATAATTAACGCTATTTTACACTCCAACCTGCTACTGCAGGGGTTTAAACGAAGCGTGGACATGAACAATTAGCCGGTAAATACTTATCTGATATATGGTCTAAAATATAGATTTATGTAAATAATGTATATATTTCCTTGAATAGCATTTTATTTACTATAATTTGTTATAAATAATTAATAAAACAACTACGAAAAGCTTAAACTAACTAACTAATTTATAAAATAATATAACTGATAATTTTGTAAATAATGAATAAGTATATATTGACTTGTCATAAGAGCTATATATAATTGCCTAAATTATCAATAAACTAATTACATTTCATTTCAATTCATTTATATAATATGTGAACATAATAAAATACTGGTATCAAATTTAGGACATATTTTTATTGTTGCCAAAAAGGTACGTCATAAAATATTTCCAATGGAAAGTTCAAATGCGCTCATCTTTCACTTTCTCTGATTGAATATAAGTATAGCAGCAATTTTTGCATTTTAAAATCAATTGATCCATGTGATTTTAATATCTTCATATTAATGAACTCACTTACTCTGGTTTACAAATAAATAAATAATAAATAACACCCCAACAGTCACATACATAGTCCTGACCCCACATTAGGATCGAGTCTTGTGTCGTGGGTATCAGGAACTACGAGAGACTTTTTAGTCTCACAAACATCCAGACCCGGAAGAAATATTTGTGGGCCACACAAACATTTCTCTAGGTGCGGGGATCGAACCCGCGGCCTCTCGTTTCACTAGCGGCGTCTAACTAACTGCGCCACGGAGGCTGTCTAAAATAACAATAGTATATAAACCCACCATCTAACATTTACTTAAGGTACGAAATATCACACCCAAAAGCGGTTCCCTCCATACAAAGAAAAGATCACATTAGGATACCCGTAAAAATATCACATAATCTTAAACAGTAGCATTTACCATAAAACGACACACGATGTCCACATTAAGTATCGTTGATAAACTAAATTCCCAGTAATAAAAACAAAGTGCCACAAATGACCCCATATCAGTGCGTAGGGTTAAAACGTCGGGGCGGCGTTCGTTTTTGTTAGTTATAATTTTTTACCAAAGTCGGCACGTTGATTGATGTTATGTTTTCACTTTGTCGGCGAATAATTAAATAGTTCTCGATGGGAAGGTGTTCTTGCGCTGTTAAGGCGGCGTTAAACAGTCAGTTTTATGGTTTCAATTGAATGTAAGTTATTGAATGTTATTTGCTTGTTGATTTTGGGATAATTTTGATGTTAAGTGTTTTCGCGATAAACAAACTATTTTTATGGCCTCTGTAGCGTGTTCTAGTCAATTACCGTCTTTTTCAATAGTTGATCTGTGTGCTCCTGTATAATACTGTTACTACCTGCTTATATAGATGAACAAGAAGCATGTGTGATATTAAGCAATCACCAATACTCATGAATTATGGCAATGCCAGGACAGGTTGCCTTTCTTCTGATTAATCTATGTAATCTTCTTTCGAAGAAGAATAAGAGGAATCAGACATAGCACCCGACCAATTGTAAAATGGGAGCTCTTGCGACAAGGGAAAAATATCGACTGTTTTTGAGGTGTTCTGATTATCTTCTGCTGTGGTTTCCATTCTAAGGCCATACTTAATATAATTCATGTTTTTAATATACATAGATATAAAGACCCTTTATTAATTTACATTTTGTTACTATATTAACAAACAACCGAATCAGTCAATCAACCGGGTGGTGACAGGCTAGACAAAAATGGTGTCATATGGTCCCTCGTGACCAAAACGCTAAGAGCTACTGACCTAAAGCTTCTGGTCAATCCAAGAGGTATATCAAAGATGGACTCTTTTAAAATCAATATAAATATTGCTGAAGCAACAATATTGACGCCTTAACAACTTATGTTAATTCGTCATAGCGGGCGACGGCGGTCGGCCAAAAACAACGTTTGCACCACAAACGAGATTCAATTTACAGTTTGTTTCATTAATTTGACGCGACAACAATTGCCTTATTTTTATTATTATCAAGGTGACACACCAGATGCAGCGACAGGGAATATTTTAATTAGTCGTGTAGTATCATAATTTATCTTTGTTCGGTTTTTTTACCGACTTAGCCCTTAGGATGAGTAAGTTTAAGTGGAAATGGGCTGAACACATAGCACGTGGAACTGATGGCCGCTGGGGCCGAAAGGTTTTGGAGTGGGGATCACGTATATACAAGCAAGCGAAGTGTGTACTTGGCGATCTATGAGGGAGCCCTATGTTCAGTAGAGGACGTCCCCTGGCTGAAGAGAGAGAGAGATCATAATTAAATACTAAGGACGGGCCAAGAATGTTGTCCTTGGTACATTCCGTTTCGACAAAAGTTAACAATATTTTAGTGATCGCTACAACTTTATAAGCATTGTATATATTTTATCACGGCAGTATTTTTTCTTATAAATTACGTACTCATTGTAATTTCTATTATTATTGCAAAACATAAACCTTTTCGGATATTGGCATACTCATTTACACCATAATTTTACTAACGCATGTTAAGCTCCTCAATTAGTAAAACTTACCAAAAGTAAACACAAGATTTAATAATACACGTACACATAAACATATTAATTACACCTCCATTAAAACAACATCAAAGTTTGAATTAAGAGCCATGAAAAAACCACATTAGCACTTCGTGTCCACCTGCTTACAATAACTTATTAAATTCAATTTATCTTGTATTATATCTTAAATGTAATAAAGATTTCACGGCACGTTATTTGTTAAGTGTAAGTTCGAATTATGTTAAAATACTTTCTAGATACCGGACAATATACCTATTAATTTCCCCTATTTGTCTTACTCCCTTATCCTACGTTACTAGCTTTAAGCTACTTTTATTTAATTTAATTAATTTGTACGATTAACACCACTTATATTAATTGCTTAAAATGAAAGTACTCAGTCAAGCTAGTATGTTCGCCCATTCATCCGCAAACAAATCAAATCAGAATTGATGTCTAAAGCATTAAGCACGGTTAATACCTGGTATTGAAGACAAGGCGCGGGATATCGTACGAGACCCTGGTACCGCAATCAACACATCTTTTTTGTTTTCATGGGATAGCGAGACGAGCATGTCATTTGTCTGATGGTAATGGACACAATCGCTCATGAACTGTAGCAAAACCAAACAACTCCTTGAATGACAAAGCAATCTCAGCCACAGAAAGTCCACTGCTGAACATAGGCCTCCTCCACATCGACCTTCTGGAAGCGGTAAATGGAATGTTGTGTTTCGAATTGAACTACTGGACATATTATTTAACATCTTATGTCTCAGAATGGTGAGCGCAGTGGAATGCCAAGCATTTCTTTGAAATGTGTTGTTTGGTTTACTTCTGTTTATGAGCGTTCGTATCGCTTACCATCAGGCGAATGGCATGCTCGTATAGCCATTCTGCACCGCTATCAAAATTCTACATATACTCATATTTGACCTGTTTTGTCAAATATTTAAAAGTAATATATACATACATAATCTTATGCCTTTTTTCCAGAAAGGGTAGGCGGATGACCATGAAACCCACGTCTCGCCTAGTGTGTACCGTCTCACGATATGATAGGGGGTTAACCTATTGTTATATCGGGCACAAATTCCTAGCACCGGTCTGGTACTGAATGGAAAAATCCAATATCACCTTGCCCGACCATTCGAATTCGAATCTGAGACCTCAGCGTAGTAATTCTGTCGTAGTATAACTGCGCCACTAACGCTATATAAAAAAGCAATAACAGTACTTTATTACAAACCTTAACAATACCTAGTCTATACCCAAAGGGCTTTAGAAAAATATAATCACCGGCCCCGACATCTGTCCCGAGAGAATGTTTAGTTGCCAATAAATAATTTTAATTCTCTCGCTCCGAAATAAATTTCAATTTTGCTCAAGTGCCTCCATAACTCCCAACACTTTATTACTTCACATTTTAATTTATTTACTAACTTCAACAAACAAAAAACGTTTCCAAAACAATTGAAACCTCTCATTCCACTTCTTTATATTGCTTTTTAGTTTTCAATCTACTTCCAAGCGTATTACGAAGGATGTAGAGTCGCTTTTTAATTGCCAGTACATCGTCGACTGGACACAATGTGACTTTCAAATAAAATAGGTTAATAGGCTTTTTAAAGCCGAAACTAAGCTCACGGTGTTTTTAACATACAGTTTGTAGGTCACAGATCATAATTGTAGACTGGTCGAGACATTAAACTCTGTTTTAAATACCTACAAAAGTTCCGTCTCTGCGAAGATTATTTTTATATTTTACGTAATGAGTACTTGTTACTAATCGGTAATCTTCACAAGGCTTTAAAAAAGTTTGATATCCTAAATGAGAGGACATAACTTTTAAATTATTTGAATTTTATCAAGTGCCCTAAACGTATTTAATAGTCTACGTCTATACCAATCATAAGGGATGCCTACGAAATAATGGGACTTCATGATAAATAGCAATGGAAATAAATATAATATGTTCTTTACAAGCAGTAGCAAAACTTTATTAAACAATTTCTCAAAAAACAAGATAAAATCATTGGAAAATTACAAATGTAATTGCAAATGTTAGATACGGCTATGAATGTTGTCAGTTTATCATCTTGACGCATCTCAAAAATATTTAATCTACAGTAGAAAAATGAAGGGCCTTATAATGTGGAGACATCACTTATAGCTTTCCGGACCTTATCTAAACACAGAAGCTTGTTGCTTTGTGTTTTAAACATATCTGATGTATAATATTGATGTGTAGTAAGGCGTTTAAATCGTGTAATACTTGGATAAAAAAAAAATTTGGTGATGAAAAATGGAACATCGTACGAAATAAGACATGCATGTGTGGAATACATAAAAAATATTTAATGAATTACTACTGATAAAATATATCTAAAACTTCTGTATCATTGATAACTTTTGGACATTTACGTATGAAAACTATTGGTATGTAAGTTTTTCTCCAGTTATCTCATTGATTAAACGCAATAATACGCTGTAGACGTCGATTATACTTGTGATATAACACTTGAATACATCTTAGATGAAATTCGTACATTCAAGGCCTAAAATAAAAGCATATAACAGTGCCCTACGAGATTAAAAATATTTTTTGCGCTACCTTTGTTAGTACCTGTAAAATCGGGAGTATCGAAACCCGAAACGCGAAACTAAATAAAGGGGAATAAATTTGTGTTAAAGAGTTTAAAGAGCGGTGCAGAATGCTTTGACAGCGTCCCGGCAAAAATGTGGGTGCATTTGATAAATACGATACGTCTACCGGGGATCATTAAGGACGTACGTGGTTCGACAAAAACCGTATCGGTGCACAAAGCCGAGAACCTTACAGCTCTCCGCTCTACAGGACCGCTAGCTCGTTGGCTAGGAGCTAGGGAGGTGGCTAACTGCAGGATGTTGTACTGTTACTGTATCAGCCCATACACGTTCCACTGCAGGGCACGGGCCTCCTCTACAATCGAGAATACGATTAAGAGTAATTAGGGCATATAGTCCATCACGCTGGCTTAGTGTAGTTTGCTATAATATGCAGGTTTCCTCGCGATGTTTTCCTACACCGTTAAATAGCGCGGTGGTTAACTATGAATACACACATGAATCCGAAGAAGGGTGCCTCGGGATTTGAACCCGCGATCACTGTGAATATTTTGAACATGAACGCGTCTGGTCCGTTTATCAACTGGCCACCACGCACTGTATGATGAGTACTAGATTACATAGTTCCGGAAAGGGAGTGTACAGCTCACTCATAGCTTAACGATTAAGTTTTCAATGAACATTTAGAACGTATAGGACGGTAGCTGCAATTCCGGTTAATCAAAACGGAACCTAAAGTAAAGAAAGAAATCTCAGTAAAAATAAGAAACTAATTGAATTTGCCTATTCCATTCTAGAAACATCCATTTACAGAAACCATTTTGAAAAAAAAAACATTTTTTTTTATTGCTATGAATGGCGAGACGAGCATGCCGATCGCCTCATAGTAAGCGATACGACCGCTCATGGACAGTAGCAAAACCAAACAACACCTTGAATTACAAAGCAATGCTTGGCATTCCACTGCGCTCGCCATCCTGAGACATAAGATGTTAAGTCTCAATATGTCCAGTAGTTACTCTGGCTACAATGTCCTTCAACCCGAAACACAACAATGCGTTTACAGTGCTGTTTGACGGGAGAAATAGACACTGCGGTGGTACCCACCCAGATGGCCTCTCACATATGAGAGACCTACCACCAGTAAAAGTTTGCCTATTGCATTCTAGAAACATCCATTTACAGAAACCATTTTGAAAAAAAAAAAACAGGTCAAAAAGCATTAATCTTTAGTGTCTTTGTGGCTAAATATTTAAAACGAGTGTTTCAAAACTGTTCTCATTAGATACGGTAAGCTTGAAATCCAAAAACATTACAGGTATGATTCTGTATTAAATTACATCCTTCTCAATACAATTCGTATCAAACCTAAAAGCTCAGGGATCACTAAGAAAGCATACAATTCCCCTCTACTTTCGGACAATCGCATGAGTCAATGAACTCAAGCTGGTCGGGTCAATTGTTTTGATCCCGATAAAAACAGGTATTACACAATACCGCGGTAAGCACCCAAAACATTATGCATGGACCGGGTTGAAACGTTACATGGAGCAAACTTGAATGATTTGATAGTACAGTTATTATAAACCACAATACTTCAAATAATAATGTGTTGTTTGAAATTTCAAGACTTCTTTTGAATGCAATAGCACCTAAAAGTCATATGGATTAGACTTAATAATAAGACGGAAGAATGTCTTTTTAAAGGCAGGCGACCACATATTTCATTTTCATCGTACGGATCGCACGAATCGATGAATTTCTATATAAGCAATATACGATCCGTTGGATGTGATGTGTCCGATACTTACGATCCGAATATGTGGACGCCTGGTTAATATATAAGATTGGTAACATTGATCTTAAGCATCTAAGTAGAATTAGAGGCGTTACGCATATTTTTAGAAGTAGCATGGAATGAGTGGTGACGGTAAATGAAAATATTAATTATTATCTATTGTTTGTATATCACAAAATAAACAAAACTTAAATATTAGGCTAGCTTTACCAATTTTGGATTAATTTCTAAGTTTAAGTCAATAATGCTATGTTGTTTTAGGTAAATTAATATCCAACGTTTTATCAACATCTCAGCCTCAGGTAGTCCATTCCTGAGCATAGGCCTTCCCCAAGGATCTTCATAGCGACCTGTTGGAAGCGGCCTACATCCAGCGACTTTCTGCAACATTAGCCAGGTCGTCTGAACCAAATCCAAACTTTTTTAACATCATGTATACGTATCGTGGCAAAACCCAATATTAAGAAAATATCTTAAACCTAACTCTTATAGTAATACCACTAGCTCCTACACAGCCTCCAGGCGCACTATAATAAGACATTCTTCGCAATAATTGGCTACATCTAGATATGTGACTGTATCTAGGATCCTTTTCAGACTGGCACGACAAAATGACTGCAGTTCACCTGGTGGTTACTGCGATGTAGATAACGTATCCGATGACTAGAAATTTATCTCTCCAATCGAAATGATTTTGCCCGCCATTATCGCTTTTAAATGCGTTGAAGTTTAGATTGAAATGATTGTGTCGATCTGCCTAATTTTAGGGTGAAACCGGAATACACCACAATTGCTTAAGTCCCACGGAGGCTGTTCGGTATGTTATTGAAATACCACAATAGAAATATTTTACTACAAGTAATCTTTCAAAAGATCTTTTGCATTGATCAATACTCCTACACCATCAAAAAAATTACAGCTATGTCGATAATCAAATCAATTACAAAAATCAAAATCAGAATCAAAATATTCTTTATTCAAATAGTCTTTCACAATATCTTTTCAATCGTTAATTTCTGCTACCCCCGCTTCGGAACGTGTTAGCTCTGAAGACGAAACGGCGCCAGAAACTCCCTTAGCAACATGAATTGTCGTCTTATTTACTTTTCCTTTCCTGTCATTCAAAAGATAAACCTGGCTGTCAAGCTACAAAGTTTCCTTTCTCTTTCTTGCCAAAAGATAAAGTCCCAGGCCATCCTAGTGGGCTCCTAGACCGCGCCATGGCCCGGCCGCCCGGGGCCTGCGTATAATAACGCGTCCGTTAACATGCACCGCGCAGCGTCGATAATTGGAAACGCATGTATGTACTTATGGCCTTGGGGACTCCAGTGTCCAGCGAAACGTGTGGCGAGAGACGGGAATTTGGGGAGTTTTCTGCAGTTTCCGGGTTGGTTAGTGGATGTTGGGTCATATTGTTGGGTGATTGAGTGCTGGTGTTAGTGTGTTAGTAAATAAATAAATACACCCAAAAGTCACATACATGGTATTGGACTATATGGCCTAACCCATCTCGATCGTAGTCGTGATTGTAGAGGAGGCTCGTGCCCTCCAGTCTGACGTGTATGGGCTAATACAGTACAGTCACATACATAGTTCTGACCCAAAACTAAGATCGAAACTTGTTTCTTGGGTATCAGAAAATGAGAGAGTAATCTGTCTCACAAACATCTAGACCCGAAATAAATACCCGAGAATTACACAAATATTTTTTTCGGTACGGGAATCGAACCCGTGGCCTCTCGTTTCACAGGAGAGGTAATTGTCTTCCGCTAGATCTATTTGGACGCATTTATTGACTTTACCATGAAATACAGTGAAGTCATATTCACTTGCCAATATAAAAAACAGAGGACTAATCAGTCAGCAAGTATTCATGATTCATCTATGTGTCTTGAATCCATGAATTGGATAAACATATTGATGGAAGTAGAGGTCTATTGTTTCCTATTATATAAAGGCGGAGAAAAGCTGCAATTCACTTCACAAAACAAGCACACCACAACTAATAGCGTCAAAATAATCAAAGCACCACTCGTATCTAAAATCAAAAGTACACACTTATATAAACTCACGGCTTTTTCCTAGAAGGGGTAGACAGAGGTGCTACCGGAACAGCCACGTTTCGCCTAGTGTGTTCCGTCCCACGATGTGATAGGAGACGAGCCTAACGCCTTATCGGGCATAAATTCCTGACTTCAGGCTGATAATTAATTGAAAAACCCAATATAATTTTGCCCGATTCGAGATTCGAAACCAAGACCTCAACTTTGTAATCGTAGCGTGCGCTACAGAGGTAGTCAAAAGTAGCTAATTCCAAAACATAAAAAACAACCTATGCGACATTTCACTATCAGATTGATGGCTGATACTAATGGAAGAACCTACAATTGAAATAAAAACGAGATGGATTAGCAAACCATTCTAGAATCCACATGAGACTCAGAGAAAGAAGTCTGTCCATCAACCCACAGTATATCTACAATATGCATAGCAATATCAAGACTGTCTCAACCTATCTTACATCAAATAAGCGGAGTAAATAAAACATTTCAACCTTTACAGACGTGACTTTTAAAACATTCTAGTAATATATTCAAAGGGAATACGTTAGAGCTTTTGCTAAAATAGATAGATATTTATTTAGCTTCGCTCAGGCACACCTGCTTACCATTTTGTATTGCCTATCTTTTTATTTGGAATAATTTCTCTGACACGCGGCATCGTGGCAGGTGTAAGCGGTGCTTATATTGAAACTTTAATGCTTATATTTTAGAATTTCGTTTTAGATAATTGTTGGTTCTAAAATTTTAATGGGAATGTCTCTGCTGAAATAGTCGTTTCGATTGCGCAATGGGTTTGCAACGTGAGCTTTGAAAGGGTCAATTATTTTCAATTCACTTATCGTGCATTTATGTAATTTTATAGTGTAGTGTTACAAATTTTATGATGGAACAATTTCTAGACGTTAACATTTTAGAGTATATTTATACAAGTTTTCTTTTTTGTCATTAGTTACTCCACCCCACCTGGTATATGATGTTGGTTATGATGAGATTGGTAGACAATCTCTCTCTCTCTCTCTCTTTCTTTCTCTCTCTCTTCAGCCACAGGAAGTCCACTGCTGAACAGGGCTCCCCAGAAGATCTCTACATTGAAGATATTATGTGTGTGTTCACACCTATTGGAAGTGGTCAGCATCCAACGACATATTAATGAAATGTCGAACACCAAAGATTCTGGCCTATTAACTTACGTGACGGTTTATTTTGAATACGAAGGTAAGTTAGGAAAAAAATTACAAGTGACCTAATATTTTTGGTTGGTTTTTTGGGGTTTGGTAAACCCAACATAGTAGGCAGTTCCTATTTGTCTGTTCGTATAACCGATTAGGTTAAAATACAAATACTATATAATAAACCCTATATATTAATACAATAACCAATAAATATTAAAATATCATATCTAATAAAACATCAAAATTCCAATTAACTTTAAATACAATAAAATTAAAATCCCGGGTTCAAATCCTAGGGCACACCTCTGACTTTTCGGAGTCATGTGTGTATTGATAGTCAATCACCACGCACTAAAAACGGTGATGGAAAACATCGTGAGGAAACCTGCATACCGTAGCGATTTACAAGAATTTCTATGGGATGTAAGTCCGCCAACCCGCACTAGGCCTAGGCGTGGTGAACTATATGGCCTAACCACTCTCAATCGTACTTTCGATTGTAGAGTAGGCCCGTGCCCTGCAGTGGAATGTATATGGGCTGATACAGATACAATAAAATTATTAAAGCGCAAAAAATATTCTAACAAAAATGACACTTTCACCAAATGTCATATTCCGTATTCCCCCGCCACGCTATTACAGTTCCGTCCTATGTAAAATAATTAGCATAGGAAATGGACCGGCCGTCACAATATATACAAATTAACAACTACCCACTGTTGGCAGTGAGGTCAATTCGTCCAAACTTGACTGTACATTTATATGATGATGTAGATTTAGCTGTATAAATTTTAATAAGCAGAATGAAAGGTAAAATAAGATAAGTTGTACTATGCTTAATCAAAAGCAAAAAGTATTTTTGCGATCTGACTTAAACTTTTTTAGAAATGCGTGGACAAACATACATACTAATGAGATTTATTACATGTGTTCAAAAGTTAGTACGAGTATAGACTACACATACCTAAATATTTTTTTAGATCTCTACGGTACGTAAGGCTCTTTACGATGTTTTTTTTTATCATTAAAATTCAGGGTAGTTGACTATAACTTATTATACTTCTTTTACATTGCAATAATTTATTGGAAAAAATAACCAAATGTCTTCTTTTTTCTTTCGCCTCCTTTTAAAAAAACTCCAAATCTTTATGATTCTAAAGCGCTTTAAATACTATAGACAACGGCTAATATCAATTATTTTGTATGTAAGGACTCACACAATATAAATTGTTTGATAGTTATCGAACCCAGGACTTAACGTTTTAAATACTATGCACGCCATCGCATAACTGATGCGCTAAAATAATCATAATGCTAAAAATGATAATCTTGAATGCCATTTTAAAAGTTATTGAAAGTCATTATTTCATTCCTTAATTCCATGACAATAATACCACGAGTAAACTGATAAAGTATGACTTTGCATCGAAGTTATAAATATCGTCGGTGATGGGTACTTTTTTTTCATGGAAAAAAGCCTCTTGGATCCCGGATTCGAAATGCCCGCATTTTTACCGACTAAAAACCCCATCTTGAGCCATCGGCATTCTGAACAGACTACGATACCTCAAGGTCTTGTAGGTTCCTATTAATATACATCATTATTACAGAACTACGTCGTATTGTTCAAATAATATAATTTATTTCCAAAATACATTATTCATTCCCAAAATACATTATAGCAACCAGTCATAAATGAGCCCTAACTTCCTAAAACAAAAAAACAAGACTTAAAAACCTTAGAACAAAACAGTAATACCGTCTTAATTTCAAAATCACAACATCTAGAGAGTAACTTGCCTCCATCCCGTTGCCCTTTATGGCACTGGAAGTCGAACCAACACAAACTTAAAAACAGTTCGCACAAGGAAAAATGACCTTTATACCTTCCGACATAAAGTCGTCGCCGACCGCAAATAATGTCGGAGTGGGTTTGTAACCAGTTTGAGAGGTTGTCCCACTACCGAAGTACGCGACGCTCTTATACGTATGTCTTATTTATGATAACGTTTCGTTTGGGTCAAATATAATTTATAAGTCGAAACCAGTTTTATTGATCTGTGTTGACGATTAGAGGACAATGTTTGCTTTTCTACTTCGCTTGTCTTTTTTTTTTTTGCTGCATCTAATTCGGTATTTAATTGTTTGGAAGTTAATGATTGTGTAACTTTAATATTTTTTAATTGTTTGGCATTTGTCATCATGTTAAATGTTATACTATTTTTTGTAACTCGCATATATTGACTAGATAATTTTTTCAAGCTACATAATTAAATCTTTAAACTAAGCAATTGCGTATAGTTGCTAGCTTATTGATAAAATTCTCTTTTTTAAATGTAACATTACCAAAAAATTAACTCCCCTTCAAAAACTTACGTTAATTTAATAAGATATTTGCTTTGAAATATCTAAAATACCTATAAATGAAAATACGTAAGTACAAGAACAATCAAACAACTATAATTTTATACACAAAATAGCTATTGTTAAAGTTTATGCACGAACGGATCTCTTAACATTCGCTATTGGAGACAACTGTAAGAATGGAAACGCATTAAAAATAATAATGGCACTAAATTAAGATTTCCTGTCCATAAATAAAGATTAAGATATAAAATGAGGGTGTTACGTTTAGAATGAAATGGGACGAAGTTCCGAGATTCAAATTGAATAGGCGTTCACTGTTAAAAAACGACGTGCTTTTTACATACCTATATTTCATTTAAAATTTTATTATTTTCAAATGACGATTGCGTGTTACTTAGTCGGTCTATATTAATCATGTAATCTAGGGTTCGATTGCAGACGAACCCATGTCATTTGTACAAAATTATTCATTCTTAAACGATTTTTTTTGTACATGTATTATTTGTTTAATGATTAAAATAAACAAAACTAGGTATTACACAAAATGCGTACATTCATAGTATTTTTTTTACATGGCTAATAACTTTGGACTTCTATTTCTACCATTTATATGCCAAATTGGACGAACAGTAATTCTTTATTATTGCTTTAATTTAATTATTTGACCTACACCAATAATACAGGTTTACAGGTCAAAATACTAGAAACTTATTTGTCATAGAGAAATAATTTTGTTTGTCTATTTATTATTCATAAACGGATTTAGATTTATAAAAACAACCAATTATTAATGCATCTCACTTGATCCTATTTTTAAATGTACTGTACTGTATCAGCCCATATACGTCCCACTGCAGAGTACGGGCCCCCTTTACAAACAAGAGTACGATTGACAGTGGTTAGGCCATATAGTCCACCAAGCTGGTCTAGTGCTAGTTGGGGGTCTTTAAATTTTATATCTGTATCAGCCCATATACGTCCCACTGCAGGGCATGGGCCTACTCTACAATCGAGAGTACGATTGAGAGTTTTTAGGCCGTATAGTCCACCACGCTGGCCTAGTGCGGGTTGGCGGACTTACATACCATAGAAATTCTTATAAATCGCTATGGTATGCAGATTTCCTCACGATGTTTTCCTTCACCGTTTTAGTGTATGGTGATTGACTATCACACACACATGACTCCGAAAAGTCAGAGGTGTGCCCTGATATAACATTACATTTTATATAGAAATTCTTAAAAATCACTATGGTATGCAGGTTTCTTCACTATGTTTTCGTGTTCGTGTTATAGTATGTTCTATTTTTAACTTGGAGAAATTGAGTCGGCGTTAAGAAATTGCTTTCCCCTATTTTTATCTACCCTGGAGAAATTGATTGCAATATAATAACGGGTTAAGATTTAGTGTTACCTAATAAATTTTTTCTTAAATGAAATATATAAACTCGAACCGATCGATTAACTATAATTTTCTTTCGTCATGAGCTATAGGAAGTCTACTGCAAAACACAGGCTCATAGATTAATAGTATTTAAATGCGAATTGTTTTAAAAAAAACCTGCATTTTTTATTGAGGTTTAGTTTTGAATAGTACCACAATCAACAATATCTTAGCCACAACAAACGTGAGGCCTAGGCCTCATATAATAACTGTTTTAGGGACCGGCTTTTAGTTCCATAATATTATAATGAAAATAATACCTCTAAAACTCAGAAAACTTGACGGACCGTAAAATAATTTGAAATGTAAATTGAGTCCTAAGCTAACAAATATATTTCACCCAGCGACCAAAGCATGAACAAAACTTGTTTACAGACCAGGAATAGAATCCAAAACCTCGGTCACGCGGCTTATCCAATAAACCATCGCGGTGCGGAGCTTGCCCTCTCGGGCCAGTGCCATGTGCCAATAAAAACCTGTCTGAGGCCCCTTTACATTCAACGACATTTTGAAACCTATCCATAAATAAAAAAGAAAGTAAGTTTATTCATTTGTATGTTCAGGATAAACACATATTAGACAACAAAGATGTTGTCAAATATGTGATAAACACATATTAGACAACAAAGATGTTGTCAAATATGTGTTTATCCAATGAAATCAACATTGGTATAAATTTGATTATTGTTACAAAAATCCAAAATAAGAAAGCTCAAAATATGAAGAATAAACTTATTTTATAGCTTTTGAATACAATATTTGCTTACTAGTTTAAATCCAATCGCTAAGTCTTTCTGAAATCATTAAGAGAAAGCATAAAAAAGTTGAAGGCTGAAGGTTAAGATTAGTGTTATAGGTCGCTGAATGCAGACAGCATTCAACTAATCACTGGAAATCCTATGTTGAAACATTACCTACTTTAATAATACAGCCATATTGTTAACAATACAAAATATAACTTAAGAGAAAACAAATCGTATCGTTTGATCTAAGCACGATCCGACGCGATCACTACTGGGCTACGCAAAACGTGTTTCTAATATGATTAGAGGCACAATTTATGCATATCGCTTTTTGTTTCTGCTCGTTTGATACAAACGACCGTTCTATCTAGGTATTGCCAGCGAATGACTGGATCTTTTGCGCAACTTTCAAGTTCACGAACATTAGTAACAGTTCTTGATTTCTTTGATAATATTATTGAGTGTTCTGTATTACGAAGTTTGAAGCGTGGAAATTGTTGTCTCAAGTTGAATTCTTAAGTTGAATAAATTAGCGTGTGTAACTTTTTCGATGAATGCTTTTGAAAGATAATCTAATTCAAGCCGGGGTCGGGGACCTCGGAGATAGGAATAATAGCAAAACCATTAGATAGATTTTTGTAAAGTATTCGTTTATACCGCCCGTACAGAAGAGGAAAATTGAGACTTGAAATGCGTATAACAGACACTTTAATTGCAATACCTACTGTAGTCAGTAGCCTTTTGAGCAGGCCGGCATAATTTTGACGACTATTATGAAATTATTATATCTCGCTAGTCTATAAATTATTCTAAATTGACATCAAATGCAGATTGGTCACTATATCGTGACAATACTGATATTGATAACTTGAAAGTATTCTTGTTCATCATTTCGCTTGATTTATATAATATCAAACAGTGATCTGTTATCTACGTTAATTAAAAATAACATGACGTTTCTAGCAAAAACACGTTATAGTTAATTTGAAAGACCATTCAATTAGTGGAAAATAATATTTACATTGAAACTTTAGACCCGGTTTCTGTTAAGGTTGCGTAACATTCGATTAAGACTGAACTGGACTAGTAGTTTATGTATATATTCCTAGAAGATTATAGATAAGGGATCATAGAACTTCGTTGTAGGTATTTTAGACTAATATATCAATATACCGACTCGCTCGGAAAAGCATAATTCCTTCGACTTCTTTCCCTATATCTAAGTTTGCAGAGTATTGTAATGCATTGAAAATCCTCAAGCTTTCTTGATCACAGACATTAGCAATCACTTACCGTCAGGAGATCTACTTGTTTATTTATCAAATCAAAGGACAATTGGTAAGCGCATAGACTATTATAATATATCAATCAAAGTATACTAAGCTATACTGCACGTTGATTTCCTTTACAATTTCGAAGGCATATTTAGTCCACCAGAACAGTGTGGTGTCAAATCCTTATGATTAACCATATTAAAGCAATGATACAGACTTAAACATAATTTTTAATTGATTGTGCAGTAATTAGGCACCGTTATACCGACCCATGTCGAATTTACCGTTCACGGTTTGTACACGATTTGCCCTGTTTGCGTACCTTTGTCTCCTAATAAAACTAAATCGGTCTGGTTATGCGTTAATGGGCTTGACAGAAGATTTCCTTGGACCGTGGCATCTTTGGGTTTTTTAACATGAAACGCAGTTAATTTTGGTCAAGTTTATTCAGGTGTACCGATGGAGGCATGGGAATTGACTTTTGTTTAAGGTGCGATTGTGGCAATGGGAACTTGATTTGGTAAAGTATCTACTTAATTGAGTTTATGTATGATTTATAAAGCTCATTTGGAAACGAGTATACCAAAGTCGTAGAATCCGTAGATCGTTAATCCTTAAAATATCTAGCCTAGGACCTGAAGTCGGCTATAAAACTCCTGGATTGATGCCGTCCGTAAAGATATAAGCCTATGGTTCTGAAAATATAAGGTGAAGTAAAGGCACGAGATCTTAGTACCAGCCCTGATAATGATGGGTAGAAAGAACTTACAATAATAGTTATTGATGGTATCGACGATTTTCTTTCAGCCACAAATATGAAGTAGATGATCCGTCAAGAGCAAACAAACACACTGACCGACTTGCACGTAAAACCTTTATTTCGCAACGTGTGACGTGCTTCAGATCGTCCGATGCCCCGTGACTCACCGCGCCTCGATGACTTTCACCCAGTAGCTCGCTATTGGATCGCTAGATTACGTCATGATGATTTACCTGTAAAACTAAGTAGAATTTGCTTTAGTTATATCCAAGACGGTTGTGGATCATGTGCGCTGTTTGATTTATATATACTGATCTAAATTGTGTCCCATCTTCTCTAAGCCTTTGTTATTTTGGTTAATGCATCCAGGTTGTTTTTCCACCGATTTTAGGTCTTCCGTGTTGCCTGCGATCATTCGTAAGGACATAGTTCGTAGCTAGCTTCATCTACATGTATTTTAGTGCCCATCTAATTCTACTTAGGTTTAGTAGCTTTGAGCCCCATACCTACAATGTTTGTTTAAGAGTGCACTTCGAAGTTTCTGATGCAGTCAGTGTAACATTAAGAATATTGCGCTCTATTTCAGTTTAAATGCGTTTTCATATTTTAAAAATATATATATAACATGTGCAGACTACTTTAAGTTGAACCACTCGATGCAGTTCCTTGGAAATTAAAGAAGCTTTGCTCAACAGACGGCATCTATGGCTAAACAAGATGATAATACCGCTATGATATGGAAAGAACGTTGTTGTGATAGATGTGGCATTTTCGTAACTGATCTTACAAAGTATTTTACTAAGAATAGGGTCAAACAGTCATTAAGCGATATTAGAAAAATCCAATATTAATACATGGACGCGAGTAATAGAGTAATATTTTATTATATCTGGTATATTTCAAACCGCATTTACAAAATTCAGTCTCTATGAATTAGTTTCTATATTAAAGTTTTGAACTTCAAAAATTTTTTCCAAATAAATCGTGTTTCCAAAGCCCATTTTCGAATAAATAATATTTGGTCTGCGTAGTTTTTGTTTTATTACGAGGAATATGGAAAAAGTTTTGAATTATTTTCAATAATTGTAAGCTTCAATATTTTTCGGTAAAATAAAATATATAAATTATAAAACATTCATTTTCATCAAGTGAACATGTTATTTTTACTCGTAAATTGTAGTTTATTTTTTTACGAAGTATTTTAGTTACTAGCCCCAGTAAAACAAATTGGAATTGTTAATAATGAATGATTTTATTAATAGTCAGTATTTAAGGCTAGGCTTCTGTTGCTGTTGACAACACCATACCAGGGTATATTTACTACTGGTGATAAGTATGTAAGATTCCGCCTGGGTAGGTACTACTGCAATATCTATTTCTCCCACTAAACAGCAGTGTAAATGCACTGATGTGGTTTTGAAAGACATTGTAGGGTACAACTACTGGATTAATTGAGACTTATCATCCTATGTCTCAGGATGGCGAGCGCAGTGGAGTCAACCATTGCTTTGTCATTCATACTGTTTGGCTTTTGTTACTGTCCATGAGCGGTAATTTTATCTACATTTCTAAATTACCAACACTCCTTCTATACCATATCGACGGTTCCTACGTATATAAAGACATGTCGAAAATGCCATTTTTTTTTTATTGTACCATTGGCTTTAGATGATTTATGCGCACATACTGACATACTCATTTTTATTTTATTTTATTTATTTACCTTGTTTTACAAATCGTACAAAAGAACAAGTATTATAAATACAACAAATAAGTGTCGTAGATACAGACATCTATTACATATCTTTTTGTACGGTGTTTTAAAATGTGCGCCACTCGGTTCGAACGCGGTCTTGTCAGACTTGTCGCCATTTACGGGAGTTCCCCGGACGAGACAAGTCGATGCTAAAAGAATAGAGAAGAAGAAAAGAAAATGCTGCAAAAAGAAGGAACAAGAACTAATTTTAGAGAAAGTATACAATAATCCTATTCCTATCACTGAAGTGAAACATAAGGATTTGATTAAATTATGCGACACGTTAATTATTCCTAATAAGTATCACAACTTCTATAAAAACCTTAAGCATAGTGAGGAAGAAGAAGAACAGGGCAATGATGAATCGTATCGTATCGTATCAGCCCATATACGTCCCACTGCAGGGCACGGGCCTACTCTACAATCGAGAATACGATTGAGAGTGGTTAGGCCATATAGTCCACCACGCTGGCCTAGTGCGGGTTGGCGGACTTACATATCATAGAAATTCTTATGAATCGCTATGGTATGCAGGTTTCCTCACGATGTTTTCCTTCACCGATTTAGTGCGTGGTGATTGACTATCAATGCACACATGACTCCGAAAAGTCAGAGTCAATGCTGAATAAGATTGTTAAATTTATCATTACGTTTTTATAGATATTGTTTTGTATTTTTTTTCCTTTTTTATATACTGGCCCGGCATGTTGGCGGCATTGCACCTGATGGTAAGTGCTAATGCCGCCCAGGCAGAGTATCCATTGGCATCGGACGGCGGTCCAATACCAATGGAAACAATAATGCCGGCCTGCTAAGGTGCCCTTTCACGCTACGGCGGAAAGACCCAGGATTGTAGGAAGGAGGAAACACGTGAGACGGCAAACAATTTCACAGTTTGACGGTGCGGCACAAAAACGAATTCGAGAACCGTTTCGTTCGCGCCGGGATGGTGTGGACCGTCAAGCTATGGCTTCGCAAGCCAGCCCGCGTGGTTCTGGTTAGGAATGGAGAGGAGGGGATCAAGTTGAACAATTCTTCAGAGCACTCACCGTGATACAGGCGATAGAACACGCTTAGAGAGGCGACATCCCTCCGGAGTTGTAGCGACTCTAAGTTGCTCGTAACGACTGCATCATTCACAATGCGAATGGCCCGTCGCTGCAATCCATCCAAGGCATCGAGCAGGTACTGGGCGGATCCATCCCAGAGGTGCGAGCAGTACTCCATACCCGGTCGGACCTGCGCTTTATATAAGCGACAAAGCTGACCGGGCGTGAAAAACCGACGCACCCTCTTCAGGACTCCAACCCTGCGTGATGTGGCAGATATTACGCCCTCGATGTGATTCCTTGGATTGAGATCACAGCGGATATCCACACCAACGATACCCAGGTCATCCCGCACTGAAAGGGGAGTACCCTGAAGAATGGGGAGGGAGAGAACGGGGATTTTTTGCACGTGAACTCACACACCTGAGTTTTCTTGGCATTGAATTCAACCATATTTCTGGAACCTCATGTAGAAATAAGATCCAAGGTCCGGTTGAATTATTAAGTTAGTGATAAGATGAATCAGTCTGAATAAACCTGTGATGATTGTTAAATTTTACCAATTAGGTGTTAAAATGAGGCACATACTCAAACAATGCTGTGATGATTATTACATTTTACTAATTAAGTCGATAGGTAGTTAATTAAGCTGGGGAACCTTCTTAATCAAACTGTGATGATTATTGAATCAATCAATCAGGCACAATCTTCAAATTAAAATAGTTAATTACTAATAAGTATTAGACAACAGTGATTTTTTACGTTTAGTTCCTACTTCAGAGAGCCTTTAAGTGCCTTTTATTTATATGTTAAGAAGATTGTTGCTTAATAATAAATAATGTTGAATTTATAAACCTTGTTTAATTAATAAAACATAAACCGAATCATTTTATTTAAAGACATGTCTTTGTATACATTAAAAGAACATATTCCTACCCCGAATTACTAAATCCACGTATAAAGTGATAAGTTTACGTTGGAGTACTTATCATATACATGGGTGATGATTTGGGGATATTTAACGTATTAGTTTAAAAATAGTTGATTAATCCTTTATTTTCATAAAAAAAAATATTTAAATTCTATATCAGACACAGTTTTTTTGTTTCCTGCGTATAAAAAGATATCATAGACATGACTTACATGCTTCTATTTTATTATCGGTGTAGAAACAGTCATCTATCAAGTTTTCTAAGAAAACGTAAAAAAATAAAATATGTGTAAATGGCACTATAAAGCTCTTAAAACAGTTAAATGATTGTAGAAAGATGTTTTTTATTTTTGGTCATAGAATTATTTCTAGGGCGAATTGAACACAAATTACGCTCTCCTGTAAACCTCGGTTTTTGACTTGTCCTTATATACGTAGGAACCGTCGATATATACTATAAGATAGACATTATATACTTGCTCCATCACACCAATGAGGCGAAGGAACTAGTGAACAATAAAACAGATACAAGCTTGATGTTAGTTCGTGACGCGCGAGAGCATTTTATCATATAACCTTAGACCCCGATACGCGGTTCGCGGAGGGCCCGAGATTTTTAATTTAGATAAAAAAACGTAAAAGAGTAGATTCCATCATTTAACATGCGTGCCGAAGGCGGGCGCCGCAGAATGCATACGGGTGGATCGGAATGAATATACTCGCACTTAGTAATTTCAATGAAAATCTGTGCTGTTAATATATTTTTAGGATATAAATGTAATTATTATTGTTACATTCAAGCGTATGTATTGTTTTGTGAGCTGTCACAGCAGCCAGACTCATAGCTAATACTTGCGGATTACTTTTTTTTAGGATCCCGTATTTTCGCTTTGCTTCTGATATGTAAGTGATTGTTAGCCATATGTATTTAATACAAGTACAAACACGCGCCGATGATTCTGTCGTCACATAATTACTTAATTCGTCAAATAACCTTTTTGACACAAAAAAAATCTTCAAAGAATCTGTCAAAGTTATACTCCTGGTAGCTATCATCTGATGATTAACTAACCGAACCTAAATTTTAGAAATAATTTAATACTGCCTCGGTGTCGTAGTTATACTACGGTACGGACAATGCTGAGGTCTCGAGTTCAATTTCCAGGGATCCGGAGAAGTTATATTAGATTTTTGTATTAATTATCAGCCCGGTGTCAGGCATTTGTGCCCGATATAGCAATTGTCATCGCCCCCATCACATCGTGAGACGAAATACTCAATGCATGAGTGTCCTGATTGCTACCAGGAGAACATTTACTCTTATGGGAAAGAAACGTGAGTTTATGTGTGTATGTATGTAAAAATATATGATCCAATCCAGTATTTAAGATTCCATTTTGATTTACTTGCATGCACTAGTAGTTTATTTCCTCGCTCCGCGGCGGTACTTAGGTGGCTTATTACACCCGCCACTACACCACTCGTGTGAATTACTACTTTTTATTTAAACATCGCTGTATATTAGCCGGGAAATGGGATGGCCGAGGTTTGATTTCCAGGTTGAGGAATTTACTGTGGGTTTTGATGGTTAGAAATTTGTTTAGGTTATCTAGTACTGGAGATCGTTGTTAATATAAATTTGTAGTGCAAACAAACGCGGGTAATGACACACTGATTTCTTGTTTTCTACGTTTCAGATACAGAACAGCATAAAATATACTTACATTATAGTTATAAACTTGATTGTTGTCATTGGATGGAAATAATCTCAGAGAACGTTGAATGATGATTGGGGAGGAGCATCTCTGTCTACCCGTTTGGAGATAAAGCGCGAGAATATGTAATCATACATCTAATTATAGTATACGAAAGATAGAGGAAACCCATCATATGGAGTCGAGTGAGGGCGTCCTACACTACACCTACGTTTGCCAAGAAAAAAAAAGAAGTGGTCTCCATTCAAGAACACACTTACCCAACAATTGTCGTTTCTTCGAAAGATGTGGCCAGCCCACTGCTACTTCAGCTTGCTAATCCTATGTGCTATGTCTACGACTTTTGTTCTCTACCGGA
This sequence comes from Hyles lineata, assembly GCA_030180105.1. Lineage (NCBI taxonomy): Eukaryota > Metazoa > Arthropoda > Insecta > Lepidoptera > Sphingidae > Hyles > Hyles lineata. The sequence continues at coordinate 2,003,307 of JARJEE010000040.1, forward strand.
TAAGATCATTACGGATCCCATCCTTCAAAGAGACTCCGAGCATAGCACGCTCCATAGCTCACTGAGCGAGCTTGACTGTTGGACCAGTAGTAATTTTAACCTCTAAAAACGTAAACTGAACTTCCAACCTATTTTATGGATAGTAAAATAAAATACAGAATTACATACCCTTTAGAAATAATCTCAACACAAATCCTCGAATACATGCTCAAACTATGACTAATAATAACATTACGTATATTCGCATCACAATGGACCCATACAAGCATTCTCTCAACCCTTTCACGTCACACCGTGAACATATCCTTTGGTAATCACTGGAGCGTAACAAATAATAGCTCTTACTTTTTCTACCACTCCAATTGTCATATTTTGACAGGGCTGATTACAAATATACATTTTCTTTTATACCAATACTCTCGCCAAACAAAACTTACGGCAAAATATGTTAAGGGCTATTTTTAAAACCGCAAATGTAATTTTGTATGTACCATTTGAATAGCAAAATAGTAAAATGTGTGGCGCAGTTTATAGAGAACCGGATTATTAAGCCTGAGATTGCAGGTTCGAACCCAAGGTAGATACTATTGTCTTTTTTAAGTTACTTATTTTTATAGTTTGATAATTGCTTGCATTAACAATGGCAGAAATCATAGACATGCTTAAGATTTTTTTTAAAGTACTTAATAGTCTTTCCAACTACATTAGGCTAATCTTCTTCGTCTTGAACAAAATATTCCTTAATCCGGTTAAAATCGCTGGATTAGTATTAGAAAAAGTGCGAAGAAAAAATATTCGATTCGATATTTTTTTGGCATTATTCCTAGGACCATGGTTATTGGGAATTATTGCAACTTATATTATATAATTTGTACATTAATTGTTTTCCGTATACCGTATAGGTACCTCTAAATAAAAAAATCACACATAAATCACTCTCCCCGAAAATCAAACCCACGACCTGCATCATACTTAAAACAACGACACAACAACACGATAATGTAAACACAAAATAAATTATTAAATAAAAGTAGACATATTTACTTCAGCCGGTACAAACAGCCATTGAATGAATTTAATTGGGCTGCTAAAGGAGCGTGTCGACTTATTTATTATACATTTAACATACGTGGCATTGTTTCAGTGTCGTGTTTATTTGTATCTTTATAGAGACAAATCTTTTTAATTATCGCACATAATGGCTTCATTGTTATTTGTACTTTAAAATGAAGATATTTGATACTAGCACCTGTACGCTCTTTCGATCATTCCCGCCCATAAACATCCATAACGCGGGCGTTGTAGATCACATCTGTATGTGTTTGTGGCCCTTCAAATCGGGAGGAGATCGGGATTGAAAGAGGATGAAAGGGGGAAGAAGGTATTGGGAATCCAGCAATCTCACTCATTGAAAGAAACGCGTCAGCTAAGTTGTCACTTCACGTCGATCTCCTGTGAGACAGTGGACTGTTCCAGACGAACCTACCCATTCTGAATCATGACTGACAACAACCAGGCTAAGCTCTATCACACTCAAATAAGCATAGCTATCACTAATAATTTTAATTATTATGCTCATTTCTATTTTATATGTCATAAGATACTCTTCGGACTGCCTCGGCAGCGTAGTTGTACTAAGGTACGCTTCAAAAGCTGAGGTCTCTGCCTACCCCTTCTGGGAAAAAGGCGTGAGTTTATGTATGTATGTAAGATACTCTTCATCGTTAGACCGGCAGGGATTTCGTCCGGGGTATATTTCTAAAACAGAAATCCTTATCGTCATTAAAATCTTCAATGAGAAATATAATTTCGAATCTTCATAATTTATTAGTACTGCAACTAGTCCTTCGAGATCATAAATTATATGTACATACTAAAAAATAAAGGAAAATTAGAAAATAAATTATCTCATTCAATTAATTACATCCATTGCAAATAACAATTTTATCAGAAAAATATCTAAATTTAAACAGGTACCTGGTGGATTAACATGGATAAAAAAACCATAGATCAAAAGAAACATGAAAAAACAAGTCTAAAAGCTCTATTAAGAACAGGAGTTCCTAAAATCGATGGCGGCCATTAAGTGCGCATCAATTAAAGCATGCAAACGGACAGACCGATTAGCACAAGAATAATTCACTATTGGTTGTTTTCGCTTTTTATTTTTATATATATTTTTTATTACAATGAGCGATACGACCATACATGAACAGTGGCAAAACCAAACAACACTTTGAATTACAAAGCTATGCTTGGCATTCCATTGCGCTCGCCATCATGAGACGTAAGATGTTAAGTCTAAATATTTCTAGTAGTTACTCTGGCTCCAATGACCTTCACACCGAAACACAACAGTGCATTTACACTGCTGTTTGGCGGGGGAAATAAAAATTGCGGTAGTACCCAACCAGGCAGCCTCTCACATATGATAAACCTACCACCTGTGAATTTAAAAGGAATTCCGCATATTTACTTTTTTATTGGAGCAATTTGTTGGTGATAGCATAGCCTTATCGATAACAGGACGGAGGCAATCTCAATATACTAAACCAATCATGTATGTATGACGAATTTTTGGTTCAAACTGTATATAAGTGGTTTTAGATTCGACTGATATTATTGTGCTGACCAATGAGAGATAATTATGTTTCTTAGTAAAATTAAGTAGGTATTATGACATATTACCGAGTGCTATTGCTTTCCCAATATACTGTCTACTTTATGTCAATATATATGTACTTCGGTAAATACTAATACATGCGTGTATAGCAATCGCATTTATTTAGGTGTTTTTTAAATCATTTCACAAATTTCCAAAACCTAAACAAGCTAGTTTACTGAGCAAACTGGTTTATTAATTAAAATATAACACCCACCCCAAATTGACATGGCTGTAAACGCCTGTCGGGCGAAAATCACCCCTTGAAACACCAATTTTCTTTGAAACATAAATTTTAATACACCGGTCAGACCGTAACTCGCAGTCTGCTAATCGAAATTGTGAATTAGCCCATAAATGTAGATGCAGTTATGTGCAGTCACATGGTCCAATTACTGGCACAAATTGACCCGGACCAGGGTCGACCGGGCACAGCCAAGTCTAGTGAAATAAACCTTCTCCACTTTGTCTGCGCACCGACATTAAACCCCGTTAAAGCTGCGATATGGCGCAATTCATGAGCTTTTATCGGTGCTCGTATGTTTTTTGGTATTGCAGTGTCCGTACGATGAAACTCCTGGGAATGGGGGATAGACTGAAATGTCTATTAGGGCTGAAGATTGGCGAGAGTCTGGACGATACGATGTTGATTTTCCTACCTAATGGTGAGTACGATGTTATTTAAGTAAAATGTAAATTGCCAACAGACAATTATCTTCCTTCCATTAGATAAAATTATGCCGAAGAATTGATCTGCTTATTTAACTACACCCTAATTCATTTATAAGATGAAATAATAACACAGAAATTACAAGTTGGAGTATAATTTAAAAAAGTTCTGCTATAGTTAGGGATAAACACACATAACTTAGAAACTATAACATGCGATTCCAAAAATTAATTACCTTGCGTAATAAAAATAATAAATAAAAAAAAACACCCAAAAACTACAAACATAAAAAGCAGTCTCCAAATCACAAGCTGCAGCGATCGCTAGCTCGCCCGCTACCGCCTATCCCATACAGATCCCACAAAGAGCAACAGAGCGCGCACGACCAAAGCGCCGGCGGCCGATCCAGCGTTGCACCTGTTATTATAACGAACAATTGTAATCAAATGGCAACACATAACTGGATGCTAAACGGAATACATTGTGCACGACGTGTGCACCCCGCCTAATTACATTTTGGATAACTGGTCTATAACCAGCCTTAAAACTGATACAGCTTTGCTATACCCGATACTGCACAAAAGCAAGCAATGTTTCGGGTACCTACAAACGTCTGTTTTCAAAAGGCTTTTGAAATTTCTGATATCGTCGATACAATACTTCGTACCTGACTGCCTCGGTGGCGTAATTGTACTATGATATGATTATAAAGCTGCGGTGTCAGGTTCATATTCCGAATTTCGGATTTATCGATTAATTATCAGCCCCGAGTCAGATATTTGTTCCCAATATGGCGATAGGCTCGCCCCCTATCACATTGTGAAAAGGAACACACAAGGCAAAACGTGAGTGGTATCAACCAGACACCAACACCTCTGCCTACCCCTTCTGGAAACAAGGCGTGAGTTTATGTAAGTATTTATGAAAGACTTCTTAGCTCAATTTGTGGTTAGGACTATGAATGTGACGATATTGTTAACTTATATTTTTGTCACTATGCACCAAAGCCTGCCCTTTCTCTCTCCTTTCCCTTATCTCCACCCAAAGGTTGTCTGTGAGAGATTGCCTATACCAATAAGGGCGCTTATTGTACTTACTTTAATTTATTTAATATTTTCTTTTGGTGTATGTAAGTAAAATAAAGAAATAAATTAAATAAATGTGATTGTTTTGTGCGTTATGTTAAATCATTTATTATTCACACTTGAAATTATGTTTATTGTCTCATGCTAATAATTTTTTTTACACATTTTAAAAAGGATATTTGAAGGCTTATTTTTCTTAATTTGTTTATCGGATGTTAGTTTTCACATATTTATTTATTTAATCCTTTTTTGCACTGTACAGAATTAATATAATATATTACACAATAAAAATAATAGTACAAGTGGCGGCCTTATCACACTAGGTAATTTCACATACATACTGAAGCTTACGCCACTATAAAAGGAAGGACAGACAAATATAGCAACGCACATTTAATTACGAAGAGTGCGATCCACAATACTCCGGCTTATTTTCGTCTCAAGATGGACGAGCCTATCGTCATATTGTGCAAGATTCCGAGTCAGTGTATACTGTATAATCAATCTTATATAAGTACTTTAAACAACTGTACTCGCGTCTCACGAAAAACAATCCATTAAAAGTAACTTCGTAGTAACTATATAAAAATAAGACGTAAAGGAACATATCGCTCATCCAATAGAACAATGACGTAATTACTTTTTAGCTGTTTTTCGGAAGCGTGTTTTAAAAGTTTATTAAAAATATAATTTATTTCCAACCATTCTGATGAAATCTTTTATTAGTTTATGTATGTACTCTACTATGAACCATAATTCATAATAAATTCGTGTAAAGACTTAAGAATTAAAAAAAAATATCATATAAAACAATCAAACATTTTCATCATTGTAATTACGTCGTTGTTCTATTGGATGAGCGATATGTTCATTGCATTCACCCAGAGTATTTTGAGGAAACAATAATTTTTAATTTCTTATAAAACGAAAGTCGTTATTGGTCATGTAGGCAATTAAATAGCTCTTATGAGAAGTCAATACACATAGCAATTAATCTCTAACTAACTATAAATAATTATAAATTATAAATAACACCCAACAGTCACATACATAGTCCTGACCCCACACTAAGATCGAGTCTTGTGTCGTGGGTATTAGGAACTACGAGAGACTTTTCGGTCTCACAAACACCCAGACCCGGAAGAAATATTTGTGGGCCGCACAAACATTTCTCTCGGTGCGGGGATCGAACCCGCGGCCTCTCGTTTCACAGGCAGCGTCTAACCAACTGCGCCACGGAGGCTGTCAACTATAAAAATGGTTTTGGTGAATAAAAACAGATAGACGAATACAAAATTATGGACCAATAATGATTCTATTTACCTTCAAAGTAAGTAAGACCTTCAAAGTACACCCCAAATACGACATAACGTAATGCCTTATCAAAACGTTTATCACATATCCGAGTTATCATTTGAATGCTCGTGTAATCGGCAGCTTTGTGAGGTCACAATGGCTAAGAGGCTTTGCTGTGAGGTCTAGCCTGTGTTCAGATCTGACCTGATAGTCGCTGGAGCTAACAAAGCATATTTGCCTACCTTACCTAGCTTTGGATTTTGTGTTTTGTTAGGGCAGGCAGAAATTATAAATTACCAACTGCGGGAGTGCAAAACGGTTTTTTTATCATTGGTTGGAAATTAGCTCTCTTATTACTATTAATTCTAATCCAGCCTAGTATTGCCAATATCATGAGTATTAAATAGTTATTGCATGATTAAGAGCAGTTTGGCAGTAATAATGATTCCTAATTTAAAATTACATAAGATATCAGGCTGCCATCAAAATGGATGACATAAATTCATTGATTTATATTTTTTTATTTTATAAACATAGTACATACATCCACAAACTCACGCCTTTTCCCAAATGGAGTAGGCAGAGATACTAGGACACCCATATTTTGCTTTGCATGTTCCGTTCCACGATGTGAAGCGAATGCTTATCTCCGGGCTGATATTGAAAAGAAAAATCCAATATCACTTTGCCCAACCAAAGATCCGACACCAATTTTTATTTCACGCATTTAAATTATTAATTTATTATTATTATAGATTTGCTTTTGACACAGTTGGCTTCAGAAAAATACAGCAAAGGTGTTAAATACAGTACAAAAATCATTATGTCAAACAATCAAAATTATTTATGTTCGTCTCGTACCTAATCGTTGGTTTAAGGTAGGAGTACATCTTCGATCAATTGTAATTCTGACAGCGATAATGAAATGCCTAAAACCCATCTGCCACCAAACAGCCCTACAATATGCAGCAACAAATGCATTACAAGTTTCGGATAGCAACGCGTAAAGGTATGCAATAAAAATTCATAGCTGTACGCATTAATTGAGCTTGCTAACTCTGCCATCAAAAATAGTTGTAACGAAACAAAACTTTCCATTTTGATGCCCTATCTACCCACCTGCCGATGTCACGCGATGTGGACGATTTATTGCAAAAATTACAAGTGAAAATTCTTTCACATGGCTACATTTATTTATATAGCTCTACCATTTGATTTTCGACTCTATGTTAATGGGATAGAGTTGAGAGTAGTTTGTTTTTAATTTCGCGAAGCTATTTTATCTGATGTTTGTTAATTCATACCTTTTAAATAAATTTAACAAGGACTTTGTTGTGTTTTTAGAATTGCGCTACGGGTATTAATTTAATACAATTTTAAACAGATAGAGTGTTTGAGTGGCTGATAAAGGGTTGTTGAATGCAGGTTGCTCTGCGTGTTGAGATATCTACATGTGAGGTCGATGGATGATGTCTTCCAGATGGTATGTATAAACTTATCATGGAGTTTTTGTATGACACTTTAACTTTCAGGTGAATGGTCAAGAATTATCATAGTAAGGTGTATAATGTCTTCATTAAGAAACAGCTGGTTCGATGCTATAAATTGTATGAAATTTATTAAAGAGTAATTACGTCCCAATTTGTTTTTGCAAAAGAGTTGAATCCCAACAGGATGGCTGGTGGAATGGATGGTGAAAAAATCGCTGCTATGATGTTGTTTTTTTTTTGCCACGTCAAAGAGATTACAGTACATGTGATCCTAACTGCAATGATATCTGAATTACTGGTGAGAGATGTTTTTTGCCGGTCAACACAATAGACATAGAACATACATACATAATCGTCACGCCTATATCCCATAGCTCGATGCTGACATACTACTTTCGCTTCATCCACTTTCATCAACTGTTTTTGGAAATTAAATCTTAAACATTTGTATTTGATTTGGATATAGCCTGCTTTTTTATTGGATCAAATGAATACTTAATGAACCTAACGTATGCGTGCTAATATATTATGTATGACCTAATTGTTCAGGCAAAAACGAAAATGTGCAAAAAATAACAGTTGCTTCTCTACAAAACGTCCAGTTCAAGAACAAGTATTCTTAGGTACATTACTGTAAAACTATATGCTACCTGACGCCATTAGACATATTTAATTGAAACTATCAAAATTAATTAGTATCAACCCACCATTAGTCACGCCAAACACCAATCGAAATCCCATAAAATATAAAATAATTATTAATATTTTTACCATTTAATTTATTGAATATGATGATATTTGTATAATGACCACTACAAAAAAAAAACAATATCTATTTTGGTAAAATGCAAAATATTAATCAATCAATAACGTATTTCATTCAATATAATAAATATAAAAAACATGGTTCATTAACTCGGGGAGCATAAATCTAAATCAGCTAAAAAGGCACGTTAGCCGATAATCTTCTAAAGAGCAAACGGTTTTGTGACTCACAATTTTATACGACACGATTTGTCGTTGTCGTGTCGGATATGTAATAGCTGTTGCTTATGATTGCATACTTTAGCAACCACCTTGCGTCATGAACATATTTGCTAATACTATAAATAAAAGGTATTTCGTCGGTGATACTGCAATACCGCGTAAGTAACAATTGCAAATACCGCGGAAGTACGAAAAAATCAAAATTGAAATTTCGCGCCTATGAATTCTAGACATAGGCGCGAAATTTCTGCAAATACTTGCAAATACTTCCGCGGTATTTGCAATTGTTACTTACGCGGTATTGCAGTATCACCGACGATTTATTTTTAGGACAATAACACGCATCCATATTTACTCGTTTCGTACAATTCTCAATTTTATTTTTATATGTTTAATAAGTTGTTATTTGCAAAGTATTTACCACAATAAAACTTACACTTCTTAGGAATAAAATTAAACACAAAAAACGCCATAAAAATGCCTCTATTTCTTTTCCTACATGCAAATACTCAATTTCTCTAACATCTGATATTTAAATTACAAACGCCAACTAGCTACTGTTGCTTTAAAAACTTTATCGCATAATCTCGCAGCAGTTTGCATCAATTAAGGCGTCCACATACTAGCAAATAATTACGATTTAAATATGCTTACGTGATAATCAGATACAATTGTATATTATCTTTTCGAAGCTCTAGAAAATAACTTACGTTTAAAATTCTTATTTGTAGGGTTTACTTATAGAACGCAAACATATTATAAAAAATGTAAAGCTAAAAGGTTAGAAAGACGATTAAATTAAGCTGATTATCAAATTGTAAATGATCAGTCCCAACCAAGCCAAAGGTTTCCAGAATGATCTATTTGACTGCCTTTGTTCAATGACATTCTGATATGTATCAACTCGATTGTCAATTGATACTTAAAGAAAATGTACCCCAGAAATAATACCATTGTAATATGGTCGACCCATTTCAAATATTTCTTTCTAAGTAACTTAACTAGCACGATGCAGTATTAAAGTGTTACCTACATATCATTTTCACAAATTTCTAAATATCTTTTTTTTTATTTTTTTATTACTATGTATGGTGAGACTGGCATACCATTCGACACAACTGCCCATTTACAGTAACAAAGCTAAACAACACCATGTATTACAAAGCAATGCTTGGTATTCCACTGCGCTCGTCATCCTGAGACATAAGATGTTAAGTCTCATTATGTCCAATAGTAACCACTATTGATCTCACGATATCGTGTCGTAAACAATAAATATTGTATTGTATTTTATAGTCATTTTTCTTGTCCGAGATGTAATAAATCACTATTCTATTCATCGGTACATTAGTTCGATAGAGTGATTCCATTACTTGACTTTGCATATCTGGCTATTATGATAAAATAAGGGGTCCGTATGGCCAGAGGCGATGTAATAAAACGATTTATTGTGCCTTGCTACGGTTTGTGGGCAAATCGCGATATGATTCGATGACGTGGTATCCTGAAATGTTTTAACGATTTTGATGTTTGGAAGTGAAAGAGGAAATGATTTATATAGTTGTTTTGTAACTTTTTTGCTCTTTTATGGTTAAATTGAGGCATATCTCTGCTGTCGTTTTGAAGTATTTTTAATTAAACTCATTTCTAAAGGAATGGATTGTAAAGAGATTGAAAAGACAGTTCAAACTTCAAAACTGAGATAAGCTTACAAACACTCTATAGACAAAAATACACGTATTCTGTGAAGATATTTATAAAATTTGATAAAGTAAACATTGAACGGGCTTTATACAATATTTCAATAATTAAAATATTCACTAAAGTGTAATGAACTCATGCAATTAAAATAAGAGTAAATAATACTCATAGACGCTCACAGTCCTGACATCACGTTACGATTCAAGTGTTATGTCGTAGGTGGCAGTAACTCCGTGACATTTCTTGGGTCTCACAACATCCCAACCCGCAACAAATACTCAAATATTTATCTCAGTGCTGGGACCTAGTCCAAAGACTTTAAAGAATGTCGAAGACTGTCATACATGCATAAACTCACGCCTTTCCCAGAAAGAGTAGGCAGAGGTCACCCACGTTTAAATTTCTATCCCGTCCCACGTTATGATAGGAGTCGAGCCATATTGGGCACAAATTCCTGACTCAGGGGTGATAATAAATAGATTACAATGTATAATAGCTTTGATGTTGACTGTCATATAATTATAAAAAATCTAATTGATCCAGATGTAAATTGCTAGACAAGTATACCAGGTATTTGACTTTTACAATTCCTGTCCGATCCTCGCCATTCATCCTTCATTTCTAATTACCTATATCTGGATACATCTTTCAATAATTTCTCTCGCCACACGTGCATCGTACTGCATATCGATGTATTTATCATCAGTGAGTTAGGGATGTAACTTCATTCTAGGCGACATCGCTTCACGCAGCCATATTAAATATAACGTAAACTTATTCGTGTCCAAAATATCTATTGTAAATTTACAACACATTAATGAACTGCTCTGATTTAAACCAACTTGTAAATTTTGTAATAATCACTTTATTGTAAACTGGTTTTGAAAAGAGCAACACTAGAGTTTCTTGCCCGTTCTTCTCCAGTGAAAACCGCTTTCCGAACCGGGTAGATCAAAAAATAACTGAATCTAAATGATATTGAAAATTTTAATAGATTCAATAAATTATTTTAATTTTAACGATTTAATTGTATTTCCTAATACCTTAGAAGAAACATTGTGCGCTGTTTGGCACACCCAAAAAGAAAACAATTCATGTTATTGAAAGAGTTACATAAGGTGCTTTTTTATTTTTATTTCAAAACGGTAATAGTATCACATAAATAAATAAAATAAAATAGCATTTAATACAAAATATTATTAAATAAAACAATAACACATTAGAAACACTCAAATACTACAAAAGTTCGCGCGTCTCATTCTAACATAATCAGTTGTATCACATAATCATTATCAACAAATGTAGCAATAAATTTCGCTATAAGAGAAAAGTTTAAAAATGGAAATAAATATTGTGCCATTGGCAACCTCAACGGTCGAACAAAACTAAAGTCCTTATTTAACATCTGTTTTATTCCACCCATACATATTAATAAACATGTTCATAGATTTACTGCAAGCATAATAATTATAAATAGCAATGGTATGCAGGTTTCCTCACCATGTTTCCTTCACCGTTTTAGTGCGTGGTGATTGACTATCAATACACACATGACTCCGAAAAATCAGAGGTGTGCCCTGAGATTTGAACCCGCGACCATCGTGAACATGTTGGCAGCCGGGTCTGGTCCGTTTACCAACAGGCCACCACGCACTTTTCTTTTAGTAAATACAATTGACACAGGCAGGTGCTCTTTGATCAAATATATACTAGATACAGGGTCCGGAACAAAATCACACGCCAGAAGTGGCTAAGGTTGCTTATACTTATACATTTGAATTTCGAACTACGAGATGTAGAAAAAGTTTTAAATTATAATCAACTTCAGGTAACAAAAAACCGTATTCTTTTAAATTATGATTTATTATGTTTTGGACCATATTAAAATTACAAAAGGGCAAACGCTTATTTGTCTTATTTTTCTTGCCATTTTTAGTCCGTTACGTATAGTCTAGTGTTTATTTGACAGCCTCCGTTGCGCAGTTGGCTAGACGCCGCCTGTGAAACGAGAGGCCGCGGGTTTGATCCCCGCACCGAGAAAAATATTTGTGCGGCCCACAAATTTTTCTTCCGGGTCTGTGTGTTTGTGAGACCGAAAAGTCTCTCGTAGTTCCTGATATCCACGACACAAGACTTGATCTTAGTGTGGGGTCAGGACAATGTATTTGACTGTTGGGTGTTATTTATTATTATTTATTTGATCGAAGCAGGTGATAGTTGAAAATCAAACCAATAATAATAAAATATCTAGGCAGGGTACAGTGAAGCGAATATTCAGTGGAACATATCACATGACATCACTAGAGCTGAAGGTTCAACAGCTGCGATATGCCTGCAGTAGATATTCCTGTGTCATTACCCGACGCTTGTCATCGATGTATCTGCACGGCCTATTATGGAACTATCGATATTACAGGTATCGATATGATTATGTCTGAAATAAAGGTGTGTTTTTGATGATATGAAGTCATGCGATGTAAGGCCATGGATGGAGGATGTCTTTTAAGAGGTAGATACATATTTAAATTAGTTCTTTACAACACATATTATAATCGATTCTTGTTCAATCTTTGGGTAATGAATTTGTATTTTAACTTGTCGTTCATACTTTTTAATATTTGTTCTCTAAGGCATTCTGTCGTTCAAGATTGCTCTACAACGTCTAAATAATTATCTGGTATCTACGGACAATATGCACAATTAATAAACTAGAAGAATAACAGTAGGTATTAATATACGTTTTAGAATGACATTACCAAAACGGGCAAGAGTGAGCATTTGCATAGTAAAATGTAGTTATTAAAAGCATAATCGAAACATCTTACAAATACTGTGACATAATGTCGAACGAAAAGAAGTCGATATATGAAAAATATCGATGCAACAAGAATAAGCGCCGCAGATAGTTAATAAGCAATTTATCAACTTTCTACGCGGACTAGTTCTGATTAGCGGCCGATAAGGATACCATATTAATTATATTAGATTTCTATATCCTATCATAAGTACGTCATTTTGTATCTGCGGAACATTTTATTTATTGCTTTTTATTTATGTCGACTGTTATCATACATTGTTGTATTTCCTTTTTATAATAAAGGTGGATGAACTCTAGATAGGTACGTGGTCGCCAATGTTAATACTAGTTTTTTGAAAACAGCAATGCTGCTTCACAAATACATATTTAAATACATCCAAACAGTCAAATACATAGTCTTGTCGTAGCTATCAAGAATATACTCATATCAGAAATAAATTGTCGATGATACATTTAGTGTCGGTGCGGGGATCGAACCCGCGGCCTCTCATTTAAAAGCCGGCGTCTAACCATGCCTACTGCACCACTATGAGCATATCTCACAAAAGGCAAATTTTTAGCCCCTGAATAGTTCGTTTTGTATGAGTAGATTTTTCAAACCACTTTTATGGTTTAAGATTCTCTATACACAATTTCCAGCAAATGTATTTATTCTGACCGGTAACAGATAACCATCATTATGGATATTCTATTTTTATTGCATTGCACTCCCAGATAAACTATACTCAATTACAGGCAACACAAAAAAAAACTTAGAATTCGTCTCGTTTCCCTCCCGACCTGATGGGCCGGCAACACATTTATGATCTAAGCGTTGTGGATGTTCATGGGTGGTAGTGACTTACCATCATATGACCTGTTTGCTCGTTTGCTTGACATATTGTTTAAAAAATAGACATTCTAAAATCAGTTTGAAGGTCAAGAACCTTACGATCAAAGTATTCGCCAGTATTAATAATACCTAATGGTTTTTAGATTGACGCGGATGGTACACATTGATCGGGCGGACCACCTTAAAATTTAAAATTGAACCAAATTCTCGATTAAATCCGTAAAAAATAGTTTAATTTCCATTAACAATACCTCTAACTCAAAACTAGAAAGGACAAGTAACCTATCCAAAACACCCATGACTCACCTTCCACTAACAAAGGTCGATGTTTATCCAAGATCAGAGATCAAGAGGAGGTAATGGAAAAGAATCGCGCGGCCTTCATTGTATCAATACAAAATAAGCTTTAATAAGTACAGATTGTGTTCGAGTTACCAGTGATAGATTAACTAGGGTGCGACTTAGTATATTGTGAACTTGGGCACATATTCTTGCTTAAATAATTAATATAGTATATTTCACAATCTTCCTCATTATTATTATTGTCATGCGAATTATGGAGCACATGTACAGTTTATATTTTTTTTTATTTATCCCGAAAAAAATACTGCACAAGTATATATAGGTACATAAGCGTAGTGCTGGTAAGAAAGATGATGATGTGATATTAGATTGTTATTTAATAGAAATAATTAATTGTAAGTTGTAATTGTATACTTTGCAAAGTGCTAGTGGGAGACCTTGGTTTTGATTCGACTGTTATTACCCCTACAGATTATCGCCTATAGATTTTCTATTATACAACAATTTCAAAACATCAGCACGGTACTTGCAATTAACTATTTATTGAGCTGTTAATTTTTATACGTAGACGCGAGTTTATTCCGTCAGCTGATCTATTTGTTCATTTCCTATATTACGCAATAAAAATAATTAAAAAGCACTCCCTCAAAACATACACATTACTAATAAAAACACGACAAGAAAACTAAATTAAGGTCAATTACACATGTGAAAAACAACATGTGTTTTGAACATTGTATAAAAAACAGTTGATTTTGGCTCGCCATAACCGGCATCTTCTAACGGTTGGCAGGTGAGAATAGCAAACGTTCTACGCATATGCCAAAGGTGTTGCGTAGAAATCTGTTTTGCATGTTGTTATTTATATTAATAACCTTGATATTTTAAAAGGTTTTATTAAGTGTAAGTAGGTTTCAAGATACGGAATTTATGAGACTGAGATTTAAATGGAAAGTATCAAAGTTTTTTGTTGATTACTGAGACCTTATGTCTCCTAATTTCAGTTATCTTCTAATCCTAATTATAGTAATCCAATGAGTATCTATGGTCATAATATTCACAAACTTTTATTAGGTGACAATAATATTATTTCTGTAAACAACCTAAATTTGTTACATGGGCTTTCTGGACCGTATCAAAACTATCACCTTTCACTGTACATTTCCCAAGATAAAATTAATTCATGAAAAAAATACTGTATGAAAACTGATCCAAGTCTATACGTTAAGTAGTTGCCCTGAAGCAGTGTTTCAAGCAACCCTATCTATCTTGGAGGCGATTCATCATTTTCTGAGAGTAGTGTTGCCCCCGATTATGTGCGTTTATCCGCCTTTTGACTTTCGTTTCGCTATTTATTTTCCCTTTGAAAATCTTGGCGAGTTTTCCTCTAAAATATACCAATGGTGAAGATTGCTACAAAGTAAAAAATGTAAGCAATAATTCTACAGATTAGGACTACGGTTGAGAAGTTTTCTGCGACCGAGATACTGGTTTCAACCATTTGTGATTACTAATAAGTAACAAATCGGCTTGAAAGGATAATTTATAATTTATAATATTAATTTATAATATTTTCTACATAGTCCCTGCACCTTCTTTTTTATTTTACCGTTTTCCATACAAGCCTCACTATGTGGTTATATGACGTAACAGACCTTAATTGCTATGTTTCAGGTTAAGTTGTTAATATGTGCGTGTTGGTCTATTGATAACGGGCCAGACGCTAACATGTTCATCCCAGGGTACACCTTCGACTTAACGAAGTCATGTGTGTATTGATAGGAATTCACCACGCACTTTAAAGGTGAAGAAAAACATATTGAGGAAACCTGTGTATAATAGAAAAATGTGTAAATTTATATTGTTTACAAAGTCTACCAACCCACTGTAAGCCAGCGTGGTGGGCTATACGGCCTTACTTATTTTTATTTTCGAAGAGGCTCGTGCCCTGCAGTGGGGCTGATACAGTACAATACCGTAATAGATTTAGCTTACAATTCTCTAAATTACACCAGCCTGACATCCTTTTCGAAATTAGGCCTTCTATTAATTTAGTTCACCACGCCCCTACCAAACCCTATAATGGAAGTCACAATCATGTTTACTCCCTTGAAACAGAGATCTAACCACAACAATAATACAATAAGAAATATATATATACCAAATATAAATCAAAACCACCAATAAACAATAACTGAAAATCACAAAATGCAAGCAAGATCCAGCGTTTGTACATCCCGCAGTTCTATTACGTATAAAGTTACGGTTTGCAAATAAAAACGTTTGTGATATGTTAAAATTGAAAAATAAGTAGACGACGAGCTCGCTCGCGAACAGTAAGAAATAATAAGATCCCAGTGTAAAGCTAACCAGTCGTGACTTGAAGCTTTCGCCGGGTTAGTGATGTTCTGTGTGAGTGGCGATGTCGATGTTTTGTTCATATTATTGTAAGATGAATTAATTAAGGCAGAAATGGTTCTAATTGTGAAGATCTATGAGAGAAAAGTATTTTGAAGTGTGGGCTTGAGAACAATATGATCATTATAAATGTTTTTAAAACAGACTATCGATTTTTACGTAAAGCATATGAATCCCTGGAAAGTCATAGGAGATGTTTAAAACCGAAAAAATACTTGACGCTTATTACTTGATATAGATATCGAACCCAGAACCTTATGATATCAGTTACAATGTGCTGTTCGTCCCGTAAGATGGACTACAAAGCGAAGATATATAGATTCATTAAATAAACATAATTATAAATGCAGTTTTAATTTATGAATTCAATTTTATAATAGAGCGTAAGCTTCTTTGTCTGGTCTGTAATTTGCATACATTTTTGTGATTATACATTCATTGACATCATCAATTATTTATTATAAATCCATCACTCTATAATTAACATGCATTTATCGATAAGGGGAAAACGTTTCAAATTCAACCACCACACTACACGCCCGGGGCGATCAAATCGTATCCATACATTAAAAGCATTCATAGCTAGTGGAGGCCCTGTCGCTTAATGCAATTCATTGTGCGAGAATCCTTCCAAAATCCACCCTAACCAGACCCCCCATTCTCCTCACAGAACCTTTCAAAACGAAGGAACCGGAGACAAAGACCTCGCCCCGAGAGCTCAGCGTACACCGGCCATCAACAACGCTTGCATACATGACGACCAGCGAAACAAGAGCCCCCCACCTCCCCTCGTTTTGTGTAAAATCAGGTTTTAAGAGGCAAGCGGGGCCCGCACCGAGGCTCAAAGAATATTGGCCAACGTCAGTCAGATGAAGCCTGTACTGTGCTTCGATTTACAAACTTAAAAGGATTGCAAAGATTTTAAATTCAAAACAAAATTTTAGAATTTCGCTGAAGCACTTTTTAACGTCTGGGATTTTTTAGCGGACGACTTTAATGGCGGACTTTTAGGTACGAGAAATAAAACGCTTTTTCATATAAAGCGGAAAAATTTATTCATTCGTCACGTGATGTCGGGAAATATTGTGATTTTTAAGTGCAGTAGTAAAAACCGTCTGGTATTCCGTTGTAAGCGCACCAGAAGATGCGAAGATGAAATTCAAAACAACTTTATTAAAGAACTATAACCCGATGACAATCTAATTTGAATAAGCAATTAAGCAATCAGACTCTACATATTGTGATATATACAATAATAATCGGTTACAACCTTGTCAAAGCTGAAAAAGACAAAATGTCTAAATATTTAGATTTGGCACACGAGGTTACCGACATGTGGCATGTCGGCTCAACAATTATTATCCCGATTGTCGTTTCTGCTCATGGGTTGATACCAAAGAGCCTCGACCAACATCTACAGAGGCTCTCAATCGGCTGTTGGGTCAGGAGTCAGATTCAGAAGGCAGTATTGCTTGACACGGCACGTATTGTGAGGCGGTTCCTCACTTTGGGCTCCTAACCACCGGTGGCTTGGGTCTCAAGCCTCGCCATCGTTGGATAACTTTTTATATTTTTATATGTATTTTTGTACACTAATATTATATATATAAAAATGTAAAAAAAATAAATTTAAAATAAAGGATAATAATATCGGTTACAATATCTATTTATTACGATCAGAGATACCTACACTTACAACTTTGATATCCAAGATGCGTACAACGTACACACCATCTACTGATATTTTATATTTAAAACATTTCAGGTTATATTAATATTTATTGGTGATAGGTCTATCATATGTAATAAGCCGCCTGGGTAGGTACTACCACAATGTCTAAATCTCCCGCTTAACAGCAGTGTAAATGCTCTATTTGTTATCGGTTTGAAGGATATTGTACCCAGAGTAACTACTGGACATATTGAGACTTAACATCTTATGTCTCAGGATGGTGACTGCAGTCAAATTCCAAACATCGCTAATTCAAAGTGTTGTTTGGTGTTGCTACTGTTCATGAGTGATCGTATCGCTTACCACCAGGCGAACGGCATGCTCGTCTCGCCATTCATTGCAACAAAAATAAAAATTCAACCCGAAATCAATATCAGTGGAGCATATATTTATTTGACTTTATCTGAGATATTTATTTGAGACTGCCTCGGCGGCTTAGTTGTACTACAGTTAATATGATCACAAAGCTGAGGTCTCGGGTTCGAATCACGAGTTGGGCAAAGTGATATTGGATTTTTCTGTTCATTATCAGCCCAAATTCAGGAATTTGTGCCCTATATGGCGATAGGCTCGCCACTTATCACATTGTGGGACAGAACATTCAAGGCGAAATGTGGGTGTCCTGGCACCTCTGCCTACCCCTTCTGGGAAAAGGCGTGAGTTTATGTATGTATGTATATATTTATTTGGTGACCGGCGAATATCGAACTGCGAACCCGCTGTCAGATCATTCTATGGTATGTCGATATGGTATCTAGGATGTATAGACATACCTAACAAAGTTGTAAAGCTATTGCATTCTGTATTTATCACAAGATAAACTAAGTTCGTAGTTTAAAGACAAACTCATGTCAACCGCACAGGAGTCACGTCTCCTTTAATAGATCATATATGGCATGATATAGATATAAAGCCCTTTATACTGAAATAGGTCGAAAACCCCACAAAACAAACTACTTGCGTATGAAAAAACAGGAACTGTGTATGTGACTATAAAGAAATTTTTACACCGCTGCTTTACAACTGCGATATCAAAACAGTATAAAAGTGTCTTATTATATTGCTTTCCATTCTTTCGATGACTCCATTGATCGCTTGCCGTACATACAAAATGATCACACTACTGCCTAAACCCACTAAAGAATTAGCTACCTTATATTTGAAAAGTTAAAGTTCAAATTCGCTTAATAGAGTCTTTATTTACCCGGCGTAATCTAGGCATTCGGTACGCAGTCATAAAATCGCCTATTTTCATAAAACTATTTTCAACAAAGGCATATTATCTAACAAAGAATCGGTACGTGGACTCTAAATGGCAGTTACTAAGGTCGAAAGTCGTTTGGTGATTGCTTTTCCGCTGGTTGGACGATTTCGGCGAAGTCGATTCGACTCCGTCAAAAAGATTTATGCGACATTAGACAAAAAATTACGTATTATACTTTTTCTATTGGGAAAGTAATGGATATTGCTATTGATGTATCAACGGACTAGTTTAGCTTTAGGAGTTGAATGCATCTAGACTAGATTTTAGAGAGGGAAGGACTACTTGTATTTCGCTTTGTATAGCTACCATAATCTTATTGACGATGAAATTGAAAATATATTATCGAACCTTAACAAAATTATTTCTTTAGTTTAATTTTTACATTGCTTAACTTCCCGACGCGACGACGCTTCGATTACTTTACATAATAGTTTAATTTTAATGTGTAACATTCGCGTAAATCTTAGAAACCATTATAAAAAAACAAAAAGTATGTAGTCCTTTTTACTGTGAGATATACAATAATACATCATTTAAATTCATTTTTTTTTTTGCTCTAGCCACTGGCTTTCTAAACTTTTTCGCCAGAGAGAAATGGGCAAGAAACTCTAGCGATGCTCTTTTCATTGATTACTGTATCATAAAATAAAATTATACTGGCAGGATAAGGCACTGAAGTATAAAATTAAAGCAAATTGTTGTTTTTGTATATAATTCAATTTACCTGACTTTTAAATTACTTGATTACAGGGCTACACACAATCGTATGAAAGAATGTATGAATTAAATTTCTAAGTAAAGTCACTGGATTTTAAAGTTAAATAGTTGATGTTTTGTATATTCATAGGATGCCTACAAAGCTAATAATAGCAAATGGCATAATTTCACATCCAAATATTTCAATTTCCCAACATGTTACACCACATATTCACAAAATTTCTGCTATATTACGTTTGCTTATTACCCAAACAAACATCAAAACCCCATGCCTTCCAATTTCGCCTTACATTCATTATCAGAAACCAACAACACATTCAAATATCTACAATTAAACTCACTAGTTGGAAACCCACATCATCCCAAAGCAACTTGAGTAACTCGCTCAATAATCCCTTAAAATAGGCCATATTCTAATATTATGTAGGGCTGTACAAAGGTAAAATAACGTATAATCCACGCTGGGCCTTCATATTTGGGCGATTTATGCGGGCCGGTCACAGGTCGACAGTAGATATCTTATTTTAAATCGCGCCCTCGGCTGAGCGGTCAGCAGGGACCACTAAAGTACTGATGCCAAAAAAGTCATTTCCATTTTTTAGTTTAGATGGATTAAAACATCGGATATCACGCATGTCGTCCTGAATGTTAAAATATGTTTTGTTTGGGTATAAAGGGTATTTAAATAATAAGACAATTAATCAATAAGCGGTTGTTTTGTTTGAGTCGGATAAAATAAATATCAGTAGTATAAAACTTTTTAAAGTTGAGGACCTTATACCGTAATCGTATTTCACTATTCCAAAAAAAAAGTATTATTTATGGTAATAATGATTTATAGATATCGATATTTTAGTAATAAATGATCATAAATATGCATTTTCTGACGGGGAAACCTATTTCAGCAAAGTATACAACACACTTTATACTAAAAAATATATACTTTTTTTACTAAAAGTCGCAATTACATAATATATCAAAAACACAACATACTTTTTACTTTTTTGCCGACTCTCCCCAGGCCCAATGTTGACCGCACTTATCTGTCTTTGAGGTATGCCTCTTATTATGTCAGTTTTTTGCGACCGACGTCCCCCACTCTCCCCGTTGCGCTGGCAACATTGACTATTACTCGAAGTAGGACAACTTACAGGACCCCTGCTTCCTCACTTAAAAACTTTGCCAAGCCGCCAAGTCACCAATTTTATGGTTTTACATCGCTTTTATTTTTGGTTGTTCTTAACGGTGTAAAATTAGTTTCGGGAGGAAATAATAATAATAATATAAGAGGTATGTTTTGGTGTAATGTAATAGTTTACACAAGAAATAGTACTCGTAATATAGACATCCTTTAGTCTTTACATTTGGTTTTTACTCCATCTGGCTTATACTACAGATCCTGTCAGAAAATATATGTTATATATGTACATATTTTGATGCCTCGATTTGAACAAAAAAAACTTATTTGTAAAAGGTGATATTCTTATGCTATTTGATTAAAATTTTCTTTTTAGTAATCTTCACAATGGAACTATGTATTTCCTTGTGATTAAACAAGTCTGAGTGCATCAGAAAGTCTATTTATAATTACGATATGGACGACCATAAATCGAAAATGATACTGCTACCACCGCAATGTCAATTTCTTCCGCCAGACAGCAGTGCAAAGCACTGCTGTGTTTCGGTGTGAAGGATATTGTAGCCAGAGTGACTACTGGACATATTAAGACTTAGCATATTACGTCTCAGTATGGCTTTGTAATTCAAAGTGGTTTTTGGTTTTGCTACTGTTTATGAGCGGTCGTATCGCTTACCATCAGGCGAACGGCTCGCTCGTCTCGCCATATATTGAAAGTTAAAAAATGATGCAGGCTCGTCCGTAGCCTAATAGTGGGCTTATGTACGCTAAAAATAATTTGAAAAAACTCAACGTTCTGATATTTCCTGCAAGTCTCCAACTCATTTATCAGTGAAGAATCATCGTCAAGGTCGATATAATTTCTAATCCCCCATTGTAACAGATACCATCGGTTCGATCGGTTCGCTGATAACTATTTTTGACTGTCACGACTTTGACCCCTGGGTCTCAATTATATCTTGGGTTATTGACGTTGTTTTATTGATCCTTGCGCATAGTTGATCTAGGCTGTTATGCGGGTTCGAAACCCGGATGGGAATACAATTTTTTTTAATAATATTTTTTGTGCTGCTTCGATGGCGTAGTTGTACTACGTTTCGACCACAAAGCTGAGGTCTCGGGTTCGAATCCCGGGCTGGGCAAAGTGATATTGGATTTTTCTATTCATTATCAGCCCAGAGTCAGGAATTTGTGCCCGATATGGTGATAGGCTCGCCACCTATCACATCGTGGGATGGAACATACAAAGCGAAATGTTGGTATCCTGGCCCCTCTACCTGCCCCTTCTATTTTTTGTGTCTTTTAGTCTAAAGAAGTAAAGGGTCATGTGGTGGTAAGCGATTACCGCCGTTTATAAATATCAACAACACTTACGATTAGATTGAACATATTTTAAAATTTGAGGGGAAATAGTAGATAAAAGGAGTAGAGCTGAAGGCAAAGCGTATTTTGGTCCCCAAAATCTGAATTTCGGGTATAATAATTAATTGTATATCAGCTGTCCTAATCCTGCACTTGAATGAACTTGATAGCATGACTTTTCAGCCATCTTGCAGTATTATTTCGCTTATTATATTATCTTCTCGGTCCATTACACCAACCTTTTACTAAAAACAAACTGTATTAAAAAACGAAGCATAATACTCAGAAAGTGCTCATATCTACACAAACATCAATAAACTCGAACAACAAAAACAACGACCGCGAAACATTAAACCCATTACCATAACAGTGTAAGCAGAAAATAGATAAAAAACGATTATTTCAATAGCTCATTGTGAGCATCGGATGATAAAATCAATAAATTTATTAAGTCGTTACATAAAAGGTCAATGCAATCTCTAACTACGATCTAAAGCTTACTTGTAAATACGTCATATAACTTGAATAATTATGCTTATAGAGTAAAATTGTATTATTTGGTGAGTGGGTAATGAGCAATATGTATGAAAAATTCTTCATTTGATTTATATGGTCTTAAACTCATATGTTAAGACTACAACCGACCCTTTTTTTTATTGCTATGAATGGCGAGACGAGCATGCCGTTCGCCTGATGG
This sequence comes from Hyles lineata, assembly GCA_030180105.1. Classification (NCBI taxonomy): domain Eukaryota; kingdom Metazoa; phylum Arthropoda; class Insecta; order Lepidoptera; family Sphingidae; genus Hyles; species Hyles lineata. The sequence goes on from JARJEE010000040.1 coordinate 2,026,479, forward strand.
TAAGCGATACGACCGCTCATGAACAGTAGCAAAACCAAACAACACCTTGAATTACAAAGCAATGCTTGGCATTCCACTGCGCTCGCCATCCTGAGACATAAAGTGTTAAGTTTCAATATGTCCAGTAGTTACTCTGGCTACAATGCCCTTCAACCCGAAACGCAACAGTGCGTTTACACTGCCGTTTTACGGGAGAAATAGTCACTGCGGTGGTACCCACCCAGATGGCCTCTTACATATGAGAGACCTACCGCCAGTAAAATGTGCATGCAATATAAAATGGATCGATTAAGGCTGTATAATTACCATACAAAAAATAGGAATATCTATTGTTTACGAACATCCAAAACACGAAGGGAATTGATATTGCGTTTCTGGCCTTCTATGATGCAGGATTATGGATTTTGGTTATTCATATCACAAATGGAAACCAAAATGTTACCTCCTTTTTCTGAAAGACAAATATTTGCTCTAGTAACTGGTTAATTTAATCTATAAGGCCTTGAGCTTTTACAGCGTAGCATCTATTGCATAAAAATAGTATTTTTGAGCTTTAAAAAATGATATAATGTAGATCAATTTTGCCGTTATTTATATTTTCACAGTTGAATCTGATAGGATCTCATTACTCTTAGGAATCCAAGCCACGTATTTATAATATACTGAATAACCTAATACACACGTCACACTGTACTTTGACACAATTCCGAGCAACCTAAAAGGAAGCATATTTCTATTCCGACGCCATAAACATCAGCTGATACCATTAATTAGTTTTATAGGCGTTTTCTCGAAACTGTTCCACTTGGAGCCAGTAGGGACAAAAAGCCGTAAGTGCAGACAAAAAAGCCGCGACAGACACAAGCCCGTGTCGTCACACGAGTCTTCGTCACGATCCGCACACGTGTGGAGCCGACGCAAGCCCGGCTACAGTGGGGGCAGGGTTTTATAATATATTGGAGTGTGTTTATTAAATATTTTGTTGGACAAAATTACATTTAGATTTTTAAATACTGTTTTTTCAAGCATTTTTCTACAGATAATGAAAAGTGCAATAACTCAATACAATTATATTCCTGGAGGAGAAGAAAGATTTCCAATACAACACATCGCCGAGCTTATTTCCATGTTCCAAATAATTTACTTAGTAACGTTTCTGCCCTGAAAATCGTGTTAAAAACATAATATCAACAAAATGATCCCATTTTAAAACAAGAAAAAAGCCTCATCATCATTTCGAATATCTGTATCTGTATCTGCCCATATACAGCAAAGCCTTCTCTACAATAGAGAGTACGATTGATAGGGGTTAGGCTGTATATACGGCAATTACTATTTCGAATGGGCAAAGATAATTAAATATTACACTTACCTTAAAGTGCAATATGTTTACTTACTACACGACTATAAAATCGTCAATAACAAGTAAATATAAAAAGAACAGTATCACCACTGTAGAACGCTCATATTTGATGTCACGTAGTGATATTTTCTTAAGGTCACAAACACTGAACGGCTAATAAATGTCGACAGACGAAAACACTGGCTCGTTCCGCTCCACTGCTACACGAAATTATAAGATTTTACACTCGTATATTCACAATAGTTACTTCAATGCAGCGTTTGTAAAAATATACGCGAATATTTTAGGTATAGTGGACGTACCCTAATATTAACATAGATTTTATTGAACAATTTTAGAATCCAATTGGTCTGTATTTGTCTTTGGAAATTGAGAATGGAAATTCATAGGAAATGCCTATAATCAGCATTGGACTGGCTGAAAGCAGAGGAGAGTAGAGAGAAAATAGAGAGGGGGTGACGAGAGACCAAAGTAATATAAAAGTAAGTGAAAATTCGAAATCATTTTAGTATCTAGGCTGTTTTGAAATTATGGTCCTGACCTATGTCGAACAAATAAGCTTAATTAACGCAAAGCAAATTAGTTATTTGGCTTTTCATTCAATAAACATGTATAGAATTATTACCTATCATAACATATTACGATGAAAATATAATTACCGTTTATTTATAATTTCCACATCACAAAGGTTCCCAATAAATACCAAAGATCACTCCAATTTAACGAATTGAAAATATTTACTAATTGAACGTCGAGCCCAATGATCATTAAATTCAGATGAACAGAAATTACGGGCGAATGATATATAATTTACTATTTTAATGGTACATCCACAATCAGACGTACAATGAATCATTTCACCCATTAAATAATGAATGGAAGATCACCGGCGGCGAACGAGTAACAACTCGAAAAATTCCAACGAAAAATAAAAAAAAAATGCGAAACAAGAAAATCGGAGCGAAATATTTTCGAACAATAACCCCAAATTGACGGTCCATTTGTTAAAATCGCGGGCAGTTTTTATTATTTTTTTTCCCCGAAAAAAAGAATTCCGAATCTCTCTACCTTCGAATATAATATATTTGCATGAATTATGAAATTTGTAAAACCACCATTGTTGAACGAACGGCACCAATCTTTAACAATCACCGCTTTTTGTTAAGGAAATGTCGGAATTTATCGAAAATTCGCCACTTTTCACTACATTGTACAAGAAGCTTTTTGTTCGTCAAGACGGAATTATAGTTGTTATCTTTTTCTTACATTTTCTTCGATAATCACTGGAATACTGTGGGTGTGAATTAATTTTGGATAGTAACGATGTATTTAGTCAAAAATCTTCAGTAATTTTATTTAAAAAACCTTGGAACATTGGGTCTATTATTTAGCTTCCGTACGTCGCCCAAGGTAACATCTGAAAACCAGCGCTGTGTGATTACTTCTGTTATCACACAGCATCATGCTGAGATGATGACTTGTTGTCACAAGTGAGCCGCTCAACATACGTAATTAACTTATTTTCCCCTTTTTTATTTTTTTAACCGACTTAAAAAAAAGGAGGAGGTTCTCAATTCGACTGCATGTTCTTTTTTTATTGTATTGTGTCGTATGCGGTTAATTTCGACATAATAAAATCATTTTTTTTCTTTCTATTTTGCAATTGCAATAATCGTTTAATCTGAACAAAACCCCGCTTTTTCTGTTATTGCTAGTGTAGCTAAGAATCCAGTAAAAGGAAAGTTCGCGAAACAGGAACAAATTTAATGTAGCTACGTGATTATAAACTATCTTTATGACTATGGTTTAATCATCCACTAAAGGCTGGCTACAAAGTACACTATGGATTGAGAAGTATGAACAAATCTTATTACCGAAAACGCTGACGTTGAGGAAGGCAGTCACATAAGATGAACAAATCTTCAAGGTATTAAAATGTATCATGTATCGCTAATCCTTTATGAGTGTATGATGACAGCAGACTAAACACACAAATCTCCAAAAACTCAGAGGATCTTTTGAAATCGAATCCACACCCATATTCTGATCAATTTTACTTCCAACGTCCCATGCATCCTGATGTACTAAAAAGTACAACCAACACAAAATTCCAACGCGCAAAGAATTTCATAAACCATGACACGTGACCATATTCGAGCCGACCATAGACAAGAGCTTGAGCATAAACAAACCAGCCCACACTCGAGTGTAGTGGGTCACGAAGCATGTAATTTGATAGCTATTAAACTCCGTGTAACATGAGACAGGCATAGACAATAGATAACACTGATAGCGATTGTATAAGACGTTTATACGTCTATCACTTAACATGACATAGACAATGTAAAGTTTTTGGGTGTTTTGTAAAAAAACTAGTTTGTGCATCTTGTTTTGTAAAGGCGTTGTTTTTTCTTTCTAGTGTAAGTTGATGTCTTTGTATAGTGGTTGAAGAAAAAATGAAGATCTGCCTACCTTGAATGGATACAGGCCCCGTAGGGAAGTAGTCTTACTTTTCTTATTGCTTCGGTCCGGCAAATGAGCAAACAAGTCACCTGATGGTAAGTGATCAGTCCCGTTTATGAACGTCCAAAACACCTGGCCCATGGATGAGTTGCTGATCTATCAAATCGAAAAGAGAGCGCGAAGGATAAAGGATGGTTAGAGGAAAGGGGATTTAGGTATCTGACAATCTCAGTCGCACTCTAGATAAGCTATTAAAACTACCTACGAGTGTTCAATACGTCGGCTCTACCACCATACCTTTGCTTTCCAGGCGACGTAAAGTAAGAACTGCTTTCGTATTTAGTTTGATGAGATTGCTGGAGATCTAAAACTGTTGTTAAGATTTGGTATCTACCCATATAACAAACACCGCATAGAATGGAACACCCATCACAATAACCCACGCAAATGCTAATTTCAAAATTAAACTTCTAAATCCTGTTTCTAATTCTCCTACTTGCATCGTATTTTTCAGTGTTGAGGACCGACTTCCTTATGCATCGCTTTCAATCGAACGAGCTTTCTCCATCTTCTACTGTCTCCGGCGGTATGGAGGCGGCATGGAGGCGCTTTGGAGTCAAGAGTGGTGCGGTTCTGTTTTTCTGTTTCATTTCTATTTTGAATAGACACAATTGTTTCAACCAATAGAATATAACTATCTCCTAAAACAAGACTTCAGCCGCATTTGAAAAATGTATCATTTAATGTAACCAATAGATAACTATACAACTTAACATCTGAAAACGTTAAATCAATTAGAAATCCCTTCAAAAACCCAAATTCCGACTCCAACAGCGACATTCGTGCACATATCAACGGGCAGATGTCCACACGACTCGCAAAAAACAGCATTAATAGCATCTGCTACCAGCTAATGCCCCTATAAGGGCCTGCGACACTTACACCGAATAATGTTTTAGTGCTAAGTACGTGAAATTATCGCCTTTGCGGTGTATTAAAGGTGGGTAATTTGGGTCTATATCACCCTTTATAATATATTCCCTGTGACAAATGTATGGTGATTTAGGAATTGCTATGACAATTTAATATTTCTGGGTGGTCTCATTGCACTGTCATATATAGAGTGTACTAGCCTGTTAGTAACGGATCAGACGCGGCTACCCAAACAGTAGTCGTGGGTTCGAATTCCAGGGCATACTCAGACTTCCGGAATCATAATTGTATTCACATTAAATTTAGCTGTGAAGGATCACATCGTGACGAAACCTACATACCATAGATCTTAAAAATATTTTTGGAATGTGAAGTCCACCAACCCGCCCTTAGCCAGTGTGGACTAGGGCCTAATTCCTCTCAGTTAACCTGTTGATTATAGTTTTTCAGAAGCAGAAGGTGATTTAGGACTGGTACAGAAAGCCGTACCATATTACTGTAATTGAATTAAATTACTATTGATTATACCCAACTCCATTGTAAACTAAAAAAAAACAATAACAAAAATTGCATTAAAAATAGATCAATTCCCACAACATAGCAGACAAAAGAATATACTTTATGATATGCTCGAGTCGCTAATACTCCCTAATGCACGGACAATTTATAAGTATACGTAAGGTCGTAAAATGTGTATTTACTAATTTTACGAGCTAATTTCACACGGTGGCATTGTGCAATGAATTGTAATTTTTAACGTGATCCCCTGGTTGTTGTAATGTATTAACTTTTGTTAAACGCTTTTATGGACAGAGTTACTATTTATTTTATTACTGGCAAGTTACAAAGATATTTTTATGGATTCTATCATCTATGGTAACTGAAGTTTGCGAATGTGCCAAATTACATCGTGGTAGATGGCGGTTTAAATTCTTAGGCAGATGTACTATCACAAGAGATCTGTCAAATTCGTTTTAATTTTCAAAATGAAATAAAATCATGTTTTTCAAATCTTTTGTCCAAAATCCAGGCTTAATATAATTAGGATAATTGAAAATGCCATCAATATTTTCGCGGAGGACTCTCAGATATGCAGGTTTTCCCAAGACACTGTCCTTCAGCAATACATAATAACTATTCCGTATTGAAGTTCATAGTAAGTTTTAAAAAACATTTCAGCTATCGAATTGTTTAATTTCATTGCTCAAACTGATTTCAAAAGTCGTTCGAAAGGGACAAAACATTCTATAGCTAAATTGATTGTAAAAGTGTCTATGAATAAAGAATTTAGTGTTCATTAGATGTCATCGCGATCTTAAAAATTTGATAATTAACGTAACAGCCACATAAAAACCTAAATAAGATGAAAGGCATTGCAACAATGATCCGGCATTACGTTGCCGTGTTTTATGCTATTTTTCCGACAGTGTGCATTCATAAAACCCTCCCAATCCGTGTCAGTTGTTGTAAGAGCGTGGACGCGGATTAATCTGCACTTTGAAAGCTTTCTGTCATAGATTAAAAATATACAGAGTGTATTGGATTTATACGTACTGTAATTGAGTCGAAAAAGTTGTTTAAAAACATCGAACGTACCGCCGTGCACCGGTCGAAATGAAATATTTTATTCTGTTTAATATTGGCCGGCTTTTTGAATATTCCCGTCGAGTTTTTGCCGATTGAAATCCTGCTGCTGGCGTTTTTTTAATCAAATAACTGTATGGACTTTACAATGGTATTACGTAATTCAGGTACGGAAATGTAAGTTATTAAATATGTATTCCTAGGGAATATTAAATGAAGTTTTTATTTAACGGAAGCCTTTACTCGCATTGAGAGTGGAAATTTATTAATTGTATTCGGCGATCAAAGCGTATTCGGAGAATGTAATTAATTAATTTTGTTCACGAATATACTATATACCCATTTGTGCCTTATTGGCTTTAAAATGATGAGTATTGACTTTGAACAGCAGGTTCTTGGTTCGACATCAAGGACCATCATTACAACGGTTAATGTATTTTCATAAATAAAATATAATTCAATCGTATGTGGAATATTTTCCCAAAAACATCCTGCTAAATACAAAAAACAATTATACATTCGTTTTCAACCTTTCGGTTTTTTTTTACTGCATCAAAGAGGTTTTTACAACCACAATTTAACACTAATAATGTCGTTAGAATTAATATTAAGATGGTAATAGGTTCGAATAGCGATTGTTACATAATCTGCAAAACACGTCATAGGGACTCATGCAATTATGTCGTACTTCGATTTCAGCCTCTGGATTTCCTATTTTGAGAAGGTTTGAAGGACATTGTAACCAGAGTAACTACTAGACATATTGAGACTGATCATCTTATGTCTTAGGTTGGCGAGCGCAGCGGAATGCCAAGCATTGCTACTGTCTATGAGCAGTCGTATCGCTTAAGATCAGACAAATCCCATTCTTGTCTCGTTACTCATAGCAATAAAAAACACATCTGGGATAATTGTGACAAACAGCGAAACCTAATTATGTCTCAATAGATAGATACTCGGTTTGGATGGCCGTTCACTTATCAACATATTAAAGTCAATTTCTTCTAGCAGTATAAAATACTTGCTTTTTTCATTCATTACTCCTAAGCAGTAAAAGTCTTAACATTTAATAACATTTAAGTTAAAGTAATTTCGCTGCGTCGAAAATAAAAATGCTTCGCTGAAAACGACTGAGTTACATTTTGCACTAGACTCAAAGGACTTTTCGACTTAATGCTAAGCGATCGTTTTGCATTACTATATGAATATTAATGTTTTTAACAGGTCAATGATATTTCATTTAAATTCGTTAATAAGATGCGGCGGCCCTGTCTCAAAGGTCTCACTAAAATAACATTTTGCGAGATCTTTTTATCGAGCTCGCGAAAATTCTTAGAAATTTTCTTTGACGACGTATAACATGGCTTATAATTATTTTATAAATGTCTGAAATTCGGTCCTGTTACTTGGATACTGTTGCTAATGGCTATTATAATTAAATTCTGATTAATATCATAAGGAATAATATCAATCGACCGTTGCAATTTTATCGCGATCATTTATTGTCGTTATCAGCGTAAATCGCAGATTTTTCATTATTTTACAGAACAGTATGTATCCTCCGAATATTTTCTGACCGACCTGCTGCAATTTATGTTATCGTGCTGTATTTCTAATTTTGAATGGACTTTTAATACAATGGTTATGGTTAAAAATAATGTTCTTTTGTTTTATGAGTACATAGACACAATTACATAGACATAGACACAATACTGGTGGTAGGTCTCTCATATTTGAGAGGCCATCTGGGTGAGTACCACCGCAGTGTCTTTGTCTCTCGTCAAACAGCAGTGTAAATGCACTTTTGTCTTTCGGATTGAAGGGCATTGTAGCCAGAGCTACTACTGGACATATTGAGACTTAACATCTTATGTCTCAGGATGGCAAGCGCAGTGGAATGCCAAGCATTGCTTTGTAATTCAAGGTGTTGTTGGGTTTTGCTACTGTTTATGAGCGGTCATATCGTTTACCATCAGGCGAACGGCATGCTCGTCTCGATATTCATTGCAATAAAAAAATAATTAAGAAGTGATTAGATCTTATTACTAATTACTATCCTCTACTTATGTATTTTTTTGATATATGAAAGAAATATATGTACGAGTTAATGCCTTACGTTGATATTTATTTAGTCTAGAAATATTGCCTGTTAAAATATTTTGACTACGTTTTATTTAGTTATTACAACAGAATAGCTCGAAAAAACATATTAACTATGTCTGACAAGCTAAAAGAGGAGGTGGATTTATTAACGTTTGAAATTATATGCAATATACTTTTTTAGATATAATTTACATCATCTGTCTTAATCACAAACTCGGGTTAAAAAGTTAGTTTCAAATATTTATCTTTAGAAGTAATTCATAAACTTATGAATATACTATTAATATTAATTAATTAATCTCTTTTAAAAATATATCAAGTTTTCAATGATGCCTTAGAAATATGCAAAGTAAGTAAGTAATAAGTTTATATTTCAGACTGTTAAATTGTATAATTACAAATATTACAAGAACTACCTTACATCAACTATTATTACTTTTTCTACCATCGAAGCAACAAAAGTCAATTCACCCTCACTTTTTTTAAACATAAAATACTGAAAACAATTTGTCTCCTCTGCGCTATAATCTTTACCGCTGAAGAAATGAATCACAATGCGCCCGCGCAGGCCATAAAACCGGATCGACTCACAGTTGACATAGAGCGATAAATGCGCAGAGCCGTAAATTATCCCGTAATACCCTCCAGCGACGCAACGACAGAAGAATATGCAATATGCACTTGCACACGTTTTTTTTAATGCTCGTAAAATTTATACGTTGCGGTGTGGTTCCGGATGATTTTAACGGACTGCGTTTTTATTAGTGGTTTTTAATATTTTTATGGTGGATTACATTCCGACATTAAATATTACACTTTACATCTACATCTGTTATTAAAGTAAGACCGTTAAAATAGCCATATTTTTCTATTTAGATTTTCGAGTAACAAACTATTTTTAACGCTAAGGATTTTTATCACTAATATTCCCGCAACTAATATTTTTTTAAAATAAACATTAGTTATAACAATCGTGTACTTAAAAAATAACACACTCTAACTCATGAGGAAAGCTGCATACGTTGGGGATTTATGTAAAAATTCTATGGTATTGAAAGTTCGCCAACCCGCACTAGGCCAGTGTGGTGGACAATATGGCCAAAGCCCTTTCAGTCATACTTCCGGCTGTAGAGGAGACCCGTGTCCTGTAGTGGGACGTATATGGGCTGATACTCACAAACCAGACATTTTAACTACTTATATACCTGTAAGGTCGCGCCCATAACGCTGAAGGTGTTGGTAAAGTCATAATTAGTACCATTCTATCTGCTGAAGTTATTTCCACATCAAAAGGTGACGGGGCCAAGCATGTTACCAAGACCAACATTTTATTTGTAAGCTACTCAAACTCACTTTTCAGTTCTATAAATACATAAAGTGGATTCTTGATATGAGAACTAAATTAAGGACGGTACGATTTACGAAATTACACGGTATCAATAGACAAATTACACAACGTTGAAGCTACTAAAATAATTCGGCTTTCTGGTTCACAATTCATATTAATTCGGTGTTACAAAACAAATCAAATAACATCACGATACCACGCCACGGTGGCGCAGTTGGATAGACCCCAGCTGTGGAACGAAAGGTCGCAGAATCGAACCCCGAACCGAAACAATTATTATGTGACCTCGAACATTTGTTTCGGGTGTGGGTGTTTGTGAGACTGAAAAGTCTCTCGTAGTGACTGATAACCCTAATACAAGATTCGATCTTAGTATGAGGTCAGAACTATGGATGTGACTGTTGGGTGTCTGAACACTACTAAACTACAGGTGACGCCCGTGTCCTACAGTGGGACATATATGGGCTGATACAGTACAGTAATTGTAAAGTAAATCAAATACTTACAAAAATGACCAAACAATAAGAAAATCCAACACCAGTATAATTCCAAACACAAACTAACCCAAATGAGAATCAAGGAACAGAGGGACCCCAAAATAATAATAAAGACGGAACTCCTTTGTGCGAGTTCGCTCTTTGAGAATTCCGGTGCTTGATACGTATTAACGTTTTACTGTTCGGCTAAAATGATTTTTATTGTCTCGCGAAAGTGTTTTATAAAAAATATGTCCAATAAACACTTCCAGAAAGTATGTCCGTTGTTATTAACGCATCGGATGGCGCGTTTTATGCCTTATTTAATTACTTAATACGTGGCAATGTGTGGCACTCAACTGTCAAAAGGCTTGACATCATCCAAATGCCTTTTCCTTGTTCCGTGCAGGCTTTATCCTCCACCCTTCATTGTTCCTGTTATACATGTATAATATCCAAGGCTAAACAATATATCCTGCTATAATGACAGCCTCTGTGGCGCAGTTGGTTAGAAGTCGACAGTGAAACGAGAGACCGTGGGGTCAATTTCCGCGCCGAGTTATAAGAGTTTTATAAAGTGGGCTTACCAAAGTCAATCATAATATCATAGTGTTTTTAAAATAATTATCTGAAATAATTTTCTTCCACACTCACCTATTCCGTTATTTCTATGCCTTCAAAATTCACACATAAGATCTATATGTGAACCCACTACCAACCGACTGTTTATTTTCATGTCATAAGTAGAGTCTTGCTACCAGTCAATGCTGTCACCGACTTGGTAGGAGAAATAGCACTATCTCATAAAAAACTATGCAAAACCACAGCTTTATTGTTGCGTTTTCTTCAGTGAGATTGCCAAAGAAGCTGTAGCCATATCTCGCTAATGGATTTTCTTCACAATATCCTGGCCTTATCATCAGACACGACGCGGTTTCTCATCCCCGTAAAAAAATTATCAAATAAAGAGGCGCAAATTTTCATACCACACTTACATGTAAGAATTTTTACAACGCCGCATACAAACCTGGTCTTCAAACACAAAACCTCTATGAAGCTATAAATTCGCAAAAATCTAACTAATCCCTCCAATCAAAACATTCGCGCGATGTTTTCAAACACCGTTGTTTACGACGCCACTGGAATTTATCCAACACTCATCCAGCTTTATGTTTAAGTGTGCACCCGCCCTAAGCCCGCAGACGTCCGGGATGCTTTTCATGAAATTGGAAAATTCTTTTATATAGCATAACATAAAGGCGAACGTGTTTCGCCAAATACAAAACATTGTATTAAATAAAGTACAAATGGATTGAAATAACTTGATGATTTTTATTTATATTTCCAATAGTAATATTCGATATTATGTTTGGGTTTCAGCTGAAATGTGAGGGTGAGTTTGCTGATGTCACCTGGATTTTATAGTATTGAATTTGTTCGTGCAATGCCCAGATATTGATTTCTATTCTGGCGAAACGGTCATCTTCACGAAAGAAAAAGACTTTCTATGAATTTTCGACTAAAATGTTTAATAATTTTCTACGACTGCCTCGGTGGCGTAGTTGTACAACCCAACGACTGTAACGCTAAGATCTTGGGTTCGAAAACCGGGTTAACAATGAGATATTGGATTTTGGATTGGAATTATTAGAGTGATATTCAATAAAAAAAAGCTAACCCTTCGCTGTTATTTTGTTTTCTACGCAACGATAGTCCACTATAACGAAACTACTAATTTCCACACTAGTCTATACATATAAATAAAATTGAAGTGTCTGTTTTAAAAGTGAAAATACAAAAAAATGTCCTACTACATATCATTATATTCACGATACCTGTGCCGAAAATGATCTTTAAAAAATTTTTGTCTGTCTGTCTGTCTGTCCGTCTGTCTGTCTGTTTGTTCCGGCTAATCTCTGAAATGGCTGGACTGATTTTGACGGGACTTTTTTTGTCAGGTAGCTGATATAACAAGGAGTAACTTAGGCTACTTTAATTTTGAAAATCAAACTAGGGTTCCGCAGAAAAAAATAAACCTTTAAATTTTGAGGTTGTTTTTTAAATATGGTATTATGACACGCGGGTGGATGAGCTTATTATGTTTCTTTGATTTATTTGGTCTAAAAATATTCTAAAAATGTCAGGTAAATGATATAATAAGGAGTAACTTAGGCTACATTTATTTTAGAAAAATAAAGTTTTTGTTAAATTCCACGCGGACGAAGTCGCGGGCACAGCTAGTCTATATATATAAAAGAGGAACCTGACTGACTGACTGACGTATCAACGCACAGCCGAAACTACTGGAACTAAGAACGTGAAATTTTCCACAGGAGTTCCTATTGTGACGTAGGTGAGCACTAAGAAGGGATTTTTGGAAATTCAACCCCTAAGGTGGTGAAAAGGGCAAAAAACTGTTGTATGGAAAATCGAAACCGTTAAAGCTACAATTGTCAAACTTAGCACTTTGGTTAGTCATTTAAAAAGAAAACTAATTGCATACTTTGTTTGTCTAAAATTAGTCATAAAGGGGTTAAAATAAGGGTTGAAGTTTTACGAGACTCGGGTGATTTAATGACAATCTAATCAACGCACAGCCGAAACTACTGAAGCTAGAAACGTGAAATTTTCCACAAAGGTTCCTATTGTAGCGTAGATGAGCACTAAGAAGAGATTTTTGAAATTCGACCCCTAAGGGGGTGAAAAGGGTAAAAAACGGTTGTATGAAAAATCGAAACCGTTAAAGCCACAGTTGTCAAACTTTGCACTTTCGTTAATCAATCAAAAACCAAAATAACTGCATACTTTATTTTTTTAAATTAACCCTAAAGTGGTTAAAATAAGTGTTGAAATTTTGTAGAACCGAACTGTCTAATCAACGCACAGCCGAAACTGCTGGAGCTAGAAACGTGAAATTTTACACAGAGATTCCTATTGTGACGTAGGGTAGCACTAAGAAGGGATTTTAAGATTTTCCCCCAAGGGGGTGAAAAGGGAAGAAACAGTTGTATGGAAAATCGAAATTGAAATTTTGCACTTTTGTAAATCTATCAAAAACAAACATAGCTACATACTTTATTTTTCTGAAATTAACCTTAAAGTGGTAAGGGTTGAAATTTTGTTGAACCGAACTGTCGCATCAACATACAACCGAAACTACTGAAGTTAGGAACTTGAAATTTTACACGGGGCTTCCTATCATAATGTAGAGCAGCGCTAATGAAGTATTTACTGAAATTCAATCCCTAAAGGAGTGAAAAGGGTGAAATTGTGTTGTATGGAAAAACGAACCGCGAAAGGTACAGATTTCAAACTTGGCAGTTTAGGTATTCAATTAAAAACAAAAACAACTTCTTACTTTTTTGTCTTAAATTAGCCTCAAAGGGCATTTTGTATGCAAAATCGAAACTGCTGTTATTGGTACGAAAATTCGTAGTTTAGCTACCTATTATAAACACAAGAAATTGGCGTGCACTAATTTTGGTAAAATGGCACGAAGGGGATGAAATTTGATAAAACGTATTTAGGGTTACGTGGATATAAAATAACCAAAAAAATGAGCTTGATGGTATAATTCAAGAACTGGATAGGGAAAGCATTATTTTAATTTTTACTAATTTTGTACGTTGTTCATGAGTGTAAGAGTTTCTCATTTACGGGAGAGGTCAGGGAAAAAGAGGGAAAGGACGAAAGGTTGTGTTGGAATATCGGGCATAAGCAACTTTCGTTTTAAATATATCTAAATGGGTATCGCGCAAATAATACTTATAAGTAAAATTGTGCGTAACTCTGGGATTATAAATTTTAGTGGGAGGAATTTATTATGTTGAATAGTATTTACTTATTATAGTTAAATAATGACCAATTGTAAGGTTTTGGATTTTTATGTTTTAAATGGAGTTATAGCGGGAAATCGTTGTTGATAAAGTAAGTAATATATTAATGCCACATAATTTGCCCAACAGGAGATGCTCACTAATAAATAGTGACGTAATTCGGAGTTTTAGAATTTTCTCAGTTTTAGGGGAGAAATGAGGACGTAATATAAAACATATTGTAAATAAAGTTAATAACGCAGACGAAGTTGCGGGCAAAAGCTAGTTTAATATAAAATATTGAAGAAAACTCTACCACTTAAAAATATATTGAAAAATCAATTACCCCGAAAAAAATCATAACAAAATATGTTTTAATACGAACCACCAGATAATGTTTTATCGTTTTTTATTGTATGATTCAGTTCCTGGGTTATCTGTACGTGTGTACGTGCTATATGTTGCTGTACGCCAGGTGTTGTTTACAATTTTATCAGTGCGCATGCGCGGCCGTGATGTGCGCACCACAACGCATTATCAATGTATTGTTTAGCGAATTAAATTATTTATAGGTTTGTTGTTTGAATTAAATGTATTGGTACTTCACGGCTCCAAGGGGAACATTGTAGGCATACTCAAATTACAACTTAATATTATTGTAGTGACTTCATTTATTTTATCAACGAATTATTTGAATAATTTGTCCTCAAAAATTAGGGCTCACTGAAGAAAGAGAGAGAGAGATAGATTTGAAAAGTTTAAAATTTATTACAATGCGTCATGTTATACGAATCTTTTGAAGCATCTTATCAATAATACTTTTAAAAACAGTCCCAGTAAAATAACTTAATACAAAGAACATTGCGAAATAAGACTGTCCGCCAAAACGTCATGGAAAAGATTCCAAGAGCGGATTCAAATTATTGTAGATAATATTTCATGACTTTATATCTTTCTACAACTTATACAATTTCCCGAAAGAACAGCCGCATATTTTTTTAAGTATCCATAAAATTTTAACAATTACCCTGTCCCCCTGAAAGTGGGATAGAACCAGGAAGTCATCTAACAATTTGCCTACGTAAATACACTTAAATCCTGAGCTAACCACCCAGCTTTATATAGTCTCTGGCTGCAAGTTTAGCTTAACTAACATAGCTCAAAAGATTAGTTAGCTCAAGTGGCCCGGTCATGTTGCTGTTCGATAGCCCTTGTAAACTAACGTGGAACAGTGCAATTGTATTCGTGTTGTTTTAACATACGTTACTTTTAAAATGGATTTTTATTTGTTACTAGCTGACCCCGCGACTTCGTCCACGTGGAATTTAAAAAAACTTTGTTTTTCTAAAATAAAATAATTTTTCTAAAATTTATGTAGCCTAATTTACTCCTTATTATATCAGCTACCTGACAATAAAAGTCCCGTCAAAATCGGTCCAGCCATTTCAGAGATTAGCCGGAACAAACAGACAGACAGACAGACAAAAAAAATCTAAGATCATTTTCGTTGTAGGTATCGTATACATAACGGTATGTAGTTGAATATTTTTTATTATTTTCACTTTACAAACAGACACTTCAATTTTATTTATATGTATAGAATTGTGTTAAAAAACCATCATTGTATCCTTTAGGAGTGTATTTTTATTGTAATAAATGGTGAGACTAGCATGCAATTCGCCTGTAAGCGACACGACCGATCATGGACAGTAGAAATATCCAAACGATACCATGAATTGCAAAGCAATGCTTGGCATTCCACTGCGCTCGCCTCCCCGAGACATAAGATGCCAATCTCTCAATCTCATCGATCTCTCAATCTTTCACTCCCAAAGTCTCAATATGTCCAGTAGTTAATCTGACTACAATGTTCTTTAAACCGGAGTACAACAGTGCATTTACACTGCTTGTTTTATAAGTGTGCCTGTAGATGCCAGGTGCAGTGTAGTATTGACATGTAATAAGTATCATCAATTATAATCATCTAGCCTTGGTCGTGCACTTATACTACGACTGCAAGGCTGATGTCTCGGGTTTGAATCCTGGGTCGGGCAAAATGATGCTAGATTTTTCTACTCATTATAAGCCCGAAGGAAATTTGTGCTCGATATGGCGATAGGCTCGCCTTTGTCACTTCGTGGAACGGAAAACACATGTCGTAACGTGGTGTCTTTGTAGCACCTCTGCCCACCCCTTTAGAGACAAAGGCTTGAGTTTATAAACTTATTTGACGTGACGTATTTCGGAAACGGGACGTCTACTGCTAAGCATAGAAATCGCTCTAAAAACCATTTTTGCATATGTGGGATATATAAAAATATGTTTTTAAATATTTGTATTCTGAAGCAATATAGCTCGAATAACAAGCAAATTTGCTGAATACGACGAAAAAACAAGCTATATTATAACCGTATTCGCAAAAACCGAATCGAATTTCGTTTGACAAAGTCGGAGTTTGAATTGATTAAGTTTGAAAAAACTGTCAATTATAACCGGCGCAGAATATAAAATTGAAAACGTTGGCAAAGTCGACAATTGACCGGGCGTAGGGACCGATGTAAGTCAAAAGCGAAGGGGTCGATTTTTTTTATAATTCGACTGTACTATTCTGTATCAGCCCATATACGTTCCACTGCAGAGCACGAGCCTCCTCTAAAATAGTGCGAGTTGGCGGACTTTACATACCATAGAAATTCTTACAAATTCGCTATGGTATGCAGGTTTCCTAAGGATGACTTCCTTTCACCTTTATAGTACGTGTTGATTAACTATCAATACACACATGACTCCGAAAATCTGAGATTTGCCCTAGGATTTGAACCCGCGATCGCCGTGAACATGTTCGCAGTCTTGTCTGGCCCAAACAACAGGCAACCACGCACTTTTGTGATCATGATTGTAATATAACGCGTTCGTTTTTTTTTTTATATAGCCAAACGAGAATTGTTTATTCTTCTTATTAATCAGTAGCTTATGCATTTCCAAACCATAGATTTGTATTTAAGTACGGAAGAAAGAAAAAGTAACCAACATATCGACCTATCGGTAATATCACTCCTCATTTAAAAAAAAAACAGTTGTAACAACATTGCTATGTTCCCTCTCTTCTCGAGGAAATTGGTAACAAAAATGACGCATGACTGACTTTCTCGATTATTCTTCTTAGAAACAAAATTTTCTTGCTTTACAAAATCACTAAACCTTAATATTATAATAATCAATTATACATTATTAAGTGAACTGCTCTGAATTTGACTAAGCTAAGACTTCTGTCTAATCACTGTATTGGAAACTTGTTTCTGTGACTGAATCTCAGTAATGTATGACATTTTATCATCATCATCATCATCATCATCAGCCATAGGAAGTTCACTGCTGAACATAGGCCTTCCCCAAGGATCTCCACAATGACCTGTTGGAAGCGGCCTGCATCCAGCGACTTCCTGCAACATTAGCCAGATCGTCCGTCCACCTTGTAGGCGGGCGTCCGACATTTCGCTTGCCTGTACGTGGCCCCCATTCAAGAACCTTTCGGCGCCAACGGCCATCGGTTCTACGAGCTATGTGCCCGGCCCACTGCCACTTCAACTTGCCAATCCTATATGACATTTTATAGGTTTATCCTTACATGAATTTTCTCGCTCCCTCTCTCTCTTCTCTTATCCCTTATGCTGCAATCCATACACTATCGAAGCGAGAGGCTGCAACAATAAACCGAGCGGGCGCGTAGTGTAGCCTGTAGACCCGCCTCATTGTTTATCACATACGATGTAACCTTATTGATTTGCATTCATTAAAACTTTATTATGACGATTTAATTAAATTCTGCGTTCAATTTTTGAGTTCGTTCTGTATATTTGAATTACATTTTTTTTATTGCACTAAATGGCGAGACGAGCATGCCGTTCGCTCATAAATAGTAGCAAAACCAAACAACACCTATAATTACAAAGCAATGCTTGGCATTCCACTGCACTCGTCATCCTGAGACATAAGATGTTAAGTCTCAATATGTCTAGTAGTTAGTCTGGCTACAATATCCTTCAATCCAAAACACAACAGTGCTTTTACACTGCTGTCTGACGGGAGAAATAAACATTAGGGTAGTACCTACCCAGGAGGGCTCTCACATATGAGAGACCTACCACCACTGTCAGTACATTATTCATGTATTAAGTTTGAGCATTATTGATAGAGCCTGGATATAACCTGAACGTAAGCCTTCCAAAATAAAGGCCAACCTTAGAGTAACTTATTAATTGCATTATCAAACATGTACCCTTATTAAATTCGATTCAGATGTATTAATTTTATTCAGTATGCCGGTGTAGGTATTGCTAGGAACCCAGCCAGGTCACAACATCCGAAATCCCCTTTTGGCCTCCCCCGATTTACTGAAAGGGGAGGTTATTAGATTTTCCTCTTGAATATAAAAAATGGTTTATAATCTTGCACCTGAATCCATAGCGAATATCGCAAAGTGGTCTAACATAGAGCGTATTCTGAAATTCTAAGACGAACTGTTATCAACACAATTTCTCAATAGATATTGGTTTCGATGTAGTTATTTAAGTTAGAATTTGCTGCAAGTAAAGTAAAAACATGTAGTTATTTAAGTTAGAATTTGCAATAGTAATAAAGCACACCCACACACCCCTGTATACTCAAAGAAGTCGTGTTACCACTAGTGGTATCAACATTTCACCAAGTATACCCAATCAGCATTCGAGTCCCGAAAATTCACATGATTATTTATTTTATTTGATCTGGACACAGACATACCTCAACAGTTCATAGCTCAAACATGGTGCCACGAGAACGATGTTAAAACGAAGTCAAAAAGGTGATTAAAATTAAATCTTCGTTTATTTTATTTTTACATATTGGTTGGTACTTGTTGTCTATATCCTACCATACATAATCCACGACTTAGCATACATATACCTGCGTTATAAAGGATACCAAGTCCAACCTAGCTATGCTAAAACAAAGACTCCCACATTTTGTTTCAATATTGCAGAGACGCACAATCTGAACAACGTTCGGTAGCGATGAAATTCAAAATAGATATTCGCAGCGCCGCCTCAGGCCGGCAAAATGGAGGCACTAGCCAAATGCACTGAGCCCGGGGGTAATGTAACCAGAGTTTTTACGTCCATTAGTTTAGGGTTTATTGTGAACAGAGGAATAGGAATAGGAATAGGCTGTGTTGATATATTTATAGCAGTAAAATAAGTGAAAATGTTTGTCAAAACTTTACTTTAACACAATATAAAATAGTACTCTAGCGGACACAATAATGAAAAACTCTTCATTGTGTTCATAAATTAGATCTTATTTATCAAAAATAATTTACCTATTTACATTTGAATAATTCTATATATATATTTTTAACAATACAACATTTAATTGTACAAATCTTCATTTGGCTACGCGAAACATAAGGTAGGTACTATTTTTTTATTTTTAATAGTACATATTTGTAATATTTGTTTGTCAGCTACAATTAAAAAATAAGCTAGGTTATAATTTAACACTACTTTGTTCTAAAGAAAATACCATAAAATTAATTAACCACCATCTGACTAAACTAACCAACATTTCAACTGACCAACTACTGAACTTTATACATTGAACAACATAAAACTAGATAAAAATCTAGAAAATTCTTTCGCATGTCTCATTAAAATGAAAATGCCTAGTCCAGCAGTTAAACATTTCATAGCGTGGCGTGTTCTCGGCTGGCTTTCAGCGATTCTCTTTACGGCTAGTTTGCTCTTTAATGTACTAATTATCATCAAACTATGCTTGTACGTTTGTGCCGAGACTGAATATGTTCATATGTTCTGGCACATGCCACATCTATGATTGATAAAGGTCGTAGATTGAAATTCATATCCTTTGACGTCATAGCAGAGAATTTCCTTTGCAATTAAAGTGATCTGTGGCTATGCTTAATCCTTTATATCCAAATTTCCAACCTTAACCTTTGACCTTTCTTAGAGAATCGTATGCCCGAATTGGATGACACCACGGGAAAACTAACTACCACCTTTCAAGCAGTCACCACATTGCGACTGCAAAGCACCTGACCAGACCCTTTCACCCAGCGAAATTTCGGAACTACACAAATACACTCCTGCTGCAGCAAAAAAACCTGGATTAGAAGTTTAATCCAAGTAGGATGAATGCCATACGCAATGATGATTGCATGACATAGCCACCAGAAGATTATTTGACAAGATGCAACTTTTTATATCCTTACAAATTACAATAATCGCATTTTCGAGGCGAAAAACTGTGCCCGTGTAAAAGGGGCTTTATGCATTACTTTAGATAACCGAGTTTTATTTATAAAAATGGTAAAATGGCCTCTAAGTCATTACAAAGCACCTGATGGTACTAATAGGTAAATGAAATTTGATTAAAATAATTCAACGGAAAGAGATGGTATTTCGCCGATGACTCAAGGATGGCCTCTTCAAAACCAGATGACAAGCTGAATCACCAACCTAAAAGATTTGCAAGTTTTTCTATGTCAGATTCACCGTATATAATAGTCAATATCAGCAAAGTTTACTAAACATACCATACAAAAACTATTATCAAAGCTTGAAGCAATATAAATTTATTTAAGTTCCAACACTCAATACCATGCAATGAAACACAATACGTCAAGTTTTCCAACAAAAAGGCGGGCAAACCAACGCACTCTTATCTAGTTGAAAACATTTCCATGCTTTGAAATATCTCCGCTTGTTCGTTTAAGTGGAAGGGATCATTATATTTTTGTTTTCCACCTCTTTTATTCGTTTTCGTAATCCTTTTTAGCGAGAATACTGAAATTTATATGATGTTTGTACTTACTTAGCTGGAATTATAACTTCGGTATGCCATTAAGGTGATTGTATAAAGCTGTTTTTAATCCCATGTGAGCATTTTAGCTGCTGTTTTATTCTATAAACAGGGCATTTTTAGCAGTAATAGAAAAAATGGTGCAGAATTCTAAGGTTCGTAATGATGCGTGTAAAATGATTGGCGAGGTATACGACATATGAGTGGACGGGTTTTTGAATCCTAGGACACTCTTCCGACTTATCGTATTTTGTTATGTTTGTCAATTGCCATGAAGAAAACATAGCGAAGAACCTGACATCCTATGGAGAACTTTCCAACATTTTCTATGTTATATGAAATCAACCTATACTCGTACTAAGCTAGGTGATTGACTATGGCCTATTGAAATAAAATTATTATTTACGGATTTTATCGCGGATTTGGTTTAATTTCAAATCCGCGATAAAATCCGTAAATAATAATTTTATTTCAATGTGTAACATTCGCGTAAATCTAAGAAACCATTATGGCTATGGCCTATTCACTTTCATTGTAAACCAGAAGATATTTTTATTACATTTGTTTGTATATTACGTATGTTTATATGGCACCAAAACAACTATGTAGACAAACTTGATATTTACTTAAAAATTACATTATCAATTATAATATTTATGAAGTTTTTGCATTTAGAAAAAATATACTACACTCTCTCTGTATACAAAATTTGGAGCAAATACACACATTTCATCTACAAAATATTAAATACTGACTAAATTCTAGTTACACATACCTACTTAAATAACACAAATACATTCATCCTTGATATTACCCTGGATTTGAAACACCTTTTCAAACAAACCAACAGATAATCTCTAAGCCTCATGATTTAGAAATGTCTAGGCTTTAAGACGTATTACTTTGAAGTGAATGAAATTCTTGCGCTGGCTAATGAATATTTTATTGCTGTAAATGCTTTTCAAAGTGGTTACGAATTGTGTTATACACAAAGAGCTTAGCGTTTTAGTTTGAAAATTGAAAAATAAAACGTCAAAAATTTTTTGTTTGTAAAATAAGTAGTATTTTTCGCATGGACCATTACCAGCCTTTGATGGTTTGGCTCAACGGATGAGTAGGCAGCCCTTTCGCCGCTTTAACCAGAGTATTTGAAAGCGGTAACTGAAGAGCACCTTTTGGTGGTTCAACTCTTGCTTTGAAATATTTGTCATCAATATTTCTTTCGGTTGGCTTTTATGCACAAAAAAAATTAATCCAAAGGCGACCTTTTTGCCAAAAACAAAAACAATCGGACTATACATGATAAAAAAGGAAAAGAAATGACCAAACAACAATACAACGCACATACTCACACAACATAAATTAACATACAAAAATAACTAAAAAATAAAAATATAGATTGCGCGCCGCACCGATGTAACACTTAGGATAATGTTGTTGTAACATAGAATTTATTGAAAACCTACACGCGAAATCAATAACATTTTTAGATCCGTAACATAAACATCTAACATTCAAAAACGATCCCGCATCCTCGAACAAAAACAACAGATAGTTTAGTTTCAGTTTTATCTGGACGTATTGAATTGTAAACACAGTCCATTTTTTTCCCGATGCACCCATATCCGCCGGCGAAACCGGATAAAAATTGTTATCCGGGACGTACAAAGTATTGATTAACGCCCGCCTCTCAACGGTACGGGTAATAAATAAAAATAAAAAAAAATCAACATGCTGCATCGCCCGGGGCATCGCATCGCTCAACGTACGAACATAATGTACCCGGCCGGCCATTTTGACCGGACCCGCCGCGCGTCCCGCCGAAAGCGCGAAACCGGACAAAATGGCGGTCTGTGTTTAATTACTCGTGGGTCGGGAGTGAGTTGCCGC
This sequence comes from Hyles lineata, assembly GCA_030180105.1. NCBI lineage: Eukaryota > Metazoa > Arthropoda > Insecta > Lepidoptera > Sphingidae > Hyles > Hyles lineata. The sequence continues at coordinate 2,049,309 of JARJEE010000040.1, forward strand.
CTTACACCACCGTGTGGGTTTTGCATTCAATATTACTTTTTGTTTAAATCAAGCGACAATTTTTATCCGTGTTTAAGAGTGTTACTGGGATTTCTTTGTTGTCTGTAGTTTTTCGTATGAAAAAGCACGTAAAACGTAGAATTAAAATTACTAATTACGAGTACAAACGACTCAAACAATGCTTTGATCTTACGGACATTGCACCTGTAATTTTTTTTTTTATTTCAATATACCACGAAAGTTTTCACAAAAAAAATGCAATAGTACTATTATTTTGTTTAAGTTATATTATTTTATAGTTTACATAATGCATTATATGATATTTATATTTCATGTAGTCTATTTGTGTTTAATAAAAATGTATGTTTGCATTCCTCATATTTTGTAAATATTAGTCCTTTATGATTACTATTATTAATATATTTTGCCTTTGTTGTGACCATCCTTTTCTTCCTAGCTTCTTTTTTATCCAGTTCATCTAATGGTTGGCTGGAAGAAATCGCGGTAAGCGATAAGATCTCCAATTGTCACCTTTATTAATTAAACTATATATGCCTTATATATATAAGGCAACGTGCCTTATTATTATTTTTTGGCTTTTATTATATGTGATGTTCAATAAATAATTTATAAATAAATAAATAGTACGTACTTAATATGAAAGTGTGTAACCATTAAATTTCTTAATACAGGTAAGCTACTTAGAATGGCTTACCCAAGAACCCAGCTTAAGACATTAGGTTAATAAAGTAATTTCAAGTACTAAACCCTTAATATAGGAAAATTTACTTCTAGCACCAAACATGCGAACGTTTTCGTAAGCCCGTAATTTTCACGCTTTCCCATTAATGGAGAAAATTTCAGTGTTTTGTTTTAACTTTTATAAGTTTATAAACTTATCTAAAACTAAGGAAATCCATTTTGACATCGGCTTGGTCACGAATGACTGTTTGACCCCAAAATTAACAGTTAAACTTTTTAATGGTTGTGCGTGGGGCAACCAACACGTACACTGCGGACTTAAGACTTCATGTTGTTTCAAAATTAAATTTGAAATACGACTTATTAGTTCGGAAGTTTTCTTATTCCACTGAGGTTTAAAATGCTGTTTGAAAATAAAATTTTAAGTTTGACTTTACATAAAGTAAATTACGTTGCATGCTCTTGTTCTATGCTACATTTTCTTTATATTTCTATAGATATCTGTCTATCTATATCAGCCTATTTACGTCCCACTGCACGGCACGGGCCTCCTCTACAACCGAGAGTATGATTGAGAGTAGTTAGGCTATAAAGTCCACCACGCTTGCCCAGTGCAGATTGAGGGATTTTACATACCATAGAAATTTATAAATTTATATTTATATAGCAAAATGATTCGATTTACGATGTTACAACACGTCGCCCACTAGATATAAACTTTAAGGAATAAGTCCGCCACGCTGACATAAAACATCACAATGAATTTTACTTAACATTCAAATAGTAATGGAAAACTAGCATGATTCGAATAGAGTTCTCCCCGGCAATTTCCTATACTTTTAAAATATTTTTATGTCGTTGATTCTAGAAATGAACAAACATCGTTAATGTCTGTAAATAATAACCGCTGCATATGAACATAGAAAATCTCAGAAATGTTGTCGACTCGTGTGTTCTTACCAATAGCCATAACTAAGAAAACTTTAAAATACCACACCAAGCATTTCAACTTCTATATAAATATAATAAAAATATTTTTTCGCCAAGCCCGTACACTACATACGTAGCCCAGATAGCGTGCTATCGCCCCATATCTGTCACAGTGTCACAGACATCGACGAACGAATGCAAATTAACCGGCAACTTGTTTATTGGCATAAACAATACCATTCCCGCGAACTTCGCCTTTGTTCAACACGGCTTTTAACGAAATTGACGCTTCAGTCACTGACTGCGTAATAATTGCTTGTCACGTTTAATTGATGCACTATTTTGAAGCTGTTTGAGATGTAACTATTTGAGTGGAAGTAAGTGGGATGGAACTTAAGAGACGATCTTTATTGGAATTATAAGATACAATGTTAATGATGAAAAATAGAGGCATGACCTAGACAATTATAGCATAAGGTTGTGAGAAATTGGCCACGAGTCCGAGCAAAAGGAGCTGTTTAAAATCCAGCTACATTCCCATATTTAGAAAGTAATAAGAAAGTATAAAGGTTTTATGATTGTAAAATATTTTTTGAAGAGCAACTTCCATCTGTAATATTTGCGGCGAAATAATTCTATCTAGAAGTCTCTTTATCCTCAAAAATATTTCGCATCTCTACCTAACCTTTTACAGACACCGACGTACTACCTGTGTCCATAAAATATAATATCAACATAAAAAAAAATATCCCAACACAAGAAGCGAACCCGCAACATCACGATTCAAAAATGTATAACCATTAGTCCAATGACACATGTATACTCCATTAAAATACATAAACAAGTTAAATTCTTTCTACTCGCCATTAAATATCCCGAAGGTATAGCGCAGTCGACGACTATTTCACTTAATTACTTACCTTTGACTTAGGTTTTATATTTTAAAATCACGCGAAATCGTGAACCAAGGACATAATTTGTTTATGCTATTAATGTAAGCTTAGTTATTAAGCCAATGCCCTTGTAAGGGCTGGGTTCACATCGTGTATAGATAAGATTCTGAAAAAATATGGATTGTCTATGGCGTAATAGAAATAATATGGCTTATATTATTTTTTATAAGCCATATTATTTGCACGGAGGGAAGTGGACAATATTTTATTTCCAACTCCTACTATTAATTACACTTTCTGATTCATTTCGTTGCGCGTTGTAGAAAAGTTAGACATTCCCGGAGACTCGCCGAGCTTCAATGCTCGGTGTCATTACATTGCGTGCCACTGTTGATCCTGGCTTACAGCAGTTACAGTGTTGGGTGTGAGGGCGGGACAGTCTCCATAACCCATATTATTTCTATTACTAGGCGCGAGATTCATTCAAGCCATTGCATTAAAACCAGGCGCTGGATGATCAAATAACCTCAAATTGTTGCTGGATTTAAACCGCTTCCAAAACGTAATCCTGAAAATCTTTGATAGAGGTCTATGTGCGGCAGTGTAAATCTTATTTCTGAATGTAATTGTGTTAGAACAATGGACACAAAAACTAGTCAACAAACCGCTCAAACCGTGCAAATTTCTAATCTAATACCCAGACACATATCAAGTTTTATTATACAGTAGTTTCAGGCGCGCCGGCGAACTTACAGCGAGAATCATAAACTTGATCTTAGTCCCATACAAGACAGTTTCAAATTAACAACTATAATGAAATACGAACCCAAATTCGGTGCCTGTTACGTCACAAACTATTCCGAACTAATGCCTGCTGTCCATGGAGCATAGCTTCATATAACTTGGCCGTTATAGACATTGCAGGCATGCAATGTATAGTGTACACCTAGAAGAGATCTAGCGCTGATTAACAACATTATGCTTACTTACTTGATATTCGATTTACCCAGGCAGAATCAAAAAATGATACAATTGCTTTCACTATAGTGACTTTTACACGTTTGCGTACGGTGGTCGACTGTTCGGGTGGATATATTAAAACCGTAAACATGTTCGTATTTAAGATGTTATAACAAATTATTAATGAACTGCTCTGACTTAAACCACTTGTAACTTTTGTAATAATCACTAAATTGTAAACTGGTTTTGAAAAGAGCAACGATAGTTTCTTGTCCGTTCTTCTCTGGTGAAAACCGCTTTCCGAACCGGGTGGTAGATAAAAAAATTACTGAATCTGTATGATGTAGAACAGCTTAATCTGTATCTGTATCTGTATTAGTTCATATACGTCACACTGCAGTGCACGGGCCTACTCTCTCTACTACTCTAATCGACAGTACGATTGAGAGTGGTTAGACCATATAGTCCACCACGCTGGCCTAGTGCGGGTTGGCGGACTTACACACCATAAAAATTTACATCTTGATGGATCTAAATATTTTTTTTATTTCATATGATGACAGACATTTTGGTGTTCGATGTTTAAACACCAAAAGAATTCTGTTATAATCTGCGGTGTACAATCCTCTAAGATCGTTGTGGACAGTAGACCTAACACCTATAAACTGCGACTTGAGGAGTGGTTGTAAAACGGAACTCATATTCTTGATATACGCTCTCTGCAATTTCTTAAGCGTTAAGGTGATAGTTAAATATTTGAGTATCTGTACCGCAAGGTTTAGAAGCTATCTTGAAGTCAATAAGATTATTCGTAAAGAAAGCATAATATCTTTCAAGCTTACTTTGGTAAGTTGTCAAGCCGGAGGTCGGGTGTTCAAACATCACAAAGTTCTATACCTTTTCGGCGATTAATACTTTGTCTTCTTCCCTCTACCTGAATTTAAAAGTTGTTCGAAAGGGACAAAATATTTGATAGCTAAAATAGGTTTTAAAACTGTCTATTAATAAAGCCGTTAGCGTATTCTTATAATTAATGTCACTTGTTTTATTATTGAAGGAGAAATCTATCAAAAATTTGCATACCTACTAGAGAAATTTCCGTAAAAAAAATAAAAAATAGTAAAGCCTATTAAAAATATTCTCAAATATATCTAAACGAACCACGTAATGTTTTGTTACTTGCTCAACATAAGAATCAAATCAGAGACTGCATGTTCTCAACTCACGTAGCGACTAAACCACCAATGATTATTGGCCCTATACTCGTATAATGACAACAGCGAAGTTGTATAAGTTTGTTGACAACAAAGCTATAAAGTAGCGGCGGAAGCAAGTTTATGACTTTCTGAAGCGCTCCGAATATAATTCCAATATAAGTGGAGATGATACTAATTGTTTTCCTCATTCCCCATCTTATTCATGGGATTGCGGTTTAAATATTCAAAGGCTATGGGGTTTATGGGTTTCCAGTTGTGGGCATGCGATGTCCCAAGTTTAATACCAAGATACTGAATCTTTCTTTTGAAGGTACCAAATACCATAGTATCTGTATCAGCCCATATACGTCCCACTGCAGGGCACAGGCCTACTCTACAATCGAGAATATGATTGAGAGTGGTTAGGCCATATAGTCCACCACGTTGGCCTAGTGCGAGTTGGTTAAATTTTAATGGTCTAGTGCAGTGGTTCTTTCCCGGTGTTCCACGGTCCACTGATTGTCCCTGGAAGCATCCCGACTGGTCCACGGAACTACCCTAAGGTCATCCTTAAAATAATTTTAGCATGTTTTGTTTATAGATAGATAGAAAAACGCTTTATTTATTTAAATTTTGTTACTCTATTATCATACAATCAAAATAGTCAACCAACTATTGGTCAATGGCTTGACAGATTTTATTTCAGATGGTCACTCATGACTAAAAGGTTAGGGACCACTGGACTAGCGGCAGTATACTCGTATTCGAATGTGTGGAGCTAGGCCCTGTGTTCAATTCTTCAAGTTTTAGGTTAAAAAATCCCATAGAATTTGTCCTGAGATGTGTCCTTGTATATTTTCTGTCCCTATTTTATCATGGGTGTTGAGAATAAGCCCTTCAATAGACGATCAATACAGCGCATTAGCAGCTGATAGCAGCCATCCGTGTCCTATCACGACTCGTGATAGCGGATATATAAATGAATCACAATTAAACTGCCAATTCATCACGTAGCTCTCTTGCGTAACAGCCACGTGCGAGCCAGTCTATGCAAGTGCACAGATTGTAGAACAAAGTATTCGATTTATGTCAGCACGTAACTATTTTAGTTCGTCTAGTTCTGAGGTCTAGTTTGAATTTAGTAGCCTCAATAATAATTACATGTCAACTGTTGTAATAAACCTGAATCCAGCGATCCTGCAGATTGGTTATGTCTCTACATCTTAATTAGATAATTAAGTTAATTAAATATTTTTCCCAATACAAGGGGTATTCTTCCCATCCTTTATATTACCCGCTCCTCTCCAAATTTGCTGGGCCGGCAACACATCTATGATCCAAGTTTTATAAATTTTCATGAACGGCAGTGATCACTTACCATCAGATGACCTGTTTGCTCATTTGCCGGACCTATAATATAATAATAATAATATATCCTTTATTGCACAAAGTAAAAAACAATACAATGAAGAAACAACACAATAATAATAGTACAAGAGGCGGCCTTATCACTCTAGGTAATTTCTTCCAGGCAACCTTTGGATGGATATTGAAATAGGAAAAATGAGCGGGCAGTCTAAAGTATATAAAATAGTCATATATATAATATATACATACATATATACAAATACATACCAACAAAATATATTAAAATATACATACATACAATTTACCATATACATAAATATATATACCTATCCTAACATTTACCAGAGAGGCGAATGGACAAGATATTCCTCAGCTACGCTCTAGTTGAGAAAGGAAATGGTCTTTAATCATTTTTTTAAAAGACGACAGTGTTCGTGCCCGTCTTATCTCGGCTGGAAGCGAGTTCCACAGTCGAACAGCTTGGACTGCAAATGATTTGTCCATGAATGCTGTGGAGTGCATGGGCATTTTCAGTTTTAGGTTCTCCGACAACCTCAAGGATCTTGAATGTGAGTCGTGAAGAAAAATGAATCGTTCTTTCAGATAACGGGGCGTGAGAGGATTAAACAATATATTGTATAAAAGTGAAAAAATATGAGTATTCCGACGAAACCGGATGGGTAACCACTTGAGCTTAGTACGAAATTCAGAAACGTGGTCATATTTGCGAAGGCCAAATATGAATCTTATACAAAAATTCTGGAGACGCTCAAGCTTATTAAGTTGGTCCTCGGTGAGATCTAGATAGCTGACATCGGCATAATCAAGGATGGGGAGAAGGAGAGTTTGCGCAAGTCAAATTTTCGTGGTAATGGGCAGAAGATTGCTCAACCTTCGCAAGGACCTTGCCGAGGCAAACAGCTTTCTGCTAAGTTCACGAAGCTGCGGGCCCCAAGTTAAGGATCTATCAATGAGCAAACCTAGATTCTTAACTGTGTCGCTAAATGGGATGGAGGTGCCATTACAGTAGACGGATGGTAGTTGGTTCCAGTTTATATTTGAGGTTTTTCTATATGTTATTTAATATACTATGTATATGCTAAATAATATTCTCAGGTTGCTATGGAAATCCGTAGGATTATAAATATTGGCAGTGGATATCTTAGGGCTGAAAGGAGAGATATAGGAAGTAATAAACCTTATACGTAGACTGTCTGATGTTGCCTGCCATTCGGGAAGTTAACTAGATTCCCATTCAACCAAATTCACTAGTTGAGCTCGAATCTCAAGCAACAGATGAAGTCATGTCACAGACGCAACTGAAACACTAACCCGGGAACAGATCTGCGACCTACATAGCGAATGATAAAGTTTCCGCAATACGTGTCGATAAGCCAATGTGACTAACTAAACAACCGTTAGTCGATGGTATCAATTAGAAGCGATCGGCGATATGGAACTGCTCCTAGGTAATTCCGCAACAATAGAACTTTACTAGACGACTCGCCAACCCGCACTAGGCCATGGACTATATGGCCTAACCACTCTCAATCGTACTCTCGATTGTAGAGTAGGCCCGTGCCCTGCAGTGGGACGTATATGGGCTGATACAAACAGACAGACAGACGACTTACTACTTAGAGTTGCTATGAGTAACTACTAGACATATTGATTCTTAAGATCGTACATCTCAGAATGGCTAACGCAGATGAATGCCAAGCTTTGTTTTGTAATTCATGGTGTTTGGTTTTGCTACTGTCCATGAGCGGTCATATCTCTTACCATCAGGTGAACATCATGCTCGTCTCGCCACTCATTGAAATTAAAAAAAAAATATTACCGTATTACTTGACTTATATTTTTTTATATTATTCCACATTTTCAGTAAATGACGGAAAATAGGTACTGGTGTCATTCAGTGGAACATCATTCACAGGATTTGATGATTAGATAACTTCTTGGTTTGGTCATGTAGAGAGGATGGATGAAAGGAGAATTACGATATAAGTACTTAATGCGAGTGTGGTTGGAAGACTCGGTAGCGGTAGAACTCACTGAACATACACCATCCAAATCGGTGATACCCTCAATAAGGGTCAGGTCAAAAGTACCCTGAACCGACGAGAATGCATGAAGACGTTGATGAAAGTGAATGAAGCGAAAGTAGTATGTCAGGATCGAGCAAAGTGGCGGTCTCTGCCTACCCCTTTGGGATACAGGCGTGACGATTATGTATGTATAACTTCTAAGTTTTGATGCGAGGATCATACCCGCGGGCTTCCGTGTTGCAGTTCGCTTCTAACTCGCTTCATCAAGAAAGTAAGTATTTGTATCATGTATATATTAATTATAATACTGAGATTAATGTAAATTTAATCCTTCTAACAGCCAAGAATTAAATCATAGAAAATTTAACCTTCATCAGTTCTCAAAATCATATAAGTTCCCAATAAAACTTAGAGACTACCGAGTCATTTCGAATTGAAACGTTATTTAAAAATGACCTTTTACATAAAATAATTGAGCTACGGATAACAAATCATAAACTATAATAATACCCATGTCATACCAATCCTTAAACCACTTTCATAACTATTTTGTCACCATTACGTCCAGGTATTTGAGTTCGAAGCTGGGATGTAATAAAGCCTTTAAAATTATATTATCTTTTTATGACTTGCGCCACAGTATACACTGACGTGATTACAACGAAAACAAGACTCTAATCTGTGTGAACTAAGTTCAAATTCATTTGGGATGATGTAAATGACCATACACCCATGAGTCATATCGCGATAATATTTTACGAGCAAACACTCTCAGGTGAGGTATCGTAAAGTAAATTAACCGAAAAATCAGTTTTGAGTCAACATACAACTTTATTAGTTGACAAGTTTTTAATGAAGCCTAATATCTGGATCGGCGAGGTCAATGGGTTTTGGGATATACCTACACGTAGTAGAGTATACCTCCACGAATGGGTTTCTACATTCAGAGAAGCATATTACTACAGCGAAACAGCTCTTTTTCCTATTTTGAATTCAAAACCAACATGCTGTGTAATTTAGCGTAAAGATCAACATACATGTACATATTTAAGCTACTAAAAAACGATACGAACACGTGGTAGGAAGCGAGCCCTATAAACAAATTCTTGACTCTGGTCTAATATTAAATAGAAAATTTAATTTCACTTTGCTTGACCCGGGATTCGAACCTCAGCTTTGCAATGGTACCGTAGTACAATCGCGCTATCGAGGCAGTGAAGTTAAATTCAGTTTTAATTATATTAGTAATTAGACTGCATTCATAAAAGAGTAGCTACTAAAAGTAACCAGAAAGATTACCCTCTCATCGTCAAAAGATAAAATTACAGGTGTAGTAGAAACCAGAAAAATACAAGCTGAATCCAAATTTCGACAAATTGCGAGTCTCACTATGACGGTCTATAATAAACCAAATGAAATACGAGTATATTAACCAACAACATCTACAACCTTGAAACAAGAGCGAACAACAATATATTTTATTTCCCGATCCTAATTCCAGGCAGCGTGTACAAACGAAAAAAAAAAGACATTTTCTAATTTTTCCACGCCGCACATTTGGCGAAAAAAGCTTTGGAAAACCCGGTTATAATCCCCGACGATCCGTTTCTCGTCACACCGTGTGCTTCCATTTTGTGGCAACAGTTATTTTGTTTTTTAAAGTAACGCCTTTGGTGTTGCCGATGGAAAAAATCCCTTGTACATTTCAGAGGATAAGGTTAGGTTAACATTCATGTGATTGTTCAAAATAGTGTCATAATTCGTGTGTATATATAATGGAATGTGTATAACTAGCAAATATATTTTTTTGAAAGAGATATAGACAGTGTATCTATGTACTAGTGGAATTGCTTGTTCTGTAGATAGTATCATTGACAGAAAGCTTCCAAGCTATAATATTCTCCTTAATATTATTGCTTAAACAATTTTATCATATTACGCTAATGTAAATTTTTATGGCCAAAAAACTCAAATTACAAGAACATCTACAAGGAAATACATTTAAACATAGTTTAAGAACTAAAGGCATAACCAATATCCGCATTAGAAAATAGCAAATCAATGAAAACCACGAGTCAAACATCCAGCGAAATCAATAAACTAATCTACATAGAAACTCCCAAAACTCTCCTGTAAACACCAATTAAGTACATAACACACGGGCCACAGAAAGGGGCGAAAACAAAGCGTTGTACAACACTTCCAAAACTTAATATTTAATGTATGAAAGCTGCAATTTAACTGACGGCTCTTCACGCCGCCACGACACTAATTATACCCTACTAAACTTCTTCCTTTCCACTATTATGAAAATCTATATTATTCTCGCTTGGAATTTTGTTGCTAGTTGGTATTGAACGGTTTTGACGAGGTTTTGACCTCAGTATAGTGGTCAGGGGAAAATTTAACTAGTTATATTTGAATACCTAAACAGTCGCTAGATTTAAGCTGGAATGCTTGGCCTGCCTGATGATAATCTATTTTTCAAATGACAAGCATTGCTTTGTATTTCATGGTGTTGTTTGGTTTTGCTGCTGTCCATGAGCGGTCGTATCGCTTACCATCAGGCAAATAGCATGCTTTCTGAAAAAAAATGATACTACATTCAATTATAATAAAAATAAATGCTTCAGGAATTAAACTTGTATTGCTTTTTAAAACTATTTATAAACGTAAAGGCATTCACAAATAAATCGTTGAAGTAAAACCAACGTGGAGAACGTGAGAATCTTGAACACAAAGTAATAATACGTTCACACGTGGTGTTAACGCTCCACGTAATAATTGTCCTGAATGTTTTACGATACACTACCATGAAAAGGGCTGTATTCAGTGCTATAAAATCATTTTTCAACTATCATAAACTGTTAAATATTTGAATGTAGGGTTTTTGAATAGATCGTTTTAAGGAGTAAACTGCTCGCCTGATAATAAATTAAAAATGATAAATCAGGTGTTGCTAATCAGTCAAAATAGAATGGAATGGGAAGGAAAAAAGGCGCGCTACGGTAAGGGGTTCAGGCAATATCATTCACTTAAAGAAACATGGCAGCATAGTATCAGTTTTATGCGAGGTAGTAATCAAACAGTCATATACAAAGTTCTGACCCACACTAAGATCGAGTCTTGCCGTCGTGGGTATCAGTAACTACGAGACACTTTTCGGTTTCACAAACACACCGTTTAGACACACACATTTCTGTAATAATTCAATCTAAGTACAATGTGGCACTGCGATTTTTTTATTATTTCCAAACAAAATTAGTAGTAACGTATCTTGATTTGTTATAAAACGATTTTCTTTATTGATAATGTAGCAATTAAAGAGCTCTTATGACAATACACATAGCACTTAATCTCTACATACAAAATATTTTCTATACTTATTAATATTTACCTATATTAATTTCCTAATTTAATTGGTTTATAAATTGAATTAATTTATTTATAGTAATTTTGTTTATTTATTTATACTTGATATTATCCGGAGTGTGCCCTACCATTTATTCTATTTATACCAAAGACATTATAGTGACAGTTTTTAAAGTCTTGCAAGACACGAAATATATCTGTCAACTTAATATTGTTTACACTTAGGTGGTCATGGGTCCCCCTACACCATCCTAACTCCGCGAGGCTCATGAAATCGATTTCGATGTAAAACGCGAGGTGTGATTGTTGTTTAATTATTAATGCGGTTCTGTACACGTGGTACGGTATACTCGTATATAACACAAGTACGCGTACTAAATACTACATTTACGACGCAATTGTAATTTTTAATAATGGTGATTGATAAGCTTTTTATGTGTTTGCTATCCTGACAAATAAGATGTTAAGTCTCAATATGTTCAGAAGTTACTCTGGCAACAATGTCCTTTAAACATAAACACAACCGTGCATTTACACTGCTGTTTGGCGGGAGAAATAGACATTGTCCGTACCACCCGACACAGACGGCCTCTCACATATAAGAAACCTACCATCAGTAAAATTAATAGTGTAATGTTTACTACTGCAAGCTGTAGAACTATTCTATACAATTTGGCAAGAGACCTAAAGATCCCAACTCTTGCTACTTTATTTAATCTTCCACCAATGACATAGAATAACGTGACCAAGGCTCGTTTTAGTCGGTACGCTAGAATAGGATTTGTCAGAGACCAGGCTCGGCCGCAATATCCGCAGCGTGCGTGGTTAGAAGGGCAGGGACATCGACATAACTCTTTCGCATACTCCCAGATTACTGAAAGGATAACTTAACAACATTTCGCGCAAAAAAAAAATATGTCTTGTTAAATCATTGCATCATATATCAATATTCTTAATGGATTTGTGAATATGAAATTAGATGCAGAAAACAAAAAATCCATTTTAGCTAATATATCCAATGTCATAAATGACACTATGTCAGCCCATACTGCAAGGCAAAATCTAGAGTGCGGATGAGAGGTGTTAGGCCATATAGCAGGGACGGCGAACCTTTATCTATCAACGTACCATTTTAAAGAAAATATTTAATAAGCCCTTAGACGTGCCGTCAAATATTATTGGGAAAAATTAACTATACTGAATAAGAAACTACTACACACTAGGCCGGCGTTGGCCTAACCACTCTCAATCGTATTCACGATTGTATAGGAGGCCCGTTCCCTGCAGTGGGACGTATATGGGCTGATACAGATACAGATACAATAAGAAAGAAGCGCTGAATATGTTTCTTGTTTTGAGAAAAAAAAATCGTTGTTGTTTTTTTCTCAGTGCTTAATGATCTTTATAATCAGTAACGTGCCCAAAATATAACGTCGCGTGCCCTCAATGGCACGCATGCCATTGGTTCGCCATCCCTGCCATATAGGTACGCGACACTACCGCGTATTTAAATTTACAGTATTTCTAATACATGATTATATTCGATAATTCCTTCCGAAGCACTAATCCATCAAATCCCAATAATCCAAGAGACACTATGCACCCATTGTCTCCAACGCATTCATTTCAAGCTTTTTCACAAAAAACCGCCGTTTTAGAGGAATTCACAAAAGTCGCCGCCATATTGATTTACAGCGGCAGTAAATTTAAGTGGTCACCATTAAAAGTAAATCAAAGCTGGTTGTAAATCGTCAAAGTCGCGGCGGGGCCAGTGTACCGTGACATCCAGTTTTATATTCCCGAACCCGGGTGGAGCTGAGCGCGTCGCGGGAAGCCGGGATAAATGGGAATTTGAGAAAAAAACTGCACCAAACATGCCAATATAAAATATCAATCCATGCTACCCAAATGTTTTCGACAACGCGGTGGTTGTCTTATACCTTGGAAATAATAGACTCTAATAAATTCCTAATTCTTCTTGAACTAGTATGATTAATTATAACATAAAATATCCTTATAACTGGAGAGAATAGAGATTTGCTAAGTATGCAGAATGAATTTGATTATTTTTACTACTGTAGCTTATTCTAGAAATGTCTCATTTTGTCACATTTCTGTGACATTTTTAGGATGACAGTGAGTTGGACTTTTTGGCGGGATATACAATTATTTAGCCTTATTAATATATGTTTTGGCGTGATAATTACTGTGATATATATGTGTATATTTTCATTTAATCTGTGTCGAACTGTAAGTAAATTTACATATTTTTGGTTTATTACGTCATAATTTTTTCACTTGGTACCGTCTACTAATTGATATTGCAACACTTTACAAGAAATAGATCACCAGCTGTCAATAAACTTATTCTTTAAACTCCTACAGATGGAACGGTATCTTTAATATTCATACCGTACGAAACTGACTCCTCGTTTTTGATTCTTCCTACTACCTATCCCATCTCTACCATTAGACATTTCAACTTTTGAACAACTTTAGCGGGAAATTATCCCACATTTTCAGTACTCATGGTGTCCCTTCCATATATGTCTGTTGTCGACTGCGAAGAAGTCAAGTTACGCTGGCCAGCCGGCGCGGCGGTTCCACGCAAACCGCGTTTGTACAACGTTTGTCGGCCGCGGCGCGATAGTGTGAATGTGGCCATTTTGATCATTTCACTTTTTAACGACTCACAGTGAACACGGGATTATATTCGTTGAATGGGTTTTTGGGTGTGGAATAGTCTGATTTGCGTTTTTTGGGAGGAAGCGAGGGGATTTGATGGGATGTGACCACTGCGACGAATAATGATCATCTACATTAGTTTAAAATTGCAGTATAGTTTGCATATATTTTAATATGTAGGTCAGGATTTAAAATGATTGAGCTTCTGAAAAATAATTTTATATCGAGCAGTTCCGTATATGAAGACCGAAGGTAAATAATATAGAAACAATGGAAAGAGGAAGATTATAAACTTTTTTTATTGCTTTAAATGGCGAGATGACTATGTCATTCGCCTGATGGTAAGCAATAAGACCGCTAATGAACAGTAACAAAACCAAACACTATGAATTTTGGAAGGTTGGAAATCTACCACAATACGTTTTTCCCGGCACTTTCTCCCACGTACGACAAATCTGTGGAACCAGTTGCCAGCGGTATAATTCCCGGACAGATACGACTTTCAAAAAACGAGCGTATTCCCACCTTAAAGGCCGGCAACGCATGTCCATGCCCTTTAGTGTTGCAGATGTCCATGGGCAGCGGTGTTCACTTACCATCAGGTGAACCGCGTGCTCGTTTGCCCCCTATAACATAAAAATAAAAAAAGAATTACAAAGCAATGCTTGGCATTCTGCATTTGCACTGCCCTTGCCATGAACTTTACTCCCATCATCAAATAAAATCGAAATCTTATTCTTATTAAGTTAAAACTAACAGCTACCAACAAAACAAAAGCTAAAATGAATCTTCATTATAATTGAAAGCGGATATGCGATCGTCCATCTGACAATATCATTACATGCGTAATAGAGCGTGTTAAAGGTAAATACGTGGCTGTTTATAATAATATTGTTATAGTAATGTGAAACCTGGCCTCTGCTGCGCACAAGCTGATGTTTGCTAACTCTACGCCTCTACCATTGTTCGGTTTTAGTGAAAGTCAATCGAGTTGTAATTCGAGCGACACTAGAGTTTTCAATTACATTTATACAAGTTTTATTTTAGAAATATTGTTGTAGTGGCACAACAAAGTGACTACATATAGTAAGCACGGTACAAATTGACGGCCGATGCCAATAAACAATCGAAAAAATTAGATTGAAGTCAATCTGGATTGTTTTCTACTTTTCGATTTGTCATTTACCATGTTGCCACAGGTTTTTCACTACTGAGATTGATTATTGGCAATATAGTATCAGAAAAAAGATTGAGCTGTCAATCTCAAACGGCAAATTTTGGATCGGGATTGTTTATTGGCAGCGGCTGTAAATAAATAAATACACCCAACAGTCACATACATAATCCTGACCCCACACTAAAATCGGATCTTGTGTCATGGGTATCAGAAACTACAAGAGATTTCGGTCTCACAAATACCCAGACAGTTTTCATATGTAAAATAACAAGCACGGAATTGAGCGTTCAATTTCTTCTTTAAATAGGTTTGTAATAAAACTCACTCTTTCAAAAATTACACAAGATCGTAGAAACATATTAGCCAATCGATTTTATGAATCGCAATCGCAAAATTTAACTTATTTATACAACTTGTGAAATTTTATTATGGACTTCACTTGCTATGATGATGGATGGACTTAAAATCCCTACCACCAGAAGTAGCAATCTCTAAGAGATAGATTTCTATAATTTAATTAATTCGAGTAGTGTGTGGTGGCCTGTTGGTAAACAGACCACACGCGACTGCCAACTTGTTCACGGTGGTCGCGGGTTCGAACCCCAGGGCACACTTCTGACTTTTCGGAGTCACGTGTGTATTGATGGTCAATCAACACGCACTATAACGGTGAAGGAAAATATCGTGAGGAAACCTGCATACCATAGCGATTTCTATAGTACGTAAAGTCCGCCAACCCGCACTAGGCCAGCATGGTCGACTATATGGCCTAACCACTCTCAATCATATTCTCGATTGTAGAGGAGGCTCGTGCTCTGTAGTGGGACGTATATGGGCTGATACAGTAGGTAATTGATTCGAGTTCCTATAGTACAAGCAAAGCTTCCGTCAGTTCTTTGTCCAATATTGTTGATAATACACCAAACAATTAATTCATTGTCTCCGATGTTTATCGTTAAGTTTTTGCGCTGCCATCTGATACCATTTCTCCCTGAACTTTGATTTGCTATTCTTTCTACCCACGCATGACGGTTCGTCATAGCCGTGATCAGTCTCTTTATTGTCATTTCGATACTCAGAATACAGGGTGAGTTATCACCTTTGTTTCTGATTCTAGGAAATGTTGGTTGAAGATGGAATAAGGTTTTCAAGATATTTAAGTCAAACTATAGTATGATTTGTTTGTTTGACAATTTTGTAATATAAAATAAACAGACAAGGAAAGTGATGGAAACCTTTTTACTACCAAAATATTAATTTATTATTTCCATTTATTATTTCGAACTAAAATGAAACATCTTTCATTAGACTAAAGTCCACATGCAAAACCACGAAATTTTACAAATTTATAACAGAAAAAAAATTGTAGCCAATATAAATATTCTTAAGCATCTCGCCTAATCGCTGTTTCCAAAATCCTAACACACCACCAAACAAGACACAGCAGAATTAAAATCACAAACAGCACCTGTGCAATAAACATCAAATCAATTAACCAATAAATTCCAATTACAAGATATCAGCACTCGAAATAATTGAAAATTGACCTGTCTAGCACATGCGTGCTCGCATCTACAGTCATAAAGGCTCTATTACTTGTCAGAAAATGTTCGCAATTTAAACTTAGAGCGATCTCTACTGCGAAATAAATTAAACTAAGCCGTTTGTTTAATGGTCAGGCTGGTTCTAACTTCACACGGCTTTGCTTGGCTTCGAAACTGTTTGGGGAATGTTTAGAAATTTTAAAGGCTTCATTTAAAAGTTTTATAGTATGATCTCACATAATTCTTAATGTTGGAATTTAGTCCTATGCTTATCCATAAATTACATATGTGAGAAGGATATCTTAAAAGCAGAAAAATAAAAAGAAAGAATAATCGAAATAAGGGCAAAGATAGAGTTTTGGCGATCTTATTAAGAAACCGCACCAGACCAGCGTGGGGGACTATATGGCCTAACCACTCTCAATCGTACTCTCTATTGCAAAAGAAGCCTGTGACCTATAGTGGGACGTATACAGGCAGGATACAGTTCTGTACAGTAAATGTAAATTAAATCAAATTCTTGCAAAAGTGACAATTTAATACAGAAAAATCCAACACCAGTACAATTCCGGACGTATATAGGCTAAGAATTATTAATTAGGAATAGATTAAAAAGAAATCATGTCGATACATAGTACATAATATGTAGGTCACTAGAACAATGTAACATAAGCCAATAATGATAAATCATAATAATTACTCTTAGAGATAATAAGCAATGAATCAAACTACTGCCTATTATCATGAAATTGTACATGTATGGTATGGTTTATCTGCCTTGGACTTCAGCTCATCTGTTAGTCATTGGTCGAAGTTATTTGTGAATGATCCTTAATAGATGAATTGTAGACACTTTATCAAAGTGCGTGGTAGCCTGTTAGTAAATAGACCAGAGGCGCCTACAAGCAAGTTCACGGTGGTTGTAGATCCGAATCTCAGGGCACACCTATGAATTTTTGGAGTCATAAGTGAATTGATAACCAATCACGAAATGTCAAGACATTATAAAGGTAAAGGAAAACATCGTGAGGAAACCTGAATACCATAGCGATTTGAACGAATTTCTATGGTTCGCCAACCCACACTAGGCCAGCGTGGTGTACTATATGGCCTTACCACTACAAAACCGCGAATGGTGGGTGTCGTGGTTGCTACAAGGAGAACCTCTAGCCTTTTGGGAAATAGGCATGACTTTACATACATACGTATATTACATATATACAAACTACTAACAAATAATAAATAAAGTGACTGGGGTATTAAGTCTTGTGTCGTAGGTACCAGAAAATTCCAGAGACTTCTCAGTCTCGCAAAAACCCAGGCCCGAAACAAATACCTGTAGATCACACAAGCATTTGTTTCGGTGCGGGGATCAAACCCGCGTTATCTCGTTTCACAGACGGCGTCTAACTGACTACGCCCCGGAGGTTGTCTATCTATGTGTATATCTCAAAGATATCATCCGCGTGAGTATTGTACATGAGTGAATTAATACTCAACCGCTTCCAATTGCAGATACGACCCATACCCAGAAGTATTATGACAGGTATATTAATATATCCCTAATACATTACCCGGGTTCTTAACACAATCATTGACAAGCATCTGGCGCTGCAACCGCAGCGGCAACAATTCGACGCCCATCAAAACAATTTAGGTGTAATTAGTGTTTCCCAGGAACTGAGGAATTATGTGCATTAAACAGTGAGCAAATTCTCAAATTGCATCCCAGTGCGGAGATAGTGCCGCTCGTTTTCCCGTCAGGTGTACGTCGACAACCGTTTTCAATTAACAGACGACGGGCCGTGCGCTGCGAGACCTAAATTAAATTTTGTTATATGTTAAACTGCATGACAAGATTACGTTATGTCGGCCATATAGGAGAATTTGTAAATAAATTGCCACGGATTCTGGGTATTGACGTGATTTTCAGAAATTTCCCGGTGAACTGTTCTGAAATATAGACAGGTCAGATTTATCTGAATAGGTTTCTGAAAATTGAAAAGATAAATTTTCCGATTATTCTAGGTATAGGTTCGGTTTTCTGGCATAAAATTTACAAAATAAACCCACATATTCCTTTGACGTCTGCAGTATAACCACGTTGCCTCCTCACTTTTGACAGTATGTGAGAAATATTTCAACCCCAAAACACGACCAATAGACAATATCAATAGACACCACTTTTTCACAATCGGTTTTCGTATGCATAACAAAAACTGTCGAACTAAAAACTGTAAATAAATAAAAACAAATACCTTGCGTCGGCCATTACTCAATCAAACTACACGTTTTCATGTTATTTATTTCAACAATCAAACAAATTAAAAAATGTTTGTTACCAATGTTTTAATTAAAAAAAACAAACATGCGAAAACCCAATACGATTCCGTACAAAGGTAATGGAGCGTTTCAGATATTTTAGTGAAAAATATTTCATTTTGCTTCGGGGAGTATTACATTATTCCAACGTGGTATTTTCTGTTAAAACTAGCTTGAAAACTTATATTTTTAATAAAAACATTTTTCATATCGGCTATTATATTATTCAATTTAAAGCTGATTAATAATGGAATTTTCAATAGAATAGGTAGCTTGTTTTTTTTTTGTAGTTACTGCACTAAGTAATTAGAAATATTGGTTATCGGTATCAGCTCATATACGTCCTACTTCAGGGCACGGAACTCCTTTACAATCGAGAGTACGATTGAGATTGGTTAGGCCATATAGCCATCACACTAGTCTAGTGCAGATTGGCGGACTTAACTTACCATAGACCGTTTTAGCGCGTGGTGATTGACTACCAATACACTCATAACTCCGATAAGTCTGATTTGTGCCCTGGGATTCAAACCCGCGACCACTGTGAATATGTTGGCAGCCGCGTCTGATTCGTTTACCAACAGGCCACCACGCGCTGTTAGTTATAAAACTACCATATCATTGCTACGGCCAAGGTTTCCTAGACACTTTAGCGATTTGAGGCATAATTTATCAATTTATCATAAGACTCCAAGTTTATCGTTTCGTTAGGGTATAATGTACAAAAATTTGAACAAACCTTGGATTCAAATTTCATTTCTATTGAAGCAATTCCCGTTTTAGAAAACATAGGTTCTGCATTAAGATTTTTTCTGTACCATAAATACTCTACTGTTAATATTAATACTGTACTGTAAATGTTGTAGACTGACTACAACAAGTTAGTCTCTTTTTAAACGGTAGCTGAAAGATGTTCTTACAAGAATCAGTAATTGTTAACCCAACACATCATTTAAAGAGTCGTCTCAGATATTTTGGATAAATTTTCAATTCTCATATCACGAAAACCTTATCAAAACCAATTATCAACACATATTCTATAAAAGCAGCAAACATTTGATCAAAGCTCATTCCAACACAATAGGGGCGAACCCGGCCGTAATGCTCCAAGATATCTGTCATTTATTGAATTGTAGTGGGTCAAAAGCAATTTCTCCGTACTAATTGTTAACAGACAGAGGCATTCCATTGTACGTCGTATTGTTTTACACGGCCGTGCCTAACTCGACGACGTGTGATGTGGGCGATGGGATTTTAGCGGGCTTAAAATCAGGTACGCTTTAGGATAATTTTATTTATATACTGCTTAATCTGTTGGTGGTACTAAACTTTGAATAATAAAATTTCATCGACTATATAACACAGTATTTAAACTGTTAGATTTTTTAAAAAGTACCAACACTTTATGGTCATACGTTATTTTCTTTTGCAGCATATTGTATCATTTTCTCCTCTAGAAATGTATCACAACCTAACAAAAAACTTGTTTCTAGCATGATCTGGTACCATATTTGGACAGTATTTGAATTTTGATTTTTTTGGCAGATTAACAACGAGAATATCACTTGATATGGTATGGTCACGTCCTAAGGAAACTACAGGACTACGAGGGCAATGTGTGTCTGAGTCTCAAGTTTTACAGACCTCAACCGAGGGATAGACCAAAGAAGTGATGGCTAGATGTCGCCAAGGAAGATATGGGAGTCAATGGCCTTACTATTGAAAATGCCGAAGATCTGGCGAAATATACAAAAATTAGCCAGAAGGTGGACCTTGGCACCAGCCGGTGTAACATCAGGTAGAAGAAAAAGACGTATTTGAATATTGCGTCCACCTTCATTCGTTTGCACCTTCGTGTGTTCGGTTAGCGTAAAGGTTTCTGAACTTATGTGATATTTCCTTTAGGTAAACCTGAAACCAAATCAAATTCAACTGCTCAGATTCAAGATTATCTTTTCTCGTTTTAAAGCTCTTTCACAGTAGCGTTACACCAATGATGCGATAATAACTATCTTATTTTAACATATCTAAAAAATAATTTCAACGTTCCGCTTAAATTGCCGACGAATATCATGAAATCTGAAAGTAGGTGAATGTACCCGCTGTCTCCCGTGCTTTGGTGCGGCGATACAGGTTCATTATCATTTCATGGCACATGTCGCCATGAATATTTCTCTTTGATTAATTTGTGCGGCTGCGACGCCTGTACGCGTAATATACACTCACGGGACACAAAACAAACTTGTATAGAATGCTCACTGACATTGATGATGTTGAGGTGAGATAGTACTAGAGTCAACTTCACGAACTTACTCGTATTTATTTGCACTACATACAGCGAGCATTTGAAACCTAGAGAAATGATAGAAGGATAGCGTGAGTACGTACAATAGATAGAAAAAATAAACACATCAATAACGGTACGTGCAACGCTCCTTTTTGTTAGAAATTTCAATAGTTAATAACCAAGCAAATTGTCTGATATAAGTCATACATACATAAACTCACGCCTTTTTCCCAGAAGAGGTAGGCACAGATGCCAGGACACCCATATTTCGTCTTGTATATTCCGTCCTACGATGTACCTATCGCCCTATCGGTCACAAATTGCTAATATAAGTCATTATTTAGATATGCTACAATCAATGCAAAATGATATAAAATCCTATGGGGAATAAACAAAAATTCCTAATTGATTATGATAGTTTTAAAACATACCCATACATACCATCTTATCAGGTAGTACCTCTGCTAAAATTATTTAACACACAAATAAGGATTAGTTCTTACTCTACTATCTGGCCTAAAACAGCCCGCTGCATAGGTTTAACACATCTAAATTCAAATAAAAACTCTCAAAGACAATACCATCCAATTAATACTGACAACAGAGCAATACATCTGCAATTGAATTTTATTGTGGTTGTTTCGCGAATACAGCTTTATTAGCCCCGCGTCAGACTTAAACGCTTTGTATAATTATTGTAATACCGCCATTAATCCCGAATGTTTGCTAATTAACTGAGCAAGAGCCGTGTCGAGAACGTTCAGTTTTTACTAAATTCACTTGAAGGGTGAAATTTTAGTAATAATAAATAAATAAATACACTCAAATACATAGTCCTGAACCCATACTAAAATCGAGTCTTGTATCGTGGGTATCAGGAACTACGAAAAACTTTTCGGTCTGACGAACATCCAGACCAGAAACAAATACTTGTGGTTCACGCAAACATTTATCTCGATGCGGGGTTCGAACCCGCGGCCTCTCGTTTCACAGCCGGCGTCTATCCAAATACGCCATGGAGCCTGTCAACTTTGGCAATGATCATTAGCACCAAAGTTGTGTACATTCGTTCTGATAGTCATCATGGCGTAGTTGGTTAAATTGAATGTAAAACAAGAGGCCGCGGGTTCTATTCCCGCACCGAGACCACAAATATATTTTTTGTTAGTGTGGTGAGATCTAAAATCTTTTACAGCGTTTCTGTTACCAACGAAATAATATTTTATATTTTATTATACTCAAGAGTTTTAGTTGTCACCCAGAGCTGATGATGCAAATATTTCTGGGCCACACTAATATTTATCTTAGTGCGAAGATCGAATCTGTAGCCACCGGCTTTACATACCGGTGTTTGAATTGCAATCAATTGCCGTGCCGTATACAAAAAATAAAGTTAACATCTGCACCAACCTTTACAATAAAATCAATACCACCCACTTTAAGTAAGAACTTTTCTACCACTGAACAAACAACCCAAAAACATAAAAACAATCGACTAACAAACAATACAGTACACATTTCGTTCTAATCAGCTCATTAAGATGTCTACTATAAATCTACGGTTGAGATAGTGAAATTTAACGCGAACTCACTGGGACGGTTAAAACTTCGCTATAAGATAACAAAGGACAGCGGTTCTCAAACATCTTCGCCCCCTGAAATGTGCAGATATAAACATATTTTATAAAAGAAATATAATTCCATTGTATAAGATGCAAGTCTAAATAATGGTGAAAATTGGATAGTTTTGTTTAGTAATACGTATGTTACATGAGATTTCAAGAGAAAATATAGATTTAATCTACCTCGTTAACATATGCTTATGTGAAGTATCTGAATATAGCACCAATTATGTATGATACAATTTACTATAAATCTTGACAACTGCAAGTAAATAGAATGTTTTTCTCTCAGAAATGCCATTTCATACATCTCCCACTCGAATTTACCCGAAAAACTCGTGAACCCTGTACCAGTCCCACTCAAAATAGTTTCCCCAACAATATCAACTATACTAGAAGTTGGAAGCTTACCAAAACATTGAGAGCCAGTGTCCCAGACAAACAGTTTGCGGAGGGAATCCACTAAACATCCAAACTGGTAACAAATAGCGGTAATTGTGTGCCACGGCACTAATTCACAATTAATGTTGCCCTCGCGCCGGCTAAGATGCAATTTCAACTAGTTAAGGATACTTCTCCTGTAATGGCTTGTTGAATTAAATGGAAAAACGATTGGCCTTATGTATTAACGGAGTGAGATCTGTTTTATTGATGTCTGGATGTACCTAAGAATGTTTCAAGATTTTCAAAAGTTACTGTGGACTTTTGTGATAATATACCTT
This sequence comes from Hyles lineata, assembly GCA_030180105.1. Taxonomy (NCBI): domain Eukaryota; kingdom Metazoa; phylum Arthropoda; class Insecta; order Lepidoptera; family Sphingidae; genus Hyles; species Hyles lineata. Next base: position 2,073,137 of record JARJEE010000040.1, read on the forward strand.
CTCGACTGGATGGTACGCTTTTCGTAGAAAACGTACGTGAAGCGGCAGTTTTGATGCCACGTTTCGTTTTGTAAGTGAGTTTGTTTGTCGGAGACACTGGGTCTTGTTCTCCTTCCCTCACTTTTCCTCTCCTTCCCCTCCCATTTGGAGACGCAGACCACAAATTTCATAGATATTCAAGGATAATTCTAATAACATACATAAAAGTGAGGCATTAGCTCGATTGCCGAGCCTGTTTCAACATCACACGAGAATTGCGTTCAGCTGCCTCTTAGTCTAATAAAAAACGGCCTAAAATAACCTAACAAATGATCAAAAGCCTAATTGGGAGTAAACTGGATTACTATGAACGTGGGCACATATAGCTAAGTACACAAGTGAATCCATTTTTGATATTAGCTTTGAAAAATTTCAGACTATTGATATATTTTAAACCTTTTTGAAATTTCAAAGCATTACTTCGTACTTCCACGTCAAAAACAAAGCAAGGTAATTTTAGTGACTACAGACACAATGCAACTAAAAATTTCGCAAGAAAACGCAACAATATTTTTTGTAATGTTTTAAATATTCTCATGGTTGGGTGTTAAATCCATAGTTTTCGCTTAAATCATAACATATACCCTTACGCACCATAGAGTCATTAACAATAAAAGGATGTACATTATTATTTTACGAAAAACGATGTATGGACCATCCAAATACGACGATAGGAAGGAAAACTTACAAAGGGATTCGTCGCATTTATTGTTTTTATTTTTTTATATTGAAATAATTGATCCAAAATGCTTCAATACCGAAACTAATATAACGCCATCATCGTAATCTTTTAGAAGGGGTAGAGCCACCCCAAAAATTAGATATATTGCGACTCATACTATTTTTTTGAACAACGAAGATTACATTTCTTTCAGGTCAATTTTACGCAATGGTTATTTACACGTCACGTAATGGACAATATAAAAAAGCAGTAAGTAATAAGCAAGGCTCATTGGAATTAATCCAATGCATTCAGTGAGTGCACAGCCGTTTACAAGTTTAATCGACGGGGGAACGGGCCAGTTAATTAATTGGGATGGTCGGGAGTTTCCGGGACAAATGCTAGTGTCGCCCGGCGGCGCGTAGTGGTACGCTCAGTAGTTTTACTTGGACAAAAATTTTTGCAAAAAGTTTTTTTATTGCGAATATGTTAAGAATTTTTTACGTCTCGTAATCGGTATCAAAGTATGTGAATAGATTAACTGGATTGATGGATTGTTACTAACTCACAAAAACGATGCCAAATTTGAACTCCATAGTTCAAATTTTTTATAACTCTGCAGCGTAGTTGTAATGTGTTTTTTGATGAATGCAATACAATGTTGGCATATCCTCCTTTTTTCATTCTCTCTAAGTCCATTAGTTTTTTAATATTTGCAATAAACTTACAATACTGTTTCAAATACGCACACTCTTTCTAGACGGTATCAATTTGACCATAGGACGATCACCAAGTACTTTACTTAAGTTTCTTTATCGACCAGGTTAAAAAATTTAATCCTTAAGGCTGATAAATAACATCAATGATCACTTAATACAAGTCAACCTTTCCTCGTAAACTTATGAATAATAATCCCTATTTACAGATAGTAAAAGGCTTACAAATAGCAGTCGTAACGAACATCATTTCCATGAAGTGAAATAATAAATTTCATTAAACATGGCATTTGACAAACATTAAAAGCCCATCAGCTACTCCGAAGCAATTACAACGGGACTTAACAGACTAATTTTCTGCTTAGCGTTTTATCTATTAAGAGGCGATTCCGGGAATATTTTCACAAGGACAAAGATTTTATTAAATTAACCTCGACAGTGGGTCAAAAACTAGACGGTGCATTTCAGGTATTTATCGTACATGTTTTGGATGTTTTGTTTTTTCCAAATACTCGTACACTAAAGAAGACTCTTTAGTTATAACATTGCTGGTAAGACGAATTTTGTATACATACTTGTAAGAGCATCACTCTTCGACATTAGCGAAAATACACTTATATTTATATAATTGTGTATACCAACGTCGGTACTAATCTTTCACCAAGTGACACTGTTTCGTGGCCTGAATGTAACTCATCAACCAATGCAGTATAACCAACTTTATGAAACCGCAAAAATCACTTTACTAAAGTAGGTTTTTCTTTAATTAAATTTGAAAAATTGCAATGAATTCTGTCCCCAACCCTCTCTACTGCAACCACTGTGCGTTTGCGAGCTACAAGCAAGCCGTTCCACGTCTGTACATATACAATGTTTTCTGTACAAGTGCTTTAAATTATAGTCAAGTTAAGTAATAGAAACGCCTGGTCGCGCTTTGGTTTGACCCGTTCCGCACAGCTGTTGTCGCGTCTTGGCAAAAACCTATGTGGATTTGTGTGGAATGGTTGTACCGAAGCGTCAGTTTAGTTTATCAAAATGCTGCTATAATTCAAATTCACAAATATTTAATAATAAGTTGTAAAAAATACATATTTTATAAATAATTCGGTTTAATACAAAAATGTCCGGAATTAAAAAAATATATATTAACCCAAATCCGCGATAAAATCCGTAAAAATACGTTTATTTCAAAAATATGTAACGTGCGCGAAAATTTGAGTAACCATTACATATTAACATTTTGAAAGACGAAAGCTCGTGGTGTTTTCGTATCTAGCGACCAACATACACGATGGTAAAAAACTCTACGAAGAGGCTCATACAAATATGTCGAGTTTTTAATTAATACTGTATTTATCCACCCTGAATACCCAGTACCCCTTCCCTCTTCCCACCATTTATCTTTCCCTGCCAATTTAATGGACCTTAAGCACATCCATGATTTAAACGTAGTTGAGGATTGACAAGAAATAATTGAGCGGTCCAGAGAGCGATAACTGTCTCATGTCGGTGGATCTCCACCCGTACTGCGTTCATCATATGTAGTCAGTTTTTGTGCCGGCTGACAAACATTTACATTTCAATACAACCAACTATTATGTAGCAGTACAGAAGAAAGTATAGTCAGCTACGGAGAAGTTCTAAAAACTCGTGAATTGAATGGTAAGAACTGACTAATGTCGGGAAAAAGTATGAAGCTTTAGTATTGCAATCTACAAATAGACTAATAGAAGCTACATCACGTCGTCTTTTATGGTGTTCTATCATCATCATCATATAAGCCACAGGAAGTCCACTGCTGAACATAGGCCTCCCCCAAGGATCTCCACAATGACCTGTTGGAAGTGGTGGCGGTGGTTTTCTATAAAATTATCTAATTTCTTTTTGTGCACCATACAAAAAAATAAAACAAAACCAAAAATGTAAACCAGGCTTAAATATAAATTATTGGCATTACAAGCGGCGGTTTATCCCTAGCGATGACGATCTCTTCCAGACAACCTTTGGATGGAGTGAAAGAGCAGTAGATATGTATAAAAATTCATTGTAGCAAGTAGTAACTCGGACAATATTTGAACATAGATCCCGCCAATGTGATATCCAATCCTTGGAATTACTCTATTCAATAGTACAAAACAGGATCTGGTCCGGCTTCTCAACACCTTCAATCAAAAATAAACCCTATCTTCCAAACTTAAGGTTGTTAATACAACAGTTATTGGACAACACAGGCTGCACATTACAGAATCGTTAGTGATGAACTCCAAAACTTTACTCGCAGAGATCGTGAGATGAATCTTATGAAGAAGACTGAAGTTACTTCGCTTCGTGATAATTTCGTGAAACTTATGTTTATATTATTACTAGGGATTTGGGTGATGTGTCACTTGACTAACTGGCAGTGTTGCGACAAGGTTACTGACACTACGGGATCAATGCTTGTAAAGAGAAAATTGTTAATGTAACCAATCTGTGAGTGATCGATGATATATAGTCAGTTGAATGATCGGAAAACAAAACTGGACGTACTAGATTAGGGTACTTTACTCATTTAAAAAAAATATATGTTTTCTTACTTTGACGATTGTTATAGCGGAGAATCTAACTATGTTGATAAAATTCGTACTCTACAAGAATTTCGTTGAAATTTAAAGTCTAGGTACTATATCGCCTAAATTAGACTACGACCTACCACCGAAAGGATTGACATAAGTAGATAGCCATTCTTAAAAGTCAAATCCAAATGATTCTGCTCCATGGCTGAAATATTAGATTTTTGTGGTGTATATTTTAAACAACCCCATACCTTATCGAAGATATTAAAACCGAAGCAACACAAAATTCTACGCTTCAGGCTATAAACCAACTCATTAAAATTAATATGCATTGAGGCTACTAACATGTCATAAATGTTGTCAAAGCACAATCTGAACCGAAAAATGTCTATAACGCGCCCCCAAAGGCCAAAAAAGCCTGATTTAAAACACCATTTCGATCCTCAATATTGATTTATGACAGCATTTCGAAATGATCTACGCTTTTGTTTCATTTGAAAAGTTTTTTGCTTGGAACCCAATTCTACCTGTCGCTATGCTTTCCGATTTTCTACTCTATTATTAAGTAATAGTGTCGAAAATGCCTAATTGGTTCACCAATTTTAATTTATTTGTACAATAGTTGTTTTTTGTCGGATTTTTTGGTAGTAGCAGGTAGTTCTTGGAAACGGTGTGTGGATTCGGGGAAGATTTTTAACGTTGGGGTAGTCCCTTAGGGGTGTAAAGACAATACTGACATCAGGATTATATCTACTGGTTTAAAATATTCTTACATACGTATTTGTATAAAAGTGTATTTATTATGTAGTGAGTACAGGACTACTGATATGTAAAAGTATTATTTCAAACAAGCTGAGTTTATTTGTTTTCAGGCACATACATTTATTTAATAAGACATTTTGTAATACAATTTAATATTTTAAATCCACTCGATGTTTTTGATAGTAATAGAATGATCAAAAAGGTCTTATTTATTACACTGCCAAAGAGAAACAACATGCCACTGCTAACTTTGTTTCAAGACGCAAGGATTCGAAATTGCTCACCATAGCTCTCAATCATAGAATCGAATTTCGCATTTTCAATTCAGAGACAACACAAAAATGTATTCCATTGATATAATGGTGTCATACAACTCATGATTTCATCTCATGAACACATTGAAGATCAAAACATTAATCACATGACTGGCGTAATCTTCTGACTATTCGCATTGATTTCTAGCATTCTATAATTAGAACACTACGGAGTTGCTAACAATATCATAATTTTATTTGTTCATAATTATCCAAGAATTAGATTTGAGCCTACTTTACCAACAGCAGTAAAAACCTTACAATATGATTTGATCCCAGTGTTAATGTGAATATAAACTTCAAGCAAATCCTGATTATCAAATCGAAAATAGAACACTTTTAGAATTAGCCGACATAGAAACCTATCTGAACTACAAACTCAACCCAACTACCCACTAACTAAAAAGGAGTTTATACTCTTAAGTGTACTTATTCCAACCCGCATAGCAACTAAGATCACACAATCTCCATTTTTAGAAACATAAAAGTTACAAGGGTATATTGTAACTTTTCACCAAGTGTGAAATATCAAAGAGTTGTTTTGTGCGAAGCCGGAGAGGGCATTGTGCGTTCATTTCATTACTCGAGGACGTTTTATAGCTTTCGTCCTAAATTTGAATGCGTATGTTGCACGTGTTTTAATGCCCCGATTTCAATGACGACGGGAGTTACTTTTTTATTTATTTGAGTTTCTTTACAGAAATTCACGCCTATGTGCAATAGGAGTCGACAGAGAATAGAAAGTTGACTGCTACATTTTATAAATATCTTTTCGCTTTATGAAGAGTCATTAGTCTTTTCATGTACGCTCCATGGTTGCAAATACCTCTGTTTAGAACTTTTGCAAGTCTTAAAAAATTGTTGATAAAGCTCACAAATCGAGTTAGCTTGGCGCTACTGAAGAAATGAAATAAGATTAAGGAATACAGAAAATATACCTCTCTTAAGCAATGGGTCATCGCTCGGTCGATTATACCAAAGTATTTTGTCTTACACATAGTTTAGATTGAACACTTCACTCCAATATTAGTCACTCAGATTCATAATGACCAATTCCCAATGCATCCAAATTCGGTTGCGTCGTGAATGTAAACCGGTAGCGGGACACGTGTTGCTAGCCCCTCGCCCATAGTGGGACCCAACAATGGGCCGAGTTATTTCGATCACCCCACGTCGCCACGCTCTTAGTCACAAATGTCGCAACAAATGCTGCCTCATTACGGGGACTTATTTGAAAAACTTGAATTGTAATTGGTGAGTGAAATTTGTGATGAGGGAATTTTAAATATAATGCATCTAATACGTATTCGTGACCCCAGTATTTTTGCTTGAATGGCACCTAAAAGGAGCTTTTCGGTTCTAAAACATCCAGATTCCAGACAAAATTCGAATATGTGTTTTGTCAACCTACGTGGTCGAGTTGGATAGATGCCGATTATCAAACAAGAGGCTGCGAAGTTCGAAGCTCACACCGACACAATTTTTTATTTGATCCACAGATATTTGTTTCAAGTCTGGGTGTTTGTGAGACCGAAAAGTATGTCGTAGTTCCTGATTCCACCGACACAAGACTTAATTAATAGATCTCAATGTGGGGTTATGACTATGTATGACTGTTGGGTGTATTTATTTTATGTAGGTCTGTGTAATCTTAAATCATCTAGATTTAAGTCGATGTCTTTTCGAGACTTTTCGGTCTCACAAACACCCAGACCCGGAAGAAATATTTGTGGGCCGCACAAACATTTATCTCGGTGCGGGGATCGAACCCGCGGCCTCTCGTTTCACAGGCGGCGTCTAACCAACTGCGCCACGGAGGCTGTCAAAGAAGTTTAAGATGTATGCAACTATAATTAAAGTGAAATGTCTTCATTTACTGTAGCTTTAGTATCCGTAAGTTCAGGTGTTTTAATCAAATGATCGTATCTTAAAAGTATGAGATATTGAGGACGTATGGTAGTATTTTAAAACATTTCCATTCGATAGCTACAAAACTTTTCAAAGAACTACTTATAAGTCAATATAACTTGTAAAAACTTACAGATACTATTATGATTTGTTGTGTGAAATTACCGAAGACTCTTAAAATTCAATAAAAAATACTAATTAACTAGAAAATCTCACTTTTCTTTTGCCAAACGCTACTCAACGTAGGAAACTGGCGTCATACATTTTTCGTATGTCATCTACGTAATGGGCGAAAATCCGCTGTAAGAGTTTATAGTATAGATAGGAAGACGAGTATTAGTGCTGGAAACCACAAGATTACAACATTATCGTCTCATCAATACGTCATTAAACCTCAGCTTCCTGCAATAAGATCAAAATCAGGGACCAACAAAAATGTAAGTTCTGTAATTATTGTGAAGTTGTTAATTAGATCGTAGTAAGTAACAAGAATTTTATGAATACTATTTTAATTAGTTAAAGTATTCTTCTCACCACTCTCAATCATACTCTCAATAGAAGAGGACGTGTAGACTGATGCCTGATACAAAACAAAAAAATAGAATTGTTAATTAAAATAGATGAGACTGGGGAAAAGTGAGATTCTTCAGAAAGAGTCTTCTGTATAATGCTTTTACTAATTTTATCATAGCTTTATAAATCTTTTTGAGCGATTTATAACTCAGGTTGATGTACGGGACCATTTTTTAAATGTATATAAAGCATGTAGACTATATTAGACCACCAATGTAAACTAGTAGGTTTACACCCGAAGAGGATAATGTTAGATAGAAAGCCGCTTAAAAAATATGATCCAAATCATGCAACATAGCTGAAATGACATGCGTCGACCCAATATAAGTATGGAATATAAACAGGCAGAAAATTTGATATTTTCATATTTTAATTTGTCATATTATGTAAATTTCTTCTCTATCACACTTTAAAAGCCTAAGACTAAGACTATGTAGGTAATAGATAAAGGCCCATACAATAGATTTACAAAAACTAACCCAACTTAATGCTTTTCAAAGTTAATTAGTCAAGATAATGACTACAGATGCTATTTACTACATTTAGACTTCCAATAAAGATTAAAGCTACTTTAAACATTAAAAAAAACTTAGTAAAAATTATTCTCTGTACGTTTTTGACAAAATTGATATGTAATTTGAATCCACAGAAGGCAGCGTTTGGGACAGAAATACAACTTATCGTAACCATTTGATGAATAGTATCATTATTTAGTTTCGAAATCTATCAGCTTAATTCAAATAGTGACTAGCAATATTTAATTGAAATAACTTTTTAATTGAATATTGAATTGAAATAACCAATTATATTCAAATAACTTCCAAATATGTAGGTATTACGATTCCATTTAATAATCCAGTTCGCAGCTTTCGAAATGTTCTCTATATCTCTAAATTACGAATATTTTCACCATCCTCGCTTCAATTATGGCTTCGATACTCGGAGCAATACACCAACGTTGCATGTAATAAGTTGAATGATCTAAAAGTTAATATCTATCAACTACCTCATAGAATACACCGTGAATATACATCCTCTGCAACATCTGATGCGAACAGCTGATATTCTATTATAAACAAATCTTACTACAATGCAAAAGTAACTCTAATTCCAAGAAGTACGATTCAAAACCGAGTGACACCCTCGACAATTCACCATAAAGTCTATTTCAAGACGCTTTTTTGTACACGTGTATTGTTGGTGCCTGTGTGTGTGTGTGTGTGTGTGTGCTTTTTTTCTTTTGTATCTGGTTGTACCAGTTCTGTCGAGAAAGGGTCATTTTGTGTAGTTAAACGCATTGAAAGTTGAAGTTTAGGTTTGATTTTTTTAACTATTGTGTACGTCCGTGGGCTGTGTAATATGTGAGACGGTTGTTTTGGTAATGAAATGAGAATTATTAACATGTACTGGTTTTTGACGGCTGGGACCCTTACCCTTGATTTTTGTTTGGGAATTATGTAGTGCTGAGAAACAAGCGGTTTGATTTGATTGGTTTGTTTTTAGAAGTAATTTCGTGACTGACCTTTTTATTTCACGTGTAGCTTTTATACTTCATACTATGTTCTTTATATAACACCCAAAAATAAATACACCCAACTGTCAAATATATAGTCCTGACCCCACACTAAGATCGAGTCTTGTGTCGTGGGTATCAGCAACTACGAGAGATATTTCGGTCTCACTATAATATTATAGAGCCGTTTAGCTTTTAAATGCATAAAAGCATTATTTACGTAAACTAGCGACGTTTTTGTGCTTAACTCAATAATTATATTGTGACTTGAATATCGACATTACCCATGTTAAATTAGTATTAACCTTGATCGCATAGGAATCGTGTATTTTTCGAGATAAAATAACATATTATAATTTAAAAATATTATCTGTATGCAAAAAGTTAGGTCAGACAGCTGGTTAAAGGAAGGACAAACCAACGCTCCAACTTTCGCATTTATAAATTGGCATGTACGTCTATACCAACCTACAAAAACTATCAATTACTCATTCCTAACTAGAAGCTTTACACTATCGATTATATTTAAACGTGATTAATCGATTTGACAATCGAATTGAAAACGTTCTCTTGGACATTTTAATCACAGCCGTTACCGTAGTACCAGAAACGTACATTTTAATGTACCATAATATATCACACAACGGGGACTCATTGATTGGTCGTCGAAGCGATCTGTCAAATTACAAAGTGTCAAAGTGACAGCATGATTTGACAGTTTCTTTTTATGAAATTAATTCTTTATTTACTTGTATTTGTTAGGAATTTTGGGGGAATAATAAATTGTACGTTATAGGAAATGTGTAATGGTTAATTACGCAATATTATTTGTTATGTGGCACTAGATAAGTGAACTTTTAGTTAGTAGAATAATAAAAGGTTTAAACTTAATAAAAATGCAAGCTACCAAAAAAATCATTTTTAATTATTCCAAACAATATTCTTACATAGACGTAATATAACATAACTTGGAATATCATATAGAAGTTACATAACAAAACCCTACCAATATCTGTATATTACAGACACAAGCAGAAACTACAAATTATATTAACCATAAAAGCTCTACGAGTCGCTCACCCACACACAACAAACCGGTCGCTGTGTGTGCGTGTGTGTTGGTGTGTGCGTGTGTGTGTGTGTGTGTGTGTGTCAGGTAACATCAGCTGTTGCGCCCGGGCAGCCCATATGACTTCAAGGACGACTAGTGGAGAGTTGCTAGCTTTTTTATGTTACATTATTTTAAAGTTAGGAGTTAAGTTTGTAGCTTCAAGTTATGTTATACATCGTTAGAATTAAATTATAAATGTGGTATTTGGATATGTATGTTGACATATATGGCTAATAAAAATAAATACACTTAATTTTATTTATACAAGGAAAGCTTACAGACTACTAACTTAATAAGTAAAGAAATTAAGTAAGAATATAAGTAATTATAAGCCTTCACAATAATATTATTGATCACAAGCTTCCCTTAAGGATTTATTTCATTGGAGGATTTTAGTAGACAAATACAGTTTATGTAGTTTTTAAGATTCAAACTGTAATAAGTATACTATATACATATTTATGTATTATAAACCGAACAAAAAAGGTAAAATGGGTAAATTGTTTTTCCTTATTTGTAAAATGAATCCAAAATTATTTAAAATGTAGGTTTGAATTGTCATTACTATAAAATAAAATGGATAACAAAATAACCATCTAAATTAATTCAGACCGACATTTTTTAGAATTATGTAATGTTCTTTTGTAATATTTCCAGTTTTTTGATAATCTGTAAAGTAAAGAGCTAACATTATAGCTTTTTTAAATCCCTTAATCCGATTATTTCGCTTAATGCTTGAGTTAACAAGGATCACTTTTAATGTTTTTGAAATAAGTTTTACAATTTCGTGATATGTTACTTGGTATACTATACTAATACCAGTTATTCGAATCGTAATTACTGTAAGTATTGTAACATTAAATAATCCTATATTCGTTAATTACAAAATAATCGTTACTGACCATTGCCCGTTAGCAAATAATTACTAGAAAATGTTTTAACACCAAGATAATCATGGATATAAACAATATAAACATAATTGTAAACATTTTATCGAATAAGAAAGCTAACATTAAATATTAATAGGTATACATATTAATATACAATTTAAGATAATTTTAAACAATATTGTATTAATATTAATATTCAATTACAAGATAATTTTAAATAATATAGTCAAATAAAAACTCTGCATAAGTAAAAATAAGCTAAGACCAGATCATGTTCTTAAATACACCCCAATATTCCTACTAACACTACCCACTCCTGATTCGAAGAAAAGTCGTGAACATAATCCACCCCAACCGAGCGACATCTAAACAATCCCGACACACATACAGGAACACGTGTTGCTCTCAAGGATTCGAACACATGACCTCCACGCACACAGCGAACAAGTGTTTACTACACTTGTACTGTGCTGTGTTGACTGCTCGTAATGCGGCTTCCACACGGTCTTGCCAACTGTTGGACGATATTTAAAAAGGGTGTATAATTTATATTATCGGTAAAGGATAATTATATCAGACCATATATGTCACACTGCAGTGTTCGTGAGTTCTTGTATGTGTGTATGTAATTAATCGAAAATACATATATTCATCATGATCATAATATTTATCATGAGACATCTTGTGCCTAAATATGATGCTATAAAATAATGGCATCATACAACACAGCTCAAACAAATACTTTTCGTTAATTAATATTGTTAATATTGTAAATTAAATTGCAATTAAATACATTCGGATATCATTAAATAATATTTATAGATTTTTGGGCCGTAATTGTACTTTACTCTTGCTTTGGTTTGAAATAAATAGTACTTATTTGTATTACATGAATTCATTAGCATTAATATTTTACGAGAAAAAAATTGGTTATAACATCCATGTTGTCTGGACAATTCGTAAACTTTATGTTAACTACGCACTTGGTATTTATGGAACTGAACGTCAACGAAATTAAGATCATTCGCTGACAACTCAATGTTTATATGTTTAATCAATCAATAGTGATCATTGCTTTGTGGATACGGTTCTTACCTCCGGTTTTCTCAGTACATACAAACATAAACTAACGCTTTTTTTCCAGACGGGGTAGTTGAGGGAGTTAGCAAGACACCCACGTTTTGCCTTGTATTTTCGGTTTCACCATCGACATATCGGGCACAAATTATTGACTCCAGGTTATTGAATAAAAAATCCAATATTAATTTGCCTGACCTGGTATTCGAACCCAAGATCTCAGCTTTCATAATGTAGTATAAATGCGCCACCGAGGCAATCAGTATAACTTAAAACAGTATTTCTCAATAATCTAAATTAAACACTCTGGGTTAATAATTTCTCCAACCGTGTAGAAGCGCCTTATGAGTCGGTTTCGAAAAAAACTCACACGAGATCTGGGATTGTTGGAGCAAGACATGCTTACTTATTCCTAATGGGGCTTACGCGAGTGTGAGCGGGACGGCCGCATGTTTGTTTAGTTCGTGGATTGGTTCCCTTTCTGTACGTTCACCGGGAGGCAAGGTGCAGTGTTCGATTTTTAAATTGTGACTTGACTGAATGATGGTCTCGGCTTAGTCATTTAGTTGGAAGTAATTATTTTAGTTTCCATCCATCTATATATCTAACTTCGTACTATACATTTCCTACGTAATGTCACATATCTAAAGCAAAGAAATCCTCGTAAATCAGTGATCGGCTGCTCTGAATTAACTCATGACTGCTATTATAATCACAATTTTTTAAACTGGTTTTTAAAAGAGTGACACTTGACTTAGAGTTTCTTGTCTGGTGCAAACTGTCATCCAAAGTGGTCGTAGAGAATAAAATATGACTGGATATAAAATCTGTGTAACATTTTACAAATTTAATCATATCTTCATCGTTATGGGTCTCACTGCTGATCATTACTCTTCCAATCTTCCTTCCTGCCAGTGGAATTACTAGATATCAAGAGTTTTAAAACCTAAACTTTCGAGTTAACCAGCGCAGTGATGTCATTCAGTGCTGAGAATAAGTTCTAAGCGACGTTGCCTCTATTTTAGATCAAGGGACACTTACTGGGCAAACACTTGCTCGTCTTAATCTCGCTTGTAAAAAAAACATTTATTGTATACTGTACAAATTAACTTTTATCGCTCTATATAATTTCTTAAATATTTATGAGATATACGAGAATATATTATATTTATATTTGTAGTCTTACATCGAAGCTTTACGCGTTCTTCCTTACGATATGGTTAGATAGGATGAGTTTTATTAAATAAATTGCAAAAAAAGTAGGCAACTAATTTTTGACGCAGCTGATTTTTACTCAGGAATTAAAAGTTCAACGCACTCTCTCAAGAAAATATATTTATTTAATTAAGAGCATTTGGAGGATTTCAAAATATATAAGATGTTAATACTCGTACTACCTTAAGTGCATCAAACTACAGTATCTATCCTATAGTAGCACAAATAGAAATAAAACTATTATTTACGGATTTTATCGTGGGTTTGGATTAATTTTTACATGTTGACCACGAAAGCTGTAAAGTAATCGAAACATCAGTAAGTTAAATAATGTAAAAAATAATCCAAAAATTCGATAAAATCCGTAAATAAAAGTTTCATTTCAAAGCAAAAATAGACTCCCACATAGGCAAACATTTAGTGACAAAAAATATTGGCAACATATGTCATACTTAGTTTATTTATTAACAATCAAACGTGATTATGCGTGAACGTGATATTCAGACCTTTCTTATTCCACAGAATAACATGCACACGTACGCACCTAAGCCTATAATTATGCTTAAGAATTTCCAAGCATTTGAAGTCTCATTGAAACTTTGTCAAGTTGTTTAAGTACTTTTGGAGCAGAAACGTTTGGGAAGATGAAACAAAATCACGTAATTAGAAAGAGATATATCTATACTAATATTATAAAGCTGCAGAGTTTGTTTGTTTGTTTGTTTGAACGCGCTAATCTCTGGAACTACTGGTTCGATTTGAATCATTCTTTCAGTGTTGGGTAGTCCATTTATCGAGGAAGGCTATGGGCTATATATTATCACGCTATGATCTATAGGAAGAAAGCAGTAGTGATATTTCTAGCAAATACGAGGAAATTTTGTTCGTTTTTCGTGGTCCGATTGGTCGATATTCTAAACTGATAGTCAGAATTAAACATTTTGACCGCCATTTTGAAACGTGTATGCACCCGGGCGGAGCCGGGCCCGACCGCTAGTCTTATATAGATTAAATAAAAAGAGCAAAACGAGCTAGAAGTTTTTGTAAATTATAATTAGGCTTCATCATATTATTACTATGTACATAAATTATGTTTAATATATATTAATGTATTTTGGCGGATTTCATAGCAGTTTCTTTTTAACTTCCAGGTGACTTTAGATTGCTTTACAGCTTTGGTTAGATTTATTTCAATGTGTTAACATTCGCGTAAACGTAAGAAACCGTTAACTTGATATGATAAAATTCTACATAAATTTCTAATCGAAAATCAATCGTAAAAACGACTCTCATTTGCCAGTTAATTTACTAGCTAACAATACCAAATGAATTTAAAATAAAATACTCATTTTTACATGTAAAATCAATTTGGCAGCAATATATAACCAAAAACTTCATTGAAATCCATAAAAACGGACTGTACTATTTAAAACACACAAACCAAAAACAAAGCAATACATCACGTCCCTCACTCCATCTTTTTTTACATCAGCACGTCTTATCGAGGCCCCCTTCCAAAAATCAGTGCATTCCCTCAAACCCTCCGGAACATAATCTTATCGTGTATTACGGACGAAATTCACCACGCTTGCAAACAGCTGTGCCATCAGCTGATCGCACACACACTCACACCACATCCTGTGCTGTGTGTGTTAGGCCATAGGGGCAAAAAAACTGGGAGCCCGTCTGACGGGCCCGCTTGTGCATCCGTTGTGGGCATAGACTAACTTGTTTCGGGTAGATGGGACATATTGCGCGAGTACACAGATACAGATATACAACACTTTATTGTAAACCACAAATTACAGAAAAATAAAACGTAGAAAGCTTACAAATAAGTGAACAATTCGTGGTCTTATCGCTATGAGCGATCTCTTCCAGATAACCAAAAATCATAGAAAATGCGAGTATTATTGGAGTAGAAAATAAAAATTAAAGAAATTGCAGGTTTGTATGCTAATCAATATCAAAAGATTGCTCTAGATTTTTTGGGGTTGAAGAGAGGTTTTTATAAGCAGTAGACATACTTTGGCTCAAAATATTGATGAATAATTATTAAGTGAAAGGTATTTTTGCTTCTTTACTTTTAAAACATGTGACCTCAATTATTTTGTTTCTGGGAGCAATAATAAAATGGTCTCTATTTCCTTTTTTCTTCTCCCATCATACACACAACTCCGCAAATAAATTACAAGACATATAAACGCCGTAACACATCTACATATTGAATATTCTTTGGCCGCCGATTTTTTTTTCGACGCGCCGTCCCTACGAGAATGGATTTCGTCGTGTGGCCGAACCTTTTCACCGTGATTACCCACCTACCTGCCCAGTTTTGGCGTTTACAGCCAAAATAATTGTCGTACAACCATTATTTACCACAATAGTGCAGGTAGTCAAGAAGAAAAAATCAGTAATATTCTTAGTAAAACTGGATATCGATCTATATACGAGTTTACGCTTATGTATATTAATCTGCTGGATAGGAGTTTTGTTCCATATGAGACGAGAGTTCAAGTATTGATCGACTATACCAGGCCATAGATTTAGGCCAATAGATTTTATTCATCTGTTGCACAATTTATACACAGGAGTTTGTGATTATCAAATCGTAATACAAGATATAGCCCATAGGATTAGCAAGATGAAGTGGCAGTTAGCCGGGTACATAGTTCGTAGAACTGATGACCGTTGGGGCCGAAAGGTACTAGAGTCGAGGCCACGTACAGACAAGCCCAGTGTCAGACGCCCCCCTACAAGGCGAACGAACGACCTGGCTAAGGTTCCAGGAAGTCGTTGGATGCAGTCCGCTTTGAACAGATCGATGTGGAGATCCTTGGGGGATGCCTATGTTCAGTAGTCTCAGGACTCACTGACGAATTGGATTCATTGGAATTGAAAGAATAATTCAAGAGAATACAATCCTACCTTCACACAATTATAATGTAAAATTTGTCTAGTGATATCCGCATAAAATAATACCTTTGCTATCCTCAAATTTAATTTCATTTCACCTACCCCTTACTCCACGTTTGGTAATAAATTGAAAATATTTACATAAACTGAAACATAAATTCCACAATGTGACGTTAAAATATATTGGGTGAAATGAAGTTATTTTTCGGTGTGGGCCAAACGAGCCCGTGACGTCACGCGAACTGCCTAAAAACCTCTAAATATTAATGAACGCTTGAATGCAACATCATTAATTGTATGTCGCTGTGTGTTGAGCCACAGAACCCGCTAGAAACTTATAAAAAATAAAGAAAAGCAAATGATCAATTAAGTGCGTGGTGGCCTGATGGTAAACGGACCGGACGCGGCTGCCAACATGCTCACGGCGCGGTGGACACCGGTTTAAATCCTAAGGCACACATCTGATTTTTCTTGGTTGATACAGATGATCAATTTGAGGGTCTATCAATCCATTTATGGCTACCATTGACGTAGGTAATGGCAAGGGAAAATTCAAGCCACGCCTAAGCGGAAGTTTCTTTAAACGTAAAAAGAAAGACATAGCACCATTATACGTCTGGTAATAAAAATATTGAATCCATTGAATTTACAAACAATCTAAAAAGAAAAAACTACGAGGCAACATTCATGTAACAATGGCAACAGTTATAAACCTTATGTGCTTCTTACAAAAAAATTGCTACCTGTTTATAGACATTATCCATCAATTTCAATAATACTTATAAGGTATAAGGTATGCAGTATGCGTTTGCAGTAAAGTGCGTCGTGGCCGTGGTAAGGAACAAGACGGAGCTGCCAACATGTA
Source organism: Hyles lineata (assembly GCA_030180105.1). Lineage (NCBI taxonomy): Eukaryota > Metazoa > Arthropoda > Insecta > Lepidoptera > Sphingidae > Hyles > Hyles lineata. Next base: position 2,090,252 of record JARJEE010000040.1, read on the forward strand.
TACGGGGGTTCAAATCTCAGGGCATACTCTGACTTTTCGGAGTCATTACCACGCACTATAACGGGAAAAGATCGTGAGGAAACCTCCATAGCGATTCGGAAGAACTGAGAAAGTCCACCAACCTGCACTAGGTCAGCGTGGTCGACTATACGGCCTAAGCCCTCTCAATCGTATCCTCCATTATAGAGGAGGCTCGTGCCCTACTTTGAGAATAGCATAGAGGATAGCCTGATACAGAATAAAAATGCAGTATGCGAAAATACTTGATATTTTTACACTATATTATAGGAGACTGTCTGACCTCACACCCACCACTGCAACTCCTGTAAGCCAGAATCAAAAGCAGCACGCATTGTAATGACCAGTATTGAAGCTCGGCGAGTCTTCGGGAATTATCTTTCACCCGCAACGAAATCAATCACAAAGTTTAATTAATATGACGAGTTGGAAATAAATAATTGTCACTTCCATCAGTGCAAAGCGGATATACTATATTATAGCGGCAAAACTTTATTATAGAAAGTCAGTAAGAAAAATAAATAGCCAATAATTATTTTCTTAAAGATATCAAAACTTAATAACGAACAAGCCAATAATAACCAAGTCCAGAGTAATAACTCATACCTGACACACGTCGCACATCCAATTCCAGAACTTTACAACCACTTATTTACAAGTAATAAAATTATTATTACTTATTCACAAGAGAACAATGATTATTAAATTCCACCAGTTAAGGCATGTGCGTAAAATATAAAATTGGCAAGAGACAGTTGTAAAGATTTAAAGATATCAGATTGTTTTATGGCCCGACATAGCATAAACTTGTAAGATCAAAATATGATAAGGGAACTATTAAAGTTGCGTTAACAAGCCAGTAAAACGGATACTAATTTAACTCATTTATCTGCCATTTAAATATTTCTGGGTTTTTATCTTTATTTTACGTTTTTTATTGTTATTTAAAAGACTGCAACAAATTAGGCAGTTTCCGTCCAAATATGTCGTGAATCTGATTCTGCAGATTTCATTTGATACAAAAAACGTGTATTTTAACAATATTAAAGAACTTTACAAAACCAGTAGTATATGTAATATAAGCTCTAATAAAACTACATCTTTCCTTTCCACACACGTCTTCACATTGAGAGTAATTATGTGAATCTATTTCATAACTTTATTTTCTTAAATACAACTTTGTATGAAGCATCTTCAAATATAATTTGTGTAAGTCTATACTGTCCCACTGCAGGGAAAAGGCTTCCCTTCCATTATTCTACCCCTCTTTAAGGCTTTCTTCATCATGTTGTTACCAAAATTGTCCAAGTCATCTCTTGTAGCCATCATCAGTCATCAATATAGCCTCCAATTTAGACTATAAATGTAAAACAGGATGAAATACCTGATGATTGAAAACCGATTAAAATAAAACAAAATGTAAAAGCTAAATGAATAAATTCAGAGTCCACCCATAAAAACATTTAAGACGTTAATTGTCAGCTGTATTGCAGGCAAGTAATTAATGATCGGTTACAGTATAAAACAATATTAATGATTAAATAATAATTTGCATTATATCTCAATTAAGACAATTCTTGTTTAAAAACATGTACTCAATTTTAGTAAAAAAAACTGTTGATTGTTTTTCATATTTTTAATTTTACGATTTACTTGTCTTATAAATAACTGATATTAAATTCATCAATTCTATCTTAAAAAGCATTTAAAAAAAATTCTTAAGTAACTGTGTAATTCCACGTTTCTCTTTCACATTAAAATACAAAAAATAATTTCCTAAGTACATATACTTTTCGTTACGCTCTATTAAACATTTTCAATAAACAAAACAAATACAATATTATCACGAGCAAAATATCCAGCCTCAAAAGAAAATGTACAAGAAAATACGCTTTACTCATATAATAAAAAGTTTTTATGGGCGAAGTGGGGTATTCACGGACCGAGAGCGAAGGCACAAATTAACATCAAAACAATATGTAACAAACGCAATGCTTGTATTAAGCATTATGTTTTTCTTTTCCATATAGTGACGCGAGACATGTGGCTTGTACGAAAATGGGTCATCGCGTCGTTTTGTTTTTAGGGGAAGTGGTGTTGTTGTTGGCAAAAGGTTTTAGTGATGAAATGTGGATGAAAGGATTGATTTTGAAAGTAATTTATGAATTGAATAGGTTATCTGTTGTTTTTAACAGCCATTCTCAATAATCTATCTGTCTTTAACAAGGAATTTCATTAGATATTTCGATGCATTTTACGTTTGAGTTAACAAAGATACAAATATATATATATATATATATATATGGTGCATATGTTTATAGATAGCTAGACAAGATAAATATATATGTCTATCTTTGTTTAATAAAGTGTAGCATTGTACCGACATAATAATGGTAGCCAGTTTAACCTCTAGTTAAAGATAGATAGCATATAGAGAACGGCCGTAAGACTCTACGTATGCGTATTTATAAGTAGTTTTGTTTATCTTCATTTACTAATACATGATCTGGGTACGGATTGCCACTACAAACTAAAAATAGTTACAAGCCCATTCGACTTCAGATTATATTATAGTAAAAAAAATAAACAACATTTTGAAGACAAATTCTTGACTTACACATCTTAAGGTACGTAAGCCAGTTTGCAAATTTCTTTTTCAGTCCCACTATGCTAGGGTTTATGAATTTTAGCTACAGATATAGATAAACAGCATTTAGTGGAATAATTCGTTCCCGAAAAACATAGAGTTAAATAAATATTTCTTACATCATATCATTTGAATAAATTTTAATTAAGTACCTTTTAATATATGTGACGATATTAGAGCCATTTTCCCTAATCCCGTCAACACGATGAGTGAGGTCAAAGCCCTCTTACGTTAGAGTTAACCATATTGGGTCATTTTTTTAACTGTTTTCTACGTCGTTACTATATTAGCTCTGTTACTAATCTACTGGAAATAATAAACAGTTTGTTGTGTATTGGCCTGTAATATATTTTCACATCCATTTTTGTCTCGATTGTCATATGTCATAGTCATATATAGTGCTTCCTATATATGATAAATATTCTAAGGCTCAGTTGCACAAACTAACTTTGCCAATACCTTTGACCTTGAAAATGTCTATCCCATACATTAGCAAAGTCAAATACGTCTCAAATGTATGGCGCTGACATTTTCCAAGGCAAAGGTATTGGCAAAGTTAGTTTGTGCATCTCAGCCTAAGCAAGAACCTGTTACTTACCAAACTGGTGGGACATATCAAGCCTAATCAGGAAGAACGTCAAAAATCATAAAATTTGTATTGAACCATTGAGTTTTGAATAGATCCATTCAATAGGGGTTCTTGTTTTATAAATTTATTAGTCTTACTTAAAACTATTAATCGGAATCGGTACAACTTTTTATTCAATATGTTACCTTTTCAGAAATATCATAACTAAATATTTAGTTTAATGTGACAGAAAAAAAACTCTTGATGAATTCAAAATGTCGTGTACAATGTCTTCAAAAAAAGGTTCCATATTATTATAGTGATACGTCTATGAACTGGTCGCGGTTTGTACGGGGTAGTGATAGAATCTCACAGAAATACCGTTTGACGTCATATTTTTTTTTAATTGCTATGTATGGCGAGACGAGCATGCCGTTCGCCTGATGGTAAGCGATACGACCGCTCATGAACAGTAGCAAAACCAAACAACACCTTGAATTACAAAGCAATGCTTGGCATTCCACTGCGCTCGCCATTCTGAGACACGAGATGTTAAGTCTCAATATGTCCAGAAGTTACTCTGGCTACAATGCCCTTCAACCCGAAACACAACAGTGCGTTTATACTGTTGTTTGACGGGAGAAATAGACACTGCGGTGGTACCCACCCAGATGGCCTCTCACATATGAGAGACCTACCACCAGTAATATCACCAGTAATATCATATTTTGTCTTTTCCAAATACAGCTTGTATCCTTATTCAGAAATTTTTATTTGTTTGTCAAAAGAAGCTTTCTTTGCCGACAAAGAAACTTAACAGTACATAATAATATGTATCATGTATATTGTTTTATCACAAACGGTGCAAGTTGTGACCGCCTTCAAAGGGTGTTACTCTTAAGTTATTTCATATATATTTTATTAGTCTAAGTCCTATTGTAACAACCACTGGCTGTCCTAAATAAATAAAGTAAACCATTGCTAATTAGCAGAATAGCAGAAAATAGCTCTTCAAAATTACGTTGACACAAATATCAAAAATACCTTTAATAGTGACCTATTATATAATATAGCCATGAAAATATCAGCGCGACATAATTTTAATTAAGAAATTATTTCAGTCGAAAAATTCAGGCCATAGTCCGCACTTCGGAAGAAAATTAAAAAACTGCCCAATTTAATTACTCCTTATTTCCAACGAAGTTATAAATCACGAAAAACCTTTTAATATAATTAATTTTTAAACGTATTTTGCCTAAAAATTCTTTGCCAAAGGGCATAATTCATTTTTAATTGGCCCCATACATCATGGGCCACAATAGTGGGCCGCTGTAGGCCTACAGACAATGCCATCTGAGACAATAGAATGATTTAGAAGGAAATTTTCGTTAATTTATTTATTATTATTTGACAAACTTCACCGTTTTTCGGCGCGGGAAGGTGGAAACGGATTTTTTTTTTTTTTTTTATTGCTATGAATGGCGAGACGAGCATGCCGTTCGCCTGATGGTAAGCGATACGACCGCTCATGAACAGTAGCAAAACCAAACAACACCTTGAATTATAAAGCAATGCTTGGCATTCCACTGCGCTCGCCATCCTGAGACATAAGATGTTAAGTCTCAATATGTCCAGTAGTTACTCTGGCTACAATGCCCTTCAACCCGAAACACAACAGTGCGTTTACACTGCTGTTTGCTGTTTGGATTTCAATTGATGTAAAAGTGATAATGCTTTTAACAGTTTAACTTGGCCGTAGTTCTTTTGAAAATGAGTTGGGCTTTCATAATCTTCACTCCATAAAAGTCCTCTCATACATAAAACCTTGATACGTGGAAATATGTCGCGATTCGCCTACGCATATATGTATCTTTCGTATAGTTTCGAACAGACAGTTAAAATTATGTAGAAGTATAGATTTCGTTGTTCTTTCGTGAGGCTATAAAAACGGTCAAAAAATAGGTCAATTTATATTTGGCCTTTATATTTCCGAACTCTGGTTGCAAAATAATATTACTTTGTCCAAAACTTGCGGCGAAAGGGAGCTGTCAAACAAAATTAAACTCAGTGTTGCAAGCGGAAAGTAACAAAAAGTTTCCAAACATTATAATGAGAAGAGACGTCGCCTTAACGAAAGTCAATTATGAACAGGAAATTATATAATTATCAAATATTGATCATTTTCTTGTTTATTAACTGCGTGTTAATTAATTTCGTGATTAAATGCGCTCTCGTGTGTTCGACGCGGTACCTCGGGGAGTCGACAAATGTCGGGAATAATTGTGGGAAAACAGTGGCAGGAAATTTCGATGTATCTATCAATATTTCGGATACAACTAAAAACAAACGTTTATTACGCGACGATACTTTCGTGGTATCTTCTAGCATTATAATATAAAATTTGTTTTGGTATTCGGTGTCGAAAAATAAAGTTATTCCGTGTATAGTAGCACTTAACATTAATGTGACGTACATAACGTGAAAACATTCAGTTTCAAAGATATTAATTAAACAATATATTTCCTTTCCAAATCATCATTGCTCTATTTTTTAAGTCTGTTTTGTTAAGACATTTAGTTATATTTATACCTATATGTATTATATTGATATATAATTATTATACAGTATGTACTTGTTTATGCACTATTTTTCTTTATTTCTTTTTTATAGAGTAGTTTAATATTTTCTTTGTATATTTTTTTGTAAATAATTTAAAATCATTTATTTTATACCCCCATTTTTATTTCTCCTCTTACGACCAGTGGCGTAACTACCTCATCGGGGGCCCGTGGCAAAATTCATCAAATGGGGCCCTTTGTAAATGTAAAAAAAAATTACATTGTAGTTTCGTTTTTATGAGTATATTTTAAAGTGCGTGGTGGCCTGTTGGACCAGGCGCAGCCGCCAACATGTTCACGGTGGTCGCTGGTTTGAATCCCAGGGCACACCTTTGACTTTACGGAATTATGTGTGTATGGATCGTCAATCACCATGCACTATGACGGTGATGGAAAGCATCGTGAGGAAACCGGAGCCATTTGCAAGTTTCTATGGTATGTAAAGTCCGCCAATCCCCACTGGGCTAGCGTGGTGGACTATAATTAATGGTTTAGCCAATCTCAATAGTACTTTGGATCGTAGGAGAGGCCCGTGCCCTGCAATGGCACTTATATGGGATTATACAGAAGAGCACAGAATCTTTTAATGACATGGCTTCATATTTGTCATTGGATTATTATCTAATATCACTGCATAAAATCTAAAAAGGTTTCTCTAATAATGATTAAAGAGTGTTTTTAACCGACTTCAAAAAAAGAGGAGGTTCTCAATTCGACTGTATGTTGCTTTTTGTAACTCCATTTTCATTTCTTTCTGTCACATAGTACCGATAAACTTCACATAATTGGTCTGTTTTAGAAAAATCTTGAGTAGGTATCAAATATAATGGAGTTTTTGGGCCCAAAACAGCAATTAGCTCTTTTTTTAATTTTCGGACTTAAGTATTTTATCTGGCCCTTGGACTTATTTAACCATTCCTCTAAATTAGTATCACATTATGCTAGTAACTGCTTTATTACGGCTATCTGCGCTTTCTCTATGGCCACGAAAAGGTATTTTTTTTAATTAAGTGAACTTTCGATGTTTCGTATCTCTTTAGCGCATTTAAAATTTATTTCTAGTCGTCATAACCCTCAACTCAAACATTTATCATCAGCCTTTTGCTGTCCACTGCTGGACATAGGCCTCCTTCAAATTTTTTTCACCCTGTCATCAGCTTGTCCCATCCAGCATGTGGTAGCGATCTTTTGCAAATCGTCACTCCACTTAAGTGGCGGGCGTCCTACACTATGTTAGCCAAGACGCGGTTTCTACTCAAGAACATAAGACAAGATATGGCCAGCACACTGCCACTTCAGATTGCTAAGTCTGTGTGCTATAACTTTGGTTCTCTGTCCGATCAGCTCATTACGGATCTTATTTTCCAAAGAGACACCGCGCATAGCTCGCTCCATAGCTCGCTGAGCGACCATAAGCCATTGGACCAGCCGTGCTGTGAGAGCTCAGCACCGTAGGTACCGTAGGCTCTGGTAGGCACTTGTTGAAAACTATCGTTTTCAAGCTTTTGGGAAAAAAGTGTTAGCTGACGAGAAGACTCGTAGCCTCTTTCTCAAAGTTTTTTCTACCTAGTTAAAGGGTATGCCCCAGTTAAGTATATTTGGGAACAACAACGAGCTGGTGGCCACATAACGCGAAAGGTTGGATCAAGGTGAGGGTGGATCACCTTGATCCAACCAATCTTGATCCAATGATTGTGGTGGTGGTGGAGACTTTGGTTTTGTCGCAGTAAATTTTTAGACTTATTCGCTTTGAGACTGAATCCAGACCGTCCAACATTTTTTGCAGCTCCTCCAGCGATTCCGCCATCAAGATTATATCGTCACCGAAACTTAGGGGCGTTTGTTTATTATTTTATTCATTTATTTTTTAATTATTGGCGCTGTCTCTTGTTAACCCAATGGTCTGTGGGTTTACAGTGAACTTTTCTCAATCACAAATCATTTCACTTCATCATATTTGTTAGACTATAATGAAACAAAAATATAACATTTAAATCAAATACTGTATCTGTATCAGCCCATATACGTCCCACTGCAGGGCACGGGCCTACTCTACAATCGAAAGTACGATTGAGAATGGTTAGGCCATATAGTCCACCACGCTGGCCTAGTGCGGGTTGGCGGACTTACATACCATAGAAATTCTTATGAACCGCTATGGTATGCAGGTTTCCTCACGATGTTTTCCTTCACCGTTTTAGTGCGTGGTGATTGACTATCAATACACACATGACTCCGAAAAGTCAGAGGTGTGCCCTGGGATTTGAACCCGCGACCACCGTGAACATGTTGGCAGCCGCGTCTGGTCAAATCAAATACATGATGAAGAAATGTTTGTTATGTTTAAAATGTAGTCAATTGTTTATTATTAATAATTTCGTTATAAATGTTATATTCTTATCTGTTTACACACTGTCGGGCTTGAACCTGAGGCCCTATCAAGCCAGGGATCTGTCGGGCCTGAGACCCTGTCAGACCAGGGCCTTCCCGGTCCGGGGGCCCCCTTAGGCCGGGGGCCCGTGGCATTTTGCGCACTTTGCCACCCTATTGTTACGCCACTGCTTACGACCGATTCTAAACATGATATGGTTTTCTGAAAGAGATCGCTCATAGCGATAAGACTTGTTTGTACTTTATTTGTGGGGTTCAATAAAGTATTTTGTATCTGTGTATCTAACAATGTTTTTTGATAAAGGCCATATAATCTCGCCCTGTAATACGCTTAATTTCACGAAGGAACTTGCGAAGTATCATCTACATATTTTTTTTTTTTTTTTCAAAACCATAGAGTTCCACTTACGCTACCAAAACTACTGAAAAGAAAAACGATTTATTTGTCAAATTCGCAACATATTCAAACATGGACCTTGGTTATATATAAACAATATAGAATTAAAAAATTAAAAATTTGTTTGGTTGCGGCTGTGATTAGTAATTAGGCGTCCACTCAGCTTATGTTATGATGTGGAGTAAACCACGACGCACCACTAATTTTCAGTGGACACCTTAAGTGACGTCCGGGCGCCAACCATTTAGCAACAACAAGAATATTAAAATAAAAGTAAATATAATACATAAAAACATACATACTACACCTAGAAATGTTTGCAATATTTCTTCCTACCCCTGATTCCAGTACCAAATGTGCAATTTCCATCCTTCTATCATTATCTCTCACTATAACACAAATTCAGCGGCAAATTATTTTCTCCTCACTACCTATTCCTAAGGATATTGCCTTCAAATATATGAAAATTAATACTCCGAGCATAGCATTTTGAGAGTAATTTCTATGGACACAGCTATCCCCGCACAGTATTATTGGTAGCGGAAAAGCGGAAATCAGTGATTGCCGAGCCGTAGCAATATCCGCTTAATACTGCTTTTATCCGCCCCCCTTCCCTACCCTACCCGCCCCTGAGGGATGAAGGGACGGCACAACTACACATATCTATTCATTATTCAACATCCTTCTTAACATTTGATCGAATCAATTTTGTATTATTGTAGCGATAGATTTTCTATTTTTACTTGAGTTTAAACGTACATCGATCGGTATCGACATACCGTGATTGTTAATCACATTGCTGAATGATTCAGATTTTTATTATTCTGCATGCTGTCTGAAGTCTTTCAGAAGCTATCCAATTATATATTTTTTATAATAAACTCACAGAAGATCTGACCGCCTCCGTGGCCCAGTTGGTTAGATGCCGGCTGTGAAACGAGAGGCCGTGGATTCGATCTTCGCACCGACACAAATATCGTGAGATCTACAAGTATTTCTTCGGGTCTGGCTATTTGTAACACCGAAAAAGTGTCTCGTAGTTTTTGATACCCACGACACAAGACTCGATCTTAATGTCGCGTCAGAATTATGTATTTCACTGTTGGGTGTATTATTATAATCTGTCAAACCTAGGTATTCAATCCATGGTTTGTCAATTTACGCGACTAACAATAACTTTTAAGCATATTCCGCCTGCGTAGAGGATGCTTTGGCCTGAGTCCTCAATAATATTTTCGATTGAAGAGGAATTCCGTGTTCAGCTGTGGGCAATCATTTATTTATTAATACTTTACTGCACACACATAAAGAAATCTACATACAACAATTACTGAAAGTACATATGGCGGTCTTTTCGCTCTTGGCGATTTCTCACAGACAACCTTGAGATGGATATATGAAAAGGGAAAGGAATAGATGGCAATCCTGTACAGTAATTAACTCTGTTTTGATGAAGGGACACGATATTGAACTAGTCACCCTTCACTACATAACCTCCGCCCTTGTTTACAGTGCAAAACTATCTTCATTTCATATTAACACTATTCTGCTGGTATTACTTGACACTCTAGATAATTTGGTTATATCAAATTATACTGCCTCCATGGAGTAGTTGTACTCTACGGTACGATTATAACAGTCTTGGGTTCGAATTCTGGGAGTGGCAAAGTGTTATTATTTTTATTTACCCATTCATTATAGTCAGGATTTTTTGCTCAAAATGGCGATAGGTTCGCCAATCGCATATCGTGGACGGTACACACAAGGCGAAACGTGAATGTTCTGGTAACACCTCTGGCTTCCCCTTCTGGGAAAAGGCGTGATGTTCGTCTTAAATGCCACTGTAATAAAGTTAGCAAATTAATAGAATAAATGCAATCGAATGTGTTTAATATAATTATTAACCTACAATAATTATACGAATATGTGTAACTATAATTCAAAATATGTCCGCTTTTAAACAACACGTAAAAAAGTATAAAGAAATAATATTTCATCATCTTGCTGATGTAATATACTATGATGTCTACAACAGTTCACTATCTTATTTTGTACATATCAGAAACTATGTGACTAACAGTTTTAAATGTCACAATATCTACATCTTAGAGGAATATTAATTGATCACACAAACACTCCAACTATTATGGTTGCAGGGATTTAACTTGTGGCTTTTTCTCCATAGTCTGTTAGTACTGCTAAGCGAGATGATTCCATAAAAACATCTTGAAAATCCTCCATAACTGAGAATACTCCACAAAAAATCAATCACCACGCACTATAACGGTGAAAGAAAACATCGTGAAGAAACCTGCATACCATAACTATCCGGAATAATTTCTATGGTATGTAAAGTCCGCCGAACTGCAGTAGACTAGCGTGGTGACTTTGCGGCCAAACGCCTCTCAATCGTAATATCTCTCGATTGCATAAGAGCTGCTACAGTAACGTACAGAGGGACACTAACCCGCGTTAGATTAGCGTGATGGACCGCATTACAACCACTGAAAAGTTACATACTTGTGTACTTTACATATTTGACTGGTGGTAGGTCTCTCATATGTGGGGAGCCGCCTGGGTAGGTTCCACTTCAATGTTTATTTCTCCTGCCAAATAGCAATGTAACTGCACTATTGTATGTCGGATTGAAGGACATTGTAGCGAGAATAACTATTGTACATATTGAAACTTCATCTTATGTCTCAAGATGGAATGCCAAGCATCGTTTTGTAATTCAAGGTGTTTGCTTTTGCTACTGTTCATGAGCTGTCTTATCGCTTACCATCAGGCGAACGGCATGCTCGTATTGCCATTCATTACAATAAAAAAAAAAATACACAATCTGTAATATACATTTCCTAGTTATAAATGCGAGTGTGGCGCGATTTACCTAACCGGGAATGATTCACCGGTGCGTCAGCGGCCGTTCCGAGTCGACGCGCTTCCAGATACTAAATAAACACGTCTATGCAGGGTTAGCTGACATGATATTATGTCATTTACATTAACATTTTATTTTAATATGTCTAGTTTTAAGATAGCTAAATGGTATTTTTTTTTAATATGATTGAGTCTTAAAATATCGGTTTTAATGTCTTTCTGAGACGATATTAAACTTTTGATCAGCAATTTCTTTTAGTTTCATTGGACATATTAGTTTTAATCTACTTTATTTAAATAAAGAAGTTTCTTGATTGATCGATGTTGGAGAATCAAGCGAAAAAAATTAAGTAAATTTTCAACCTCTAATAAACAAATACTAATTATCTTACCAACCTATAGCTTCGAGTCAGAAATTACATTCACAAAAATATTTTAATTCAATATATTATAAGTATTTATCATTGAAACTTCAATGATACCAGCTACTTTCTTTCCCCCCTAAACTATCAATTTCCCTAAAATGATATCAAATATCAAAAGACAGTAACGAAATCAAAGTACCATCCCTGACAAATGAACACGCTCTATCACCCGGCATTGGCTGCTCTTAAACGGAATATTTTTCCTACCTCGTCACCTTCGAAAGGTGCATAAAAAACGTACAAACAAAATCCTACTCTAACTCAATTATACAGAGTACATTATCGAAACAAAACTTCACACAATAAAACGCAACAGATTGAACCAAGATATGATTTGCTGTTCCCAAAGCGTAGAAATCCTTAGATTTGTATGAACATGTTATTTAACCAACAGCATTATTATCTTTGTAATACAATATGATATATGACGACATATTTTAAGATGACGCATCAATCAAGTTGTGTCTTGTGTGAATAGGATATTCAAATTGAAAGGGTAATACACTTCTCTTTATAGGCTTAGTGTGTGCGTGACGCAATAGGTTCGATTCTCGACAAATTTTTGACATTGATTTATACTAATACGTAACTATCATCGATCATCATTTAAAATATGTAAGATTTAGTGTTTTGTCTATGGTTTGGCTTGAAGTCTAGGTATTGTGTGACGAAATAGTGCAAAATTATAGCTACGATAGCCTCGGTGGAGCTCTTGTGCTACAGTATGATCGCAAAGCTAAGGTCTGAGGTTCGAATCTTGGGTCGGGCAAAGATATTCGATTTTTCTTTTCATTATAAGCCCGGAGTAAAGCATTTGTGCTCGATATGGCTATAGACTTGCCTCCTATCCCATCGTGAGACGGAACACACAAGTTAAAACGTGGGTGTAGGACCTCTGCCTGTCCCTTCTTAGAAAAAGCCGTGAGTTTGTGTATGTATGTAAATTATTGATGAAATAGTAATGCCAGAATAAGAACTATGTAGCTTTGACTTCTAAATAAATTATTAAATAATTTTACCGAAAACACAATCCTGGCCCCACAGTTAGTAAATCTTGTATCGTATGTATCTGTAACTAAGAGAAATTTTCGGTGTCTGACATCGAAACAAATCCTGAGATCTTCAAATCTCATTAAAAATTTGAATCCATGCAGTGATCAAACGCTTGGCATTTGTTTCGCCTTGAATTTAGCCAAGCTGCGCTAAGCAGGCTATACAAAACCGAGACCTAGTAACTAGAATCTTGTTATGAAATCTCTTTTATTGAAAAAGGTTTTACTGTCGTTGCCAATTAATATAGCAGGTAAAGTTATTGTACACTCTAAACAACTTAATTTAAGAGGTAAAGCCGTTCTGATACCTCGTGTTTTAAAATTGGAATTTACTTATACTACGCTATAGCTAAAGTTTTACCATATTATAATTAGTTTAGAAAAGCTACTGTTTAATTACCTGTATGATCTATATAAAGGCGTAAAAAAAAACCCTGAAAATTAAACTCAGATCAGAGTCAACACGTATCTTCATAGTTGCCTGTTAAACTCTCTCTCTCTCTCCCGTCAGCTACAGGAAGTCCACTGCTGAACATAGGCCAACCCCAAATGATTTCCACATCGACCTGTTAGAGGCGGCCTACATGCAGCACCATCCTGCAATCTTAACTAGATTGTCTATCTTTTAGGCGGGCGTCCGACACTGCGCTTGCCTATACGTGGCCTCCACTCCAGAACTTTTCCACTCAATCAAACTATTAAACTTCAAAAAATTTATTGTACCATAATTATCAAGATCTGAGTTATGACTCTACCTCAACCTCTAATTCACACCGATAAGTGAAGATAAAACAAAATAATTACACAAATAAAATCCATGACGTTACACACGCGTTCCTTCGGTTTTTAACTAAAACAATTATTACCACATAAATCTACTTACACGTTTCTATTTGTTCAAATATATAAAAAAACATTTCCGCTAAAGCTACATTGTTGGGAGGTCAAATTTCGGAGGTCGCCGCACCTATGCGCGTGCGTAGTCCACCAGGCGTATCCAACGATACATATTAACTTGGAATACCAACATATAAATTCATGTATATCCACCCATGGCAGAGAAAAATCAACCTTAAAACAAAGCCAAAGAGCTGTGAATTAATTAAAGAGCTGGAGGTATAGTAATGTTTTAAAAACGAGATGTTAAAAGATATACAAATTCGATTGTTTCCATTCAAAGAGTGTAAATGTTTAATTGCGCAACACAATGTTGAAAATAGTTGAAGTGCTGTCCGTTACTACGCGGTCATGTGTCAGTTAACACGGATTTTTTGGTTAAGGTGTTACTTATGGTACATTACTTTACAATGAATACTTATGAGGTCCAGACACCAAATTCTAATACTTAGTTTCGGTTCGTCGATGTTTGAAAACTATAAAAAACTTTGCAGGCCATAAACACACAAACAGCAGTGTGAATGCACTGTTGTTTTACGTTTTGAAGGGTATTGTAGCCAGAGTAATTACTGGACATTTGAGACTTGACATCTTATGTCTTAGAATGGCAAGCGCAGTGGAATACCAAGCATTGCTTTGTAATTCATGGTGTTGTTTGGTTTTGCTTTAGTCTCGCCATTAAATGTAATAAAAAATGTTCCTTAGATAAGCACATAAAGTACCAGACTGCCTAATAATAAAATTGGGTTCAAGCGTTTTGGATATGCTAAGAGCATAGTCAATTCGCTGCATATCGCTTGACGAATACTGTGTATCGTTTAGTCTCACTAATTTCATTGACAGTTCCTGTCCTAAAGGAGGAGAATGTAGTGTAGTCTAATGTAAAGTAATATAATGTAGTAGGAGTAGTAACTCGTAAGCATTGAAGAAGGATATGTCATTTTTATCAAGAAAAGGCGATTTTGAATGCTTTCGGATTTCAATAAACACAGAAATATACTTTTACACCGAAAAAAACCAACTAAGAAACTACAAACCATCAATCCACGAAGCTAACATATCAAACGAGACCGACGCTTGTTCTGTCACAAGTCCTGTCCTTATTGGCCGGCAATTTTCATTACACATTGTCAGTTGATTCGAAAAAGTGGCCTCAAAGTACCAGTCTAGTTTTTTGCCCCGGCGTCGTCTGCCACGTCAAAATCAGCTGTTAAACATCTGCTCAGCCGGTTGTAGTACGCTCATTCACAAACGGACCGTTTTCGAAATGGCCCGGTGGCATTCCGTTAAATTTTGTGAACGCACCTCATTGGTCGAACGCGACGCAGGAGTCTATGCGTAATAGGAGAGGGGAGGTTGGGGATGTAAGGTCCTTAAAATTTGGGAGAGATTATAAAAATTCTGGTACTAAAATATCTGACATTAACAGAAGTAAAGGTTCATTTTTCTGTGTGCTTAATGTTTATTAATTTACAGCAAATGCAATTCATTTTCTTTTATTTATTCATTTCAAACCCCTCAAACTGTTATGTAAG
The DNA here is from genome assembly GCA_030180105.1 of Hyles lineata. NCBI lineage: Eukaryota > Metazoa > Arthropoda > Insecta > Lepidoptera > Sphingidae > Hyles > Hyles lineata. The sequence goes on from JARJEE010000040.1 coordinate 2,105,680, forward strand.
TAAAATATTCATTAAAGTATTAAGATTTCAATTTCTTCTTGTCTAGTAAAACTTGGAACATCATAATATTCCACATCACGTATCAATAAAATAATGCTATCGACTTCGAAGATCTTTATAACATACACTCTTTACAAACACGAACCTACCTTAATAAAAAATCTACACGATATCAACATAGCAGCAATAAAATCTAATACCTAACCAACAACTATTCCCATCTCATTCACTCCTACAGAATCTAGCCAGTCAAAAAGAGACAGCAACAAATAGCTCAATATAATCGTCAGTGTCCATCCAACCCGGTGTCACTCCACGCACACTGGTACAAATTGCACTTGTCAAGTGAGCCGGCACCTGGAGCAGGTGGTGACATCAGCTGTTCTTTCGGCAACGCGTCACCCAAACACCCAGGGTGACCTAAGTAGTTCCGAATTGGCCGAAAACTTTGAGTTAGAGATTTTACGTATATCTATGTAAGAAGTTATACTAATTTCAGTGAAAAAATTGGATGAAAAAGGAGTCATCGGATTTAATGTACGTAAAGAGATAAATACTTTGTGAGAGCGCTGTCATGATGTCAACATCTATGTCTTCCACTGGTAGGTGTTGATACTAAGTGTTCATCTTTGATTTGTAATTTTTGGCATGTATATCCTTCAATGAAGCGAAATTATTATCAAAACTAACATTATAAAGAGGAAAGATTTGATTATTTGTTTCAATTAAATAAGCTCAGAATCTACTGGACCAATTTGAACACTTCTTTCACCATTACAGTCCAACATTATGCCTGATGAACGTCGGCGATAGAATATTTTCGATAAAAGCGTATCTGCACCCGGGCGGTAGGTAACACACAAAGTCCTGAAACCTCATTGAGGCCCAAGTCATGCGTCATAAAAAAAAATTACAGATTTTACAATTGCAACTTTTCATCTAGTCCTCAAAGGTATATTTCCCTAAGATATTTCCAAGACAGCCAAGATACCTAGACTCCCGCAAATATTAAAGGGGGTTGTAACAAACGAGCTAATAATGTTGGTCATTGGATGCATGCGGAAACGACACCGGCTTGCGACTATCTGTTACACTTACTTATTAAATGTACCTTTTATTACTCTGACAGTATGTAAACTGGGGGTAGTAGGTTTGATGCCTGTTAAAGTGTGATTTGTTTATATATTTCGTTTCAATATGTGTATCTTTTATTCAACATGTTGCTTATGTTTATTGACCGACTTCAAAAAAAAGGAGGTAGTACTTAAATTCGACTGTTTTTTTAGTTTAGATTCAGATCCAATTTCAAATTCAGATGTCCAATGTTAATTACCTTTCCATTATTTATTCCTAACCCCTAAGTGATCATTAGTTTTCATTGCACCACATGAAGGATTGATACTTAACCACCACGCACTATAACGGTGAAGGAAAACATCATGAGGAAACCTGCATACCATAGCGATTTGTATGAATTTCTATAGTATATAAAGTCCGCCAACCCGCACTAGGCCAACGTAGTAAACTATATACTCTAGGACATGTGGCCTAACCACTCTCAATAGTTCTTTCGAGTGTGGAGGAAGCCCGTGCCCTGCAGTAGGACGTACATAATATATTTGTTGATACAGTGACATTTCCTGTCTAAAATTTCAAAAGCTCATGACATAAAAATATGGAACGAACATCAATTACCGCCAAGTAAGCTGTTTACTCCACCACCAAGCTACAAAAATACAAAACGCAATAAAAATTAATATCCATTACGTAAACCCTTTTTAAACTAATTACCTCAAAGCTAGTTACCCCCGCCTCCCCTAATTACAGACTAATCTATGGGTCGGAAATAGAGCGTACATTAGATATTCTAACACACCCCATCATTCAGGGTTCGACTCCCGGCGGCTAACATATGCAAACGCAGCTGCGCGTATAAAAAATAACTTTTTAATAACTATAATGACTACTTTTCTAGTGCGAAAAGGTGAAACTTTCACCTTACGTGAAGCAGATGCTGTTTGGAATGGTTACCGATTTTGTACTATTATCTAGTTTTAATCTTGTTTTTCTGCCTTTTTCTGTGCTTACATTAGGTTAGAGCAACACCATTTTTATTGCATTCGCAGGCAGACGAGCATACATCCCGCCTGGTAAACGACCACTGCCGCTTATGGACCTTTGCAATACCAGAAGTCCAGCTCAATAAAGTCACTGGCCATTGTAAGGAGAGTACTTTGTGATACAAAAATATTTGGATTGCTATTCTATGACCAATCTACTGCTTAGGACTCTTTAGAAATGAGGATTGTTGGTCTACCATACATAGGTTTATCACTCACGGCTTTTTTTGCAGAAGGGATAGGCAAGGTGCTACAAGGATATCCACGTTTCGTATGTCCTGTCCCTCGATGTGATAGGGGGCGAGCCTATCGCCATATGGAGCACAAATTCCTGATTCCGGGCCGGTAATGAACATAAAAATCCAATATTACTTTACCCGACTTATTTTTCCGTTTTACTTTTTACTGTTTCTGTATAGTAGATTAAGTTTGTGTAATATAACGATTTAAATAATAATAATAAAATTACTAAGCAAATAAGTATGTGTGTAAGATTTCATGTCCATGTTCCATCACAAAAACCAATCATTCCTTTGCCACTGCCAAAATAAAATAAAAACATATAAACGTCCCTAAATGATCCGTCAAGTCCTTATATCCGGTTCGGGTAATTAATCTTAATTTTGGGACAAAACCAAATTAAATTATTATTTTTTATTGGAGGTAATTAGCAGGGAACAGTGTGAGCGATTTTTAATAACGGCAAAAAAATCGCAGCGTGGCCACTAGTCAAGCGAGTTTTGTTTCTTTTAATTAGCAAGGAAAGATCTGCGTCCGATGGTACGGGAATCGCTGCCGAAAAATGAATATTATCTGGCTCAAGTTGCAAAGTAGGAAAAAATATCTAAATAAAAAACATAAGATTATAACTTGGCCTTAGCGAGATAAATGTTTGGGTGTTAAAAAAATGTGTGATAAAAACTTCCCAAAGGTTCTGATAGTAATGATACGAGACACGTATCTAACCGCAAGCTCAAACAAGAAGACATTTCTGTAGACTCACCGAACTTCAATTCTCGGTATCATTACAATATTACAATGCGTGCCCCTGTTGATCTTGGCTTTCAGGAGTTGCAGCCGTGTGAGGGCGGAATAAAAAAAATACAAACAAGAATTCATAAATATAAAACTAAATACAAATATCTAAAAATATTAAGCGCATGATTGTCTACACGAACCTTGATATCAAATAGCTAATCGACACGATCTCAAGCAAGAGCATAAAACCGCCGTCTTAAGAGCCCAGCGGGTAATATTCCTTCGGAAATTATTTTAACGGAATTGCCACTTGTGCGTAGTAGGCGCTTTCCTGAGTCGACCGCTTTGCACTCCATTTTACTTTTTCCTCTCAAACAATATTAATTCTTGGATTTATACACAATCGTTCCACTTGGCGCGTTCTACTCCGCTTTTTGTGGATTTAGCCTTATTAATTGAGTGGGTATTTTTATTACACGACCAGATTACAATTTTAAGAGTATTATAATAGCGTTGGTTTTATTTTTGGTCCGTTCAGTGGATTATGTTTGGGTGTTGGGGCGGTGCGGAATTTTCGCGGAGTTTGCTTGGAGATTTTTTAGATTGGTCAATTTAACGTAATTGTTTAAGTGGTAACATCAAACAGATATGGACTATGCTCTTTAGTGACCAAGGTTCACGTATTGTGGAGTGTAAACTTCCTTCAAGAATATCCCCGTAAGGATAGGCAGAGATAATGGTAATATAACCCACGGTATCCCGAACTTAACTCCTGAGCGTAACTACTAAGAAGTGAGCCTATCAGTCGTGGTAATAAACTCAGCTTCGAACATTTTATATAAAATTTGTTGAAACGAAACTTTATAACGTCTACATTACCTGACCTAGACCTCGAACCCACGAGCTCACAGTTTATAGACTATAATTAAATTGTATTTCGTATGACCAACGCCATCTATGATCATAAGAAGAAATTAAAGAAGTAAACAAAAGTTAATATGACACTTATGAATCACTTGTGTCATAAATTTGCATGAATTTTGATGAGATAATTATTAATTGTATACCTAGAATTTATTTTTTTAAATAATTTCAACAAAAACTAAGAAAAGAAATCTTACTTCTGGCGTCGATACTACTACTACTGCCATCTACATTTTAGAATATGGAAACTTTCGCAAAATCAATGTTGTTATCACAATTCACTGCCCTGATTGAGCAAGAATTGCTTAGAACAATTTTTTTATGAGTGAGAATATTATAGAAAAATTATAGAGACTTTTTTATTAAATATAATATTACTACTTTTAATTAAAAATACACATTTGAGAAGCAAAATAAATGTGCTATTTATAAATAAAACAGTAGCCCGAATAATTTATCACGTGTAAATATGTAAAAATATACTTCCTTATCATTGACTATCCACTAAACCCAAAGTTCAGGCATCTGTTGTTGTTTTAATACTACTAGAACTATTGTATTTTCGTTACTACAAGAACTATAGACTATAGTCTAACAGAAAAGTAATTAGCTTATGCCAATGTGAATGTAAGGTAAGGTAAGTTTGTGAAGTTAAGCCTTGTATAGTTAGGGCGTGGAGAGTAGTAGAGAGAGAGAGAAGGTTGGCTCTACATGAGATCTGAGAACTTTTTGACAGTGCGAGTCATATGGTCATGTCTAAGTAATATTTTACAAAAAATGTTTTTGGTGGGATACACTTTACTTTATCTAAGCATTTATCACTCTCTAAAGACTCATAGCAATATTTGACTCTAACAACAAATAGCTTTGCTTCAATCTCACTCACATTCACTAGACATTTCGGGTATGCAGTTTCCACACAAAACAGTCTAGAAAAACGAAATAAACATCAAACATCAAGCAAGTCAGCAACGCTCGAAGCCCTTTACCACAATCGAGACAACATAAGCACCGTCGCATTTTGCCTAACAGACTCTCCTTAGAAGTCAACTTAAGCCAGTTTTGATCATACTCAAAAATATTTCGCAACAAGACAATCCTTACGAGTGCACTTTTAAAACGTTCACTCAACTCAGCTACTGCATTTTTCTATTGTTGACAAGACAATAAACCGTTGGACGCGTTACATTGCCTGTTGCCTTCAGCGCGAGTGCTGTTAAGCCATCCCGAGGCAATAATAGAAGCAATTTAGTCTCACAATTCACGCTTTGAAGATTAAAATGGCGTTAAAAGAGGCATGTTAAGGATCTTGAACGCAAAGTGGTAGTTTTAGCATTGGTGACTGAATTTTATAGGAGGCGATTATTAAGCTTGATGGTGTTTTTTAATTTGGTTTAGTATTACTTCAGTCTTTGGTGTAATTATTGTTTATTGATGGCTAAATTAAACTACATTACACTACCGTTTGTTTGAATAAATCCACAGCTAACATATTAATTCATTGACTCTCATAGATCATTCTTGCTTTGCAGTAAGATATACTTTTAGTGACCTTGATATTCGACAGTAATAATTTTTTTAAGATGTTGATTTATCGATGTTTCATCTTGTTTACATTCCTTTATTAAATAGATAGTATTATACTTCACAGAGACTGACTACATTACTAACGAATAATTAAAAGCGTGTTATTCTCAACACTAAATCGAACTGACTTTCAATGAAAGAGGCTACCGCATAAAAATCAGCAATAGTCAACAATAAGAAGGTATTATGGATATTCCTGAGTGTCATTGACATCATTTATCTCCCAACTAAAAACACGACAATATCCAAAACCATTCACAAACCAAACGAGTAATGTACACCGCACAGGCAATACATTAGAAATCCACAAATGTGAGTGTTTGCCGTTGTGTAGTGTGTCCCGCGGGCGTAAGCTAACGACTCCACTCTGCGTCCCTCACTGCGCCCTACGTTAAATATCCATAGGTATTGTTTGTTAGTTATCTGCGCTGTTTTCCCTCGCCTTTGAACTGAAAAAATGAAAGTGCTCCGCGAAACCAGACGCAAATGAAATAATGAAATAATTTATTGAATCGTTCGGTTTGTTTAATAACTTTCTACCTGGTTTTGTTTTGTCGCATTTCCTTATTTTATTTTATATAAACTTTGGACAGGATTTTGTTTACAGGCCTTGTGGCGTGAGATGAAGATGATCACTTAATCAAACGGGATCAGAACAATAAGATTTTCTATGCATTATTTCTGTTTATTTTTTATTGTTGTAAATAGTGTCCAAAATATAATTTTCCGGCTTCAATCGTAACTTAAAATATGTCATGCTCTATGTTGCTCTAAATTGAAATCCCAGGCTGAATATAAGATTAGTGTACGGTTGATTATACATAATTGGAATAATATAACATTAACTCCATGATTCATATATTTATTTTGGAAACCTACCGAAAACGGTATAATTGTCCCAGATTACTATTATGTTTTTTATTCAACATAATGTTAATAATCATAAGGTCCTGTGTTGTAAACAATTTTAGCAACTTTTCAGAAAAAAACCATTACATATAAAAATTTGTAAGTAGCATTATTTGCAACCATTTTTAGATTCATCTAGCCTATTTCCTTTTCTAAACTTAAAGTTCCGTACCTACTCAAAAAGAGAGGCTTTTACAGCGCAAGCACTCGCAACAAGCACATATTGTATGCTTAAAGCTCACAGCAATAAGTATCGTGTAACGCGAAGCTTTTAAAAGCTTTCAATGCAAATAGAATACCAAACGATATGTGAATAATTTTATCAATTCGAGCGAGGCAGACAGTATAATTTTAAAGTGGTGTGTAAAAATCGTATTTTTCTTGACAACGTTGTATTTTAAAGTGAAATGTAAAATTGATATCTTTGAACATGCTCTGCTGAGAGCGGTGGAATAAAACTAAGGAAAGGATGGACGCTTTGCCTTCTGCTGTTTGGTTTCAGACGCCATTATTATTAAAAGAAAAGTATGTTTGATTTTCATGTATGTGTTTTGACAAGAAGAGTTAGAATCATACGTATATTCATAAACTCGAGCCTTTTTCCCAGAAGAGGTAGGCAAAGGTGCTACCATGACAGCCACGTATCGCCTTGTGTGTTCCGTCCCACTGCGTGATAGGGAGCAAGCCAATCGCCATTTCGTGATAATGGATAGAAAAATCCAATATCACTTTGCCCGATCCGGGGTTCGAACTTGAGACCTCAGCTTTGCAGTCGTACCGTAGTATACTGCAGTCAGAATAAAATGTCTAAGAATTATAATCCAACCCTTGTAAAGGCAGTAGTGCAAGTGAATCAAATTAATAGGTATTCGTGTTTATTTCCGTCTGTAGGTGTACATAGATCAATAGGACGATCTGACTAAATGCTCATAAGTAACGCCTATGAACAAACCTAATCGCCTTTCTCTGAGAATCTGTGTCAAGTAATTTCGAGAAACACTAAGCTTCTCTCATCCAGCCCCTGAACTTGATAAAAATTATGATCTCTACTCAAAACTATTTACTATGTTCACAACATTAACAGAGTAACGGTCTAACGGAGAGTTAGACCAATTTCTGATATTTTTTTGAATAGAGCATGAAAAGCTTGAATAGGAAATGAAAAAACTACTATGCCTCCCCCAATTTTATTGACAAACAAAATGCTACAGTACAGCACTGTATGTAGAACTTCACAATAGTTTTCTGTGAAATAGTGTACTCTAGCAGCCTTAACAAAATTATCTTTTAGTTAGTTCCAGAAATAGCACCGCTCTTTCATAGATTTGATTCTAAATATATAGGCATGAGTATATAAGTATTACCAGTTTAAAAAAAAAAACATTTCCACGAAATTTAATTTAGAAAACGTAGATTTCAGGTTCTTCAAAACATAATTACAATTAATTCGGTTTCTCGCAAATAGTAAATTTAATCACAAAATCTATGTTGTGACGTCACTGCTGATAGAACAAACTGATACGCTTATTTTAAACATTTAAAGGAACTCGAGTTATTACAGATTCAAGTACTGTATAGCTCCAAGACCATCTTCTATCCCAATAAAATCATTTACCCTTGAACATAAACTCTTTGAATGGAATCAAATCTCGTTACATATGACATAGGCACACAACTTTAATTACAATTTTACTCAAAAGCGTACGTTTTGGGAGGGGGGAGGTGACGGGAGGGGGATAGATTCGTGTACGTGCTCAGCCTCCTTTATTAGTTAAGCAATTTTCATATTAACTTAAATAATATGTTAAGTTAGGGTATGATGCAAGTGACAGGCGACGTCTGCAGTGGAAGGTACAAGAAGTAGGTTTCAGTTAAAGATTTTATGGTAAGTAAATAAAATATTAGATTTATATATATTGAGGATATTGGATGTAGATTAGTGCTTGCTGATGAGCATCAGAAAAAAACTATGATATTGGACAAAACCAACAGTTGTCTAACGAAGGTTGATGATGATGGTAATAAGTTCGTAAACAATAGCATTACTAGTACTTCTTAATTAATTTAATCTACATTTGTACTTTCAATCTCAATCGTACTTTCGGTTAAAGAGGGGCTCGAACGCTGCAGTAAGACGTGTATGGGCTGATATAGTACATACCTACTCTCAAAAAAGCATTGAACTTAACGCTATAATTTTCTTCTATTTCCTACAATTTCATAACAACGCGGGGTCGATTCAACGTAAATGCTTCAATAACACGTGTCGTCACTTTTCATATTGCTGTCTTCGCTATAAATGACACCATTATAAGCTTGACTACTAATTATCTCAATAAATTTACTCGTAATTCTTCAATTACCTCCTGATAAATAGGAATTCATTATTATACAACGATTGCCCTCTAATTATTTTATAGGATTGCAATTTAAACCCTTCTATTCTTTATTCAAAATCAAATTACTTTAATCGTATATAAAACCCATAAACAATTGAATTTCCTGATTGGGGCAAATTTAAATTTCAGTATTCCGTCTGATTCTGTTATCAAATTATTTCATTAACTTCTTTCTTCTTTCCTACCTTTAATTCTATCCCAGAATTGATAAAATTAACCCAAAAGATTTACTTCAACCCGCTGGCTCCCCTCCCCTACATCTCCACTAAGACGAAGCGATTCCAAGTTCCCCAGGGAGCAAGTTTGTGCGCGTGTGCTCTTTACTGTGTGTTTTGGTGTTGCATACCACCTGTATTGTAATTAGTTTAACTGCTTCTACGTGTTCGTATTGTCTGCCTACGAATGCTCCAATCGCAAATTCTAGTTGCTTCTTAGTCGCTTTGAATTGTTTGATTACTGTTGGATTTATTTGTTCTGGTTTTGTAATTGTCTTTGATAGTTATTTAGGTCCAATAGTTTTGGCGTATTGTGCTATATTCGCTTGTTCTTAACACTTATCTAAATACTTTTTGAATTTGACAGCCTTCATGGAGTTTTTCTGCGAGTTCTACCTCCGCACCGAGACAAATATTTGTGTAATCCATAAGTATTTGTTTCGGGTGTGGGTGTTTATGTGATCGAAAAGTCTCTCGTAGCGTCTGATACCCACGATACAAGACTTGATCTTAGTGAGGGTCTATGAGTTTTCTGGACTATCTTAACCTGGTGCGCTGACATTCAAAGGCAGCGGAAAATACCTATTACCAAATGTATTCGATTAACAACATAATGCCTTCACTTCAATATGAGCAGCAACATTTAAAACTTATTGTATTTATGCACAGCGCTGCTCTCATCACGCGAGATATAAGGTGTTAAGTCCCTAAATACTCAGGAATCGCTAGTTTTATTCCCTTAAGTTTTCTGACAAGTAAGACAGGCCCTTGCATACGAGGGACCAAAATCGAGACTTATATTTTAGCCCAATACAAATGCAACCACAACTAACAACAATATTATAGAGTTGAAGGAAAACATCATGAGGAAACCTGCATACATATTTTTTTATATTGGCCCGGCATGATGACTACATTGCGCCTGATAGTAAGAGTAAATTCCGTCCAGGCAGAGTATCGAATGGCATAAGACGGCAATCCCATGCCATTGGATACAATTATGCCGGCCTGCTAATATACCTCTCACACTACGGCGGAAGGAGCTAGGATTATAGGAAGAAGGGAACACGCGTGGGGGCAAACAATTCCACAGCCAGACGGTGTGGCACAAAAAAAAATTTCTATGATATGTACACTCTTCCAGCTAGGCCAGCGTGGTAGACTAATAGCCTAACCACTTTAAATCGTATTCGCGATTGTGGAGAAGGCCTGTTCCCTGCAGTGGGACGTGTAAGTGCTATTACAGATATATAGAATGCAACCAAAAATTGTAAAAAAGAGTATAATACTATTTTGATACTATTATCGCAGCTATTGTATACAATAATTGATAAATTTTTAGTGGAAACTTAGCTGATATATGTATTTGTAAAAACTTAGTCTTTAAGAACATCAGGATTGTATGTTTTCTAAATAAACAATATTATAAATAAAAATAAATAAATAATGAGCCGTAAACTCAACACCATTCTACTCAATCCCGCCCCCAACAATAAATCACAAATAAAAATCCGTACACGTGTTAGACAAAAGAACACAATGTATGTTTGTTACGATCAAAGGCTACGGAAACATCCAATAAAATTAACTTCATTCATAGGGAATGTATCCTGGAGACAGGAGCGGGGCAACAATAATGGTTGATAAGGAAAAATTTTGGAATTTAATGATGAAGACGCTGTATAATGGTGCCGTAACGACCCTCGCTTCTGATACTGTGTAGTAGCGGCCCGGAGAATAGGTGCTTCGACAATATTTTATTACAAAGAAACAGCTATTAATTAAATGATGATAGGCACCCCTGTCACATCATGGGACGGAACACACAAGGCGAAACGTCGGCGTCCTAGTAGCACCCTTGCCTACCCCTTATGGGAAAAAGCGTGAGTTTCTATATGTATGTATTAATTAAATGTAGTACAAATGAATGGTGTTTAGTGGATAGATTTTATAAATTCTTTCTCGTGTCTCACTAATTTTTTTTTTCTTCCCGTTATAAATAGTACCGCTAAAAATTAATATTGAAGCTTCATTCAAAGAAATATGACTGTGAACTAACATGCATATTTCGTATTTATTATTTTAAATATATTGACTGATTAAAAAAGAATGTTGCTTATACTCAAATTGTTTGAAGAGGTGTTTATTAAGTATATTATATAAGTTTTATACCTTTTAGTTTCAGTCGTTGCTACTTCACAAAATGAAGTTTAAAGGTCTACAATTTTACCAAAATTATTAAAAATTAAATAAAATTTTATATACTCTAAAAATAGACCCGTCAATTTGTCCCAAAGTGTAAAGCAGTTAATGTAAATCTAATAACGATTGTACTGGAGTATCTGTAGGCATGTTTTTGCGAAACAAATCCCTGACTAACACGCGCTCGGGGCAGCCGTGACCCAGCGCTTAGTTGCTTACGCTTTTTTCGCTTATAACGCTTATTCCGCTTAGAACGCTAATTACGCTAACTCGACTTGTTATTTACTGTATTCTAGATGCTGATTGATTGGCCTAGTTGAGACTATATTGCCTGTGATTAGCAGTAGTTCACTCGTATCCTGTTAGAAAGCATTATGTCAGGGATAGGATATTAACATTAAAACATTTTGTTTTTAAGCGTTGTGATATGCATATTTCGTAATTAAACAATTAAACAATCGGTCTGTTTTGTATCAACCCTTATACATACCACGGCAGGGTACGGGCCTCCTCTACAATCAAGAGTACGATTGAGAGTGGTTAGGCCATATAGTCCACCACGCTGGCCTAGTGCGGGTGCGGTCTATAATTCACAAATAATACTGTTTTTATACCATCCATCATCCATCCATCAGCCAAAGGAAGTCCACTGCTGAACATAGGCCTCCCCCAATGATTTCCACAGAGACCTGTTGGAGGCAGCCTGCATCCAGCGACGTCCCGCGACCTTTACCAGGTCGTCGGACCATCTTGTAGGTGGATGTCCTACGCTGCGCTTTCCGCTACGCGGCCTCCATTCGAGCACTTTCCGATCCCATCGGTCATCAGATCTCCGCGCTATGTGCCCTGCCCATTACCACTTCAACTTCCTAATCCGGTGGGCTATGTCGGTTATTTTAGTTCTCCAACGGATCTCCTCATTTCTGATTCGATCTCGTAGGGAAACCCCGAGCATAGCCCTCTGCATAGCTCGTTGAGTGACTTTGAGCTTCCTAATAAGGCCCATAGTGAGAGGCCACTGAGTGTGAGGGTTTTTATACCGCTAGATATAAAATATGATAGGCTTTAACATACTTTTTAGTGGAACCCCCTCTTATTCTATAGTTTCCATGCAATTTTATCCGATTGCGTTAGCACAACTTATTACCACGAATTTAAAATAATCTGTGGAACCAATTGTCAGCGGCGGTATTTCCGGACAAATACGACCTAGCGACCTTCAAAAAACCAACGTATAACCTTAAAAGCCGGCAACGCATCTCCATGCCCTATGGTAAATATGAAAAAAAACTCAAATTTATGTGCTTTCAAATCAAAACCACGACCAATCTCATCACATCCCGCCCAGAATATCGTTCGCTTAAATCGCTCATTCAATACATTTTATGAGTTAAGTATATTTGCATTACTCCGTCCAAGACGTCGCATAAGAGGCACTCGCAAACAATTTGAATTTGCTTTGACTCGCCTTACTTCGTTTTCCCGCTTGAAACTGGATATACAGGAAATGTCGCTTTATTTTACTCAATTACTTCATAACATGCTCTTTCGTTGAAAAGATGGGCTGTATGAAAAGCATTGTATCTATTTTTATCCTATGTTTACTTAGAGATTACTTAGAACTTTCATACATACATACATACACAAACACACGCCTTTTTCCCAGATAGGGTAGGCAGAGCATCACCGGGACTACTAGAAAACCCACGTTTCATTTTGTGTCTTCTCTTTCACGATTTGGTACAGGGCGAGCGTATGTCACACACAAATTCCTGATGGGACTAATAATGAATGGAAAAGCAAAAATCACTTTGCCCTACATAGGATTGGAACCAGAGTCTTTAGAGTTGTATCCTGCCATAGTATAACTACGCCACCGTTAATTTTACATAGGGATGCTTTAGAATAGACTCCACCAAAATAAAATCTAAGTTTACCCAGATCTGTAAATTTTTGGAAGCAGTAGAGTAGTAGAGCACGATCGTCGTGGGTTTGGCCATATAGTCCACCGCGCTGGCAAGGGCGGATTGGCAGATTTTACATACCATAGTTTTTTTTTTTCACAAATTGCTAAGGTATGCTCCCGATGTTTTCCTGCCCCGTTATAGATATGACTGACTACCAATTAACACATGACTCCGAAAAGTCAAAGGTGCTCCTGTGACTTGAATGCCGCGTCTGGCCGTTAAAATAAGCCAACGCACCATTATATAATATTAAAAAATAATCAAAGTACCATCCACTTTACAAAGACCTCTCACATTTCACACACATATATTTTATAGTACTATATGAAACTGCAGTAAAAACAGAGCAACCCTTCGGGTGCCATTTTAAAATGGCCCACAACCGTCAGCGGCGAGGTAATCTGCGTATGATATATAAGGAGATAAAATCATGGCAGTTATCTGAATAAAGTCGTTTCCATTCAAATGTGCGCTGAAAACTGTGCGAGTGCCCATTTTAACTGGACCTCTGGTGTGGCGCAATGTGTAGGAGATGGCGGGGATTTTACGAGTAATTTGATTATTAAATAAAAGATGAATAATTTTCAGCAAAGTAAGGATATTAATAATTAGGTATAACAGCTTCCGTGATGTAGTGGATATGAAGCCAATTGAGAAAATGAAAAAAGGTAGTGGTTGTATCAGAATCAATGTTTCTACATAGTCCTGACCCCACACTAAGATCGAGTCTTATGTCGTGGGTATCACAAACTACGAGAGACTTTCCGGTCTTCAACACCCAGACCCGAAAAAAATATTTGAGTCAAAAATGTGATTTGTGGAAAAGTACTGATTTTTTAATTTGAACTCTATACCTAGTAGTATAACTGTGTGATAACTGTGATAAATTGAAATAATATTTTAACTCATCACTTCTTTTCTCCTAAATACCAGACTAATGCCTACCCTAAATGTTGATAGACAACTAATCTAATGATTGGTAACTTATTACGTGTTCAAACCAGAAAACCTAGGCAAAGTGAATTATTCGATATAAGTTCCGAACGAACGGCCTACATGCATACTATTGGTAATTAGATTATGAACTATCATAATTATACTCAGTAACAAAAAAAAATAGTGTAATAATCCAGCCAGTATGTACGCCTACTACAGAGCATGGGCCTCTTCAACAATCATCACATACTTCGAGAGGGTTTAGGCCACAGTCCATCACAATACAAATAATATTCCCAAAACCGCCTCCCCCTTATACCTTACTCCAAGTGCGCTTACACCATTAAGGCCAGGTATACATCCAAAGCTGGATTCCGATACAGCCGTTAGGGCTCGTTTGCGTACCGCGTCCGCCCGCTTTGTAACGATACTCCCAAATAAAAGTGTTTGTTCGCTCCTAATACAGATATCACGTGGATATTCTGTTATAAAAACACTGGCTGGCGCAAAAAAGAAAATCTAATAGCCTCCCATAGTATTTTATTTGTTCTTTTTTTGAAACTGGCTGGAAATGGAACGGACAATTTTATTTAAAGGTTTTATATTTTTTTTAAATATCGAACTTTATATTACATCTGGACTAGCAACAGACTTATTTCTAGGATTTAAAAGGTAAATATGTTTGCCCGATTCTAATAAAGATAGCACGTGGATATTCTGTTATAAAAACACTGGCTGCTGGAAAAAGAAAATCTAATACCCGCCATAGTATTTTACTTCTTCTTTTTTTGAAACTGGTTGAATATGGAACGGTTAGATTTGTCTGTGAAGGTTTTATTCTTTGTTTAAATATCGGTCTTTATTTATATTTGGTCATTTATGTAAGTGCTACCTCTTCCAACCGATTTGTTCATAGGTAAGAAAGTTAAAGTTGAGTCTAATAAGCCGGTGTCAAGTTTATTCGTACCCATTAATGAATTTAATTGTTAAGTTTTTTTTAAATAATTTTAAAATATTTTTATTTTTAAATATCTGCCTCAGCAAACCCACTTACTGTTTAGCTTGATATGAGTTAAAATGACCCTTTTCAGTGATCAGAAAACCGACTAACTTATGCTGTCAATACGCAATAATCGATAATAATCGAACAAACTGATGCATAAAGTGGCTGAGTATTACAAAATTTGGTGAGACGTGATTAATCATTATCCTTACCCCATACGCATGGACAATATGAAACTCAATATATACAGACAGACTCGAAAACAAACACTTGTCTTTAAACAAATATTTGCCCCCACCGGAAATTGTACCCGGGACCGTTCCAAAGGGTTACCTCTGCACTATTTAGTTTGGATAGAACAACAGATCGAATTCTGTGGAGCGGTAATGGATTATTTTGTCATTAGTAAGCAATCGCTCTTGAAACGAAAAACACTTATGGAGACCTTAAAAATCGTTATTAAATTATGACCAGAAAATGAATTTAGAACTGCTTCCATGGTTGATAGACGCCGTTGCGCAGTTGGTTGAACACCGGCTGCGAAACGTGAGGCCACGGGTTCGATTCCCGCGCTCAGACAAATATTTGTGTGATCAACAGGTTTTTTTTTTTCCTATCTGGGTGTATGTGAATTTTGAGTGTATTAATTTATTTAATTCGGCCGTATTATTTCTGTATTGTATTAAGTTATGAATAAAAATTCCTACCATGAACAAACGCAGGATAAAGTTAAATTACTACCAAAATTTGTCATTAATATCATAATATATATTTTACTGGTGGTAAGTCTCTCATATGTGAGAGGCCATCTGGGTGGGCACCACTGCAGTGTCTATTTCTCCCGTCAAACAGCAGTGTAAATACACTGTTGTGTTTCGGATTGAAGGGCATTGTAGCCAGAGTAACTACTGGGCATATTGAGACTTTACATCTTATGTCTCAGAATGGCGAGCGCAGTGGAATGCCAAGCATTGCTTTGAAATTCAAGGTATTGTTTGGTTTTGCTTCTGTTTATGAGCGGTCGTATCGCTTACGAGTACCATCAGGTGAACGGCATAATCGTCTCGCTATTGATCGCAATAAAAAAAAACAATATATTTCCCTCATTAAAGTCACAAACAAAACAGTCTCTCTTTTCAACATATCAAAAATTCTCGCGTCGGGGAAACGCTTACATTTCCCAGCGATCAGAATAAATATTTTCAATATCGCGAGCGCGCCGCACATTCGTTTAAGCGATATCTCCAATATAAATTCAATCGTACATTCGTTTCCTGGCAATACGAGTACCCAGCACCCACCAATAAAACAATATTTTATCTTAATTACTTCCATTCCCAATGACCATTCAAATACGAGCGTAGAGACGGGACGTCTCCTCTGAATCAATCGATTAACTCATTAATAATATATCCGGAATTATTTTGTAAAAATATATTATAACTAGACTGAAACTGATAAAGTGTAGTGACAGCCTTAGGCAACAGGCTGTAAAACGTGAGGCCACGGGTTCGATTCCCGCGCCGAGACAAATATTCATGTAATCCACAGGTATTTGTTTCGGGTCTAGGTGTTTGTGAGAACAAAAAGTCTCTCGTAGTTCCTGATACCTACGACACAAGACTCGATCTTAGTGTGGGGTCAGGACTATGTATGTGACTGTTGTAAGTTACGCACACACTTTATTGTAATTATTATTTTTCTTTACTTTATCAACAATTTTGTACACCCACTTTTATTTCATGTCTTCTTCTTTAAAACCACCAACTGTCGACTTATTTTTATGGTGTCATTGTTATTTTATTTTTACTATATTACTAAATTTTCGTTGGTGGTAGGTATATGTGAAAGGCCGCCTGCGTAGGTGTAAATGCACTGTTATGTTGAGTTCGGTGTGAAAGATATTGTAGCCAGAGTAACGACTGGACATATACATACACATAGACTTATGTCTCAGGATGGCGAGCGCAGTGGAATGCCAAACATTGCTTTGTAATTCAAGGTGTTGTTTGGTTTTGCTACTCTTCATGGGCAGTTGTATCGCTTACCATTAAGCGAACGGCATGCACGTCTCGCCATTTAGTAATTTAAAAAAAACGGTTTTCCAACCGATAACCGGTACGTCGTTGCCACATCCCTACGCGCTGGGCACAGGGCCCGGTGACCGATCCCTAATTAATTTCATCGGTGTACATTGACAAACGGAGCTATCGAAATAAATCTCCTACGTATATAATTAGAAGTGGACGCCTCGAGGAGGGATACGGAGGGATTTACATTTCGATGGTAAATTATTTTGCCCGGTAGAGGTATTGGACTGTTGTTTGTGTCAATAAAGGATTTAATCAGAATTCATTTAAGTAATGTGAATTAAACCCTTTAAACACAATTCTGTATAAAATTATACTTAAATATAATACATTAATTACAGTCACGAAGACGTGTATTCTAATCTCATCTTAATATCTACCATATTTTTTGTAACCAATAATAACTCTATTGTATTAGCATTTTTGTATTCATAAGCTATACTTCTCTACAATATAGATTACAAACAATATAAATTTTGTACGCTATAAAAGGGAAATCTAGCTCCTATTTTAAACTAAAGATCTTATACCAAATTGTCATTAATGTGTTACAAAATAAATATCTACCATTTTCTTCAAAAGAAACGTGTTAATTATAAGTAAAAATTATATGGGGATTTTGTATATTCAAGTATGGGATAAAAAATATCCTTTCCTATCTTAAAATCCGCAATAAGTTTAGAGCAAATTAAAATACTTTTATATAATGTACGATCAGCTTAAAATCTGTTTTGGCAGATAAAATTAAACAGAAGTAATAAAAAACAAAGAACGATACGTATCAGTCAGTTTAAAATCAAATAAACATAACAAAATAACTCGATAAATAGGTTATT
The DNA here is from genome assembly GCA_030180105.1 of Hyles lineata. Classification (NCBI taxonomy): domain Eukaryota; kingdom Metazoa; phylum Arthropoda; class Insecta; order Lepidoptera; family Sphingidae; genus Hyles; species Hyles lineata. The sequence goes on from JARJEE010000040.1 coordinate 2,123,846, forward strand.
TTCAACCCCTAAAATGTTGGCGTCGGGAAATATCTCCAAAACAGCCCCTAAAGGGAAAATGTTCGAAAGAAAATCCCGTTGTCCGGGCGTAGGATAACAACGGTAATTTGATTTCGCGGACACTGTTCTGTTTTTACACACTTTAGTATAAATAGGGGTATTTTTAGGGGATACAGTTGATCCTGTTTCTACTTTATATACTTAACCCACATCGATTTTTTCGAGACAAGTAGGAATATATTATTCAATTTTACGAGATACGTATCTAAGTATTGTTTGAAATAATTTTAATACCATAAAATAATCTGTTATGAGAATTAAACAGCTTGTAACAAGACCAATGATGAATTCTGTGGCTCTAATTATGAACAGTGATACAACTCAAGTTGTACCCTTTTTGAGATTTTAATATAGAAATAATGAGAAGAAGAACATAGTTTGGGAAATAATTTTGTGTAAAAAGATGTAAATGCTATGATTTTGGCGAGAATTACGTGAGTAGGTATTGATATAATTCGAGTGGTAGCCCGAATATATAATCGATTAATCCGCAGTTTTTATGGCTAGTGGTATAAGTACAATTATAATTATTTTCAGATAATTATTTACAATTATAATCATTTTTGGGACGGGATGGGTGAGATTTAACGAGACGGGACGGTACGGGACGGAAATTTTCAATACAATTATACACGCAAACGAAGTTACAAGCTAAAGTTATTCGACTCGAAAGGGCCAACTATCTCTAAGCCATGGTCACACCACCCATACGTAACAGATACATCTCGCACCTTTGTTTTTGGTCGGAAACTCGGCCGGCTGAGTTATTGTCCTCTTACCTCGCGCCCTCCGCCCCCTCCCCCCCTCCTGCCGTCCCTCCCCGATCCCCGCGCCGGGTCATTTGTCATGCTTGCAGTTATTTGCGACGTTATTGATTGTTATGATAGGATACAGGGAGGAGCACTTTTACTTTGGGTTTATACGCTGTTATATACATATATGCAATTAGTAGGTTAGTTATGTGGTAAGCAGCAGGGATAATGCATTTGTTCTATTTGTTATATCCTATTGCTGGGGATACCTGATGTCATGGATAACTTTGCTATAAAGTGTGCGAATCCGCTCTAATGAAGTGTAGCAGACTAAAACCGTTTCTTTTTTCTTCTTTTTATTGCAATAAAAGGCAAGACGAGAATCTTATTCGCCTGATGATAAGTGATACGACAGCTCATAGACAGTAGCAAAACCAACCAACACCATGAATAACTAAGCAATGCTTGGCATTGGACTGCGTTCACCATCCTGAAACATAAGATGTTAGGTCTCATTATGTCCAGTAGGTCATTTCCAAAAGCATTTAGACAATGTGTAAATCTTTTAATGGCTTTATTAATACATATTTAAATTGTAAGTTTATATACTTTAATGATTTATACCCAATATTAACAGCATTAACATTCCCAACTACAGAACATAAACACAAAGTTGTATGATCAACCACTGCACCCGAACTAGGGAAAAATATTTTTCGCCTAATTTGCCGAAATAATTGCGTAATAAAGATTGCTGATACGGCTTTAGGGGATGGTTATCCCCTATTTGGGGCTGTTCGCTAGATTGTTTTCGCCGTATATGTACTTATAGTTGACATAAGTGCTAATTGCAAGAGGTTTTGTATGTTGATATTATAATTACTACTAATATTATTACATAAATACATAAACATCACACCACTTTTCCAGGGGTAGGCAGAGGTGTTACTAGGGTCACCCACATTTCGTCTTGCATACAAGACGAAATGGACGGAACATATTCCGTCCCACGGTGTGATTGGGAGCGAGCCTATCGCCATATTGGGAATAAAATCCTGACTCCAGTCTGATAATGAAAAGAAAAATCCAATATCACTATTCCCGACCTGGGATTCAAACCTGAGACCTCAGCTTTTGTAACCGCACCGTAGTACAAATAACCCTAGTATAAGTGTTATTTGAGTTATTTTATTTTTTTATGTCAAATATTTAGCAATCACCTAATAACATTTTTTAACGACACTTACGATCAGTAGCAGATTATTGACCTACTTACTTCACCTTGGTTTCGTCTCACATAGTATGTCTTTGCATTATAAAAAGTCGACCTAGTATATTTAGCTATATACTAGTTTTTTTTAGAATTGAGTCCACACTCAGAACATTTGCCCTTGAATTTTTAATATGATTTAGATCTATACAAATCATCGAATAAGCAAACCAATTTCTCAATATAGTTAAAGCGGCAATAAAACAAGGATTACTCAATAAACTACACAATTAATGTTTAATCTCTAACGGGCTATGGCAATTAAAACGATCATAAGCTCACGCGTTGCGGCTGTAAAAAGCTCCACGAGCTTTCGCACTGACGAGAGAGCTGCGCGGTTAGCTTCGGCGGACTTTAGACGCACGTATTGATTTGTGACTTAAAAAGTAAGTAAAGCATTAAATATATTCGAGTAATAAAATAACACGTAGTTATCTAAACACCATCAAGACTTGTTCTAATCGTTTTAAATTATAATTTATTTATTATTTGTTATTCTTTCAACTATACTACCGGAAACGAATAACCGTACGACAATTATCAATTACATTGTTATTTTTTTTTAAATATAACAATATATATATAACAATAATAATAACAACCGATTATCCAATCGAAATCAAACGAAATACCTCCAAAATTGGCTTTGCCGTTGATAGATAACTTGGTCTTCCGTATTTCAATATAACCAAGTCTCCACTCTACTTTACAAACACCAAATCGTCAAAACAAACGCCAAACACAGCGTCACACTGCCAGCAACGCCAATGCGACTCATTTAAAGACATTAAGTGCGTATGGCGAAACACTCAGCAAGTAGCCGATATCAAAGGAGTCGTTGTAGTGTTGAATCGAGGCCATTCGGGACCATGTGCGATCCTATCTGGCTATGAGCATTAGATAACTAATTGCCGCTACATTTATTACTAATAAAAATAGGCTGTCGTGTTTTATTGGTTTATTTGGAGTGGCTGATCTTTGGTTGTAAAATTCACCTTATTGATTTCGTGTAGTTTGAGCTGTTGTTTGTGAGGATGTGGGTTCGAATCAATGGTTAAATCTACTTTTTGTGTTTCTTTTTTTGGACCGAATAATATGACGATTGGTTCGCTCCCTATCACATTCTATAAACAAGAATAAAAATAATATACCATCCCATGGTAGTTAGTAAGAAAGTGCCTTGAAGGATACGGCAGCCATTTGTACTCTGATGAAACATATTGTTGTTCAAAAAAATATATTTATTGTAGCATGTGTTATATAATATATAAAGTAATTGAGTGTGCGTATGCGTCAGTGTGAATGTTCGTGTGTTATGTGCACGTGTATGTTAATGTTTTATTCAATCATCATCATCATCATCATATCAGCCCACATTAATCCACTGCTGGACATAGGCCTCTTCTTCATTATACCACTTCTCCCGGTCCTGTGCTTGTCTTATCCACCGTTTCCCTTGAAACCTAACGATGTCATCCATCCATCTGGCAGGTGGTCTGCCTACCGTTCTCTTGGCCCCTCTAGGCCACCACTCCGTAACTGCCTTAGTCCACCGACTATCGCTTCGTCTGGCCAAGTGGCCTGCCCACCTCCACTTGAGTCCAGCAATGCGTTGACCGACGTCAAACACTCCTGTTTGCCGTCGGATATTCTCATTGCGGACTCTATCTCTGAGCGATATACCTAACATGGATCGCTCCATGGCACGTTGAGCTACTTTTATGTTGTGCACATGTTCTTGTGTGAGCGTCCAAGTTTCGGCTGCATAAGTGAGGGTCGGCAGGACACATTGGTTAAAAACTTTAGTCTTCAGACTTTGGGGAATTTTGCGCGAATGGAAGACATCCCTAAGCTTTCTGAAGGCAGCTCAACCCAACTGTATACGTCGGGAGACTTCCTTCCTTTGGATATCCTGGTTCAAGGACAAACAGTGACCAAGATATATGTAGTCATCCACAACATCTACTGTACATCGTCCCACTGTTACATGGGGCAAATTTAAATGGTGACTCGCCATGATCCTAGTCTTAGTCATGTTCATCCTTAGACCGATCGTCAAGGATGCAGTCTGTAAGTTTTCTAGCATCGTTTGGATACTTGATACATTATCAGCTATTAAAATAAGGTCGTCTGCAAAGCGTAGCGTTTATTCAATAAAGGTTGCGTTTTATTTAGAGCAAATTCTAATGAAACAATTTAACCAGATTCAAAATTGCTCATCGGGTGTGTTTCAAACTCTCTCTCTCTCTCTCTCTCTCTCTCTCTCTTGTGTACAGTAAATTAGTATTTGTCGTACAAAGTCACTAGATGCAGGATGGCCAAGTTTTATGACACTATTAAACCACTCGTTGCTTAGAGACATAAGTCCCAAATATGGCCTAATAAACGTCAGCATATTTCACTATATCTGCCACTCAAAGGTCACGTAAGCAAAGCCAATTAAACATAACGAGCTTATTTTCATTACTCATAAATATTGAACTTGGCGATAGTTAAGATGATATCTGCTGATGAAGAGACGGGTCATGTCCAGGACACATATCTGAACGGATCTAGCATCATGCTCTATATATCATAGTAGTATATTGCTGCGCTGGAAGATTACTTACCTTTACATTATATTCACATACTATTTATTCTCAAAAGAAAAAAAAGGGACACCAATTTCTGATCTGGGTCCAGGTCATCCACATTTGAACATAGATCTCAAAAGAAAATCCATAGGCATATGTTTCAATTAGTTAGTATCAAGCAACTGGCTTCATTCTTCACGGGGTGATTTATCTAGGAAAAATCATTAACTCACGCCCCTTTCCAGAAGCCTTATGCCTAACGCATAAGTTCCACCAGACACCCAAATTTTGCCTAATATCATTGCGTTCCATGATGTGATAGGGGGCGATATTTTCCTTCGTCATTAAACCATCATATCTAGATGTAAAATACCTACCGTGCAACTGAACTAACTTACGTTTATGTGTTCGTCAAATATCTCTTACTACTTACACATCAATTTATTTCCAACTTCTCCTATTAATTTAACTTTCTGATTGATGTTGTTGCGGGTTAAAGAGAAGTTAGACATTCCCGGAGACTCGCCGAGCTTCAATGCTCGGTGTCATTACATTGCGTACCACTGTTGATCCTGGCTTACAGGAGTTGCAGTGGTGGGTGAAGGCGGGAAAGTCTTCTCCTACTACAGTGTGTGTACAGTCTTGCTGCTAACCCGAATTAACCCGAATTTATTAATTAAATTAAATTATACATGTAAGATAATAAGACCTCTATTCTAATCCTATTTAAATAATATTGCTTTCTGTAATAAACTACAATAAAATACACCAAAATTCACGCCAAATAGACGCCAAGCATTTTGGCAAGCATTAACTAACCTTTGAAGTTCCACATTAGTGCGATGATTACAAACTCCTAATGAAACGAGACAAAAATGTAATTACTTTGATATTAAACAGCTCGGTGATTGTAAATATAATATCAAGGGCCTAATTATAGGCCAGCTGTTGACACATCGACCTTCGACGGCTACTAAAAATGCTTGTGCGTAACTAACACATGTTTCTATGTAGAATGCCTGACGTAATGACATAGAATGAACGATATCATTAATTAACTAAATAAATAAACATCTTAACTGCTCAGTTATGAAAGAAAATAGTAGACATTTTGGCTCCGAGAATGGCAAAATTTAGAAAGGGTGATTGTAAAAAGGATAGACAAATGAATAATCGTAAGTCTACATAAATTATTATGAAGATCGTCTTCTAGGAACAAATTATTTTACCAAATTATCAACATCTATAATAATATAGTCTATATCAAGGCATATGTTGGTGTCTTGATTGCACTAGCCTGCCTGTCTAGCCCTTCTGGGCAAAAGCGTGAGTTTATGTGTGTATATTTAAAACCAGTGTGCAATGAACCGTAAACATCGAAGTGGTAAAGACTGTGTCGTGGACGATCAATCATAATGAGTAATGTCGAGCATTCAGCCACATTTGCACGTTGTTTGTTTTACGCTTAGCTGGCTGACATACCTACATGTACATAGATTGTTTATTATGCAATCAAGTGACTGATAGCTTAGTTAACGCCGCAATGGAATGTGCAGGCAGATTTATGTGAATTTTCGATGTTGTGTACATACAAAAATTAGATTTATTCCGCACTTTAGTGTTAAAAGAAAATATGGCTATATTATGACGACATATAAAGGAGACTAAATGGTTTAAGTCACAAATGTTTTTAACATATATGAAAAAGTCCTTAAAAATTTCAATTTAAACCTGCACTATACCAATGTAAGCTAAAGTCAAACTTCTATTTATTATAGACTGCAGTCTGTAGTAAAAAGTGTAGATAGATATAGAAAGTATAAACATTTCTAAGAAATGTCACCATTTTAAAAACGGCTATACCGTGAAACTATTAATATTTTTTGTTCCCAACAGTTTATTCTTATAAATAAACATGACAGATTCCGAAAACGCATAACATAATAGAAGCAATAATTTTCGATGCATCACATTAATACTGCCGATATCTCAACAACGTGCGATCAAAGAAATGCTTACTTTGTCTTCCATCTTCACTCAAATTTCAACTCTAATGACAATATAATAGAATTTAAATTGGGTTGGGTTAAAGCGTAATTAATTTAAGAAGTCAAACCGATAGATCGTAGACAGAATGTAGAGTTGATGACTCGTCGTTTACAAATAGAGGTGACGGGTTGAAAGTGTATGAGTCAGATGTATGGTTAAACAGTAATGGACAATATTATAATCATACTTGTGATTGTAAAGAGAAAGTAATTAAATAAATACACCCAACAATCATATACATAGTCCTGACCCCACACTAAAATCGTGTCTTGCGTCGTCGGTATTAGGAACTACGAGAGAGTTTTCGGTCTCACAAACAGCAAGACCCGGATAAATAAATAAATAAACTTTAGAAACATGGGAACTATTTCACTGGATAACTGTTTTAAACATATAAACTCAAGGTTACTGCCATAATTTAAACATCTCATCCCATAAATGAGAGTTTGAAAGAGTATCGAATATATTTCAATTCTTTGCACATCCCACGAGAACACAAAAATTTTCAGGAATAAAGTAGTCTATGTGTTAATCTAGAGTGTCAGCTACCTAAATACCATTTTCATCAGTATTGGTCAAGCTGTTTGAACGTGAAGAAGTCACAAACAAACAAACTTTCGCGTTTATAATATTAGTGGGTTTATGGTTGTGATACTTGATCCTACAAACTTATAAATTAATTGACTTTGAAAGTAGTGTCAAATAAGCAAAAAAAAATGATCCTGTGAAAAAAGCAAGAAAAAAGTAAAAAGTACACGTTAAAACCATAGTAGACGAAATATCCATTTTATTTTTCACCTACGGATTCTTGGTTGTAATTTACTATTTCTTATTGCGAGAAAATCCATGAGAATGCTATAGTGTTTTAAAATTGCTCGCACAAAAATTGATTAATAAAACTGTAAGACATGTCAGAAAATATTTGTACATCATTCTTCCTCGCGTGACAGATTTTCCACAATTTCCCCCATGAAAATATGGACATAAAGAAATTCCAAACCCATGACAACGTCTATTTACGTACAGAATTACACACGACAAGACACCGTGACTGCAGACAATACTATCCCATTTGATCTCAAACATTTGGCCATCATCGACACTAACGACTCTACCTTACCACCTTGAGATAAAGTCGAAAATTGCTCAACATAAGACGCAAGATCTATGACAATTTGATATATTATCACCAGGGGACAAAAGTTAAAAATTATGGTATGAACATTTAAGCGTAGTTAATTTATGGTGGGGAGTGACATAATGAGGTGTTTCTGACTCATTTCTAATTGGAATTACAAAGGAAAATAATGTTTTATTTTCGTGTTTTGATTAAGTCATCGGTTTTGTGGGATGGTGTTACAAAATTGTAACAGGGAATAGTTCACAAGGATTTGACGTAGATGTTATACGTCCATATTATAGAGCTCTTATTTGTCCTTCGGAAATATTTTAGAAATAACAGTTTTATTTTAAGTCAGGTTACATAAGGTGTAGTCCTAAGCATGGTAACGAATAATCAGGTAATTCGTAAAAAAATCCGATGTTCAAAAAAATTGAATCTCTAAAGAGACTTTGTTCTAGTTTATTGACTTTCATTTATTTGATACCTTAAGAAATTGAATAAAGTATAATATGACACAGAACAGGACGCAGCACACAAAGCCATAAATTACAAAAGACAGTTCGCAGTGCTGAAAAATTGACTATCCAAAGAATAAAAGGAGTTGGACGCGGAATTTTTCTCAAAGCCACCGTCAGCGGCACTCGGGTGCTTTTTAATTTGATATAGCAACAATTTAAAGTTTTAAATTAAACAGAACTGAGAAAGTTCCTAAGCAACCGGCAGACATCGCTCGTTCAGAATTCCATCGCCATTATTTCATTTACATAAATTTTTAACTTTTTTCAAATTTGTTGAGTGGATAGAGTTTTGAAAGTTGATAGAGACCAGTGCGCTCTGAGTTCATGCTTGCGACTATGTTTGATAACATATTTCTGTTGCATAGTTTATCATGTTCAGCTACATTTTTAGTAAAGTTGCTGTATTTTTGTGAGTCAACTATATTTCGTTTGGTTTTTATCCCCCTCTAACTTCCCTACGTTGATGCATTTTTAAATATCTGTAAATTAAGCTCTTTCCACCCTTCATTCAATTTTATATTATCTGTGGTGACAGCAATTTGCTTATGGTCTGTGATACATGCTTTGTAGAATAAAATCATAAAACGTTATGAGGTTATTATAAATATTTAATATTGTACTCGGGAAAATATAAATTGAAGCAATAACTTTAAATGTCGTTTCTTTTTAAAAGTTTGTCATACAATATTTTTGTCTCATTAAACAACATATTACATATCGTCAACGTCAAATAATCAAAATGACTTCATAATATCTGATGTTAAGTACAATTATTAATTAAATATGGACCATTATTGAAATTAGCCAATTGTGATCATTCGGAACAACTATGCCTACGTAACCACTTTCTCACGCCACAACAGATGTGTGCTCAAAGTCTTGTCTTTCCTGACCACTTACCATCATATACCCAACAACTAGTTTATCATACCTATTAAAAATATCACCGTTGGAAATCCTAGATAGCTATCGGGGTTGTTAAAAAATTCTGTAATAAAACAAATTGCAATCTGTCGGAATAATGACAGTGGCCGATATTAATAATGGACGATGTCAGTGTTGAGCATATTGCTTTATTTTATAGGCGAGGTAATTAACTAGATGGACGGTGAATGATATCAGGGTTCGTGGTATATCTAGCACGTGAAAGACTAAAAAACGTTAGATAGAAAATCTAGAGGTTGCAGTAATAATAAATAATAAACAGCAAAGAAAGATAAATTTTCGATCCCATAGCACGCAAATTCTGTTTGGATTTAATAAGGATTCTATTAATTTCAACATAAGTAGGTAATGCAAATCCTAAATGCAAATATATTTATAATCATCATCAGCCCATTGCAGTCCACTGCTGGACATAGATCTCTTCCAAGTTACGTCACAGAGCCCGGTCTGCTGCTTTATGCATCCAGTCACTGCCGACCCTCTTGTGCAATCCCCGCTATCTGGTCAAAGGAAAGAAATCTATTTATGCACATTCATACTAAAATATTTCTTTTTCACTAAAATTCTCTCAAGTAAATCAAAATAAAACACTACATATACTCGTACAAAGCAACTCCAAAAAGACCCAAATGTCCAAACTAAATTACTGAGTTTATAAAAATACGATATGCACTCGGCATATAGCTAAAGTTGACTAACAGCGCTAAACGAATGAGTTGGCGGTGCGTACGTTTTATAAACTCGGAAAACAATCGCGCCGTTTTGTGAAGACTCGGTACGGACCCGCGGGCCGCCGCTATCCCTGCTAGTGTACACACGGGAGAGAAGTTGAGGCGAGGACGTAAGGTTTAAAATATTAGATGTATTTGGTGTGAAGAGAAAATAAATAAAGTGAAAAGAAAATATTATATTTTAATTGAATTATTTGTTTTATTACACATATAATAGGGGAAAAAACATACCAATCCAGAATTTAATCAGGCTCGAGAGAAATAATACACCTTAGATAAAATATGTGATATAGGAAATTTATGTATTGGTGAATTTTACGGATGAGTGAAAACAAGATAAATATGAGTATAATATACTGTTGAACATAATCCTCCTCAAGGAGGTCCGCAGGTAAGTCTTAGTTGCGACCTGCCTTCGGTGACTTCTCTCACGCTTTACAAGACGTTTTCGTACCTTACATGCAAATATTCAAGGCACCCCTTTTCGTATACCATTCAATCTGTTAGATACCTAGAAACTAAATAACCTCCATTATCCAGCATACTTCCATATTTAATTACAAAAACCGACCATGCATTTATCGCCGCAAATTTTCGAGAAGTATCAACCTTTCCTATTATACCCGCTCTATCCCAGCATTGACTATACGTAAATAGCCTGATTTATTATTCCCATACAAAACGCAGCAGTTGTACACAAATCACAGTCCCCTGTGTTTCCAGTGTTAGCAGATCCAACAAAGCTAACGCTAATTAACAACGCTTCCGCTGTTTCAGAACAAGGCCTAAAGCTCGTTGAATATTATCAAAATGGAACTCAAAACCAACCCCCATTTACTGTTTAAAGAGGCTCTGCTCCGAGCTAATTTCGCTATCATTATACAATAATGACTGGTTAAATGTAATTAGGGTTTATTGTTTATTCTGAATTTAATTAATGTGTCGGCGGTGGGAGCTGACCATGTTTAGGCATATTGTTTTTTCGAAATTACATATGTTTGTTTAGTTGTCGTTCAGTTTAACGGTGTAGGAAGATATTATAAGGCTTGTTGTACACTTTATTCCCTATAAAGAATCAAAAGTACGTATGCATCACATATTAATACGAAACTAGTGTAAAAAACTCAGATATACCAAACAAAAGTTCACATATACATTAGAGAATTGAACCCAAAAATCTCTTTTCGAGTCTGACGTCCCCGAGTATGACGCAAAAATAAAACCAAACAAAAAAGTAAGTCACAAATAAGATACATTAACACTCGACACGTCGCCACGACCTCCAAATCTTCGACTTTGAAAGTCGTTTCGCGTTATCAGTTTCGCGTGTCGGACAGGTCGGCTCGTATTTTTGTTATGAATTTAATTTGAAGTTGGGCAGAAGTTGGCTCGTGCGGTCTCCGCGGTCGCACCCCAAAATCTCAATACACACGTTCATTATTATGTCGGTCAGACTTGCAAGTTTACGTTTGTTTAGACCCTTTGGATTTTGAATTATTCTCGCTGGGAATTCGGGGTTTGAAATTTTGAAAACAATTGCTTGGAATAATAGACTGAAGTTAGACGGTGTGGTTTCGATTTTTGTTAATTGCATTTGTTTCAGGTCAAAGTGAGATTGAAAAATTCTCCGTAGTTCTAAACGCGAACAGAAAACGTATGTACTATGTAGCTTGGAATGTTATGAGTGTATATCGTATTCATGGAAATTCGAATCTAAATATACCAAGTGATCTAATTACTTAACTTCTTTGTTATATGATAATATGAGCAAACTTTACTTCGTTAGAAAAGTCCAAAGGACCGACACAAATTCTACGATTTGACTTATCTCTCAAATATCGATCTAACAACTCCACATTCTGACATAAAACCTTATACCTTATACAACAATACCAAATATACAAACAGTCCAATATTCATAATTACACCCAACACTACAAAACAAAAAACAACGGGACACGAAATAATTTCCATTTAGATTCATTACACGGCGACAATTTCCGGCCGCCATGTTGGATCGGTGCCCGCCGCAATCTCTACCGGATATGACGTTTTGATCATTGCCACGACGCAACACGCGTGCCAACTCCGCACGAATTTTCATATTGATGATATAATTTGGCCGGCGAGCGCGAGATGGGAGCGCTGATTAGACTGCTGGGCCTACGACGCCAAGTGGGAGGGGTAGTTTATGCTCGTAGTTGTCAAAAGTTAGTGAAGTTCAAAGTTTAACAACAATAATCAATGGGAGACCACATAGTGTAGAGAACTGGCCGATGGGCTGAAAGGTTTTCGATTGAATGTCACGTATCGAAGAGATAACCGAATAGAAGTTTCAGGAAGTCGCTGAATGCAGTCTTAGTCAGAAATTCTTAAGAGAACCGTAGGGTTCTTGTAACTGAGGATCATGATGTACCTATAAAAATAATAAGACATCCCATATAATGAAAATAAGGAACGTACCCAACAGAAGCACACTTTAGTCCTGTCTCTACTTTGAAACATTAAAATTCGTCAATCAAAAGTTATAAGACCCTTCAACCTCTTTCAACTAGTTTTCCAACCACTACGCCTTTGGATTCAAAACCCATGGCACACCTCTGACATTTCGGAGTCACACGTGTATTGATAGTCAATCACCACGTACTATGAAGTGAAGGAATACTTGGCGAAGAAAATTTCTATGTTATTTAAAATCCGCCAACCCGCACTAGGTCAGCATGGTGGACTATATAGCCTAACCACTCTCAATCGTACTCTCGATTGTAGAGGAGGCCCGTGCCCTGCAGTGGGACGTATATGGGCTGATAAAGTACATTCCATTGGTGTTTGTCTCCATTCCCACCTCATCTGCTGGAGAACTATCCAGATATTTTTATTTAAACAAACCATTTCATTACTCAGTGCCAGACTGCACATTGGTACAGTCGTATATCGTGGCCGTCCGCGGTACAGAGGCGGCGCTGATTTATAGCCCGCTAGCGCTCCCACCCGGCGTCACTCGCTCGTTTTATTTGCATTTACAACATATAAAACTGTGATGCGTGCGCTGTTTTAAATGGAACCGGTTTATATTTGTTTTTTGGCGGTTTTAGCGCTTTTGGATGTGCAGTGGAGGCTGTGTAGGGAGTAGGTAAAGCTGTAGTAATTAGAGATAGATTTTGCCTTATTTCCTCGATATCCGATAGTGATATTATGAATTCATAATGAAAATTATCATCTCCATGTAGAATGAAAACTCACTGAGAGTTTGCCAGGGCTGAAATTCGAACAGAGGACGTTATTATTAGCATTTTATTTCACGTTGATACTTTCCTATTTTTGCATAAGTCCAGCAAATGAGCAAGCGAGTCACCTGATGGTAAGTGATCTCTGCCACCCATGAACATCTGTAACGCTTAGATCATGGATTTGTTGCTATCCTATAACATTGGAAGAAAGCGGAAATAATAAAGGATGGGAAGAGGGAAGGAGTATTGGGCATGCAGCAATCTCACTGACCGAACAAAACACAGCAGTAAAGCTGTCGCTTCACGTCGGTCTCCTGTGAGACAGTCGACAAGCCAACCTATTACTTTTATCAACATGAATATGCTGAGTTATCACTAACAACAGCGTGGCTCTACCACTAAGCAAAACAGAACAACATCATCTTCTACCCTTATCTTGCATTCACGGAGTGCCAATAAATCATAATGTGTAATCAATAATTAGGCTATTATAATATTTCAACTATAGACCTAAATGATATCCTTAAAACATAACCCACAATAGTGAACTTTTCAGAACTTAAAAGCCAACTCAAAATTTACGTGTACCACGGACAAAAGTCAAGATTATGAAAAAAATGCAAAACGACCAAATTCCCCGACTGGTAGTACCATACTCATCTAATCAATGAAGGCACAAGTAATAACCGATATGAAGCAACATATAAAGTGGGGGCCATTAGGTGCAGTAATGGTTAGGTAACACGGTCTATTAACCGCCGGATTATTATGTCACGCCGATGATTATGGAGATCTAGGGAGCTCATTTCGGAGGTACATTTGGCTGTGTATGCCTGGTGCGGAATTTGGAACTCGATGGTTCATTACATAATTGATTTAGAGGGTATTAAACTAGTAGAAAAATGTTCTAGGATCTTTTTGTTTATTTTATTTTGAAGAAGACTTACAAACTAATAAAATTAATTATCAACCATTGCGAATGACAAGCCTCCATATTTAAATATAGAGCAAATATTCATAAACAATATGATTATTTAACGAGACAAAACAGACAAAAGCAAACATAACAGACTGACCCGCCAGGTCCAGGTTCAACAGTGGTATGCATTTTATTGACACTGAGCCTTGAAGCTCAGCGAGAGTCCGGGAATGCCTACTTCTCTTCAACCCGCAAAGAAATCAATCACAAAGTTAAATTAATAGGAGTTGGAAATGTTCAACTCCGCCTATTAATTTTATATTTACGACGGTGTATTTCCTGTTATTAAAAAAAGGAAGTTTACAGACTTAATCCAAAATACTTACATTCTTAATTCTTATAACTAAAGCTTAAGAGAATATCAAAATATAAAATTTAATAAAATCACAAATTTCTTATAAAACTATTGACAAAAAAATCTCTGCCGTGTGAAGACTCCAGGATTTAATTATGCAAGAAGTAAGTAAACACAGCCACAGTAACAAGTTTACATAGTATGCTACCGAGTTCATGTTAAGTATGAAAATTTCCAGATAATTTTTAGTCTCAAAACGTCCAAATATGAAACACAAACGTTTGCCTTCATTACCTCAATCGAACCTACGGCCTTGCGTTTGATAACTAGTTTCCTAATAAAATGTAGGTATCAAGAAGGCTAACACAATTTAAAATTAATAGTTCACTCTCAAAATGTAATGAAAATAATAATTTTTCATTTCAAACTGCATAGACCGATGAAAATTGTAAATAAACATCGCTATTCGATCCTTAACCAACCATCACATGGTTTTGAAACACGATTCACTACAAAATAGAGCAGTATTTTTTGTAAAAAATACAATAGCTCTTTATGAAATTGAGTTGCATACGTTCCGCGGACGTAATTACTTTTGCAGAATTAACTTATATCCACGTATTTCATAACCGTCAAAACCGCGCGCAGTTTAATCAAAATATATTTGTAAATATACCACCGCTATTGCGATTTACGCGAATTTGGAGGTATACAACAGAGTAACCGAGAGTGAACGGTTTACCTTAACAGAGGTCGCAGATTCAATCCTAGAGCACTTTTTTTAGAAATATAGCTAATTAAGTATCAATTACTTCTTGTTACTTAACATATTTTGATATTTAAACAACATCTATTTCTGTTGTTGCGATGTTTACTAAAAAATGGTTTATCATATTTTTGAAATGTTTTTACTATCTACTCTCTGACCCCGTACATAAACTTAGTATTTACGCATTTTCGACTTCTGAGATTGTCGCTCAACCCCACCAATCTTATGAATTTGTACTGTTTAGACAGTATTTCCTATTATCATTTAATATTTAATATTGCATGTATCTTCAACTTGCAAATACTAATGGATCCAATTCACCCAGCAAGCGTACACCGGAGTACATATAACGGTCATTATTCCAAATTGCCCATTATTGTTTGACTATCCCACTCGGCGAAAATACTCAATTTACCTGTGACAGCGTCTGATAATAGTCATACACGTTGTATGGAAGAACTGTAGTAGCTGTCTGGTAATTATGTTTTATTAGCAGTAATCTAAATAAACTGCTGAACAAGAATGGAATGTGTTTCTTGCTGATTAAAGTCGGTCAATGAAATTTTGTCACGGTTATTGTAATTTTGATATGTATTATACAAAAGACATCGATGTATACGATGATGAAATCATAATGGCGATAGTAGAATAAATTATTAAGCGTTACATATAATTTTCGGATTATAAAATACCAACAATAATATAGATTATACAATACTAGGCCTACTACAATACACTAGGCCAGCGTGGTGGACTATATGGCCTAACCACTCTTAATCGTACTGTCGATTGTAGAGTAGGCCCGTGCCCTGCAGTGGGACGTATATGGGCTGATACAGATACAGATGCAATACTAAGCAAAAAAAATTAAATGCTAAAGAAGACACATATAATTGAAAAACTATTCATAAATGCTTGAAAAACATAGATTACCGACATTGCTTGAAAAATAAGCATGTTGAAGAAGAGAAATGCTTAAAGAGCGATTTTCAAAGACCTGAAGAGTTTTAGATCGTTCACCATTTTCTTTAAACATAGAACAAGAATATTGAGTGAATTTTTGGGAGTTTGATCTCACTAAGCGAAGTGCATTGCTGTGCATATACAGTGTCTTTAATATGTAATAATAACAATATGCTCGAAGCCTAATGCACACTCATCTTCATCATCATTAGCATCGGCCTTTCCGCGTCCACTGCTAGACGTAGACCTCTTGGACAAAGATCTCGATCTTCAGCCGATCGTCTCCAACCGCTACCAGCTTACAAATATCGTCACTTCTTTTATTAGGAGGGCGTCCTACACTAATCATAAGCTAATACATGAATTGAATACAAAACAGGTACAGACACAAGACATGTAAATCCAGTAAGAGTATGATAGTTTTGTGAACAAGTTAACGCGAGTCGACATCAGTCCGAGCGGGAATAGTTAACCAACTCAATTGTGCTACACGCTACTCAGCTTCGCACACTTCAGACATTACTTGTTGTGTGCAGTGCTGGCTCGGGGAATGACAGCTTTCTAAATAGGTCATTTTTTTTATTGCAATGAATGCTGTTCGCCTGATGGTAAGCGATACGGCCGCTCATGAACAGTAGCAAAACCAAACAACACCTTGAATTACAAAACAATGCTTGGCATTCCACTGCACTCGCCATTTTGAGACATAAGATGTTCATTCTCAATATATCCAGTAGTTACTCTGGCTATATCCTTCAAACAGAAACACAACAGTGTATTTACACTGCATTTTGGCGGAAGAAATAGACATAAAAATATCAACCTTCGTCTTTTCAAAAATACTCCAATGACAAGTTTCGTTGGCTTTGATCAGACGAACCCGCTCTGTGGTCTACCTATATATACTTTGCATAATAATAAACAGTTAATATGAGCTAAAAACTTAAATCCCATGACAACCAGCAAAACAAATCCTTGAAACACATCCATAATCATTTTAATCACATGTCACATTATTTCGGCTGGCAGTGTACCGAGTAAACTTACCCGTAATATGTGCAGTTGTCTAACTATCGTAGGAACAGTAGCCGGATGATCATCTGTCTATCCAACCCCCCTCACCACCCTCCAAGGAGTCCCAGCACAACTTCTAGACGGTATAAGTGTTACTTCTTTAGCCTATTGTGTATGTCCAATCGTGAACTGGCTATGAGTAGTCTTTATCGATGTTAACTGTGTAGTATGTTTTTGGATTAAAACATGTCTGCCTTTTGCTATGTTTTAAACAAATACATTGTTCAATCCGAAAACTTCACACTATGGCAAATGACATTCTGCTTTCTATCAGGCTTTAAGTGTGACCCATGAAAAAGTGTTTTGCCTCCAGCCTCTTTATACCCAGATTTGACTAGGCAAGCAAAATTGTGTCGTTTACCAAGACCATCACGTGAATTGTCTGTGAAGTGTCTCCACACCTCAACACTAATTATTTGTTGACTAAATACAATGTGTATCAAAATACAATATACGTCCTACTTCAGTAAACGGGCCTCCTCTACAATCGTGAGTACGATTTTGAGGGGATAGGCCCTATAGTGCACCACGGTAGCTTAGTGTGGGTTGGAAGAATTTTACATACCTACATTAATTCTTCGGAATCTCCATGGTATGAAGGTTTCCTCACGATGTTTTTCTTCACCGGTATACGAGTAGCGCGCGGTGAATGGTGATGAATGACTTTACATACACACAGTTGAAAGTACAGAGTTTAAGTGCGTGGTGATTGACTATCAACACATACAACTCTCCAAAATACAATAATCAATTGATTACAACTAGTTATAATTTGTTGAAAATGATGTTCAAAACTGTAGTTGAGTGCAAACGATGTCACAAGTTGGCAATAACACATGTGCTTGCATACCAGTTCGTTAGTACAAAGCGCGCTTTGATTGTATGCGGGTCAAGTGGACGCGACTCGATAAGCCACTCGCGGATCTGTTACTATCATCTGGGTTTACACTGATACTACATTTTTCTACGTATTCAATATTTCAGTTCTGTATTTAACACCAGATCGTATTGTTACATGATTCGATATACCCTTGACGTTTGCTATTACTTTAAAATGCGTATTGAAGCCAGAAAATCTCTTGAAAAATACTTCTTAATAAGACAATCATAATGTTTCTATTCTTAAGATGGCCTTAGAGTTACAGTGTTATGTTCATACATTTCAGTTTAAGGAAATAATTAATATTCTATTACGAACATGTACAACAAATTAGTGCCCCAGAAATGCATTTATTATTATTTGAGAAACAAACAGAAAACATCACATGTAGACAACAGACGAATCTTTTATAGAATTCAGTAAAGTTTCCACTAATAAATAACACAGATATTAAGAGAGTGACAATGACATTATTTAAAAAAAAAATACCAAAAAAAAACAAGTAGTAATCATAATAGATATTTCTCAATATTTATAGATATATTGATTTACTAACAAATCTATAAATCTACGATTTGTTTGTGTGTAAAACGCTTGTAGTGTTGAATGCTGCAGATGGTCGTGTAATGAGGTCAGTGCGCCGGGTCGCACACGCAAATGTACGACGAACTGTTTCACTATTGAGGCTCTTATAATATCTAATCTCATAGTCGATTTGTTCTCATAGCAATGTGATAAGACGCAAGATTCTTGTGACATGAAAACCTAGAGTTTAAAATTCTACACCGAAAGAAATGCTTGGATATTACATAAAAATGAGTCTACTAAATATTTTATTAAAAGATAAGGTTAGATTTCATAGCAGCAGTCTGTTAATGCCATTTCACTGGTCTGTGGTGCCAATAATAAACAATAATATTCCCTTGTGTCAAACTATATCGAGCAGTGATTTTCTGTTTCTGTGAGTCAAGATAATATAAATTTTAAATATTTATTTATTCAAAGTCGGTAGTGGATTTCTTTTGGTTGAAGAAGATATAATTTTTTATTATTTATTTATTCAAAGTTTTATAACTTGACAAATAATCAAATTTTAACGGTTATCGTTGATTTTTATTTCTTGTCATTGCCTTTATAAAATTCAGCACATCATATTTAAAACAGGAATATTTGGCTTATGGTTTTACGATCTTGCTCCTGCCAGATTTCCAATCCCGAAAATAATCCAATACCGGCCAAATCAGGTTTCACAAATGGAAAACGAAGATTGAATCGTAAGTGGGTGAATTGGCCGACATAATTATTGAAATTTTCCGAGTAATCACGTTTGATAATCTGGCACAGTCACGTAAAGCGACTGGTTGAAAACGATAGACCGTGAATTCCATTTCTGAATTGAGGGTGATGCTATGAAGGCTCAGTAAAAATTAAGGAAGAATTTTTTTTTATAGAAGCAGTCTTATCCTTGGAGAAGGAGCGTGATAGGAATTGTGAGAACATTTGATTATTATTACATCTAAGAAATATCATCATCATCATCATTTTATTATTATTATTATTACATCTAATAAATATGAACATCAACATCTAGGTGAGATGATTGAATAGTGTTTATTGGAGATGTTGGGATTGAAAAGTACACCTACGGTAGCGACTAATTAGACCTATTCGTGCGTGGCAAATACGGACACATTTACATCTAAGAAATATAGCCGTAAAGATGCTATGTCACCATATGGCAATATGGCTTTACCAAGAATATAGAATGTTAGTAAACGACCAAAATAATTCTAGAGTGGAGCTCACATACAGTCTCCAAAAGCAAATCCATCGAAGCAATTAGTTAAATTTTCGCTACAATGCGTAGTCAATAATTAGGGCGAGTCGATTGATATACGAGCCGGGTTGTAAACTAGTGCTGCGCCAAGTGATTTATCGATAGTTATCGATACTCCAACGAGACGACACTAATGAGGGGATGTGAATGTTCATACTCCGTTTCTTGTGGAGCTTGACTAATTTGATGCGTGTGTTTGGATATTAAAATGGGAGCGTAATGTGTGAGTGTGGGATATATAAGGCAAAAAGGTATCTGGTTCCAAGTTTGTGTTCAGACAACATAATAATATCGATCAGCGAGGGACTATATGATGTGTATGTTACCGGTGGATTCTCTATACGAATTGCGATGTAATTGTGATGAAATTGTGATGATTAGTAATTGCGATGTTGATCATGCTAGTATATTGAAGTATAATTATTGACGAATATCATACTTGTATGCCGTAAAGCAGGCAAATCATAGAGCTCCTACTTATATATTACAACCCTGTTACCTATGTATCACAAGTGAAATAAGTTATTTATGATAGAAGAGATAAAAAACCCTATATTGTATTAGTTGTAAATATGTTTCCGTTTACACACATAACCAATTAAACCAAGCAATAATATCTTGTTTGTTCCAATTATATTTCTGGAAATCGTAAACTGGGTTACCTGTAACGTCATCGTATGATTTCTAGGAATATTAGTTATCGAGCGCACACAGCGCCTCTAGTGAGCGCGCGGGGAACTATTTACTTGCATTAATAACTTTTATTTATGTAAGTAATCAACTGTTAGTTATTAAATAAGTTACTTATATTGAGCATAGTGGATTGTATAATGACGATGAAAGATTAAAATAAAACGACTATTCACGGATTTTATCGCGGTATCCGTCCGCCCCGTAACCACGAAAGCTGTAAAGTTATCGAAACCGCGTCGGGAAGTTAAAAAACGTAAAAATTAAAGCAAATCCGCGATAAAATCCTTTTATAATCGTTTTATTTCAATGTGTAAGATTCGCGTAAATTTAAGAAACGGTAATAGATATTTAGGCAATTGTGATTTTTTCAAACAATTTTCCCAATTTGCTCCTCATAATTATTAATTTTACGATAAAAAAATTATTAAATAAATAAAAAAATACTGCAACAATAAAAAAATAGCTTTTGTGTCGTAGGGCGCGGGTTTGATACACACATAATATCCATATTTGTTAATATACTGATATTTCATATTTTTGACAGCCTCCGTGGCGCAGTTGGTTAGACACCGCCTGTGAAACGAGAGGCCGCGGGTTCGATCCCCTCACCGAGAGAAATGTTTGTGTGGCCCTCAAATATTTCTTCCGGGTCTGGGTGTTTGTGAGACCGAAAAGTCTCTCGTAGTTCCTGATACCCACGACACAAGACTCGATCTTAGTGTGGGGTCAGGACTATGCATGTAACTGTTGGGTGTTATTTATTTATTTATTTATTTCTACGGGGCTGTATTTTTATCCCTATGTAGTGTTTAAAAGTAAAATATACCTTTTTTACCCATAGTTATGTGTCAATATGATGAAAGTCTAAAGTAACTCCACATTTCTTCCAATGACACTAAATATACAATTGTTCTTTAACCAGGGTTCAAACCCGCACAATCTACATATTAAGTATCCACTAATAACAGAATCGTATGGTTAATATACCCACACTATTATTACAAATAATTACTGACCGAGACTTGAACCCTCGACTTTCCGAAGATGCCCCATTAACACGCACTTCATTAAAACAAACGTAGACAATTTAAAAAACCATTTGGATCCGTCTTGTGCTGCCTCGACGGAGCACCGAACCTACAATTATATGGTACTTAGCGCAACTACACACTTAACAATATTATTAAGGAATCCAATTAAGAAACTACGAAGATTTTCACCTGACTTTGTTCATGGTAAAATGGTATCATATAACCTGGTTTTTGTCATAATAAAACGTAAATATATCATCACGCCTAGATAGCCTAGGGTATAGGCAGCTCACGCAAGTAAAACACTCAATAAATCTTAATATAGGACAAGCTGTATACGCGTTAGGACATTGTAATACTTTTAATATTATAAAATAGCACTTACTTGTGTTTTTACCAGTGTTGTCTCTTCTATGTCTTACCTGTAACGAAGTAGATACACAGTTAAAAGACTTTCACTTTTAAATTAACAAAAACTATAACAAATACACAAAATCGTTACAAAACAAGCACATAAGGATTAAATAAAAAGTAAATAAATATTTATAGTAAATAAATATTAGGAGTAAATAAATATTTATAGGAGTAAATAAAAAATAATAAGGAATAAGTAAATAAATATTTTTAGACAGCCTCCGTGGCGCAGTTGGTTAGACGCCGCCGAGAGAAATGTTTCTGCGGCCCACAAATATTTCTTCCGGGTCTGGGTTTTGTGAGACTGAAAAGTCTCTCGAAGTTCCTGATACCCACGACACAAGACTCGATCTTAGCGTGGGGTCAGGACTATGTATGTGACTGTTGGGTGTTATTTATTTATTTATTTAAAAGTACAATATTGTAACACGAGGAGAAAAACGTTGACAATCCGGTATTATCAATTTATAAAAAAAACTATTATTTACGGATTTCATCGCGGATTTGGTTTATTTAAATTGCTAAAAGTTGCCGTTACAATGTTTATTTAAAATCAAATATAGTAAAGTCAACAGACAAACAAACAAAATGTCGAATATAGTGATGACCAGTCGATATAATCGAGCAATTATAAACATATTAGTAGCACAACACTAATTTGACATCGACAAGATGTGTTTCAATTTTTTATTTTCGCGTTTTGAAACAACTTCATTAGTGGTTCATACATTTTATTATTGTTTCGGTTTATGACTCGTTAAATAAGTAAAGGCACAATTAAAGTGTTGAAGATAATTATATTTTGAAAAAAAAAAATGTTGGCCCGCATATTGCCAGTGCTTTGGTGGCATAGTTATACTACGGTACGTATAGGACGCTGAGGTCTTGGGTTCGAATTCCGGGTCAGGCAAATTCATGTTGGATTTTTCTATTCATTATCAGCCTGGAATCGGGAGTTTGTGGCGATATGGCTATAGGGTCGCCCCCTATCACATCGTGAGACGGAACATACAAGGCGAAACATGATTGTCCTGAGTATCTTTGCTTACCTCTTTTGAGAAAAAGGCTTGAGTTTATGTATTTCCAGAATCGAACTCGGAACTCCTTTGCAAATCAGAGTTAGTTGGCTTAGACCATAGTGTACTAGCTGTTTGAGGGTTAAGGGACTTTACACATCACAAAAAATTCTAGATTCCCATTATACTTATACAATGTTATATAATTATTTAACAATCTATGGCATAAAGAGGTCAAAATTTTTCTCCACTTTTAGGTGTATATATTGAATTCACACGATATTTTAATTCATTGTTGAAATACGTGGTTACTGTCACCTTTTAATAGACTAAAAAGTACTTAAAAATCAGAAATGTATTGTTATAATATTGTTGTACAGATACCAGCCTAACCTTTACGACTGTCGTGGAATGTTACGTACAAAAGTCATTCAATGCCCGATATTAAAATGTACCTGCATACAGATTTAATATTTCAAAAACATAATTCCGTTCCAACAAAAACCAAACAAATGTCAAAGCGAGACCCAAACTAATTATCCAAATTGCATAATAACACACCAACGAGCCACAATAGACAATTACAACACAAAATACATTTTTAAAATACTATCATTGATCATAGTGCCCCGCCCATAGCATGTTCCATCGCTAAACATAGAGGGCTGTGACACACGGACGGAAAGATCCTTCGCATTACCGAATTAGCGATAATTGTATGGTGAATCTCGGTGACGCGTGAAATATAACGCGTTTAGAGTTTTGTTTGGGGAGAATGGGTTGTTTGGACATGTTTTATTTAGAGTTTTGAGTCTGATCTTATATTTCAGAAGTCTAGTAAAAATTAATTAGTTAAGTTTGTTATATGAACAGTTTTAAGTATTTGGCTTAGAATGAAAGCCTCCGTGGCGCAGTCGGTTAAACGCCGCCTGTGAAACGAGAGACCGCGGGTTCCAATCTCGCACTGAGAGAAATGTTTGTGCGCCCCACAAATATTTCTTTCGGGTCTGTTCGTGAGTCCGAAAAGTCTCTCGTAGTTCCTGATACCCACAACACAAGAATCAATCTTAATGAGGGGTCAGAACTATGTAGGTGGCTATTGGATGTTATTAATTTATTATAATCGAATGAATATATATTCAAGAAGACGGCTGCAATATAATATATTGTTTCAAATCCTACACTAACGCTTGTATCGTCCATAAAGATTTAACTGTTATAAATCTAAATTTTTTTTTTTAAATTTTACATAAGTAATCTAAAAACTGTTAGTCTTAGTAAGATCCCTTCCACTCCAATAACATTAATACTTACATTACGTCACACATCTCATAAACTAACCCCCATAATCTTCAAACAAAAACATCAAAAGATTCAGAGCCAGCATACCAAGTACCCGCAAATCTTAATTAATCCATACATTGAAACACTTAAACGACAGTATACTAATTAGAAATTAATAAGGCCCTATCCCCACGCTCCTCGAGTCGTCGACCCCGCTCTACAAGCGCTACGCGTCTCTACAAGGCTCTACGTCTCGACTCTACCGTGTTCACTGTTTTCCTACCCACACCCTACCAATTACCATTACGGACTCGCATCGATGTGGAAGAAACTTAAATTATTTTTCGGGTTGTGCTGTAGGGGGAGATATACCAAGTAGTGATATCTTCGAATTGATCTCTCTTTGATTTGTAGGGATTTCTGTAGGTTCTTTAGATTTACGGGAATATTACAAATTGAAAAAAAATATTATTTACGGATTTTAGGGACGGACTCCGTCCCGCGACCACGAAAGCTGTAAAGTAGTCGAAACGTCGAGAACTTAAAAAACGTAAAAATTAAACCAACTTCGTAGTCAAATTCGTAAATAATACTTTTATTTCAAGAATTTCTATGTTTTTAAAGTCCGCCAACCCGCCAGGCCAGCTTTACCCTTTCAATCATAGTCTTATGTAATTGTATAACAGGCCTGTGCCCTGCAGTGGGATATAGGCTGATACAGATGCATCTCTCAATGGCTATAATCCACCATTGGGACCATACAAGTTGTGTGGTATTTCGCAGATTTTACCGGAGGTAAATTTATTAGGTGAGAGGTCACGGAAACGACCGTCTGTGTAGCTAATACTGGTTTTATTTTTGCCACTGAGCAACAACCTTGACACTTAATGTCTTAGGGAGTCGAGCGCAGTGCGGTTCCATGCAGTGCCTGGTAATAATAACTTTTCTGTGATATTGCTGTTATTTATAGACAGGTATTTAATTTACCCTCAGACGGACGATCTGCTGTATCCGAAATACGAATCTGTTTAGTTTAAGTAATGTAGACTGTCCCGCCCTCACACCCGCCACTGCTACTTCTGTAAGCCAGGATCAACAGTAGCACACAATGTAATGACACCGAGCATTGAAGCTCGGCGAGTCTCCAGGAATGTTTAACTTGTCTTGAAACCGCAACAAAATTTGTCAGAAAGTTACAATTAATAGGAGGAGTTCGAAATAAATTATTGTCCACTTATTTTAAGTAGTATAGATATTGTAGTTCAAATTACATAAACATTATTTCTCAGAAGTGGTAGAGCAATGCTATAGTCAGCATGAATGGGCAGACTCGTCCGGGGCAGATTACTCGTCGTCTCACAGAAGGTCGACGTGAAGTGACAGCTATGCTTCCTCATTTCGTTCGGTGAGTGAGATTGTCGGATGCCCAATACCACTTTTCTCTTCCCATCTTTTTTTCGTTTCCGGTCCTCTTCCTTTTTTATGGGCCAGCAACACATCCATGATCCAAGCGTTGTGCGTGTTCATGAGGCAGTTATCACTTATGATGACGTGACCTGTATTCTCTTTTAATGAACCTATTAAATAAACTTTCGCGTAGCTTCTCAGCAGTGAGCAATGATGCATACCAGCATACAGGCAGCTACTGGTCTCCAATACGTGAGAGGCCGCCTGGGTAAGAACTACCGCAATGTCTATTTCTCCCACCAAACAGCAGTATAAATACACTATTGTGATTCGGTTTGAAGGACATTGTAGCCAGAGTAACTACTGAACTATTGAGACTTAACATCTTATGTCTAACGATGACGAACGTAGTGGAATGCCAAGGAGCGCTTTGTAATTCAAGGTGTTATTTGGTTTTGACGACACTATTCATGAGCACTATCACTTACCATAAGACGCACGGCATAATCGTCTCGCTATTTATTGCAATAAAATAATAAAAAAGGCTTTTACATACGTAGACAGAACACATCCTACCATTTGAAACACATCGCCATATCTCACAATATCTCCAGCTGCAGTGGAGGAGCGCCCTCAGCAACCCTCATGCGGCCGCGTTAGTTATTTTGCGTGAGGGCACACGGTATTTTTATTCATGGTATTTAATAATAGAGTGGCAAATGTGAGCGGTCGACGCTAGATCGATGGCCCGTTGCGTTCCTTTATCACTGCTGTTTAGCAAATAGCTAAGTATAACAAACTGATTATACATATGTGTTTTAGAAATTATTAGAAATAGTACATAATATAGTTAGGTAAAAGCAGTAATGCTCGACATTGAACTAAAATAAGACATTATCAAATTGTGAAATATTGGTAGGATGTTGATATTTTTTGTGGGAATGAAATTGCGTGTAAGTTATAATACCAACGCCAAAGACAGGACATGATAAAGTGACTGATGATAATGCTATCGAAGCTTCTACCGATAAGCGATGGTTGTCGATCGACACAATTATGCCTGATGACACATCATGATAAATCGTGAACGCAACGAGCTTGCATAACTCACTAAAGCGATATACCATAGAAACTCTATTTCAACTAGCACTTTCAAGCACATTGCAGTACAAAAAAACTAGCCTTAGTCACCTAGACCTAACCTAATAAAGCCGGGTGCACACGTCCGACAATTCATTAAAACAAATCAATTTACGCAAGTCGTAAAAACCGGGCCAGCGCGGGCCGACGAAGCGGTAGCAATCCAATCCCCGACCGGCTTGCAGATTTTAATCGCATTATACTCGGGCGTCGATGTAATTCGATTAATTCATTGCACCGGGGCCCCGTCGCTGTACTTTATGTATGTTTTTGACCACACGTAGACTAAAACATGTTTTGAGCAATTGTGCCCGGTTTGCAAGTTTGATTGTTTTTATCTTGATTACGTGGAGTTTTGAGATGTTTATGAATTAGGATGAAATTTTATTATTTTTAATAATAAATACATACATACTTCTAAATACGTATTCTGTTATCTTAGTTCGCCTTGTTATAAAACGTTCGATATTTTAAAATGTGAAAAGAGCAAAACTGTATCTATTTGTTTGACAACAGCATGACAACAGCGCTTTCAGACGCCAAAAAAAGAAGATAATCTATACTCACAGTACAGTGTTAGGACTTACAAGATACAACACACATCATTTTATTCAGGCGTGTGTGACAATTCACATCTTCACCAAAGAATTTACAAAGGAAACGAGTTAAGGAATTTTAGCTGGAAAAGTGTTATAGATAGTTCGGCTTAAAGTGGAAAGTTTGGGAACGACGGTCCTCACTCCGGTCAAAATGCATGATCATCTCTCACGAGAATAGTCACACAGCCTCCACAATTTCTAGAACTGAGATGACGAACCAATGGCATTCGTGCCATTGACTGCACGCGATATTATATTTTTAGTACATTACCGATCATAAAGTTCGTTAAGCATTGTGAAAAAAAAACAACTTTTTATATTTTTTTCTCAAAACAAGAAACTAATTAAGCGCTCGTTTGTTATTCTAGTAGCTATTTTTTCCTAATAATTTGGCAATCTAAATTATTTGACGGCACGTCTAAGGCCTTATTAAATAATTAAAAAAAAAAGGCACGTAGATAGATGAAGTTACGCCATACCTGCTTTAGACCAACCATTACCCCAAAACAATCCCAAAACCCAAATCCGACCTAAAACAACACAAGATAATAACATAAAAGTAAATCATCAAAATCCCGCTCCAAAACGCGCACTTTTCACGTACTCAGTCCCAATGGCTGCTCTGCTGCATATTTTATCCTCAAAAACTAACGGCCGGTAATTAAACGAAAACAAAAAACGTACACAATTCAGCGACGGTACAAAAAATCCTATCCGGGCAAATCTCGGTAACGGGACGGGTAAAATGGCGGATCGTGGCACGCGTCCGACGAGCCAGCGCCGCGATATTTCATAAAGCATGCCAATCTGTATAGTTTAACTGAGTTTCGGCGGAAAAAAGTTTTCAGCGCCGATAAATTCGGCCTGAGGGATTGCCGCGTTTAAAATTTCAACACGCTCGTTAAACGCAAAGACTCTGCAACTTAATGCTCGTACGATTAAAATTTTAACTAACTTCCACACTCAACGTGGGCCTTGTGTAAATTCAAATGATTTCGCTCAACATTTTTATTCGAATACTAGTGAGTACCTATGTAGGTAGTGTCACTCGGTCAAATGATAGAATATTAAGCTACACTACTACCAACAAGACCATTACTAAATATACAATAAAAATAAAAAAGTAAGAGATGGCCAATAATAAAACCCACCATTCAGCTTTATGCTGCAATACAGCTGGACTGCATTGCAGCGCCGATTTTCAATGAAACATCACATTATAGGATAGAAGTATGGCAACTCTCCTAACTCCAATACTCCCTAAGGAATCCCAGCTCCATATGAAGGCTATATCAATTAGTTACGTATCTTTACATAAATAATTCGGCTAAAAATCGAAACCCTCTCACCAAAACTGACCGTCTAACCCATTTCCTGCACCACACGAAAACTCATGGTGGAGGTAAAGTGTACTTGTATAGCAGAGCTCCCGAGGGATGTAAATTTATCCCGTGGCGGTAAGTTAGTGCGGTCCGCGTCAGTTGGCCAATTTGCCAGAACGTGAGCCGACGTCAAAGATTATACGTGATCTGTACGCTAATCCCGTTTCATAAGTATATACTGTGTCAGCCCATATAAGTCCCACTGCAGGGCACAGACCACTACAATCGAGAGTACGATTGAGCGGGGTTAGGCCGTAAAGCCACCACGTTGGCCTAGTGCGGCATGGTGGACTTTACGTACCACAGGAAATCTTATAAATCGCTATGGTATACAGGTTTCCTCACGATTACGATTATTGTTAAAGTGCGTGGTGATTGACTATCAAAACACACATGACTTCGAAAAGTCAGAGGTATTCTCTGGGATTTGAAAACGCGACTACCGTGAAGATATCGGTAGCAGCGTCTGGTCCGTTCACAAACAGGCCACCAAAATAAATTCTTAATGTGCAAAATCTTACTTCATATAATATATCAACTATACCATAAATAAATGAACATACAAGCATCTCGAACTGTTTATTGAGCCTACATTAATATCAGAGTGACGACATCGCCTGTCCCCGAAATAACACGGTCCCGCACATCGCGGGCCTTAACCAAACAAAATTATAAACATAAATGAAAACGATATTATTCGCGTTCTCGCTAGGATTTTCATCTGGGTTGGATTGTATTTTATCGATTTAAAATTTGTGAATTTGCGTGTTTAAAAAAGTGCGTGGTGGCCTGTTGGTAAACGGGCCAGACGCGGCTGCCAACATGTTCACGGTGGTCGCGAGTTCAAATCCCAGGGCACACCTCTGACTTTTCGGAGTCATGTGTGTATTGATAGTCAATCACCACGCACTAAAACGGTGAAGGAAAACATCGTGAGGAAACCTATATACCATAGTGGTTTCTAGAATTTATATGGTATGTAAGTCCGCCAACCCGCACTAGGCCAGCGTGGTGGACTATATGGCCTAACCACTCTCAATCGTACTGTCGATTGTAGAGTAGGCCCGTGCCCTGCAGTGGGACGTATATGGGCTGATACAGGAATTAAAACGATAAAAATTATTATGTCTCAAAAAATGACGGTTAGGAGTTATTAGTACTATACCGTCGAAATATATGTACATACATTTATAAATTTCATGATTATCAATTATTCCGACAAATATTGCCTCTACCTGGAATCAAATCTCAAAACATCATACCATCATATATGTTACTTTCCGCAGTTCAAACATAGGTAACTACAAAAATAAAACCTCTCATGAAATCCAAACAAGAGTAAAACAAACATACAAACGCACTGCTTGTAGATATGATATACATTGGTGCCGCAAAAATATCGTCTATGTCGACAAACATCAATGTCTCTTAACGAGCTTCTGTAAAAGAGGGCATCATGTGAGCAAAAATATTTTACTACGCACGATAATGGGATACGATTTATCGTCGACGAAATAACTTTTTTATTTATAATTATTTGACCGCCTCAGTAATGTAAAATTATTTGTCCGGGTGTTTGTGAGACCGAAAATATCTTTCATAGTTTCTGATACCCACGACACAAGACTTAATTGATATGTAGGTATGTGTTATATGTAACTGTTAGGTATATTTATTATTGTGTATTGCGCTCTCTATCTAGGCAGATACATATTTTACAGCACCAGCTTTTAGAGCGTCGGCAATATTACATCAGTAAGTTTTAAGAATTTGACGATTAAGTGGGCTGAGAGATAGTGAACGACCAAAAATTTGAGAAGTCCCCGCTTCATTGAGTGTTTTGTCGTGGATATCAAAAATTACGACAGACTTTTCGGTCTCACCAACACCCAGACCCCAAAATAAATACGTATGGATCCAACTGCGCCTCGGAAGCTGTCACGTTAAAAGTTGTGAGTAGTATTTCTGATTTAATTTGTGTACATACATCTGGTTTTGATAGACCAACATAACCATCGCCCTCCGTTGGATAGTTTATTGAAGAAAGATAGAACGGAAATTAATTTTATATCGTCACAGTCCTTACTTAGAAACCTACAAAACTAAACTTTATAACTGTTTATAGGCGTTAAATAATTTCGGTAAAACTACTCCAAACAAAAACAAATAAAACTATCCGATAAATCGTACGATATAAATATCATTTAGTGAGGGTTGTATTCGCGGACCAATTACTAGCAGCGCGTCGTTAACGTAAGAGTAACGAGGGGTAGCCCGAGTCACACAGCGCAAATAACCTGTTTACAATAAATACCACGGCTGAATTTCAAAATAACACCCTCACCCCCTCACCCCCTCACCACCTCCTCCCTCACCCTTTAGTCAATAACCTCTGGATTGCTTAATGATAAGGCTTTTGTAAATGAGTGAAGGATGGTAAATAAGACTGAGGGTTCGATGACCGATCTTTTAGATAATTGTTTTGGCTAAGGTATGTTTGCGACTTGTTTATCGTATTCAATTGATAAGGCTGATATTCCACTTCGTAAAATAATGATAAATAAATTATACGTGGATTGATCTGTATCTCAACTCCAACATTACCGAAAGTAGCCCAGTGAAACAACAAAAAATGTTACAGAAAATTACATGACCCGTTTCTTGTAAGATCCCTTTCATGTTTCAAACCATTGATATATAAAAGTATATACACTAAAAACTACAGCATCAAAACATCTTTTAAAATATTATTTAAAAAAGAGATTTTTGATACTTTGGACATAACATCATAACTCCATCCAACTAAACATCCCGACCGATCCCGACTGATCACGAAAATTATCCACCAAAAGTAATACCGCAAAAGTACGTAACAATTTCAAAGAGGCTGCGAGTGAATTCTGTCCTCGAGAATTACTCCAAGCGTAATAAAATGCAGGGCGGATCGTTGCGCGCCCGGAATCCCGTATTTCCCGGGAGCCCACAGCCTCGGGATCCCGGGTCCCGTCATTACGGGATCGCTGACATCAAGCCCGGGACGTGATGGACCCGGCGGAGTTTAAGATGTTGATAAGGAGGGTTTTTTATTGACCCCCATGACACGGTAAATGGACTTCGCTGACTGGAAAAAGGTGTAAGGCGCCATAATTGTAACTATTCTATTATGACAGCATCCGTGGTGCAGTCAGTTAGACGCAGCCTATGAAATGAGAGGCCGTGGGTTCGATCCCCGCTCCGAGATAAATGTTTGTGCGGCCCAATAAATATTTCTTCCGGATCTGGATGTTTGTGAGACCGAAAAGTCTCTCGTAGCTCCTGATCTCCTCCTGAAACGTGGGTAACGTTTATTAATAAACAGAAAAGCTAAAAAGTGTGTGTTGTTGTGTTGCTAAAAAGTGTGTCCTGTTGATAAACGGACCAGACGCGGCTGCCTACATGTTCACGGTGGTCGCGGTAACTGAAATACAAGCCGAAGATAAGGTGAAATGGCGCGATTAGGCAAAAACCTACGTCGAGCAGTTTACAAGAATATAATCTGATGATGATGATGAACCAAAATACAACACATTAATATATTGCACAAAATTACAACAGCACGAGGACGCAAGAACAATAATAAGATCAAAATAAAGTTACATTTACCAAGATACTTCAAAATTCATGCATGAACATAATTAACGTATTTATAAACACACCTTTTTACCTTCATTCAACGACATGTATGATTTGATGCAAATGTTTTTATTGCAATTAATGGCGAGATGAGCATGCCATTCGTCTAATGGTAGTAATGTATGAGCTACATATACATAAATTGAGTATTGGTCTGTGTCCCGTCGGGACGCTCAGAGTATATAGAGCGTCAAACGCCACGGTCTAAATATACCTTTCATTTTTTAACCGACATTACACTCCATATTCTAGTGGTTACGAATAATCATACTATGGTTCTATTAATACTACTAAGTTATTTTTTTTGCATTGAACCGACAAACGAGGTAACAGGTAACCTGAAAGTGAGCGATCACTGCCGTCCACAAATATCCACAACGCTTGTATCAGGGATGTATTGCCGGCCCATCAAATCGGAACGACAGCGGGAAGGTAAAGCATAGGAAGGGAAAAGGGAACTGGGCATGACAATCTCACTCACCGAACGAAACGCGACACCAAAGCTGTTGCTTTACGTCAACTTCCTGGGATGTTATTATAATCGGTGCTATGTTCATTTAGATCTACTTCCATAAGCCAGCATGATGGACCATTGCCTTATCCCAGTGAATCCTATTTTCGAATGAATTCTATTTTAATAACATCTTGTTTTCAACAGCCGACATAAAGGAGCTAATATAAAAAGTAACTAAAAATTATGTTTCTTTCAGCGATGTGTGAAATAGCAATTGTATGGAATTGTCGTGGATATCTGAAATAATCGTCTCTTGCCAATTGATATTGTGCTAACCATCGGGGGCCGTGAAATCTTTTCGTCCTAATTTTTCATACAAATCATTTCAGACAAAGCAGAGTTACTAACCGGGGTATCAAACTCGACATTTAAAATTCTACAATTCAAATACACTGCCAATAGCTCAACGAGGTAACCTGCGTGTACCGTCTATTCGAAATTCAAATAAATAAAATAAGAATCAGTTCCAAGGAAACGTCCAATTTGATCTCATACCGGATAACTTAAAATACAATATGAACGTATAAATCTCAGCGAATCATGGAAGCGATCCGAAGTCATACGTCACGTAGGGATCGCGAGGGGAGAGCGGGGGGCGAGGGGGAACGCAATCGACCGTGTTTATCAAGCGAATACAATTTACCTACATCAAACGCCGTTGACAACCCTTGGAGCTATTCAGGACACGTAAGAAATCATCGACTGATGTGTTAGGAAAAATCTCGAAATAAAATTGTACATAGCAATACAAAAAAATTGATGATCCGGCAAATGTATAATAGTAAAAGATGGTATTTGATTCATGACAGCCACTTTGATAATACAAAGACTACTTTCTTAAAACGGTGGAAAAAATGACCTGAGAAAGAAATGTATCCTGAAATCTTACTCATCGAACGAAATGCGGTAACATTGTTGCTTCGTCTGTTTGTGTGCGACAATGGTGCCATCCCGGTCAAGCCAGCCCATTCCTACGATACTCCAAGGTAACTATGTTCTTACTACATTTACCAATCCAAAGTACAAAACCAAAAAAATATAGGAATCCTTAACAAAAAATATAAAAATGTACGTTGAAAGATAGCCCACATCGGAAAGAGCGTGATGACATCTCGAGTGGGCCGGGAATCGAATCTGGATCGCACAAAAGGCACTAGAAGGAGCGACGGCACCGACACACCGCAGCTTTATGTCGCGTAACAATACGATACATACTACATTACGCACCGGACTTTGCTTGAGTCGAAAAAAATCGTTAAGAAAGAAGAAAGAAATCGTAGAAAGTTAGATAGGATAGGATCCACCGTAAAACTTACACTTGTGATTCTATTTGATGTCAGTACTATGTGGATATACATAATATATAATATATTCTTTTCCGGTTTAGCATATGTCTACTTAGATATATAATTAGATATTATATACTCAGCCAGCCACTGCTAGACTTAGGCCTCCCCAAGTAAATCCGAATTTTAATTAAGCCGACATAACTATTTCAATCAACGATAAATAATATTGTCGTCCAATAGCCGATGCTATACAGCATTCACCATCAGAAGCATTACTCATTCTTCGTGCCGTCTCGTCGAGCCCGCATAAAAACAATAAAAACAAAAGTATTTGTCATTCATAATTAAAATCGACATCAAAGTATCTTTCCAAGTCATTTTAATCGCAGTCTGGTTTTAGTTTTAATCATCTTTTATCAATCCAGATAATTCGAAACGAGACAAACGGTACGAAAAAAGAACTCCACAGACAGACAGACTTGCTTTTTATAAGTAAAGTATGAGATCCGAAGCACGGTCGAGTTGGAGAGTTCCGCTCCGTGATTTGTGACACATTTCAAACACAATGCATATTTTTAAAGGAGATATATTCCAGCTAAAATGGAAGTATATTTTACTTAAATGTACGTGGGGACATCATAAACATGATATAGTATTTATTTGTGCGTATTAATGTTTTATTTTTGAGATTTACATGATGGAATAAGCTGTTTCGTAACCTTATACTATCAAGTTTATTGCAGGTAGAGAATAGTGCACTCACATTTTGCTTACAGTACCTACTCCTAAAGTTATGTCATAAAGATATAACCATTAGTTTTGGATAAACTTTGGAACGGTATATTGCATCAATGAAATGGTTGTATTGCTATAGTCAACTTGGAATCCAGTGTCAATGGCCTAATTCGATAAAGGTTGTAACATTTTAAAAACACAACGCCGTCCTTTTTAACCGACTTTAGAAAAAGAAGAAGGTCCTCAATTCAACTGTATTTTTATATATATATATATATTTTAAATCCCTTTTCCCTATTAATCTTAAAAGGCCACAATATAACTACTTTTAAGCAATGATTGTTTTAATATATAATTTTAATATATTTAATATATTTATGGTATATTGCATCAATGAAATGGTTGTATTGCTATAGTCAACTTGGAATCCAGTGTCAATGGCCTAATTCGATAAAGGTTGTAACATTTTAAAAACACAACGCCGTCCTTTTTAACCGACTTTAGAAAAAGAAGAAGGTCCTCAATTCAACTGTATTTTTATATATATATATATATTTTAAATCCCTTTTCCCTATTAATCTTAAAAGGCCACAATATAACTACTTTTAAGCAATGATTGTTTTAATGAAGTGTAAATAATTCGCTTAAGCATTAATGTCGATATTTAAAAAATGATATTTCTACAAAATTTTCTCGAGTATCTAATATCATAAATATACACTTTAGAGATCCCAACTAGGACTTCGTCATTAAATATACTTGTATTAATTAAATAATTATTTTAAAAGGATTGTTACACCGAAATACCATCACATCTAAAACAGTAAAAAAATGAAAATATATGCCACATTACTGAAACCACAACACGATAAAGGAACGCATGTGTAGCTCCCGGCCTCAGGCTGGTCTCGGCAGTAAAACGCTAAATGATAATGGCGAGATGGCCTCACTTCCGCCTCTACTTCCGCCAACACGCATTAGCTATTAGCATGGCGGCGGTGACGTCACTTCCGCCCCACACCCCACCCGTGGGCGCGAATTGTTTTGTTTGCGATACACTTCGCGATTGGTTTATGTCCTTCTATTAATTTAGAATTATTGAAATGTGATTCCTTTATCTCAATGGAGAAGTTACCTAAGTCCGTTTCCATTGGTTTATTGCAAATTAGATAGGAATAATATTGTTGAAAAAATCGTATTTGATTTTCTTACAAATACAATGTTGGAAATAAAAACATAGTTAATGGAAAGAGGCCATAGATAATAGAGTATTGCTGGAGCTTGTAAAATATTTAATCTACGTTCTTATAGAAATCGCGGCTAATACTGTTGGTAGGTCTCTCATATGTGAGTGGTGGCCTGGGTAGGTACCACCGCAATGTCTATTTCTCCCGCCAAACAGCTGTGTTAATGCACTATTGCGTTCCGGTGAGAAGGACGCTGTAGCCAGAGTGAGACTTAACATCTTATGTCTCAGGATGGAGAGCGCAGTGGAATACCAATCATTGTTTTTTAATTCATGGTCTGGTTATTTACTTTTTTTGCTGATGTCCAGGAGCAGTGTATCGCTTACCATCAAGCGAATGTTAAGCTCGTCACGCCATTCACAATAAAAAATGACATATTGTTACTGTCTCATTATCCGGTTTCCTTGGGCGAAAAAATCAACCGACGCCGGAATACACTAAAAGAATATATCCATCGGCTTATCCCTTAGTCCAATTTTACGACCCACTGAAATATTTAAACCGTTTCATGAGCATCACTGTATAAATCATAAATATATATTCCTTTTTGATATTTGCCAAACATTGGCTAGCCTAACACAATGTAACATATGTGAGGGCTAATAAAAACACTGGCATACTATCATCCCATTTATATGTTAAGAGGGAGTCGTAAAAACGGGTACAGTGAGGGCCACTGGAAGTAACCTACGCAGTCAGTATTGTTGGCATCGTGTTATACAATATATTGGTTTTTCTGTGCGTTTGTGTGCTTACTTACAACACGAAATAATTTAGGCCAATTTATATAACACATGTCACCAAAATTGTATTATAGTATAGAATATTATTTAATTTTCACAAGAATGCAAATGATGCAGAAAAGAATAAACATTACGTTTAACTGTCGACAGGGCGTAACTCACATAATTTCAATAACATTTTCTGTAAAACCATGGAATTAATATAAAATATATTCATTTATCCAAACTAAGCTGGGCCGTTTTACCAATACTTTATAAAAGTTTTGTGCATTAGAATTTATAACTACTTATCTTTCACATTATTTTTTTATACATTTTGTCTTCATTCGGTCATTAAATAAGACTAATTTAAATTTAAAAATTAGCAACTAAACGCAACAGACTCTTTGGTAATTTTGGCATAGTGAGAACATAAAAATTCCACATACCATTTTTCTTATTTCCCGCCCAACGTCACAGCACAAAGCTAGCTATACAATAAACATGAAATCGCAGGTATTTGCGTAGATTATGCTAAATAGGTTATTTCGCTGCGATTCCCCGGATTTATTTGGTGTTATATCGCTGGGTGTTTTTGACGAAATATGTACGTATTTATGGGTTTATTAAAATTTAAGCTATGCAACCCTTTCAGTGCTGGGTTGAGGTTTTATGGCTTTTTTGTGGCGTAGTTCTTTCTTTGCGTTTCACATATATATGAGTAGATGTATTAATGTCTATTTGTAAAAATCAACTAACGGAGTGACAATTCAGTAAAAAAAATCTATCTATAAAAATAAGATATTTCTCATAAAAAGTTTGTGAACCCCAAAAAGGGTTCAACAAATTATTCTCCATGTTGACTAGGATATAAAATAAAGAAAAGTTCGCATTTTTTTTGGTAAATAGCAACTAGTAAATTTAATTACAGAGCTGATGGGAAACTCCGTTGAGAATATCAACAGAGTTAATAACAAATACTGTATAAAAACTAATAGCAACGAGAAATTAGTCAAATGCTATAAATTATGTGAGCTACGAAATATATATTTGTGGGAGCCTACGTTGTTCAGTGGACTTCCATGGGCTGAAGATGATGACAACAAGTATGCGAACCATTGGATATACTACCAACATAAATAAAAGTCAAGGAAATTTTTTTAACTACCGTTAAATTTTACATAAAATAGAACAATAAAAATACTCTCAGCAATCAAATCCATATTATATAGACCTGACCCAACACTAGGTTCGAGACTTGTGTCATGTATGTCGGAAACTATGAGGGATTTATCGGTCTCACAAACACGAAAAAAATACTTGTGGATTACACAAGCATTTATTTCGGTGCGGGGATCGAACCCGCGACCTGTCATTTCACAGCCGGCGTCGAACCAACTGCGTCATGGAGACTGGCAATGAAGATGGAAAAGCCACACACGAAACAGGAACAATAAATATTTTCATAGATTAAACAGAAACTAAATATAATTAACCAGAAACTGCTTATCCCGCCGATACAAGAAAACAAGTTCTAAAAGAGTCCTTAATTGGAAGCGAGCAAACCCAGGTACCATCTCTAGTATTATATAAAAACATCCTCAACCCAGTTATATTAATCTCGTCAAAAAGTTATTGGCATCCGTTAGGATTAAACTTTTAATTATCTTTTAATCAGTTAGGCAGCAGGCAGACAACTTCAAATCCAATTTTGAACAAAGCAACAAACGACATTTAATACAATGCTGAAGTTTTGTTCTTCAAGGGCCAGCCTTTCAGAGGAAATTAATGGACAGCCATTTTTGTGTACCGTTCCGCTTGGCGTTAGAATTCATGGTAGGTTTATAACTTTGGCTGTGAAGAGTTGGTGTTTTACTCATCTAATTAATCAAACTAATCAACGCATCATTTAATTCAGAATTTCTATCCCAATTTATATTCCATGTAGCAACGCAAAAACTGTATTTCATGCACCGATCATCTCCGGTATTTTTAAAGTTCATTGATTAGACTATCCTAGCATCGCAGTTAGCAATGCGTATGTATGACAACCTGATCACATACAAGATATATACACAGCAATTTATAATATTTACGAGTATATAGGTATATATGAGTATATATATATATATTTTTTTTATTGCTTTGAATGGCGGGACGAGCATGCCGTTCGCCTGATGGTAAGCGATACGACCGCTCATGAACAGTAGCAAAACCAAACAACACCTTGAATTACAAAGCAATGCTTGGCATTCCATTGCGCTCGCCATTCTGAGACATAAGATGTTAAGTCTCAATATGTCCAGTAGTTACTCTGGCTACAATGCCCTTCAACCCGAAACACAACAGTGCGTTTACACTGCTGTTTGACGGGAGAAATAGACACTGCGGTGGTACCCACCCAGATGGCCTCTCACATATGAGAGACCTACCACCAGTATATACATATACATATGTATGTATATTTAGTGTATGTATCTATTTATGTATATATCAATATTGATTTTAATATACATATAATAGAGCTTGTATTCTTTTGAATTTTCCTTTTCTTATATCCATCCCAAGGTTGTCTGTAAGAAATCGCTAAGAGCAATAAGACCGCTATCTGTACTTTTTGTGATTGTTAAAATATCTAGATTATAAATATTTCTTCAGTGAAGTATAACGGCCGATGCCAATAATCAATCGAAAAATTTAGATTGAAGTCAATCTGGAATGACTGTACTTTACTTTTCGTTTGGTCTCTTACCATGTTACCATAGTTTTTCACTACTGAGATTGATTATTGGCAATATAGTATCAGAAAAAAGATTGAACTGTCAATCTCTAACGGCAAATTTTGGATTGGGATTGTTTATTGGCAGCGGCTGTAAACAAATAAACATTTATATGTAGGTAGCATCAGCCATCTTGTATGCTCGAAGCTAAATACACTACAGTTAGCTTCTCAAACGCCTTACTTTTATGCAGTTTCCTTTTTCCTAAAGTAAAATTGAATAAATACTAAAATGCTTTACAGTTAACAGGATAAAAGTGCAATAAATCATTTGCGAGGTGATGTAAGGTAAGTCGCGGCCATGGCAATGACCTGAGTGAAATTAACCAGTGGTGCGGGCGCGACGGTAACTCTACCACCTTAGCCCTTACGCGGTCACACCGATCGTCTACAGCGTGGTGTAAAATTTAAAAGTAATGTTGAAACATAATTATAGGTTTTTAGTAAGTTATTTGAAGTTTTGAACGCATAATAAAAGAATACCATCAAAATAGAACAATCCCTTAGATGTCTTGTTTTAAAATATACTATAACTTCAGCGAGAAAAAAAAAATATACGATAATCACAAGCTGTTTTTTATCAGGGGAGGTGCAGTCACTTCGTCATATTACCATTCAAGTCTTGACAATAAGCAGCTTATGGACATTTTGGGGAAAATGCATTTTCTTTGCATTTTAGTTTACGCAGTTCTTTTGTTGCTTTATTTATGACTTTATGACTAATACAATATCGACTAATGTACAAATTAAATTGAGTCTCAGGAAAAAAAAACAAATGCTAATGCCCCGTTTCTTTGGCCCGAAGTGTACTAATCAATCAATTAATCAAATGTTGCCAAGAGCGTCGGTTTACGAGTTGTAACATTTTTATTTCTCTTAAAGTATATCTTGCGAGATGCAACTCAACATGTTTTTATTTTGGACTCGACGAGACTTTATCGTAATATTTAATGTAGTACTTTATATGTCTGCTTGGACAGAAAATAAAATATTAAACGAATAGTAAAACTAAGAGATCAAAAGTATGCTATCTTTATTCATCTACATGGGTGATGTAAGTATGATGGTTATAAATTGTATTAACATACATACATACATAAACTTACGCCTTTTTCCCAGGAGAGGTAGGCAGAGGTGCCAAGGCACCCACATTTCGCCTTGAATGTTCCGTCCCACAACGTAATAGTTGGCGAGCCTATCGCCATATCGGGCACAAATTCCTGACTCTAGGCTGATAATGAATAGAAAAATCCAATATCACTTTACCCAACCCGGGATTCGAACCCGAGACCTCAGCTTTGTAAGCGTACCGTAGTATAACTACGCTACCGAGGCAGTCTACGACACCATTCTATTTATAAATAGAAAAATAGCACAAGCCGTTTTTTATGTTGTTTCATGAATTATCGGAACGGCATTTGCGCTTACCATCGTATGCACTGCGGTCACAATGCTTTGCGAGAATTAAAATAAAAAAAAGAAATTGTTCGTTCTTATATGATTGTTATTGTGATTAATTGGAATTTTGTTTATGAACCGTTTGTGTTATTTGAATTATTATGATTAGTATTTATATGAAGTTTCATTTATGTGTATTATATTTTGTTTTATTAATTCAGCGCTGCAGTGCAGCTACGTTGCATTGCAGTATATAGCTGAATGGGGGGTCTATGAAGTGTGGCCATTTACATACTAACATTTTGCTTAAAGGCCTGTATGTTTATATTAATGTTTTTGTTATTATGTGTTGGCCTTGCGTCAATAAATGTTTTTTCTTTCTTTAATTTCCTTTGTTTTTCGTTCTTTCTTTCTCTTTCTTTCTTTTTCTTTCTTTCTTACAATACTGTAATTACCGTTATGTTACAAGAACCATTCTCCTAGTTTATGTCTGATATCGGTCAGGTATTAACTTTTTTTTTTAAGTGTGTGGTGGCCTGTTGGTAAACGGACCAGACGCGGCTGCCAACATGTTCACGGTGGTCGCGGGTTCGAATCCCAGGGCACACCTCTGACTTTTCGGAGTCATGTGTGTATTGATAGTCAATCACCACGCACTAAAACGGTGAAGGAAAACATCGTGAGGAAACCTGCATACCATAGCGGTTCTTGAGAATTTCTATGGTATGTAAGTCCGCCAACCCGCATTAGACCAGCGTGGTGGACTATATGGCCTAACCACTCTCAATCGTACTTTCGATTGTAGAGTAGGCCCGTGCCCTGCAGTGGGACGTATATGGGCTGATACAGATACAGATTAACTTTTTAGTCTTTGCAACATTCTTCGTTCACTGAAGCATAATATAGCCAATCACCGACCTACTAATATTTATTTATTATGACCTAATGGCCTAGATATTAGATTGATTTTGAACTTTGGGGATAGGATCATCATATCATTTTTTTTTTTAAATAGTCCAATTTTTTCTAACAAACACATCAAAAATACCCTAATTTATAAGAAATACGACCTCAAATCTATAGGCTCTCTCAGAATTATTTACCCAGCAAGAATCAAAACTAAGCATCGCACACCACTATACGTGAAATAAGCAACCTACAAATCCGAACTATTAGAGAACAGTATAAAACATTAACGCACAAGCACTTGTATACAGGCGTTGAGTCGGAGAGGCATATATTTGTTCCATTAAAGACGAAAACATTATTACCTCTCATCTATAGTTTCTTATAGATTGAATAGGCCAAAAAAAATTGAATTCCAATACAAAAAAACAAAAGCCCAAAAGTACACACTTAAATATATACCTATACCAAAACTATTTACCCAACGAGAATCAAAACAGAGCATCGCACTACGCGAAACAATCAATTCCCCAAATCCGTACTAATAGTGAGGCATAAAACATTAACGCGGAGCACCCTGTACACGGCGCTGAACCGGCGAGTCATGCATATTTCAAACAGTTTCAACATGTCTAAGGCTTTAAGCTTTAACTTAATGAGCTTGAACGACGGTACATGTGTAGATGTTGCTGATCGACCGTTTTACATTCACTCTAATCATTTGGATTAAGGATAATTACACTTTGGGATTAAATTATACTATGTATGTTTGAACTCTTTCACGGAAAAACTACTAGACTGATATTATTGTAACTTTACACTATTTTAGATTTTTATTTATAAATATTGGAAACGATTGGAACTTAGTCTACGGTGCCATGAGTTATCGCGCTCACTCGAATTTATGCCAGAATTTTATAGATTTTACATTTATTAACAATTTGAAACAAAAAAATTCAATCTATAACGCCAAGAATAAAGTTCTAGACCTAGTTCTTACGGACATACCAGACTGTATCACCAGTGAAGCTGCTGATGTTCTAAGCAACTTAGATCCCTACCATCCTCCACTAGAAATTAAACTGCAGTGCAAACCTCGTCATAACTTATTACCTAACAAAACTCCAAGGCCAAATTTCTATAAAGCTAATTACGACGCTATTAACTCAGAGCTGAAACATGTATGTTGGTCTAAATTATTCTCCGAACTAGACGATGTAAATGCTATGCTTAAAACTCTTTACTCAATAATAAATCAGCTTATTGTTAAACATGTTCCTCTAAAGCGACCGCACAATAACTCCGATCCACCTTGGTTCAACAAAAACTTGAAAAGAATTCTTCAAGAAAAAAACAAGCTCTACAAAAGATATGGTAAATACAAAAACCCAATGGACAAAATAGAGTTGAGACTAATCACGAAAAGATCGAAACTACTAGCATCCAAATTATACAATTCTTATATCGAGAACATGGAAAGCAATATTAAGATTAACCCAAAGCTTTTCTGGACGTTCGCAAAATCCAAACGTAACTCGAGGACAGG
The DNA here is from genome assembly GCA_030180105.1 of Hyles lineata. Taxonomy (NCBI): domain Eukaryota; kingdom Metazoa; phylum Arthropoda; class Insecta; order Lepidoptera; family Sphingidae; genus Hyles; species Hyles lineata. The sequence goes on from JARJEE010000040.1 coordinate 2,167,668, forward strand.
CACGCTTCCTTCTTGCATGTCCAACATCGACGTGACCGCTAGCAATGGGCCAGATATATGTAATTTGTTTGCTTCCTATTTCTCGTCGAATTATAATATCGATACCCAACTTCAGGACGATGTCTGTAAATCTCCTTATTTTGAAGCACTGCAGGTCGGTTCCGACTGCTTCTCTAACTTTTGTATCGATATCCATTCTATAAGTAAATATCTAAAATCATTAGACATAACTAAAGGCCCGGGTTCTGACAACATCCCACCGATTTTTCTTAAACAATGTGCCGACCAAGTAGCAAACCCGCTTTGCCTTATATTCAATGAGTCATTAAGACAAGGGATATTTCCTTCTGAGTGGAAAGTAGCGAAGGTAGTCCCTATCCACAAAAGTGACTCATTATGCAATGTGAACAACTATCGGCCAATCTCAATTCTCTCGACACTCGCCAAAGTTTTTGAGGCATTAGTCTGTCCTTCGATCCAAGGCTATTTCAAAAAATACATATCGGACTACCAGCATGGTTTTCTGTCAGCACGGTCAACCTGCAGTAACTTAGTCGGTTTTGTCGAAACATTATTTGAAGCAATAGACAACAATAAACAGGTCGATGTGATTTACTCAGACTTTAGCAAAGCCTTTGATAGAGTGTCCCATAATATTTTGATACAGAAACTATCAGCGTACGGGTTTACGGGTCGCTTGCTAAAATGGCTGAACTCTTACCTAGAAGATCGACTTTTTTACGTTGTATCAAATGGTTACAAATCTTCCCATTTTAAAATAACCTCCGGTGTACCTCAAGGATCCCATTTGGGACCAGTCCTTTTTAATATATATGTAAATGACCTCCCTACAGTGTTCAACTATTCGTTACCATTTATGTTTGCTGACGACTTAAAAATTGTCCGAGTGATTGAAAAAGCCAATGATGCAGCCTCGCTTCAAAGTGACATTGATTGTCTCGGCCGATGGTGCGTCAGCAATAAAATGGACCTGAATGTTAAGAAATGTTTAGCAGTAACCTTCACACGGAAACATTCTCCAATAAATTTTAAATATTCAGTTTCAGGCGTAGACTTAATAAAAACAGATGTCGTTCGTGATTTGGGTGTAATCCTGGACCAAAAATTGACTTTTAAACCACATATAGATCATGTTGTCAAAAAGGCATCTAAAATATTAGGGTTTGTTATCAGAAACTCCAAAATGTTTAAAAATCAGAAAACTAAAATTATGTTATACAACAGTCTAGTACGAAGCCATTTGGAGTACTGCAGTGTAGCCTGGCGTCCCCATTTTGCTACTCACACCCTACGACTTGAGAGAATTCAAAAAAGATTTGTCAACTATCTCGCGTATTCTTCCGGAATTGCTAAGAAGAATAAAAATTACTTTGCCCGCCTTCATTACTTTAAAATGCAGTCACTGAAGAAGAGATACATTCAATCAGACTTAGTTTTTCTTTATAAAATATTTAATAACAAGATCGACAATCGCTTGTTGTTAAGCAAATTTAACCTGGCAATTCCGAGTCGATATCCGAGATATCCTGTTAATTTTCTTCGAGGTCCCTTTCGTAAAACCACCTCTGGTTCTAATTCTCCAGTTCCCAGACTCTGCACCCTTTATAATACTTACAAACATCAGCTTGATATTTTCGGCGTGTCCCCTAAGAACTTTAAAAATGTTATTTTAAAAACTGCATGATATTTAGGTTTTCTATACACAACTCTGTTTAATGTTTAAAAATACTTTAATATTTTTACTACTTACTTTTACTTTAGAGCATAATTGATTTTATTCATGTAGTGTTTACTATGAAAAATTGTACACTTAGCTTAATATTGTTTAGCTATATTTTTTTTTTTTTACTTTTATACAGTGTAACAATTGTGGTGAACCAATAAATAGAAAAAAAAAAAAAAAAAAAATACTAGCGACCCATCCCAGCTTCGCTTAGATGCAAATGTTTTTTGATGCCACTCCACACCATATACATGTTATTTTTCGTGCAAACTGGGACACTCTGTATAAATTGAACATCTAAACTTTCCCCTTGAATCACTCTATCTATTTTAAATAACCACATCAAAATACGTTGCGTATTTTTTTTTATTAAAGACTTAATCATACATAGAGACAGACATATGGAAAGCGACTTTATTTTGACTTTGTTTTATGTAATGAGTAAAAGAATTGAATAATTTACAATAGTGCTAAGTTGAAAAAAGCGAGCTCAGAGTCATTACGACGTGCAGTGAAATTCTTGAAATTCGGTAAAAATATTCCGACCTAATGGCAGACTTCTTGCTCCCGGGAAAAGTCACTGCTACGTAAATTAAGATCGACATGAACACGCATTTTACTCAGAGTAAGTATTAAGCGTAACAAGTCTCTGGGAATCTTCAAATTTTTTTAATTCCGAAACGTAATGAATCAAATGCTTTTCTTTATCTTTCTTTTATCACTTTTTCCTTCATTCTTAAATTGTATAATTCGTAATAACATATTGTCTATTTATCTCCACTGCTAAGGTCAGACATAAATAAAAAAATACACCTAAGAGTCATAATATACATTGTCCTGACCCCATACTAAGATCGAATCTAGTGTCCTGGATATCAATAACTACGAAAGACTTTTCGGTGTCACAAACACCCAGACCTTTGGGGTCTGTATATTTGTGGTTCATACAAACATTTGTCTCGCTGCTAGCATCAAACCAGCAGCATCTCATTTCACAGACGACGTCTTACCATCAGCGCCACGGAGACTATCAAAAAATTAAGAACTATAGAGGTTACATTAAAATCAACCGATTTATGTAAATCAGTCCTAAAAATCATTAACACATCCTTGAATCTCTAAGTGCTATGGTTAGTCATGGCAGTACTATATTTCTCTTAAATGAGACTTGCCATATGCTATATTACAATGAAGGATCGTCATGATGAGTCATCGTGGATGTCATTGTAATAAGATATACCTGCGTCAGTTACTATGTGGAGGTCATGCGTTTCTAGGGTATGCGTCTAGTTGCTATATAGAATATGTGAAGTGACTAATGTTTTACTTCTCGGAGAATACGGTAAAATTACCTGCTGCTGATATAAACCTGCTTTGATATATTATGAAAAAGGAATCGCATTAAAAACCCATCGGTTGTATGCAATTTATGATCTATGTGAACCCGAATAGTGACCCCTTGCTATGTAATGATTGCTTGCATATTACGTTAATATGCTTTAAGGTAATAATTATTTCAATATCAATCCTTTAGCCATGCATCAGTCATCATTGATAAATATTTCCTACTCATTTTAAGAAAAAATGCTATCATAGATATAGGCGTACAGACGTTTTCAAAATGGAAAACATGTTGAAAACCCATAATTCAGATTATTAAAATTCGACAAAAGAAAAGGGCGATTGACTGCCTCCGTGGCGCAGTTGATTAGACGCTGCCTGTAAAATGTGAGGCCGTGGGTTCAATTCTCGCATCAGGCTAATATTTGTGTGATCCGCGGGTATTTCTATCGGGTCTGGATGTGTCCGGGACCGAAGTCTCTCGTTGTTTCTGATACCCACGACACAAGACTCGGTCTTAAGTATATGACTGTTGGGTGTAGATTTATTACTTTTTTATTTATTACCAATTTTACGGAGGAGTAGTTTCAAATTTTCAAACAGACAAGCAAACCCTTAAGCATTAGTATCTAACTAATCTCCACCAAATAATGAGCCGATATAGGTATGCATGAATCTCTTAACTTATTCGACAGTTATAAGATCCTAGCTCACCTGGTGTTGCATATTGCTGGCGACATATATCCAGTAACGCTATAGTTATAGATAAAAGCGAGCAATGAAAGGGCAGACGCGGTGCGCAGTCGAGTTAGCAACGGTGTCGCGCCACGTGACACCCGAGATGGAATCCGTGGCAATGCAGCCAACCATGTAAGCCTTAGCGGTGTTCGGTTACCACCACTGCAGACGGCGCGGCGCGGCGCACAGTGTACCGACTCACGTGGGTACAAACAACTGTTTAAGCTGTTTTACTTATTCCAACTTATACTTTAGTTGCAGATTATTGTTAATGATTATTTCGTTGACTTTAGGTTTGACATTGCAGTTAGGTTTATGTGTGTAAACTTATTTTGGAAAGAGCAACGCTAGAGTTTCTTGCCCGTTCTTCTCTGGCGAAAAGAGCCTTGTGAATCGGGTGTTAGTGGAAAAAAGTGACTGAATCTAATAATGTATGGCATTTTATGGATTCAATAAATATTTTCATTTCATTTATGTTTTTTTAATTCGTGACACTATCTTCAAAAGCTTAGGCAGATCTCCCACTGGGTTCATCCATATATTGGATAAATATATTTTCATATTTATATAATCCACAGTCTGTCACATTATGAAGAAATTGAATCCCCAGGATTGAAAGTTGTGCTTAAATCGTACGATATTTTTACACCGTAAGACAGCTGGGCTCTACCACTTTACACTAATTCTTATTCACACAATCTATATAATTCATCAAATATAAACTCGACTAGATCTGGGTCCACTAGCCTCAAATTTATCCACTCCTTAGGGGCTATTAGCGTGAACTTATGAATGTTTGTTTACCCAAATACCTTGAAGTTATAAGATTTGTATCGTAGGTGTTTTGATTTTGTTTAATGTGCATACCGTGATTGCAAGTAATTAATTGTTCAGTTGCTACTTAAATGCATGACTGATTTATAAGAAATATGCAAACGAATCAGTACAAAGAAACTGTGAATAGTGCAATAAATAATTCTGATTAAACAAATAATTTGTTCTAGTAACAATATAAATAACTTGACGTCAGATAAAGTTGTGAAATATGACACTGTTTCTAATATACAGTAAAGAAATGTAGAATTTTAAAAAAATAGCGAAAGAGGATATTGAACGATGCTTTCTTTTTTTGAATCTTGTCTAATGTAGCAACTTCTTTTCTTTTTCCATATATTTATATATTGTAAGATACATTTGAATATTATACTAACGTATTTATAAGTGGAAACTTGTAATTGGCCTTCTGTTACATATTTTTTTTAATTTACTACTTGAATTAGCTGTTAGTGTTCTGAATGTAAAAAGTAAAATAGCACGATCAAAATATTTCCGCACATTATACTTAAATTACACATATAAGTAATATTGTATAAACAATATCATTAAAGGAGCACGCCCATTTATAGTACCAGTAAAAAATATCGTAGATCCCGATACCGATACTGCTTAAAATTATTTATAGCATTTTTTATGGTTTGTCCTTAAACGTATTCCTGTTTTATCCCGGGCGACATTTTTTATAAAATAAAGTAATTATTATAACATTTGACACTTTGTTCACAGAGCCGAAGAAATAGATATTTGATTTTTCACTTAAAGTTCATTGCTCCAAGAACTCCGGGACTGGATTGCAATTATGTTTATATATTTATTGAATATAATTTTTTCCCCTATACAAAAAAAGTAGGTTTCATCGATGGATAAAAATCTTCGCACCGATATTGAATTTCATAGTAAAATGGGCATTATCCTGTAATTTAATTGCACAAAAACTTATTTAAAACACATTTCCTTCGCAATTTTCTATTATACGCGACAGATGTCTCCTCCACGCGATGTAATTATGCCCTCAAACTCATATTCAAATAGGTACACAAGAGGTAAGCCAAGAGTCTAGGGTTCAAAGCCGCTTCTTTGTAAGCACTATGCTAAAATTGAAGGGGCTAGGTAAACCTAGACTAGACTTCAATAGAGCTCTAACTTAAGTATTACGAGTTTGTATATTTATGAATGTGGAATAGTAATTAACTGCGCACTTGGTGTTAGGGTTAATGTTGATTTTTGGGATATTTGGAACTTCAGTATTATTTGTAACACTTATATTATTTAGACTATTATGACTTTGACTTTTTGTAATATTGGTATGTCTCAACAACATCTGTTTTCCCGTCGAACAGCAGTGTAAACGAGCTGTTGTGTTCTGGTTTGAAGAACATTATAGCCAGAAGAACTACTCGACATAACGAGACTTAACATCTTATGTCTCAAGATGGCGAGCGCAGTGGAATATCAAGCATTGCTTTGTGATGCATAGCGTTGTTTGGTTTTACTACTGTTCATAAGCGATCGTATCGCTTTCAATTAGGCGAATGGCAGGCTCGTATTCGATATAAGAGAAGACCCATCCTGGATCTCTCATATATATTTTATGTTTATTGCAATATGAGTTTATGACTGATATTAATAGTTTTCAAGTTACCCTTTCTAATCGATACAGATTTGCATGTATTTCGGGGAAAAAATCGTACATTTAAAACCGCTTAATTATGTTGTTATATTCGTAATCGACTGTTTGAAATATATATTTTGATATATCTTAGTGAGTGAAAAATCCCGGACTTCTCACATATTTTAATGCTTATTATTGAATTATGTAGCTTTTATTTTAAAACGGGTAACCTGCCTGATATCAATCCGTTTAATACTAGCATTACTAAACGATAGGTTTCCGTACATTATTTATTTTTCTAGACAAACATAGCATGCGTATAGTTTCTTCAGAATACCAACTGCCTTTTTACAGTTACCGACAGACAGGATTTGGTCAACGAACTAAACAAGGACTTTTTTTAAGTACACGCTATGGAAATATTTTTGTTGAAATAAAACTAATATTTACGGATTTAATCGCGAATTCGGTTTAATTTTTACATATTTTAACTTACATTATATTACAGCTTTCGTGATCACGGAGCGGACTGAAATCTTTTAGTGTTAGATTTTTGTAAAACATCAAACAATGTCTAACCACGAGTAAACAAGAAGATCCGGCATTAAAAGGCCCTTAAAATAATACATTCAGGTGGCGTTACCGCCGAATATCCGATGGCCTATTTAAATCTGTTTTGTGCGGCGAGCGGGTGAATTTATCTCCACACTCCACTGGTCTGATTTGAAATTATCGTCTTTAAGGAGTTGCGAGCTTTCTGCGCGAACGATTCTCAACTGCGATTTCAGATTTACTACATTATGCTTTTGCTTTCGGCGAAATCAACCAGCTTAAGGATCCCACAGGATGTTTTACGGGGGTGCGTTATCGCTCATTTTCGGGGCGGCAAATATAAGTTTGCCAACAACCCCTAAAGGTAAGGGGTTTGCGAAGGTGTTTTTTTTCGTAACGCTGATTTTCCTTAAGTTTGCCATGCATATTAGGTTGTTTAAATATTGAGGTTGGTGTTAGTCTTTCGTGTTTTTGTTTATTGTGAAAAACCTTTAGAGTCTGAAATAAGTGTCAATCATAAATAATAGGCAAGTATAGTCATTAAGTGATTAAGGCCCACACAAATATAGATAATAAAAAGAAGGTTTACTTGTCATAAATGCACGCAGCATACATCTTATATATAAAAATGAATCGCAAAATGTGTTGGTAACCGCATAACTCAACAACGCCTGGACCGATTCCGATGATTCTTTTTTTAAAATGTTTGTGAAAGTCCAAGGATGGTTTTTACGGCGAGAAAATTTCGAATAATTGCCGGAGAAGCCCTAAAAACAGCCCTTTTCTTTACCCCATACAAACGTTTTCTAACTAAAACGTTGAGTCAATTTGAGCTTTATTGCTATTGTATAAGGTTCATATTAAATAACAAGCACTCACTGTTGTTTAAACAATGTAGGTATGTTCCTAACGTCAAAGAGTCAATTTGTACTTTATTACCGCTATACAAAATTCAAATTCAATCATATCTATCAAAACAATGTGCGTGATTTTCCCATACAATATGTTCATGGGTTTGTAACTGTCAAACATTTAATTTTCACCCTGTCGATATGGTAAACTCTGCCCTCAAATTAAAGAACGTATTTAAATAAAGGTTTCGAATCGAAAACATATATCCACAATATTCGATTAGTGGCGTATTTTAGATTTTAAAGAAGTAAAATATTGACAGTGAAAATGGATTGACATTTTAATTGATTGTAATTGTTTATGCATGCGTCCAGAAATTTATTTTGTATAAACTAAGGAGAATATATCTAGCTACATTAATATAAGACAATGAAATAAATAATGTTCACACGTAATGGTGGATTTACATGTTGGCTAAGGCTGGGCCAACGTCTACCAACTCCAAGCTATTAACTATGAAAAACATAAGGCCAGCCGAGCCAAACACTCCGTTTACACGCTGGCGTTGGTGGAGGCTGGCTGAGGTTGGCCAAGCGTGTAAATGCAGCATAAGAAGTTATACTTACTCCTTTTCAAGATCGAATGCCATTTTTATCACGAATTTTTACAGTGGCCTTTCCTTCGCTATAATTCACTGATAGAAATGTACATCGTATCGGACTGAGATAGGTTATATTATACCTAAAGGGGGTAAAAAAGGGTTGAATTGTTATATCTAAGAAAATCGAAACCACTGAAGTCATGTCTATAAAAAAAATATTTTAACTCTTTATTACTAACAAAAAGTAATGGCGTGCAATATTTTTTGGAAAAACAGCTTTTTGGTGCTGAAATAAGGGAAGGAATATTGGATGGACAATAAAAAACGCTAAAGTTTTTAATGTCAAAAATTCATAAGGCAATCTTTATATGTATATATATATATGGATGTATATGGAGAGAAGGGACATAAAATAAAATAGAATGGAAGGTACGGGAGAGGGCTGGGATAGCTGACAGATTTGTTAGGACGAATGTAAATGCACGTTATAAAGCGGTATGGATAATAAAGAGAATGGACGGGACTGATTGGGAAGAGACTGAACAGGCGGATGAGACGGGATTGAGTCGGACAGTAGGATATCTACGTCATGTTTAGATATACAAGAATTATATGGAGAGAAGGGACATAAAATAAAATAGAGTGGAAGGTACGGGAGAGGGCTGGGATAGATGACAGATTTGTTAGGACGAAATGTAAATGCACGTTATAAAACGGGATGGATAATAAAGAAAAGCGATGGGACGGATTGGGAAGAGACTGAACAGGCGGATGTGACGGGATTGAGCCGGACAGTAGGATAGCTTTAGGTATACAAGAGTTTATACGAAAAACAACATGTATTTGGTGTGGAGTGGAATAAAAATATATGCACCCAGGCGAAGCTGGGCCGGGCCGCTAGTTGATGATAAAAAAGTTATCTTAGGTGGCGGGTATTAGAATCTATAGCGTCTGGTTAGTCCAATAAGATCCTTAAACAAAACAAATGCTTATTGTTCACAAATATTAAATACATTCCTATTGAGGAGCTCGAATGCATTTCATTTTACTGCCGGCTACCTGAATACCTTTACGTATTGCAAACGAATACTCCACACAAATCCTCATCTTAGTGCGTCACTTTACAAATGAAACTATTGCTACGATAATTTAAAACAGACGTAAGTTTCACCAAAAAAATAATTTTGATGTACATTGTTTAATTACACTTTAAATATAAACAACCCTTGAAACAGACAGCAACAATGAATGCAAAAAAATAAATCCGCCCTCATTCCGGCGATTTTTTTGTATGCAAAACGCTGTCTACGGCGCATTTCGTAATAGCTGCTGGGGAGACAAAATGTCGCTTCATTTTAAATCACTGTTAAAAATGAACCAGTCAAGAGCAAGCCCAGTTGGTAGTTGATGGTTCCGTACCTTTTATCCATTACGTTTATGATTTTTAGAATGCGGATTCCTGATTCTGATATTTTCAATAATAAAGTGGGCTACGATTATACTCGTAAAATGGATTAATAATAAAAATAATAAACTTATTCAGGCGTCCCACTGCTGAGCATGGGTTTTCTATACAATTGACTCAGAAAAGGCATTAGGACTCCGCAAAAGCACGTTACACAGCAAAATAAATTATTAACCGACCTAAAAATCCTTATTAAAAACAAACAGTGTCTATTTCTCCCGTCAAACAGCAGTGTAAACGTACTGGTGTTTCGGGTTGAAGGGCGTTGTAGCCAGAGTAACTACTAAAATTTCCTTCAAATCGGAACACCACAATGCATTTACACTGGTGTTTGAGAAATAGACATTGCACTGGTACCTACACAGGTAGCGCTACCTACCTACCAGTAACAAACTCGGATTAAACCTAAGACAATAAACATCCAAAGTGAAGACTATAATCTGCGACACAGCATCAGGGAGATCCCACATTGATGAGATTCCAATGAACTATGGATTTATTACTACGTTGTATTACCGAGAATTCGTCTACCTTTAATTATCTGCCAGGTATTTTCAGTAATTTGAAGGCGGTGTGCTCTTGTGCTAACAAAAATGAATGCTAGGATTTGAGTTATTTCGATTACGAAAAGAAAGAAAGAAAATTGATTGATCAGGCGTGTTCCTTTCTCTGTTCTTGGTTTCTTTCTAGGGTGTTTCTAATTTGTCTAATGAAATATCCAATGAAGAATGAATTAGATGAGTCTTTTTGTTAACGCATGATCGATCCGAAATAAATAAATACACCCAATAGCCACACACATAGTCCTGACCCCACACTAAGGTCGAATCTGGTCTCGTGGGTATTAGAAGCTACGAGAGATTTTTCGGTCTCACAAACACCCAGACACGAATCAAATACCTGTGGTATGTGTGGTAAATTAGATAATATCTTGAAAGTTGAAACGGTTTTGGTGGAATAAACTCTCCGTCCATTTATTTATTTTTTCTTTCTAATTCTGCAAGAAGTAGTCATCTTTGTCTAATATTCCCGATTTATTTTATGAATACCTAAGTATATCCGCAATCCCTATCATGACATGGTTCACGTTGAAATGGAAAATTTACATACAAAGTTCTATAATACTTTTTTAACTACTTTAATGTACTAATCAACTTGATGATGCATCAGTGTTAATCCTCAAATAAACATCATTTGTGAATTTAACAAAGACCACACCATAACTAAACCCAACATCAAACATCTAACGCGCATAATCACAACCAAACCATATCAAAACGAACCCACCCCTTTTAGAAAAATGATGGAAATAACGGAACTCGCGGCTGAACGCGGCTGAACGCGGCTGAGCGCGGCACATGGAGCGTGGCCTTAAAAACCGCAAAAAAAACACACGCAGACTTTGAATCGCTCGAAAACCCCTCGAGAGGCTTGCTACATCAAACACAACTGCTGGGCACACATCGTTCCTAACACACTTATCAGCAACGCACGGTACCAGAACAGATGCATCACTCGGGTAATTTAGATATTTAGATAATGGAGGCACGTATATCATATTTTAGCGGAATGTGTTCGTAACGAAGATTATTGAATAACCTTTTTTAGAAAATCCAATTAATCTAATTCGTCTAAATGTTGGTTGGGGCGAAATTATCATCCAAATTTACGCACATAGGCTGAAAAAATAGATAAAGCACTTAAGTTAATCGATTATATATATATAATGTTTTGTATTTTTAAAAATTGCATGAAATCTGCAAAGTTTTCTACGTAATCAATTGCTTTGCAAAATTAAGATTACTTCAAAAACATTAACGGAAGTTATTTCTAAATAATCCACAAAACTAAGTACTCAAACACGAACATACATTCTGTACGAACATTCGCTGTGACCTCTCACTACGCACTCACTACTCCCGCTGCTCATTATGGAGTCTGTGCAAAAAAATATAGCAATCCTGATGAGAATCTGTGTCACACCTCGCACATTCCATATCCATCTCTACATCTTTGTGTTACAGTTCAATTTCCAACAGACTAAAATGTTGTTGGTGAGACCTTATGTCGCGCGCAGGTCATGTAGATCTCAATCAGCGGAGATCAAAGTGGCAGCCTCAAAGACATCTTGGTTGAAGATATTCCATCAGGTGGAGTTTGTAACATTGATGGGCCACGTTTTTAATAGCATGCTAAAGCGTGGCTCTAGGGAGACACTGGTTTCTAGGAATCACTGTAGGAATATTGAAAAGAGCTCGTTGCGTGTAGACAGTCTTTTGCGTCGAGGTTTCGGAGAATTGAAAAGTTTGAGTGGAATAAACTTCTAGATATTTCCATTATTCAATTAAACAATATTCTATCGTAATGGTTTCTTAGATTTACGTGAATTTTACACATTTACAAGGCGGACTCACAGTACTCACACTCACTGGAAATTTCAAATTCGCGATAAAATCCGTGAATAATGGTTAAATTATTACTTTTTATCGATGTCTATAATTTCTTTAAAATATATTGAGGGCTAAGTACAATGCAATTTTTTTATGATTTCGAATATAATGTTTACACAAAACATTCCGTTAAAGGGAATCAAGAACATTAAGTGGAACATTAAGAACCAGGAAAGTTTCGTAAAAAACAAAGTTAAAGAGATAGGCGAGCAACGTTTAAGATGCCTGGGGTTATGTCCCTTTCTCCTTCAATCGTTTCCCCATTGACGTGGATCTTGGCTTTGACGGATGATGGGGTGATTCGATTCAAGATTTTTAAAACAAAAATACGACAATCGTATAAAAAACGAGACCAATCTATGTAATAAAAGTATTGGTTTGTTTCCAAATTATTTACATTTCCTTACTGCATGTTAAAATCTTAACCAACCAAAGAAAATCCACCATTTTTTTCTCATCCGAAATGCAAAACAAACCTAAAAAAAGGAATCCAAGAAATCCAACTTGCAAAACTCGAGCAAAAACTATAACAAATAAGTACATAGGAGGGCAAATAACAAATCTAACTCGAATTTATATGTATGAGGATTAGAGAGGCCGAATTAGATGGCAGGTGGCGGGAACTTCGCTGGATTGTGGCGATACACCAGGGATTACCGTAGGGATAGGATATTGATATGGAACTTGTTGAACCGGATCATTTTTTTAGATGGGTTTAATAAGATAAGGTTGCATGTTATATGAATGCGATGCACCGGTAATTATTATAGGAATTTGTCTGGAACCTGATGAACCAGGTCTCATTTAAATGGTTTGTTAGTCACTTTGTAACACGGTTTAATTTAAATAGGACTTATTTATCGACTGTATTATATTATTAATTAGATAATGACTGACGTAAACAATAAACACATTTAACTTCATTGTTGTGTACAAATTAAAGGATGGAAATAAACAAATTACATTTTAATTCTGTATACTGTGATTCAAATGAAAACAAACACAACATTATCCGGATTGAGAATTAGGTTATCTTATATTCGTTGATGACAACGACGAGTTTTACTACTGCTATGCCAAATATTGCAATATTGTACTGTATATAAATATGCCGATATTGTTCGCGAACCCTCAAAAACAATTCCAAGTGACGTTAATCCGATCCTTGTAGCAAACAAGGATCCGATCAAAAGAACGAATCATTCTTGTGAACTACAAGACTATCTCTATGGAAAGCTACAAATTCCCTGCGAATAAAGAAAGGTTGCGTAGTTGCTTCATGTCACCGTCCTTTTTAGGGTTCAATATTCCCGCTATTAGAACGACGTGTATTGTGACGAAGTAAAATCGAAATGCGACTTACAGAGACTTCAAGCTGTTAATCTGAGGGAAACTATTTTTGGTACTGTGAGGAAAATCTTGTAAATCACTTGATAGACCTTTTGACATTCTTTTAGTATAGAGAAGTGGTATCGGGAAATTATGTTTCCAACCAAATTGTTGGAGCGTTTGGTTTAATTCTTCCAAAGTTTGTATCTCTGCAATAAAAATTAAATATAAAGCATCTGATAGTAAGTACATTATATATACATAAGAATTTCCAGAAAGTACGAATTGTCCGAAGCCGCATATACGAATTCTGAACCCGAAACCCGATTTACTTGTATAATTTAATGATCCAAGTTTCTAGCATAACGAACAGTTATCACTAGGAAAACATAATAGAATATATTAACATAAAAATAGACGTCAACTATTTAATACTGAATTGCATTTCTGATCCAAAGATATTACTACCTAATCATATTTTTTCCATGGATAAGAAATCATACTATTATTTTCACAATTTAGACAGCCTCCGTTTCGCAATTGGTTGAACGCCGGCTGTGAAACGTGACACCGCGGGTTCGATTCCCGCACCGAGACAAATATTTATGTGATCCACAGGTATTTGTTTCGGATCTAGGTGTTTGTGAGACCGAAAAGTCTCTCGTAGTTTCTGATTCCCACGACACAAGACTCGATCTTAGTGGGGGTCAGGACTATGTATGTGACTGTTGGGTTTATTAATTCAATTAATTCTCATTTTAATCCAGCGTTTCAATCATTCTAAACCTAAACAAAAACCTAATAAATCTTTGTTAAAACGGCAGCAGAATACAGCGTTGCAAGCGCTGTTTGGCGGTCATGTGCAAACGGAAATTAATTAAAGTATTGTACACCATGACTGTACCAATATTGCTCTTGCTAACTATGCTCCTTGTTAATTACACTGTTTGCACTGAGGAATTTAAAATTGATGGATATTATGAGAACACTTTGCGTTTAATTAACGTTTGTTCTTAGAATACTTTATTAAGAATTTATTGTTAGGAGGGAAAGGGTTCTACAGATTTGTAATGATAATTGGAAATGACAAAAGATCTGTCTTAATTATCATTATAGCAACATTTCTCAACTACGCTCATACATCCGTGATAGCATTTGGGGTAATTTTCATTAAGAAACTATGAAAACTTATGTTAACTTTACGAAAAGATCTACAAATATTTATTTCAGGTCTGTATGTCTGTGTGCCAGTCTCTCGTAGTTTCTGACACTCATGACACATGCCTTGAATATTTTAGTGCGGACTACGGAGTATGAAAAATGAAAGCAACTGTTGTTTATACATATTTATTATCCCTATAACCGAAGATCTACTATTTTCCAGTAATTTGCCGACTTATAGTATCGAGTTTAAAATAGTTCGCCATATCTTTAAAGTGCATTAAATTGAACTTAAAGAAGCGATGAACAAATTGCCTGTGTTTAAAGTTATGACAAGATACAGCCTTCTACGAATATTTAGACTCTGCTACCCTCACAAAAAAAAAACTATTCTCATGTCTGTCGAGAGTTTCCCTCCCGCCTCAGATTTTTCCTCCTCACACATCCACATACAATTCCCGTTAAAACCTCATTAAGGACAAGACTTCGAGTGCTCCACAACTTTATCCGCCAAAAACATTTCTAATGAAGTGAAATTATGGAAGTGCGCCCTCTAACGGCTGGATCGGGAAGCGAATACGTTAATTATGTACTTAAGTAGTTCTTAGTAAATTAGCATATTATAAACGTGCCTATATCAAAAGAGCCAAGTTAAAAACTAAAGCTAAACACACTTAGAGTGAGTCCTCAAGGCGAACCAGTGATGCAAGGCATGGACGCCAGCGGGTACCAAGTACTTGAAACTTCCTTGATACCTGGGGGTCCTATTGGCGATGTTATATCATTTTTATTATAACTGCGTTACAGTAATAAATAAATAATTGAAAATTGGGAACAACTGACATGTGTTAACTAGAACTGAAAATTATGAACGTTTATTTTAGCAGGTAGAGCGACGTATTATTGTTTTCCTCAAAGGCCTAAATAAATAATTAGAAGTTAAAAACACATATATTTAATATTTGTTCCATCTGGCGTTATAGAAGTTAGAAGTCAATTGATAAATAAGTAAACAGATTCTCATATCTCCCATGGTGTCATCAAGTCAGACCTTTTGTGTTGCAATAAACATGATATTTACAATGAGTAGTAGTAGTAGTAGTAATGTAGTATGCTTTAAGAACTTCATATTCGATCCATGTAAAAATTTTAACAAATTCTATCCACCAAAAAGTCCTTTACTTATTAATTTAAAATATCAATAATTGAAAAACAAATATCGTGACTTAAAAACCGCCTTCTCTTCTCCCTCAGACCGCGTTGTTTAAGTGCCATACTTAACAATGTTTGGATTGGACGTCGTAAGAAGGTAAACGCTGCGAAAACATGGCTCCCCTTTGATATAACTTAAAAGAAAACGGGGGAAGCACTGACACTCATTAAAATGGAGAAAGTACACTAGCTAAATTGCTTCTACCCAACCCGCTACACATTGATAATTGCGATAGGCACGGAATCTATAACTGGAGTTCCGTATTGAATGGTTTGTCGACTAATAAAGCACACAGAGGTGTTTTAACATTGACATAAATGTATGGAAAGCGCGTAAGTAGTGTTCCGACGTAGGTGGTGCGCGCGCTCCACTTCCAGTACGTCTTTAGTGAAGCATTACTGAAATTAGTCGTCACTCGCAACGACTATGAAAATGCTTGCTTGTATTAGAACGTTTAATAAAAATGAAGATAATATTTTTATCACTGTTCAGTCGTAATCTATGAAATTAAGTTAATTTAATATTTATTTTTGGATTTTCACGGTCATCTTTTTGAAACTCCAAGTAAACAGAAAGGCCTATATTTAGTTTTTAAATCAATGTGTTTTAAAGAAAGAATATTATAATAATGTACATGTAAACAAAACCCACTTTTATCAGTTCTTATTTCACACCTACCCAGGGTGAGTCCAAAAAGACTCTTTAGCCAAATGAATCAGTTTAAAATTTTACTTTAACTGACTAGTTAGTATCAATCGGTTCGAGTGTTGAATTTTTAGGCTATCAAGCTGCCCTAACGCGGTTGGTGGAATCGACACACCTTTAAAACTCTCAAGGAGATCTTTATGGCATGCCAGTTTTCTTACAGTGATATATAGTTTTAGCGCACAAATAATTTTGTAGCGGCAAGCTCGATGTCAACGTTTTGTAAAAATATCCAGTCGTAAGGCACATCGTGTCCCACATGGAGAAATCCACACAAAGTAAATTAACTTACTGATAATCTAAATGAAGACCTTACTATTTAAATTTCATACGCTGTTAATGGTAAATGATTACAGCAATACAGTTTATTTTATTTAGCAATAAATAAAAAGAAAATATAATCTAAAAACCTAGATTCGACCTAATTGCAACCAACTAACTACTAAACCCCTTTTCTAACAAGCCTATCCATATTAATTACGTTTCCACGCAATATAAAAGCGGTGTTGCCAGGAAAAACATAAAATATTCCGCTCTAATAAGACGTAAACAAACCACATCGCGGTGGCTTTTAAACGGTTAACGTATTCACATGATGGTACGCGGTGAATGCGTTGAATTTGCCTCAATGCGCCGCTCGCAACGCTTCCACCTACGTGACATATTTTAAATTTCGAACGGTGTGGCCAGGATTATAAAGTGGATAATTTTGGGCGGATTTGAGAATTTTTGGCATGGTGGTACGTTTATTTTGTTTTGGGTAATTCGAAATTTAAAAATTCAAGGATTTTGTTTGAGAGTTTGTTTTTAAATGTCGGTGAATAGTGTTTGAATATAATGTGTTAACGTGAATATTCCAGGCGCTAACGAGCGTCTGCATTATATACGTAATTTAATATATTGTCTTTATTCGTCCACTAACAGCATCTATATGGTTATGAACCGATTTCCAGATCATGCAAGTCAGGCAGTCAGGTTTGTTTGTCACTTGGTTTAAATCTCATGTGAGTTGTTCGGGACCGACATTGTGCCCGGCAGGGCGACATTTTGTCCTCTTTTTACTTTCTAGAACGGAATTAAATTCGGCAGTACGGGACTAAGTTTAGAGACATATCTGGTTACCTTTTTTTGAAATACTAATAGAACTTATGCTCACGTTATTATTATAGATAGTGATTAAAGCAAACTAATAACCTAAAAAGCCTTTTAAAATATTCAGGCACAATAAACTCCAAAAAATATACGCGTTAAAACAAAACCTTTAAAATACGCAACAATTGAATTTTAAAACAGATGTCGACATAAATGTAGTGGTGAAATATAAAATTATGAAAAAATAAATGCATTTATAAATTGCCGGGGGTTACGTTAATCCCCCGGCGCTGGGGGTGAAGCGTGATGGTGCATAATGCAAGCGACCCTGTGCACATAAACCACCCCTTTTTCAGGATAAATACGTGAACACACCCCGTGTATAATGTACTCGACTGCTGTCGTTTTTTTACGGGTAGGTTTTCACGTGGCGACCGCTGTCGAATGTTTGGTTTTTTCTCGCCATTAAACGGGCAATGTTTGTCTTTTCGTGCTGGAAATATTTGGACAAAATTTGGTTTTTAAAGGCTGAATTAGTTAACATATACATACCGTTATGCTTAATTTCGAAGATATATTCGGAGGTATGGCACCTACAGCTTCACCAAGCTTCATTTTTGAATCGATACATTCGTAGTTGAATTGGCAATGGAGATTTTCATAATTTCGTTAATTTGGATTTACCATACGAAGTATGTCGTTTAAGCATATTAAGTGATAACTTTATTATTGTAATTGGAGTTGAGCATCAGAAGTTTAACAGCTCAAGAAACTATGTAGGTAAAAGGAAAGTTATTTCATAGCTTGTGTCATAAGTAATTTTGAATAAAGTAATATTTACCTATCTACTATTTAAAAGTAATCGCAGCAAAATCAATTCAATCAAAATAAAACTCCAGCTATTTTCAAAGAGTTAAAAAAATGTTTATTTTGTGAATGTCGATTACTTTATGTTTATTAAATTTAATGCTAACATTACCTAGCAGTTATGTATTACTGAATGCATGTTGTGAAGTCTGCAGGCAGTGCATATAGCATGTTACCAAATTATTAGTATATTAGATATAAGAAATAATATAATTACCACTGGATGTCCTTATTATTTTTGTGATTTAGAAATACTTAATAAACAAATTTTCCCAATGGATATTAAATGAGGTCGCAGCAAGATGTCCAAGGGACAGTGACGACCTACATTCAAAAGATTTGATTTACAAGTGCTAGATAAACGAGCCGTCTAGACTTCGCCGGCCTTCGCCAAATTAATAGTCCTTGTTCGACATGACGGATCGCCTTTCTATATAAAATATCTCATTCTTATTTAACTGCGAGATCCAGTAAATCTTGTTTCAAGTGTTTTCTGTTTCAGTATTGTAAGGACGTAAGTGAAAAATATGTTTATACTCGTAGATACGCCTTTAAACTTTGGATAATATAATTTGATTATTTAAAGACAATATATCGTTTAGAGAAAACAATACCCAGTTCTGACATTGTACCCTACTATCCCACATTTGAGCATATACTCGTAATACAGCTTTCTTGCAGAATTTCTACTCTTTCTGTCGCATCCTTTCCTATATTGTCAAGATAGATGTTAGAAAATTCTACATGAACAGCGTATATGACCAATTCCACTACGCTCGCCATCCTGAGACATTCGATTTTAAGTCAATATGTACAAGGTCCTTCAAACCGGAACACGACAATGCATTTACTCTGCTGTTTAGCGGGAGAAATAGACATTGCGGTAGTAGGTACTACCGCTAGTACTACTACCGCTATCCTAGGCGGCCTCTCACATAGAGAGATCTACCACCAGTAGGTGAACTCTTTATGTAAAAAACAACTATCTTGCAAATAACACTATTTTTACCGCAGGTTCACCAACCTTAAATGTAAGGGAAGTATCAGGGAGCCCTCTTGCTTCTGCTATAAAAGACCTACCAAGTACCACATATTACGGAGCGTAAAACTGACCTTAAGCGGCATTAACTTTACTAGTGATTGTTGCGAACTGTGAATAAAACAAAACGTAATAAACATAAAACGGCTTACGCACACGAGTACTTTTATATCTACACATTAAATTGTTTACATACTCCCCTTGTTTTCTTTGGGGAAGTTTAGGTTGTCATGCGATTTTTGGTAGATGATGTAACAATTGTGTTATTTCAACCCATGTTTATTTACTACGGAGATCAATTCTTATGTATCGCACTTGCCTTGATCCTGTTCTAAAAATCCCTTATTTTCGTTTAAAGATTGGGGATAATCGCTCATCCAACCAATGTCTGCTTGTTTGTGGACTTAGCACTCAATTACTCTAGAGAAAATTCTGTATCTAATTTTCCCCACTAATTTTCTTTTTAGCACCTTACCTTACCCTTACTAATTTGAGTGCATAATCAGTTTATTGTCATTGTATATTTTCTACTAATTACTTTTAATACTTTAGAAATTTGCATTGGCCTACAAAACCTCTTTTATTTTCCAAGTAAATATAAAATTGGGGGTGGTAAGTAATTATCTATACTTAATATAGTTCTGTATCTATGAATGGAATAATTACTGCTGATAATGGCAAGCACTGTAGTCTAACCATTTCAATTTCAATTATTCACAACAATCACTCCATATTCCAATCATGTTAAAAATCTGAAAAATAATAAAATAGGTAATAAAATGTATGAGGATACGTTAACAACGCGATTTTCCGCGCCACCCAAACCCAAACAGCAGGGCTCAATAAACAACATTAATTAAGGAATGTATATGTTACGACACACAATAGTGACGTATCCGGTTAGTAGCACAGTGTCGATAAAACGCGACAGTAAAGTAAAAAAGCCGTGAATGTAAACACGTCGGCCGGCCGCTTGTAATAGGACATCGTAAATGTTTAGGAGTTAAGTGAGCGACGGGACGGACTAATGTGGGGGATGTAGCGGACACACATGCTCATTTATTATTGTAAGTTCGACTCAATTTCTATATAGTTTTAGTTCCTAAGAAAATCGCCGAATATCCCTTTCTCAGTATACTCGTATTATCAAACCAGGACAACATTTTGATCTTCAAGGATGCGTGGTGGTGTTTTGATAATAAATAGCCGCGACCTGTGGATACTTTTCAGAGTGACGTGTGCAAACTAAAATATCGAAGGAAATAGGCCTATGTCACTTCTCAATCATCACTTTGATTATAGACGAATCGCGTGTTGAGTAGTGGACCGATATAAGCTTATATTATGTAGATCCTGGCTTACCGATGTCGCAACGATTCTTAAGGGAACTAACTGAAGACAAACAATCGTAACCAATGATTGACACATAAAATCAACCCTTTTTCCAGAAGCGGTAGGCAGGTGCAACCAGGAAGCCTTCGATTTTCCGTTCCGCGGTGTAATATATGGCGAGCCTATCGACGTATCACGTACAAATGCTAGAGTCGAAAAAAAATCCAATATCACTTTGCCCGACCCGGGATTCGAATCCGAGACCTCAGCTTTGATATTGTACCGAAGTATAACTGCGCCACCTAGGCAGTCAAAGACAATGTAAAGAAATCTGCATCTGTATCAGCCCACTGCAGGGCACGGGCCTACTCTACAATCGAAAATACGATTGAGAGTAGTTAAGCCATTAGTGTTAGTGGTGGTTGGTGAAAAGAAATAATATCATAGTAATATGTGGACACAAGTACTAAAAATGATACTGAATGGTGGTGTAAGAACAAATCGAAATAATATAAATATCGCTATAACACCATAATTTGCACCAAGCCCCCGCTGCTCCCTCACCGTCGATTCCCAATCAGTGACAGTCACTTATTGAATTTTGTTGTGCTCGCGGGAACTTTCAATAATTCCGCAAGATGTGGAAACTTTATCAATTTCCGTGCCGGGCGCCGCGCGAATTCGGCGGGACGAAAAATCACACAGAACGTACAAGTTACTTCTAAAATGAAATCGTTGCTAACTTTTCATATAAAACAGACCTTCGAACATTATAATAAACATTTCAAATCATTGTGGATTGAATTTTTATGACGAATAGCGATAGAATCGGCGTGTTAAATTCTGATGCTATGTACCATTTGTTGGAAATAGTCGTTTGAAGATTTGTTCCTTAAAACAAACCATATTATCTTGCTTAAAGCAGACTGAAATGGACAGCGATTATTAAAATTAGTCAGTCGAGTACATAATTTTGAAACATCCATAAAAATCAAAACAGGTGTAGGATACTAATACTGATAGTAGGTCTCTCATATGTGAGTGGCCATCTGGGTGGGTACCACCGCAATATATATTTCTTCCGCCAAACAGCAGTGTAAATGCACTGTTGTGTTTCAGATTGAAGTTCATTGTAGCCAGAGTAACTACTGGACATATTGAGACTTAACATCTTATGTCTCAGGATGGCGAGCTGAGTGGAATGCCAAGAATTGCTTTGTAATTCAAGGTATTGTTTGGTTTTGCTACTGTTCATGAGCGGTCGTATCGCTTACCATCAGGTGAACGGCATGCTCGCCTTTCCATTCATTGCAATTTAAAAAAAAACATTTATTCCAGAAGACATTCTGTACACAGCTACAATATCATCAAAATACATAAATCCATATATTCTACATCCCATTAAAACAATACTCTATAAAATATTAACATCACACCGCGCGGAAACAATGGAAATTACCGACTAAATGAAAAAACCGTCGGCCGCACGAGACTCGTACGGAATATATCGGCAACGCAAGCAATAAGTCACCTATCAAATTCGCACTAGAACCGCTACAGCGCGAACACGCACATAAGTTACATCGCTTTTGATTTATGGACCGATCCCTCATGCGGCACAGACAAGACGCGCAAATGGAATGGAAACTCTGTTTCGATAGCTGAAATTTACGTAATTAGATTGATTGTTGTAATTTTAGTTATGCTTATGATGAATCTCTATAAGGTTAGGGTTTATTATAGCAATTTACTATATTCTAATAGGTTTTACTCTACATTCCGTTATCGATACAAATCCAAAAATAATTTAAAATATTAGGCATTAGTGCAATAACGCTCTTAGTGGATGAAGTACCTACGAAAGGCACCCGAGTGAGGGATAGCCATTGTACCTGCAATAACCCCAAATCGAAAAGCCTGCGAAAGAATTGCACCTTCTCATTCAAACAAACCTCATCGTGGTATAATTATTTTGACAACCCAATTCCTATGTTATTGACGACCTTTATTTTAACATAAATTGTTAATACATTTAAAACTACCCATCGCTATGTCAATTCACGCGTGTTTACGTGTGTTTACGCGTTTACACAAAAAACAACTATTATTTAATTAAAACAATTATGAAAATAAATACATTAAATGTAACTTATTACCGCTATCCACCTGGAGTAGCTGGCGAGCCGTCGGTGGTAAAAATAAACAGGTTCTTGTTAAAGAAATGCTGAGTCGTTCCGTTCGTGTGTGACCGCTGCCCTTTACTACACACGATATAAATGTATTATTCTCATTTATAACATAAAAATAATAACACCCAACAGTCCCATAAATAGTCTTGACCCCACACTAAGATATAGTCTTGTGTCGTAGGTATCAGGAACTACGAGAGACTTTTCGACCCCACAGTCACCCAGACCCGCAACAAATTCATGTTTATTACACAAATATTTAGCTGGGTGCGATGATTAAACCCGCAAAAAAGGTAAATTTGATAAACGTTTCGCATGTAGATAAACAAGAGCAATACTACTCAGAATGTTTTGTTACTATATAGCACAGCGATACAATCTTCATCCCGAGTCATTAGGTGTCAAATTATTTTATTTTTATTCTGGCATAGCGCAATGAATGCGTTGCACCTGGTGGTAAGTGCAAATGCTGTCCAGATAAAGTATCGATTGGCATCGGAGGACGGTCTCATGCCATTCGACACATCATGCCGCTAAAATGCCTCTTCATGCTACGGCGGAAAGTCTCCAGATTATAGCAAGGAGAGAACGCATGTGATGGCAAACCGTTCCAAGCTTGACTGTGTGGCAGAGAAAAAAATTGGAGAACCTTGTTGTCGCGCCGAGATGGTTAAACTGTAAAACTATGACTCCGCTCTCCCAGTAACTGATCTCCGTTTACCAGCTAGTTACATTATATCACCTTGTGGCACAATAAAAAAAGACATATAAGTACTTCTTCTCCTATTACCTGCCCCTACATCTTTATTAAGTATAGTCCGCGTAAAATTATCATTATTTATATTTTTAAAAGATGTAACAAATAATTTTCGTGAAAATACACAAACTGAATAATATTGGGTACTATTTCATCGTGAGCTGTAAAAGATTGGAGCCATGAATTGTTTCCGCCGCGTCATACCTCACACGGATATTTCTTATATTATTATATTGAATAGAAGTGTTTTTTGGAAGCCATTAGCGATTAATTGGAATAATTCCTTATATTTTTCTGTATGGAACTATTAACATTGTTATTGTTACAAAGGGATATATTAACCTAGAAATGTTAAATAGGGCATTACAACTTTTAGGTACTTTTAGGAAATTTGTGTTTTAACATAGACAACCTGATTGAATGGAGGAAAAGCGTATAAAAAGAGAAGACTGGGGTTGCATCCCCCTGTCCAAATTATTGTTTTTGTTTACGAATAAACGACACTGAATAGAACTGGCGGAGAATATATTTCAAACATTTTTTGATTGTAACTTACATTACTCAAAGTGAACATGGAAACTTCAGCGTCAGATTTTGATTAACAAACTATTTCTGTTACCGATTTTCGTCGTTCGATATCAATAGTCGTATACCGATAGCCGAAGGCGTTACTTATGTTGCCAAACTAAATACAAACGAATGATCAGAAACGACAAAAATGAGATACATAAATAATATACTTTACCTGAAATAACAAGTACTTATCGCAGCTTATGAACATTTACAACGCTTACATATTGGAACATTACTAGCCTTTTAAAATGAGTGTTGAAAGGAAAGCAAAATATACGGGGGAGTAAAATAAAATAAGGTGTCCTGCAATCTCACTCACCGAACGAAAAGGCAATATTATTACTTCACGTCGATTTTTTGTTTGACTGTACTACCACACCAGTCAAACTGACCCATCCCTATCGTAGTTACAGGTATCAGTACCTATGTTTTTACCACTACATTGTTTACGGTCGCTCTCTAGGTCGATTCAATATATCTTACCCCCATATATAATCCCTCCCTCTTTCTGTCTCGTCTCCCACAAGAAATCCACTGCTAAACATAGGCCTCTCCCGAGGATCTCGACATCTACCAGTTTTTTTTTTTTTTTTTTTTATTGTTTAAGGAAAACAAACAGTACAACAATAATACATAAAACATTAAATGTGATATAACTAATACATAGACCAGTAAAATTTTCACAAATAAATATTAAATACACCGCAACATCAAAAACAGACCAAAATTTGTTTTACAGTTAGAAAAAATAAAATACCAAAAGCAATAATAAATCAAAGAAAAAAAAATCCGATTAGTAAAAATTAAAACAATATGAAAATTAGCAAAAATTAAAATCAAAACGACAAACAATCTGATATATCCTTTTTAAACTTTAAGAGGGAGGCTGTAAATACATCAACATGAGAAAACTTTTCATTATATTCATTACACACTCTAAAGATAAATGTGTTTCGAGCATAGTTAGTCCTTGTATGGGGTACATTAAACAAGATCTTACTAGAGTTACGTGTACGTAAATTTGGACATCTGAACTGCAAACTACTTAAAAGATATGGAGATTCAATAAGATTTCTTATTAATTTAAACAAAAACAATTGGTCTCTGAGTATTCGACGATCGACTAAGGACATCATAACAGGGGGGGGCAACATTGAATGTGTAGGTAATGTAATTTAGATGTTTAACAAATTTTCGCTGAATTTTTTCTATAGCATCTATGTATACTTTATATTTGGGGTTCCAAATTACAGAACCATATTCTAAAACAGATCGTACAAAGGAGTTGTATAATAGAATGAGAGTGGAAATACTTTTAAAGTCTTTACCAATTCTTAGAATGAAGCCAAGCATACGGTAGGCTTTTGCAGTCATATATTTGATGTGATAATTAAATGAAAGCTTACTATCAAGGTATATTCCCAGGTCCCTCACCTCAGCCACTCTGTTCAGGGAATTACCATCAAGATGGTAGTCATAGGTTATAGCACTAACTTTACGAGAAAATGATATGACACTACATTTCGCAACATTTAACTTTAATAAATTGTCTGAGCAATATCTACACAGCCGATCCAGATCATCTTGCAAAAGTATACAATCTGATGGACTAGAAATCTGTCTATAGATTTTCATATCATCGGCATAAAGTAATATTGACGAATTATGAACAATATTTCGAATATCGTTTATGAATAAATTAAACAGTAGTGGACCGAGGTGAGAGCCCTGAGGAACACCTGAAGTGACTGGGACAAATGTAGAACAATAACCTTTGATAGTCACTGCTTGACTACGGTTACGAAGATAGGAAGATAGCCAGCGTAACAGATCTCCGTGTATACCAACCGTCGCAAGTTTATTTACTAATAGCGAATGAGATATCTTGTCGAAAACCTTCGAATAGTCAGTATACACGACATCCACTTGCCGTCCACTATCCATATACTTGGCAACCTGGTCAACAAGTTGGCATACATTAGTTTCTATTGATTTTTTATTGATAAAACCATGCTGATCTTCGATTAAAGCCGGTTTCAGTAATAGGAAGATCATATCATAAATAATTTTTTCGAACATTTTTGCTATTGTACATAATTTAGAGATGGGCCTATAATTTAGGACATTATATCTATCCCCACTCTTAAAAACAGGGACTATGTATGAACGCTTCCAAAAAGAAGGCATTTCTCCAGAGTTCAAAGATTTTCTAAATAGCAAGTAAATTGGATAAGAGATTGTGTCACAACAAGATTTTAAAAATAACGGAGGTTGTAGGGAGTTGTAAGCAGCATGCATCCAGCGACTTCCTGCAACTTTAGCCAGGTCGTCTAAATTGCAGGCACGCGTCCGACACTTCGCTTACCTACATGTGGCGTCCATTCCAGAACCTTTCGCTCCCTAAAATATTATCACTTCAATATTTCTACTTCCCAACAAATATTCCTACTGAATACACCCACATATTGTTTGCAGTGGCAATTCGTGTTTGTTTTAACGGTCTGCCAAAAAGACAGCGCTGATGGATGGCGGGGGAAAAATAGCGGTAACCTCCGGTCGCTCTGTGTTTGCTGCGGCGCATCGATGACATGCTGTGCCTATACTATACATATCTCTCTTTCTCCAATCGTTAATTTTAATTATCTTCTTGCGCCAAGCATCGCGGTCTTATGCCAGCCTAATTGCGCCGTGCAGCGGGATCTCAATTTTCTGGACTATACATATATCGGATAGTAATATGGTATTTACATAGTGATATGAGATGATAAGGGTTTGTTATATGGTTAACGAGTCATGTTACAGAAAAATAACCGCTGACAAAATAAAACTTGTGCTAAATACTCGTATTTCTCATCTCGCTCTTATAATTTCGACAATACCCAGCTAGAAATCCATAACTAACCAATAGGCATAGTCAGGCACCCCCATATTTTGAGAACGTCTACACCCCAGCCAGCGGGGCGTTTTATTTATCGTCGTGTATCCGCGCAGATTAATCAACTATGCCCGTCTAATGACCGCTTTCCTTTGCCTAACGACTTGTGAGAATTCTTGATGAACGCGATAACAAAATCGGCCTAATTGCGCTTTACAACGTTTGTTTTTTGGCTGCTGGATTTGTTATTATCTTTATTTTGATTGGAGGATTTATCCTTCATATTCGTTATTCAACGTTCGGAATAATAGTTAAACATACAAGTATAAAAAACATCTATGCAAGTCATGTATGTAAGAATTTCAAGAATTTGTGAAGAATCCAGTCAGAAATCTATCCATAAGTCCAGGATAGGGGAGGACATGAACAATTACTTATATATTTTTTTATGCTATTTTACCAAATTTTAAGTCATTTCATTCTAGAAAGTACCAAAATTAATACACCAATCTCATATAAGTATAGGATAGGGAAAATCAAGTGAAATACTCTTACTACCTTCTTAAGTGTACGACGAAAATTTGTTCTTAAAGCAAAATTGTGTTTGGCACTTAAAACCAAACTTCATGGCATTACTGTCGTTAAAAATAATGAGAAAATCTAAACATGAAGTAAAAAACATTCCAGGCCACTGTTCATCTCATCCAAATGTATAGCATTTTATATAACCTTTAAAGAATATAAAAACTGGATCCATCTGGTTAATATTTGAAGAGGCGGGTTGACGCGGCGGCCCAGAGTAATCTCAGTTACACGGAGTTGTCGCGTCTTGAAAAAAATGTTATTAATTCATTTACTCTTTGAAACTCAAGTCGAAAAGTCGAGGGATTTTGATACCCTATTGTTTTCATTCCCCTACATACGAAGTCAATTGGTAAACTACTTCTGTATCTTCAAAAGAATTTTGACGTAAATTAAAACGGCATGGTACATATTTTACTGGTGGTAGGTCTCTCATACCACCACCACCACAATGTCTATTTCTGCAAAAAGTAGTGTAAATGCACTGTTGTGTTTCGATTTTCGAGGAAATTGTAACTAGGGTAACTACTGAACATATTGAGAATTAACACCTTATGTCTCAGGATAACGAGCGCAATGGCATTGCTTTATTTTTCATAGCATTGTTTGGTTTTGCTACTTTTCATGAGCTGTCGTATCGCTTTATCAGGCGTACGACATACTCATCTCGCCATTCATTGCGATAAAAACTAACATGATTGGTCAGTTTCATCCGGGGTAGTACCACTGTCTTATAGGAGATCGACGTGAAGCTTTCCTGTCGCGTTTCGTTCGGTGAGTGAAATTGCCGGATGCCCAGTACCCCTTCCCTCTCGATTTAGTGGGCTGGCAACACATCCATGTTCCAAGTGTTTTGGGTGTTCATGGGCGGCAATAATTACTTACCATCAGGTGACCTGACTACTCGTTTGCCGGACTTATGCAATAAAAAAAAGCCTTAGAACAATTTAAAGATATACTCGTAATACGAAGGCTTCAAATATGCCACAAAAAAATTACATTTCATTTAATAAATAAGCCTTATATTACGACTTTTTGTAGACTGTCCCGCCCTCACTCCCACTTCTGTAACTCCTGTAAGCCAGGATCAACAGTGGCACGCAATGTAATGACACCGAACATTGAAGCTCGGCGAGTCTCCGGGAATGTCTAACTTGTCTTTAACCCGCAACGAAATTAATCAGAAAGTTAAATTAATAGGAGGAGTTGGAAATACATGTTACGACTACCAAAAAATACAAGAGATTTTTGCAGAACTACAAGTTACAACAATGAAACTAACAACAAATGCCGGTGAACTAATTAAAAAAAACCTTGGTCTGGGCATCGAACCTGCAAGCTTTCATTCCAGGACCACCTTTATAAATAACTGTGCCACTATAGCTGGTAAAGACTGAGGAAAGCGATGAGTCTGTTGCCGAAAACCAATTACCAGTTTTTCCTTCCTATTCAATAATAAATAGAAATAGCACCAACCCTCAAGACAGGCATCCCTTTAAAGCACTAAGAAATCTAACTATAAAAGAACATAAAGCTCACTATCTTAATTTACGAGCAAAAACTACTACACATGGAAAAACCTAGCAAGTCTAAAAAAACGAGCAAGTTACTCAATAAGCAATAAATAACCGTCCATTCTAATATTCACCGCCTCACTGTACCGCCGCTAGATGGCGCTTTTATAAATTCACACAACACTACCCTCGTCAAGCAGCGCTTTTGTATCGAAGGAATTATGCACGGCCGATCTGAAAACAAGGTTTATACGGTGTATTCATTAAATTTTCAACGACGCCGCGGCACGCCACTAACTTTGTCAATTAAACCAAGTTAGAACAAAGAAATCGGTGGGGGGAAAAAAGAAAATAATTGCTTTCTTTAATGACCGCTACGCTCAAAGCTGCCCACGCACTGTGATAATAAGATACAGTATGGCGTGTTGAAAAAGGTCTACTATAAGGGCAGCAAATCAAAATGAATTTGGCACCAATAAAAACAATCCCCGTAGATATCGCTGTGGCTAAGAATGATAATGCATGTGATAGTCGAGACTAAATCTGTTGATGTTATATTAAAATAGTTCTAGCTTAGCTGCTACAAAAAAATAGCTCCTCGTTGTTTAAAACTATGATTTATAAACGTAATTTAACCATGTTACTACAGGCTACCAGCCTGTAATTACCCCAATATTTTATAACCATGCTTAACCAAGCATGTTAAAGTAAAAAAATAAATTATGAACGCAGATTTCTTTGCGACGTTTTCCTTCACTATTCAATAATATTGGATGATGACGCTGGATGCAGGCCGCTTCCAACAGGTCATTGTAGAGATCCTTGGGGGAGGCCTATGTTCAGCAGTGGACTTCCTGTGGCTAATATGATGATGATGATGATGATGATATGACAATAATATTATCGATACTTTTTTATCTCAATTCCATTGCAAACGCGCACCTTGCCATACTGTCCCTCCCTATACTCAACAGACAGACGAAGCAACTTGGTAATGTACAAAGTAAAAGTTGTACAAAAGCGGTTGGACTACAGAAGCAAGTGGAGAAGTGGAACATTGAAATACATACTCGTAGTCTCGTATCGTCTAACTTTACACATTCGCTCGTCATACTGTTTACACTTTACATGTACTGTATTGTAAAGGTACGTCTCTTCTAGTGCTATTCATTTTGCAGTGTTTAATTTATAAAGAATTCAAGCTACTTTAACTAAGTAGAGGATTGTAATATTTAATACAAGCTTTTGTATTGATTATTGCTGAGGCCTGAGTATAAGGTAACTCTACTATACAATGAAACAGGATTAAGTCTGGGACGTTAACAATCCTACGATTTACTTGCCGAAATTTCTCAGATAAAAAAAACCTCGAAAGATTCGTGGCTATGTTTTTCGACCGATAGAAAGGGTGATCATAAAAAAAAACAATGTTTTAAAAATTAAACAACTTAATAGTCTTGTGACTGATGAGAACAACTTGAAACAATTTCAAATCTAGTATCTAATTGTTAAAGTCTACCTAGATTTAAAATTTTCAATCCATTCATTGCACTTTATGAAATGTTTATTTATTGATTCTATCATAAACAACCCGGAACTACTCATATACGTTGAAACTAATAACTACTTCTATCAACGGTATTCTTTAACGGTGAAGGAAAACATTGTGAGTTAACCTGCACACCATAGCGAATTTACGAGTCTAAGAATTTCTAGCGTGATGCACTACATGGCCTAACCACTCTCAATCGTACTTCGGATTGTAGGGAACGTCCGTGCCCTACAATAGGACGTATATGGACTAATACAATACACTACAGTAATCAATACTTCAATCACAAAACATGAATCCTGAACAACAACATTCACCAAATCACAACAACATGTGAAACTCTGCAACATTCAAAAGAATTAGTTAGTAAGAGTCACGTACAAGGGCGCTGTATGTTATCTAGTGCGGTACGGGTGTTTTGTGGTGTCAATAATGGCGGATATCTCGAGCAGCGGGGCGGTTGTCGCTAAGCTTATAAGTACTCGCGGTAAGGGCGGGGTGCGAGTTACAGCGGGGTATAGGAAATATTTTTACGGATTTTTGAATCTTGATTAACAATATAAGTAGTTAATGTGATGGTAAAGGAGCATAGATTATGAATGGCATAGGTAGTATGTCACATAATCATAGATGATTTATTCATAGAAAGTAGCGTCTTTGGTCTTTCAACAGGTTTATGTGGCGATGCACGGAGGACACCTATATTTTTTTTTTATTGCTATGAATGGCGAGACGAGCATGTCGTTCGCCTGATGGTAAGCGATACGACCGCTCATGAACAGTAGCAAAAACAAACAACACCTTGAATTACAAAGCAATGCTTGGCATTCCATTGCGCTCGCCATCCTGAGACATAAGATGTTAAGTCTCAATATGTCCAGTAGTTACTCTGGCTGCAATGCCCTTCAGCCCGAAACACAACAGTGCGTTTACACTGCTGTTTGACGGGAGAAATAGACACTGCGGTGGTACCCACCCAGATGGCCTCTCATATATGAGAGACCTACCACCAGTAACACACTATATTCAGTAATGGACTTCCTTTAGGTGAAGAGAGAGAGTATTTATGTGTGTGTGTCTTTGAATAGAATATAATAGGAATAGATATTGCATTGTATGAATACAAACTGATTAACTGGACAAGTATTAGCTGAAATACCAACCTCGTTAGCCAGTGATTGAAATATTCATAGTGGTTGAAAATATGTTGCATTGTTTTAGCTTGAATGCGTTCATTTGTTTTGAGTTGGTTATGCGAAATATCTAAACGTAGTCAAACACATATTTTCATGAATACAAGTTTGTGTAATTTGGTTCTATAATTAATTTCTATTGAACTAAATTCGCAACCAATTTACACTGTACAAAGGTACTATTATGACTAACATTGTAATAACTAACAATTTGCAATCTCTCTTTCCCTAATATATAAATATGACCAACAATATATATATTAATATATTTTATTTTTCTCTTATGTATTTATTTACAATAAAAGATGTTGTATTGTTGTTTAATAAATACAGTCAAATACATAGGCCCGACACAGTATAGTAAGACAGATTCGTTTGTCATGGATATCAGAAACCACGAGAGACTTTATTGTCTCACAAACACCCAGACCCGAAACAAATACCAGTGGACCACACAAATATTTATCTCGGTATGGTGATCGAACCCGCGACCTTACGATTCACTGCCACCGTCTACCTAACTACACCACGAAGACTATCATATCTTAAAAAGGCTACTAAATAATACAAATCCTAGCTTATAAATCAATATTATTTTAAAATCGCTTCGCTCATCCGTCCGCTGTGATACTAACCCGTTCTCGTCCCCCAAGGCGGGTTGATTATGTTCCCCCAAAGAGACATCGGCGACGCAGACACCTCCAGTGTTCAGTTTTCTTTGAAAATTCCCTCATTTAGACAGCTCGTTATCTCACTGCTGGTATTTTTAGTGAACTACATAATGCCAGCGCAGAAATTCACCTGGCTTTATTCATAAAATTTTGTTTGCTATTAAATTTAATGCTTCACTCAAAAATTCACAACGAAATTTGATACAATTTTCAAGGTTTTTGTACGTTTTTGTTGGTTACAGTTAATTTTGTTGAATTTTAAAAACCCACTCCGGTGTTATTAGCATATTCTAGTGGTTCAAGTGTTTTTGCAGGTACAGATTCCAAATCTTTTCGTATATTTCGGTCAGTTACCTCGGAGTATTTTTTCTTGTTTTTTATCCTGGTTAGGTTTAGATACTTAGACATTAGGATAGCCACGGAACTAAATGTCAGTGGTATAGTTCAACACAAAATGCCTCGGTGGCGCAGTTGATCTACAGTAGGATTACAAAGCTGAGGTCACAGACTCGAATCCCGGTTCGGGCAAAGTAATATTGGATTTTCCTGTTCTTTATCAGCCCGGAGTCAATAATTTGTGCCCATTTGTTGTTTATGTGATATGGCGATAGGCTAGCTCCCTATCACATTGTGGGACGGAAAATTCAAGGCGAAACGTGGATGTCCTGGAAGCACCTCTGCCTACCCCTTCTGGGAAAAAGGCGTGAGTTTATGTATGTATGTAGTTCCACAAAATCTTTAATTAGCTTCGTAAAATTCGCACAATTACGATAATGCCCGTTTCGACTTTCGATACCCATCATATGAATTGTGTTTCCCGTGCATTTTCCCTAAACTTATTATCTTAACACAGCTAAGTACGTAAGTTTTCGTAGCGTACAGTATGTAGATCTCACAAAAATAAGCTAACTCGATTTTTCCGATACATTTGACCATAAAATAAACATCGTGAATTGACAGCATTTGTACCACATTTCATTAGATGAATGAAATTGGTGGGGAATTCATTAAATCATTACCATCCCTTTTTATCGCACTGAATGGTGAGATGAGGATCCCGTTCGCCTGATGATAAGCGATAAGACCGCTCATGAACAGTAGCAAAAATCTGTAATAAATCTGTTTTCTTCTTCTTCTTTCTTCTTTTTCTTCAAAACCAAACAAACCCTTGAATTACAAAACAATGCTTGGCATTCCACTGCGCTTGCCATGGTCAGACATAAGGTGTTAAGTCTTCATATGTCCAGTACTCGGTAGTTACTCTGGCTACAATATCCTTGAAACTGAAACACATCAGTGCATTTATACGGCTTTTTGGCATGAGAAACAGACGTTGCGGTAGTACCTAAAGTAAGTGATAGATCGGTATAAGCCTCGGTAACCATTTCATTTTAGATAATCCTTTTAGGCCTCTGGCTTGTTAATTGAACATATTATGCTTGAAGTTGCAAACACTAATCCATTCTTAACAAAAAGAATTGAAGGCACCATTATGAGTTAAAATTCAGCATTCCTGACATTTCGGAGACTGTCCCACCCTCACAACCACTACTGCAACTGCTGTAAGCCAGGATCAACATACTATCTTCCATGGTTTTACGCTCATTCTGTCAAAGACTACACTTCTAAGACCGAAGTATAGTACACAACCTTGACACGACCCAACAACAAAAATAAGCAGTAAAATTCTCTAAGTACAGTTTATTCTTACCTAAAGACTATTTATTGATCCTTGGTATTCCCCGCTCCCCTATTGTCAAATAAATATTATAAAACTCATAAGCAAAAGTGCGATATGCCGTGTCGTGCGCCCATAACACCGCAGCGTATAGCTAAGTTTGCAAACGAGTTATGGTCCAATTATCTAACTCTCTGGGGAGAATAGCACTTACATTACATTATGTATACATTCATATACTTGGACAGTTCGGGGTTAGAGTTTAAGAGAAGGTCGTTTTACTGACGAAAGACTGATTAATGTAACTGGTGGTGTAAGGATCCATGGGTTAATATAAACGAACAAGCAATACATAAGGTATATAATCACACTTGTGCTTCTGAGGAGGAGAATAAAGATTGTGAAACGTGAGGCCGCGGGTTCTATCCCCACGACACATATTTGTGAGCTCCATAAAAAATTGTTTAAGGCGCGGTGTTGTAAGACTAAAAAATGTTTTTACTACTCACAAGTCACAAGTTAAACACAAGAGTCGTATTGTACGACCAGGGCAATGTACATATGTGCCTGGTGGACTTATTTATTATTTCATAAATTTTGTCAATTCCTAATTTGTGACTGTTTCCCTGTATGTTACTTCTTCACAGCCTAGTGAATAAGATGGTAGAGAAAAAACAATGGACTGAATCTAAATATTGTGTTAAAAACATTTTAAAGAATCAATCAAGTATTTTCATTTCATTTCACATTGCAATGATTCAACGAAATTGAGTGCAATTCTGATTGCAATAAAGTTATATTCTGCGTTACATTTAATCCCAAATTGTTGATTCCGATATTTCTGTTAAACCTAGATTAAGCTTCTACCTAGATATATCTATATTTTTATTCTACAACGTTCGCGAATTTCGATAAATCAAAGAATAAAAACAAAAACCAGTCGAAATACGCCGAAACGCGTTCCCGTTTCATTAGAAGGAGCACATGTGCGGTGTTATTAATAATTAAACGGTTAGATTTACCGCGCGGTGACACGCCGCCTCGCCCCGCCCGCCCCCGCCCCCGACCGCGTCGTAAACTCAAGCGGATACGTCGTGACGGAAAAATACAGTGGAGTGGGGTATAGTTACAGGATTTTATGGGAACTGTTTGATTTCGATAAATTGTTAACTAAATGTTAGAGATCATTGGACTTTTTTGAAGATCTTTCAAGTCGGGAATTAGGACCACCAGGCCGATGAAAAAGAATGTAAAGGATTAGTATATTAAATTAAAAAACCTTTAATCATATAAAAAAGTATCGCATTTGAATGTTTTATGTAGCTCCTGTGACGTTTTTAACATAAATATCCGTAAATTATTCTAATATTATCTGTTTCAGTTTTTCTGTTGCGTCTCGGTCTAGTTATAGCAATAATCCACACGATAGTGAAGAAGCTCTCATAACGACCTACAGAATTATCATAATTCGGGTCCAACCTGGTTATAACTAGTTTTGCCCTAGCCGAAATCATTATGTAGTTAATTTGGATTATGATCTTAATTACTATTATCAAATGCATTAGCACTTAACTCTCTCAGTAGAAAAAGAACCTATGAAAGATTAAACACTCTTAAATATAATAAATGAAAATGAAGAAATATACAGAATTATGTGAAAGACCGCCTGGGTAGGTATGACCGTAATGTCTATTTCTCCCTATAAGCAGCACTGTAAATGCACTGTTGTGTTTCAGATTGAAAGACATTCTAGCCAGAGTAACTACTGGACATATTGAGACTTAACATCTTATATCTCAGGATGACGAGCGCAGTGGAATACCAAGCATTGCTTTGTAATTCGTGGCGTTGTTTGGTTTTACAATACATTGACATAAAAGTGTTATTTACGGATTTTATCGCAGATTTGGTTTAATATTTAAATTTTAAAGTTTACAATACAGATATACAAAATTCACAGCTTAGTTTAATTCAGAGCAGTTCATAAATGAATTAACACAAGTATTTCCAGAAGTATTCAAACACACAGTTAAATCCCGACAATAGCATTTCCAAGTTGTACAATACGAGTATAAGGCAAGGTGTGATACGTCGGCATCCGTCATCAAGCAGCCGCGGCACAATTAGTCGCTATTATTAGTTGTTTGTCGTGTCTCCCCAAATTACGTGCCATGTGACATGACTCCATGAGCTTAAAGATTGTTGTACAGTGAGATTGTATTTTTTTATCCTGCTGGAGAATGGTTAGAATTTGGGTATATTACATACAGTTTTCTTTCTTTAATTTATATTGTCCAAAGGTGTCCATAGAATTATTTATCACATTGTCCAGATATCTAATTTTAGAGCTGTATTACATAGCTCTTTGATATACTTTGATCCTGGATCTCTGAAGCACCAATTGACAGCCTCCGTGGCGCAGTTGGTTAGACGTCGCCTGTGAAACGAGAGGCCGCGGGTTCGATCCCCGCACCGAGAGAAATGTTTGTGTGGCCCACAAATATTTCTTCCGGGTCTGGGTGTTTGTGAGACCGAAAAGTCTCTCGTAGTTCCTGGTACCCACGACACAAGACTTGATCTTAGTGTGGGGTCAGGACTATGTATGTGACTGTTGGGTGTTATTTATTTATTTATTTATTTAATTAGGAATGATGGCCTCCGTCGCGCAGATGGTTAAACGAGCTTGCCGTTCGCCTGATGCCTCATGAACAGTATAAAAACCAAACAACACCTTGAATGATAAAGCAATAACTTGGCAGTTAATCTGGCTACAATGTCCGAAACACAACAGTGCATTTACACTGCTGTTTGGCGGGACAAATAAACATAGAGTATTTATTATAGGAGTTAACCGCGCAACACTAATAATTAAGCATGTCTTAAAAATAATACATTAGTTCATAGCTATAAATCCTCGTTGTATCCTCAAGCTAAGCGCCATATGTGCCGTCTCAGAAATCAGTAGACGCAATGAGTTACAGTCGCGATCACCGCCAGTCTACACTCTACATCGACACGCCATCGACGACAGTTAACTACCACCCTCCCTACCATCGCAACACTCGATGTTTTATTAACATTTAAATATTGATTTACAACGCCATAAAGTTTATGTGGTGTAATTATCGTGCTTTATGAGGTGTTATTTTTAGATTGGTTTTGATGTCCCGTGGGAACAAAGATGGTAGAACAAAGAAAAATTATTGGTTATTTTTATATATCTCCAATATTTCATTTGGCAAACTCTTCTCACATATTAACGGGGGGCATAGGTTTTTGAAGCGAAATATGAAAATATAAAAATACTAACTTATCGAATACGTAGCTGCAAAAACTGCAATCAATGTGAATTCAAAGAAAATACAAGAAAAATTCTCATCTACTCTTCGAGATATACAAGAATGTTACCGACTTTAAACTATTCCAGTGAAAAAGAAAAACAAGTTTCAAAGCAGACTACACGACAGCACCTTTTTCCCCAAAACCTAATCTTTACACGGGTTCCATTGAAGCCAGCGTCCAAGCCCTACAAAAAGCTGAACCGTCTAGCTGACCTGTCAATAAATTAGCATGCATAATGTATGCGCAGACGACGCCCAACCCTCTGCCTTCTTCAGCGAGGCGAGAGGTGGGATGCGAAGGATACGGTAATTTTGTTGTGCCTTAAATTTAGCAGTGTGATTGCTGAGTTTGGTTTGTTTAATTTCCTTGTTAACATAATAGGTAAAAGTTGCCAGTGAGTCGCTAAGTTTCAGCGGTTGCTATAATTTGTTTCGGTGTTGTTCCAGCTCAGTGGACTATATGGCCTAACCCTAATCAATCTCTCAATTCTAGAGAAGATCCTTGAACTGCAGTACATACATAAACTCATACCTTTTTCCCAGTAGAGATAGACAGAGATGCCACCAGGACACCCATAAAAATACTAAACTGTAGTGGAACGTATATAATACGTATATGGTCTTACAAAGTTGTGAGCCCAAAAAGTGTACCATAGTTACTAATGCTTGACAACAATAATACTGTGTTACCGTAGCGTCCGAGCCTTCGATCAATTATATATACTAGATACAGGGTCCGGAACAAAACCACACGCCGAAAGTGGCCGAGGTTGCTTATACATTTGAATTTCGAACTACAAGATCAACCAACAGTCTGAAATTATAATCAACGTTAAGTAACAATAAACCGTATTCCATTAAATTGAGATTTATTATGTATTTGGACCATACTAAAATCAAATAAGACCACACGCTTATTTGTGCTCTTATTTCTCTTGCCGTTTTTAGACCGTTACTTATAATCTAGTGTATATTTGATCGAAGATCAGAGCACAATACGGATGCAACTATTTATCCAATATATTTCTAAACAAATTTAAATTTAAATGAAATTGAATACCACATCCTTTCTTTCCCACCCTACACCCCACCAGTGTTTGCAATAGCGGTGTATCGCGGACGGCGCGACACTCAGCGCGTCAGTCTCCAGTCGCAATTAATTCGCCGGCAAACTTCGCCCAATGAATTCATTACCGCGGCACTCGATGGCCACGCGCCACCGGTGTCGACGCTCTTTCATCGCCTTACAAATTCAAATGTTTTGTCAAGTTTTACAGATTGTTTTGCCTTTTGCTTGTTAAAACTTTGATGACTGATGAGTGTTATGTATTTGTAATTTTCGTGGCTAAGAAAAGTGTAAATTCAACGATGTATATATTTAATATGCGTACTGCTTAGTTAGATCACACAGGTTCGCTGGAAAATATTATTTTAAATAAGTTGCCAAAATAATTACGAAGAAAGTTCACAACTTAATTCTTAGCTGTTCTTAGGCCTTAAATTATATTTACAACCGCTGAAAATCACCACTTTCAACCTCAAATTTCCCACAGCTTCAACAGTTTATTACCGGCTGTGAAACACGATACTCAGTTTCATTCTCGCATTGGAACAAATATTACAATATTATATCACCATTGTAGAGACAATACAAAACAACAAAGTACAAATGGTGGTCTTATCGCTATAAGGCAATTTCTGCCAGAGACCCATAGGATGGATATATAAATATTTTAATACTATGAATGGCGAGACGAGCTAACCATTCGACTGATGGTACGCCATACGACCCCTCCTGGACAGTAGTAATACTTGGCATTCCACTGCTATCCTGAGACATAAGATGTTAAGTCTCAATATCGCACCCTTAGTATTAAAGAGACCTAACTAAAAAAAAACATTTTTTGGGAAACGTTCTTTAAAGATTTGTTACATAAGATCTATTCTACCTTGTCTATTTTTTTTGGATTCGGTCAGTTTAATATTAAGCGTGCGATATGTCCAGTTACTCTGGCTACAATGTTCTTCAAACACAACAGTGCCTTTACACTGTCTAGTAGCGGAAAAAAATTACATTGCGGTGGTACCCAGACGGCATCTTACATATAAAAGACCTACCACCAGTAACCAAAATAATAATACATATAATATAATGTTTGGAACCCAAATGTAATCTGTCTCAGAAACCAAAGCTCTTATTGCCTCTACCTACTCCCTGACTTCCATCCTAACCATTCAACATTTAATCTGATAATGACTCGACGATGTATTACCATCAGTACTACAAGTAAATAGTTACTAATACAGTTAGAGCAAGGCATCAATTTCCCAGAGCGTCAACGTCACTCGGTTATGGATCGATTGCCGCGCACGTGGGAAACGGCACGAATCATTACAAACCCAATGCCTTTTAACGTTTCGAGGGTTATGGGTATTTATTTGTATGTACAGGGTTGAAGTAACATAGGGGCATTCAATAGGTGATTTATAGGTATGCTCTAAGTAAATTAATAACATTAAAAAAACATATATATGCAATAATTAACTCCTTGAAGCAGTAATTATTTATTTATTTTTACACTTTGTACAATTGAAATAGTTCAGGTGGACTTAATGCCTAATTTTCTACCAATCAACTTTAAGGTAGTGCAGAGAGACGGATGCAGGAGTATAATAATTAAAAAAAAAAAGAAATCAAAAAGTTATTACTAGTAGTTGATTTAAAATAATATAATATGTCCCTAACATAACAATCCAACGAGTTTTGTGACAAAATTCAATAAAATTCTTCCAATTATCTCTCCCACAATATCTAGAAGTAATATCGTTTGGAAGAAATATGAAAACGTTTTCCATTCCTTTAATAGTGATCGTTTCATTTTACGCAGCCGGCAAACATTTAAAATGCTTGGAAAAAAGTTCAATAATGGAGTTTTATAATACAAAACGATAATATATTTAGAATTAAGCCCTACCATAATAATAGTCTCAATAAAAATCATTTAAAGGCATTTATAGATAGTTGAATGTCGGACCGATGCATTTTGTATTCCCATTATTACAATATGTGCGTTTTCATTCACTCACGAGAAAATGTCGCGAATAATTTTGTACAAGCACTTCAAATATTTTTCAGGATACATAAATGTGACATGGAAATACATATTGAAGAATAAATCAATAATAACTTAAATCTTATTGTTAGTTGAAACTGAATATCCTCCAGCTTTGCAGCAAACAATACTGCAACTATTAAAAAAACATAAATTAAATTCGTAAACTATATGAAAATGTCCTATGATTTGTGAAATATGGATTTCCGTCCAACACCATTGCTCTGAACAATGTGCCTCAAGATCATCTTTTGTAGCAAAACCAAACAACAACTTGAATTACGAAGCAATGATTGGCATTACCCTGCGCTCGCCTTCCTGAGACATAAGATATTAAATCTGAATATGTCCAGTAGTTACTCTGGCTACAATGCCCTTCAATCCGAAACACAACAGTGCATTTACACTGCTGTTTGACGGGAGAAATAGACACTGCGGTGGTACCCACCCAGATGGCCTCTCACATATGAGAGACCTACCACCAGTAAAAATCATTCTCTGGTAAGGATTTAAATACACGTCGCGTCGCTCCAATCTCATATAACAAGTGCAAGGCAAGTAAGTGCCCCTGGAAATTTATACGCAAATTATAATTATATAATAATAATAATAACATTCTCATTCATTCCGCTTATGCGTTATCCCAGCCGGTGCCACGATCCTCCTTCGGGCTCAGTCTTCTCCATTTCGCCCGGTCTTTTGTATTTTCAATAGTAAGGTCATTAGAACTAATTAAAATTAATGCCATTAAATACTATAAAAATCCCCTAAAAACCGCATAACCATGGAACCGCGCACGTCCACAAACCAGCTCGGCTCTCACGGCGCTGTATAATTTTATTCGTGGAGCTCGCCAATTCGGATCGCGGGCTATAATGGCCAATTGCGTCCTCTTTCCAACCGTTCGCCTTTAACGTAAACACCGGCCGATGATCGATACCTTCGCAGCTCCCACTGGACTCGCTTTGACCGCAAATGAGGGAAATGTTCACATCATTTACACACAAACATTGCTACGCAAGTACTGAATCAGAGCTTTGGCTTGCTGTTTCAGTGTTTATAATTGCGGCGCTGTGTTTGTAATTGTTTGGTTTGTTTCGGTTTTGTTGATTTATTTATTGTGAAGGATTTTTTTTCTTCATTTTAGGTGTAGGAATATATGGAAAATCACAACCCCACAGACTTCGTAGACGTCTTGGTCACAGTCTAAAGTATATTTCTATCAAAAATCAAAACTAATCCCGGATTGCTGGCTCAATAACTCAACTAAGTAACTATACAAAACTAACAAACTGATGAAATTGATAGCTATCAAACTATCCTTGCTCGTTTTCAACAAAGGCTAGTGACTCTACATCCTTTGTCAGGGAATAAATTGATCCATTTAATTCAAAATATTGAAATCATTGATAATCTTGAATTATTTCAACTTCATTCTCGCATGAAATAAAACAATAATTACAAACAAAAAATATAAACGAAATCCATTCAGTGAATGGAACGGACAAAAAGCGATATTTCATAACTATGCAATAAAAATACCATCAAACCATCATGGTATCATCAGGGATATTAAATTCATCATTTAATTGTGCCAAATGATGTTATCAAAGCGAGCGGGGCGGTGGTAAATGACCAA
The DNA here is from genome assembly GCA_030180105.1 of Hyles lineata. Classification (NCBI taxonomy): domain Eukaryota; kingdom Metazoa; phylum Arthropoda; class Insecta; order Lepidoptera; family Sphingidae; genus Hyles; species Hyles lineata. The sequence goes on from JARJEE010000040.1 coordinate 2,210,275, forward strand.
AGTCCGACACCTGACTGCATTAAGGCCATAATGGGCCCAATTATGACCCTAATTGCGCCCATAATTATATCTTGAAATACCACACTGAATATTTTAGCCGAATGTGCCTTGAGAATTTAAGTTTTTGCCTTTTGATATTTTTAACGCGAGACGAAATTGTTTATGAGTATTCACAGCACTTTATTATATTTTCGTCTCATAGGAATTTGGTAATTAAATTGAAAGGTGCGAAGGCCAAGGTTCTACTCACGGTCGGGAATTTTTATTGGAATTCAGTAACGTTATTATAATACAATTTATGTGGATTTTAAGTTATACCTCACAACTATCGATAGTTTTAATCGATCAGTAAACTTTCGGAAGACTTATAATCCCCGACCTTTTCTCTTCACTCTTTCAATCGTACACGCATAAGAATACCAAATAAATAACTAAATACACCAAATACATCCAAATATATTCAAATAAACCTGAGCTACCCAAGGCTTCACACATAACGCCCATACATCACTGAAATCTCAATCACACCGAAGATTCATAGCGGCAGATAAATAAACATTAATAATTCGGAACGATCCATTTGAAGAAGGCAAGTCTGTCAGCCGAGCAACACGCTTATTAAAAACATCTCAATGATGTATTGCGAGTAATTTCAGCGAAATACCCGTTCTGAACGTTTAATAGGAGTTACAGGGGTGGCGCGTTCGGGAAATCCGTGTTTTCACTTTTTTTTTAAATGCATACTCTTTAGCTGGTTTGTAGCATACGCGATTTAGTATGCTACGTTAAGCTATCTCTTTCTTCAAATCTGTTTTCGCAATTTTAGTTTATAGAATAGCGTTTAGGAATCCTGGCAACTGTTTGCCATACAACTAAGATTTTGGTAGTAATTTGTCACCTTAAAATAACCACATGAACGTCCACCCACGTCAAAAAAATGGGAATGCCCATTGAAAATAGACACGTTCATGAAATATGATAAAATATATGTTTTATATATTAAAATATATGTCAGACAATGCGTTAAATAGATATTTTTAAAATTGAATTAATGTTTTAAATCTTGCCCCACACCTATAGAATTTAGATGAATTATACAATATTAGATTTGAATTTGATCATACACCCCTATAATCAAATCTAACGTCCGTAATAGAAAAGCATTTTTTTTTTCACCGGAAAATGCATTGAAATGACACTAGCAACCCTACGTAGGAGGCAGGGGCGCTATTGTTGTTTATGATTTATGGTTTTCTTAATAAATAGCTATGCGCGCGGTGGCTGAGATTTTATTGATTGTTCGCCATTATTAATTAATGCACTAATTGAAGTGAAATTATTTATAGTTGAGTTTTTCAATTGTAAGGCAAATTGCGGCTTGTTCGCGTCGGGAGGGATCATTAAAAAGGGTTGCTGTTGATTATTGGTTATAGATTTCATAGAGTTTAGTTTTTCGCGCTTGTTTGTATTTTAGATTGCGGTGATATTTTTAGCGACTACTTGTCTGTTAAGTGTACGGAAAATAATTAAAATTATGGTATATTAAATGCACTGTTAATGCACTGCAGTGTAAATGTAGTATTGTCTTTCGGATTGAAGGACACTGTAACCAGAGTAACTACTGGACATATAGAGTTGACATCTTATGTCTCAGGATGTCGAGCGCAGTAGAATGCCAAGAGTTGCTTTGTAATTCATGGTGTTATTTGGGTTTGTTATTGTTCATATTTTCGTATCGCTTACCATGCCATGGCATCATAGTCTCGCCATTAGATGGAAAAAATTGTATACGACAAATTTTAAAAACAAACATTACAGTTATATTCATATCCCTTACTACAGCATTGTCCGTAACTGTTATTCCTTTTCACTGTGTACAATAAAGAATTAAATAAATAAATAAAATAAATACAGCATGGCATTCTACACTCGCCATTCAATGCAAAAAAGTTTAAAAACAAACCTTAAAGTTCAAGTATCACTTCCTTATCGCCTTCGGGTGGGGAATGAAAATGGCGTGTGTCGGAGCCAGCGACGCGGTCACTCGGACCAGTCCACTTACTGCACGTGTCGAGCCTCCGACATAGACTAGAACATACACGCAGACCCGACACTACATACTATGTAATGTAGGACCATGTTATACAGAGTACTCTTAAAACTCTGATTGGCACTTCTTTACAACATCTTCATTCGTAGTTTAATTAAGCCCTAAGTCGTAAGAAGTCCAATAATCAGTATACGGGCAAGCGGTCACCGGGCAAGTGAACACCGCCACTTATAAACATCCAGAACACAAAGAAAATTATGGATGCGTTTCTGACTTTACAGGTCGGATTAAGATTTTCTGCACCATGCAAATACTTCAACTATCTTTACTAATATTATGTACTAGCGGTCGGGCTCGGCTCCGCCCGGGTGCATACACTTTTTAAAATGGCGGTCAAAATGTTTAATTCTGACTATCAGTTTAGAATATCGACCAATCGGACCACGAAAAACGAACAAAATTTCCTCGTATTTGATAGAAATATCACTACTGATTTCCTCCTATAGGTCATAGCGTGATGATATATAGCCTATAGCCTTTTCCTCGATAAATGGACTACCCAACACTGAAAGAATCAATCAAATCGGACCAGTAGTTCCAGAGATTAGCGCGTTCAAACAAACAAACAAACAAATAAACAAACTCTGCAGCTTTATAATATTATTAGTATAGATTACATAGTCAAAATGGGTAAAATAAATTTAAAATACATTATGAAAACCCATAACAAGTATCAGCAGAACTTCGCCTCTGTTCTTGTAGTGTTTGCGCGCATCAGAAACAAGCCGGCATCAAATGAGCCGTGGTCCATTCGCTGCAAATCGAGCGTGGGGGAGGATGCTCCACGAGGCTCGCACCAGAACGCTCACGTGACCCACTTACATACGTGTTTTGGAAATTCAGTTTACGTGCTGAGAATATGTCAAAATATTTCCTTAGAGACCTTTTTCGGTAATATACAACACATAAAAATCAAAACTACACAGGCTCTAAGAAAAGCTACCAAGTTTTATTTGAGACGTATCAAAAACTACGGGAAAATTTTAGCATCTAAATACTTACTATAAAAAAAACTGGATTACACAAAAAATTGACTAAGATCTGGAATGGAGAGTACAACCTTCCGTTTCACTATGGGCTTCTTAATCAACTGCATTATGGAGGCTGTGTGATCAAGTGACATCTTTTAGGAGGCCTATGATCAATAGTGGATTTCCGATCGATGGCGATAATGCTATATGACAGCATACAACTGCATCAGCCCATGTACGTCCCACTGCAGGGCACGGGCCTCCTCTACAATCGAGAGTTCGAATAAGAATGATTAGGCCATATAGTCCACCACGCTGGCCTAGCGCGGATAAGCGAATTTTATGACAGCAAAAAAAAATCCCCCAAATATACATACAAATTAAAAAAATATATATTTAGGACATAATATCTACGATTAGCATTTAAATATGTCCTGATAATCTACTAAAATATGACAAAATACAAAAGTGTACGGTCATTTGACGCCCTATAATCTCTACTTCCATTTCACAGAAAAATCTCGTAATAATTTCACAAACCAATTGCAAAGCATGATATCACGTTCCGATGTTTATGTGGCGTGCTCCGTATAAATAATGGTAATATGATTATTTTTCAGGAATAAACAATTGTTATGTTATGCGGAACTCGATAGAAGATCTGCAACCACAGCGCAAGGATGCTCAGAAGCCTTACTTTGCAGGAATAAGTTATTATTAAGTAAAACCCAAAATATTCTTTAAGAAACTTTACGTCCTAGTTTTTATTCAAGTAAAACTTTGCAAAAGCCACGTTTTAAAGTTCTATAAGTGTTACAAACATATTTTTGTATATTTATTAGCGCAACTTACAGCTATAGACCCTAGTCTACTTCCCAAGTCGAATCAGCTTGAACATTTTATGACAAAAAAGATATTAGCTTGTAATTTATTTACTTAATTTGTTTTGTATCATAATAAACATGACCTTACCACTCACATATATACATAATTGTCACGCCTGTATTCCATAGAGGTAGGCAGAGACCGTCACTTTGCCCGATTCTGACATATTATTTTCGTTTCATCCACTTTCACATCTTCATACATTCTCGTCGGTTCAGGGTACTTTTGACCTGACCCATGTTGAGGTTATCACCGATTTGGATGGTGTAGGTTCGATAAGGTCAACCCCAATCGACTCTTTCACTAACTCACGTGTGGGATAAAAGCTAAACTATATTTAACGATACAATTACTAAGTAAGCATTCTGTAATTCCATATATTATGTATCAAATAGTAAATCTCAGACTCCCGACCGGGTTATGTATGGGGTCGCGGTGACATAAAATTAGCTCACATAACTATTGTAATGTGGCCCTACTTCTATACCATTGAGACGTAGGACAGAGATGAACGTATTCCAATACATTAGAGAGAAAAGGACGGAAAATACAGTGAATATGTGATTTAATTCTTAGATATTTTGGGACAAATAATTTTAGTTATGTTTCCAAAGATAAAATGATACGAAAACGATTTTACAACCATTCTAAAATATAAAGTGCCCATTTTGAACTCAAATCTAAAAAAAATGTCTCACTAACATGAAACTCCGTCACTATTAAGCTAGTGTCCACCTAACAACTTTATAATTCATTTAATTCATAATTCTTCTACATCTTTTCATTATGTTAAAAATTTAATTAACAATTCCTTCCCGTTTTTTTAACATTATTTAGAAAACAATAAGTTTAGGAGTGTACAAGGCGACTTTTACGTCTCAACAAAAACAGTACCTTGTACTTAATTGTTAAAAAACTTTCCTCCATTTTACGATGCCAAAATATTTAACCTTATAAGCCCAAAACCCCGCCAATTAAAACATCAAAACATTTCCTACAAGGGGTAGCGCATAAAAAACATTAAAATATAATTCCAGACGCAAAACCTAAAATGAATAAGTCCATTTGAAAAGAGCTAGAACCTAAGACGCACTAATTAGCGCTAACGAGTGAAATTAGGGCTTAATGCTAACGCCTAGGGCACTTGATGTCGATGTACAGAGAGAGCGAGTGTCTGTACGTTTAAAAACTACAAAATTGTGTATTACTATATCAGTGGTAAAATTGTATGTAAATTTTAATTTTAGTCAATATGCTGGAAGACCAGTCTATTCCTAGAAAGGGGAATTTGATGATACTCGTATGTGACTCAAAAATGAGGCAATTGAAGAAATTTAACACACCACTTGCAGCAAATTAATAACTACTGTTTCGGAAATATAATATATCGTTATGATTGCAACCTACAAATTATAAAGTAAACTTGATTATGTTCGGAATTTAATTATTTCTATCGCTCAGTTAACGCTCAATCACGAAAAATTACGAGAACGGACGGGATGTTTGCAACTTCCAAAGAAAATTAAAGAAGACAAAAAAATATTGTCAAGTCAAATTACGAAAAACAATCACTCTATCAAAAAAACCACAACACTTTGATGTACGGTAGTCAATTTAATTTTTTATATAAAACGTAAATCCAGTTCTACTCAAAATGAGGGACAGAACCGGGTGCGTTTGCTAGTGCAAATTAAGTACCCATTAGCAAGTAATTGTGATGTATATTTGCGTTATTACGTATTGTGCGCCTCTCGCGCATTTGGTTTTAGCCTACTGATGTTTTTTGCGTGTACATTTGATAGCCGTTTGTTTGTTTTTAAAATCATTTGTTCTACTTATTTAATAACTTATACATTAAAATGTTGTTTCATGCTTTACAGTTTTCAATGGGAGAGTGCAAGAAATTGTCAACACCTTTAAAACTGTTAAAGAGATCGAAAAAATAAGTAGGCGGACCAAACTTATTTACTTCTAAAAATTGGGACATAATTGTCATTTGTTTGCAAATACTAATTTAACAATTATTATCACTCTGACAAAAGATCTAGTGTGAATAGGACTAGCGTCAAACATTTTAAAGAAAACTGTTCATTGGGAAAGCTGTTCAAATAGACAATTATTTTAATTTATTATTAAATATTTTTACTGGTGGCAGGTCTCTCTTATTATATGAGACCTGGGTCAGTACCACCACAATATCTATTTCTCCCGCCAAACAGTGCGCTGTTGTGTCCCGGTTTGAAGGACATTGTAGCCAGAGTAATTGCTGGATACAATGAGAATTATAATCATATGTCTCAGGATGGCGAGCGCATTACCATCAGACAAAGAAAATGCCTCTCTCCATTCATTGCAATAACAAAAACACACAACAGCGTTAAAGAATCCTATCTTAGTGCAGTGACCGAGCTACTTTTTGTCTGCCAAAATTGAGCGTGCGAATGCTTTCTCCAAATACTTTCGTCAGACGATTTAGATTAACATTTCTAGACTCTAGACTGAGCTAAATACTAGAGATGTTTCTTCGAAGTGCCGTGTGGGATATTAGTTTTTTGAGCCACATTATTAGCTACGAAAGAATTAGTTGACATTTTGTGTTTATATTCTGTTTATAATTGTAAAGATGATTCCAAATGATTACAATATGTTTATGTCGCCTGTGCCCTTCAATCAATATGAATTTAACTACACATACACACATAAACTCACGCCTTTTTCCCAGAAGGGGTAGGCAGAGGTGCCAAGACACCCACCTTTCGCCTTGTATGCTTCGTCCCACGATGTGATAGGTGGCGAGCCTATCGCCATATCGGGCACAAATTCCTGACTCCGGGCTGATGATGAATAGAAAAATCCAATATCACTTTGCCCGACCCGGGATTCGAACCCGAGACCTCAGCTTTGTATGCGTACCTTAGTACAACTACGCCACCGAGGCAGTCAAGGCATGAATTTAACTAATCTTAATAAATTCCATATCAATGTACCTAATTTATATCAATATGCCATCGCAAAGTATCTTTTACTATATGAACTGTACTCAAACTTATAACTATTGAATTATAATATTTTGAATGTTATTTTACTTTTATCCGTTATTTATCTCATTATATATTTGACAACCTCCGTGGCACAATTGGTTAGACGCCGCCTGTGAAACGAAGGCCCCGGGTTCGATCCCCGCACCGAGACAAATGTTTGTGCGGCCCACAAATATTTCTTCCGGGTCTGGGTGTTTGTGAGACCGAAAAAGTCTCTCGTAGTTCTTGATACCCACGACACAAGACTCGATCTTAGTGTGGGGTCAAGACTATGTATGTGACTGTTGGGTGTTATTATTATTACTTATATTATTATTATATATTTTTTAGTTTTCTTAGCCATCTTATCTATACGAATAAAGAGTCACAAAACTATCATAAAATAAAACGTTTATCTTTTACCATCCTAAACTAATTATTGGCAATTACATACGACTTTTGTTTAATACGATTTTGCCTCTCCTACTTCAGTCTGGTAGTCTTAAATTAATTTATCTCACATAAAGTTTTACATTCATGTATTTCTATGCACTTTGTAATTTCGCATTTATAAAGATATACAATAACCTATTGACTATAAAGACAAGTCACGCAAAGTACACTAATAGTTATACCAACACCAACAAAAAACAAATTCCAGCGACCACGAAAACCTTACATTCCAATAAACGAATCACAAAACAATTTATGAAAACAATCGGCCATTTGTCAGTCTAATGGATTCGAACCTCGGACGCCGGGGTCACGGACCCACAGTTATTTCTCGGGAACAGTCGCTGACCAGACATATTTCTTGGAAGTGGCGTGAACCAAATCCGATTTCCGACATTACACTAACTTGCTTCTGAGAACTAATATCTAATAGTTTAAATCTAGGCTAAGTTATGATAGCATACGTGGACAGTCACCAATTCTCACTTGAATCGATGATGTTGAATTTTCGAACTGCGATTCTCCTTAAGTTTAAAGGACCGACAAACTCAAGTCGCTGGATAAGCGTTTTTGTTATTGCAAAGTCAAACGGTTCAGCTGATGTTAAGTTATCGCAGTTGCCTGACCATTCACAATATTTTCTTATAATAACACGAATGTAAAAGCACGACAAATAACTTCAGCGACGTATGGTAAACGCAACGCTGTCAAGATAAAGATTATGAAAGAAAAAGAAAGATGGTTGTGTTCGCCGACCGACTCGATTTTAGAACCGTCAGCCCCTATTTGTACAGGGTATACCAAGACTGCTACCGAAAAGGAAACCGGGTGGTAGTTTTAGTGACTGCAAACACATTTTTTTTCACAACATTTCCTCACTTCGACCTTTTTATTCAACGTTATCGTTGTGCGTGGTGATTGACTATCACATGAATCCGAAAAATCCGAAATGTGCCCTAGTATTTGAACCCGGACCCACTGTAAACATTTCCATTACCAACAGGCCTCCCTGTACTTTTGTATTCCAGGCAATTATTCATAGGCATCTCATAAGAAAACAAAAAGGGAGAAGAAAATGGATATTGGGCGTCTGGTGTTACTCATCGATCGAAGCACGCTAGCATTACTGTCACTTCTGCCCCGTCCTCATTCATACATGCGTAACCATATGTACATTAGTGGTAGAAACAATTGAATATCGAGTTGAGAGCATTCAGCCGGCGCGCTCCGTCCAACAAGAATGGGTATAAATTAATTACGGTCCTGCATCGTTTGGTTGGTCCGGCGGGCACGGAACGCAGAATGCTACTACACGCTCATTGAGATATACTAGAGGAGATACTGCAAACAAAATGTTTCTTACAAAAATGAACAGTACCGTACCGCTCTTTCTGTTTCTGTCTCTGTCACGCATACGGCGAACGTAATCTTCGCTCTCGTCTCACTGGGTTCGCGTATGTACACACCCGAGAATCCTGTACCAAAACAATGCGTAGAGATTTTTATTCCGATGTCCACTCTATATTAGAATCGGTGTATCTGTCGGTGTATGTAGTACACACTAATGCTGTGTATATTTATGACTGCTACTACCAAATAAGATTGTTTCTCTGTTTAAATTATGAAGACTATACCAGTTAATAAATTATAATGGAAATTATGTAATAATAACTCTGCAATGTCTGTTACATATTTCCCGACGAAAATACTGGACCACTCATAAACTATGGGATTAGATAGCATAGGGCGTGGAAATGAATAAGTTATTCTATTGATTAATTCAACGCTTATCTGGTGGAGGTGGGTGTACGAAATATATGCAAGAAGCAATCTTACTATTTTGTGTAAATCTGAACTTCGTTCTTTAACTCCTTCGATTTTCTTCATTAAAACGAGACCGTCGCCTCTTTTTCAAAATCAATCAGAAACGGAGAAAGGTAACAACCGCATGTGAAAATAGACTAACCTAGTCACTAGCAAATAAACTGGATCTACAATGCCAAGTATAAAAAATCGTCGCTTTTTTGCAAAAGTTTTAGTCGCATTGTGTCTGATCTGAAGTCTTCAACCACCTGGCATCGCTTTCAGTCCAAGTATTGATATATCCTGCAGAATAATTTCTTAAAAAACCTCGATGATTTGTTAAAATACCGCATCCATTACTTCACGGTTCCATCCCTTCAGCGTGCAATCAACTAACAAAGTATGGTAATTTGATTGAACAGCAACTCGAATGGCGCACAAGAACAACTATTTGAGCAAACCATTGCTTTTGTTTAATTCACTTCTGTGAGGTTTGCTACCGTTGTTGATTGCTAATGACGATACAAGTTCCTGAATGGTGTATTTTTATAGTAATTTAGTGACTACAAGGCATAGAAAAAGGCAAGAGTGTCTCTATCATCAATCAACATAATTGTTTGTTTATGTAAACCTTATATACAATAGTATACAGCTGACTGAATTCTATAAGCATTCATCAGTCAGCATTTAGAAAATGCAAAGATGAGATAAAGTGGTTTGTAAAATAAACTAATACACATAATAATAATTCATGTCATAATTATGCAGGAACGCTCACATAACGTGTATATACCATTATGACGATGATAAATAGTAATTCATACTACATCTGACTTTTTAGCCATATTGCAAAATAAATGAAAACACACTATATTTCAATACGTTAATGTTTGTTCGAAGTTTAAATCTAGTAGCTCCAATGAATCTAATCCTCATCAAACTTATCCGCTCAGATAGAAGACTATTAATAGTGAAAACGTTAGCTTTGCTAGAGTCTAGCAGAAATCTTGGACTATTACGTATAACCGAATTCAATTTGTATGTTACAGTGCGCAGTGGAGTGCCGAGCAACACGCTCGAGTAAATATCGCAGAGGGCCCTGTGTAAGCTTGTGGACATCTCAAAGAAATATTTATATTGAGTTCCATATATACTGGTAACTTTTCTGGTAGGTCTCTCATATGTAAGAGGCCGCCTGGGTAGGTAGCAACGCAATGTCTATTTCTCCCGCCAAACAGCAGTGTAAATACACTATTGTGTTTCGAATTAAAGGGCATTGTAGCCAGAGTAACTACTGGACATATTGAGACTTTATATCTTACATCTCAGGTTGGCGAGCCGCGAGCGCAGTGGAATGCTTTGTAATTCAAAGTGTTGTTTGGTTTTGCTACTGTCCATGAGTAGTCGTATCACTTTCCATCAGGGGAATGACATGTTCGTCTCGCCATTCACAGCAATAAAAAAAAACAGTTAGGATTTTTAAACTAATCCAGGTAAATCCGGCTTTGACCAGGATGGCCTAATTTTAACAAGAACTCTGAATTTTTAGAATAACATCTAATTGCACTGCCATTAGACCAATAAAGAGATAGACAGTAACGTAATCTATATGGAAATTGACATCGTTATTTCAACACAATTAACTACTTATGTTTGTGAAATATATACTTCCCTCCTACTTTCCCTACCCGCGTCTCACCAGCCACAAACTTCACAACACAAAATATTAATTTACCACGAAGCACTTTAGCAATTTTCCACCATGTTTAAAAATGTGTTCGGTTCGTTTGAGCCGAAGATTCCTAAACAAGGGTTTTGGGCCATCCCCCTCGGGTGTCTGCATCCAATGCCTTTGTGAGAGTATTAAAACTCAATTTGGCATTTTTCCATAAAATAATAAGGTCTTTGGGTCCGCTAAACGAGGTCCTTTTCGCCTCGGGCCGGAGGGAACAAATCTGAACCAATCGATACCAGCCATCTACATATGGCTTGGACTTTTATAAGGTTAACAACACGAGGACACAACAGGCCCTGAATATAAAAGATACTTAAAAAAATATTGTTTTACAATAGTTATAGGTAACCTTATTACTTTAAACGTAGCGAAACTAAAACGACCAGAGGTCTTTGCAAAGGTATAACGATAACCCTTAAATATTTATTATTTGTAAAAAAGACAAACATTAATCAACTTTATATGACAAGAAATATGTGTAGCTGGCCTGGGTAGAAATATAGAGTAACTATATGGGTGAGGTATTCGCTCCAGTTAGTTTTATTATAAAAGATCGGTAAATGATGTACTCTTCAATACACAGTGACTCGAGATTCTGACCACCAAATAGCGATAAATACTGCTATGCATTTCAGATTATAGTGTTAGCGAAAAAAGAAAAGTGTTCATAGTGTAACATTTTGAAATAAATAGGAATCACCTTTCCTTCTCAGAAAGTGTTCAGAATCCCAAACATGTTACAACAGAACAAAAGCCAATCAATTCAACCCGTAACCTTTAAAAATACATGAACATAAAACAAAGGTAAGCTTTTAGCAGGCGCTCGTTACTCTATTATGCATTATCTTAACCCTAACAGCGGAGGACAGGCAGTTAACGCAGGGTCCGAACAGCCCGATAAACTAAAAACTGCCCCCTGTCCGAACGACAATAATCTTACGCCGACTACAAATCTGGTAGAATGGGTAAATGGGATGCGGCTTGAAATAATGTTTGCAGCGGATTAATAAAACTGAGTTAACTTCAGAAGACTTATATATTGATCAACGATTCTAAATGTTTTTTTTTTTCATATACAAACTGGATCGTTATGCTCAGTAGCTCTATTTATGAGAACTGATTCTTAATAGTCATATGTAAAACACACAGGGATGTGAACGTGTAGTGAAAAGTGGTAGTCATACGAATAAGTACATCATTTAAAACAATATCAGAAAACGCTTACTGTAAATTATGTTTATTCCTACATACACCCACAAAACACATTTTACTAACTCAATTAATAAAATCCCTTAACCAACACGCCCTTCTCTCTAAACTAACTCCAAACAAAATTCAGATGGTGCAAAAATGTACCGAGTTGGACCCGCATATTTCACGCTATCTACCTTCGTAATGCCGGCCGATAAATACGAGCATATGATAACTGGACTAGCATTAGTTATGTAGGGTCGGTTTTATCGCCGGTCACACCTGCATCAGCTCCATGCCTCTAATTATCGCGTTTTTGAGCGCCTGATCGATTTTTGTAGCAATATCGTATTACGGAGTTTTTGATTGGTTGCTCGGGTGATTTGAGGCGTTGTTCAGGATATGGACAAGTTAATAAGAAAATATTGTTCTTAAACGGAGTCAAATTATCTACATTAGTTTTGTATTCAAATTAAATTATGTACATTATGATATAAATATAGACAGTGTCGAGGTGTAATCGTCAAAGATAATCCCTAATAACATATAAAAGGACAAATAACATATAAATTTAATTCTCGTACTGACCGAAACATAATTATGGCGATGAATTTTTAATCTAATCTACTAGTAGGACAAATTTAAGTAATATTTTTTAATCTCGAAAATGTCGTAGGCTTGACGATAAGTGCCTGCCCCTAGACAGTAGCAATATAACTCTGAACTTTTTCTAAAAGCGATGCAAGTAATTAATATACTAGGTGTTATTTTCTTAGTGCCGAGTAATCATTTCCTACAATTTCCTTCAAACAAGAACACAACATTACCTTTACATTTACAACGAACAGATTTCATGTCTAAGAATGAAGTTCCCATGTTATAATACCCTTGTTGTACCCCATCAGTCAAGTACAAAGGTAATACATCCTACGCATTACCACGAAGATACCCTTAACACACCCTGCAATTGCCACTTGAAGTTATCTGCGAGGTCCACATCATAGGTCGGCTTCACACCGAGCGAATAAACTATAAGGGCGCAGTAAACGCCGCGCAAAATATGCCCGTGTGCGGCCCGCCGATAACCCGGGATTATGGTAAACAGTGCTCCCGGTCCCGGATTATAGGCGTTCCCGTTGGATTTACGGGATTTTTCGACGGGAATCCACGGCGCTCCTGTGACCCGCCGTACTATGCGTTTTAACTTTTAGTGACATTAAAAAGTGCAAAAACAGTATGAACATTGGAATGTATTCGGAAAAGGCTGAAATACCGTTTCAAATTGAAATACTAAACTGTAATCAGTGATTATGGTTTATTTTTAGCAGAAATTAAGTAGTAAAACTTCTTATTCTGGAAGAGATCGCTCATAGCGATAAAACCGCCAATTATTCATTTACTTATCAGGTACCTATCGCTGTTATATTTGTTCTTACTTTATTACGTGGTGTTCAATATAGTGTTGTGTATGTATATATCTTATTTTATTACTTATATAATTACCGTCTTAATCTTTATCAAACTTCCATTCTCCATAAGTTCCAGAAAATAATAATTTTGAGGTACCTACTTAATTATAAAAGGCTTTTAAATATATAAAAAATATTCATATACCTAATAACATTAACATTCAATTTATATACGTATTAATTACCTGTGGTTTATTTAGTAAAATGAAATCCAAGCAACATATTACCAGTCCATACAAAATGCCAGCTCATTCAACACCTACAAGTACGAAATTAGACACGCCAACCGTACCGCGAAAAAAAGCGTAATTTCGCAAAACGAATGTCCGAAACACTCTATTCGCAAAGGATTACCGAAGCCCGAAAAGGGACGAAGATTGCCGTACATTCGGTCTCATTCATTCGGTCTCGTTCAGGCGAGATATTAAGCAGCTTACAAAACGCTTGATACGTTTAAGATTGCCGATTTTGTGCCGTTAATAACTTTGATCGTTCGTTTGTGTAATACGTTTGTGTCACTGTATAATAATATATAAATGCCAGTTTAATCAATCGCTATAGGTTGAATTTTTACTGCTATAAATGGCGAGACGAGCATGCCATATGAGTTATGGTAAACAATAAGACCGCTCATGGACAGTAGCAATGCTTGACATTCCACTGCACTCGCCATCCTGAGACGATTAGATGTTTCGTCTCAATATGTTCAGTAGTTACTCTGGCTACCATTTCCTTCAACCGGAAGAAAACATTGCGTTTACACTAGTTTGGCAGTAGATATAGACACTGCAGTACTTAGTACTTACCCATGCGGCCTCTCACATATAATAGACCTGCCACCAGTAAAAACGGATATTGCAAAACATGAATGTTTTCGTATGATTAACCCACAGATTAACCTTAATTAAATTATATCTTCTGTACACTGATGATTGCAAGGCCATTGGTTATTGAAGTAGCTATACGGTAACTGCGTTAAACAAAAAGCTACAATAAAAGACAATCTTATGAAAGTATGCAGGTATACCTGTAGTCCACTTACCAAAGGTCCAGTCACGAAGCTAGGTAGGCGCCGTAGTTCATGACTTACCTGGGAACTACACGTCACTCACACCACATCTCACAAAACACTCCACTTGCACAATTCACCACTTCCACAACACATAATATGCCCTACTTGCCCTATATAAACCCTACTGGCCCTATACCAGACACAAAGCATTTGTATGCATAATTTGAGCCAAATTACTTTATTATTACCACTGTGTAAATGAAGGAGCAACAATCTTGTCGGATCCTACCAACAAATAAACGCAAAACCAAGGCACTTGCCGTAGGCATAGGCATTTGACCTATGACCTTTATATTTTTAAAGATTACAACTATAATGACCACACGCGACTGGCGAAAATTTCGAGCAGCGTCGAAAACATGCCGCATTCACGAATTAGACGCAACTAGAAGTTCAGCAAAAGACTACAAGACTACCCGCCAATTTTCATTGGAAAGAATTTTTTTTTTCAATTATTTTCCCATTTATTAGGATGGCAAAGGGATCTTGTCCATTCAGCCTAGTCATAGGTACTTCAATTTTTGCAATTCTTTAATGAATTGCCTAAACGTAAAAGACGTAGTGCCTTCGTTTTATTTTCCTGGCATAAAATGAAATTACAAAAATAAGTTTCGTTTTCTAGACAGATGGTAAAAATCACATTCTCAACATTAATATGAACGATATCACATTAATTGCAAAGGATAAAATAAAATCCAATAGTATTAAAACTATTCTGATTTCCTCAAGAATGCGGTAACAGTACTTTTTCGATCAAGCTAACATTTACAGAGACGAACTTAGGCTGTAATCTAGTTGGGCACGACCCGACTAAACGTAACAAAATGAATACATAATGGTCACCTTTTTACTTTTTAAATTTTAATGTAAATACTTATAATTATATTCGTGTAAATATGGGCGTGTGTATTACCTTAAACCTAGTACTAAAAAATAGTTTCCAAGCAATGAAATACTAAGCCACAATATTTGTTTGTCAGATTTTTATACAAATCTTTATTGTTTTTTTACCTTACGTTTCAAAACCTTAGTTATCAATTTTTTCGTCTCTTTGGAACGACTTTTGGTTTTAAAACTGTCTATGAATAAATACATTTACCAATAAACTAATAATTTTGTAATTTACAATACACAACTGAGATGCACAACAAACGATAAATAACTTTTAATTTTATCTAGTAGGTTATAACTTCCTGTTGACATATTATAGAATAGATAATATCATCACTGTTTAATGCAATCACTTGAAATTATATAATTAGTACTCAGTGCCAAAACAAATAATACACATTGAACTTAAAACATAGATTCCTACATGTGAATTTTTTTGCCTTGATAATAAGCAGAGGTAATAAGGTCCATTCAGCCACGTCCGGTCCATCAGTCATTTTTTTTAAACCAGTTTAGTAAGAAATCTTATTTGAATAAACAATCAACGTCTTCAAATAAGCATCATTAATTTTTTTAGTGATCATATTTAAAACAAGCATAAAAAGTAACACCTTCAAAAACAGCAATAAAACTACTTGCAGTTTATACACATTTTTATTATAAAATAGGCAAAAATGAAGACTCGTGTTCCGTGCCTGGACATATCTGCGGAATCAAATAAGGCAAACTTCCCTCAGGGTCCATTGGGACCCTCGACGGACGCTCAACGATCCTAATTAGGGAAATGCACTCGAAAATCCTCCAACGGGCGTCCTTGAGGGCCGCAGATAAAGGGTCTTAGTTTCAGCGAATTGCGATAGTTTTCATCAGGCTGAAAGGAACGACTTTTCTTTCGGGAATTAGGTTGCGATTACAAAACAAAGATAATTACTTGTTTGAACTTTTGGATGAGCAAATGTTGGAGTATATTTTGGCAAATTAGTTAGGTAATCCTACTTACGTAAATGTGTTTGGAATTATTAATTTACCGGGAATAATGAAATGAATAGTATATTTTATGCAGTTTTACTGAAATAAAATAACAGGTGACTATACACTTGTGTATTTTTTTTTTACCAACTTCAAAAACATTACGTCGGTGTACTTTATTTGTAAAAATTAGAATTACAATAGCATTTTAATAATTTTGTTTAGCTTGCCTACGAAATATAATGATCTTGTAAGCTTTATAATACTACCTACCACATCAAGCAAAATAAAAATAAAACTAAATTTCAAAAAATCAATATAAGTTTTATTTTGAAAAAAAGACAATCGTACTATCTTACTTCGTTCTAATATTATAAATGCGAAAATGTTGTGTATGTTACCTCTTCGCGCTCAAACCGCTGGACAAACTTTGATGAAATTTGGCGTGGAGCTAGTTGACATCCTGGATGAGCACATAGGCTATTTGTTATCTTGACAAAATGTAGTGTCCCCGTGGGATGTGCAAGGAATTCAAATATATTCGATACTCTTACAAACTCAAAGAAATGGGATGGGCAGTTTAAAGTACGGCAGGAACGTTGAGTTTAAATATGTTAAGTTAGTTAATTATCACGCTAAATATTTCCTATGTTGCTATGTATGATCATTGCTGCCCATGAACTTTTAAAAACCTTAGCTATCAATTTTTTGTCTCTTTATTCTCTCTGATAATTCCATTATGATCGAAAACTAAATGAAACAATATTATTGCAAAAATAATTTAATACTCCAATAAGAAAAATTACCAACAACACTGCACTGGACATCATAATTTTCTCCTGTACTTCGAGTAGATCTGCCTCAGATATTTGACTGCCTCGTTGTACCACAGTGGCATTGTGGAGAACTCTTTGTCTATCACGAACATGGTGGGGTTTGAGGAGTTGGTTGGCAGCCACTTCACCGGCAACAGCTCAGTCTCTTCAGGAGTTGGGTCTCTGGAAATTAATTTTATTAGCTTCACTTTTCACTGTTCTTAAAACGTATTTCTGTTAGAAAATATAGTCTAATCAGAAATATAAAAAACCAAAAAAAAAATTTTTAGAAGAATTTTTCAACATAAATGCTAAAGAACTACCATTCAGAGACGGAAACTCAACTTTAAGTATCTCTGGGCCTTAGAAATAACCTCGGATAAACGAGCGATTAACTTTATCTCAAGGCTTTAGAATTGACTCAATTATTTTGAATGAAATACATAACTTTATGACGAAAATCTTGTTATGGCAACCCATTGATTTTATACTTAAAAATAATGAACAAAATAATCGAGCCAAGTCATCTAATAACTTCCGGCATCACATTTTAGGAGGACTTTTACACTTTAAAAATTTTTGCAGGCTAATTTGAATCAATCTGTGAGTGTTATCTATCTGTAAGTAAAACACAATCGAATCAATGATCTTACGATCGAGAACCTATATTAAGCGCCTTTAAACTCGGTAATTAGTGAAACACAAGAAAGAGCTGATAATAAGCTATGCAAATTACAACTCACCCATATTTCGCAAAGTTGGTCCACAAGGTAGACATCACTTCAATCATTCTTCCTTCAAAATGTGAACCGATCCACTCTTGAGAAAACAAGTAGAACAACTCGTCAGCATGGGTAGCTCCCACTAAATTTTTGTACCGAGGCCCTGATAATATTTTAGGAATATTCCTCCAACCATCATACGAAAACATATAATTATAGATTGGGTGATCGTTGTGCTTTAACATCACCTCTGTATCTTGCAACACTGGGTATACTAGGAAAGGTTCTCCATGCCATCTCGACAGCTTGCCTAAAGTTTCCAAAGAAACTTCATCGGGTCCCATGTACAGTCTTTTTAATTCCTTCGCTATTTCTTCAAGTTCCTCTTGTATTGGTATATGCAAATTCTTTGGTAGTGACCTTTCGATTTTTATGTTTGGTAGCATTGTATCGTTATCCATGTTGGCTATTAATATTCCTTCCTGAGCATTAGCGCCTAGCATCATTGGCATTTTGTTGTACTCTCCATTAAAAAGAACGTCATAGGGTAGTTTGGTTAAAAATGGTTCAACTCCTTCAATAATTGGCTCGGCGCATGGCGTGTACAGAATTTCAGATATGATAACACCGCCTTTTTTCCTGGGCACTCTTGTAAGAATTAGTTCTTCATCAGATTTGCTCATGAATATCTTGTATAGTTCGTGAGGATCTTGTGTCTCATAGCCCATGACTTTAGCTAATAAACTAGCAAGGAATATGGGTTTGTACTGGAAAGCCCAAGGAGCACTTGACGATCCACTTTGTATAATTGCTTTATGAAACAACCCTTTACTCATGGGGGACAAAGTGAGGTGAGAAACTGACGCAGCACCGGCGCTTTCTCCAAATATTGTGACGTTGTCAGGATCCCCACCAAGTTGCCTGATATTCCTCTGGATCCATCGGAGGGCAGCCACCATGTCCTTCATAGCTGCATTGCCCGGCGCTTCCTTGATACCCAAGCAAAGGAATCCTTGGATATTAAGCCTATAGTTAATAGTAACTAATATCACATTTTTTGAAACTAGATATTTAGGTCCATAGAACAGAGGGGAGCCTGAACCTTGGAAGAAACCTCCTCCGTGTACGAAGAACATTACTGGTAGTTTTGACTCTGGTGTCAAGTTAGGGGGAGTGTATACATTGAGGGTCAAGCAGTCAGATCTTCCGATGGCAATGTTTACGGAGAGTTGTTGGTTGCAGCGAATATGATCGCGGTTCGCGTCAAACACTCCATCCCATTTTGGTTCTGGTCCGGGAGCCTGAAAAAAAACAGAGATTGAAAGGTTGAGTCATTGCTTTCCACTTGACTCCATAAGATCACTATTGGTTGAATAATACAGTATTGTTTTTTCCAAAATATTTATGAGTTTGATTCCTAGATACGAATATAGAATTTTGCAAAATCCAATAATGCAAGTTTGGTCTTTATCTGAAACATAAAATGGATCGAAATATATAGTTAAATCTCTTGTTAAATATAGATAGGTTATAGAGAACGGCTGTTACCTCAGGCTGTTACACACTATTCCCAAGCCGCGATAAGCGATAAACAGCTGAGATGCAAGGTGAATGACCTACAAACATATTGCACGGTGATCGTGTGGCTGTCATCCTTCCGCGACGCAGTTGGTTGAAAGCGTGTTCGAACCCCGGAACTATATGTACTGGTGGTAGGTCTCTCATATGTGAGAGGCCGCATGGGTAGGTACCACCGCAATGTCTATTTCTCCCGCCAAACAGCAATTTAAATGCACTGTTCTTGTTCTTTCGTTGTGAAGAACATTGTAGCCAGTGTAACTACTGGACATATTGAGACCTAATATCTTATGTTTCAGGATGGCAAGCGCATTAGAATGCCAAGCATCGCTTTGTAATTCAAGGTGTTTGGTTTTGGCACTGTTCACGACCGGTCGTATCGCTTACCATCAGGTGAACGGCATGCTCGTCGCGCCATTCATAGCATTTTTTGTTTGTGGACTAATATTTTTGTCAGGTCTGGTGTTAGTGAGAACGAAAACCTCCCGTAGCTTCTGATATTGAGAAATCAAGGTTGCGAGTTTTACTATGCGTGACTAAGTGAGTGAATGTTGGGTGTATTTACATGTATGTGTGGGACATGTTGACATAACAGCGTTTGCAAACTTGATGGCATTGTAATGTTTATTATGGTATAATATAAAACTGTTATACCTTCCTGTTTATTATGCTTTGACTTTATTGGTGTGAGATTAAGGGGCAAGATTTGTTTTTAAGAAATATAGTTTTATAAGCGTTAAGATTTAGGGGTCTAAATCGGATTTAGCAAAAGATGAAAAATTGGCAATAATATCCAGGATGTTTTTTTCATGTAGGCGTATCTTGCCAAATCTAAAGATTAGCGAAAAATGTCAAAGGAGTTATAGTCCCCATTTTTATAACAAACATAGAGAGATATATATATAGTGTATATATATATTTATAGCTAGGTAAGATTAATATATATGTCTATCTTTGTTTAACGAAGCGTATAATTGTACCGACATAGTAATGGTTGCTATTATACCTTCTTGTTAAAGATGGATAGGATATAGAAAATGGCCGTTAATGTTGTTACCCATACCAGGTGATCTACAAAGAAAGATTTTCTTTCTAGCATAATATGTCCGTAACCGTAAACTCACTTGGTAAGGTCACTTGATAAGTGATCAATGCCTCGGATCAGCATATTTGGATCATGTATGTGTTACTGGCCCATAACATTGAGAGGGTACGAGCTTTTGACCACAGCCTTTGTGAAACATCACATAACAACAAAACTAGGAAAATTAGGGCGACGTCTATTCTAGCACAAAATAGTTATGCATATTATCACTGTGGAAGAAACCCACCATCGTTCACTGCATTCATCATTAATCAGCATTAGACTACATGTGGCTAAATATTAAGATAAAAACCATCATCTCTTTATGATGACTTTTTAAGGATAAATCCGTCACAAATATTTGAAACTCGACTCACGCGTGCGGAAATTAAATGAAGGTCAAACATGAATGTAATTGGTAAAAATGCCTATTATTACGGTAAATAAGACTGAGAAATAAATTTACAAACAATATTTCTGTGCCTGTCCTGATTTCACGCTTCGATGGAATCGGTGGTCCAATTCAAAAATGCTACGAATAATTTTGTTAGTGGTTTAACCCTTGATACTCAAATTCTTTCAGTAAATTCTAAAGCAGTTGAGAAAAAAAAAACATATTTTTTGCAATCTTAGAATCGAACTTAGCCTCGCGAATTCTCAGCCTAGTATACTATCACTGGACCAATGAGCTAAGTACACAGGCTAAGTAAAAACAAATTGATTGACGTTTCATTCATTAAACATGTTTAGTTGAGTCACTACTATTTAAAACCAAACTGAGAAAATGTTACTCTTCCTTTATCTTATACAGCAGTCGAATAAAAACAAACCAACCTGAAATTTAGTCTCATAGCTGGTGCTTCCATAAGGTATTCCGTTGTAGCTGATGTGAGACCCGTCGGGAGCCACAAATCCTCGGATCAGGCCATTGGAGACCCTCAACACTTGACTGGGCTGCTGGACCAGCCGTGCTGCCCATAAAGACCACAATATCACCCACTTCAAACTCATCATATCACAATTCACACATAGTGTTCATACCTCACAATGTTTAATAAGTATTTTTACACAATAGTTTATCAAACTATGATAGCTAAATAATCAGCACTTATCGTATAAAATATCTGCACACAAGCAAGCAGCTAATGTAATATATTTCAGACAGAATTAAATGATTTCGCGTATTAAGATTACAATCCGGAACTGAACTTTGTATTACGTCCACACACGTGTTCGAACAGTGAGTGACTGATACAAATTACTCATAAAAATACGGACAAGTTATCCAGCGATATGGGTTATGTAATTCTTTATCTTTTCGATGATAGATAAGCGATGCTATTCGTATTCCAAGGTTCATTTCCATTATAGTGAATTATTTTTGAAATGGAAAGAATAACGAGATGGTCAGGTCACTCGCCTGGTGGTAAACTTCAAGCCTCCTGAGAAATAAGTTGTTTCAATATTGGTTACAATATCCTGTGAAACAAAAACAGCCATTCTGAGACAAAAATTTGAAAAATTAATAATATAAAGCCTCCTATAGGTTTGGTCGATAATCCCATAGTCATATGCCCACCAGGATTATCTAATACAGATTATAAAGCTTACCTTCAACATTGAATGGGTGTAGAACTGATTGTAAACTGGCAGGAAACATTTTTTTATTCAACAGGTCACCTGATGGCAAATAATTACTGCCAGCCATGAACATCACAACGCTTGGATCATGGATGTGTTGCTGGCCCGTCTCAAATAGGGAGAGAAACGGAAAGAAAAAAGGATGGGAAGAGCAAAGGTGTAATGGGAATCCGGCAATATTCTACTTATCATAAGATGGCCAATTCCTATGCACTTATTTCCATTAAAAAATTGCAGGAACGCCAAAACAGGACATTTAAGGATATTAGTTAAACATTTTTGCTACTCACAAATTTGAATAAAATCGGTGTCAACTACGCTATTGTCCTAAAGCATTAGCATAAATTATGATGACAAACACAGGAAGGTCAGTAGAATGCAAATAAGTACCGACTTTGAGCATGTACAAAATATCATAGTTGATTTTTTACATTAAACGTACGAAATAAAAGGAAATTGAGTTGTCAACCTTGATATTGATAGTATATAAATAACTGTTTTGAAAAGTATATTTTTTTGTTTTTTAGTGATGTAATTTTAACATCGTTTATGAATATTGTTATCGATTTAACTCATGACTAATATGGATCTATCTATCATAGGTGGGCTCACAGACCAGTAAAAAAGAGGTGGGCTGTCGACCTTTAAAAATTAACGGGAAAAAATTTGCGTTCCCTTTTAAGACGGGAAAATATAATGAAAAAGAATCGAATACTTCAATTTATATAGCCACCTATTTTCGCTAATGATTTAAAATAATGCTGTGAATAGACTCATCTCATTGACTTATCTAACCTTGCTTTTTATTGTTATTATTTTGTTGTAAATTTAGCGACATAAGTCGCTTTACACTTGACATTTTTATAGCCCTTTTATGAATAAAATTTTTTAATTTGTATTGTATTGTATACTTGATTATAATTACTATACGATTAAAGAGTAGTATCATATTTGTCGAGAAGTGCTTTAAGATATTGGATATAATTATTATTTTGGATGATAAGAACATTTGAAGTATCTGAATGTGTAGCGACTTATGTTGCTAACTGTGCATTGACCGCATCAAAACTTCATATAAGTAGATTCACTTATACCTCATAACATAGAAAAATAACTACCAAATTAACAAATGTAACAAAAAAAATAACACCATAAAAATAATTTATTATAAATTATTCAACAACATAATTTTCTACAATTCGAACGCTGCTGTTCATCCAAATTTTCTCCTATATTTTGAATAGATATGTCTCCAATACAGGAGAGCCTCGTTATACCACAAGGGCATCGTGGAGAACTCCTTGTCAATGACGAAGATAGTTGGTGACGACGAGTTGACTGGAAGCCACTTCATTGGCAATAGTTGTGTCTGCTCAGGAGTTGGATCACTGCAAAAATAAGTGTCTTGTAGAAAAAGATCATGATCATTCCTTTCCTTTCTCTAGAATGATCAGTAGAAGAGGCAAACGTCTTCCCATGAAAGCATGGAAGTCGTTGGATCAGACCAGAGATCGACGTTTATAAACGGATTCCCTACCGCTGATGAAGAAAAAAAAATAATAGCGGATATGGAAGACTAGCAAGTACATCCATCCTTGCTAACCCAACTATACTATTATAGTTTACTCCTAATAGTATCACTTTCTTCGAAATTATCATTGGAACTGGCATCGGATCAATATCTCACAAGGAACCCGTGCCAACTGAGCAACAAGTTGCTTAATGCCTACGTTGCTCACACAAGAGCTGTATCGCAATCACATAACACCGCCAAAATAAAGAAAACAAGTTTGTGATTTACATTGCTGAAACCTATTATTTTATAAATTATAATATGTATATTATTATTTATTTAATTTTAATTTTTTTTTATACTTATGCAGCGTTAAGAAAATCATAATTTTGAGCTCCTAATAAAATAATCTAAGCAATACTGCAAAGGTTTGCTGCTGACTTGAATGCAGATTTAATACTTTTACAAATAACGTATAAATTCTGTTGTTTGATTTAACTTTAAATAATTGTAATCACTTTTGTTTTTCTTGGTGACGCACGCAGCGTTATGCCATGCAGTACTTTAGTTGGTTTATTTCGTAATTGGTATTGCTTGCATCTATTGGCAGGCGTTACACTTATATTCAACAAAAAATTACAATACATTAAAAAAAGAACTTGATTCACAGTAATTTCCGCAAACTTACCCATATTTAGCAAAATTTGTCCACAAAGTAGTCATCATATCAATGGCTTTGCCCTCAAAGAAATTCGGTGATATATGTTGAGAAAACAAATAAAATAAATCATCAGCATGTGTTGCTCCCACCAGCTCACGATACCTGGATCCACCCAGCATCTTGAAGTAATTCCTTCGACCTTCGTATCGAAACATGTAACTATAAACAGGCTGGCTTGATGTATTCATTAATAACTCAGTTTCCAACAAAACAGGGAAATTTATATATGTCTCTCCAAGCCACCAGGCCATCTTAACTACTGTCTTCAATGACACCTCTTCATCTCCGAAATACAATGTTTTCAATTCATTTGCAATTTTATTCCTCTCTTGTATCGGTATGTGAAGATTCTTTGGAAGTGATTTGACCAATTGAAGTTCTGATAAACGAGTATCATTGTCCATGCTTTGCAACATAATGCCTTCTTGTGCATTAGCACCCACAATAACTGGTATTTTTTGGTATTCGCCTTTCAACAACAAGTCATAAGGATGTTTAGTCAGAAATGGTTCAACTCCATCTATAACTGGTTCTGCACATGGAGTAAACAGCATCTCAGACAAGATAAACCCGCCTTTAACTCTCGGAACTCTAGTAAATGTAAGATCACGATCAGATTTCGTCATGAATAATTTGTATAATTCGTGTGGATCTTCTGTATCTACACCCATTGATTTCGCAAGAAGACTTGCCAAAAAGACAGGTCTAAATTGAAAAGTCCAAGATGCGACTGAGGAGCCGCTCTGAATAATTGCCTTATGAATTAAACCTTTGGTCGTAGAAGACAGCATGAGGTAAGAAGCGGCCGCACCACCCGCGCTCTCTCCAAACACAGTCACATTGTCAGGATCTCCACCGAATTGCTTTATATTCCTTTTAACCCATCTTAGAGCTGCTACAACGTCTTTCATACCTGCGTTGCCTGGAGCCTCTTTGATACCCAAACAAAGAAACCCGTGAACATTCAATCGGTAGTTCATTGTGACAAAAATCACATCCTTTGCGACCAGGAACTGGGGACCGTAGACTAAATACGAGCCTGACCCGTCGACAAAGGCTCCTCCATGGATCAAGAACATAACAGGTTTCTTGGAGTTTGGTGGTGTATTCAATGGACTATACACATTTAAAGTGAGACAGTCTTGCTGTCCGATGAATATTGGTACGTGAAAATGCAATGCCTGGTAGCAACGTATGTTTTCTTCGATAGCGTTGAATACGCCGTCCCATTTTGGTTCTGGTCCCGGGGCCTGGAAAGTAATAGCCAACATTTTAATAAATTGCAATATATTATTGGTATTAGAAATTAACGAAGAGATTGAACAATTAATGATAATAAAGTGTATTGAGTCTTAATTCATTACAACGAAAGAAAAATATAGAGAAGATTTTAAAAAAATCTTAAAAAATTCTTCTCTAGGATAATGTTAAATAAAATTGTTAAAATACCTCTATAAGCCTGTTGACGAAGTAAGTAAATCAGAAAGAGTAATTACAAATGCAATGTTACAAATCATTAATGAGAATAAAATTTATTGAGTAACACATTATAATGAAACAAAAATGTACGGAAGATTTGAACATAATTTTCTTCTCGAGGATAAAGTTAAAAAAAAGTGTTAAAGTGCCCCTAGTGGTATTTTTGCAAAAACAAAATAAATAAATAAAATAAACAACATAGAACAACAAATTTACTTGCTGCATTCATTTTATGTGGTGACGTAATAACACGTACCAACCTAAACAAAAAGAAAAATCCTACACAAAATAACAAAAAACTAGGAACGGAACGTTTAATGCCAAATAGAAGTCTGCTTCAAAGGACTTGCCGAACAATATGTTGCCGAACGCAAGTGTCTTTCTTCTAGCCTCCTAGGTCTTTCTCGGTCGTGCAAAATATCTTCATATATAAGCTTAATATTATATACCTGAAGGGGTACGTCATAATTATGGCCCCACATTCTCTTTTCGTCTTAAGTGTAATGGAAGTGAGCCTATAGCCGTACTGGGCACATATACCAGTCTCAGATAACTCATATAAGATTTTGGAAACCAAAAACTTGCATAAAGTTAAAACTCGACCTAGCGTGTGAACCTAAAAACTTACTATTCACATCCCCATATATACCAATAGACCATAACACATCTGAAACTAACCTGGAACTTGGTTTTATGCGTGATGGACCCGTAAGGAATCCCATTATAGCTGACATGGGATCCATCAGGCGCTATTGATCCTTGAACAAGACCGTTGGAGACCCTCAGGATGTCACCAGGCTGGCGCACCAGCCTCGCCGCCCATAGTGACCAGAGCACCACCCATTTGTAACACCACATACCACTGAGTTATTCACACTTGTATTAATGCTAACAATTAACATCCCTTTTTAAAATTAATTTTATCCGAAGAATTGACATTTGGGTGTCATTTCCGTTCAGAGGGAGTCCACACTTTCATATTAGATTGTCTTTATACAGTTTATTTCGATGATTTAATACATATTCACACAGTAAAGTTTTCGATAAACTGCAATGGCCATTGAATTATTTATCACCCAATGTTGTCAATAAGATCCGTCATGAAAAATAACAAACCAGATTAATTTTGGTGGGATTTGGTTGATATAAAACATGTGATAGCGCAAGGTCTTGCACTTGGTGACGCAAAATATAACCCATATATAATTAATATAACATGTACAAGTGGGGAAATTCGAATAAAAATGTAACCCAGTCAGAGGATGACGCAAGGTAAAAAAAAGTGAATTTAATGAAAATGCATGCTACAAATAAAGGATTAAAGGTTGGCGGAAACAGACTGAATTTAAACTAATAAATTCACATGACATACAATCGTCCAGCGTCCTACATAATGCAATGTTTTTAAAGGGTATGAATATGATATAAGGTCAATTACCATGCACTATAACGATGAAGGAAAACATCGCGAGGAAACCTACATACTATAGCTATTTGTAAGAATTTCTATGGTATGTGAAGTCCACCAACCCGCACTAAACCAGCGTGGTGGACTATATGGCCTAACCACTCTTGATCGCACACTCGATAGTAGAAGAGGCTCGTGCACTGCGTATATGGGTGATGATAAACTCCTGTACATACTACATATTATATCCAATTATGATAATCAGGCAACTTGGGCTTGAAAAATGTTGGGAGACACAGAAACATATCTTTGGAATTGTACAAACATACATAACACTTGTCTCTATACGGGGATCGAACCCGTAACGTCTCTTTTCGTAGCCGATTTATCCAGTGCGTAATGGAGAATAAAAAAGTGCGTGGCGGCCTGATGGTAAACGGACCAGACGCGGCTGCCAACATGTTCACGGTGGTCGCGGGTTCAAATCCCAGGGCACACCTCTGACTTTTCGGAATCATGTGTGTATTTATAGTCAATCACCACGCACTAAAACGGTGAAGGAAAACATCGTGATCGTATATGGCCTAACCACTCTCAATCGTACTTTCGATTGTAGAGTAGGCCCGTGCCCTGCAGTGGGACGTATATGGACTGATACAGAATGGAAAATGCCATACAATATCAAAAGTCCAACCACATTTTTTTTTTTTTTTTTTTTTTAAGTAATGTACTAAATATTTAATACATCACTTTTATAACAATCTAGTCTTATGACTAATAAGTTATTTAAATTTAACCTAAATTTCTAAAGAGACTATGACTAAGAATATGTCCAATAACACGTTTCTTATTGTCTCTATTAAGGGGAAGACACAATGTTCGCGTGTTCTTTTTCAATAGCACTCACTGCACTACGTTGCACTAATTGTTCATTGCACTAACTCAAAAGGTTTTGTCCTTTTTAGTCTTCTCACTAGGTCCGTGTTATCGAGGAGCTGGATTGCCTCGACGTTCACATGATGATGAAGTCTGTGTTCATGAGCTTCGGCATATTTTTTCACAACATTTCTGACGAAGTCCACTTTAAGGTCCCGGTGGAGATCTTCGTTTCTTACGTACCACGGAGCGTTTACTATACCCCTCAGTACTTTGTTCTGGAATCGTTGTATTACTAGAATATTGCTTGGTTTGGTACATCCCCACAACTGTATACCATAAGTCCATACTGGCATCAGGACTTGTTTGTACAAAAGTACTTTGTTATATATCGACAATGAGGAGTATTTGCCCAGTAACCAATACATTTTCCTGTAGCGAATCTCCAGCTCTTCTCGTTTCTTTTTGACGTGTGCTTTCCAGCGAAGTTTTGCGTCAAGAGTCATGCCTAGGTATTTGGCTGTATTTTCATATGGTATGGTTTTACCGTTTATGAACACAGGCTCATAATTTGGTCTTTTGTTGGTGAAATCCACATGAACAGATTTTGTTTCATTTATTTTCAGCCGCCATTTATCACTCCAGTTAGAAATGATGTTAACAGCTGTTTGGACTTTTTCCACTGCTTCTTTATGAGTCGAACCTGTAGCTATAATTGCTGTATCGTCTGCGAAAGTCGCAATGGCATTGTTTTCAAGTTTAGGAATATCACAGGTGTATAATAAGTACAGGACCGGACCTAGTACACTTCCTTGTGGTACTCCAGCTTCTATACACTTAATTTCTGAATAAGAATCTTCATGTTTTATACGAAACATTCTTTCAGAAATATAAGATTCCAGGAGTTCTGTAAATTGCTTGGGCAGCATTTTCTTTAGTTTGTAAATGAGGCCGTGGTGCCATACCTTGTCAAATGCTTGTGCCACATCTAGGAAAACCGTCGAACAAACTTTTTTCTCTTCTAGACCTTTTTCGATTAAATTAGTAATCCGGTGGACTTGGTCTATTGTTGAATGTGTGTGTTGAAGTCCAACCACATATAAACTTGATCACACAGTATAATACGAGCCTTATTTTGTACATGACAGGAATTTCAATTAGGAGGGACTTTTTGGTTATATTAGCCAAACTCAAAATTAATAGTTTTTTTGCGCTTAAATTTATTTCGGAAGTAAAGTTGAATCAATGTTATCTTTTTTATAGCCAATCTTCTTTCTCACCGTGCCATTTTTAAACGACTCCAAAAAAGGAGATTATGTATACAATGTGTACGTATGTAATTTTGTCTGAACACGTGTGCCAAATTTCATAAATGTATGTATGCTTGTATGTTTTTGGTAATTAAATCAGATAGTGAGAAATACAAGTGCTCAAAAGTCATAAAAACAGGATCAATATAACCGATAACGTGTTTGTGAAAATTTGAACCCTTGATATCACTCAATTGGTGTATCTCACATAACATAATTATTAGGTCAATGAACTGCCATTATGCATACATACCTAGTAACATTACTGTTACACCGGTTGATTAGTGCTTATTGATCTATCGTATTAAACCGTAATAAATCACGAAGCTGTTTTACGAATATATCCTCTACCATATGACATTACAGGTTATTTTTGCGAATCATGAATAGACGTTATGTAAGTTGTACTCGCATCCTCAATCAATGCACTTCCTTCAAGCAATCTTCAGTATATAGGCAGATAAATGATTCTTGAATATATTATGAAAGAACCGTAATCTAGATATGCAACAGCGACTTATAGCCGAATTACACTACTGGCCTTACAGTTTTAAAACATATTTTAGTGAGGGGGCCAACGTTCATTAATTTCGTGAGTCATTTTTGAGGATTTTCGACTCCCTCCTCGTGATGAAATTTTCCTCTATATTCTTCATGTATGTTTTGGCTATAAACAGTTGGATTATTGACAAAACAAAACAAGAACATAACTTGTTAAATTACTTTTATTGAAAGACTAGTAGACTAGTATTTGTTAATATTACCGTTATTTAAAATCACAATCATAAAATTAAATATATATATTTTTTTGCTATGAATGGCGAGACGGCATGCCGTTCGCCTGATGGTAAGCGATACGACCGCTCATAAACAGTAGCAAAACCAAACAACACCTTGAATTACAAAGCAATGCTTGGTATTCCACTGCGCTCGCCATCCTGAAACATAAGATGTTACGTCTCAATATTTTCAGTAGTTACTCTGGCTACAATGCCCTTCAACCCGAAACACAACAGTGCGTTTACACTGCGGTGGTACCCACCCAAATGGCCTCTCACATATAAGAGACCTACCACCAGTATTAAAATATTTTAAAAAAATATATCCTAATTCAGTCTATTGATGATACATGATATTTGCTAAGACCCCCTACACGCTAAGTGAGTATTGGAAAGATTTAGCTTGACCCATACCCCCCTAGAACACCTTACGTAATTATTGGACGCCCCCTTATCCAATGTTTGTCTACTTCGCTCAAACTTAGTCCAAAAGTATTTCAAAAGGCTCAAAACATTATATAACCTAAAACTATCTGAAATTAGTGGCACGAAATTAGTTGAATGACGTCAATTCACTAGTTGCACATGCAGACGTTTTACAGTCCATGCAACTGATTTCATAACAGTTCCACTTGACTTAGTCCAAAACTCAAGTTCGTTTCACCGTTGTTTAATAAAACTAATGTCATGAAACTACTCCTATTCATCAGTATTGAACGAGATATTTCAACAGCGATAATATTCGTTTCACATATTCTTTTCATCAAAATAACTTTTTTATAACAATGAATGGTGAGAAGAGCATGCCATTCTGATGGTAAGCGATACGACTGCTCATGGACAGTAGTAAAACAAAAGAACACCATGAATTTCAAAACCAATGCTTGGTATTACACTGCGCTCGTCATCCGGAGACATAAGATGTTAGGTCTCAATATGTCCAATACTTGCTCTGGCTGCAATGTTCTTCAAACTTAAATACAACAGTGCATATACCCTGCTGTGTGGCGGGAGAAATAGATATTGGAAATAGTCATTTAAACAAATTGGTTTTATATGCAATAGAACTGCAACTGAGTGCACGTGTTTCATGAAATGGGTAAAGGCTTATAATTTCCCTCTGATTCCGACTAAAAGAATCGAAATCGTCCATACAACTCTTCTTATCTATACTAATATTATAAAGCTGCAGAGTTTGTTTGTTTGAACGCGCTAATCTCTGGAACTACTGGTCAGATTTGAATGATTCTTTCAATGTTGGGTAGTCCATTTATCGAGGAAGGCTATAGGCTATATATCATTACGCTATGACCTATAGGAGGAAAGCAGTAGTGATAGTTCTAGTAAATACAAGGAAATTTTGTTCGTTTTTCGTGGTCCGATTGGTTGATATTCTAAACTGATAGTCAGAATTAAACATTTTGACCGCCATTTTAAAACGTATATGCACCCGGGCGGAGCCGAGCCCGACCGCTAGTTGAGTACATAAACGTAAAAAAATAATGTTTTAAATTATTTCAAAACAATATTGGATAGAACTTGGACTTCAGACTATAGCGATACTAGAATAATGTTTGGACAAACATAAATTACCCTAATCAAATATGATAAGAGGCCTTTTGTGTAGATAACCTACTTTTTATCAACTGCGTCGTGTTGCTCGTATTATTTTTATTTCGATTCAACAGTGACTAATTGCACCTTAAGGTAAGTTAAACTTCGTACAGGGGGGTTACTCTGTACTGCGACACAACGACGAAAGTTCAACTTCGCATATAAAACTGTACGCATATGTCTAAATACTTTAAAACATTTTCGAATCTTGTATCTTCAGACACAATGCAACAGAAAATGTTGGAAAAATAGCGACAATTTTTTTTGTAATTTTTTTTATAAGTTCGTATTTGGGTGGTGTATACATTTTTTCGTAAAATAATTGTGTTTTATTTATAAAGGCTCTAATGTATAACAGAGTTTAAATTATTATTTTAGCAAAGACTATGGTATATGAATATACCAACCAAAAATGACGATATTTAATAAATGTTAAAAAAAATTTCGCGTTTCTTAGCAAAATTTTTAGTTGCATTGTGTTTGTAGTCATTAAAACTACCACCCGGCTTCATTTTCGTTAGCAGTCTCGAAACACCCGGTATATAATTTGTATCAACAGAGTAATGGTAACTATTTAAACCTCTTCTTAAAGATAGATAAGTTATAGAGAACGACCGTAGAACAATAGCGGTAGATACCAAATATGTATTCTAATAAAGGAGACTCAACATACGCTAATCTATCACAGCTTTCTACATAGGCAGTTTTCAAACCCATTTTATCTATCTGATATTTTGTCTTCTTCGCTTCAAATGAATTCAAAAGTAATTCGAAAGGGACAAAACATTCCATAACTAAATTTGTTTTATATATGAGATGCCGCCTGGATAGGTACCACCGCAATGTCTTTTTCTCCCGCCAAACAGCAGTTTATGCACTATTGTGTTTCGAATTGAAGGACATTGTAGCCAGAGTAACTACTAGACATATTGAGACTTAACATCTCATGTCTCAGGATGGCGAACGCAGTGAAACGCCAAGCTTTGCTTTGTAATTCAAGGTGTTGTTTGGTTTTGCTACTGTTCAAGGGCGGTTGTATCGCTTACCATCAAGCGAACGGCATGCTCGTCTCGCCATTCATTGCAATAAAAAACAGTTTTAAAACTGTTGATAATGAAGGCCGTTAGTATTTATACATTTATTTTGTTATATAGCGACCCAATACGTCCTTTTTTATATAATTTATTTTAATTTTATTATTTTTTATTCATGGGAAAAATACTCTTAAGGTCAGTCCGATTTTTACCGACTAAAACCCCCATCTTGCTCCATCGGCAGTTTGGAGAAATACCAGGACCTCAACATGAACACGCTAAAGTTTCTCCAGTGCATTGGTTTTAGAACAGCACCCTTCGTACGTTTTATTCAACGGGCAAACTCTGACATTACGCGGGAAATTTGTAGCTTCGATCAGTTGTATTGTTCATCAAATGTTTATAGTCATAATCTACTACACTGATCCTGTATGGTTTGGTAACTTGAAGTGGTTAGTGACTATTTTGTCACAGTTTTCAAGCTAATTCCAAAATTTTAAGTGAACAATTTGAAAAATGACTAAAATGGTTTCGGACATCAGAAGCTTGCGGATTAAACACGTACAAACATCAGATCAGGACGATCTCGAAATGTATGTATAACCGTTTCCAAGTTTAGCCATAAAAGATAACCGATTCCCTTATTTTATTGCTATAAATGGCGAAACGAGCATGTCGTTCACCTGATGGTAAGCCATATAACAACTCATGGATATTAGGAAAAGCTAACAACACCAAAAATGGCGTGGCATTCCACTGCGTTCACCATTCTGAGACGTAAGATGTTAAGCCTCTATATATGCAGTAGTTACTCTGGCTACAAAGTTCTTCAAACCGGAACGCAGCAGTGCATTTAAATTGCTGTTTGGAAGGAAAAACAGACTCTGATATACTGCCAGAGAAATTGCGGTGGCACCCAACCAGGCGGCCTCTCACATATGACAGACCTACCACCAGTAAATCTTCAAAGCATTTTTATCATACCAATGTTCACCATTTGTAAATTATATCAAGATGAAGAAGAATGTGTATTTTCCCCACCACACAGCAGTGTTAATGCACTGTTTTGCTACTGGCCATGAGCGGTCGTATCAGGCGAATGGCATGCTCGTCTCGCATACATTGCAAAAAATGTTGCTTAGCATGATTCATTATAAAACTTGATGTATACAATTTAGAAATAAGTCATTAATTACATATTTTACTATAACCGGACAGTTATTCGTTAACAGTCGAGAGCCACTTGACAGGTACTAAGAGCGAGTGGGCCGCCATTCCTCGTCCGTCCTCTCTTCGCGGCTAACGTATTTCGAGTGAAAACAGTGAAAGTGCTCTCAATATAAACAATTATAATCATAATCTTAATTAGTGTACATTTCCCGCCATGATTTGAGGTTAGTTTCTCCAGTGTCAAACATAACCTCAAAAGTGAGTTTTTGTGTTTTTGTTTACGTGTTTTTATTTGTTGTTTGTGTTATTTGTGGACGTGATATCTATGTAAAATTAGATTATGGGTTAACAGATAGTCGGTGTTGGCACTATTTAATTTTCAAACCTGTTTATTTCATTTAATTAAACCAGTTTTTTGCGGAAAAATGTATCAAGAATAATATGACGATTGCAACTTTCACGATTCATATGAGTTCATTTATTATTGCATAAGTCATTACGTAATTTTGGTAATAACTTTGGATATGCACTTTTATTAAAACATTACATAATTTGTAGCGGGTACAATCACCTCACGCAATTTTAGAGTGTAATGTACACCAGTAATGAGCCCAAACACATGTTTCTAAATTCAAAACAATAGAAAAGATTAAGTAACGGCCAGTATTTCTCCGTTACTTTTTTATTATATTTTTTTACGCTATTTTTCTATTCACCTGGCAACCCGGCCCTACGTGAATGAATGACAATGCGGCGATAATCTATCACGCATGTAGCCTTATTAGTGGGTGTTAAGGTCCATATTCGTCGAGCTGTGTCGGTGCGCCGGTGAACCCGAGGTCAATGTCAATTTAACCGTGCCATTCGATATAAAACTACTATCTTTTAAAGCGCTAGAGAAATTTTAAATTAAGTAATAACTGTATTTTATATGAGTATTTTTACTATACAGTGACCTAGTTGATAGTGAACCGGTCTGTGTAACGCAAAATAACAGGTTCGAGATCCGAGTTTAATTATGTGTGTATTCATTGTAAAAGTATTCCACTCTTTAAAAGTGAAGGTAAATGTTGTGAAGACAAAACATTTTGGATTTCTCTACAATATTCAAAGGTACGTGAACTCTGAACGCACGAAGCCAGGTTAGGGAATTTAGACCTTACTTCTTTCAATAAAAAAAGGGCTCATAATTCATAGGCCATGGCATGCAATGGGACAAATAAGGGTCGGTACATGTATGGTATAGTGACTAATATACTACGTCCCAAGAACGGGTTGACGTCAGGCAGTTGGCTGAACCGCTGTAAAAATAGGTTAAGGCCAGATTGATAATAAAATCCTGAATAAGGTACTCCTTTGAATTTTATCTACACTAATATTATAAAGAGGAAAACTTTGTTTGTTTGGTTGTAATGAATAGGCTCAAAAACTACTGGACCGATTTTAAAAATTCTTTCACCATTCGAAAGTTACATTATCCACGAGTAACATAGACTATATTTTATTTTGGAAAAAAATAGGGTTCCGTAAGATATTTGGATTTTTCGGACACAAACTGAAAAAAATCAACCAAAGAAGTTACTTATTTCGCGTACGCTGCCTAAACTACAAAAGATAGAACCATAAAATGTTATAATTAATTGTAGATCTTATATATATCTACAAAAAAGTCCGCGACACACTATACCTATCTATGTCGAGTGAGGCACAACAACCACATTTTTATTTAAAAATCTTGATTTTTTTTTGGACTACATTTAAACGCGTTTATTTTACTCATGCTATTAATCCTTATCAAAATAAATTATTTCATCAATAAGTACAGTTTATGTTGATAATATTTGGTTTGAATGATTAAAATTGGACGTTTGGTTTTGAAGTTGTGGTGAAATTAAAATATTACGATTTCTGCTGCACAAAAATTTCATAAGGCAATCTTTATATGTACATGTATATGGAGAGACGGGATATAATAGAGTGGAAGGTACGGGAGAAGGCTGGGATAGCTGACAGATTTGATAGGACGAAATATAAATGCACGTTATAAGACGGGATGGATAATTAAGAGACCTTTCTCTTAAGGACTCTCTTAAGGACGGGATGGATTGGGAAGAGACTGAACAGACGGATGAGACGGGATTGAGCCGGACAGTAGGACAGCTACGTCAAGTTTAGGTATACAAGAGTTTATACGAAAAATAACATGTATTTGGTGTGGAGTGGAATCAAAAAATATATGCACCCAGACGAAGCTAGGCCGGGCCGCTAGTATTTAATATTGTCACAAGTTACAACTTTAACATTCCCGGAGATTAGCTGAGATTCAATGCTCGGTATCATTACATAGTGAGCCTCCGTCGAACTTAGTTCATGGAAGTGACAATGAAAGACCAGACCCGTGCCCTGTAGTAGGACGTATATTGGCTTATACAGTGCAGTATACAATGCTTGTCCATCATAAGTTAAGTGAATTTATGATCGACATACAAAAGTCACTTGGATTGTGGGGCATACAAAACAACAGCATTCTGGAGTAAAATGAAAAAGAAAGTAATATTTTAAGTGGGGCCACTTGTTTCACTCACCGACGCGGAAAAGAAATCATAATATACTAACTGTATTTTTTTAGAAGTTCTAACACAAGATTGTAAACATTTTTAATTTATTCATTAGTAAGTGATGTAGCAAAGATATTTTTGTTAACATTTGTAAAACTTTTTCTTTATTTTTTGCGATTGCACAATGCTTGTCAAAGTGCGTGGTAGCCTGATGGGAAAACGGACTAGATGCGGCTGCCAACATGTTTATGGTGGTCGCGGGTTCGAATCCCAGGACACACCTCAGACTTTTCGGAGTTGTGTGTGTATAAATAGTCAATCACAACACGCACTAGAAAGGTGAAGGAAAACATCGTGAAGAAACCTGCATACCATAGCGATTTGTAAGAATTTTTATGATATGTAAAAGCCGCCAACCCGCACTGCCAGCGTGGTGAACCATATGGCATAACCACTCTCAATCGTACTCTCGTTTGTAGAGTAAGCCCGTACCCTGCAGTGGAGGGTATATGGGCTGATACAGTACAGTATACAAAGCTGGTCCATTATAATCTTAGCCTGCAAATAGTAGCTTAGCTACCATTGGCGGAACAAGCCAATTTCGCGCCATCTGGTGACAATACCGCCAAGAATAGTATTAAAACCATTGTGTGTGTTCGTTGACCGCGGAGTCCTGAGTATTCTATGCCTACTGTGATGTGTTGTATCCACCAATAATACGCAGAGCCGAACATGAGAAACTATACAAGGATAGATGCCGTTGTTAGGCTATCCATTCGTTTCTTCAAAATACATCTTAAATTTGATGAATCTGGCTTGTTAATACAAGATTTCCTTGAGAAGCAGATTGGAAGGTGGTAGATATTGTTTATTTAATGTGGCAACATTGACAAAAGGGTTGCCAAGACATTTCATTTTTCCCAATACCGCTCCATAGTTCATAGTCTGCCACATTGATTGTGGGTTGTCGAACACAGTATATTTGTGGTATGCAAGATTACTCAAGATGTTTTCCTTCGTCGTTTATGTGCTAGGTATCACCCATTTACTAGTGTAAGTCTCTCATGTAAGAGGCTACCTAGATGGGTACCACTGCAATGTATATTTCTCCCGCGATACAGCAATGTGAATGCACTGTTGTTTTCCGGTTATAGGAGTAGTCATAACGCATTAAGTTACAAACCGGACTATCGATATTTTTTAACTTGCCAATGCAACATCCCTACAGCCAACAATGACTTCTAGTCGATGTTAGATTCGATGTGCATACCGCGTACCCCTAGCCTCAGATATCCCTAGCACTGGCGTTTTCAGTTCAAAACAACTATCGTAATACGGTATCTATTGGTAATCTTTGATGAAAGACAATGCGGCGATAATCTCTCATGCGTGTCGTCTTATTAGTCATTAGTAGACAGGGAAGTATATAATTAGTGAGAATTTGGGCAATAAGTTATTTTGTGGAGCTGTGGCGGTGCGAGCTGAACCCGAGGTCAGTGTCAATTTCACTCTGCCACTATATAGAAAACTATTATATTTTATAGCGCTAGAGAAATATTTAATTAGGTAAGTAATAAAAGTATTTAATATATTTTTAAATAATATGCGGAGGCCTTTTTTCCATTAGTATAATCATTATTAATTCCCGCACATTTGGGTGTGTAGAATTTTTACCGGCTTAAACCCAAACCGTGTACATGGAACTTTGGATAAATGGGAGGAAACCTATCTAAATTCTTGCCATCTCTAAGGATATCGTACAATAGCCCCCTACAATCTAACATAACATAACCATATCGTTGGAGTTAGTTCTATTTCACCCTGCAGTCGGACATTTGGTCTGTTTGACCAAACAGCCACCCCATATAGAATATACGGTGGGTTAGTTTGTACTGAACTGGTGCGCACTCAGCAAAGCCATTGGTTTGAACCCATTTATCAATTACATGTGTCATCATCATCAGCCTACATTGTTGACTGTTGGACATAGACCTCCTCCTAATTGCGCCATTTCACCTTGTCTTCGGCTTGTCGCATCCAGCATCTGCCAGTGACCTTTCGCAAATCGTCACGCCACCTAGCTGCAGGGCGCCTTACACTACGCTTTTTGAGTTACTGATTACAAATATTGTGATTCACTTGTTTATTACTAAACGAATTCAAATATTTTTATAGTCCTGACCCCGCAGTAAGTCAATTAAGTCTTGTATCGTATCAGAAACTACGAGAGACTTTTCGGTCTCACAAACGCCAGACCTGAGACAAATATTTGTGGGCCTCACAAATATTTATCTTGGTGCGGGGATCGAACCCGCGGCCTCTCGTTTCACAGTCGGTGTCTAACCAACTGCGCCACGGAGGCTGTTAAATATATTTGTGTAATCATCATCATCATTTGCATATTCATTCGTACACCTAAAGCTGCCCCAACTTTCGTTCGTGTCGTTAATCCATCCCATGGTTATCTGGCAGAAATTGCTTCAAGCAATAATACTTGCATATTTTTTGTTTTTTTCCTGTATTTCTGTCTACTTTTCTGTATCTGGTTAAATAATCATGTTATCTTGTTTTTCAAACATTATCGGCGGTTAGTGCCGATGAATTCATTATGGGTGACGACACCCCACGCCCGTGATAGTACAGTTACCATGTCATACTTTTTCCGTTGCACTTCCATAATAAATCTAGGATAAGTTAAGTTACCATTGGCGGAACAAGCTAACTTCGATATTTGTTTTGGTTGGTGTTTGTGAAACTGAAAAGTCTCTCGTAATTCCTGATACGACGCAAGACTCGAAATTAGTGTTGTGCCAGGACTATGTAACTATGTTACTATTATAATAATAATAATAATAATAACACCCAACAGTCACATACATAGTCCTGACCCCACACTAAGATCGAGTCTTGTATCGCGGGTATCAGGAACTACGAGAGACTTTTCGGTCTCACAAACACCCAGACCCGGAAGAAATATTTGTGGGCCGCACAAACATTTCTCTCGGTGCGGGGATCGAACCCGCGGCCTCTCGTTTCACAGGCGGCGTCTAACCAACTGCGCCACGGAGGCTGTCAAATTGTTTTTATTGGGTGTATACATATATGTATATTTATTATTATTATTAACAATAATTATTATTTCATTACCACTTCCGTGGATATTGAACAAAAACGTTATATTAAGAAACTTGTATCTCGATACGTTCTCTATTATCATGAGATTCCCTACGGTAAATGAAGTTTGTTAACCCGCGATAGGCCAACTTAGGGCCTGGGTGTTTATAAGCTGGAATAAAACAGAAAGCCTAGAATAGTTAACAAACATATACAATGGTTTATACTCGTAGCTATTCTTGTACTATCCAATTGGCTGAGGGGTATCGTTCAAATCATCATGCTAGTTTGCAAGTTTCCGTCGCATTGTCGCCAGATGGCGCGAAATTGATCTGTTTCGCCAATGGTATCTGCGATACTATTGGCAAATAGATTAATTATGGAAGTGCAACAGAAAAAGTTTGACAATATGGCTATCAGGGGCTTGACAAGTTATTTTTATAATAGGTCCGAGGCACAGTTATCGAGTTGAAAAGATAAGATAATAGACATTTATTTTAGGAATAAACAATTGACTCATATTTTAAATCTTTTCGTTTGACTAATTAAAATAATGCAAATGCGATGACGTCATTTCAATTCAACTAGTGCGAGAAAGAAAGCGAAGTTCATCACCACTCTAATTAAAATGTTAATTTCTCCGTCATTTTGCTATCAATTTTAATGCTACTTTCATAGAATCCTATTTACAAATACATCAGTCAACTGGAGTGATTCTTTAGTTCTGTCCTCATGCGCTATTGCAACCCTTGTAAGCCAGGATGGACAGTGGCCGGCACATTAATGGTTTGGCCTATTCGAGCTCAGCTAGTCTATGCAAATATCTAACTTACTGCAAAGAAAGACATCCGAATACTTATATATTTTCTTGTTTTTATTTACTTTACGAAACGACAAACCAATGTCGTCTTTATAATTATAGCGGTTGCACCCGGGAGCAGATACATTTTTTTGAAAATACTCTAAAGCCATTTCCATTAGGGATGATGTAAGATCCTACCGGTGAAAGAATTTTTCAAATCGGCCCAGTAGTAGAGCCAATTCAATGCAAACAAACAATCAAATCTTTCCACATTACAATATTAGTATAGATTGTTACTTATTAGATGTTTTTTATCAGTCTGGCCTTAGCCCATTTTTACGAAGGGTTATCAACCCGCCTGACGTCAACCCGAGCTTAGAACGTAATGTCAATTAGTCACTGTATCCATACATGGACCAACCCTTATATGTTCCACGGCTGAATAATGTGGGCTACCTTTAGGGAGGATTTAGGTCTAAAAACAACACACTGGCCTAATGCAGTCTTACTTCACGTACCTTCGAAATTCTTGTGAAGAACCTTCAGGTGCTGATTATTCATGTCTTACAAATGTAATTCATAATTGGCCTATGACTTTGCTAAATGCTGTCTGCATTTACAGTTAACGACAAACTATGCCACCGCATATTATATAAAATATTTAATTGTATAATACAGTTTTTTCTCTAGCTTTTTAAAAGATAGTAGATTTCAATTAGTGACCATACAAAAAAAACCTGTCTTTCACAGCAGACGTCTAACCAACTGCGCAACAGAGGCTGTCAGTGGTTATAAGAGCAGTCTATAGTATTTTCTGATACTCGCCACAAACAACTCAGTATATAATTCTGGGTTCATGGCAATGTTTTACTATTAAGTATTATCGTACCGAACTTAGTCCAAATAAATAAACGAAATCCAAAACATGACACACATCAGATGTACCATGAACCGAAATGCATATAGAAATTTATGAAATATGAATAAAGCAAAAGAAAATCTCCGAAACAAAGTTTAAATTCAGTCACTGCCTACTCCTATCGGATGCAGATATTGCACATACGCACCGTTTAACAACACAAATCAATTAGTAATTATATCACATCACTTATGTCAATATGATTAAATTAATTAATTAAATCATTGCAGTATACCCGTCCGCGCTGCAACGTTACTCGGACTATCTATGAGTTCAAATTGTTCAGTTAACCTCATTAACTTTGTGTCTAAAAAAGGTCTTTAAGATCAACTTTAACGGGAGCTGATAACACAGAAAGAAATAAAATTATTACATTGTTTTGTTTATGACAATGTAACCTAAATGCAGTTGATGAGTAAAGACCAGATAAAGTATTCAACGACAAAATAGACCGATCGATTTCAAAACCGGATATAGATAAGCTGAACGCGACCTATTTGCGTGAGTCATAAACGCTGCATTTACACGCTTGGCCAAACTCAGCCAGCCTTCACCAACGCCAGCGTGTAAACGGTGTGTTTGGCTCGGCTGGCCTTAAGTTTTTCATAGTAAATAGCTTGGAGCTGGTAGACGTTGGCCCAGCTTCAGTCAACATGTAAATCCACCATTAAGGGTTTTGAACTATTGTGTGCCGTGGTCGGTAGTAATGTAATTATTGCTATTTCAAATTAACATCACCACCTTGTTATTTTTGAAGCCTTAGAATACTCTATATTTCTGCTATTGCATTAGCAATGCTAATTGCCCCACACAGAATTTGTAATAAAAAACTGACCATATATGTATTTCACATCTAAAATTACACACACAAAATTGACTGTTCAGTTTATTCTTCAAATGGTTTCGTAAAAAACTCACTCCTTTATATGTAGGTTACACGAGATGGTATAAAAATATAAGCCGATCGCCTTTGTGAATCACAATCACAAATCGCAAAATGTTGCTTGTTTATTTATATAACTTGTGAAATGTCACTATCGACTTCACTTGCTATTTGTGATTGCTGTGTATTTAATCAACACTAGTGTGTGGTATCGCGGCAGGTACCAATTCATACCAACTGTCCATAACATTATCGGCACATCAGCGAGCGTTGCAAGGTCCATTACCTTTTATCACTTTCCATTAGTGCTCTGTTGTCACTTCACACTCACTTGTCTAACATGATAGGCAAAGTAGCCACACTCTGCCTATCCACTTAGAATATAACCAGGACGTTTAATTTCTTCGATATACTATCTTTCTTTCTTTGAGCTGATTTCCTCATTACTGAAGGTCATGCTCGTGACCCCACTATGCCCATTTATGATATTTTTACGATGTTTATGATATACTCAATATAGTATAAATAGCCAAAATAAAGGAATATATCAGTAAGAGTACTCACTATTTCATCATATATGGTCTGTGTCAGTGGTGCAGTCGTAGGCGGCGTCATAGCTGAAGAGCTTGTCCTGCCACTTGGGGTTATACGGCGCCGCGCTCTGATCACACCATCACCACCTGCGCACCACAACACCTTAACATGTTTTTCTTTTAATTGCATTGATTGGCGAGACAAGCATGCCGATCGCCTGATGGTAAGCGATACGACCGCTCATGAACAGTAGCAAAACCAAACACCTTGATTTACAAAGTAATGCTTGGCATTCCACTGCGCTCGCCGTTCTGAGACATAAGATGTTAAGTCTCAATAAGTCCAGTAGTTACTCTGGCTACTATATCCTTCAATTCGAAATAAAGCAGTGCATTTCAACTGCTTTTGACGGGAGAAAAAGACTTATTTCCCTAGATATTTCTAAATAGGTGAACAAGACATTCACTCAGCGCTTGCACATCCATAAACCAAACTTATACTTTCCAGGTTCCACCAAACTCTGCAACAAAAAAACCAAGACTTCACTCCCCAGTTTGACAATCCCTTCATGTTACCATGACGTCAATGCAAGGCAAGTGGATGGTGCTGTGGTCACTCTGGGCGGCGCAGCTGGTCCGGCAGCCCAGCGCCGTGCTGCGAGTCTCCAACGGCTTGCTGCGAGGAGTCGTGGCGCGGGATGGATCCCATACTGCGTATTACGGCATCCCTTATGCTAGCACCGATGCTAGCAATAGATTCCAGGTGGGATACATTGTTAATCACATTAAATGGAATATAACCTAACTGAAATTACCAAATATAATGAGCATTATTGAGCAAGCCAGACTTCGCCATTCGCACGGGTAGAGTTTCTCGTGGCTAGAATCGTATGCACAACCTACATAAGATTATCGTATTTTTTTATTGCAAAGTATGGCGAGACTAGCATGCCTGATAGTAAGCGATACGACAATTCATGAACAGTAGCGAAACCAAACACCACCTTGAACGACAAAGTAAAGAAAGAAAGCAAAACCAAACATTACTATGAATTACAAACCAATTGTTGGCATTCTACTGCGCTCGCCAACCTGAGACATAAGATGCATGTTTGAGACATATTTCTAGTAGTTAATCTGGCTACAATATTCTTCAAACCGAAACACTGCAATTTTTTTACAGTACTGTTTGGGAGTAATAGACATTGCGGCGGTACCAACCCAGGCAACCTCTCACATATGAGAGACCTACCACTAATATTTATTATTATATTACAAATGTTAACACGATGCAACTTTTTTATATCCTCACGATAATCTTCGAGGCGAGAACTCTCCTCGTGTAAATGAAGGTTTATGGTGTGGAATTGCAAAAGATGATGATTCGTCCCTAGACTGTACTCTATCTCAATGCATATCTACTTTATTACTATCACCATTAGCCACATTGCCAATATAGATTCCCTGAGACTTCCTAAGACATCCAGAATGACCTGTTGAAAGCTGTATTAAGCGGTCATTCTTATATCTTGCTTTTTGGTTGTTTAACTGTAGCAACGCTATCACCATCAATCTATACTAATGTAAAACTGAA
This sequence comes from Hyles lineata, assembly GCA_030180105.1. Lineage (NCBI taxonomy): Eukaryota > Metazoa > Arthropoda > Insecta > Lepidoptera > Sphingidae > Hyles > Hyles lineata. The sequence goes on from JARJEE010000040.1 coordinate 2,254,991, forward strand.
TAGTTTATTTGAATATACTCATCTATAGTACTACCACTAGGATTTAAAAACGAATTTAGCTTTTGATAATCTAATTATTTAGAAAGAAGCTTTTGAAGCTGATCCAAAACAAAATAAGCAAATATTAGATGTATTAGTTTAGTTTTTGTTTTACGGAAAAAGCCGGGACAAACTGTTAGTTGACAAAAAAATATTAAAACGAATTTAACCTATAACGATAATTTGTAGTACACATGTAATTACGCACCTTACCTTAGATAATTATCTATTAACTCCAAATTAGTGGCAATTAACCTTGTAATAATAAATTTTGTGGTGACGCAAGGTTTGAACACCTTTAACTACATGCTACTTCAATAAGAACATAAATACTTTTAAATTTCCTAACCTGAATCAAGTTTTTAAGTCTATAAAAGAAAAATAGGTTTTAGTTGTTCACTCAAAATTGATGATGTAGGTATGTTACATTATTATTAAATCCCAAATAAATTCATATATTTTCATCTTTATAGGGACCAAAACCGGAGCCGAAATGGGACGGTGTTTTCGATGCTTTCAACGAGAACATACGATGCCCTCAGAGGCAAGGCAGTAATAGAGTTGTCGGCCAGGAGGACTGTCTGACCCTCAACGTTTATACGCCTGATGGCCGAAACAACCAGCTGCCAGTCATGGTGTTCATCCACGGAGGAGGATTCCGAGACGGCTCAGCATCACCATTTATCTACGGCCCAGAATATCTGATCAAACATGGAGTAATCCTAGTAACAATCAACTACAGACTTGAAATACTAGGTTTTATGTGTCTAGGTATTAAAGAGGCTCCAGGCAATGTTGGTCTGAAGGATCAAGTGGCGGCTTTAAAATGGGTTAAGAGAAATATTAAAGCGTTTGGCGGAGATCCTGATAATATTACTATTTTTGGAGAAAGCGCTGGATCAGCTTCGGTTATGTACCATATATTGTCTCCAATGTCAACAGGACTGTTTGATAAAGCCATTATGCAAAGCGGTTCGGCGATCTCCCCTTGGAGTTTACAATTTGAACCATTAAATATCGCAATTCGTCACGCGAAATATGTCGGATATGACACTAAGGATCCTTTTGAAATATACCAAAGATACATGAATGAATCAGCAAGCGTGTTGTTACAAACTCGAGTGCCAAGAGACAAAGGTGACATAGTCATGTCAGAAAACATATTCGTGCCTTGCATTGAAAAAAATATACCCGGCATTGAACCATTTTTAAATGAAACCCCATATGATATACTAATTAAAGGTAAATACAATAAAGTGCCAGTAATAATAGGACACAATAGCGCAGAAGGGTATATGTTCGCTGGAAAAGAAAACGATACAACGATAGCAAATATGGATTTCTATAAAGCGCTACCACGAGATTTGAAATTCCCGTCGGAAGAAGAAAAAGTTGAAGTTGCTAGGACACTGAGAAATATTTATATGGGCGATAAAGAAATATCTAGAGAAACCCTGGTTGACATCGCGAAATATGCAGGGGATTCAGGAATAACATACCCTGCCGTAAAAACGGCAGATTTATTATCAAAGACTATGAACGAACCTATATACGCATACAAATTTTCTTATGAAGGTTGGTTAAATTACGTGAAATTTCTTTACGGATTTTCAAAATATCCTGGAGCAACGCACGCAGACGAACTGTTTTACATGTTTAGATTAAAAGTAAAGTTAATTTTTACGATACCGGAGATGGGATTTATACATAAGTTTACGACGTTATGGACTAACTTCGCTAAATACGGGTATGTTACCATTATATTGTTTTTATCAACTTGTTTAACAAGTTATAAATCTCTTTGTGTTGATAAAAAACCTGTTACTTGACAGCAACTTGTACTTGTCTCGGCTGGTTTGTCGATTCTTGTTAAACATGAAAAACATCATAAAAACTTTATATGCACTTCAAAACGCATATAATTATTTTTTGTTCTTTCTTCCAATTGGTACAAAAACTGACTAAATGGCAACTGATGGCAAGCACAATGCAGCCCAAATGTCCCAAAAAAATCCAATATCCCTCAACACACTTTAATCATATTGCGCCGACTATTACATCAAAACATATTTGCAGTTAATAATATATCAGGCGCTTCGATAACTATCACGGTAGCATTCATATTTAAAACTAGCTGTGCCCGCGACTTCGTCCGCGTGGAATTTAACAAAAACTTTATTTTACCTGACATTTTTAGAATATTTTTCGACCAAATAAATCAAAGAAACATAAAGAGCTCATCCACCTGCGTGTCATAATACCATATTTAAAAAAACAAGCTCAAAATTTAAGGGTCTATTTTTTTGCGGAACGCTAATTTGTTTTTCAAAATTAAAGTATCCTATGTTACTCCCGCAAAAAATAGCTATCTTTCAGTGAAAATCCCGTCAAAATCGGTCCAGCCGTTTCAAAGATTAACCGGAACAAACAGACATACAGACACACGGGCAGACAGACAGACAAAAAAATTCTAAGGTCATTTTCGTTATAGGTATCGTGTATATAACGATATGCAGTTGGCCATTTTTTTATTTACACTTTTAAAACAGACACTTCAATTTTATTTATATGTATAGATGATTTACTCCATATTAAAACCCAAATAACCACGTTTACCTACCGCACTCAAATTTCTCCTACATTTCAGTCACTATTTCAAAATATTAATATATATTATTCTTTTTTAGCGACCCGACGCCAATGATATCAGACGACACGCCTGTAAAATGGGAACGGTTGAAGACTGAAGACCTGAAGGTTTTGGACATAGACAGAAACCTGACGATGGTGCCTTTGTGGGACGATGACGCGTTGATATATTGGAACACTACGTACACGAAGTACAGAAGATTAAAATAAAACCACCATAGATAGATAATATAATGAAATACAGGTGTAGTCTGTGATAGACGATAGACTGGAGTGATAATTTAATTTATATTCAGTTCTGAATTTATATATCATGACTTCCTAAATTAATATATTCTCAAACACAACGTACCTACTAATGCTAAAATTGACATATTTGGATTGATATCAATGACTTTGCTACCATTATTGTAAAAAACTAATTTTACATGCCAAAAGAAGCATTTCCAAATACAAATAAACATTGTAACTACGGACACTACAAAAAATATCGACGCTAATAAATATTAGACTAAGTAATAAGTTCTGTAAACTTAAAGTATAGCGAAATTTCTAGAACACACTAATTAGCCCTTATCTTTATTTTTTCCATTGATTCATTATCATTATCATCATGATCATCGTCATCAGCCTATCCGCGTCCGCTCATAGAAATAGGCCTCTCCTATGGCATACCACTAAGCTCGATCTTCAGCCCATCGTCTCCAACCGCTACCAGCCATTTTTAAGGCGTCCTACACTTGGCTTGCCGAGGCGTAATTTAAAACGAATAAATTATATCCATTCTATAAATATAATATATAGTCCAAAACTGCTCAGAACTTTAAAAGACACTACTTGGTCTATAGTTAACTACCTCTCCTACACTTTTCCGTAATCTAATAAGGAAATTTACTTATTACAGTCGCTAAGACTATAGTAAAAACTTGTAGACATTGCATAGTAAAAATTGCCAGTCTTGCCTCTATAATTAATTATTTATACTAAGATAAATTTTACTAATAACGTAATGCGAATAATACGGATTTGGCATTGTTGGACCTTTTCTAGTATTCAATTCAGAATATCACAGTATTTATAGTGTATTATTATTTGTTTCTTGAACTCTTGAAATATCTGTCATAGAATATTTTACAAGAAATTCCGTAATAAATATAAAATATAATTGAGTTGCAAGTCGAACGATGTATGCCCGTACTAATTGTACAAACGAGCAATTTCGTATCGCATCTAATTTCGTGACATACAAATTGCGTTCTAATATAGATGCAAATAGTTGTCTCCGCTATAAGTTTGCTACAATTGAATACCAGGTAACTAATATTTCAGGTAGATATTTGTATAAGCAATTTCAATAAAGAAACATTGATGGTGTTAAAAATATTATTTTTTATCCCAACCAAATAAATGGAACCAATACGGTAGAATTTATCCAATCTTTAAAAAACAACACAAATGTTAAATTGCTCATGCAGAAATGAGGGCACTAGATTAATCATCTACATTTATATAACTTAGTAATGACAGCCATTAGGTTACGTCAGAAACTTGACAACATGTGACAAGAAATTAACAAAGAAAGCATATAACTACAAAACTACATTAGCTTTCTTAAGTATACACTAGATCCGGCAAACGAGCAAGCAGGTTATCTGATCATGAACATCCACAACGCCTGGGTCATGGATGTGTTGCCGGCCCATCAAGACGGGAAAGGAGCAGGCAAAAGGATGGAGAGAGGAAAAGGGTATATATAGGGCATCCGGCGATCTCCCTCAACTAACAAAACACTACGTTGATCTCCTATGAGATACTGGTACCGCCCCGGACCAGCCTGCCCATTAACAACAGCGTGGCTCTACCATATAGAATTTTTTTTAACTAAACTTCCTCATATTCTATCATATATCATCATCATCAGCCAGTTGCAGTCCACTGCTGGACATAGGCCTCTCCCAAGGTACACCACAGAGCCCGGTCTGTAGCTTTACGCATCCAGTTCTTGCCGGCCCTCTTCTGCAAGTCATCCCGCCATCTGGCCAGAGGACGTATCATATATAGAAAGGACGTAACAAATCCGTATTTAAGTAATAAAATCCACGTTCGCTGACAATGATTCGGTAGAAATATTTTTTCAACAGGAAAAATACACTAACGTCAACGAATTTTAAAGCACTGCCACTAAAAAATAGATCAATTTTGGTACGGGTTGTAAATTAATTGCATACCACCGTTGACATTAGATGAGATTTACAGATGATTATCTCTTTATTTTTCGCTGCCTATCCCTATTTAGAAAGCCTAGCAACACAATTCTTACTCTCGAGAATTGTGGGCATCTCAAGACAATAGTGTTCTCATGCCATTAGATACACCGCTTGCTAGATTCTCGGATCTATGTTTAAAAATTCTTGCTTATTGTTAGAGATAAAACTTAAAATAAGAAAACACAATGAAAAACGTTTAAAAATGACAGATTCCAGACTCAAAGTAATACCTTTATTATTTTTTTATGGTGAGAGCATGGTGAGAGTATTTATTGCCAGACAAATATTGATGGCATTTTATAATTCGTTTCTTTTTTATCGCCACAACTGCCAGTATTCAGCCAAATTTGTTTTGCTACAACTGTCACTCATAATATAAATCATATAACGATGCGAATATCCATTTCGCATAATTTAGAACGTAGTGATTACTTACTCTATGGCATAATTCTATATTAATGAATACGAATGTAACTCGAACGCCGCTTTTGAATAGTTTTAAAATTAATATACAACAAATAAACCACCAATTATTCCTGCCGAAATTTATCAAACGCTTGTTAGCGGAACGGTCGTATTTCAAAATGATTTTCACGTCAGATGATTTTACTCTTTGCCAACGGTAATTACTGAATTTGTTTGTATCGCTGTGAATATAAATTGTGACTATGTTTCAGTGATATTATAAGACTTGATATTTTATGGTTTGTGGATTTTGCTTATTAAATAATAAAATGTTTTATTTATACTTTGTTTTATTTCACCTGACTATTTTAAACAATTGCTCGTTTTCACATAGTTACTGCAGTACTTTTTTGATTATTTACTATAAGCAAATTAAATAAATTCTTTTGACTCAATAACGTAAAAGTTCTAAAAATACACATGAAACATTCTTCAATATACTACATCATAGATGTCTTGCCTGTAGCACAATTGACCGGAAATTAATTGTAAAGTTTTGAATAAATTCCAATCCAATCCAATCCACTTTCCTTTAAATATTGAAATTATTGTTGAACTCTTTGTGCCCAACATGAGACTATAGTCTCGTTGCCCGTCACAACACGGAAATAACCTCAGCTTATCGTGAGAATTGTAATTAATGTTTCCTTTACCTACCCCATCAGAATATAAATGTATGTACTCTAAAACTATTTGATTACCACTACTACTTGTCCGGTTACGTAAATTTAACTCAGCAGGTGTCGAGTATCGACCTTGATGACACCCCTACCAAGCACGCACTATGCAACGCTTGTACTAATATTGGCGAAGCGCCTACACAGGTAGGTAGCCAGGGAAAGTGAATAGAAACTGATAATAAAGTAATCTTCGATGGAGGCCAGGCTATTGTTTATGGCCGTGATTTCTCCGAGACACTAGATATTTCCTTTTCCATACTTTGTTGTAAGTAAACTAGTGGGACGTAACCTTGAAATCGGCCGAACTAGCTGACTGGGAGGTTTGAGAAAGAACTTACACTAGTTTTCAAGTTTCATGTTTGTTTTGTGTTTACTTTAAAAGTGGAGTGAAAGGTTGTCAGAAAACGAACGCTAAAAGTTCCTGAATCACCAAGATAATGAGAAACCAACTAACATACACCAGGTCAGCTACTCCCAAATTTTTAAGCTCCTCTCCAATTTTAAATTATAGAACCGGTACTTTCGGATTCGAATTTTCTTTATGAAATAATTAACTGTTTCTTTATCCTACCACAAAAAAAGATTTAAAGTTACAAGTTAAACATGAAAACCTTTCTCTTGTCTTTAATATTCAATTAACAACATAGACTTTACACGAATTGATTATTTTAAAACACAACATTGATACTTATCATCCAAATGCTTAAATATCTTCACATAATCACATCCATCAAACAACAAAATCATTAATTCAAACCACCACATTAAATTCAAATACGGCGTAAGTACGTCCCTGCTAAGGCCATTGTAGTACGGCCTTCTAGTCGTTGTGAAAGGCGTAGCATCCATCGCGTGGCGGCGCCGGCAATCAGTCAGACCAACTCCATTGATAACGATAACAGTGGACATTGCATTCCACCAGAATCAAAACAAATACAAACTCTTGCGTTACGTGAAAAACATCAAATAAAGCCTCCTTTAAAAAATAATTCTTGATCTGCGTGAGTAAAAATGTGTTCCATTTTTAAATAAATATAGTGGTTTCGGGTGGGTCTATAAAAGAGGTTCTATATGTTTTTTTTAATAGTTGTGTGCGTGTGAAAATAGATTCTATTTTCGAATATAGTGAATTTTCGGCTTGTTTTTGCAAAGTAAAGATACGGTTTTATAAAAAATATGAAATGTGACAGATTTCAAACTATGTTAACACAAGTGCATTAAACGTGAAGTGAAATCGTTAACTATACAGAATTGTGGTAGTGGATAATTGATACACGCGTAAAATAATTACGGGCAATTAAAAAAGCAGTATTTAAATAAAATGGTTTTTACACACGATTTACATCGTTACAAGTAAGTCTTCAATTTATTTATGTTTGTTATTATTTGATTATAAATGTAACATTGGTTTAATGCCAGAATGAACCGTGGACTGAGACGGCTTGACTCCGATATCCTAGTAAAGCAATCTATTTTTATAAAATATTGAATTAAATTCAATCTACTGGTGGTAGGTCTCTCATATGTGAGAGGCCATCTGGGTAGGTACCACCGCAGTGTCTATTTCTCCCGTCAAACAGCAGTGTAAACGCACTGTTGTGTTTCGGGTTGAAGGGCATTGTAGCCAGAGTAACTACTGGACATATTGAGACTTAACATCTTATGTCTCAGGATGGCGAGCGCAGTGGAACGCCAAGCATCGCTTTGTAATTCAAGGGGTTGTTTGGTTTTGCTACTGTTCATGAGCGGTCGTATCGCTTATCTTATCTTTACAATTCGGTTTTCGCACAGATTATTCCATAACGCATTATAGATTACTCCACAAATATGACGCAACGATTACTGCAAATTTATCTACCGTTTGAGGAAATATACTTATCGGTAAATTACAAGGAACATTGTCCAATGTGACATTATTGCCAACCGCAAACCAAAGCAAAGTACTCCGCACTAACTCACGTCTAGTATAAGGATGTAATGCTAGGCTGAGGAGTCTCAAACCACAGCTGAAGTAAGCCTTCTACAAATTAATCCCTACTTGAACTATTAAAACTCCAGATTTACTTTAAAATAATGAAATAAAGGGAAAAAAGTGTTTCAATTTCTATAGTTTACGTAGTAGGGACCGTCGAAATCTTTCTCTTGCATTAGCCATGGGACGGAATTTATCTGATTGCCTTTATCACTATGATTAATTTTGTATGTTTTAAATAGGAACCATGAATTGGGAAAACATGTATTTTAAACTTTCTACTTTATTGACCATTTATCGAAGACAGGTCTATAAGCATAGGCATAACAACACAAAATCTAGGTCAGTGACCTTCATCACCGTTTTAGACCATTCAGGACAAAGCTAACAAACTTGTATAGAAAATCAATGAAAAAACAAGTTTTTAAAAGAAACCGGTGCTAGGTCAGTGGGCGATAGCGGCCTTGCAAGTACAAGGTCGTGGGTTTGAATCCGATACGTGCATGTTTTATAATTAATAACTTAGACACTGACAAGGCGCGTCATTTTTTATGGTTAAGAAATAAGAGGTTTAAAAAACTATGCCGTGTTAAGTTTAATAATAAAAAATATATAAAAACGCCTTTATTTCCTTAACCTTAGTGCTTGGTTAATTACTTGCTTATTGTCTAATTGTTAGTTCGGTTTAATAAGGTATGATAATAATTAATCTAGATAATCTATAAAAACTAGCTAATTTATATCTTAGCCTTCAATATATTATCCTAAGTTTAAAGAAGAAATAATATTGTAACTATTAAAGATATTTTATGTTGTTATAAATAAATATTGAACTTGGCACCCGTTTAGATCTAACTTCTTTTGTCACTGAAGTCACCAACCACGGCATATATCATAATGTTGAACTTGGCTCTCCTTTCACATTTATGTTTTTATATTGTATCGTATTGTATCAACCCATACATGTCCCACTGCAGGGCACGGGCCTCCTCTACAATCAAGAGTGCGATTGAAAGTGGTTAGGTCACCACGCCGGCCTAATGCGGATTGGCAGACTTTACCTTTAAAATTCTTATAAATCGCTATGGTATGCAGGTTTCCTCACAATGTTTTCCTTCACCGTGTTAATTTTATGTTTTTGATTAGATCTTAATTACAAATTCGTATGAAAGTAAATAGGAGTGCATAAGAGTTTCGGAATAATATGGCAGTTCAATAAAATTATAATATCTAAAAAGAGGGAGATAGTAAGATGTTACTACGCTACTTATACTCGTAATAGAGAATACCTACTAAGTAATTGCTGCATTGTTTTAATGCTGTTTTAACAGAAATGTATTGTTGTTGTGTTGTCTTAGTAATTGTCATCATTATTTTTTATTTTTATTTAATATTACACATACGGCTATGGATACAAGTACTTTTAGCTCATCTTTATTTATGTTATAATATTGTTCTCAATTAATTGACTGTACTTGTCTTAATAAATATCTTAAAACCCTTAATTTTCGGTATTTAATCATGGACATAAAACGATACACATTGAAAATAAACTGATGGTAGGTCTCTCATATGTGAGAAACCGCCTGAGTAGGGCCACCGCAATGTGTATTTCTCCCGCCAAACAGCAGTGTAAATGCACTGCTGTGTTAGAAGGACATTGTGTCAAGAGTGACTACTGGAAATATTGAGACTTAACATCTTATGTCTCAGGATAGCGTGCATAGTAGAATGCCAAGCATTGGTTTGTAATTCATAGTATTGTTTGGTTTTGCTTCCGTCCATGAGCTGTCATATCGCTTAAAGCGAATGGCATGCTCGTCCCGCCATTCATTGAGATTTTTAAAAAGACTATTATACATTTTTTCTGTTTATAGCTCCTAGCATTGACTTGAGTGTAGTTCAAAGTCCAATGAAGCAACAACAGTGATATAAAAACTACCTACATATAAATGCATTGTGCATTCAGTAATTATTTCACAAGGTCTGCAAATCGTTGCATTGCCAATACATTTGTAATACGGACGCTCTTCCTTTTGCGTATATTTCATCCTGCTAAGTTAGGTTTTTGTATAGATCTTCTTTAAATAAATAAAAATAATTAATAAATAATACCCAACTGTCGCATACATAGTCCTGATTCCACACTAAGATCAAGTATTGTGCCGTTGGTATCAGGAACTAAGAGCAGGGGCGTGCGCTCCTTGTAGGCAGAAATGCAGTGCTTTACTTGCCATTTACAGATATTTTATTATAACGTACGTACTTCTTAATGACTTTAATTAACAGTAAATAAATGAATAAACAAAATATAATAACTTAATAACGCCTAATATTTTATAAATAGCACCTATTTGCAAGCGCACAAACATTATGTTTGCCACTCGAAAAGCAAAAGGCGCTGCAAAGCAAAATAATGTACCTAATCAACCAAGTAATGCCGCCGCGTCCCGCATGACATTTGTTTGCATGTGTGTAGTAATTTTGGTGTCCGTGCATAGTCGCAAACGCACACACGCATGAATATTGAAAGCCGCGACTCCTGCGGCAGGCCTCGGAAGCTCGGCAGTTGTCGGGAGTAATCGGAAATGTTCGTTGCCTATAATCCGAGTAAAAATAATAGACAGAAATCTAATAAACTGCGCAAAATGCACATTATGCATTTTTGTTTGGTAAGGTTTTATTTCTTTAAATAGCACAATTTTTTTGTGTTTCGCGGGGGCCATTTTGCTTTTTTCATGTGATAAGCATTGTTTATTATTTTGTTTGCGTCAGTTTAATTATAGTTTTCTTATAATATTTTACATTTTAATATTTGAAAGTGTGTACATTTAACAGTTTATTTCTGAGTTTCTATAATAATTGTAGTGATTTGCTTTTACTAGTACGTTTGTTGATTTTTTAAAATGTTATTTGATTGTGAGGTTTGTGTTGAAAGTGTGTGTTTATTAAAAATTAAAAATAACAAGTTCTCACAATTGTCATTCAGTGAAAAGATTCAAATTTTGTCTAAAGGTAGGTGTGTACCCGAGTTACAACAATTAAATCAACAAAAAGGGAATGTAACTCGAAAGTTTCATGTTAAAAGTTATGAAACGTATAACTGGCTGTGTGGTTGTGTACACACGATTAAATTATATTGTTTTCCTTGCATATTGTTTAGTAATTCTAGTACAGTGTGGACTGATTCAGGATATTCAGATTTAAATAATTTCTATGCCGCGGCAAAGAAGCATGACCATACAGAAAAACATCTGGAGGCCTGCTTAAAATTAAATACTTTTGGTAAATCTCGTATTGAAATGAGTATCAACAGCCAGTTACGATTAGATATTGAGAGGCATAATGCTAAAGTTGATCGCAATAGAAACATTTTTCAAAGGCTGATCGATGTTGTTTGCTTTCTGGGAAAACAAGAATTAGCTTTTCGCGGTCACGATGAGTCAGTATCGTCGTTGAATAGAGGTAATTATTTAGAAATAGTAGATTTATTAGCCAAGTATGATGGAATTTTAGAAACCCATTTACAGAGTGCAAGTACCTCATTCACGGGCATGTCGAACCGTACGCAGAATGATTTGATCTCGAGCGTTGCATCTGTGATGATCGATCGCGTTAAAGCCGAAATTAAACAGTCCGATTTTGTCGCCGTCATGGTAGATGAGACTCCTGATGTTAGCGGCCGTGAACAATTAGTATTAGTTTTGAGATATTTTCGTGATTTTGAAGTAGTAGATCGATTTATCAAATATGTTGATGTCAGCGCGGATCGGACCGCTGTAACCTTGAGTTCTATTATTTTGGAAATTTTAGAAGAGTTCGATTGTGTATCCAAATTAGTTGCACAAACTTACGACGGGGCAGCAGTTTTATCCTCACAAATTAATGGCGTGCAGGTTTTGGTGAGACAAAAATGTCCACAAGCTATGTACGTTTGGTGTTCAGCACATATATTAAATTTAGTTTTATCGAAATCGTTCGAACGAGTTGCTGAAACAAAACGCTTTTTTAGTATTATAAAATCAATCGCGGCTTTTTTTCACACCAGTACAAAGCGAATGGCCCATTACAACAACTTTGCCGATATGAAAAAGCTGCCTCGTGTCGCGGAAACAAGGTGGACATATCATTCGCGCACGGTTAATATTATTAATAATGCGTCCACCCACCTCCTAGAATTGTTTGAAAATATGAACGAAAATACACAAGACTGGGATGGTGAAACACTGACACAAGTCAGTTCATTTTTATATATTATGAAAGAATTTGAATTTAATTTTCTTTTAAAATTTTTCGCTGATATTTTTGCAGAAACGGATATTCTGTACGATATTTTGCAAAAAAAAACTAGTGACATCGCGTATTGTGTAACAAAGATAAAAGAGTTAGAGTCATTTTTAGAACGTTTTAGAGAGAAGTTCGAGATCTATTATGATGCCGCCGTTCACATTACCGGACCACCTAAAAGAAAGCGCAATGTCGATGATGTAAAAATACATTATCGGCGAATTTTTGTTGAAATAATTGATAATGTAGTCAGTGAATTAAGAAATCGTTATAAAAACATTAAAGATTTAAAGTTTATTGAGCTACTTTCTTGTGAGAATTTTAAAAAATATAGTGAACGTTTCCCTGAAAATGAAATCAGAGAGTTCACCAATAATTATCAGGCACATTTTAATTTTGATAAATTGAAAAATGAATTGCGCTGTATTTATAGATCACCTCAATTTGCAAATAGTTGTGTATTTAGTATTATTCAAAATTTGTATAAGGACAATTTAAATAAAGTTTTTTCTGAAGTGTTACGATTAGCGAAATTCATTGTGACTATCCCAGCAAGCAGCGCATCGGCAGAGCGTTCATTTTCGTGTTTAAAACGTATCCACACATATTTGAGAAACACACAAAATCAACAACGACTCACAGAGCTTTCCATGATTTCTATAGAAAAGGCATTAATGATAGAATTAAAACGCAATCCAACTTTCTATGACGATATCCTAAAATCATATTTAAAAAAGGATAGGCGCATAGATTTAATCTATAAATGAATGAGTAGTTTTTTTTTACTAACCCGTAATTTTATTATTAAGTTTATTTATATATTTTGCGAATCACATGAAAATCGGTCTTTTTAAAGGCCACATCGGATATCTTGCAAGGGACGTGTTCTATAACCATCACTCACTTGGATAAGATATTTGAGGTGGTCGTTTATTTACATCGGGCTATAGTAATCTCAATTAACCGGAACCTTGAATATGTGAAAATTGAAGCTGACTCGGTGAGTAGTTATAATATTTTAGTTTATTAATCATTTACTTATTAGACTTTCTTCGGCCACGACAATCGATCGCTGGTTTTTCTGCGTTCCGTAGATGTATATGAATAGTAGTACATCTAAGACTTGTTCTGTTGGCATGGTTTCCGACTTAGAGATCCGTCGCGTGGCTGTGGCTATGCTAAACATCTATAAAAGAAAAGTTTTTGTGCCGAGTACTTCGCCGCATACCCAGTATCATAATCCTGTGCACGCCACTGACTAAGAGAGACTTTTCGGTCTCACAAACCCCCGACCCGAAAGAAAATATATTTGTGGACCACACAAACATTGTGGTGCATTACTAACGTGACCATTTATTTTTTGTGCCAGAGCGGGACATCTGTGGAATTAAATAACAATAAAATTTTTTTGGTGTCTTACTAGTTTTTAATAAAGAAGATTGAATTACAAACAATAATCATAGCACTAAACACAAAATAGTTAGTCAGGCACGATTTATAAGCCCTAGTAATGGCATAACTTCCAGGCAGAAACATAACGTACTCAATAATAGTGGAAAAGTTTTTTAAATCGAGATTGTTTTTTACGAAAGTGCTGGAATAATTTGACCCAACCGTTTTCAGTAACAGTTCGATAAAGCATTTCGAGCGGGAAATACTTTTTGATCATCGTTTAGTCTGTTTGCAAAAGCGGGACTGTGTAGGCCTTGCTGGGGACACCGGGACAGACTTCCTGAAAGCGGGACTGTCCCGCCGAAATCGGGACGTATGGTCACGTTATGCATTACTGAAGCCAAATGGGACCGCTAGTCAAAACACAATACAGTTTAGCCTTAACCTGCCAGACAGACTCATTTTTCTCCAAGGCAAGAGAAGTCTAAACTTTTGTAACATTTCAGATGCAATACAATCCACGTGATCCTATTAGCAAGCTTCATTTTCGTTATTAGATAGGCTTTTATCAATATGTATCATTGCCAATTTCCTAATTGCCATAACGATGTGAAAATCTGTCCAAATTGCCAATTTTATGCGCAATATTTACATATTGAGAAATATACCTCTTTTAGTATCATAAATATCCCGTTGATTTTACAATGTTTATCTTCAATGTATATTCATGAATTTAAAATAGAATAAAAAATATTACATTTATGCCTAATATTATAATATGCTAATTTAATAAAAATATTATTCTCGTGAAAAAAAGTAATTTCAAATACACCTTGGTATATCAAATGCCTAAGTTGCGTGATTAAAAAACCTGGCTATGTACCGAAAGATCATAGGTTCGATCGAGACCAGGTATTTGGCCCACAAATATTTGTGTCGACGAACACTTATTTCTGTGGATTATGCGGCATGCACAAAATGTCTAGCTTCATTGAAAAAACTCATCGATAATTTTCATTAGATTTACATGGGTCAACCCTTGTCAAACGATATTAATAATGAATGAAGTACAACTTGGGAAATAACATCCGAAATGTATATACGCCGTTGTTTATCCAAACGTCAATATACCTCTATAATCAGCGTTACGAGCAAATTAATTATTGAGTAAACTGATATAATTGGGTTTTACATTACAATTAATTAATTAAGCATTCGCAACTCAGGCGAACATGGCTGCGAATCCATTGACGTGTGTTTGATTCATTTTTCGGTATACTTACTTTCCCCGAATGTAACTAATTTAGATCACAGAATATATGGGTTTGATCAACCGGTTTGACAGTTTTAATACAAGTTCAAAGAACCATCAAAAGTCTCCGGCTACCAAGGAAACATCTATTCCTAAGAAATAAATAAAAAAATAAATACACCCAACAGTCACATACATAGTCCTGACCCCACACTAAGATCGAGTCTTGTGTCGTGGGTATCAAGAACCACGAAAGGCTTTTTGGTCTCACAAATACCTGTGGTTCTCACAAATATTTGTTTCGGTGCGGGGATCGAACCCGCGGCCTCTCGTTTCACAGCCGGCGTCTAACCAAGTGCGCCATGGAGGCTGAAATATATTTAAAATTCAGCTTTTATACTATAACACTGGCAAAATTATATATTATTAATATAAATATTACGATATATTCAAAATTTAATAACATCGGGAGATGCATTTGTAAGAGGTATGCGCAGACAAACTATCAATGACGAAGGTATCGCAGCCATGAGCCACGGGCTCTTAGTCTATTAGGTAATAATAACTAGGACTTCGATTCGCTGACCGAAGCAAAGAATATAACAAATTTAATTCATATCTAAAATCTAGTCTGGATTTTTTATGTTTCTTTGTGTTAAGTTCACATGAACACAATAACCCGATTGTTTCCTGCCATCGATAAAGGCAATTCTTTTTAGTCCATTACATTCTTGATTTTAGTGCATTACATTTCAGATTCTGTAAAACTGTGTCTGTATCAACTCATATACATACGTTCCACTGCAGAGCACGACCTCTACAATCGAGGGGGTTAAATCATAATAATATAGTCCACCACGCTGGCCTAGTGCGGGTTGGCGGACTTTTCATACTTTCGAAATTCTTACAAATCGCTATGGTATGTAGGTTTCCTCATGATGTTTTCCTTCACCGTTATAGTGCATAAAACTAATATTAAATATTATATCTTATTCAATTAATGGGAAGTCCACTGAAATAAATAAATAAATAAATAACACCCAACAATCACATACATAGTCCTGACCCCACGCTAAGATCGAGTCTTGTGTCGTGGGTATCAGGAACTACGAGAGACTTTTCGGTCTCACAAACACCCAGACCCGGAAGAAATATTTGTGGGCCACACAAACATTTCTCTCGGTGCGGGGATCGAACCCGCGGCCTCTCGTTTCACAGGCGGCGTCTAACCAACTGCGCCACGGAGGCTGTCAAATATGGTCTGCCTCCAAGTTTGGGAGGCTATTTCCATTGCGACTTATTAGAAGCGACCTTCATCCAGCAAATTCGACCAGTGGAACACATTTGGGCTCATATATACTGACGAAGATGAGGTTGCAAAATATTGAACAATTAAGTCATCATATAACCTTCGAGCAGATTCGAAAACCTAAGGCCTTGTTGACACATAACTCATAAATCAAAGGGTTATGATAACCGTCTGATCAACTTATGAATATGGAAATATTATAATATCCCTAATTGTATATCTGAAAGTTTTTAAGTGTAAGATATTATTTTCTTACTGTTAGTTGATTAATATCGGTAATATTAGGTCCTAGGCCAGCGTGGCGTATATTGCCTAACTATCCTGACTTGATCGTGACTTATAGGAATTGCAGTGGTAGCTGTAAGGGCGGGACAGTCTCTTAATACTCTTTTAGCAAACTACCAGTCTCAGCTCTCAGTCTCGAACCTTTTATTTTCCATCTCAATTTCTTCCACAAAACCATACTATCTTCTGTCAAACCCAACAGCCATGCCTCCCTGACACGTGCAAACACATTTTCCTCACAATGTCCAGTATATCTGAATGTATCTGAAACAGTACAAAGCGCAGACTACGAGCAAGTAGGTTAGAGCGATGCGTCACCGCGCGATAAGCGCAGCCCTTGTTTGCATGGTAACTACCCTCATGCATATTCACGCCACTCCGAGAATACTCGGCCGACTTGTTGCATTTACTCACAGATATTGCTTTCAATCTAACCGCTTATGATCTATTCTGCTGATAGATGATTGTGAATACCTCACATATCAATTTAAATAGTCGTGCACTGCAGGGCACGGGCCTCCTCTACCATAGAGTACGATTGAGAGTGGTTAGGCTCCGTCCCGTCCTGTAGTCCGTCAACCCATAAAAGACTAGCATGGTGGACTAAAGTTAAATCCCCTTAATAGTTGAAAAGGCCAATGCAATGGAGTGATATGTATATGGTTTAATTTATTTATTGACGGTCTTATATTTGTTCTACATATGATGTAGTTTAAATCCAAGGGCACACCTCTGACTTCGGAGTTATGTGTGTATTGATTTTCGCCGTCAATCACCACGCTCTATGACGGTGAAGACAAATATTGTGAGGAATCCAGCAAAGCGATTTATAAGAATTTTGATGGTATGTAAGTCCGCTAACCAGCAATAAGTCAACGTAGTGCCTATATGGCCTAACCACTCTCATTGGTACTCTCGATTGTAGACGATGCTTGTGTCCAGCAGTGGGACGTACATGGGTTGATACCGTATTATGTAGTTTATTTATTTTTTTATTTGTCTCCAACTAATACAACACTTAACTTATTTATTAACTACATAATTTTAAATTACAGAACCAGACATCTTGCACAAATTGTGGGAAATAATATCAAATAAAAATACAATCAAAAACAGAATAGAATCAAAATCGAAGTAAGAAAAAGAAAGATAAGAACGAAATATTAAATAGTAACAAAAACATTATGGTAATTTAAAAAAACGTGGGAACAAGATTAATACATATTATATGCATCAGATTACGTTATTTTTAATTAACTTATATTAAAACAAAACAGTTGCATTGTGTCTGTAGTCATTACAACTACCACCTGGCTTAATTTTCGGTCGCAGATTTAATGTATCCTGTATAATAATCACAACCTTGTTAACCCGTAAATAATAAACATACCGTATCAAAAGTAACATACATATTGATATGTATTTATGTAAATGATAATTATGAGTATATAGAGGTGACCATCGATTAACCTTTAGCAGACGGTAATAGATTACCATACATTAATTGCAAGTCGATAAAAACTAGTAATATCGCGCAACACATTAGGAAGACACACAGAAGACATAACAGTGATAAGGCGCAATTATTACCTGTATATATAGACCATATACGTCTCACTGCAGGCCACGGATCTCCTCTACAATCGAGAATACGATTGAGAGGAGTTAGGCCATATGTGCACCACGCTGGCCTAATGCGGGTTGGCGGACTTTATATACATTAGAAATTCTTACAAATACGCGTTGCTATGGGCGAGCCCAGTTCCTTATTGGGCGCAAATACCTGACTTCAGGCTGATAATTTAAAGAAAAATCCAATATTACTTTGCCCGACCCGGGATTTAGAGTCGTCACCTAGGGAGACGTTGAATTTGGTCATGGGGTTTTTAGCAATAAAAATTCAGCATACACTATCTACCGACCCCAAGGTAAACGGCGATTAAACAAGGTTTTTGCTTTGAAAACTTTCCTGAGCGAATAAAAACACCTACAAAAATTTATGATGTCCTGGTCAGACCGGATAGACAACTTCGAGGTCAAAAAACATGTCTCTAAAAATTTTGTTATTTATAGTTCCGTAAAATAACTTGCAAAATGATTTCATTTAGTTTTTTACGAACAGTTGCTTGACGTAATTAGCATATCTAATATCTATGAATAGCGAGACGAGCATGCCGTTCGCCTGATGGTAAGCGATACGACCGCTCATGAACAGTAGCAAAACCAAACAACACCTTGAATAATAAAGCAATGCTTGGCATTCCACTGCGCTCGCCATCCTGAGACATAAGATGTTAAGTCTCAATATGTCCAGTAGTTACTCTGGTTACAATGCCCTTCAACCCGAAACACAACAGTGCGTTTACACTGCTGTTTGACGGGAGAAATACACAGCGGTGGTACCCACCCAGATGGCCTCTCACATATGAGAGACCTACCAATAGAGACCAGTAAATTAGTGATACATTAGATGTTATTTTACCATATATTTTTTTGTTAAGTGTATATTCTTCGCTAATTAACGCTTGCGTTAACTGTTAAACCATTCAAATATTTGTATGAGCCACGAGTATTTTTGGTCTGGGTGTTAGTTTCTTATAGCTATGACATTACGAACAAGAAAATATGATGAAAAAAGACGCCAATATATGACAGCGTTCCCTCTATATTATAAACTAGCTGTACCCGCAACTTCGTTCGCGTGGAATTTAACAAAAACTTTATTTTTCTAAAATAAAAGAATTTTTCTAAAATAAATGTACCCTAAGTTACTCCTTATTATATCAGCTACCTGACAATAAAAGTCCCATCAAAATCGGTCCAGCCATTTCAGAGATTAGCCGGAACAAACAGACAGACAGACAAAAAAATCTAAGGTCATTTTTTTATAGGTATCGTTAGTGTTGCCAGGTGTCCCGCTTTACGCGGGACGTCCCGCTTTTTAAGGGTTTGATGACGCGTCCCGATTGAACCTTCGGCGGGACGCCAAATGTCCCGCTTTTTGACCTCTCCTCTCAGAACGAATAAAAAACTAAATATTACACACTTTTATTTATAATCCGTACTGTATTTCGCGTTTTCCTGCAATTATTAACCTACTTAGTATCTAATTAGATTCTAAAGTTGTTTCCATAGGCTGATTCCAAAAAAATACAGGAAACTGAATAAGTTCTCGCGGTTTGTTCACGAATTCCTAGCTTTCTTATTTTAGATGGTAACACATGTGCAAGGAAATACTGTTAGTGAACTTATGCCTTCGTGAATATTAGCTAGCTCCAATGAAAATTCCTTCGTAACAATTTCAAGTTTCATACCGTTTAGAGAGTATTACTGGCGAATTTTACTTTACGACATGTACATGTAGATGTAATTTAAAAGAAAAATGCATCTTAACTTCACTTAATTCTCTACGAGCATTATAGCGAGCATAATTTGTCAGAATTCATGTGCAAAGGCGTGTCGGAAAATATCAATTGTCATCTTGGAAATACAGATCGTTCTAGTAAATCGAAAAAGTTATAGTCTGAGAATTTAAGGAATAACTCGATGAAGACCCATAGCAAACGCTAGAGGAAAATGCAAAATTTTTGAAATATTTGGAGTAAGTTAAGAAACCTCTGCTTATCCCTTCTAGAAAAAAAGGCGTCAATTTTTATATCTATATTGTATGCATGGTATGAAACCATGGCGCCTCATGAATTGAAGCCTCGAGAGATATGGTACTCGGTCTGGTGGAGCTGCGCTTCCATTATTATAATAATAACCAAGAACGGCTATTGTCTTTGAGAGCCTCCAGAGACGCGACGTTTTTCGATGTGATAAGTATAATATGCTGCTAGAAAGAGGGAGGAGTAATAATGTGTGAAAGCAAAAAAATATATAATTCCCTCTTCTTTAATATGCGTCCCGCTCAAGAACTCATAATCCCGCTTATTTTAATGTCCTGTCCCGAATTTTCAAAACCTAAACCTGGCAACACTAGGTATCGTGTACGATATGTAGTTGGAGATTTTTTTTATTTTCACTTTACAAACAGACACTTCAATTTTATTTATATGTATAGATAAGCCTAGGGTGTTTCAAGGGCGATGCCTAACCAGCCACACCACTTGTCCCAGGCCCACAGCAAAACAGGAAACAATTAATTAAACATTTTTTTCTGCGATTATTTTAATAACAAAAATTTGTTACAAAATTGTTTTATAATAATAAATCATTTTCTTCTTTTATTACACACATATTTTCAACTTAACTTGGTGTCTAAAATTTTTCTAAAACAGTTCATTCGTCATCGAGTAATCGGTGAATATAAATAAAATAATAATAAAAAAAGATTCCGAAGAATTGAGGACAAAGCAAACCACTAGTATAGTTATTATGACAATAACAGATAATAAATGAGTTACATGCTATTTCTAATAGTCTAAACAACGATAACCTCTCAAACTCATTTTGTAATTTTCAAATGATTTAGTGGTAACATCGTAATCAAAGCTAATATTTGACTAAAATGTCTTGTTCGCTGTGATGTGATTATTTCAGCAATAATTATGAAAAGTTAGCAAAACCGTTTCTTCTCCTCATTATTTCTGTATTCTTTTATTTTTATTGCAATGAATGGTGAGAACGAGCATGCCATTCGCCTGATGGTAAGCGATACGACCACTCATGAACAGTAGCAAAACCAAACATCGCCTCAGGATGTCAAGCGCAGTGGAATGCTAAGCATTGCTTTATAATTCATGATGTTGTTTGGTTTTACTACTTTCCATGAGTCAAATTAAATGCATGCAAGCATGATATTAAATAAAATTTTCAATATTTTATTTCTACAATCGTTAACGCCTTGACGTAAGTGATGACGTCTGTACGTTGTACAACGCCATTGCCTAACTCCCATGCCAATGCTATCCAAGATGCAATTTGATGACCGCAAATTAAATGTTATCGCTTACGTCAAAGCGTTAACGATTGTAGAAAGAGAATAGATTTGAAGCGCTTGTAACTTGGTCTCGGGTTTGAATCCCGGGTCCGGCTAAGTGACACAGGTCCGCCTGCTATGACAACGTGGGGCGAAACATACAAGGCGAAACATGGGTTTCCTGGTAGCACCTACCTTCCCCTTCTAGGAAAAAGACGTATTTATATACAGGGTATATCAAGACTGCTACCGAAAACGAAGCTGGGTGGTAGTTTAAGCGACTTCAGACACAAAGCAACAGAAAATTTTGGAAAAAAAAGCGACAATGTTTTTTTGTATTTTTTTTTTATATGGTCGTATTTGGGTGGTAAAAACATTTTTTCGTAAAACAATAGTGTTTACCCTTTTATTTTTAGAGACTCTAAGATATAAAAGAGTTTAAATTATTATTTTAGCAAAAACTATGGATTTACCACCCAAAAATGACGATATTTAAAAAAAGATAAAAAAAAATTGTCGCGTTTCTTAGCAAAATTTTTAGTTGCATTGTGTTTGTGGACACTTAAACTACTACCCGGCTTCGTTTTCGGTAGCAGTCTTGAGATACCCGGTATGTATGAAACCGCGAGAAATAAAATAGTTGTATAAAAGCGGGAGGACTTAAAACTGATGGTAGAATAATTGTCTTCGCTTGGATTAGGGTCATACAAAAGACGTAACATGGTGACCCAAGCGTGTCGTGTTTTAGCTTCAACTTCAAACTGCGTATATCCGGCTTCCAAGCAAATCCGTATAACTTTGTCGACCAGGGAAAAATTAATATCTTTCGTCATGGAATTAATTACACTTACCATAAATAAAAAGAAATATGCACCTACACCCAACAGTCACATACATAGTCCTGACCCCACACTAAGATCGAGTCTTGTCGTGGGCATCATGAACAACGAGAGACTTCTCGGTCTTACAAAGATGTTTATTATTTATCTGTGCAAAATAATACCTTATTATAATCAATATATACTGCACTTACTTAAAATAATATAAGGTTAAGGAAGCGAAAATCCAATCGTCCTTCAAACTCAAAATAGATTGGTGAAACAACTTTCCACTCGACATTTTGAGAGAAACCGTATTATGAAATCGTAAATACTTGAATTTGGCTGCTAAGGTTTTTTTTTATTGCAATGAATGGCGAGACGAGCATGCCGTTCGCCTGATGGTACGCGATACGACCGCTTATAAACAGTAGCAAACCAAACAACACCTTGAATAACGAAGCAATGCTTGGCATTCCACTGCGCTCGCCATCCTGAGACATAAGATGTTATGTCTCAATATGTCCAGTAGTTACTCTGGCTACAATGCCCTTCAATCCGAAACACAACAGTGCATTTACACTGCTGTTTAACGGGAGAAATAGACACTGCGGTGGTACCCACCCAGATGGCCTCTCACATATGAGAGACCTACCACTAGTAAGGTTAAGGTTGTGATCATGTGATATATATACATAATATATTAAGATAGATCTGGTTTATGCTTGTATATCGCCTGTTTTACATTAACCCATTCTTAAAACTAGTAATGCTCTAGTAATCCTTATCTTTTGTATCGAAATATAAAACCTGACTATTGATCGCCGCTCATAGGTAGTGCATGTTCGCTGCATGCAAATGCATTTTTGAATGAATAAATATAAAAAAAATAGTATTCTAATGAAGCGAAATATGAAACAGTTATAATGCACTTTTAACTTGAGAAAATGAGTTGCATATTTTTATCTCGTGACTGAGGTCGATGTCCCCTCCAAGACCGAGATACGACCTAATAAATAACTGTGAGATAAATGGGTCACATGCGTTTGTACTACGTATTGATAAACTCACAATAGAATTTAAATGAATACAAGATTAAACTTCATTATAATTCAGAGATATCACTGCAACTTGTATCTGCTGGGATCATTGATGACATGCTTTGAATCATCATCGGAATGTAAGAAAAAAGTGAATACATACATTTAACGCTCACTGACATTCCTGACGCCCCTCTGAGTAAGTTATAGAGTATTTTTGGTCTCATACTTGTACTGGTTAATAGTCGGATAGTGTATCACCACGTACTATAACGGAGAAGGAAAATATCGTGGGGAAACCTGCATACCGTAGCGATTTGTAAGAAGTCCCATGACGTGTAAAGTCCTTCAACCCTCACTAGACCAGCGTGGTGAGCTATATGGCATAACCCTTCTCAATCGCATCCTCTATGGTAGAGGAGGCCCGTGCATTGCACTTGAACGTATACGGGCTGATGCAGATAAACTCAGACTGGAAACAAATATTTCTTGATCACATGAACGATACTATGGGAACGGAGTCAAACCCGCAGCTTCACGTTTTAAAACTGCACTATCACAACTGTCAATACACTAGTTACATGGCCGAATAGACCATGTACATAAACTTGAAGATTTTCTTATATTAAACTCCGTTTTCTAAAAAAATACTAAATGAAAGGAAGTTAACCTAAACAGCCTTTGCAAATAAGGTATAATACCCATTAATAGTTTTTTGTATTGGCTGTATTAAATAATCTATTTCCTGGTATAAATGAACATGAACGACATTTCTACGAAATGTAATAAATTATTATAGCTAAAATCTATGATTATAGCAATCTAAAATACTTAGGACATAGAAGCTATTTATTTTTATTTGGCTAAAAGCGGACATGGATTATTTATTTTCTAACTTATTAAGTTTAAAACCGCATCTTGGAAGAGGTATCATTTTATTCCATTCAGCTACACTTTAATATAAGGGGTAAATACATATATTGCAAAAACTGGCTTATATTCCAAGCCCGGGCAAATCAAATGAGGTTTTTCAAACCAAAACTTACTGTAAGTAGATAGCTCCTAAACCGGTACTTACATTCAGCCCACAGTCATATACATAGACCTGACCCCACACTAAGATCGAGTCTGGGGTCGTGGGTGTCAGGAACTGCGAGAAACTTTTCGATCCAACAAACGCCCAGACCCAAAATATTTCTGTCATTTCACAGACGGCGTCTAAACAAACTGCACTATGGAGCCTCCATAGCGCAGTTTGTATATAAGTTATATATAATGCGGTGTATTTTTGTAATACGATTAATATTTATTTATTTCTGATGAACATTTCTCAGTCAAAAGAAAATCTAGTCGGTAAGAGAGCCGCTAAGCTTCGTCTTCGCCAAGCTTTGCGTCCTATTCTGAATCTGGATGACAGGAATTGCAGTAGAGAGAAGTCTCTAGTCTAGAATATATTTATACATCATATATTTATACATCTTATATTTACTTCTTTTTTGCCATTGTAACGACCGCTAGACATTGGACAATATACTTGTTCGTAACATTGAAAGGTCAGATTTAATAAGAAGTATAATAATGTGTTAATAAAGAAAATACTTTTTTCATCAATGACTCTTATTTTAAATTTTATTAAAGAATAAAGTAATAAAAAATATATTATACTTTAATACACTAAAGTCTATATTTATGAGAGGATGGCATAGTCACTCACATGTCTCTACTCACTGAGCTTTTCTCCGTCGCATATTAAGTTAGAGCGACATTTTCGCCATGGATGGCTCAATTTCCATTTCTGCACGGCTCATAATATATGACATTTATAAAACCCAAAAATGGTAACAGCGTGAATTTCCCGAACCGGAAATCTAACCCTGAATCTCATGGTTTACATTTCATAAACACTGCAACTTTGGTTATATGTATAAGGTTAGTAGTAATTTATACATAACCAAACTTGTATACAATATTACTAATACTATACAGTAATAAATCTTGTCATAAACTAATAAACATGGTTTAAAACTACGCAGGATTTTCAAGAACGCATTATTTTATATGGAGCCGCATTTATATTAACGCTGTAAATAGCAGACCTCTCATATCTGTTACGTCCTTAAGTTAGTGTACACGCGTCGAATAGTGCTAGCTAAGAAGTGATACTAAAAACGTCTGTTGAATAATCTATTCAATATTGACGTAATAAAACTAAGCTTCCGAAATATAATCAAATAATCGATTACATAATCTCACCTTGAAATAATATGTACATAGCTGTTCTTGAATAAATAAATATTAAATCGTCTGCAGATTCAAAAT
This sequence comes from Hyles lineata, assembly GCA_030180105.1. NCBI lineage: Eukaryota > Metazoa > Arthropoda > Insecta > Lepidoptera > Sphingidae > Hyles > Hyles lineata. Next base: position 2,280,686 of record JARJEE010000040.1, read on the forward strand.
ATAAAACATACTGGCACATTAAAGAAAAGAAAAGAAATTAAAAAAATAATATTAATTCCAGAAACGCGACTATCGGTTTTCCAAATTTGAAAATGAGATTTTAAAATGACCGGCAAGATGGCGCCTCCTTAGTGTATCTAGTGAAGAGATATGAAGTGGATAGCGTTGCTGTCGCTGATTGCAGCGAATCTAGTGCGTTTGCCGACACCAGTTGTGAAGATCAGCAGCGGACTGATCAGGGGCAGAGTCAGCGAGAATGGCATGTTCTACGAGTACCTCGGCATACCGTATGGGACTGTTGACGATACAAACCGATTTCGGGTAAGTAATTTTCTTTATCAATTAAACTTATTGAGCCATAGACAAAAACCTGTTCTACAAAATGGTGGATATAATGCGGCTTTTATGCAGTCCAAACCGTTCATCTTAGAAAAAGTATTCAAAATTAAATTGAAACAAAGTATAAAATCTCTTTATTAAAAATATATCTAAATATTATATAAATGCTCTTTAGTTGTGTTCAAATAAAACTTTAATTAAGGTCTATCTATTAGAAGTTATATAAAATGTCTTTTATACAAAGACCGGGGGCTTAAAATATCCTTTTTTAGCGCTTTTTAAATAAAATGTCGTGAACAAAGGGTCTACAAGTAGGCATAAAGTTATCGCAGTTTATGTCACAGTACTGTATTTAATCATAAGATTAGAGATCTAACTCCGTGCTATCTTACCCTTTAATCCGTGGAAATTGTTTTGAGCTAAATATTTGACGAAGCAATTGAATAGGCTGACATAGACGCGTCAAATGGCGAAAGATCTTTGTCCACCATTACTAACCGGTGTATTTGGAGGATATAACACTCAACTTCAATTGTAATTATTTTGCCCGCCCAGCACCATCATCGTTAGCCACAAGAGTCCACTGCTGAACATAAGTTTTATCCAAGGATCTTTACAACGAAATATTCTACGGCCTACAAACTGCGATTTCCAGAAAACGTTGATAGACCGTGTTACTTTAAGACAGTGCTTCTTAACCCTTTAGTCATGAGAGAACATTTGAAAAATGTCTAGCCTTTGACCACCTCATTGACTGCTTTGGTATGTTAATCAAATTAATAAAAGGTTTTTATATTAGCTATGCATAAATAAAACATGTATAAAATTATTTTAAGAGCCCTCGGATGGCTTCGGAGACCAACGGTTAAGAACTCCTGTTTTAAGGAGATCTTAATATCTGCATCTGCATCAGCCCATTTACGTCCCACTGCAGGGCACGGGCCTACTCTAGAATCGAGAGTACGATTGAGAGTGATTAGGCCATATAGTCCACCACGCTGGCCTATTGCTGGTTGGCGGACTTACAATACCACAGAAATTCTTATAAATCGCTGTGGTATGCATGGTTTCCTCACGAGGTTTTCCTTCACCGTTTAAGCGGGTGGTGATTAATTATTATTATTACATACATGACTTCGAAGTCAGATTTGTGCTGTGATTCGAACCCGCGACCATCGTGAATGTGTTGGCAGCCGCGCCAGGTTCGTTTACCACTTTAACATCAGTATTTCGTATTTTTTAAGTAGGTACTTAATGAAAACATTCTACCTACAGATATTTCTACTATTCCACTTTGCCAAGTATAATATTAATTATAAAAGTGTACATTGAATAGCGAAAAAAAATACTAATTAATTATGAAATTAAAATAATAATGTTTTTTTGGTTTATTGTCTATGTTTTTCCCCTAATTAAAGGTTTTTCCATATTTAAATAGTTTCTTTGTATGTCGACTTTTCTTGTAACTTATTGGATCCAATTACAAACAGGTTGTTGAATATAAATGTTTTTTACCTATTTAAATACTTTAGACTTGGTTTATTATGTTTAATTATATAAATAGTTGTTATTTGTTTACTTCTCCGCGTGTAGCACTTAAATTAAATATTAATTTTTACTTAATACTTTATACATATAGCAAGTATTGTAAATGTTTTTGTTATACAATTTACACTTTCCAGTACGTTTTTTTAAGTTTCGATAACTATTTCGGTACTTATATTTTCTTTATGTGCACGTTTTTAATTTTTTCGCGTAATTTTAATAAAATTTCGTAGTGCTCATAATTGTTTGATGTCGTTTATTAGTTGTATATTGAGATAATATTTTTATGTGAAACTGATTTCACTTCTTTTTTTAAATTATAAACATCGGTGATGTTTGGAAAAAATATTGATTTGAGCTTAACTTGTGTATTTTTCTTATTTAATTATTTCCTTTATTACTGTTTATTTATTTAACTTGAATAACTTTATGTGCATAAATATACGCATTCATCATATCTTAATGCCACTGCTATAAGGATAATAGCAGGTACAAAGTCAATTAAAATCAAGGATAATTGCTTAAATGATAAAGTGCCACAAGTTCAACAAATGAACACAAACACCTATTACATCTTATTAATAAAAAATGTGTTTATTCCTGAGCCTTCTATGAATTCAAACATTATTCATCAAATTTTGTTAAAACTCCTTAAAATTATAGTCCACATTTTAAACTTATATAGATAAGAGATTATAATTTTGAAATATGTGCTAAAGAATGTACAGGGAAAACAATTTTAGTTTAACAGAAAAAAAACGTATTTTTGTTCATACAAGCTTTCTTGGTACGTATCTCACAGAACTCCAAAATCAGTCTCTCTGAGAGCACTAGAAGTATTAATTTTATCCAGTTAAAACTAGGCTGTATTTATTATATAACACAGCAAGGTAAACTTCTTTTGACTTCGCCCTTCTACAAACTTATGTCCATAAGAACTTGAATAATCTTAAGTAATGAAGTCATTGAATGAATTTGAAATTAAAATATACATAATCTGTGGCGCCTGTCATGGTCAAGAAACCTTGCAAAGAACTTACAAAGTATGGCTTTAAGGAAGAACTGGGACCAAAAACTTGACGGTTATTTCTGGTTTTATGTCGGGTGGTAACTGCATAAGTACCAGCCTTTAACTTAAACCTGAAGGCCAGTGTGCCGACTTATGTTTAAAAAACCCAAGCTAGAAGTTACACCCTAAAGGGTGGTGGAGTGGAATAACTGTGACGATTTACCCTCTTCGCCACCTTCTAGGCAATATAGGGTGATAATGACTTTTGAATGGAAAGAAAAAGAATTAAATGTGAAAAAATTAGGCCGCCAATTGTAACAATTCCTTTAGTTTCATGTGATTTATCTGTGTAAGTTCCAGTCTTTTTTATGGTATCTAGAAATATTACACATTTTGATAATCATAATTGACTAAAGTGCGGGCTTGTTGCTAAATGGTCTTGACGCAGCTGCTAACATGTTCATAGTGATCGCGGTTTCAAATCCCAGGGCACACCTCTGACTTCGGAGTCATGAGTGTATTGATAGTCAATAACCACGCACTATAACTGTGAAGGAAAACATCACGAGGAAACCAACACACAATAGCGATTTGTAAGAATTTCTATGGTATGTAAAATCCGCCAACCCGCACTAGGCTCACGTGGTGGATTACATGGCCTAACCACTGTCAATCGTACTCTCGATTGTAGAGGAGGCCCGTGCCCTGCAGTAGGACGAGTAAAAGCTACATATACAGAAATTGTTTATATGTTCATTTCTGAACGTAAGATATTTCACTTGTTTATAATTTAATATTTGATGAGATGCATAAGGTATTCATAATATTATCTAAAACATATATTTTATTAAATGTTTAGCGTGAATGCACACTTGCCAATCGGTCAAGGTGGGCCAGCCTAGTGCACAAGGCGACGCGTGATCGTAGAAACCTAATATATATTATTAGCCTAGACCCACAATAGGAAATATATGAATATGGAATATATGACCAAACTGAGATTCTTCTTCCCCAGTCACAGGAAGTTTACTCTAAGATAAGCCTTCCAAGGAATTCCATACCGAGATCACAATATGTTGGAAGCCAGTGGCATCCAGGAGGCACTGTTTTTTTTTATAATATTGTTGGCAAACGAGCATACGGTTCACCTGATGGTAAATTATCGCCGCATGAACATCAGCATCACAATGGGGCATAAAGTTTGAAGGTCACTAAGTGTGCATCACATATTATATCGTGATATCCATTAAAAATGATTATGGCACGGCTGTGGCTTGTCTATGCCCCTAGCATTGTAGAGTCCAGCAGCTATAGCCTCCAAACATCAGGCGGGCTGCTATCTGGTGTGGCTACTACGGTGATAAAAAAACGCTCGAATTATTCCTAAGGGTTTGAACGTGTTCATAACCATTAGTTACTATTACTATCAGGTAGACGGTGTAAATCGCTATGATATGCAGGTTCCCTCACAATGTTTTCCTTCACCGTTTTAGTGCGTGGTGATTGACTATCAATGTAAGTCCGCCAACCCGCACTAGGCCAGCGTGGTGGACTATATGGCCTAACCCATCTCAATCGCACTCTCGATCGTAAAGGAGGCCCGTGCCCTGTAGTGGGCATGTATGGGCTGATACAGACAGACAAACAGTGTGCCTTTTTAGCTCCTGTACCATAAAAACAGCATCGAACAAGTTAATTAAAAATACAGATACGAAAATATTTCTAATGTAAGGCTGATTTTAGAGTCACGCTGAATGCGCGCTGACTGTCGGTGCTCACAGCTTAGCGCGTAGCTTACGGACGGGAGTCAGCGCTGACAACTACGCGTTGTTCTAAAACGCTCTTAAGAAGCTCATATATTTCAACTCTCACCGCTGACGGTCAGCGCGCGGTCAGCGTGACCCTAAAATCGGCCTAAGATTTTTCGCATCAAAAATAATTACAGAAACTTGTTTATTCTCAATGAATTGGTTAGTAATAGAATACATCCGTGTATTAATTTACGCGTTGTCCTCCAATGGACTCCGGTGACAAACTTGCCATATAAAAAAATGAATTAAAAAAAACGGATATTAAACACTATAAATAACATCCAAAAATATTGATATTTTAGAGACGCCATTTGAAATTAATTAATCTCGGCATTAGATACAAAATATATAAAAACAATGATTTATCGACTTCTTCCACTGTTTATTCCAAAAGTTAGCAAAAAACCTAATCCGAATGACTAATGTCATTTAAAAACTGGTATTTTATACCAGTTTAGTAACACTCGAAAATAAGTAGAGGAAAATAGAATGAAGTAATTTGTTAAATCTAATTACATTATATAGAAGTAACAATAACTAACACTAGTTCACTTGTGGTATATAATTATATGTATGTGAATTATGCAAGTGTGCGTGTATGAGTGGGAGTTTGTGTGTGTGTGTGAGTATGGGCGTGTGTTTAATTGTGAAAAATTACGCAACAATGTCCATGATATCTTCGGTTTCGAGGTAATTAAGATTCTGGAGCAAGGATTCGATGGTGCGCTTTGCCTTGTGAGTAGGCAGTTTTTTTTAGTTTGTGGCAGATCTTGTAATATAGGCTTATATGAAGACGGTAGCAGTCGTAATATACCCAGTATATGCACGGCAAAAGGAATTTAGGATGGCATTCGACAAATCGCACGCTTAGTATTAAAGAGACCTAACTAAAAAAAACCATTTTTTGGGAAACGTTCTTTAAAGATTTGTAACATAAGATCTATCCTACCTTGTCTATTTTTATTGGATTCGGTCAGTTTAATATTAAGCGTGCGAAATGAGGTGCGTACTCTAGAAACTGGAGTTTTAAAAATTCTTTGATTTGTTCAAGTCGAGAGACCTCAAAGTAGGGCTGTGTATCATGTTCGCGTCTCTGACTATGAATAGTTGACGCACGCGCAGTACATTAGTTTCGTGTACAGATGGTCAGTGTTATATCGAAACGGTTTGCTAAGCGTAACTTTAAGAACTGCCCGTTGAGCTCTTTACAGGTGGATCATGACGGTTTTGGCCACGCCACCCCACACCCTTATGCAGCACAATATTAAAGACTGACATAGAGCGTTGTAAACCAATAGCAGAATATCTGTTTACGTTATGTCTCCAGGCATGATTTATAAAAATTTTCTAATCGGGGCTTAACTTGGCTATATGGATTTTATAGGAAAGATGTTCGTCAATTTCAATGCCAAAGTATTTGATTTTGTCTGTTCGTTGAATTAAACTGTAGTTACAAGAACGGTTTATCTAGGATATGGGAAGGATATGGGATTACAAATATACAGCGTATGTCAAAACTGCTACGGAAAACGAAGGTATTTGGTAGTTTTAGTGACTACAAACACAATGCAAATAAAAAATTCGCATAGAAACGCGACAACTTTTATAGTTTTGAATTTAAATATCGTCGTGTTTTTTTTTTGTATTGCTATGAATGGCGGGACGAGCATGCCGTTCGCCTGATGGTAAGCGATACGACCGCTCATGAACAGTAGCAAAACCAAACAACACCTTGAATTACAAAGCAATGCCTGGCATTCCACTGCGCTCGCCATCTTGAGACATAAGATGTTAAGTCTCAATATGTCCAGTAGTTACTCTGGCTTCAATGTCCTTCAATCCGAAACACAACAGTGCATTTAAACTGCTGTTTGACGGGAGAAATAAACATTGCGGTGGTACCCACCCAGGCGGCCTCTCACATAATTATGAGAGACCTACCATCAGTAAAAACCACCAGTTTGGGTGGTAAATCCATAGATTTTGCTTAAATAATAATTTAAACCCTTGCATACCATAAAGTCTATAAAAAAAGGTGTACACTATTATTTTAGAAAAAAAAAACATATATTTACCAAAATACAACGATAGGAAAAAAATACAAAAAAGTCGTCGCTTTAATTTGCAAAAAAAATTGTTGCATTGTGCCTGAAGTCACTAAATCTGCCACCCGGCTTCGTTTTCGGTAGCAGTCTTGATATGCCGTGTATATTGATATCTGCGTCGCATTGAATTTTTACTATCACTATTGGGAAGGTCGGCAGTTACGCAAAAAGGCTTTGTTGTCGCCAACGACGACTTGATCGATTTCGATCATAGAGTGCAACATATTTCGATTCCGTGGTTTGAAAACGTAATGAAGATTAAAGTTTCTTTTTAAGAGTCAATAAGGTTACCATAATGTCCTTTCTATACAAATATTTTCTTAATTTTGGCTTAGATGTAAAGCGTTTGGCACTACCTCTTGTGCCATGGTCGAATTAAACTCCCTGACTCAAAACATACATAAAAATAAAATATATCGGGAACATCACACCTATTTAGGAGAAACTCGATGTCATAGACCCTGGATGCAGCTCACTTCCAAACAGGGTAATTGGGAGATCCTTGATGGAGGCCTATGTGCAGCAGTGAACTTCCTGTAGCTCAACAGAGTGAGAGAAAGACCCTTGTTCAGTATCGGACATGCTATGGGCTAATGATGACTACTTGTGACCAGTAATGACCTTGGTAGATAATATTTTTGCCCCAGGCCAAAAATAACCTCTGCCTACTTATTGTATAATTAACGTGAGAAGAAATAATAAATAATAACGCTCAGATACATAACATAGAATAAAAGCGATGACGACATGTATAAATTTGTTATAAGGATTTTTTATCATTTAACGTCTATCACACTATGACATTGAACATTGACGTAATCAATTGCGGTTTAAATAATAATAGTAGATAATGATTACTTGTGTAACCTCCACATAAGAACATGGTAATTGAAGGTGGTAAAAAAGTTTAGGATCCCTCGGCTATGGTCAGTGACCTTACAGAATGCAACGCGACAGTAAAGACGGAAACATATTACTGAAACGTCACACCTCCCGACCTGACGCAACGCATGTTGAATCAAATCAAATCGTACATACATACATAAACTCATGCCTTCTTCCCAGAAGGGGTAGGCAGAGGTGCCAGGACACCCACATTTCGCCTTGTATGTTCCGTCCCACGATGTGATAGGTGGCGAGCCTATCGCCATATCGGGCACAAATTCATAACTCTGGGCTGATAATGAATAGAAAAATCCAATATCACTTCGTCCAACCCGGGATTCGAACCCGAGACCTCAGCTTTGTAACCGTACCCTAGTACAACTACGCCACCGAGGCAGTCAATCAAGTCAAATCAAATCGTACGATTTTCTATAACCAGAAAAACACGCCACGCAACGTAGCATCGCATGTTTGTAGTGTGGTTCGGGTAGTATGTTTCCGGCGCTGCGTCTTATTTGTCGACAAGTCAAACACGGCAGGTGGCGAAATTTTGACCAAAAATAAATTAACGTTGTTTCAAATATGCTTTTATTTATACACAGTTTTAAACCCTATTCAAGTTAATGGATGTTTTCTCTTCGGGGCTCAAACTGAATTCAGAAATCTAAAGCCCTTTGTATTTTTGTTTTTGTAAGTAAAACGTTTTTCTTGCATACGGTACAAAAAGATAATAACTGAAACGAAACAAATATCATAAGTGTACATTATAACCACGTGGATTATGTGTTTTAATATATTACTGGTAAGAGGCCGCCTGGGTCAATGTTTCTTTCTCCTAATGTGCCAATGTCTATTTCTCCCGCCAAACATCAGTGTAAATGCACTGTTGTGTTTCAGTTTGAAGGAAATTGTAGCCAGAGTAACTACTGGACATATTGAGACGTAACATCTTATGTCTCCGGTTGGCGAGCGGAGTGGAATGTCAATTGCTTTGTAATTCAAGATGTTGTTACTGTTCATGAGCGGTCTTATCGCTTACCATCAGACGAATGGCATGCTCATCACGCCATGCATTGCAATAAAAAACAATTAATACTGTAATATCTTATTAAAAATATTGGACAATCTTTTCTTTAATCAATGGCGATTAAATCCGCAGTAAATCTTAGTTGTGACCGAAATAACTAGAATCAGATATTCGGCATCTTCTATCTAATTACATGGCCAGCAGTTGTGCTAACCACAGCACTGTCTAATGTTGCAACCGCAAGGCAAAAAAATGTACCGAATGATTTCGAAGGTCGCTTTTTATGTTGCACAAATGACTTGTCGGTTTTACAATCATTACGATAAAAACAAAGCCTCATGAAGTCCAAAAATTGAATAGTCATCAGATTTAGAGATGAAAATAGGTAGCTATATGCGCAAGAATTTACCCGAATTTGCCTAAGAGTCATGTCTAGCAAAATGTTGTATGGCAAGACTATTCACAGCTATACTTCCCTGTTACCGTTACTCAAAACAACGCATTAAAATTGAAATTAAATCAGCATTGATGCTCAAGGCTATGTGTGGATCACGAATCACGGATCTTATGAGACGCGTCTGACGCATACACGTGTGCGTATTAAAGCCAGCGTATCATAATTTAAAACTAAAGATTGAATCCAAAAGATTGAATTATCGGCTGAAACCTTTGGGCCTATAATTTATGGTACATTATAGGCACCGGATACAAACTATCAGGGAACCTAATATTACTTACAACTGGTCGTCAGTTGCAATTCAAATCTAATAATAAATCACCCTATTGTGAGCAAATAACGTTTGTCGAATCGAAAATTTGCACAAGATGACAATCATCTCTACGACTTGCGAAATGAATTGATCTCGGAATACAAAGCCTGCGTATGACAATAGACCAACCAAGAGGCGACGTCCTTCAATGTCGAAGAACAATCGGTACAGCAGCTAAGCAATTGGGTTTTTGCAATGGTATGAGATTACTATGTATTTATTGTAAATTTACAACAAATTTTTAATGAACTGCTCTGATTAAACCAACTTGTAAATGTTGTAATAATCCCGACATTGTAAACTGGTTTTGAAAAGAGCAACACTAGAGTAGAGTTTCTTGCCCGTTCTTCTCTAGTGAAAACCGCTTTCTGAACTGGGTGTTAGATAAAAAATGACTGAATATAAATGATGTTGAACATTTTAATGGATTCAAGAAATTATTTTCATTTCATTTCATTTACAAGTTCGATACCTACACGTGTAAATATTTATATGAGTTACCAAATTTGCTCAATTTGTTTGGGTATTTCGTTTCCTTACAATTCAACGTTCAATTCAAGATGTGAAATCTAAGTAATAAGCATCATTTTATAGTATTCATAAACAAAATTTAAATTGGAAAGTCTAATACAGACTATATGTATAAAAATTGCCACACGCAAGTACAAGTAGAGGCAATTTTAGCACCACTTACAGATCAAAAGTCTGATTCTATTGTATTGTATTAGCCCATATACGTCCCACTGCAAGGCACGGGCCTACTCTACAATTGAGAGTACGATTGAGAGTGGTTAGGCCATATAGCTGGCCTAGTGCGGGTTGGCGGACTTACATACCATAGAAATTCTTATAAACCTCTATGGTATGCAGGTTTCCTCACGATGTTTTCCTTCACCATTTATTAAAGAAGACCGAAGAAAAAGAACCGATTCTATTAAAGAAACAAAAAAAAAGTACCTATGTAAAGAAAATCAGAAGATTTCATTTTTAAGGAATATATTTACATAATGTATCCATACCCATCATAATAAAATCCAAATTTCAAAATTAAGTAATTTATTCAAACAAGGTCAATGTCATCTAATCCGACGTCCGAATGCAAAAAGCATAGCGGGCAAAAAACTTGACAAAGACGACCAAATGTCGTAACTTCTATATTGATTTTATGAGGTGATAATTTCATTCCGTACATGTAGTTTTCCTCATCAGGGTGGTATTGTATGCATAATTCATTATCGTAAATGCATGCGAGTGTTTAAGAAAGAATTAATAATGTGAAATCTTAAAATCGAATACCATTCAACTGCTAAAATACATTAATATTGCAAGTGTTAGATCTGACACAACAGACAATATATCTAGCAATTTAAATCGGATTTAAAACTGATATTAGAAATAACCTATAAATAAATTAATAAATAATTAGTATATTATTCTTTCCAGGCGCCGGATCCGCCGCCAAAATGGGATGGAATCTTCGACGCCCAAAACGAGAATACTTGGTGTCCACAAAAGCCTGTAGGCATACCTGTTGGCGAACCGAACTGTCTGAAACTCAACATCTATGCACCAGTACAACCAAAGACTAAACTGTCCGTGATGGTCTACATCCATGGTGGGTGTTTCTTTGGTGGTACCGGCTCGCCATTTCTGTACGGCGGAGACTTCTTCGCGGAAAACGATGTTATCTTCGTAGGTATCAACTACAGATTGAGCGTAGAAGGCTTCCTCTGCCTTGGTATCAAAGAAGCACCAGGTAACGCGGGTCTAAAAGACCAGATAGCTGCTCTCAAATGGATACAAGAGAACATTGCGCAGTTTGGTGGCGATCCTAATAGTGTAACGCTTTTTGGAGAAAGCGCCGGAGCTGTGTCTACTTCATTTATGATTCTATCACCTGCTGCAAGAGGTTTGTTTCATAAAGCGATACTACAAAGTGGTTCATCGTTAGCTCCTTGGGCACTACAACACGACCCGATTAAGACTGCAAGCTCGCTGGTAAGGAAATTCGGATACTACACACGCGATCCTTACGAAATATACAGTATTCTATCAAATAAAACTGCCAAAGAATTAATTAATGTATTAAATAACGAAGATAAGTATTGCGTAGCTGATGAAACTATATTTGTACCGTGTGTGGAGAAAGAGATAGATGGCGTGGAACCAATCATTACCAAGTATCCTAGTGAAGTTATCAAGACTGGTAATTACACTAAAATCCCCATGATAATAGGATACACGGATAACGAAGGCATATACTTTGTGTCAGCAGATTACGGGACCAGTTATAAAAACAATTCAAACATAGATGTCATGACGAATCTACAAAAGGATTTAGTATTTCCAAGTAAATGGGAACGGAATTGTACTGCAGATAAAATCAGACGACACTATTTCTCTTCATCGTACGACGATGAAATGATAATGAATGTCGTAGATCTGTATTCGGACGTGCACTTCAAGTTCCCATTGATTTTGGAGTCGGAGATGTACGCGAGGACAACAGACCAGCCGATTTACTACTACCTGTTTAAGTACAGCGGTAGTATAAACATGCCGAAGATAATCTCAGGGTTTGGGCTGACGAAGGGAGCGTCGCATGCCGACGAGTTGTTCTACATGTTCAAGCCGCACTCGTTCCCGCTGCCACATCGGTACTTGGAACGCTCCATGATCAACCGAATGGTGACGCTGTGGACTAACTTCGCTAAATTCGGGTAAGCAAATTGTTTAATGTCTTGTTTGTTTTGTAGCACAAAGTATAGCTTTTAGGAATCTTTGGTTATCGGTAGTAGGTATTCGTGTTAGGAAATTGGCAATCAAATTATATAATTTTGATAATGGTAAGATATTGGTAATTGCCTTGTTAGCAACAACATACACAAACATAAGGGGTAGGTAAAGGTGATACCGGCAGCGTTTCGCCTTACGTATTTAGTCCCATAATATGATAAGGAGCGAGCCTATCGCCATATTGGGTAGTTGACTCCGGGCTTGAAATGAATAGAAAAATCTAATATCAGTTTGCCTTACACGTGATTTGTACCCGTAGTACTGTCTGTCTGTTAGCAATAACTGTACATAAAATTCCACACAAGTAATTTCGGAACTATACATATCCGGTTTTAAACAAGCCGGCAAAATTGCTTCGAGCAACGAGAGCTCAATACACTCTATTCGGATTTTATTGCAGTTACAATCAATTGCTTTGTAGTCACATTGTTGTGCCAATATCAATATTTCCAATTATCTTTATTTCCTACAAGTTTTTACATATTAATTACATTAGTTAGTAGTATATTTACAATAATATTGCATAATTCAACTAACGACCGTAATTAGTTCCTGGTCTTTAGCACTTCAAGCATAATTTACACGTGTTAATTTGTTAGAGATATTACTCACATAACAATATTACTTTGTTTGTTTTAAAGTACAGGTTTTTAAATAAATAAGAATAACGCAAAAGGAAAAATTAGTCACTTCATACTCCTTTTGTAATTTTCATATTTATTTGGGATAAGTATGTATGTATGTATCAGCCCATATACGTACCAAGTAGGGCACAGGCGTCCTCTGCAATCTAGAATACGATTGGAAGTGCCGGTTAAGCCGTATAGTCCACCCCGCTGGCCTAGTGCGGGTTGGCGGACTTTACATACATATAAATTGGTGATTAATTAATGAATTGTCGTTTTATTTTTAATTATTCGTCGGACGTAACCAATGTATTCACATTGGTGCGCTTAATATTAAAATAACATTGGGTTGAAAATAATCCAACCCGTTCAAATGTGAGCCTTGGAGATACAAAACTATAAAAAGACAGTACTTAAAATTGTGTTGTGTCATGCGTATCAGATTACAAAGACAAATTACAAAGGCTTTTTTGGTCCTATTACTCGTAGACTATACTAAAGAATATTTGTTAATAACATGCAGAGTGTATGGATATGTGTGTGTGTAAGTGTATGAATGCAGGGCGTTTCAAATGCATTCACAAAATTCGCTGGGTAAATGCTTAGGGGAACCCAATGTTCTATAGAGGACTTTGTTTTATTCTTCTTTCACAGATTCCTCCTTGTACACCCTTTCTCAATATTGAATTATCTACTTGTATTATTGTTTGCCAACCTACATTTTCTCAACTCTCTTTCCTAATAATGGTATAGTATAAAGATAATTTATAACTTAGAACTTGTACTCTAAATACTGTGTTATCAAACCATAAATTCGAAAGCATTTTCCTGGTTGTAGAGCACACATAATCACCGACATGTGAAGCCGCCATATTGGCCCGCGCAAGACATTTTTTGTTACTTTCGCCGTATGGTAAGCAACATGACCGCTTATGAACACCAGTAGCAGCACTCAACAATACTAACTAATGCTTGGCATTCCACTGCGCTCGCCATCTTGAGGCTGAGACTATGTTAAGTCTCAATATGGCCAATAGTTACTCTGGCTACAATGGCCTTCAAACCGAAAGACAACAATGTATTTACGCTCCTCTTTGTCGGGAAAAATAGACAATGCGGTGTTTCCCACCCAGGCGGTCCCTCACATATGAGAGACTTACCTCCAGTCAAGTATTTCATATTCCGAAATAAATTGGGATAAGAAAACAATTGTCGATCTGTCGGGAATGACATTTGACAGCCTCCGTGGCGCAGTTGGTTAGACGCCGCCTGTGAAATAAGAGACCGCGGGTTCTATCCCCGCACCGAGATAAATGTGCCCACAAATATTTCTTCTGAGTCTGGGTGTTTGTGAGACCAAAAAGTGTCTCTTAGTTCCTGATACCCACGACACAAGACTCGATCTTAGTGTGGGGTCAGGACTATGTATATGACTGTTGGGTGTTATTTATAAAATAAAAAAAATATTTATTCTTTGGACCGTCACGTTATCTTGTGCAAGTGTACTCGCACATCTGTAATACTAGAATGTTTAGATGCATTATGAAATTTTTCTGAAGTTTTTCTCTCACGCCGAGAATTGCGAATGTCACAATTTGTTGGGAAATAAACATATGAATATACTTATAATGTAATATGATATTGTAGTGAAACACTGAGATTTTAATGTCGGTGTTTTTAAAAAAAAACTTCTATAAAATTAGAAAATCTATATACTAATATAAAGCTGAAGAGTTTGTTTGTTTGTTTGAACGCGCTAATCTCTGGAACTTCTGGTCCGATTTGAATGATTCTTTCAGTGTTGGGTAGTCCATTTATCGAGGAAGGCTATAGGCTATACATCATCACGCTATGACCTATAGGAGGAAAGCAGTAGTGATATTTCTAGCAAATACGAGGAAATTTTGATCGTTTTTCGTGGTCCGATTGGTTGATATTCTAAACTGATAGTCAGAATTAAACATTTTGACCGCCATTTTAAAACGTATATGCACCCGGGCGGAGCCGGGCCCGACCGCTAGTACTAATATAAAGCTGAAGAGTTTGTTTGTTTGTTTGAACGCGCTAATCTCAGGAACCGCTGGTCCGATTTGAAAAATTATTTCAGTGTTGGATAGTACATTTATTGAGGAATGCTATAGGCTATATATCATCACGCTATGACGTATAGGAGAGAAACAGTAGCGATACTTCTAACAAATACGAGGAAATTTTATTCGTGGTCGATATTCTAAATTGATAGTCGGAATTGAACATTTTAACCGTCATTTTGAAACGTGTATCTGCACCCGGGCGGAGCCGGGCCCGACTGCTAGTGTTTAATATATCTACATGTTGTTAGAATATAACAGTTGTTGTAGCACAGTAATTTTATTAATGTTCTACTACAACTGTTGTGTACACCTTCAATTGATATGTATACCAGTAGTATGTTCATGATTATATTATTAGAAAATGTTTAATATACATGTCGTTGGTGTGCTTATTTCAATAAAATAAAATGTTTTACATGAAACTTACTAAAACATAAAATATACCATACGACATACAACCTTTATTAACAACCCGGAACCTCAACGCTGAATCATCTAGAAGCATTGCATAAAGACGAACCACCCACTTCCAAAAGGTGTGAAGCGACACCGGCCGTAGACGCGTCATTATAATGTAAGCATACAAATGTGTCTCCTAAACTGGTTGTAAACATTATGTAGCACGCGGTCTTGACCCGGAGACATTGACGAGACATCACGTACCAGAATAGTATTTTCTTATGTTACACCTAGCAAAAATGACAATTACAACATGTTAACTGTTTCCTCAAGCGACGCTTTTTCGAGGCTACAAGTACCGGGGGGAGGGGAGGGGCGGATGAGCCTAAGCTAATATGATTCATTATGGTGGCCTGTTGGTAACAGACCAGACGCGCGGGTTCAAATACCAGGGCACGCCTAACAAATAAAATGTAAAAAGAATTACTATAACATAGCACGGCTCAAAATTTTTATTGCCATTTATAATTTCCTCTCCATAGTCTCTCAATCTGCAGTTGCCCAAAAATCTAGAACTTCAAGTATACGAACTATTCTTTTTAAAGTTATATATAAATTATATTCAGAAAAATATTCTTTTATCTTCTTTTGATAGGGATTAGTGGAAGGAGTTCAGGGAGACCTTTGCCCAGCAGTGGGACAGAATAGTTTATTTAAAAAACCTTTCTCTGCTTTATTTTGGATCAATATTTATTATTATTTATTATTTATATATTTTCATTTTTTTTTTTAATTCTTAATTCATTTTCTACATGTTGTGTCTAATTTAGTTTAGCTTAGTGTTTATTTTTGTTAACCCATATTCATTTTATGTTCTAATTTGTAAGTATCTCTATAAAAGATTGAGAGCTCTAAATTAAGATTAATAATATTTTCTGTTTAATTTCGTTTATAAGAGTCTATTATTGTTTTGTTGTATATTATTGTTCTTAATTTTTATAAATGACCTCTGTAATATTAGTATTCCGAATTGCAGGATTTTTACTTATGCAGATGATACAGCACTTATCATAGATGGGGAGAGTTGGTCCCATGCGAGGATACATGCAGAGTGTGCGATGCGCTCAGTTCTAAAGTGGTTGTCACTAAATGATCTTATTTTAAACGTTGCAAAAACTCAATTTGTTCCTTTTGCTATGAGATCTAATTTCCTTCCACCACCTACACTTGCCATAACAGCGCATTATTGTGATCCACGTTCTTCCAACATTTGTAACTGCTCAAGTCTCACTAGAGTTAGTTGTGTCAAATACCTTGGCATACAAATTGATGAGTGTTTGACTTGGCATGAACTTATACATACTTTGACGGCAAGGGTCAGGCGTCTCATCTGTATATTTAAGAGACTTCGCTTTTCTGCAAGTTTGGACACAGTCAAAATGGTTTATTTTGCCTTGTGCCAATCTGTGCTAGGGTATTGCATTCCCGCCTGGGGTGGAGCCTCAAAATCCTCACTGATGCCACTTGAAATCGCACAAAGAGCTATTCTGAAAGTGATGACTAACAAACCCTATAGATATCCAACCGCTAAACTTTATTCAGATTGTCAGGTTCTTTCAGTGCGAAAGCTTTTTGTGCAGCAGACTGTCCTTCGTAAACATGTCACAAGACCACATAAAGAACCAGACGGAAGGAGAAAATGTAGCATTTTTCCTACAGCACAAACACGTACCAAGTTCACAGACAGACATTTCGTTGTTTTAGGTAGCAGACTATATAATAAAATAAATTCCACACTTAAAATTTTCAATATGACGAAATTTTCCTGTAAATGTGTTATTAAGAAATGGCTTTTATCTCTGTCCTATATGCAAACTGAGGAGCTGCTATGTAGTTCTAACGTAGGATAGCTAAATATTCTCTGGCCCCAAATAGGCGTCTAACACTTACACACACATTCACACGTTTCGCCCTCTCATATACCTACATCACACAGAACATAACAATCGTCACACCTATACACACACCTACACACACTACACACGAATGAAATAATAATTAAAATTAATAACTAAAAACTGTAATACTGGACAATCGTAGCAAGCACTAATGAGTACAGTATGTGACTAGCGGACGTTCATTCATCTATACGAATTTCATATGATAGTATAAAAGCCAAACTCAGTTTGAATTACATACTTGAGAATGTATTCTTGGAGGTTTCACTGATACCTATAACACAGGTTCTCCTAGCTTAGGTATCAGTAGATCACTATTTTGATGAGACAAATGTAATTGATTTAGGCTGAATTATTATCCTTGCTCCCTTAAAATGTATCTCCTTTATGTTCTTATGTTTGTCTAGTTTTGATGTAAATAAACATTTTTTATTTATTTATTTATTTATTTATTTTCAGTACTCTTAAAACTATTCTTATTGTTAGAGATATTTTTTATATGTAATTATTTTATTAAAGAGCCCATAAGTCTTATTTAGTAGCAGACTGTTTATCCTTATTCATATTGAAATTGTTATTATTGTTCTAATATTTATGTTATTAACTAACTCTGCGAAAGCTGTACTCTCCTGTAATTGAAGATGCACGCAGAAGGATAAATATACATAGTTTTATATATATGTTATGTGTTATCTTCTTGCCCGTTCTTCTCTGGCGAAAACAGCCTTGTGAACTGGGTGGTAGTGGAAAAAAATGATTGAATCTAAATATTGTATGACATTTTATGGATTCAATAAATATTTTCATTTCATTTCATTTCATTCATTTCGTTGGAGATTCTAATAAATAAATAATATTAAAATGCTATTTTCTTAATCTTTTTCAGTGACCCAACCCCCCGCCCATCTCCCGTGCTGCCATTCCGTTGGCGGCCGAGCCGGGAGTCGAACCCCACAGCGCTGGTCCTCGACTCGACGGTGACCACGGCGCCGCTGTGGGACCACAGCTCGGTGCGCCTCTGGAACGAAACCTACTCCAAGTATAGACGAAAGAACTATGGCTTCAAGGAGTTTGATACGTATAGGATTAGGAGTAAAAGATAATTAAATAATGGATCGGATATTAAGTACTTTTTAAGAACATTTTTGAATCACCTAAAACTTTGGCGTTATTTACCAAAAACGGTATATTATTATATATTGCAAGTACAATTGTGCTTTTAAAAAGAAAAATGTGAAAAAAGTTGTATGTTACAATCGGCGTTGAAAAATCGCCTATTTTCCAGATTTCCTTAATGAAGCTGCATTGATTAATAACATGAAAGAAATTGGTTCTAATTTGTTTGACAGTTGCGTCCTTTTAATTTAAATAAAACTAATAGCAACTGAGAGCACTTATTGTATGTATAGGCATAGCCTACATAAAATAGGATGTTTAATGGAAATGTATGTTTGTACATATGTTTTATGTAGATGCTCCATTATTTTGTTCTTTAATTATAATTTGCCTATTTTGTGACTACCCTTTTCTTTCTTTTTTTTCAATTGAATCCATGTAAAGGTTGTCTGGAAGCAGATAGCGATAAGACCGCCGATTATCACTTATAATACCACAAGAGCTTCAAAATTATCGGGTATTTCCCGATAGGTTCTAAAAATAGAAAATTTTCAAAAAATTATCAGTATAATACCATGTAGGTTGTACCACGTGACGTCGAATGGTGCAATTCTATTGGTCGATATTTGGGTCGGAAAAATAATCAAACTTATTTAAAGGAGTTTTCTTTTTTTTTCTTCTTATTGACTTCTGTGGTTTTCTGTATCAATCCAAATACGTCCCACTGCAAAGCACGGGCCTCCTCTACAATCGAGAATACGATTGAGAGTGGTTAGGCCATATAGTCTACGCTAGCCTAGTTAGGGTTGACGGATTTATGTTGTGTACAATAAAGAATTTTTAGAAAATCTATTGGTTCTGGAAATATCAGTGGATTTTTCAAAGTATTTTTATTTGCACTGCGGAATATCTGTAACAGTATGATACTAGAACAATCTATGAAATGTTGTTGATCAATAATATGCAATATAAATAAGTTATAAGACGTTGTCTTTGCTATATATTAACTTAAAAATCATAAGCAATGGAAAAATCATATTTTAATAATGAACGTAAAAAGAAATAATTCTATGCTATTATGCACAGAACAAATGAATACAATTATGTATATCATACCATATATAATGGTTTCTAAGACGCGAATGTTACACATTGAAATAAAACTATTATTTACAGATTTTATTTCGGTTTAATTTTTACATTTTTTAACCTAACGTTTCGATTACTTTACAGCTTTCTTGGCTTTCGTGTCCTCCCTGTGACCACCAAAGCTGGTAAATAATAGTTTTATTCCATAACATTTACCTCCAAAAGCCATAAGACGAAAAGGATACCTACTTAAGCTACTTAAGTTTAAGAGAGTATAGAGGTAATAGAGAATAAGATTCTTTAACACTGCAGGTATCAACTCTCTATATAATTTGGTTATTCTAATACATTGAAAAATATTAAAAATCATAGACATATATTCCTGGTAATTAATTTAACATTATGCGGTTATAAACGGTATATCACGCTATATTTATGTATTTAATTTATTTAGCATATACTTGGTATAATTCATTTGGATTTAGGAATATGTGGTGATAGCGGATTCTAGTCGTCGACTTGTTTAAGTTCAACAATGGTAGATTGTTCGGTTGTGATAACATTATTTAGTTGGTAATAAAATATTTCAATGCAATTGTGTTTTACTTTTGGTAGTTTTTAATTAATTACCCATATACAATAGCAAAGGTTCCCATTTATAGATATGCTATTTCTTCTTATATTTGCATTGTAAAAATCAGGGTCTAACTGACAATTGTTCTTCGATACGATTACAATGCTGAGATCTCGGGTTCGAATCCCAGGTCGGGCAAATTGATATTGGATTTTTCAATTCATTATCAGCCCAGAGTCAGACATTTGTGTCCGATATGGCGATAGGCTCGCCTACTATCACATCATGGGATACACACGGCAAAACCTGGTAACTCCTCCGCCTACCACTGCGAAAAAGCCGTTTATGTATGTAGGTAAGTAAAAATCAAGGAAACATGTGTCTGTATTATATTTATTAATTTGATGAAAACTCCAAATTCCCTTGTATACTTTTAAATCTGCAGAATGTATTATAATTGATACAATTTATTTTAAAATCGAATATATCGAAAACGGCAGAATGTAAAGTTATTCCAGGCCATTAATATGTGTGCACACAACACAACTGCAAATTTCAGCTCAAATCGTTCAAAAGGGGATATAATGTTTGGCAAGGATTGGATCAAACGCCGGACCACTGCGTTACGTACGCACCAGACAACTACTAATGCTGTAGAGGCAGCTTTAATTATTTACATAGATAATTAGATATATTGAGATTATAAATAAACTTCAAATCGTAAACTTGAAGATCCCCTAATATTTTGATCACATGAAAGAGATTTCGAGGAGAGTACATGTGCCGTTAAGGTAAAATTCTAAAGCTTTTTTACACAGGAAATGACAAAAATGTTTTTACTTTACGTTACTTGGTTAAATCTTAATGACGAAGTACACTGCGGATTACACTTTCCTGATTAAAATTGACAATCAAAGCATGAATTTTTCGATTACTCACTTAGAATTTACTTAGGACTGCATAGATAACAAAAAAACTTAATCAGGTCACAAAAATATTTTTGTAACAACGATAAAAACAATTACGATCGAAGCCAAAGCACCTACATCAGTTAAAGACACATTGTTCTACAACCCCGACATTATTTCACAAAGGGTAATGGCAATAAATGACGCTTCTTCTAAACCAATGTACACGGTGTAAAAGCTAATGAAAAGCAAATAGGGAGAGTGCAGTGGAATAAAGCTGGTGTTTAGTTAGGCCCGAACTGCCGCCTAATTGAACCGGTCCGCCGCGCCGCGCTCCACCTCAGTACTCGCCTTGTACATTACTCCAATATGCTGGAGCTGAATTTGATTTTGTATCTTTGTACTGTAATATATTATTATATTTAATATAATTTCAGCGTGATGTACTATATGACCTGACCTCTCAATGCTACTTTCAATTGCAGAGGACGGGACGGTTCGCAATGGGACGTATGTGGGCTGATATAGGATCAAATAATTTCAATACGTATTTTATTGATTTTTCTGTTACAATTTTAATTTGTTCATTTTTAACAAACAGAGGAGACTCATTATAACGCAACAAAATTACTACATATTTTATTTTATGAATACCGTCAACATTTAACCCTGTCCTGAATAATTCTGATAGAACCAATACCTGACCCAATTAGTAAAATATAACTTTTTAAATTACCTGGCCTACTGATGAATTAGGAAAATATCACTATTCATCATACCTACCCTCACGTATTAAATCATTTCTACGAACAACATCACAATACTTAATGTAGTTTTACTAGCATAATTTAGTTTATATTCTCAAAACAGGAGCTTTACAAGGACTACAAAGCAAGTAACATGTCTTGTCTGAGTAACAGCTCCGAGAGGATTTACCACTCGCGTTGCACTGATGTGTCGTATTCCACTTGTAGCATACTTACTCGGAGTTTAAAACGACTGTACAATGCACTGACACATTGTGGTTTTCTTAAAATGTCACAAAACCACTTATTCTAATAGTTAGTTGTAATTAAAATTTAAAGACGTATGCGTAAGTCTGAAGCCCTCAATGGGAAGGCAAAGGCGCTATGTGTCATAATTCGCCGTGCTTATTTCAACCCTGGTTATGTTAGGGGGAGTAAGCCCATCGCTTTGACAAACATAAATCTTTTTCACAAGCATCATAAATTAGAATTTTAAACAGAGATTTTTACACATAATGATCAAAATTGTAAAATTGCACAAACAAGATTTTGTCAGGCAAAATGATCTTATGTCACGAGCTGTTTATTACACACTGCAAAATGATAGTGCCAATATGAACGATGGCTTGAAAATGAATGTAAAAAAAGAAGTAGGAACAGCGCCACTTTAATATACATTCCATATTACTTTCCATATGCCATTTGTAAAGCCATATCGCAGATACAGCGTAATTTCATTCATGTAAACACAACAAAAACAGGTAACAAAAAGGCAGTACGACTCATAACCTCCATCACATCGTAAATAAACAGAATTGCGCGTTAACACGAAGCGAAACACAAAAGACAAAAAGCGTTCTACATAGATAATGCTAAGTAATAATTTAAAATGAACAATATACATAAATCGCGAAGAAGGGGCCGCCTCGCCCGTCGCCCGTCACAACCGGCCAAGTTTTCAACTTACATTGAGAGTGCTCCCGCCGGCTGTTTGTACGTCTGTCAACTATGTTAATAGCGAAAACTTTGGCGAAGGCAGGCAGTCTGCCGCGTCGCCGGGGTCTGCCGCCCACGTGGGGCTCATCCATTTTAACGTGGACCCCACGTGGACCTACATCAGCCGAAAAAAACATTATGCAGGATTATTTTTATACTGGTACACGATCCATACACATCAGTGACAGCAATGCGCCTGATGGTAAGTTCATGGCAATCCAAATAGTGCATCGGTGGGTGATGTTTGTTGCCAGTACAGACAATTATATCAGTGCAGCCTACTACTAAGCACACATGTATGGGGAGGGGGGACACCACACCATTGAGTGTTGTTACGAAGGGTTTGTCACCACGAGCGAATACAAATAGGCCACTACTAGCGAAAATAATTATGTGTGTGATTTCAAAAGGATAATAAAATGCCTACTCATATACCGTAGAGACAATAATGCCGTATTTCACGTTCACTTGTTATGAATGTTCAGAATACTTTAGACGCAAACTCAAATTATTAACTTGAGCAATTTCTGAAATTCGACGACGAACGGGACGAAATAACAAGCTCTAGGAAGAAATTTAACAAATATGAAATATTCGTTGGATTACGTAAGTACACCGTGCAATAGAAAAATGATCGACTTCTTGAAAACCTATGAGACATACAAAGAATTAATAAAAGTACTAGAATCATATCTTTTTCGTATTATGAACCAGAATATATCTTCATTTATGATTATCTCTTATTAAATGTCAAACTTACCCGGTATTAATTTCGGTGCAAATTAATAAGAAAAATGCTGATAAATACCTCAAAAATCAAAGCCTACAACTGATAAAATTTGAAATGTGAATACGTATACATACATATATTTGATCAAAGGTGAACACACAAGAACCGGATCTTTAATAAACCTACTGTAAATTGACAGTTCTGGATCGTTCATAAAACTTTTCAAAAACCGAACGTTCCTTGTTGAGCTGTAACTGCGTGGACACCGCCAGGCCAATTAAGCACCCCAGTATAGACTTGGAGTGCGGACCAACGTGTAGCAAAAACTTGGGCACTTGTAGACGCCACGCCACCCGGGGCGGCGATCGGCCACTCGAAAATGTTTCTCAGAAATTAATTTCACAGCCATTGTGAGTTCTTTCCAAGTTGTAAACTTTTTCCTCTCTCTTTTTCTTAAGTCTTTCAAGTGAGTTTTCTTTACATTATTTTTAACGATTACTGAAACAACGAGGGGCTTGCTCTTCGCTTGGTTTATTGACATCGTGTTGGGGTCAAATAACTTTTTAATGTTCGTATGGCTTTGGGCATTTTTTGTTATATTATTTAGGAAGATCTTTATTAATGTTCTTGTAAAGAAACATAATAGAACAAATAAGAATTAACGAGGCAAGGTTTTGTTTAATAAACTAATATGTGATGAAACCTTCTTAGAATTCTTTACTAAATAAGATAAGGCAGACTGTGTCACACGACATATTTTCTTGAAAATGATACCGCGACAACTTTTACCAGAAAAACATAACTATTTTGACTGCCGATTTAAAAGAGTGATAAGACCATTGGTGACTTCATAGCTAATCCATAATTAACCAATTTAGAAATTACCTCAATTACAATCAAAAAAATAAACTAAAATACACAAACAAAAACCTTCTAAGTCCGTCAGCATAATCTCGGTAGGATATCGCAGATGATCTCACGTGCTAAGTTGCCGTGCGACTGCAAGTTGTCAGCAGTTCACAATTACTAGCTGACGCCGCTCTCCCGGGACCCTGCCTCTTGCAAGCCAACTAGACAACTTACTGACGCCAACTCTATAATTGTTTCGAATGCGTTTATGTGACGGTGGATAGTTGTGAACACGTTATAAAGGATTTGCTTGCTATTCTTGGTATAAGGTAAGTTTGTATACTAGGTGTATCCAATTTGTGACCGAAAATTAAGGCAAGCAGTAGTTTTAGTCACTTCAGACACAATGTAGCTAAAAATTTCGCAAAAAAAGCAACGATTTTTTGCAGTATTACATAAATAAATCAATACACACAACAGTCACATACATAGACATTAAGATAGAGTCTTGTTTAAGGTATAAGGAACTACGAGAGACTTTTCGGTCACACAAACACCCAGACACGAAACAAATACTACCTGTGGTTCGCACAAATATTTATTTCAGTGCGGGGATCGAACCCGCGGATTATAGTTTCAAAGCTGGCGTCTAACTAAATGCGCCACGGAGGCTGTCAGTCATGTCATATCATCGTGCTTGAGTGTTAACACCAATACATAGTTTTGCTAAAATAACAATTTTAACATTTAAGTACCATTGTACCTTTAAGGGCGCACATTATTATTTTGAGAGAAACTATCTACATATTTACCATCCAAACAACTTTTGTTTGCGAAAATTTTAGTTGTAGCGTGTCTGATCACTAAAACTATATGTGACCTGGCTTCCTTTCTCGGTCACAATCTGGATTCACCCGGTATATGTGAGTATTATAAATGCTCATAATGTTATGACCGTCAGCCTATGAAATCTTTCAAAATAGGTATTTAACATCATGCTGGCCTAATCTCTGTTGATCGACAATCGACAAATTCGTAATCACAAGAAGACTTCGGGTCTCTCTGTGTGTTCTATCGTCTGTTCCACGTTACAGGTCGCCCTTTTACCATCGCACCACCCGTCACCGCAGTAAAGTTCGCACCACCTGAAATTGTACCGGTCCCGAACGGTCCGTTTCCAGCGTTCTTGCCTACCACGCACGTGTAAGCTCTGGAATGAACTCCCTGCATCGGTGTTTCCTGAGCGCTATGACCTGACTTTTTCAAACAAGCTTAAAGAGAGTACTGTCCAGGTAGGCAGCGACTTTGTTGTGCTGGCCTCCTGGCACTGCAGAGGTCCATGAGCAGCGGTAGCCGCCTACCATCGGGCGGGCCGCTAGCTCGTCTACCTAGAAAGGCAATAAAAAAAAAACACAACTAAACGTAACTGAATTGCTCATGACTATTACCTTATCATTACATTACCTGATAATCATAAAATCCGCCCTCAAAATTCAGTCTCCAAAACAATAACCCATAACATCAAATTATAAAGCTAAAGAAACAGATACATATACATCTGAGCCCCATAGAGACGGCGCGGAACCGTCGCCAGTGCCAACAATAACGGGAGTTATTTATTGTAGTGAAAGTTGCGTTTTCCGGAGCGCATTATAAACGCAAAGCGCCACAATCTAGCGACAATTCATTCATTTATAAAACCTTATTAAAGAGCAAGTCAGCTCGGCTGGGTCCACACAGCGTACACACAGGCAGTACGACAAGACTATTGTTATTTGTTTTAAATATTATTTTGGCTAGGATGTATACTCCTAATTGGGTTGTATTTGTTTTGCGTAGTTTTAGGCTTCAAGGACTAGGAATTTGTGTTACATTGTTACAATTTAGATGAAAAATTATGCATGTTTCAGTGGTGACAAATATGATCCTTTAATTTACAATGGTGTGATAAGATAAAGGCGTGTATAAGATTAATTCTGCGTTGCTGAAATTTGAAAAGAATGAAATGTGTCGAATTGCGAGAGATTATCATGTCACTCACCAGCCGATGCTCTGTCTAAACAACAATGTGCTGCAAATCAGGTATAGTGTGTGTTTGCTGTGCGCAAATAAAATAAAATTCGAAAACAACTACCTTTATGCCCGAAAATGTTATCAGCAACCAGAAGAATAAGCTTTCAAAAGGGCAAAGACATGTCTTTAAGAGTTAATTTCTTAACAACATAAATCTTTAAAGTAAATTGAGAAATACAAACTATATCAATTAAAACGAGAAAATGAAAGCTAAGACGCTGATCTCCGCAGAACTGTGCGCCGTCGTCCCGCACTCCGGAGCTGTTAATCCGGGTAATAAAGAAAAATACCCGAGAAGCGACGGCTAATTGTTATAAACTGGGCAAACATGCAAATTGGAAGAGGGACGGAGTGCCCACTTCCTCCGTGTTTTAATTCAAAAGTTGTAACTCGGCTCTGTACACACCTATTAGCCCCAATTATTTACAAAATCACGTTTCTAAATGGATTTGAGGTTTTTATTTTTGACTCGAAGCTAAATGCATTTGTTGACGTGTTTAAATTAGTAATGGATGAACTCTGCGCAGAAGGGATCCGGAAGAGCAAGAGTTGTGCAAACTAGGAAGAGTTTTGTGGGTCACATATATGTAGTTGCCATGAAATGGTATTGGTTATAGTTATCCACTGCTTGCGGAAATCATGCTTTCGGAACAAGGCTTTCAATCATCTTGGCCTGGTAGGTAGACTTCTGAAACCATAAAAAAATCTTGTGGAGAACTCGCAGTTTTCATCTCTTATAAACCAAACTATAAATAATTAAATATACACATAGTAAAGGTTAAGTGAATAAAATATAATCATATACCGTTCTTAATATGATTTCGACAGCATAGCAATAAAACCATAAATTCCTATAGCCAAATATATTAATAGAGGCCGGATTCTCAAGGATCATTACATCTCAAGAGCAACGTAAAGTAGTAAAGTAACGTTTTTCCATAGGCACAGTTTTGCAACTCTATTGGCACACGGCTTCAACGAGAGATCACTTTCGCCACTCGTTGCTCCGCTGGTGGCCACTACCGCGGAGTTTAGGATTTATTCAATTCCCTTACAACCTCTTTGCTTGTAAGTTCGAAATTCAAAAATTGCTACACCAGTGAAGTTTTTTTTTAATTGGTATGAGCCAGGGCAGAAGTTTTAATTAATTAGTTAATTTATCAGAGTGCGATTCCGTCAATGTGCAATGTTTATTTGTTTGTGCGCGTAAAGGGTGATTAAATGTGAATACTGCTAATTAATAAATAATTGTAAATAAATATTGCCAGCGTTCAGTGCAAATTCAAAGTCTAAAAATTATTAAATGGAAGATATAGAAATAATGTTTTGTGCTTCAAAAACCTAGTTAACTAACCTTTATAATTTTTAAAGTAACTGTGAAATAATAATGAAGTGAAACTAAAACTTGTAAAAAAAACGATAACATTTTTTTTAAATAACCGTAACAAATTAAAATGAAGTTGAACATTAATTTTCTAAATATATGGTGCATATTAAATGTAGTTAGTGTAATATGTTTGGACATCTTCACGCCGGTAGTCCAAACGAAGCAGGGTCAACTGAGAGGTTTGAGAAGTTTGTCCGGACAAAATAGATATTATGGAATACCTTATGCTGTTAGCGAAAGATTTAAAGTGAGTATTTTTCAATTTTATTAAAATTAATAACTTACAACTGATTCATTTCAATTTGTTTTTTTGCTCCTCATATTTAATTCAATGGCAACCTAGAAAAATAAATTCTCAAATAATACACACTTTGTCACGACCCCTTAGTAAGATAGCTTAGTGTGGTCTCAGTAACTACGAGAGACACTTTGGTACCCACAAAACCTAAGCCCCAAACAAATATATGGGGGCCACACATACATTTTCCTTAGCTAAGGTATAGAACCCCTCTCGATAGCCCTCACACGCATTGTGGGCAGCACCGGACATCCCAGGGCGAAGGGCGCCCCGATTTACGTCCGCGAACTATTCCGCGCAAAACCATTGCTGAGCCTTATGTTACCATTATGAAGGCCCAGATTACCTCCACTTACACCCTCCTTTCGGACGCCCGCCAAGCTGTTATGGGCGTCCATGACGGAGACGAGGCTCCATCATCCGTACGTCTCGGAGTCGTTATACGCGAGGGCGCACGGCCAAGGTATAGAACCCAAGACCTCTAGTTTCACAGACCACTTAAGCCACAGTGTTCTTAACTATTCACAGCTTTGTATTTTTAAATACTCAAAAACATAACAATCACATAAGACGAAGAAAATTTAATATCGGGCAAAAATCTTAAACGTTAATACTGATGGGTTAATGCATAACTTGCATCAAACATTATATAATAGAATAATAATTACTGTCCGAGTATGTCCTAGATTAACAGACGTACACACGTCATTAGCATAGTGTTGTTAGATAGTAGTACGCTCTTAACTCTTAAGCAATATCTAGGTTATATTTACATACAAACGTTAGTCAAGTCTGTGTACCGAGGAGCCCAGCAGGACTCTTAATCTGACAGATATAAAGTTTTATTTCCACTAATCCTACTAATATTATAAAGGTGAAAGTTTGTATGTATGTTTGTTACTCTTTCATGAAAAAACGGCTCATCAGATTTTGATGAAATTTGGTATAGTGATAGCTGACACCCTGGATTAACACATAGGCTACTTTTTATCCCGAAAAATGTAGTGTTCCCGTGGGATGAGTCAGGAAACCAATCAGATTTTGATGAAATTTGGTATAGTGATAGCTGACACCCTGGATTAACACATAGGCTACTTTTTATCCCGAAAAATGTAGTGTTCCCGTGGGATGAGTCAGGAAACCAATCAGATTTTGATGAAATTTGGTATAGTGATAGCTGACACCCTGGATTAACACATAGGCTACTTTTTATCCCGAAAAATGTAGTGTTCCCGCGGGATGAGTCAGGAAACCAAATATACATATTTTCTACTCTTTCAAATTCAAATTGTTGGCACGGGATGTCCTCTCCTACGGAAGGGAAATATAGTCGACGGCACGCGGGAAATATCGTTAGTAGACACGCGAAATAATATGTTCTTGATGTGGATTGGACTCAAAAACTATCTGCACCCGGGCGAAGCCGGGCCCGACAGCTAGTAACTCAATAATTTACAAATTACTACTTGCAATTATACTCAAAACAAAAAATTAGTACTAGAAAAAACGTTGTACTTTGACAATACTGCATCTAACGTGCATTTAATTTACTTTGTTATTATAATATCAAAAATCAGTTATTAAGGTACCTAATTTTATCATCAGGAAAAAAATAATACTGGAATGTCGTTTTAATTTCTCACAACATGTTTGTTATGTCATTAATCGTTTCAGCCACCAAAGAAACCTCCGAAATGGACAGGGATATTTAACGCTGTGAATCGTTTCGGATCGTGTGCACAAACTGTCTCCATCCTCAAACTCGGCACGGAAGATTGCCTGGAACTCGACGTATATGCCCCCGAGTGGGTCAAACCTGGTGAAAGACTACCAGTCTTCGTCTTCATCCACGGCGGAGGCTACTACTACGGCAGCAAGTGGCACTACGACCCTGAATTTCTAGTCACAAAGAATATAGTAGCTGTTATAATTAACTACAGAGTTGGAATCTTCGGATTCTTGTGTATAAATGACGTAGCTAATCTAGGATTAAAAGACCAAGTGGCTGCTTTAGAATGGATAAGAGATAATATAGCAGCGTTTGGTGGAGACCCTGATAATGTCACAATATCCGGTCAAAGCGCAGGCGCCAGCGCTGCAGCGATGCATTTACTCTCCAAGTCTAGTAAAGGATTATTTCATAAAGCGATTTTGTTAAGTGGTCACGCTTTTACACCTTGGGCTTTCAATGTAGAACCTTTGAGACCAATTTTTGAAGACGCTGCAAAATTTGGTCAAGTTATAGATGAAAGGAATGCTTTTGAAATATTCCAAAATGCTTCCGTCAATGATTTATTAGAGAACTGTCGGGACACATCAATAAATGTTAGATATTTTAAGTATGCCCCATGCATTGACAGTAACTTCAGTGAACCCTTCTTCCATGATACACCATACAATATCATCAGTTCTGGAGACTTCAACAAAGTTCCAATTATCAACGGTTTTGTTGACGTTGAAGGCATGCTGTTTTACGGCTTAAACGACGCTGAAACTTTGAGCAATTTAGACTCCAACTTTATAGACAGAATACCTTGTGTATTTTCCTGGAGTTCTAAGAAAGTTAAACATGATATTGTGAACAAATTTCGTGAACATTATTTTCACAATAAACCCATCACGAAGGAACTTGTAAAAGAAATTACAGACTTTTATTCGGATTGGTTGGTGTATTCTACTAGTGATGCGTTCTCAAATATAATGACAAAATATTCTGACCAACCAATGTATAATTACATGTTTTCGTACGAAGGCGAAAGGAACTTTGCTAAATTCCTCTTCGGCTTAACATCTGGGTTAGAAGGAGCGTCTCACTCAGACGATATTTTCTACATATTCAAGCCTGCAGGATTGTCCTTATTGTTGTCCCGCACAGATAAACTGTTCATCGATAGATTGACTACTATGATGACGAATTTTATGAAGTTTGGGTAAGTAGTTTAAATTTTATTTTGATAATCCGTCATTATTAATATGATAAAACTAAAAGTATAACAAACTTAAGACATCAAATTATAAAGCTGACAAGCTTGTCTGTTACCTCTAATCTCATGGACTACTGGTTCTATTTGAAAAACAATTTTTGTGTCAGATAGGTCATATATCGACGAATGATATAGGCTTTATAGGTTCTATGTTATATTAAGTTCAGATCATTGTATGCCAGCACCGTGGGTCATAATTAACAAACCAAACCATGGACCACATTATAACTATTATTTTTTAATAATTAATAATAATTGAAATTGTGTCTAATTGAATTTATGTTTTTGTTGTATTATTTTTGATTCTATTTTAATTTTATAGTATTGTTATTGGTTATGTTTTTACATTTTAATTGTTTGGTTGATTTTTTTTTAAATTTATTTTATTTTAATTATTGTATGCCAATGTGGCGGGTCATAGCTGTGCGAAGCAAATACCAATGTAACACCTATGTATTTACCTATGTACCACAATAAAACATTTTGAATTTGAATTTGAATTTAAATCATCATGCTGTGCCCTATATGAGGGAAGCAGTAGTGAAAAATCTAGTAAATACAAGGAAATTTTATTCGTGTGTCGTGGTCCGATTGGGCGATATTCTAAATTAATAACCGCTAGTCAATTATATTTCTCCATAATTACGCATTCAATTTAAAGTTTAGAATATTTAATAACCTTTCAACATAACCTTAACGATACTCACGAACCAACATTCATAAACAAATAATAAAAATATACCTTCTATTGAAGCAAAACAGATACTATCATGCATAGTTATAGCAACAATTGCAACACGACTACACACCAGATGCTACCTACTACCTACCATCGAGCGTTTGCGTAGCGATTTCTACATTACTTAGTAATTCTGTACATAAACTGTTGCAGTTACATAACCCGTCGCAACAACAAGTCGATGTGACAATTCCGAACATAGGTAAAATTGTTGTGACGACGTAATCATCTTCAGATACAGGTTGTTCTTTCCAAACAGGCCTCTCTCCAAATCTCATCAGACTAGCAATTAATTTGTTTCAGCAACCCGACGCCTGAACCGACGAAACTCCTGCCAGTACAATGGCCTACAGCCGCTACCAACAACTCGCTAATAATGAGGCTGGACCACCAACTGTGGGTATCAGAAACACCTTCCACTTACAAGGGCAAATTCTTCCTAGACTTGCTGTGCAAACATGGCCTTAAAGGATTCGTGCCTTGTGACACAGAAAACACTTGAACATTTGAAAATTTAATACTTAATTAAACTCGTCTTAAAGACACGACTGCCTACAATGGCCCTGTTAACAAATAAAACTTTGATTGGCATTAAAATCAACTCGCTTTTATTTAGTACAAATTGTGTTAATTTATCTCCAAAGCTTATCTGAATGACAGCGGCTATTAAACGTTTTAGTACCCTTATCGTGGTTTATATTATTCGTTTTATTTCTCTTGTACTATCTTCGACCCTTCGAAAGTTACTGAAACTCAAATGAAATTGAGCGTAAACACAAGTCGCTCTCAAGAACGTATTTGGAATAAAGAAATATACACAAATGTGTAGTGCATTATTGATACGGGGTCGAAACTCGAAGCGC
The DNA here is from genome assembly GCA_030180105.1 of Hyles lineata. Taxonomy (NCBI): domain Eukaryota; kingdom Metazoa; phylum Arthropoda; class Insecta; order Lepidoptera; family Sphingidae; genus Hyles; species Hyles lineata. The sequence continues at coordinate 2,313,401 of JARJEE010000040.1, forward strand.
ACTCGTCTTGAAAATTTTTCCTTTGTAAACAATGAGTGGATTTGGTAGGCGGTCGGCGGTCGGCGGTCGGCGGAGAACGACGCGACGGCCGCGAGCACAAATGAAATAAACTATAAATCAACAAACACGCTCGAGGGGCACGGCAAACAGTTCGCCGTCGATTTATAAATATGCAGATCAAATATTAAAAGGAGAACCGCAAGATGATCCCGCGACTGACAAAGATTCTATTCAAAGATGAAATGAGACGGGCTACTGGTTCTTGATTCAGACGAACATTGCGTTCTCTCATAATTGTTCATTTTTAGCATCTTATCTTTTCATCATCATCATTCTTATATCATCCTAGATTTGGATCTCTGATACCTTTGCCTACAATGTAAAGGAAAATTGCTCTGCCGACTACCATGATAATTAAATAACCAATAGGTAATTAGAATTCGCCTCTTTCTATTCCTAAGTTAGGCTTGTGGCAATTTATTATCACATCTTGATCATTAACCTCTATAACTATTCACTGCTAAACATAAACATCTTCTAATCACGCCACGTAAATCTGTCAATTGTAGTTTCGGTATTGTAAATTCATATTTCTACAATATCGTTGTTTTGGGAGATGGCAGGAGTATCCATTCTGTTGGATTGGCTGCTCAGCGCTATGGCCCCGAGCGCAAGCAGTGAGCATTGCACTGCCTCCTCAGAATAAATATTCAATGTTTTCATTCAATCTCTCGCGGCCGCTGCCGGACCTGCCGCTGTCGGGCGCAGATAACGCCAGTTGGAACGAAAAACTACTGCACAACTGTAATACTAATGCATAATAATAGGGAAAAGAAAAATACCAGACAATAAATCCAATTGACTTGCCGTTATTAGAGTAAATCGCATATTATTGCAGACTGAAATTGGTTTTGCAATTTTCTGAGTAACTTATTTTAAAAGGTTTATTAATAGATAATACTGCCTGCTTCGCTGACGCAGTTGTACGATGGTACGATTACAAAGACGAGGTCTCGAGTTGAATCCCGGGTCAAGCTAATTGATGTTAGATTTTTCTATTCATTATCAACCCGGAGATAGAAATATGTTCCCGAAATGGCGATAAGCTAAGCCCTTTCATATCGTGGGCGCCCTAAACGAACCCTTTCTAGGACAAGGCGTGAGTTTATGTATCTATGTTTATCCAAAAAGATATACTTTATAATTTTCCAGCCGTCACCGAACAGTGACCTTTTCAGAAATTATTCAATTCATGTATTGTCGTCAGAATAAAACTACTGTGAATACACCGTAACCGTAATTAGGCAATACAGTAATCAGAAAAAATATGAATTATACCCAAGAAAACAAATAAATAATAGGATTAACTTATCACTGCTAGTAGTGGAATCAACATTCTAACAGTCGTTCTCTAAAACCTAGCTATCTTTAACAAGAGATTTCTTTAGATATTTCGATTCATTTAATTTTTCAGTTAACTAAGATAGGGAGGTATAGATATTTTGCATATGTGTATAAGTAGCTAGGTAAGATAAATATATAGGCATATGTTTGTTTAATAAAGCGTAGAATTGTACCGACATAGTAGTGGTAGCTATTTTAACCTCTTGTTAAGGATAGATAGAATATAGAGAACGGCCGTAAACCGTCAATAGGCGATGTACAGAAAGAAGATCCTCACCTTTACGTGACCTGCTGTGTCCTGAATTTTTGAGGCAGAGGATGCCATAAAAACTCAATATACTATAACATTACAAAATCAGCGAATAATTAAAACTCCCTTGGCATTATAAAACCGACTCCAGACATAAATCCCGATGGTAACAGCGACGCAATCTCCGCCAAACAGAATTTATTAAATTCGACGGCGAGTAATTTTTCATAAATTATCATAATCATTCAATGGGTCGTTATCCCACCCGGCTGGCACGTGGGTATCCGACGCCGCATTCGTATGCTATTAACATATTGACGCCATATTTCAGTTCGAGTGGATTTTTAATGGCAAAGGAAATCGGTGAGAGACAATGCGAGGGAAGACTGCGTGTTTTTTCAACTTATCAACGGTAATACGTTACGCGGGGGTTAAGCTGCCGGGGTAATTGAATTGAATTCTATTACGTGCAAACGCAGAATAATGTTGTTGAAATAATATATTTTTCTTTGGATATATCTAAAACATAACGCTAAAATACACGGTCCATGACGTTGTTCATCTTTTAATTCTGATTTCCAGGTTGTCTAATTCACTGAAACTGGGTTAGTTAAGGTATATATGTATACGAATATAAACGTAATAACATATATAGTAAAGTACTCTGTGCGTAATAATGACATTACCCAAAAAAATATTTGGTAAGAGAAATTTCAATATGTATTGTATCTATGATCACTGATTAATTAATGACTAATAAATAAATTAATGACTGATTAGTTAATGCACTCACATCGTTTTTTTATTAGATCATTCCGGTAACTTAAGTGTGTTGCTGCGTAACGAAAATTGAAACAAAGGAAAAAGGATGGAAAACCAGGGGGAATACTCTATACTCCGACACGACGACGAATATTCGAACAACGCACGTAAAACTGTACGAGAATGCCTAAATACTTCAACAAAATGTTTGAATCCTATTTCGTAGGTCGTAATCAAAGACTAAGTAAAAAATGAATAAGTTTCATAAATAATACTCGTAGTATTGATTTTAGGAAGTGGAAGACTTTTAAGTTGACGTTCAACGTCCGAACATTCGAACTTCATGTCGTCCATGCACTTTGGAAAGTAAAACGGGACGCACGCATAGGAAAACTGTATTAAACCATTTGGTGAATTCATAAAATTAACTTTGTGGTCACTTACAATAGAGTTTGTATGTAACTTTTATTTACCACGTATTTACCTAACAGCCGGTGTTATGTAAAAATAAAAATTCAAATAAGTATAAGGACACCTCCAATGATAAAATATTGTATATATTGGGTTGCATACGACGTTTTTGAATATTGTAGACTATGACAGTAGATATCATTTTTGTTGATAGTAATCAGGTATGCGTAAATTACCTAGGGGCCGGGTATTAAAGAGCGGGAAAAAAACTGCACACAAGTTGCACATGTTACATTGTAGTAGATATCTATGTTCATGATGCCAGGTTCATGATTTATATTATTCCTAGTTGAAAAATAATAAACTGTCAAAAGCTGACGCGTGTTTCAAGTATTTCCTTGAGTGTTTCACAATTGCTACAGCCTACACGGTTTTATTTAACGTACCTACCTACAAGCCCGAATTTTCTGCTTATTATATTAAAATTACCTTCACCATTCATTTAAATTGTTAAGAGCTTTCATTGCATATATGTTTTGTCGATCTTAGAAATATACATAGAAAAAGAAAATCTTGAACTCACCCCGGAAAACTCATACAGCTTCAGTCACATAGTTCTCACATCTTTCCAAAATACATAACATTTCACTTTAATGCGCGTTTCTTTAGATACGCATCAACCGATTGATGATACATTTGAATTATGATGCCACAGACACGCATAGGTACTCCTTTATTTGCGACGGGGGTTGAAAACAACTCATAGTTTACGCGCGCGATATGGTCGGCGAACTGAAATGGGCCAAGGCTTCACATCAAAAGATGCGCCGCCGCACCACCGCGCCGCCGCCCGACAGGCGCCAGTCTTGCTGTCTCTTTCTTACTTTCCTAGATTTTGAGAGTTATGTGGAGACAGACCACGAAAATGTATGTTTATAATATAAATATTTGAATAATTTCTAAATAGTCTGGTTTATAGTATATTGTATTTCTGGTATACTTATGTAAAAGAAATGTAATGGTGGTTGTTGACTACTTACCGTCATGAAGATTTACAGATTTTTCATAAATAAAAATGAACAGAAATATGTCCTATTTACATTGACGTACATAAAATATACTATTTATCACAATTTATAAGGATTGTCAGCTCCGCGGGTTATCCAAGCTTGACCACAGTATGAACTTCGAAAGATCTTCCAAACAAAATTAACATGAATTAATTGAGAGAGGAAGAGTTAGTGTGAGAATATAGAACAATTTTCTGCTGTTCTGTATGAGAGATAGTATTCCTATGCCACGGATAAGACCTCAGACCTAAGACTGATTATTGAATAAAGGGCCCCTTCGCATTTCTCCTTTCAGTTTGTCGGGTGTGAATACATGATGGCGTCTTGTAACAAATTGAGCCAATGACTTTTTAAAAAGTGGCTTTATTTACGATATTTTTGTTAAGATTTGAGTCAGACACGACTGCCAACATGTTCACGGTGGTCGCGGGTTCAAATCCCAGGGCACACAGGGAGTCATGTGTGTATTGATAGTCAATCACCACGCACTAAAACGGTGAAGGAAAACATCGTGAGGAAACCTGCATACCATAGCGGTTTATAAGAATTTCTATGGTATGTAAGTCTGCCAACCCGCACTAGGCCAGCGTGGTGGACTATATGGCCTAACCACTCTCAATCGTACTGTCGATTGTAGAGTAGGCCCGTGCCCTGCAGTGGGACGTATATGGGCTGATACAGAGACAGAGATTGTGTTAGTCGATAGACCACATAAATAGTGCTTAGCTTCAAGGGTCCCTCTACTTGCCATTGCCAGTTTGAAAATCATAAGCTTCTTAGTTTCATATGTGAGAATATCTTGAATGTAGCTGAAAATCTGTTGCTCTAAATACGTCTCTATCGGGCCTAACTTGTCAAAAATATAAATGTAATACATAGGAGATATAATGCATATTGCTAAAATTAACTCTACGAAATAAAACCACAAACACCGTTTAAACACAATATATTATTAAAAAAGAAAACAATACAATACAAGAACAATATTGTAGAATCACCTTTACAGAACGAGTACACAGGGCGGCCGCCCTCTCGCAGGCTCTACTTCTTACTGCGCATGCGCAGTGCACATACCGCTCACTGCACATGCCGTACATCCTGCGCAGTGCACATACTGCGTCGTCGCCGCACTCTACACACATGCAAACTTGTGTAGACATGTGCATGTAGCACAATTATCGATATTTTTACCACTTGTAATTTCAAATAAACTATAGCATTTAGGAAATTATGGTTATTTTAAAAGAAGTTTGAATTTTAAAAGTATAAGTGCATTTTTTATTCGATATGACTTTAAATTAATTTGTTAAAATTAATACAAGACAGCTAGTTAAGTCTATATTGTGATCAAAACATTTTTATTACACTGGAAGCAATTTACGTGACAGAATAAGGAACATGGAACGTGCAGAAATACAAAGGAACGGACATGGAATCAAAGTTAAATAAAACTATATTTTTATATAAAAATCTCTTATGTATTAATCGACCATTGAACATCAAAATACCCACACAAGTTTGCCTGTATAACTAATATTAATACGCCTCGGACCAATCCCGCGGCCTGCTTAGTCGCCACTGCTTTTGCACTAACCACGTCGAACCCTCGAAGCCATTGTTTATACCACGGCGATTTACACACAAAATATATTACAATAATAATTTACGTTCAGAATAGTACAAAAATGAGCAAAGTATGGCCAAGCGATCTCCCTGTGATATGCTTGTGCCTAGCCAAGTGCGTGCGATCACTGCGTCCTGTGTAGACTCAGAGAGCAAGTCAATGCTGAAGCCACGTGTCGCTGTGCTGTCACATCCGAGCAAACTAATTCTGCATTACGTTCACTGAACGTAGTCCAAAAGCAATGGCGACGCGTCTAATTCGTATTTCTTAGCATTTCTACATGCATCTCACGTTATATAACTATATATTTAATTTCGCGACGACACTGTTGCCACTTAAGCCCGTATGATTCAGATTTGTCAGGCACAAAATCACTGCTTCTTTCCAAAGTTACACGTCATTATACAAGATTATGTATTAAGTAATCAAAACTGCATCGATTCACATAAATTATTATAAAACACAACCTTAAAACCGTACAAACATTACCGTTCACTGTTCCTCTACAAAAATTAATCACGGCATAGGATATTGAGCGTACCGTAGTGCTTGACCGCGTATGAAAAATATCGATAAGTAAAAAAATATCGACAACAGTGTCACGCCATATCCCTTTACAAATTATATCTCTATAACGATATACTCTATAATAATATACGCAGACAGACAATGTACACAGCGCGTAGTCCGTGGTTCACATCACTATAACTACATTCGAAACGTATCGACTCGTCTATTCATTACAACGTCCGTTTTCGTTGAAGTCAGCCTGGAGCACACTTTAAATATATATTTTTTTCTCATTCAATATACATTATATTTCACACTTCATAATTAATATAAAAAGTGACGCGGAGGGATTGTCGAAGCGCCAATACACGTTTAATCGTACATGTGATTTTTTTTTTCAAACACATCGAAAACGTTGTTAAAATATTTAACTAAAAATATATAATTGATATGACAGTGCTGTTAAACATCCATCAGTATCGAAAAAAATAGTTTGCCACCGTCTATTGGGGTCCTTAAAATATCGACGGCCAAATGAATTTATATCGTCTCGACATCGACATTGCACAACACTTTAATACGAGTCCAAAATCGTGCCAAGAGATAAAATAATTGGTACACTAAACTAGCGACACTACAAATTCGTTTTACAACCAACACGCAATGATTGGTGTACAAGACCACTGCTTAAACTTCCTATCATGAAGAGAGACTAGACTAACAGTAAGATACATATTCTAAGTACTAATCATATTGAGGAGTCATAAGCCAGAGCTTTATTAAAGGGAAATATATTCCAATGTTTGATCAAATCAGTGGTTGAAAATTAATCTAAATCAAGTAATGTTTTGCGTACTTCGACAATCACTCGATGCGCAAGTATCACTCATTACAAAGCGGCTTAAGCAAAAGTTTGCCAAGCGATTTAAACACGTTTATCATACATATATTTGGCGTAACCACGTCGACACACATGCCCTTTGGTTATCACTACGAGCGGTCACGTAAGGCAGAGTGTGTGCGTTCTATTGGAGTCAGATCGAGCATTGTCATCCCGTCTCTATATACATCAGTATTGCGATCTGTTATAAAATTATTCATCTATTTCTTTCGCTGTTTAACTCGAGTTAAACGGTTAAAGTTCCCATTTCATGGTGCATCATCGCCACACATCGATTGCATGGGCCCGCGAGACTCCGCCCCTCGGTGATGAGACTGCGCCACTCAATCGTCTAAGCGTGGAGCACTCGGCCAGCATGTTGAGTTGACATCACAGCTATTGAATCCTTGGATACGATCGACATGATGAGGAGAGGCTTGGTGTCGATATGAGTGTGTTCAGTGCTTGTGTGCGCGGGCGTGGCGGGCGTGGCGGTGGTGGCGGGTGCGCGGCGCGCGGCGCGGCGGGCGGGGTCAGCGGCGCAGCAGCGCGGCCAGGTCGGCGAAGGCGCAGGCTCCGAGCCCGGCGCGGGACATGCGCCGCAGCAGCGCGCGCGAGTGTGACACGCACGCCTCCACCGGGGAACTCCACTGCATGCCTTGCGACTCTGCAAAACACACACAACATTATTACATTATATCTAAAAATCCTTCAACTTCCATTCATCAAAATATTCTATACAAATACGGTTCTTTTATTATCGATATCGACATATCGATACCTCAGATTTCAACGGGCATGTAACACACAATTTTATTATCTGCATTTTTTTTACAGTATCTTCAGTATATGCTTATTTATCACATAACTATGTACAAAACGCAAAATATGCCGACCCTCCGAGCCTGAAATATCGATATTACATTCTATTACGATAATACATGTCACTTATATAACAAACACACAGACTAATGTTAGTGAGTACTGAGTAGTGATGGGCGTAGTGTAGCGTGTAGTGATGCGTGTAGCGCGAGTACCTAGTATGGCGGAGTTGAGCGCCTCGCAGACGGCCTCGCGGCGCACGGGCTCGAGCTGCCAGCCCACCGGGCTGTCCCACGGGTTGCTGTACGCCAGCAGGCTGAACGCGTCCTGAAACAGTTACAGAAATCATCGATAAATACACGCACACATGCTCCTGGGGAATGCAGTAGACTTCCTGTGGCTATCACCTCAGCTCATGATGATGATGACATGCTCCTGGCAAAACACTGGAGTTTTATTAAATCTTGAGTCGTGAGTAAAATGCGTTAACACGTAGCCATAAACTATTCATCTTCGGGTCTCAAGCTTATTACCTGGGTTAATAAAAGCCCTAGCGTGTGGCAGTCTGATAGTAGCATACGCGTTGCGCACAAACACAAATACTTAAGCTACAGTTAGTACAAACGTAGACATTCGAAAAAAATCTATAATACTAAAATTACCCTTTCCAACATGTTCAAAAAGAAATAAAATTGTTTCTTGTTTTCTGTATTTATACAAAACCAATTCGAGCAAACAAAACTGTTGACACTTAAAGTAAACTAGCAATTTAATTACGACTTTTCTGAATTGGTTCAATATCGACCACATAATATATTATTTAACACTTACCTCCAACATAGATTTATGGTACAGATCCTGTTGCAGCTTCTGGCTCATGGCGTACAACTCCCGCCCGAACGCCAGCATGCGTTCCACCGACGCGCGCGTACCGCAGCTGCCCTCCCCTTCTACTGTGCATACGTCAATGTATATCAAACATTACGAAATTAATGGCTGGACAGTCGCAGACGCGTTGGTAATGGAAACTATAATTATTTGGTTTAAGGATTTGTAAAATTAAATTTCGACTTTCTGAGACACATTCCAATCCAAATTTATCTAATTAAATTTTATCAATTAGAAAGGGTCCCGAGACGACTGAAATGAAATTCAAATAATTAATTTGTAGTAAGAGGTCGGGTAAAACGTTTACCCAGCAATAGAATTATGTAGCATATTAAAAAATAGGTCTGGACAGTAAATAGTAAACAGATAATTTGAAACAGATATTTTAATAGGATTTAAACGATAAGTTTCCATTACCAACGCCTGTACATTTATTAGTGATAGTTCCAGAAAAGAAGTAAATTCCAAGCTGTATTGGTCGGAGATTTAATCCAAACGTGAATTTAGTCCGACACAAAACCATCGAGTGATAGAACATCGGTGCTTTGGACACAAACTGTGTACTTATCCTTCCATGCAGTGTTACCCCTGTCTCCCCGTGTAATATATATTAATATACATAATAATAAGGATAACAAGCAACATGCTTCGTCTACTTGTACCTTATGGACCTTCGGTAAGGTCTGCAAACACCATGCGCCCCCGATACATGCAACTCTTCTGTGATCGCTACTCTACTTCCCACCTCGTTATCGATGAAGCTCTAACTACTAGATTTATGCCATAACGAGATGAAAATTATGCTTGATTCTATACTAAAGTTGGGTCATAAATCATAGATTGAATCAATATAATAATGAAAAATAGAAGATACTTTTTTATCGACACAATTCACATTACAATGAGAAGAATTGTCGACATCAATTATTCAGTTTTCTTGTAGTATAAAATAGATAAATATCCCTTTTTAAATTCTTAATTAATTGAATTTATGTCCCTCCTTTCCACAAGTATAGATTTTAATAAAGCGCAATTCGACACTTCAGTACATTATCTTATTTCATGGATAAACAGAAACACAAAAACGTGATACATAATAATTATTCGGAACTCATTTCAAAAGCCATTTTCTCAATTTACGCGGCTTTTAAAATTCGCTCTACGTGTCACATACCTTGTTGTAGTTCGACTTAATGATACAAAGTAAAAAAGCCTTTAGTGTTAGACATTACCGAGGTATGACAAGGATTGAAGATATTCTACGCAAGTTAAAGGACTGATGAGTTATAAACACAAGAGTAAATTCGTAAACATCATTGGTAAAATTTAACAGGGATTTAATCGAATTTCAGGTTTAATTGCGTTAATTTGTCCTTCCACTCTCACTCCCCTCTCTCTTCCTTTGTATTTTCAGAAAGAGCCATTTGGTTTTCAACATTTATCACCTTCATTTTTTATTAGAATATCGATATTCATAATTTGGTATCGATGAATATTTATTACAGATTATCGATACTATCAAAGCCTTAAATAATACTTATCTATCTCTCTGTTAAATTTTACTACTAAGAAAGTAAAGCTAAACTGAAACTGGGAACATCGTAGATATTTGGAAATAACGTGATCAGATTCTAAAGCGATACATGTAGTTAATGGCAGGCATCGACAAATCTATCGATTGCGATATCACTGTATGTACATCTCTAAAGACTATATCACTAATTTAGGATGTGATGACGGGCAGAAGGTAAATGACATTGAGTATGATGTGGGCGCGGAAGAGAGCCGGCATGAGGGCATCGTGAGAGCAGAAGGCAGGTACCCACCGCGGAAGTCGGGCATGAGCGCGGCCACGCTGGCGGTGACGCCGGGCATTCCCTTCACCAGCGGCAACTCCTCGCAACCTACAACCACGCCGCGTCACCCTCACCTGCGCTGCGCCCGCCAGCCGCACCCCCCACCCCCCACCGTACCCCCTCGCACCCCCCACCCCCACCCTGGCGGACGCAGCGCTGCGCCTGCCGCCGTGACCACGTGACCACGCTACTACTAGGCCAGTTCATTGTACATCGCGTGTCACTGCCGGTCACTGCGGCAACTTAACTTTAGCTACAGCGTGGCCGAGGTGCAAGTCGATAAAATACGTTTTAGCGAATTTTACGTCTCTAACAAAGCCGAGTTTATCGAATAAACGCTCCTCAAAATGAAACTGTGGAAATGCGTCCTGTGGACACGTCAACGTGTCCGCAGTACGTACAGTACGTACATTATAAATATCAATTTAAAAGTGTCATAAAATAATTTTCAATGTTAATTTTTACGTGATATTATTCATGGCATAGAACCTTTACCCGATTATTTTTTAAACCCGATCTCTAAATAATAAGTCATGTAACGATTTCCAATATATGATTATTTTTTTACGCTTTACTTTGTTTTCTTCTTTTTTATTTAAATATGAATAGTTTGTCGATGTTTTGTTGTATATTATTACTTTTTCAGATTGATGAATGGTTCCCTTACATCCTTCACAGATTAGCTGCACACGACTCGACAAAATCTTGATTTATATTATTTCGAATTCTTTTTTATGCTATCGTGTGAAGCTAACACCGACTTGCACCTCGACGTACATGCGCAAGCGACCCCCGCTAACTATACATAACAGAATATAAATTAACAAAATAAAATTAACGCTCCTATGTGCAAATGTGATGTGTTCTAATGCGGACGGTATATGAGCGGTGACGTCACAAACAAGCACAACACATTCGAAACACATGCCTTAGTCACTACCCGACGATTGTGTGGACGCACCATGCGATAGCCCATTGTAAAATGGTTAGTCAATAGTATTATAGTGTAATGTAGTAGCTGTTAACTTTGTTATTTAAATTTATACCGCCATGGCAAAAATACCGTCAAATAATAGCGTTTTTTTTTCCTGATGTACTACATGTATTTGTCATGTTAATTGAAACAAATAAAATACGTATACAACAATGTTGTTAGGCTCCATTTTTTAATGGAATAATTTCAAACTGACTATATTACATGTAAATCAGCCCATATACGTCCCACTGCTGGGCACGGGCCTCCTCTAGAATCGAGAGCTCGATTGAGAGTCAATTTTAAGTAAGTTCTCGATATTCCAAATACTTGAACACATTGAGAATACCATGAAACAATTTGAACAAGTTTTATTCATTCCTTTAGATCTGAAGGCTAACGATTACAAATTGTAAGTAAGTGATATTTTGTACGCATTATGTACTAACTTTTAGATCGTCGAGATTATAATTCAATCTTGCATTATTCGTCATATTTGTATATATTTGACAACAAACGTTAACTTTATTGGTAATTAATGAACTCAATTGCACAATGTTAAATTGACATTGGTTTGGTTTTTGGTACCTCAAACTCATTTTAAAATCATGAATTAAAGTACTTAGGTCTTTTTTATTCTAAAAAAAATACTTGCTGTTTATCCAAATTTTAAATACATTCCGTGAGTATACCGTGGTATTTTGTTATTTAGTAGGCAAATACCGGAAGTTATTATAAGCAGGGATATACACACATAAAAATCTATATTTTAGTTGAGCTTACCGACATTTGCGTCTATAGTGCAGAAGTTAGAAAACACAAAGGAGACGGGCGAAATTTCATAGAAACTTGGGCCTAGTCTCACATAATTTATTTATACTTCATTTTATAGGAATATGATGATTATACCGAAAATAGAAAAAAAAATATGTCTGCTCAATGGGAGTAAAGAAATAACCACTATGCAGTATACTGCTTCGTTGCTATAGTTCGTTGTACTGCATACATATTGCTTCGATGCTAAGGAAATTCAGAAAAAACTCTATGTGACAGGAAAGTAAGAAAAATGTGAAGGTTATAGTTAATTTTTAACTGATGTTAAATAATTAACAAATATTATGCAACATTGATGCGAGAAAACAAAATCGATACCATTAATTTAGAATAATAACTATGTAATAATAAATATATAGATTTGTTGAAAAATATGGTGTAATAATGCTGCCAATGGATAATTATCAACTACATTACACTTGTGATTTTATTTCCCATTGTTAATTACTCTATTATTATTCGATTAGGGAAAAAAATGGGAAATAAATATCGATTAACTTTTCTTAAGTGTAATTTCAGGCCTAAATTCGCCCGTCTCATTTAAATATAACTTTGCCTGGTTTAAAAGTGGCAATACACGGCAAAATGTTGGTGAAAAAGTCAAAAGAACACTCATTGTGGAACCTAATATCCACATTTCTATTTTTTTAAATAAATGTACAATTACTCCACAACCCAATAAGCAATACATTTAAATTCCACACTTACAAAAATAAAGAAAAATAACGAAAAGTCACCAAAACACAATACCTCCCACACCTTACCCAAATACGTTGCTATCCACAATTCTTAATCAAGAATCACACAAATTCAAATATCTAATCAAAATAACACATTTCTAATAAACAAAAATTAAGTTCCACTAAAAAACTACAAATTTATAGTCTGTAGGGTTTATTTAGTCAGAGTGCTTACAAGCATTGTACAAAAAAAAGTGAAATTATATTCTTTGCAAAAAAATATTTTTTGTGTCTTTACTTGAGGTATGTCACAATGCATGTGAGCACATTCAAAAGATTATTATTTTGTTAATAAAAAATTATGTTATAGAAACACTCATGCAAACTAAAAAGCGACGAGCAAATAATAATAAAATGATGTATGTGTCTAAACGAACTGATAAATAAAACATAATGGACGATCATGGTGTGCAAATTATACATAATTATATAAAAAAATAAAAAAAAAACAATTACATAAAATTAATATAAATCGTCTTATATTTTTGTAAATAATATAATATATTTTGTTTAAATATACAATACTTTAGAATGTCTATTATTATTTTCGTGAATTATTGATTTAAATATAATTGGTATATAATATAAAAATACATTCTATATGTTTACCCTCATTTTATCTGCATTCTTTCCTTTGGTTGACACAACCATATCGGTTTACACAAAATTAGCTGTATCTGTATACAATATGTCCATGCACATTGTCAGATTTTATGCCATTGTATCATCATCGACTTCCAATAGACACTGGTATACAAACTTCACCATCATCGATCCAATTCTGTCCTTATTACCATCAGGTTTTACATACTACTAAGCCTTTTTTCTACCAATTCTATAGGAAGTGGAAATATTTTCACGTCAACTGTTATTAGTTGTACCCAATTCAGAATAAATTGTACAAATTAATTTAAAACCCCTTTTAGTCTCATTCATATGTATTTTCAGAGTTGTTTTCTTCTTTAATTCACAACCCAATAATAGTAAAATTTGGTCGCATCCGCTAATGCCTGTATAGTGTTGGTAGGTACCTTGATGTTCTCCATTGGCGGCGTGTGCGGGGTTGGCGGGGTGCGGCGCGGGGTGTGTGGCGGGGTGCGGCGCGGGGGTGACGGGGGAGGCGGCGGCGGGCGCGGGGGTGGCGGGGGGCGCGGGCGACATGTCCACGTCGCGCGCCTCGCCCTCGTCCGAACCGTCCGACACACCTGCAATACATCATCAATATATCCATTGTTAGCCTGACCAAGATCTGTATTACTTTTTTTTATTGCTTTGAATGGCGATACGAGCGTGCCGTTCGCCTGATGGTAAGCGATACGACCACTCATGAAGAGTAGCAAAACCAAACAACACCTTGAATTATAAAGCTGTGCTTGGCATTCCACTGCGTACTTAGACATAAGATGTTAAGTCTCAATACGTCCAGTAGTTACTCTGGGTACAATGTCCTTGAATTCAAAACACAGCAGTGCATTTACACTGCTGTTTGACGGGAGAAACAGGCATTACGGTGGTATCTACATATGCGCTGCCACCAGTAAACACATACCAACAGCAAACAGACTTCCTTGATTTCAATACCATTCACTTTGATATTTTCCTTGATAAACTACGCCAGATCTTTTTTGACCGACCTCAGGATGTAACCGCACCCCACATACATATGTGTATAATTTCCTTAATGTGTGAGCATAAGTAGTTGTAATCGGTGGTTACCGTTGTGTTGGTGGCGCAGATGCGGCGCGCGGCTGGTGTGCGAGATGACGGAGGTGGCCACGCCGTTGCTGGCGCCGTTCGCCTTGTCGCCGCACACCTGCAACCGCCACGCGGACTCAGCTCATGTATATTGGCTTTACGACATCGAGCAATGCGGTACGTTGTCTTAATTGAGCATAATAATTATAAACAAGAAAACCGATAAATACTGTCTTTACAATTATTATAGGTGAGAAAAGCGATATAGGCTTTTCAATAATCTGTATCAGCTCATACACGTCTCACTGAAGCGCTCGGGCCTACTATACAATCGAGAGTTCGATTTAGAGTGGTTAGACCATGTAGTCCACCAGAACGGTCTAGTGCGGGTTGGCGGAAAGCCTTTGAAAAAGATAAAGGCTTCTAATTGGTAATGTTTGAATATAGACCATGATGTGAAAAAGTAGCATTATAAAAATAATTCTTTTTGGGAATTCACAATAGGTTGTTAAAAACTATTATCCGCTGACACATCACATCTCCCTATCAGATCGTGGGACAGAACATTCATGGCGAAATGAGGATTTCCTGACACCTCTGCCTACCCATTCTGGGAAAAAGGCGTGAGTTTATGTATGTATGTCTTGTCCGCTGACCACCAACTCTTAGTGGTGAGCGTGATGCATCATTGAGCATTGGGGACGTGAAGACGGCTTGGGCGGCCCTAAATGAATTGAAAGAAAGAAAATTATTTATTTGTAACAAATAACAATAACATAACCGTAATATTAATGAACAGAGACACATGGTGCTCGTTACATAAACAGACTACACTCAGCATGTGCAGGTGTTACCAGCGCTGGTATTCCGTGTGGCCGTGATGTGATGTCACGGGCGCCAAACAAACAATATATCTTTATATCTAGATATTGGATAGACTTCCTCCTCCCCTCCCTACACATATATAATGATGTACATAATAATACCTCGGAGTCAGATCCGTTGACCATCTCGACGAACTGTCGGCACTTGAGCAGGAACAGCAGGTCGTGGTCCCGCTCCAGCAGCGCGGGGTACAGCCGCCGCGTCAGCTCGATCGCCTCGCCGATGCGCCCCGACAGCACCAGCTTCGACACCCCTGCCGATGTTATATACGTACAGAACTAAGTGTCACATATACTATATTATACAGGCTTATACGCAAATATACGCATTCACGTACGCACGCACGCATATGCGCACGTACGCACGCATTCACGCACGCTCGCACGCACGCAAATACGCACGCATACAAACTTAAATATCTGTATGACATCCCTGCACTGATATACGTTATTCCATCACATAACATGAGTGTTGTTCTAAAGAAGATAATTAGTCATTTATATTTAGTCAACAAAGTTGGGTTGAAAAATTGGCTTATTTACTATCCAATTAAAGTTTTGTATCAGCCCATATACGTCCCACTGCAAGGCACGGGCCTACTCTACAATCGACAGTGCGACTGAGAGTGGTTAGGCCATAAACGGACCAGACGCGGTTGCCAACAGTTAAACTTTTATGAAAATATCAACTATAAAGATGTTATGGTAGTTGAAGATATTTAAGAATTTTGAAAGAAGTGTGACTAAACCTCATTTAACCAGCCAAAGGTAAAAATTGTTTTTTTTTTTTATTGCTATGAATGGCGAGACGAGCATGCCGTTCGCCTGATGGTAAGCGATACGACCGCTCATGAACAGTAGCAAAACCAAACAACACCTTGAATTACAAAGCAATGCTTGGCATTCCACTGCGCTCGCCATCCTGAGACACAAGATGTTAAGTCTCAATATGTCCAGTAGTTACTCTGGCTACAATGCCCTTCAACCCGAAACACAACAGTGCGTTTACACTGCTGTTTGACGGGAGAAATAGACATTGCGGTGGTACCCACCCAGATGGCCTCTCACATATGAGAGACCTACCACCAGTAAAATGGTTTCTAAATATTGATAGACAATAAGTGAGTATGGGTGATGTACTTTGTCTGTTTTTAATGGAGGCGATGTCCTCGTCGATGGGTTGTCCGGTGGCGCGCGAGAAGGCCTGCGCCGTGCTGCAGTAGCCGTGGTGCACCAGGTACGTCGACACCATCCTGCACGGAACAATCATTACTACTTCTGCTCATTACAAACACTGGCTGAGTACCTGGCAAGCGAAACTCGGGTAATTTGCCTAGACGTTACGATTTACTTAAGACTAGTAAAGTTTACTGTATGTCAAATCATAGCATAATTTGTTTTGTGACTAACACATTAAAAGGCAAATTAATCAAAAAGTAAATAATATGTGTTAAGGTGGCCAAAAACCATGAGTCCCTGCACGCCTTAGTAAACTTAGCAAGCTGTGATGGACACTGGAGCCAAACTTAACCTAGATATTTGAGTCCTAGGATCAATATACATATGAAGTAAATAAGGTAGCCTATAGAATTATAATAAGACTCCTAAACTCTGAAATCAATGAAAGCATGCGAAAACTAAAAATTAAGTCTAGAGGCTGTCCCGTCCTCACACTCCCCAATGCAATTCCTGTAAGCCAGGATCAACAGTGGCACGCATTTTAATGACACTGAGCATTGAAGTTCGGCGAGTCTCCGGGAATGTCTATCTTGTCTTTAACGCTCAACGAAATCAATAACAAAGTTAAATTAATTGGAGTTGGAAATAAATTAATTTTCGCTTCCATTTGTGACAAACTGGGTTACAAACCAATGAACTAAAGATGTAAATAACCTCGTAAAAAGGCTTTCACAGCCGAGGAAGTCAGCTTTAAAGCAAAAATTAAGTCTATGAAATCACCATCCAAAATTCAATCATGTCAATAAGTCTATATATACATACAGTGTGTACATACCTGTGCAAGACCTGCTGCCACTGTCCCTGCTCGTCGGGCAGCGGGAACTCGTCGATGGCGAGGCGAGTGCGCGCGCGCAGCTCGCGCAGCATGTCCTCGATGTCGAACACGAACGGCTGCTGCCCGAAGTTCGTGTCCACCACCTCGCCGGGCGTTTGAAGCCCGACAGTGGGATATAGATTTGGCTGGAACACAACCAAGTAT
Organism: Hyles lineata; assembly: GCA_030180105.1. Classification (NCBI taxonomy): domain Eukaryota; kingdom Metazoa; phylum Arthropoda; class Insecta; order Lepidoptera; family Sphingidae; genus Hyles; species Hyles lineata. The sequence continues at coordinate 2,331,222 of JARJEE010000040.1, forward strand.
TCGCTGTGAGATGTAATTTACACTTTACTATTGATTAACAAGCAGATGCACCATAAGACCGTAGGCGTCAAACATTTCCCACACGTCTTCATCTTCATCACCATCTCAGCCACAGGAAGTCCACTGCTGAACATAGAGCTTCGCCCACACAAGTCAAGTCATAATTGCTACATCGGTTCACAATAGATTGAAGTACAGGCATTGATTCAATGGAATCAGGTGTTTCGGAACTGACCCTATGACAAATACCCCTTTAATCATGACCAACAAATCAACTGATAGTTCAATACTATTTGTTAAGGAAAGAATTTTCTCCCTGTCTTAGCCACAAAAAGTACTAAACATAGGCGTCAAGAATTGACTTGCATTCGATTTTTTTAATGTCACTGATTATTCGACATACCGGCAGCCCCCTGAAAGCGATGCCGAGATGGTGTCCGTTCTTGGTGTAGAAGCAGGTGTTGTCGACGAGGTTGACGCCGCAGCCGATCACGTCGCCGGTGGTGAACGTGGGCCCGTACGGCTGGCCCGTGCCCGACGAGCAGAACGAGTGCCCGTCGTCGCCGTGGTAGCCGTACGAGTGCTTGTCCCAGCCTGGGGATAACCGCCCAACTCCTTTAATGAGAGCCGATCACTCTACAGTGAATGCGTTGCTTTCAAAACGTAACTACCTCAAGAGGATAAAGAAAATATCTCATTTTAAAAATATTAATAGGCATTCCACGACGTTTTCTCTATTATTAGATTTGATTCACCCAGAGTTGAATGATTTCTCGAATTGTCTGCAAGAAGGTTCAAGATTGTCGGTCGATAAAACATTAACTAAATCTTGCTTCCTTTCAATGATGTTGCAAATTATGTGCGTGTGTTGAAGACAACCGATAAAATAAAAAGAAATTTAATCAAAACATTATTTATTCCAACATACAAATCATAGGTAATCCGGGTTCTGTCTAATCCGACACACCTACTCGTATATTAAATAATCTTTGTTACGCTATACATATTGTATTGTAGGTACGTTTTTTATACCGCATAGCATTGATTTTATACGTATCACCAATATCACAATTTGTCGGAGTGCTAGTTACTCCTCTTTCAAATAGTGGCGACATCAAAGGGTCGGCGGCAGCACTCTATGCTGACAAATTGGATAATCCGACACGGCCATGCAAAACGTTTGTCGGATTACTGCGAGTTTACTGTACTAGCTATTGCCATGACAAAATGCTGATTGCGAGAACTATTATAACAGGAATGCTAGCCAATGCATTTCACTTATATTCCCCTTGAAATGCGCAATAATTTCGAGCAAAGGTAATTGACGGGTTCATAATTTAGGGTATTAATTTATTCATGTTTTATTTGCTTATTTGAATAGTACGATTACTAAAAATATATTATACTATTCGGTTACTTATTAAATAATATAAAGAATAAAACATTAAAAAATCTAAGCTTATATGTACTAAATAATAATCATAGCAAATTATTACAACAAAGAAAATGTATATCTATTTGATTAAACAGAGACAGCGTAACATAAGGGCTCATGTGGGCGACCACCCACGGCCGCACATGCAAATGAGATATGGGCCTCCAAAAACTACTTTAGGATTTTATAAAACCGTTACACAATAATCATTTTAGAAGACAAGTTGTGCTACTAGACGCACGCAAACGGTATTTTCCGACATATAATTTTGATCCTACGCCGCCACTGGTAGGCAACCTTACAAAACCTAGCTTTTACCTTATTTTGCGGAAATAAGAAAGCCAACCTTATTTACATATCTAGAAATGTGCAAACGGTAGTTTTAACTGAACATATCATTATACCTGACTCACAAAGCGCTAATGATGCCCAAGTATAGTACCCCGATACACTAAGCTCTCAGTTCAGAACCGCATTCCTTTTACCAAATACGCACCAATAAAGAAAGATTATTCTCTTACTAGGCTTCTTTGTAATCGAAAGCACGTAGTGAACTCAATTATTTGTATATAATTTGTAACTCATGCTAGTGACACAATTCGTCCAAGATTAAATGAGGGTCGGCTTAGACCTTACGCCACTACACTAGTGCTCAAAATAATTTAGGATAGTCCTTTGAATAATTCTTATAGATTTCCTACGGTTAGTTACAGTAACTACTGGACATCATTAGACTTAACATCTTATCTCTCAGGATGGCTAGCGCAGTATAGAAGCTATGCCTTGCTTTGTAATTCATGGTGTTCTTCGATCAAATATACACTAGATACACAGTTCCCTGTAAATGTTCCTTTAAAAAGTGGCCCCGATGCATTGAAACAAAAAAGCAAACAAAAAGATCACATATACCAATTAAATTTACACAAATTCCACCTTATTCCTGGGGCGTAAAGAAGCTTTTCACATAATTTTGTTTAAAGTCTGAATGACACGCCCCCGAAAGTAATAAAATTTTACGACTTTAGTTGGACAGCCGGACAAAGGCACAATGGAGTCGAATGATTACATATTTTTCTATGAATTTACAAGAATGTAATAATTATATTATCTTAAATATGTTGTCCGAATATGTAGTGCACAGGAATATGTAATATGAGTCACACACACCACACTCGAATTGTTAGGTTTAAAATTTTCTTCGTCTATTTCTTGCGAAATAATTTCACGCCACTTATTCCTTTTTATTGCATTAAGTGGAAATCTGTTATAAATGTTTCTGATGTAAATTTATAATAAGTATACATTTATTATTACAAGTAATTTAAAAAAAATAAAACTATTCCATATATTTTCTGTTCCAAATCATGACACTACTCATCTTTGTCTATTTAAGCGAGTAGAAAGGGACAACTGCGATGCACAGTTTGTTGATTTTAGTTTGCTAAATTTATTTATATTTAATTATTGGTACTCAATTTCACATATTTATTAATGTAGAAAGCAAGTGCATGGATTATAATTGCCGAAAATATGAAATCCCATGTGTTTTAAGCTTTGTAAGTGTTTTGTTTTTGCATTTTTTCACAGAGCATTTAAGCACTGTCACAAGCAGCGGTCGGTACGCGACTAAAGGCGAAAGAGTGCTTACTCGAAATTTAAGCACTCTTTTTGTTTGCCATTTTCTAAGCGCTCATGTTGTATCTAGTGTATATTTGATCGAAGATGGTGTTGCTTGGTTTTGCTTCTATCCATAAGAGGTAGCTTACCATATCGTTTATCATTAGGCGAATAGCATGCTCGTCTCGCCATTCACCACAACAAAAAAGTTTCAAATAGGGATCAACAATTTCTAATATTTAATAATATGGTTTGTTTTGACATAGAAATAACTAGATGAGTTCAGCCACAAAAAGCGAACTTTCAACCAAGAATCTTCAATATTCATAAATAACACAAGAAAACGTTTCTTTCAGGCAAATACTTTCTCATTTTGACTAAACTCTGTCAACTTGTTATTCCAAATACTTTTGCTTAAAAAACTCCTCAACAATCGAGTAATATTAAAGTTTTATGCAAAGTTTGGTAATAAATTGTGCTGAGTCTTTGGGCGTGTATTTTGCTGTCGTTTCGTTTTCATTGTCTGAGGGACTTTCACTTATTGTTTGTACTTTATAAGCACCAACTTGGAAACGTGTTGACTTTTGTCAGCCGAACCATTTCATAATCACGTCGTTATGTTTATTTCACCGCGGAATCGATGTTGCGTAATAAAGTTTAAGACAATTAAATTAGTTATTAATCAATCCTTAATGACTCAAGCAAGAGCCACGCAAAAATACTATGCGTGCCCAATATCGTAGTTATTAGAAACTACACAAGAATTTTTATGCTACAAAATCCAAACTCAAAATAAATTCCTTCATCCACAAATTCACAACAAACTAACGCAGCGGAGAGAAGCCGAATATCTTTTTACATTGTGTCAGGAGTATCATGCCCTGCAATGATAAGTAAATACGAGTGGTACGAGAACGAAATCATCGAGAAAGAAATCATCTTTTGCAAATGACCGGCAACTGTGCTCATTATTATTAGGTGCAACACTTGACCCAACCAAAACTTAAAAAATACACTTGATACAATCACATATACAGCAATACCGTCACAGACCGTTCTATAACAATGGCATACGAACGCGCCACTCACCAGGCAGTCTGTTCATGTTAACGCCATGCGCGGAGAGGCCGATGCCCATGTAGCCATCGCGGCCCTTCGACACGATCCGAACCTCGAAGTAGTACAGGCCGCACGCAGCCGGGATGGGATGCGTCGCCCGCACGCTCGCCGCATCTCTGTGCGTCTTACCGTGACCTGCAACATGGAAGAACGAGATTAAAATCTGGACTTTGAGATGTAGAAACAGATTGGAAAGGCTATATACAAGGGAAAAGTTTATGAGATAGAGCATTCTAATCTAAATTAGTTTGAAGAGAAGGAAGGAAGAAAATAGATTGGAGTGTTTATGGTCATAGGTGAATGTGCATTGGAAAACTCAATAGATGTAAAAAACATAGAATTGATGTATTATAAGGTATTAATCAGATATTTAAAAAAAACAATTTTACAAAATTATGTTATAATGGTAAGGATTCAATGTAACCGAATACGTTGAATAAATTAAAATTTAATGTTATACATTAAATCTCACTTCAATATTCCGTAGGACTTTCAAAAATCATTCCATGCTTTCTTGGACTTACTATTGCCCTTATTTGACGTATATTCCCGCACTATGTTCTCTTTAACATTCTACAATATTTCCCGCCAGTCACCTACATTCAATCATCATCTAACTTCATGCAAAATACGTGCATACATCGTCCTCAACGTTTACGTCACCACTTCCAAATTTCCTGTGTAAATATTGGACCATCCATCCATCGGAAGGATGTTTGCAGATGGCACAAATAACATAACGCATATAAATCCAAAGTGATTTCTGCAAACATTGCGTGAATGCGAGCCAAATGCGCACAACCGAACCAACAGACACACCGACAAACCGATGGAGTGTGCTAACGACCTTAAAACATTTTAATGGAAACACGTTTTAGCAAATAAATATACGTAAGCTGTTGCTACTGAACAAAGAATATCACTTGCTGAATGAAAATGAATCATAATAACTTATAATAGAGTTTATAATTGAATAAAACTGTAGTGCTATTGAAAACAATTGATCTATTGCAAGGCCAAACATGATACGCGATTTGTGATGCGGACGAATGTTTGAACAAGCGTTGGGCGTGCGTTCGACAACCACTGTTTAATGAAAACTAAATAATTCAGGATCATCGACATTGTTTACTTCGAGACAAATTGCATTATCTATTTTCATTCCTATTTTAGTTTAGATTTTTGTTATTGACACGGTAATACACACGAAACTGAACCTTTGTTCACTATTTCAGTATAAATTCTAAAAATAATTGTTCATTTAATTTAACCTACATTTGTCTTTCGTGAGTGAATTGTTAAACTTCACAAGCAACTGGATTTGTTGTAAAAAAAATCGTACTGCTATGTTGGTTTCCTCAAAATTTCCTTGCGACATTCCGTTCCTTCGATTTTCAATTCCTTGAAATACACATAATTTACCATTTCAAAACTATTTCGCACAAACAATACCTAATACCTTTATCTGTAAATCGTGCATGCGTTCTGCAAACTGCAACAGCGCACGTTTCCGAGAAAGCAGCGATCAGCACTCACGCGAGTATTTCGACACCCGACACCGCTGCCCGCGGAATCAGCATTTATCTTATTGTTACTCGCATTCGGTGTCAAATTGTGTGAGGTAGGCATCAGCATTTTAACTGATATCTATGGAAATACAGCTAAATCAATAGATTTGAAACAGCTTGAGTCATACAGAGGGCAAGAGGCTGGTTGCGAAACGAGAGGATCAAAAGTCGACCCCAAAGAACATGTGAAAGAAGAGAATAGCTCTGACATTAAGTCCACGTATACAATGGGTTTATATAAAGTGTAAATAAATAAATAAACATATGCTGAAATAATGATTGATTCTTCTACTTGTGCAACAACATCAACACAGGTTACTGCAACTCGTTCACAATTGAAAAGAATACAAGATATGAAGATATTTCATCATATTGTCTTATTAGCACAAAAAAGTGAAGAACCGGCTATTATTTAACAGATATATTAATAACTATGGCTTGGGAAAATATATTTATATTTATATAGCCAGGTAGATCGGCAAATACCTCAAGTCCTTTGTCAATAAACATTGACCCAAGTAATTATAATACACCCGGCATGTAGGGCACCCACCGAAGGCGTAGTGACTTGTAGGTCGACCACCCACAGCATATACTAGTGGGTTAAGGTGCAGGTGGCAACAAACAACGAGATTTACTGCTTTCAAATATTAAATTATACGTAATTTACGTATTTTAATACTTAACAGGTAACAGATTGGAGTAATTAACATAAATTAATTTTTAACGTGCAATTCAGTATACTTTCCTACCTGAAATGATTTTAATTATTTAGAGTTAATCTGACTATAATATAATTTTTGTACACACAAATCTTTGATGTAATTGTTGTTACACCATAATCCTCTATAGTCACTTTATCTTACCAGCAAAAAAACAATCAAAGTTCGTACATTTACATACAGTTCTACTCAATCATATGACCGAAGCGTGAAAGCAAAAAAAAACTAATTTTATTCGAACCTATTTCAATCAGCCAATAAAAAAATAATCGACTCGAATCCCCACAAATACATTGAAACCGCGACTCGTAAACAAATATTTTTAAATATTCAAAGTGGTAATGGAACTGGGCTGGATATACAGGAACTGCGCAGTAACGCTCGCCGCGCCACCAACCAATATAATACAAACAACAAACATAATTAAATATGCGAAACACATCCTTGAAATCCGACAAGTGATGTAACAAAAAGGCCTAGCATAGACAAACAACTCGACAAATAGTTTGACAAGGTTAACTTTCTTCAAATAGTGTGCGATTAACTACAACGGACCGCATTTATAGAGCCATTTTTCTGAAGTACAATTTACGTTGAGTCATTCCTAACAAAGAAATTGTTTGAAATTGATGATTAATCGGTTACTAAACGCAATTCACTTAACTCTGAGTTGGAAATAAACTTTGACAATACAATATTCTCAAGGAGTTGGAGTTTGTTACAAAAACAAACTTTTATTTTTGTGTGTGATTGTCATCAAATTCACTTTTCGGATTCCATTCCTCGTGAATTAGTTTTAGATCATTTACAAGTCCACATGTCCGGACTGTAATGCTACAACTATATTGTATTAAAACTCTTGATTTCAAAAACCACATCAATCCTTGCAAATATAACAATCCATCGCCAAAAAATCTAATGTATTTTGCAACCACTTAAACAGTCCGCCGACAAAAAGTAGCAAGTGTGCACACGGCCGAGTCAGTCGTACACGCGCATCACAACACAGCGGGTTAACGAACCGACACGTGTTTACACAACAAACTGCGTTGTGGGATGCGGGACGTGGGATACGCGAATACTGAAGACCAATCCCGTATTTACTATCACGTTACTGGATTTAGACTGTCGGATTCAGGAGTTAAAAATAGTATATTGTCCGGAATTGGATAATTTCGTGAGATGACGTCACATCGATCTGGAGTTATAATTAATCATGAGCCAAATCTTTCTGCGTAATAATCATATTTACTAGGACGACTTTAAATAATTCTGTGAGGATAGATAAAGAAGATACATGATTACTGACTATTTCATTCCCGAAAGAGGCATTCAAGTATTTATGAGCTTTGAGTACGTTTCAGAAATATGATTTTCACGAAGTTTTAATTGCCAATACTAATCTGATAATTTAAATTAATTATACTCAATTCTTCAAACCAAGTATTATTGAACACGTCCACTCTGTTGTATATTAAGTTAGTTACTTCGTAAAACAAAACATTATTTTGATATCTACGGTACATTGACGATTAGATACAGCATAACAATGTTTTAGAAGCGGTCTAATCAAATATTCCAATCGTGTACCTCGTAGTGGAAACGAAAACAACTCCCGCGCTAAAAATAAATATAGCTAATGATATTCTACGGTCGACGAAACTAAAGTATTGGACACAGATTGTTTTATTTTGTCGATGTTCGTCCATTATCATTATTAACTAATGTATTTAAATTTTATACATGGAATTCAACAATATGTTTGTTGATTAACTGACTTTGGTATTCACAATTATGATGCAAAGATAAACAAGACTTTCAATACATTATGTAAAATCACTCAAAAAATACGTTGATAGAACGAACGTCAATGTAGTTCTATAGTAAAATTGTCTAGCTGAGGGAATCGAAAACTACCAACACAGATATCTCTATGCCAAATACTTATCTCGGTAGAAGATTCAAACTGCCTTTGATTTAACAAGTAGCTTTTAGACTTGAAATATCTCAAACTACAAGCCGCCATCGCCCATTTTGAAAGATATATTCTTGTCAAATTTCAAATGACTATTGTTTGTCGCCTTTCGGTACTATCCAGACGGCACTACAATTATTTATTTATTTATGCTTTACATACAATGTTGTATAAAGGCGGACTTAATGCCTTAAGCATTCTCTACCAATCTACCTATGGATGGTTCAGGGAGAAAACAAATTAGGCGCATAAATTAACAAAATTACCTTCAGGTCCAGTGCAGTCAATTTGCCGAACCAGAACAAAACAAAGCCATAAATTTTCATGAACATCGTCTCAATTTTTATCTGTTAACGTTGCGGACGCACGAAAGGGTAAATCAGTAAGGACGTAAGTTCGATGTCCGCGATCTCTTGCGCGCAATCCTGACCTCAGATAAACCACAGGAGTAGTGATGACTCAGCATCTTCATCACCAACGATCATAGTAACCTCATTTTCAATTTAAGCGGACTAGACAATGTTAACCTGTTTTAGTTAATATTATAGATACCCCAAAATTGTTATATCATTGTATGCCAATTTGTCGCGCCATAGTTATATACGTTTACGTACATACACAAATTGTAACAGCTTATTTAAAGCTATGTCGACGTTAAAAGTATTTGATTTGATTTAAAAATCATCAAGTTTATGGTCCAAGAAATCCACTAATCAGTTCGAGAATTAATCTTGCAATTTAAATTTAATAACAGATATTATCTTGTCTTCAAAACAGTACATATAACCAGTGCGAAAAAGATAATTGTAATCAAAGTATATTATGAGATTTACAACAATTTTTTGCTACTAACGTCTAATTTACGCAATATGTTATGTAACCTAATGTTTACGCGAACGGGGTCTGAAATAGATAAAGTTATAACTGCTCTTTTTTGGCCCAATTGTTTGAACTCTAGAAATGTTAATAATCGTTTTTCCTTATGAATTCTGCTTTTACTTAATCATGCAAATAAATATATCGTGTATCATGAACAAACGAACATTTATCAACACTTAACACTCATTAGAGAATGTCGACATTTTTATAGCAGCGAGTAAACAATACGGAGATTGTAACTGTTATTTACCGTTAATTCTTTTACTGGTTTCTGTAGGCCAAATCTTTACTGACTATTTATATAGAGCCACAGAATAGTCAGGCTTGACAGTAAACATTTGCCTACTTAAAGGTACCTATGTCTTTCAGACACTGGTGTCGTTCCATGAGGAAGATTGTTAAGATCAATAAATCGTTAGCGTATAAGGTAGGTAACATACACGTAGGTAACAATCCACGAGGTGCCCAAGTCCAAATAAAAAAAGAAACTTCGAAGAAGATTCCTCAAAATGAAAATTGAAGCCACCATCCTCCCCAAAACTCTAACACCAACAAAGTTAATGTTTGAAAAACCATACGCCCTACAGCTAGACCAATAACTCCACACCATCGTTATCATATCACTGACAGTCTTCAAAGAACGCTTTGATCTGAAACCTACGCTGTTACTAGTACATATTGTGTACTCCTCTTTCATATTCAACATCTTCAGTTCTTTTACTCCTTCCCTCCCTATTTCCCATTGAATTGAAAGCGAATGATCGCTTCCATGTTTGAGAGATGCGTAGATATAATATGTATAGATATTTAGGAAATAGTCTCAATAGGCCCAGCATTTATTAATTTGTCTCCTAAAAGTATAACCCTTAAAAATAACTTCTGGACATTATTTAAGTTTCCAAAGTTATTTATAACAATGCACTTGTTTATAGTACCTTTCAAACCATAAATATTACAACTAACGATTCAAAAGCTTTGAATAAATAACTTTTTAATGTTAGTTTAATAATACAATTCCCCTATATTTCTCAACATATTAATTAGTGATTCATTGCTTTAACCATCATCGGTCATGCAGATAATATGTTGTACAGCACACAACTACAAATAACTGATTCCCCCACAACAAAACAATATTACAATACTTGATAACGTGAACAATGTGTACTATTACAACACCGTAATAAAACCCTTAAAACAGTAGTCATAAGATCCATAATAAGTTGTACAAACTCGTTAACATTCATAACAATTATTTCTTTATCTATTTACATTCGAAACCATGTTTGTAGGCCATTACCACTGGACACATCAAGCCAGAACAAAAATACTGCCATTTTAAAGATTACTGGAAGTTACTTTGTTTCTTTTTCCATATCTCTATCACAAAAGCGATCCCACAATTACTTGAGATAGATTTTCTGACTGATTTCTTTTTAACGTCAATTCTACTGTCGCGTTTCGTTCGATGAATGAGATTGCCGGATGCCAAATCCAACTCTTCCCGTCCTTTTTCCCTCCTACTTCCCTCTCGATTTGATGGGCCAATAACACATCTATGATCCAAATGTTGTAGATGTTCATTAGCGGCAGTGGTCACTGACCATCAGGTGACCTGGTTTGCTCGTTTGACAGCCTCGGCATAAAAAAACATTACTTCAATTGACCATTAACTTTTTCCAAACGAACTATGCTCAAGATAGCTCAAGTTTTCCGCGCTAGGATATTATATCATTGGGGCACAGTGGCAGGGGACAGTATGTCAAATGTTGGACAAATGTCAAGGCAAACGTGAGGTCGACACACTCGTGCTTCCTGACAAACAAAGAATCCGCGCAGTGAGTAACCAAGACAATTATAGCACGCCTTATATTACAACAATGGCTTAATTAAAACTCAATTACCAATCAAGAAAGAATGGAAATCAAAGATTCCGTTGCTAACTTTTAATTTTATTCTCAAACCAGCTATAATGATAGTAACATCATAATGTATGTTTATACGAACACGCAACAGACTAAATTGCTAACAACAGTTAGAAATAGGTATTAAACCTATAAAAACGTGTTAATATTTACAAGGCGTGAAGGTAATAAAACCATAACTAAGCACCAGAATTAAGGCTAGTAAAGATAGTCCTATAACTGGTATGTATGTATTCGAGATATAGAAAATAAACAACGACATAATAATGTATCTTCTATAAGATATCCTCATAAATTGTTGGGCTAATGGTCCTACTAGCTTTCCCTTACGAGACATGCTCTTCTTTAACAAGATATTGGAAAAGAAACAAAACTATTTTGTTTATATAAACATAGACCCTATAAAAGTTGCGGGGCCCACTCCGAAGTTGCAATATATACCCTAGATTAGTACCCGCTGTAGATGTAGATTTGCCTCATAAATAAATAGCACTTCAAAGGACTGAAATACTGGACAAATATAGATTGTTCTCATTCCAAAACCCAGAAGAAAATTAATGTAATAAGGATACCCATCATTGCGTATTCCAGCAATTGTTTTGCTATTGAAATGTCAACTAGAAATAAGATGAAATAGTGAAAATAAATTATGATAAAGCGAACACAATAAACACAGTCGTGCACGTACTAGAAACCTACGACGTTATCAGCAATTGTAATGGCACGCCAGTTTATTCGCCATACTTACAAACACCTACATGTACGACGGTGCGAGCGACGAGCGCCCTGAGCAAACATGTGCTTAACATTTGACAAATATGCCGTGGGATTTGGGACGTCTCCACACCACAACAAACGTAGGTGAGAAATCTACAACTCTGACATTTTGCCAGGGATTTGTACAACCCAGAAAACGTGAACATTGAAATGTAAATCCAACAAAATATTTTGCGGTAGGCCTGTGATACACAAGCAAACGATCGAAAAATTGGCAAAGATGAGCAAATCATCAAATCAAATCATAGACAATGCCTATATTTAACCAATGTTTACATTTTATAAGAAACGGGCATATGGCAATTGTAGTAAAAAAACATCTTTATCGAATGAATCGTAAACTGGAATGCAATACCCATCCCGAACCTCAAAGTAAAGATAATACAAACACGACTAAGAAAATTATAAGCTAAATACAAAAATGAAAGCAAAACAATATTATTAGAATATGGAGTTCAACTTGATGCGCCTGACGATGATTGACTTATCACTCTTGATGTAATTACAGAATGTACTCAGTGGTAATTACTGATTTTAGGTCTTTAAACTCACCAATTAGAGACAAGAAAGCATACACCATTTCCATCAAGACCCATTGGTTAAGTGAACGAAACAATTATTCACAACTGATTGAGACGAATACGTAACATAAATAGATGAAGAGAGCACGGAGCACGATAAAAACATTAATTACCCACAAGTATCGCGATCCAACGATATCCAGCCTCATTAAACTAATAGACAAATTAGCCAAGTCAAAGACAATCTGATTACCGGTCTGGTATAGTATAATTGGGTCACCTTCAATTGTCATTGATAGAGTGAGGATGGACCTTGCTTGCATTTTCATTCGACAGATTCACTTAGTCTTTCAAACGTTTTTAATTAACGTTATGGTGTGGAAAATCGTTTGAGACTATGAAGAATTTCAAAGTAAACAAGATGAACGACTGAGTTTCCTTACGTTGTCTCTTAGAATAGTGGATATTTATGAAGTATTAATAGAGTGTTCATTATGTCGACTTGTAGATGCTTGCGATATTTTAGTTTCACTCGGTTATGTTCGCAAATTACTGATATAGTAAAACTTATTGTATAAACAATATATGAAACTTCGCAAAGAACTATTAAGAAAACAATTTATACACTTACTTTCATCCCCAGTTTAACTTTCTTTAAAGAAACAATTTTCAAAGTCCTTTTCATAAGCTACTTTGTATTAGAAGCTTCTTTGAATTACCTTTATATTCCAGATATTGGCTTTGCGTCGTCTGACCCCGAACGTTTTTTAAAACGATAGCATATGTAAACTGAACATAATAGTCGCTGAGCTTCCAAGGGTCCTTTCCGAGTCGAAGAGTACATACTCCTACTCCCCGCACATGCGGGGAGTAGGAAATATTAGCGTCGGAACAAAGCGAACTCACTCGGGCTAAAGCGAGCCGAGGGGCTTACGTCCCCGCCGAGTACTACTTAGATTCCGACGCTGCGACGTGCGCTCGACTGATGTGACCTCTTTCACCGCTTTTATTATAATTAACTTCTGAGAATGCTACTTATGGTCTCGAAATGGAAGATAAAGAATCTGGCTTAAAATATGTTATGAAATGAACATTAATTAAAGGAGAATAAATTAAATTAGTCTTGACTATGAAAGCTAATAGGAAATGTTTTTACTTTGACAGCTGCTAGTCGTAGCTCAATAGTATTAAATAATACCTTTATCATGGACTGGTTTAGGAAATGAGGCAAACCCTAAAAACTTATCTAGATGCGAAAAATCTCCGAATGTTCAAAATAGAGAAGGATGAAAGATGGAAAAGATGAGTCAGTCCTAAGCCTGACACATTCCAGAATAGTAGTAACAAAAAATCCTATTCATCATATTTGAGCTATATGGCATAAACACCAAACGCATCAGACATCGACGGCATATCATCGAAAACATGTATCCGTGAAGAAACAATACAAGTCGGGTATCGGCGGAGCATGGTTACGGACAGAATTAGCTGCGCGCGGCGCGTTGCCCCCGACGTACCTGCACTCTCCGAATGCGCTGCAACGGTAAATGCTCTGCACTCAGCGATCTTAGTAATATACTCCTTTGTTGCTGTCCCACTGGAGTTTTTACTACACTTACTGGTTCGATTGGAAATTGCAATATTATGTGTTCGTCACTCGCAAACTGAACTTTATTGATTTTTCCTTTTGTTTTAATTTAAAAAAAAAAAAACATTTTTTACATACTTCGCTTTCCGTCGCAATAACCTTTTACGCACGTATTTTATTACCCATTCATTTCTTTCATAAATTCAGAGCAATCTGATATGGAGCCCTACAAAGTGCTATAACATATCCCGTCTGTATCCAGGTAAACACGCGGAACTAGAATGCAAGAACCACACGCTCGGTCAACGTCCGTGGGCGATCACAGAGCTCGCAACATCCCAACGCTTTATATCCGCGCATCATACAGTACTCGGTATCTACCTACAGCCCGCATCTGACTCATATTGTTATGCCGCTTTACATTCAGACCTTTAGGCGCTGTGCACACAGATTGCTCTGTGAAGCGAACTGTCAGCACTTTACTGGTTGTACATAAAAGTTGCCAGTTGCAGCAACAGTTATAGCAACTAGTTCGTTAGTTTGTTTGATCGTTTTAGCCACAGGACTTCTTGGACTTCTTATTGAACATAGGCCTCCCCCAATGATCAACTAGTGAGCAATGGGTTTATGTTATTTCCTCTTACACAAATTCTCTGTCCATCGTTATTCAAATCACAATGTCTCTATAGTATTAGACACGCAGAGGCTAGCACACATAGAAATTTCATAAATACATCAACGAGTCTTATTTTTTTTTCTTAGTACCGCTGTGAATCCTTACCATTTAACACGAACGTATTTAATCATATTATTTTATCAAGCAACATTAATATTAGCACACACAAGCGTACACAAAACTACAACACACATCTAATGTTAGGCTACAACACAAAACAGGCAACAAACAGAAACACATGCAACCAAGCACGGCGTGTGTCACGTCACGAGAAAAAGCCGAATGAGTCACCACAACACTCGACATTATTACGTTCAATTGTGCTAATTTACATTATCAATATTTGTAGGATATTACAAATTGATAAATCAGTTATCACGGTAGGGATACACACAAATCAACGAGATAAGAATATATTATTGAGAGTCAAAACTTAAAGGGTCAAAGTAATCTCAATTTAACCGATTGTATGAAATGGCAGATAGTTTCTAAATATCTACAAGCTGGCGATGTGAAAAAATATTTCTTTGGAAAATTAAAAAGTCACTTACAATTCAGAAGTGTAATATTTAAGTTATTAGTTCATTAAAATATTCCAAAGAAATAATTCACATGCACGTGTTACTAGAAAGGCATCGAAGCAGGAAAAAGCGGAAATGATCGAGAATCGCGATCGGTTTGTACACAACACGCGACACGACCGGAACACGTAACGTTAGCTCACACGAGAAGAGTCGCTCGCATTAGCACTTCAGCACAGCACATCGACCAGTGAAGAGTGACGCGGATGACGCGAGTGACGTCAGAGACGAGTGACGTGACGCGCCACCACAGTGTCCACAGGGTGCTACACTAGCACATACATATAACACATCCGTGCTGCCAGAAATAAACAATTACAAGCTGACTCTTCAAAAAATGACCAAAATAGCAAAACTTATTTCTGGCAACACAGACGCTACGACCCACATATATACTCGATAGAGGACGGTAACTTATACTGAAGGACGGGATATAATATATGTGATGACGTACGATACATCCAGAGGCGTAAGTGGAGGTAGGGCAGGTGGGGTCTTCGGCCCGGGCCCTGCGTCCCACCTTACAACAAATAGAGAAAACCATGGTCCATTAAACAGTTCCACACACGGGCCCCATACACACCACTTACGCTTCCGTCTGCCCGGCGTTCGCCACCCTCGACATGTCCGCTATCTACGCGCTTGATCAACAATCAAAACCTATGTGAACTAGATTTTTATCACTTGTTCAGTATCAGTACATCTTTGACATTACCAAGTTTAATCTCTGAGAGTGAATTATTTGTTCGCGTTAGGTAATATGGGATTCTGAGTGTCCCAGTGTTTCCTACTGATACTGAACATCAAAACCTTGGTTCACATCGCAACAGCAGGTATATGGACAGTAGTACCGCGCGCCCGGCAGGCCGGGCTGCCGCAACCCTCGCTACCGGCACACGAGCGTACACAGAGCATAGTGGTGCTATGGAGCCGAACATGTTCTATACTACTAGTTTACTTATTCATACACTAATACTAAACTTATTTGCGAACATTAAAGTTAATTTATTATAACTGACTAGGATTGTAGGTACACTATCTTCTAAATTATGTCGAAACTGTTACTTCGTCTTATTAACTAAAGGTCTCCTCCCAGCCGTTACCTATCTGTTTTAGAAACTATGAATTAATGTAGGAAGTAAATTTTAGACATCCGTTGCTAAAACTTGAAATTAGTTAATTATTATGCTCCAGAAAAGAAAAAAAGATGTAGTAAACAACAAAGACATAAACACAACTGAAAAAGAATGGAAACATAAAAAAGTAATTGAAAAGGAAGAAGTGTATGAAGGTAATAAAAACCCTAGCATTATGGTTAATTAATCGGTACAAGTGTTTGAAACAGTAAACAGTAATGCTAATGGTAGTGAAGTGAGTTGAGCGGCGCGCAACAATTAGCGCGTATCGGTTGCCGGGCGGAGCTGGGCCGGCCTTGCCTCACTAGCTCATACCTGGAGCCGATTATTGCAACACCATTACGATACTAATCCCTTGCATTGCGTGTCCGAGCTCATTGCAATATCGACGCCAGACTCACATCATAAAGTATTGTTTAATTCGTCTCAATTCAAACTTGAAAAATAATAGCACAGAAGGATTTGTTAAAGTCAACCAATTAAATCTTTGGAAAGTGCATTTTGTTGTTATAATTCCACCTCCTGTCAGTAAATGTAATGCAAGAAAATATTAGTTGATATTTAACAATGTCAAAGCGTCAATTAATCCGTTTTCAGTATTTTGCTACCAAGTACCAATGTCTAGGAAAAAATACCAATTTCAACAGACAACCCAATAGAAAACGTTACTTATTTTACCTTTCGCAATATTGGTATAAAAATCAAATTGAATAAGAGAATAAACTTGTAATAATTGAACCTTCAAATTGCGTTACATTATCCAGCGCGCAAACGCAATACGTATGTTCTTCAAGAACACATAGAAACAAAACAAAAACATAACAGGTATTGTAAAGGTATACAACAGAAGGCACATTATCAAACGTTAAACAATCTTATTGGTAGGCAAGGCACGGCCGTCACAAACCGGCTGACACGCCGCCCGTCAAGCGAACAGACACGCGGACAAACTGCATTAGCTATGCGGACGATATCGTCGCCGAGTCGAGCGACGACTCCTTAGCAACCACTACCTCAGCTGTGCGACTACAAGCTTCTCGCGGTTACACAAGTTGCTATTGAAGAATTTCTTCTAACCTTCTGTTGTGAAATAGCCTTGGTGGTTTGAAGTATTGTTCAACTTATGTAGCAAACACTGATGAACATATATGGTAGCCATCAAGTTATATAAAAATAATAGAAAAAAAAATAATGAAAAAAAAGGTGTATTGAAGGTTGAACACGAAGTCTTAAAATTAACCTATTGTTAAGAAAATTGTAGCTATTGATACAACAATTACGACATTGTTGTATTTTTTTACACATTTCATGTCGCTGAAGGGTTTCTCGTAAAAACATTTTTACCGTAACAATTCCAATACTTGAAATTGTTTCAATATCTACACGTGCTTGGCGAAATTGTTCAGCCCGTGCGGAATTTACTGATATTCGCGATACTGTACAAACCCCTCCACTGTTTTCAGTTTTGTGGAACGTAATGTTTGCAACGTAGCTTCGTATCCGCTCGAGTGGTGATTCTACTCGATTGTTGAAAACGCTCCAACAGACTATTGGTGCTCTTATTTCAACCAATTTCATTGGGATATTGAGTTCAGTATCGATTGCTGATCGAGCATGGACAAAGCACTTGGAGATATTTCAACCAGAGCAAAACATCGGCAATATCGTTAAAAATCATCAGTATACGATCAATTTTTTTGAGTCTTACAAAACTATGAATCGTATTGATATGTAATGTTTTTTTTTTAAATCTGCACCTTCGTTTACGCAGTAGACAAGAATACGACTATGAAATGAAACGTTTAGATCCCTGCATCAAATTGAATATTTCTATCTACTTTGCTCAGCATGAATCCGAAATTTCACATTTTATTACCGAAAGAGATTGGTTTTAAGTGTAAAACTAATCAATTATGTAGAGAACATTTTACACGTCCCTGCAGACAATACGCATAAAAGTACCGTAGAGTTTAATAATAAACAAGATAATTTTGCGAACTGGCCCTACATTTAGGCTACATTGTTATCTCGATAGTTCACAAGGCGGCTGCGGGAATTAGCATTAAGTCCGAGCGGGCTCGCCGCCGACCTCGAAATAACTAAGTGCTGGTTAAAGCACCACGTTGGCGAATTTTTATCACTTCAACCCTATAAATACTAGCTTGTTGTCTTATTTTCCGGCAATTTGAGCAATATGTTATGATGGCTTGTTATTCTAGGAATGTTGTGACTTATGCAATATGGCTAAGGTGAGTCCAGTAATACATTTGAGATCATTTAGAATCATATGGATTCCATAAACTGAAAAGCAACCTTTACTTTGAAGAATAACATTTAATAAGTAATAATGAGAATAGAATGAAGCAGAAAATGATCAAGGTTGTCCGAAATTTTAAGCTAATAGGGCAGTAGATTGGACTTACGACCTCAAGAACCCGTAGCTGCCGTATTAATAAAAGTAACGAAAGACATCTTGCAAGCAATAAACAAAACAGCTTTATCAACAAACTTGACAAAAAGAACGCAACAGGAATCCCTAGCGACAAACCCTCAGATAAAACAAGCAAGTCATTCCAAGGCGATAAGTTTCGAAGCGGGCTAGCAACTCAGCTAGAAACAAAATACTAGAGCCAATGTCATTCGGCAGCGGTACGTGTTCGCGACACCGGCCATGTCAAGGGGACGACTCGAGTTACAACGGCAGAGCTACTTGCACGGATTATAGGAGAGAAGCTTCATCTGGAGATTGGAACTGCTTGTCTCTTTGATCTAGTAGCAATGGCACAGGCGATGACACTACTAAGATTTTGTGTTTGATTTAGTCATATTTATTTGGATAAGATAATTTGCCCAGGATATTATCATTTATGAAACTATGAACTAACTACTTATTACAGTATTGGTCTGACAAAGAACCAACCGGTAAGCTTTAATGGAAACGTCCACGCCTATAATATACATGAATTTCGTAGCAGGCCAAGTACCTCGCCAGTCTTCGATATGCACAAGCAGGGAAAGAAGTAAGTCAGGATTGTACGGTCTTAAGCAACTTCCTAATATTTATGTCAACTTTTTTAACATGTGGCATTGGAAATCACACTAAGCCAACCTCTCGAAAGAATAGAATAAAAGAAGGTTTTTTTGCGAAGATTAGTCCACCAATGACACTTCTTATAAAAATGAATAGTCTTTTTATAAAGTACAACTTTCACATCAAATAAAAGCTTAATTTATTAATGACCACAAGTGCCAATAAATGTCCTCAACGCAAAACATCGTAGTATTGGTATTCTCGCGTCATTACCGCTTCGCAAATGTCACACAAAATGTCGATGTAATTTTGGTCATCAGTGTGACAGATTGGTGGTCGGACGACCTCGTTCGGGACAGCGCTTTAGTGACGTCACACGCGTAATTTTAAACTGCTAATTTTATGTCAGATGCTTTGCAAACATTAATCATTACCAAACGGTAGTAATGGCATTTATTGCTATTTCAAAATAACTTCACGAACTGGTGAATTTGCAAGTCATAGCAAGTTAAACATAGCTGCTATTACTAAGTACTTAAATATTTATATGATACAAGTTTCATAACGCGACTTAGTGAGCAAATCAGCATTTACTGAACACTCGCTCAGTTAACTTTTTGTTTGTCCAAGTTAGATACATTTTTGATGTTGTAAAACAAATATCTAGACATCTATTTCATTGTTTAAGTATGTTTGTCTGGTATTTTTTATATGAGGAATGTATGACCAAAACAATACCAGCAATTTCTATTGATTGGTAAAATATAATTTCTTTCAGATATCTGATATGGTTATTTGTTAATGATATCCATAGGGCGCTAGGCCTGCAGTAGCAAGCCAAATAAATAACTCAAAAATAAGAACTATATAGCAAATAAATCAATTTGCTTAATTTATTACTAATTATCAGGTAATGGGCACAACTAACCAAAGAATGTTGCTTGAAATAACAATATTACTTTAGTACATACTTAGTATGAGTTTAACTGCTAAGTTTTAATTTAAAGTAATTAAATTATACCACGTTTATATAGAAAATTATCTTACATTAACAAAACACTCACGATTGGTATAGCAGGCTTCTAATACTTCCAAGGATTTATGGTCAATTGAATCACCAAAATTATGTCATATTTCACCTTCACACTCACAACACTTATATCTAAGCTTATATCATAATTTAGAATAGACTTGCGTGATGTACAGTAATTCAAAACAATTCAAAAGTTCAAAGAAACAAATCGGCGGTATAGAATACAGATAATAATTTGTTTTGACAACTCTAAACTCATAGCGTTTTATTACTGCACAAATGCATTTAAATTATGAGTTATCAGAATGTCACACAATACACATATTTATTTTAATTTTATTTCCATCGCCTTAAGTTAACCATTGCCACAGTTTGTTATAAAACTTATAATGTATACTGTTTATATTTGTCTTTAAAACTTTTATACAACACTAAGAATGATTAAACACTGTAATACACAATTTCACTATATGATTATTCTATTACAAAAAAAATTACTTATTGTTTAACAACGCAAATCGCGAACGTAATAAAAGTTAGTAGAAAAAAAACACGGCATCCGCGGCAAAACACAAGTATTATACGCGTGCCGCCCAAATCAACCAATATGCGTTTATGCAACAATCGCTCTAAACGTCTATAGTCTCCGTAAAATCAAATACTATAATTGCATAACGCTGGTCTTTGCGCTATCCATTTCACTCACTCTTTCATAGAACGCACGAGATAGCTTGAAAATATTAGCCGATCGGCGCGTGCTGCGTATTGTGCATCGTGCTTCACAAAATGTAATAACCAAACGGTTTACGCGATTTATTTAGCAGTTAGCAAACATAACCGTTTCTTCATAATTTGCGAAATGTTATATTTGATTTCACTTGCGTAGCTTGACTGCTACAGCTATTTATTCCATCACTACCAAACGGTACTGATTAACCTGAGTCTTCATTAGGTAGACTTCATGTAATAATTTCTGCCTGTTTATATTTAGGTGGTAGGGAGATGACACGAAATACACACACAAATTAAAATAATTAATACCCCTTGTAGGTAGTAAAGCCACGCTGAGGTCACAGAATACTAACAGAAGTCAAGCTTGTCTATGTACTTCACTTTTGTGCCTACACTCACACTACGCTCGGCGTTCGCGCCAGGGCTGTTAACTCTGGCTTATGCGAAAACAAGTATCGTGGTAATAGCACTCGCATCGTTTGATTGATGGTTAAAATACAATACAAAAAAATAATAACAAAATGAATAAATTGTAATTTTATTTATATAGTCGTTGAGAATGTGTATGTCATAATCTAATATAATAATCATAATTTTTTTATAGTTTTGGTATAATATTGCTTTTTTTTTTTCGAAGAAATGTATATCTAATTATTATAATCTGAAGTTTTATATACAAGTGTAATAACTTTTATTCATTTGCTTCATCTTTGCACAAAAATATCACTAGATGCGTGTCCGTAGCGAGTGACACTCGCGCTCACAGTGGTTTCGAGTGGTCTCAAATATCGTGTCGGTGAACGCTGTGTATGTGTGCGTTGGTTTCGCGCGCTTTGTATGGAGCTTGACTTCTGTTAGTATTCTGTGCTGAGGTATTGACGACATTGCCCGAAAACCTACATGAAATAATATAATAGTTTTGTTGTCACGTTTCTATAAATCAGTGGGACAGCCAGACTCTTTTTAATCCATAATCTTTATCTCTTTTAAGCCACATCCTCAACAGGTTTGGAAAGCAGTAAGATTTCTTTACACGTTGTGGGCGTTCATATTTTAGTGATAAATTTCCATCGGTCAGTTATTGTTGTACCTACTATACAAGATTGAAACTCCCGACGTAAATCTCAATTTCGATTGTATAAAGAATATTAATACATGTTACAAGGAACAATGAGGATAGGTCATGGCGCATTACGTGCGAACTAGTCAACAATAAAGACCGACTCAAATTGAACTGCAAAAAACTGCTCACAAAACATGCACATGTCATGAAAATTTATTATTAGCAATAAAATAGCGTCGATGTTTCAATACGAAACCACTCGATGTAACCAGGTGAACTGGAAATCAACCAATTTACCGAGACACGTGCGCTCTGGCAAAAACCATTCTCGAAACACGAGCAACCCATAAAACACGGGTCAAGTTAAATGGTCATTACAAACATGTTATGCCAGAGAAAAATGTGTTTTATTACAAAGTGAAAAGGCGTATTATGCAACTGTTGGTGGTGTATAAACATTGTAAGCTCCGAACTTGAACTGGCATTGGTTTGGTGGCGGCAGATCGCGTCGGACGTTAATTTGGCACCGATAAAAAAGTGAAGATAACGCGACCTCTTTCTCTGAACCACTTTAGATTGCCGCTGAACGTTGCGAAATACGTGATAGTGTGGCGAATTATCAAACTTGTTTTGACGGTCTGTTGATATTTTCAGACATAATATCAATTTAAATAAATTACAGATTAATTAACGTAAACAAGGTTATCCAAAGGAGAGAAAAGAAATAACCATTGATTCAAATTCTTATTTGTTAACATCAATATTGATTTTCTCATAAACTATTATATGAAAAACGGTGAACAAAAGACAATAGTAATTAAACAAGACCCAGAATAGTAAAAACAAAATATTAAGGCGAGAAAATGAAAAATCTTCGTATAGCTAATTCGCTACTTAAAGAACTAACTTCATAAAATAATACCAATAAAAAATTTAGAGTATGCAAACACTTCAGTCCATAAAAATACAATACAAACAAACAAATACAGAAAAAGCGTAATTAATTCAATGGCACATTCGAAACACATTAAGAGGGACGGAAAGCGAACGGTCGGGAGCTTTCGGCGGCGATCGTAAACCACGATGTCGGTCACAATCGCAACCCGTTACTTTCACTACGCGGCTGATATTGCGTCACACTTCCATCGGCCACTTGCTCTCACTAACGCTGTTTTGATTACAATACTAGGTTTTACTTTAGTCTATCTAGAAATTCACAGGTGTGTGCTTCCTGAAGTCTATTCACTAGGCCAGCGTAAACACTGCACTATATCAACATAAGACTCTTCTACGGCCAAAAGTATGATTGAGAGGGTTTAGGCCGCAGTAAAAGTGGTAGACTAACACCCGAATCTCTTTCAATCGTATAGACTATAGTGCCCAGCAGTTTGGCGTATGCGGGTTGGTTTTATTATCAGCTTTCACCTGTTCTTTTGCTGTGACGGTTTTAAAAAGCCTATATTCAGACTAACGAGGATATGCGATCCGAGGTTAGAAAGTAGCTTGTTGTGAAGTCTCTTCTCGACCCATTGATTTAGCAAGCAGAAATAATAATGTCATGGAAACTATCTGCACAGCACTGTTGTGAATATCCACTGCATTGAAAAAAACTATGACGGGACAATATGTGAAAAATTTATGGCAGCAAGTTACTGAACACCAGAAACCAAATTCTGAGATAATAATGGATGAGAACTATGCTAGTTCCTAACTGCGCACAACATGACGCTTTTGGTTGTTCGATAGTTAAAATTGCGTGGAATATTAATTTAGTGTTGAATCCAATACACGCATAAATTATTGTGGCAACGCCAGACAGGTTATCCGCGAGGCGTTTTCCTTCACCGCAACCGCAGCACATATTCACATTTTGTAAACACCATTTCGTATTTCGAAACACGAATCTCCATAAATATGAACCTACGGTTATTATTAATCTAATTTAACCGAGCGACTAAACTGCCAATGACCCAAAAAAGATAATTTATTGCGAAACAAGGCTGTGCGTACGCGACAAGCACACGCATCGTAAATGTCAACACACAGTCCCGGGCACCACTTCCTGGGGCTAACATATCCATCGCAAGCGATACGCCCGCGCCCAACACACATTACAAACCTTATTATGAACAATCCATTGTTACTGGAAAAAAAATATACAAAGCAATCGCTATTCTAACAACAACACATAAAGACGTAAACCGTGTGGCAGCTGAATGAGATTAGTATACAGTACACCACAAGGCCGATACTGTAACTCCTACACAAACAAAAGAACACTTTAACGTAATGCGATAAGGTGCATAGTGAGATTTTGGTGATGGTGAGAGGTCGGAGGCGGGCGGCGGGGCGAAGCACGTGGCGACCCGACGCGAGCGAGCTTGACCCAGTTAGTGGATGCACCATTTTGGTCCCGTTTTGCGAGCGAGGCCCTTTACCGCCTATTCTAACATCAACAGACTCCTTTGTTCGTGTTTACATGTGCGCACTGCGCAGTCATCGGCCTCCAACTCCTTGCAACCTACAAGTTACCAACGTCTCAAATGTAACTGTGGGGAACTCGCTTCTGTATGAAATGCGTAATGTTCCCAGGAAAGATTTTTAATTCTGTAATGTTATGGGTATTATATCAAATGCTAAAAAATTAAAAGGCAGATATGTACTTACCTATGTTGTATACAATCAAATTTACTAAACTGTTAGATATAAATGACGAACAAGGGGAAGTGTACAAGACGACACCTTTATTGTAATACGTGGTAAAAATAGAACAGAAACAATAAAGAACGGTTCGAATGTGGAAGAAAAAACCTATAACCAAATACCATTTGAAAATAAATGGATACTCATTGAACAACATAACGAAACAAACGGCACAAATAATGGTTGACACGGCACACGCGTGATAAAATGAGATTACATGGGATTTTGATGCACTCTCCGTAATATTTGGCAATGTGCCGTGCGCAGAGTCCATAGCGCAGTACGCACCGCTGTCGCCGGAATGTTCCATATTAATCGAGATGTCTGTCGTCTGACAAGAGCTGATGTCATTTACGTTAACACCCACTTTTATTGCGAAAGGAATTGTCGTAAACAGAAAACAATTAGGGGAAAGAAATAAATCAAGAGACAGTGAAAAACATCCAATGATTACGACTGAAGTATTTTCCACTAGTCGTTAATTAACATTGATATACATTTACTTCTTTAAAATAACTTCCCTAAATATTCTATCGTGTAGAATTTTCCATCTTTAAAATCATCAGATAACAATACTTTTTAACTTTCGTTAGTCATGGACGAGAAACAAAGCAAGGCAAAACAACTCTTCTACTTTATATGAGAAATTCAGATTATACTATTTGTCGAGCTGTCAATGCACACAAAAATAACTTGTTGCCCCATTTAGAACTGCTTCCGCAAGTGTAGGTCGTGGTTTCGATACCTGAATTAGAACTAAATTACAACACAACATTACATACATATACTTAGTACTCCGACCATAGTAACTAATTGATTACAAAAAATCCAAATTGAACTATGATTCTATTAGAAAATTGTTAAGACTGATTTCACAATCCATGCCACCATACCCAAAGCAAATATTTGTTGATCAAACACACGCTCTGACTTACAAAGGTGGCTGCTGGCCTACCATGTGAAGTTAATGTAGTGGTCTTCTAAAAGAGATTGGATCGGTGAGAATGACTTATAAATAACAAATTTTCTATACAGTCAATTTAAGAGGTTGTGCTCTGATCGACCGGTGCTCCTGACGCATTCATTAAAACCTGGAGCTGGGATGTGTGCATGTTTATTTACGTGTTTTTAATAATACCCGCAAATACATCATTTTGCCGCAATTTTCCGCTCTACTGGAGAAACATATTTACTATTTACTAGTCGTTCAACCAGTAGTTCAGATAGTTAACATACAATCTACAAAATAGCGTGTATATTTGGTATGAAAATACTCGTATGTAGAATGTAGATAAATAGTTAACGAATAATTTAATTCAATAAATAATATCATCTGCAGCAAATCAAATATAATGTAGGATTTTTAGTTACAATCAGAATCGATATCGGAACATTGGGTTTCGGCGTGGAAGGGTGGAACAAAGAGCAGGGATCGCCAGGAACAATGCACCGGGGTGCGGCGACTGCTTTCAGAAATCATTTTTCATACATACATAATGGTCACGCCTGTATCCCATAGGGGTAGGCAGAGACTATAGACCGCCACTTTGCTCGATCCTGACATATTACTTTCGCTTCATCTAGTTTCATCAACCTCTTCATGCATTCGAACTCACAATATTATCTCAATGAAATTGTACTATCGAGTATGGAAGTGTAAATCCTTACGGTTTTTATCTCCAAACTGTAGCTTCTTTATGCTACGTATGTAAGTTGGTTTAATGGTTTCTATACATGTAACTTTATAATCGGTGCTAATGGTTTGATGCCTACTGAATTGATTCGTTCATGGATACCAATTGCAGGAAAATTTTGTTTATACGTCAATAGGTTAAGTTTAGTATGAACTTGATAAGTTATAGTCAAACGTTTTTTTTTTTATAATATCGAACTAAGGTAATCAAAAAGTAATAAAGACCGTTGATTTCTTTCAAAACGTTCACGTAACACACTTAGCCATAAAACATCTACTAACGAACGTTGGACTTTCACTATGCCTATAATCTGCTATTATTATCTAACCACCGATTCTAATATCCAATCAAAATATGTTCAATCTGAGATGAAAATCAAAATTGGATCCAATCTTCGGTGAGTCTCAGCTCTGCGTCCTAATAACAGACTCAATACAAGTTTTACAACCAATCTTAGATCAATCTCTGACCTAACATTAGTTTCGACATGAATAGCTTTATCAATCTGATAATTTTCAACGATTTTAGAGCACATAACAAATTAGTACGACATTACAAACGATTGGTTTAATTACGTACCAAGATTTAGTACATTGATAAACAGAATTTATGATGAAAAGAAACATCTGATGCTAGTTTTAAACCAAATTAATGGCGCAAACAAAGATAATTGCTATAATGTTTTATTCGATCTCATATGATTTAAACTAGTGGCCAAGGAAGAAATATTTTTTAAAATAAATAATAAATAAATAACACCCAACAGTCACATACATAGTCCTAACCCCACACTAAGATCGAGTCTTGTGTCGTGGGTATTAGGAACTACGAGAGACTTTTCGGTCTCACAAACACCCAGACCCGGAAGAAATATTTGTGGGCCACACAAACATTTCTCCCGATGCGGGGATCGAACCCGCGGCCTCTCGTTTCACAGGCGGCGTCTAACCAACTGCGCCACGGAGGCTGTCTGTAAAATCTACTATAGTTTGGTTAAAGCCCAATAATATAATGTATGAATGAAGATATCTTTGTACCCTTTCAACATAATCAAAACGGATCACAAAGCACAAGGTTTCGCGCCGACATAGACCGGGGAGCAAAGGAACAATGGGACACGGGAAATCATATTTCACTGGAGATGGTACAACGGATCACTACAATGGGACCTCGGCCTCCCCTCTTAATTATATTGAACATAATATGGTGTATGTAGCTAATGTTATATTTATATGAAAGGGAATATATTTTGATAGTATAACAATGGGTGAAACGTTGAATTTGAAACGAAGCTAAAATATCATAAGAGAGCTGATATGAATCACACATCTGTGATGAACCCAAAACTTCTGATCAAAACAACATTTTTACATACTTAACTAAGGAACATGGCACATTTATAATTGTGCCTACTATAAGATTTCATGAAAAATTGAAATGAAAATTCCTTTTTAAATAAATTGCTATCAATCAAGTAGGTACATTAATGACAGTTCCTTGGATACACTGAGTAAACGCTGCAATTATTAGATAGCAACAAAGAACATCGACAAACCCGAGTATTAATAGCCCAGGGCGACGGCCCTTCATTCATAAAGTATGACCCGCGGCCCTCGAGTCAGCGGCGGGCTCGGCGGTAAATAGGCCAGCGTCACTGCTCACTGCTCACTGCTCGTGGACACACCTTCATCCTTGCTGCTTTATTGTATCGATAACATTCACACTTGAACTAATTGTCGCTGTGTTTGCACATGTTTCATGATAACGCAGGGGGTTTTCAGAGAGGAGATTAAATTAAAAATAATGCCTTTTTATAGCTATATATCTTCATCTCTCTTTCCAGTCACGATAGAGCTAATTGAAAAATATCCAGCTCCTAGAAAATCTTATTCTTGAAATCCAAAAAAGATATCTACCTATCTAAGATGGTAAATCTATCGCAACAATCGGTAAAACAACTATTTTTTTAATTACAATCAATAGCGAGACAAGCATGCCGTTTGCCTGATGGTAAGCGATACGACCGCTCATAAACAGCAGCAAAACCAAACACCTTGAATTACAAAGCAATGCTTGGTATCGCTTCGCTCGCCATCCAGATACATAATATATTAAAGTCTCAATATGAACATGAACGTGTACCAAAGCCTGACACAGGAAGCTTATGGCACGACAATCCGGACAAATCCGTGCGTGGCCTCGATAACCAACACCTCAACTTACACAGTTGCTGCGTCCTTAATAACCAAGTGGAACCTAGAAGTGAAGTGAACGAAAGTATAAAGATATAGTAATATAGTGAAAATGTTATATAATATACAGCTGGACGAACTTTCTATACGAATGAGAGGGATTTACGTCTATCAAGTTGGTGACAATTTCGAACAGAATATAATAAATAAAATAGTGTAAAGTAGTGAAAATATTCGACGTTGATTACTGGCACCTCTTATGGGTACCAGAATCATAAATAATAGCGGTTAGGGATTTATTTCCCAAGCTTGCTTTGCGACAGTGTGTGACAAAAATATTTATTACCGAATTCTGCGATGTCGAGATGTAAATCTAATATGTAAGGATAAAAATAACAATGACTCGGAGATCAATAACATTTCGCACTGTTTGTTATGAACAAAAACCGGAAAATACGGGGCAACGATCTTGTATTTAAACAACATATTTTGAGTATAAATTAGTAATATTTTCCTCTCTTTTACGTTACTTCATTGTAGTTAATTATGTGTTGAAAATGTGGCTAATTCAATAATTCCATTATCATAATTGTATAAACCTGGGATAGACCTCATTACTATATGTATTTTATTTATATAAGTACGGCACCTATTTTAAGCTGCTTTTAGCAAAAAGTACTTGCACTGAAAGTTCTTAGATTTCTCAAGATCTTTTATTTGCATCTTCGATATGTAATACGAAGCGTGCAGGAGCAATTGAGCACACATGTGGAATAGTGTTAACAGAACAATAAATTCTTTATCACCAAGCGATTCTTAGTGTGAACATCATTCATTTTCCCGTACATTTACTTTTCCATGGCTGGATAAGATCAATTTTCGAACATTATGGCTTTTATATGAGACATGTAAAGCACAATTACTTACGAAGTTCTTTTCAAAAGAATATCACTGTCATACAAATACTCTTTACAAAACAAATGGACCTATTTGTAGTGAATGCATCGCGACAAAGCATACTAGCAGGATTTCAAGCTCTCTTTTATTACAAACATAAACAACGTCTGCAAACACCTGTGGCTGTACGGCTGTACCATACAAAAAGTGTGTACGTCGCCGGGCACTGAACCTGCGGCGGCTAGTGGGCCGACTGGTTCCGCGGGTCGTTGCCCCTGCCACCCCGCCGAACATTAGCGCCACGGACCCCAAGTACCCTTGTTTTGCAAGTGTCAGGTGCTACGATGTATGTGGTACTAAAGTTATGCTACCAATATTTGATTCACTAGAAACAAATTAAATTGCAACGATAAGGCTCTTTGTTTCAATTTTTTCAGACAGCTCTTTTGGCCATCGGCCTGTACATTGGATTTGAAACGAGAATCTTCAGGTTTGCATTCCGATATTAAGACAAGTGTTTGTATGATGAATAAAGCTAATTTCGTCTGGGTTTTGTGAGAATGAAAACGATTTCTATATGATGCTTTGAAATATGATTGTGTACTCAAAAATACGTGCTAACAGATAATTTGACCATATCTTTAACATGGAAATTAATAAAAAAAAGGATATCGAAAAAGCAGTTAGGTTGAAAAATCAAGCATATTACACACATGTAATTTAAATTCGTTATAATGTACTTATAATCCAGTAGTTGTTTATAAACAATGGGTAAAATAAATATGTAAATAACGGAGATGACAAGTATAAAGAACCCATTAAATGAATAACAATGAATATGGCATTACATAATACCATAGTAAGAATATAGTACTATCGTCAGCTGTCAGCATGTATATTGCACGCACGTCACTGCTGACGCACACATTTTCGCCGCAAATGCACTGTTTTGTGCAATGAGAAAATGCGACGCTGTATATAATGTGTCACGGTTTAATATGGAAACACGGATAGTTGACCAGATTTTCCATAGGATAGAACCAACAAAGAACAATCGGCATATGTTGTGGGAAGGATTTACAGCAGCTACAGGCTTTAGAAAAAAAATGTAAATGTAAATGTACCTGCTCGGTAAGCATCTGTTCTATCCCAATCAAGTCCGACCTACTAGTGTGAATAGATATGTGACGATATTCGACCACAATACTAATACCACAATAACTCAAACCAAAATGTTGAATTTATAGCAACTATTAGGCTCTCTTCACCAGGATTACAGACATTCAAAAGCAGAATCAAACACTGCAGTTTATCAAAATCCTCTAGAAAACAATTCGCGTGAGAAATATTATTAACGAAAATGTAAAACGCGTAATGTAGCAAGAACCCATCAAAATAAACCATTGCGAGCACGCAATCCATCGCCGAGTCAAATAGAGCGTCTGATTCATTGCGCAGTGTGTTTTTGTTTTACTCCATCGTGACTAAGTAGGCCTGCTATCTAACGCGTATGATCTGAAAGCTTCGCACGTTCGCAAAGGATTGAGTGAGCGGCTCAGTTCATTATCAAGTTGCTGCTTACTCACTTAACGGATTAGCTCTGGTAATGGATAGTGCGGCGTTTGAACTTAAGCCAAATGTAGGGTATGTTGTTATGTTCAGAGTAAACGAAGAGACATCTATCTGAATTATCCTGGATGTGACATTAATGGGCAGACACTCTACATTAGGTGAGGAAATTCGAGCTCAAGTCTACCACAATGCGGACTGATAAACGAGACTAAGTCCATAATCATCGTTTTCAAAACCACCCGAAAATACTACTCGAACACAGCGGCAGCTATCCTTTTTAAAGTGGTAAAAAAACTTCTTCTAAACTTCAATCACCTGGGGATCATCAATTTCCTATTCCAACTATCTTCTAATCTCAAATGACCCCTAGCGTCTCGCTTGACGCTATTTAAAAAAGTATTAGGTCAAATTCAGCTGTGTAAATATTAGGGAAACAAACTTGAAGAAATCCTGCCCCGACTACATATTTTATTTAATAACCACGGTACAGAAACATTCCTAAAAACCACTTTCAGAAATAACACGTATAAGTTAACATTATCGCACGTACATCGTTCCAAACTACAAAAATACTTATAGAAAAACCTATTTACATTTCCAAAGAAATTGTTCGACCTTCACGAAAAAAAGTTTGTGATGTATTGGAGTAAAAGGTCGCTGTTATTTGGGAGTTCCCAACGACCCTAGCGTCCTTGGCCAGGCTGGCCCCAGGCTCCGTGTAGATGGCGCTGTGCGGGTTGCCGCATCCTAGACAATGTTACAGAAGACACCTTCAGGTACCCTTGGGACACGGATTTAAATAAAATATTATAATTTTTTGCAAGTCTAGCTTGTCGATTTATTTTGTTATGTAACAGTGATGTTATGTGGCTTTTGAGATGTCGCACTAAGCAGAACGAAAAAACATTCAAAATATCTTGCCAGCAATTTTATTATGGTGAGCAATAATTTTACGAACTTGGAATTAAGAATCAAGCATATAACAGAGTTACGGAAAGAAGTATCTATTGCCATAATAAGTAACCCGAGTTAAATTTGTACATATGTACTTTGTACGTATACCTTATAAGGCAGGGAAGCCACACCGTTCACCCATATCACAATTTTTCCAGAGATTAATTATACCAAATGAATATTTTTCATTGCCAAAAGTAGGATACAAACTGTCACCAACCAAGAGATGAATAATGATCAACACAAGTCCTGAGCAACCCGCAAGACCTAGGCAATAGTCGTGACGTTTGTGAATGTAAAACACTAGGACAAGAAAAAAGGGGGTAGTGATTGATATTCGACATTCAATAATTGTACTGAGTACTGACTGAAACGCGATCAATGCTCGAAATTAAGTTCTGGGTCATTAATGTTCAAAGTTTAAATATCCCGTATTGTCGTTCAGTTTAAAAACGGAGCGAAAAAGCAATTCCGCCCCAACAAACCTCTCGAGATTAAAATTTTATACAAAAATCCGAACCATTTATAGTGTAAAACCGTGTCCTAGATAAAAGTATGGCAGACGTAAATAGAACAAAGAAGGGCTGGCGTTTAATAATGCAAATAATTATTACAGCGGTAATGCGAGTACACTAGATAGCTAACAATTTAGCTGGTAAGACGATCGATAGCGAGCGGTAGCCAAGCGGATATGGAATGTAATTTTCCTATTAAAATATCTCATATAGCGGGAACGGCTGGCGATACAGTAAATTTGGAATAAATTGGTTAGTGACTCAACAGATTCCATCTGAGCGCAACGAGAAATGAGCCCAAAAAAACCATGGACCGCTTTATGGCAGCCTGAAGAGGCTGTGAACCGTATAATCGTTGATTAGATATCTACTGAAATCACAGCATGAGTTTACAGTTTTGGAAATCTCATATGATCGGCCCATCTGCTATTACATCTAGGAACGGAAATTAGAACAGCAAATTACGGGTAGAGCTGAAGTACCTTTACTTACCCATTGGGAATTTCAAACATTAGCATAGGCATGAAAATATTACAATTTCAAAATTCTTTGTCAAACGACAACCATACTAAACAGTTTGAAGGACATTGTACCCAGTCTTATTATATATAGTCTCAGGATGGCCAATGCAGTGGAATGCTAAGCAATGCTTTGTAATTCATGATGATGTTTGTATTTGCTACGGTCGTATCGCTTAAGATGATAACATGCTCGTCTCGTCCATTCATCGCAATAAAAAATCATATCAAATTATAATAATTAAAACAAACATCGCTCACAGAAATAGCTTCACACGTCGCGATAAAAGTGAAAGCTACAAAAGTTAACAAAAGCAACAAGTACGACCCCTCGTATTTAATAAAGGCTAAGTGCGGCACCCTTCCGCTGGTGTTATTAAACTAACGGCAGACAACAAAAGGCGGTGAAATTAGATTGCTCCCGGGGTCTTTGGCCTGAGTCTAGACGGACGAGGGAAGGAGCCAGACACCAGGGTCGACAGCCCCGGGGTCGATACAGGACAGGTGAGGCCACTGCCGCCACCCAGCTCCACCAATCCCGAAATTATTGATATCCACATTAGATTAATAACTCACGAGCTGAAATCACTTTTGCAACTTTTTTTATGATTTTTACAAGTGGTTTTGCAATGTATGCATTACACATGTAAATCTAAACTAATATTATAAGGAGGAAAGATTTAATTGTTACTATTATTGAATAGGCTCTGAAGATACTGGACAGATTTTATAAAAGAGAATGCCCATTCATGGTATCGGTAAAAAATATAGTTGATCCCAATACCGATACTACTAAAAATTCGTTATAGCGTTTTTTTATGGTTTGTCCTTAAACGTTATCCTGTTTCATCCCGAGCCACAGATTTTTATAAAATAAAGCAATTATCGTCATATTTTACATTTTGTTCGCATAGCACAAGACAACAAAATATTTATTTTATTTGACTTCAAGTTAATTTCTCCAAGAACTCCGGGCCTGGGTCGCAATCATTTTTATATTTATTGAAAATATATTTTTTCCTTACACAAAAAAGCAAGTTTGATTGAGGGACACAAATCTTCGCACCGATACTAAGTTTCATAGTAAAATGGGCATTCTTCTTTTGACCACTAGTTTTTTACCAACAAAATAAAAATCTATTTTTCCCCTATCATGTGATACTGTAAAAACCAATTACCAGACTTAAAAATAATTCGTCAATTCTCTATTCTGGCAAACGTTTGAAATTACATCTATTTCTTTTCTTTTCACATTTTTTGTTGTTGTTTTCTGACAGTCTTTTGATTAAACGGAAAGATCACGGCTGCCTAGGCGATAATAGCCAGTTCGAACCTGAGGTGGAACTGATACCAGCGTACAATTCTGAAGTTTCAGCCTTATGTTTATGTTTGCATTGATAATCTACGTCGCTCTTTAACAGTAAAGCAAGATATCGTGGGGAAAGCAACATAAAAAAATATATTTGCAAAGAAAAGTATGTGTAACGTAAATACCATTAAATTAATTTTTAAAAATTCATTTCACAGTAAGATGAATTTGGTGGCATAGGTTTTAAGACAATGTGGATGAATTTCAGTCCTGAAATATTCCGACCAGAACTAAATATTATCTTTTGACCGAACATTGTTGCGCTGCAGGGATCGAACCCGTGGCTTCACGTTCCCAGCTTGTTTCTTGTTTATTGTGATAGCGAACACATGGATATGATCTATTGTCTTATAGAATAATATTTTTTTTTACTATATTCACTCTTTCGAATAATATAGCTTCAGTTCAGTTGCAGATACTTTTTGAGTCCTGTTCATACTGTGTACTACTATTTTATATTTACACACAATATGACTGTCAGTTCTTTATACTGCTTTTCCCATCCTGCCCCATTACATCCCATCCAGTAACATCTCATTCTATTCCATCATTCAAGGCATGCAATCATGTCCTATTACGGCCCTATACTCTATCTTACCCCACCCTCATGAGTTTGAATTCATAGCGAAAATACATATTTGAGTTCTTTGCGGATCCACCACCGGGACCACGACATTTTACGGGGTAGAGAGTAGCCAATGCGTATATCCAGGGTATTATCTACCTTCATCCCAAATTTCATTAAAATTGGTCCAGCCATTCGAGCATGAACAAGTAACAAAGACACAAACTCTCACCTTTATAATATTAGTAGGATAATATGGTTAACTGGCCGCTTGCCTGAAATAATTGTATTGGGGAACACTGGGGAGCTTATATATTTTGAATCAAACAAAGCACAGTGATTTTCTCCAACATGGGAATTGAAACCACCATCTCACTGAACATTGAACATTTTACAATTTCATGTAATAAAATTACCCGAGGAATGAGAAGATTTAAAATCAATTACAATGACAATCCATTGACAAGAGATTGCCAAGAAAATTATATCATGAATATTAATAATATTCCGGAAAGTGATATTAAAATATACTAAAGTGAAATAGTTACATTTGCTCAGACCTGTAGCAGAGCATTGAGATGTATTTGACAATATAGCTTTTTTATTCATAATGATTTTAAGACTAACATATCACAATATTGTAATCAATAAAATTGTATCAGGAACATTGTCAATTAGGCAATGTAAGTAGATTGAACAGCTAATTACATGATCTACAATGTTTCTTAGAAAAAAAAAAACAACGCTGGCAATTGACGGAACAAAAACAATAATCAATTTACAGTTAAGTAGGTTAAAGAGATGATAAGTAGAACTGAAGCAATTGTTTAAAGTGGTAACTGGAATAGGCAAAGCAAAATTACAATAAAACAATAGCTTTAAATAATAAGTTGAATTAATGCATTTGTAATGAAATTCATTTAGTTAATATTGAAAATATTATGTTAGGTTTTTACTTGTAAAGATATTGTACAAGACATTAACAAATATATGAAATAAAATTTATATTTTAAATAAACTTTTTACTTCTCCCTTATTAATTGTTTAAGATTCACATGACCTCAATAGGGGATACATGAGATTTGTTATGGATCAAAATAACTACAGAACAAATCCGCAGTACATCAAAACAAAAACAAGAGTATTGAAGATGGACTTAGCCAACTTTAGGAGAGAAATTGGAAATTATAGGTGGAACACATAAGGGCAACAATATTTATTGGTGTACCAACCAGGGTGATGGGACCAGAAGGTCTCATAGAAAGTGTATATGAAAAAAGCAGGGTGACAAGATGTTTGATAGAAAAACTTTGGGAAATAATGTCTTTGTTGTTACAATTTATTTGGTAAATGTAAGAACAAAGCGTGTAGACGGTAGTAGGTTATTTGTATATGTGAAAACAGCAACCACTGCACATAATGGTGGATCTTATCTTTCATCTAAACAAGTGTGATGAACTGAAGAATGTCCAAAATATTCAGCATGGGATTTCTATCTGTATCAGCCCATTTATATCCCACTGCGGGGCCACAAAGGCCTCCTCTACAATTGAAAATAATGTTGAGAGGCTTAATGTGGGTTGGCAGACTTCACATATCATAGAAAATTCTTACAAAGCACGGGATTTACTTACTTCAATACCATCATTTGTATAATTTCTTCCTTTCCTTTATTAATAGAATTGATTTATGTTACTATTCAGATTTCCCAATATAGTAAACTAAAATACTTTTTCTAAAAGAGGTAAAATTAAATTGGCAACTATATTATAGTTATAAACCCAACATTTTTATAACAAGTTTAAACAGTGTGTTAAGTTATGTTCGGACAGATGTTAAAGTTTGACATATAAGTTAATATCTTATATGTATCTTATGAGGACGAAACTGATTCATTGTGAACATAGTACAATGAAACAATAGACAAAATAAATAAAAAATATAACACATTTAAAACTTATCAATATTAAGTCCCACTAACAGTAATTATAATTAACTGTTAGAAGTCATAAACATTACTAAACAAGGATAATACAAATATTTATAAACAAAAAACATTAATGCAAACACTTAAGAATAAAATGGCCTTACTTGTTAGTGCAAAGTTAAAACTATCAAATGAACTATTTCGATAATTACCATCATAATTAATTAATAGTCAATTTGAAAGACAAAGAAAAACAATATGTTAATGAAAGTGTACCTAATTGATTTAGTAGATGTAAACAGAATTTGGATAAAAATATAAACAAAATATCACATAACATACAAAAACTAGTATGTTTAAAAATATCTAAATTATTAACCTTATTAAGTAATTTAATAAAAATATGGAGTAGTATTAGACATAATTTTTTACTGGAATAAAGCATAAATAACCAATAACTTAATACCATTATGAAAGATATTTAAAAACCAATGTGATGTTTTATACATTTTTACTATATAGTTAATAAACCTTAGTGTACTTGTCCATAGATAAAGTCTACTCATTTTGCATTGCATAGTGATAAACACTACTTAGAAATATTTGTTTGATAATTCCTATTGTGTTGACAATTTCATTATTACTACACCTAGTATGTTAATATAATAATATTCGATAAAAGGAATCAACTAACGCACTTAAAGATCATAACTTCGAGAATTGAATGGCACATTCTTTCGACTGCCATTTTATAGGAGGAGACCTTGTGTGATAACATACGTTTCAACTCACTAAAATGTACGAAATGGACGCAAATAGCGTTCTGGAATCATCGTGGGCCAGTTGTGGGCGAGATGTTAGTACTCAGACACGTTCGCGTGTTGTTACAAACAGAATGGGCGATCAGCTGATTTCTTTGTTTGAATAACGCAGACGCTGCCACCACTGTACGTGCAGTTACGACACGTCAGAAACCTTCTACCAACGCAAATATCACACGAAACCCTCGCCAAACATTGGCCAGTGGACTGCAGCAGGCTGTAGAGGAATTTCAGGAATAGTTAATCCATAAACAAACCTTGAAAGTTCTCACCTTTGTAATGGACTCGTAGATTATTTTGCGACAGACCGATGTAGCTGAATTTGTCCTTGGTGCTCCACGAACGCGGCAAGGGTGTCTCTTCTTCGTTCACATTTGGATATAGCAATTTTAAACGATCCACAGTATCACTTTGCACTTGATTTTGGGAATCCATCGCTCCCCGTCCACTACCTATCGCAGCCATTTCTGATTTCCGTAATTTCATGTCATCTTAGTGACGTCACATCTATAGTATTTTGTGTTGCAAATAGGTGGCAACACAGTCGTTTATAACATACCATAGACAAAACCGTAAATATTTTTTATTTAAATTAATCATTGATTGAAATGTTTATAAAAAAAATATCATTGAATATGCATTCGAATAAAAAACGTAATTTAAATTTTCGGTTGCTCCCATGGTTGTTCCTAGATTATCATAGGTATCATACATCTACTTATATTTATATGGTGCTTTAATAAAACTTTCATGTAATCTCTTTTTTATATTAATGTCAGATAATCACTACCGCAACAAATTATTAATTGATAGATTATCCATATAGTGAGCAATATAGGAGAAAAGTTTTGCTATTTTTCTATTAAATATGTCCGATTGCAGTTTTCCAAGGCACCTAAAAGAAATCGAACATACAGTAGCGGCAAAATTAAAACATTTAAAAGTAAATGATTGTGCTTTACTTCAAACTCAACAGATATACTGCGACGAAGTATTACAAGTGGGGTATTTTAATATTCATGCTTTTACTTTATTAATATTGCAATAAACTCAACAATCTTACATATCATATTTATATTACTGCAGATATATCGCGATGCATTCGACAATTTAATTATTAATGCAGTTACATATAAAAACATTCTTCATCACATAAAAGAAGCTTACGAAAAGGCATTGCAAATACGAGATGAACGGATATCTGACTACATTACTCAAGACGTGAGTATCGCTTTGATGAATTTAAAGGAGATATATTACAATAAAAAAATCAACGTAGATGTAAAATTCATATTAATAAGCTATTAATATACTTTAACTTATTATTCTTCAATACAAATAAATAATTATGAATTATTCGGATCAAGCACTCAACCACACTCAACTTAAGTCCATGCACTCAACAGACAGTACTCCATAAAACCTACAAAGAGATAGAACACTACCTTTGAACACTACGTTGAAAACCTATTTTTTGACATTGACTTTGACACTTCACAGCTGACCATTGACAGCTTGGCTCACAGTGTTTATATTTTTTATTTCCATTCCACATTCTACAAACATATTTATATACGGAGCTACAGTATCAAATTCAACAGTCTCATAACTAACCGCGTGTATAAAGTGTCTCTATATTGCGTATATAAATCTAATTTAAAGCTGTTAAGAGTGCTCATGGCGGAAGCTAACGCCGGTAAATGTCCTGTTGTATTAGTTCTGGATGGCGGATTTTCTTCACAAATATCACGGCATGTGGGGACTTCTTCTGACGGCGACCCGCTATGGAGCGCAAGGTTCCTTCAAACGCATCCGGAAGCTGTCATGAAAACGCATCTTGACTACCTGCGCGCCGGTTCAGATATAATAACCACGAATACTTACCAGGCCTCAGTAGGAGGTTTCGTCGAACACCTCGGCCTAACCCCAGAAGGAGGATATGAACTTATTAAAAAAGCTGTAGCACTTGCTAAACAAGCTCGGGAAATATTTCTAAATGAGTGCAAACAAAATGGTAGTGTACACCGATTTCCTCTCATTGCTGGGTCTGTAGGGCCGTACGGAGCCTATTTACATGACGGCTCAGAATACAGCGGCAATTATGCTGACAAAACACCAGAAGAAAAAATGAGGAACTGGCACACTTCGAGAATAAATGCTCTTGTAGAAGCTGGAGTTGATTTTCTAGCATTTGAAACAGTTCCATGTCAGAAAGAAGCTGAAGTGTTGGTTGAAATGTTGAAGCAGTACCCAGGTATGAAAGCATGGCTGTCATTCAGCTGTAAGGATGATACTTCTCTAGCTCATGGAGAAAACTTCCAGGAGGTTGCCAAGAAATGCTGGGACTTAAACCCTGAACAACTAGTGGCTGTGGGAGTAAACTGTTGTTCACCCTTAATAGTATCCAAACTCTTCAGTGGAATTAATGATAAAAGGAAAGAATCTCCAATACCATTAATAACTTACCCTAATTCAGGAGAGACATACAATCCGGGTCATGGTTGGATAGATAAGGACAAATGTACGTCAATTGAAGGTTTTGTGCCAGAATGGTTGGATCTTGGAGTGAGGTACATTGGAAGCTGCTGCAGAACTTGTGACACTGATATTACTAACATTTGCACACAAGTCAAGAACTGGATGGAGAAACAAAGGTTTTAAACATACAACCATTTTATTGATAACATTTAAAAAAAAATCACTTTTGTTTTATGTACTATGTTGTTATAATTCTTGATAACTACAATGAATTTCAAGGTTAAAGTCTGTGTTATTTCTTTATCTCTGTATTTGTTTGATATACAAACATAACACCCTCATCATAGTGACACAAAAAATGCATTGTATAAAAGTTAATTGATATTGCATCATATTGTGATAAATCATAATATTATTGCCAGTAATGTTACTAATATAAACTTGTTTATATTTCTAAAGCATGATTTGCAAATATGCCATTTTAATTATGCACATTATTTGTTATTAACAATTTGTGTCCACTAGGAATGTAAGATGTCTTATGGACACAGGCAAATTATTTATATTTTGTCAGAGACCATCAAATGCCTTGTGCAATATAAGAAATCGCTTAAGACTATAATGTTTATATTGGATTCCAGAAAGTGTTTGGTATATCTATGAGAAAAAGACAAAGGGATGAAAAAATTAAAATATTGTTAAAAGAAAATGAAGATTTGAGAGAGCAAAACTTAAAATTGACTTTCGATATATCAAAATTGAAGAAAGACATGGGAAAGGTACTTGTTGAATGAGAACACACAATTTTATTGATCATATCTAGATGAAAATAAAATGGAATGTTACAGAATTATTGAATGACATTTGTATGTTCTCAATCAAAACAATATTTTGTTTAATGTCAATGTTGGTTTACATAACATTACTTTTTTAATACTTATACTGCAGCATTCAGATGCCCTTCTGAGCATAACCTTATATGATTTACTTTCTAAGTTGATGCACTTATAAAAATATTACACTCCCGCAATTTTGCTTATAAACTACAATTTGTATTAAAAATTATTTTTAAATTGGGTGCTACAAAAGAATACTTATGTACTAAGCATATTTTTTTGTGTGTGTACCTTGTAATGTTGACTGAATTATATTGTGTTTATATATTTGTATGTGTTTTATTGATGTTTGGTGGTGGTACTTCCTTTTCACAAATTATGCAGTTACTGTTTATAACAAGAGTATTTATAGGTATAGGTAATAGAAATCCTGGACCCACAGCCGTAGCTAGAGGAGGGCATTGTGGGGCAATGCTAATGCAAATCACAATGCCCTATCTTAAAAATACCGAAAACTAAGATACATTATTATAATTAACCCAACCAACCACCTAACAATTAATTATAACTTAACTCTCACTCATACATGGATCTCTACATCCAAATTTGGAAGTTCAACCATTTATGTCAGTACACGTGGTGATTGATTTAGAAGCCCTTACTTCGAGGGCAGATCAATTATGATATTCTTTTACTTCGACCCTACCTGTAACCAATGCTGCCCTACGTCAAATTCGGCTCTAGTTACAGCTCTGCCTGGACCCCTTGAAAATTTTGTTATATTGTAAAAACGCTGTTGTGTTGTTGTTTAGTAACGCTAACGTAGCAAACTACACAACATAATTTATTTTATAAGTGCGTACAAATTCACACGAGTGTATTACGCTCGCATCAGTCTTTATCATGTTTCTGCTTTTAATACATTATCTAGTATATTATATTTAAAGCTTCACCTTTTCAATAAACTTTATGAAAATACTACAATATCTTTAACTACGTCTACCAACGCAACAGAGTCTGTACGGAACGCACTGTTGTCAATACTCACTTTATGGTCCTTCGAGCCGGATTTCTTTTAAAAACGCTGATACGAGCGTTATATTCTCGTGCACATTCGACGCTTAAACTTATAAAAACTCTTTTGAACTGTACAACTGTAAATGTACAACTGTAATTTAAAATGACGCTATATTTACGACATTAAATACATAAAATAATTATTCAGCTGGGTGACGACAAGTTTTCCGATTATTTGGCGCTGATGAGAGAGCGTGACGCGCGCTACACTCTCTACTTCGAAAACTTGGCACTTCAGCTGA
This sequence comes from Hyles lineata, assembly GCA_030180105.1. Taxonomy (NCBI): domain Eukaryota; kingdom Metazoa; phylum Arthropoda; class Insecta; order Lepidoptera; family Sphingidae; genus Hyles; species Hyles lineata. Next base: position 2,373,960 of record JARJEE010000040.1, read on the forward strand.
AACTCAAGGAGTTGGATGGAAGCTCTTACCCAGTAGACGATGCGTACGGAGACCCTGTTGTGCTGAGGATAGCTTTAGATAGATGCAGGTGAGGATTTTATTTATTGTGGAAAACCTTATACTTTAAAGACCTGAAACGATCAGGGAAAACTTATATTATTAAATGACCTATAATATTTCGGGACTGGCAATATTCTCCAATACCTATACATTCTGTAGCTAAATATGAAGATATTATTTTGATAGATTTTTTATTCTGAATCTAATATACATTAGTCAATAGTCAATGAAAGTAGTCTTTCGTCAAGATAATAAACAGTATAATATCTGCGGTATTTTAAAAATATAGCTTTTGCAAAATGTAATTACTTTAAGCTAACAATAAGATAATGCAATATAAAGTTAAAATCGGTAAATGTATGTACCATTGTTACAGAGAACAATTATCCCAAACGCAATCGGAGCTGAAGAAAATGACTGACGAGTATTCGGTGACAGTACCCCGGCGAGAGTACGACACTCTCGAGGCCAAGTATTACAGTATCACCAAGCAGTTGGACATTATGAAGCAAGAATTGGCCAGTCTTCAAGAAGCATACAAAAAATTATCAGGTACATAAAAAAACCTAGGACTGGAAAGGGTAAAATGTTGAGATGGTGAAACGTAAATTACTTATCTTCTATTTCATCTATTTACGCACACCAGTACTAGAATCGCAAAACTTCAGTTACTAACCGGCTTATAATTATTTCGAATTTAAGTAATAAACAATTTTAATGATTTGCAATGCCATGTTTTATCATGCACATAAGTACATGATATAACGATTACGAAACGGTTTAGAATCAAATGAGGTGAATGTATAAAATATAAATACATGCATGTCTGGAAAAGTAAAAAAAAAACAAAGGAGCAAATTCACAGAGGGGAAGAAAAGCGTAGAAGAAGAATTAGCGGAGGTGAAGGAACGTTGCAGCGAATTGGAAAGGGCAGGGACACCACGGCCGCATTGGGATCTTTGCGCTGACTTCATTGGTGGTGGCCGCGACAGGTAACTATACAAAAATATTGTGCATAACCCACACCTAATCGTAGCCTGCATCATGTCTGTGTCATTTGCCATATAAAGAAATAAACGATATCTCTATGCTTCTCTTTTTAGTCTGTATTCCGTGCTGTGGTCGAGGTTTACATACATAACTGTATCGCAGAAAGCCGAGATAAATTAATAATTTTGCTATCCTTCATATTTATAAGAGATAACAATTATTGAACTGTAAATATTCAATCCAGCTCGTTGGTTTCTCCTGTTTACATATTGTATTTTATCTCACATGTTGATCCAGGTGGTGGCAGTTAGCAAGCGGTCTATCATCACGAGATATGTTAAGAGTTCTGCTGAAGGAACTCGGCCCTGCGGCGGAAAGTGAACACCTCGAATACTTTGACGGACTTGTAAGATTCAAACTTATTGTATTAAATCCTATAATTGAACTAAAAATCATTATAAATATTTACCAATTACCAATGTGACTTTTCAGGGTACTGACCCCTCTATACCACCATACCTTCGTTACGAAGGTAAGGTACGGAACTTGCGGCTGTCGCGACGAGAGATCAGTGTCATTATCAACGACATCTGGATCGGCAAGGAACAACACATGGATATGTCCATGCAGGACTACGTCACCAAGTACTTTGAGGACAGGCAAGATTATACCGCAGCTAAATGCGTGAATCGTGTGCCTTTAAATTAAATAAAAACAAATAAAGTTGTTAAATGATCGTCGTAGTATGGAGATTGTGGATATCTAAATTTAAAAAGGCCTAAATAATAAGTTTTGTTAAAGGCTCTTAAGGCTATAGGCCTGTTATACCGGAAACTTCGTTCTCGAAATGATATCCTCTTTCATTTTCAAATAATCAGTGTCATAATCAGAAGTCTAAAATCTACCTATCTCGTTCCACAACCCATCTATCCATTTATTGACGCCGAGACAGGATTGAATCTCAGCATGTCTCCGGGAAAGTAAATAAATAGATAAAAACACCTAACAGTCACATAATAGTTCTGACCCCACACTTAGATCGATTCTTGTGCCGTGACTTTTCGGTTTCACAAACACTCAGACCCGAAACAAATACTTGTAGATCACACAAATATTTGTCTTGGTGTGGGGACCGAGCCCGCGGCCTCACGTTTCATAGCTAGCGTCTAACCATCAGCGCCACGGAGGCTGTCAAAATCCTTCAACCAACAACGGTATCGGCAGGTATCAACAGCCGTCAGTGCGCGTAGAGTGGGCGTACAACGTGTGCGCAGGCGCGGAGGCGCAGGTGGAGGAGCCGGGCGTGAGGTTATTCCTCGCGGTGCTCCACGGCACTCTCTCCGAGCAGGTGTACTGGGGCCTGCGCCGCCACTGGCGAGCACTCAAAGAGAACGCCTACAAACAAGCCGATGGACGGGAGGTTAGTTAGGTCCCTTTTTTAGGGTTATACATTCTAATGGTAATGAGATATTTCAGTGGTAGCCTAGGAAAGCTTCGAGAATAGAAGAGAGAAGCGCCAGCTGTCAGAGATAGGATATACAAAAAATATATCTCAAAGATTGTAGATCCACGTGACCTAGAACTTAAGACGAACAACCAAAACGAGAAGCAGCGTGCACTCGAAGAGGTTTATACCCAGCAGTTGGTAAACGTGCGTTAAAAAATAGAAAGATTTGAGTGACCGTAACATTCTCGTAGAAAGAAATACCAGTCATTCCTATTCCTATATCCACGATCAGAATAATTATTATAATCAACAGTCAACAGGACAACTCAGATGTCACGAATAATATTGCATAACCCTTAATTGAGTTAAAGCTTAGTTCAGTTTCATTCATAACGCCTATTTTTGTGATACAGTCTATAACAATCGAAGAGTTAGAGAAGGTAGCAAAATCAACATTCCCATTGAAGAGCGAAGTGGACATCAAGAACATGATGGACGTGGTGAAGAAACAGCTCAAAATGAAAATCAATAACAATGCAGTCATCTTGGACAAACTGTTTCATGAGGTAAATGAGTTTGTAGTAACAAATAACAATTCATAAGATATGTTCTTGTACAACGAGAGACTTTTGCAAGGTTTTACTTTCGACTACACTCTTTAGTGCAGTCACTGGAAAAGCTATATTTTTTCTATGAATTACGTTTAGTAATTCAAATCAATTCAATTCCCGAGTCGGGCAAAGTGATATTGGATTTTTCTATTCATTATAAGCCCGGTGTCAGGAATTTGTGCCCGATATGGTGATAGGCTCGCCACCTATGACATCGTGGGACGGAATATACAAGGCGAAATGTGGGTGTCCAGGCACCTCTGCCTACCCCTTCTGGGAAAAAGGCGTGATTTTATGTATAAATGTAATTAATTTAGACCTTACACGAATATTATCAAATCAATCTGCTAAGCGCGACACTACTAAATGGTTGTTGAAATGGTTAACAAACTTGTTTGAAAGCGTCGATAAAAAAATAATAATGATTAAAGATTTGCTTCCAATAGGTCGATGTGGTGATCTTTGGAGGAGGCTTATGTTTAGCATTTAACTTTCTGTGGCTGAAGAGAGAAAGAGAGAGAAACATTTCAATACTTAGCTTAGTCTGTTTTATAAATCGTTGTCAGTATTTCCCAGCAGCATAGTGGAAAACCGAAAACAAACTATCGTATTACTATTACGTCTTACGCATAGAGTAGAGAAGCGGCCATATATATTAGAGAAACGCGTCATAGAACGTCTGAACAATAGATTATTTTGTTATGCGCAACACTATCAGCCGTAAGCATAAGTCGTGACCTTGTATGTTCCATTATCCTGATTGGCCGGTTAGCGGCATCTAGCAAAGGTGAAATCATACTATAGTATTCCGTCTTACGCATAGAGTAAGGAAGCGGCCATAAATACTAGAGAAACGCGTCTTAAGCCGATCTGAACAATAGATTCTTTTGTTGTGTGCACATTATCAGTCGTACGCTTATGACGTGACCTTGTATCTTCCATTGTCCTGATTGGTCAGTTACCCGCGTCTAATATCTACGGCCGCTTCTATACTCTATGCGTAAGACATAATACGATAGTTTGTTCGCAGCTTAAGTAGTCTAACATCCCGGCCTCTTTAGAGATATTGACAAGCCTCTAAAAAGGCCGGGACGTTAGAGTACTTAAGTCAATAGTGATTATATCAGGGCTCGGAGGGTTTCGAGCGCGTGGAGCTAGCTCGCGAGTTGTTCCGGCAGCGGCAGATGGCGCAGGACCGGTACCTGCGGCAGGTGCTGGCGGCGCTGGGCGGGGCGCGCGGGGGGCGCGGCGCGGGCGGGGGGCTCGTCGCCGTGCCCGCGCTGCAGCGGGCCTTCGCGCTGCTCGACCCCGCCATCGGTACCTTGACTCTTATGTCTTTGGTATTAAAATACGAGATAGATAGATTTATTGATGAGTACCTTTGTTTTGACAGCCTCCGTGGCGCAGTTGTTTAGACGTCGCCTGTGAAACGAGAGGCCACGGGTTCGTTCCCCGCACCGAGAGAAATGTTTGTGCGGCCCACAAATACTTCTTTCGGGTCTGCGTGTTTGTGAGACCGAAAAGTTTCTCGTAGTTCCTGATATCCACGACACAAGATTCAATCTTAATGAGGGATCAGGACTATGTATGAGACTGTTGGATCTTATATATTTATTTGTTTCGCAAATTTTGTAGTCCACTCGACCCTTACCATGAAACATCACGCTGCGCTCCATTGTGCTAAAGATGAAGAAATAGGTAGCACAGCATAGTCAGCACACAGATTACTCCATGTTCAGATGATGTTCCTCAGCAATGAGGAAAACGATGCGAGGAGAAGGACCTCGCAAAAGTAATATTAGAGTTTCAATTGTTATACTAGACCTCAGACTGGGAACACTACACCAATTCCACACAGACAAGTGCTCTGCACTACAGTACAAGAATTAAACCTTCGATTTCTAGTTCACATCTTCATGAGTTCATGTATGTTGTCTGTTGTAGTACTATGTTAATAAATACGACATACATTAAAAAAATATATATCTAATGCTAACGTTAGTATTTTATTTTAATCCATTGAGCTATTACAACTCAATGGATTAAAATGTTTTAATCATACAAATTGTATTTTTTTAATATGTATTAAATTTAATTCTACCAACAGATCACATACAGATGGAGCGCTACATACGCTGGGCGTTCTCAGATACCACTTCTGACCTGAAGGACATTTCTCCAATTCCTCTCAAAACGCTAGCAGCGAGACTGGCTGCAGGTGATATAGAACGTGTGGGGCCTAGACACAAGGGATCTAAGAGAGTCACACACAAATAACGAACAAAATGCTTTTTATTTGTGTAGCTATTATTTCATTTAACTTCTATTTTTTGTTTCTATTAATCTGTTTACTTTTGGGAATAAAGATACGATAAAAGATAAAAAAATATTATTATATTATGTTGTTTGGTGTTGGTTACTGTCTCGTTGGCACAATTGTACTACAGAACGGTTATGAAACTGAGGTTTGAATCCACCGGGATTCGGGGATAGTGATACTGGATTTTTCTATTCATTTTAAGCCTGGAGTCAGGATTTTTCGCCCCATATGGCTATAGACTCGCCCGGCGGCCCCTATCACATCTTGGGACGGAACGCATAAGGCGAAACGTGGATGTTCTGGTAGCACTTCTGCCTACCCCATCAGGAATATGGCGCTAAAAATTAGAAAATCGGTAAATCATTTTCATTAATCGGTTATTTTTGCGGTGAATTTGTGCATATCCGAACGCAACTGTGTGTCTCGTTTTTTTTTTGACACTGTCAAAATAACCAATAGTCGATAAAACATCAAAGTCGGTTTGCGGTTCGCACATGTATTGTGTGTATTGGTGTGTTTACAATTAAAATTGCATCGTGTTACCATCCATTGAGTGTAGTCCGTGAAATTAATCAAGAAGCGATGGGAGATATTATTGAAAATGCCGAATTGGACCAAGATACCGTGGGTCCTGAGATCTTGGACCATCAATTTCGCAAGAAATACAAGTTGCTGGCGGAAACAGCGGTGTCATTCAGCAAATCATACATAAACAAGTTACATGGCACTAAGTAAGTACTAAAAGTAATATTTCTCTGCCTATAATTCCAACTAAGAGTAATTTAAATCCTAGACAGAATTTCCACACATATACATAAATTGGTTGTAGCAATCTATAGCAATTGGCTTGTTAAGGCGTGTCCTGTATCCTTGTATATAATAGATCGATATTGCAGATAATTTGAGAGCTCTGAGCTTGAAATTGCCCTTGCAAAGGGAGGTTAGTACAAGTGATGGTATTTCAGGACTCTGCAACTTGCCATGAGCTTATCTGACAACTCATGTGAGGTGTACCAGCTGCACAACTCGTCGCTGCAGCGCGTGTGCCGGCTCAGCGGCCACAAGGGCGCCCTCACTGAAGTTGTTTGCAGTCCCAAGGAGGACCACTTATTGTTCACTGCTGGACATGACGGGGTAGTCAAGCTCTGGGACACAAGGAACAGTGGCCGCTGTGCTATGGAGTATAAAGGTGAAATTACCATATCATTTGTAAACCAAAGGCTGCAATGACCACTTGACTTGCTATATGTTTAGACATAAGTTTTTTCTTTTATCTTTATTCTCTTTCAATAATCTAACAGTATATAAAGATAATTAAACAACAAAGTAGAAATGACAGTCTTATCGCACTCAAGCAATTACCACACAACCATTGGTTGGATTTAAGAGGAGAAAAAAAGGTAGTTGTTCATCAGTAGCCTTTGATGACTTTACTTTACTTTTAAAATATATATTTCATAATCACAGATATAGTATAGATTCCACACATGAATCGAGTTTCATGGGCATCAGATACTACAACTGTCTTAACACAAAGACCTAAAACAAATATCTGTGTATTAAATACACTGTAAACTGTAAATTTTTTTGGTGAGCATCTTGAACCCTTAAGCCAGGTTCTTAACAAACTGCACAGCCATCATCTCAAATAACCAAGTTTAATTCCATAAATGATTTTGTTACATGAAGTAATAATTCCCAGATGAGGACGACCCATTGATTCGTCCATATGAGTGTATGGATGTGTCATGCAATGGCCTGGTGCTGTGTGCTGGCAGTCAGATGGTCCAGGACGATGCTTACCTGGTGTTCTGGGACCAGCGCCAGCCTAAGCCACTCGGAGGCTACTGGAACTCCCATACTGATGATATTACACAGGTATGTCTGCAGTTTGTTCGTTTTTGTAATTGGTGTAAATAAGATTTGAAGTTGAACAGTGTAGTAACAGCATTAGGGTAGTGACTCAACTGGCAGTAATTTGGGATGCTGTAAGTGAAGGAGATCTAGAGGCCTACATTTTCGTATCCTTTTCTAATTTCCACATGGCTTTAGCCAGTCTGGGTGTTGTGATACCGAAAAGTCTCTAGTTTGTGATACCCACGAGACAAGACTCAATCTTAGTGTGGGGTCAGGACTTGTGACTGTTGGGTGTAATTTAATATTATAATTTTATTATTATTAATTGGTGTTCTTTTCATATTAAGTTATAATCTGTTTGCTAAATAATGAACAATATTACAATATGCCAACCTGTGGACTATGGCGTGGGTTATATGTGTTTTGTGTCTTAAAGGTTTACACTTTTTGAGAAAAACAAACTAATAAATATTTTGCTTAAAAAATAACATTTTAATTTCCATAATGTAATGAAATATCTGTAACAAAAGTATTGTTATCGCAAAACAACTAGTAAGCTGTGAAATTAATATGCGGTTATAGGGTGGCACAGTTGTCATTCAAATTAGTTCATATCCCAGCAGTACCTCAAAAGTTTACACAGTACAAGTTGTTTTGCATTGAATCTACCCATGATAACTAGGATTTGGTGTACAAGGTTAAACCATATACAATATGTAAGGTTAAATCAATTACTTTAACATGCGATAGTTCAAACTTATATTTATATGCATTCATAACATTATGGTAACAAAAACTTCGCGATTGTCTAAGATGGTAGCTGCAGATTCCAACTTCAAGGCACATCTCTGAATGTTGATCTATGTGCTCAGGGTTGCATGCTACACAAAGAAAAGGGGCGGCATTTGAAGAACCGTCAGTTGTGTCACGGACTAGCGTTGTCTTCGATACTCGTTAATAATGTACTTTAATAATTTCATTGTAAAAGGTCAGGTATAATTGGGTCGAGAATCAATACCGATTCAATGTTCCCTCTTTTAACTTTACTAGTAGGTGTTGGTTGATTGTATAGATTTAATTTAAATAATCTATTTTAATGTTGCTTGTCTATCCTTTTCTAACGAACTTCCGATTGTAGGGAAGGCCGGAGATTAGCGCGTCCAAACAAACTTTACAGGTCTAGACTATAGATAACACATCCATTATTGATTTCGGTCACACCAGGTGAAGTTCCACAAGGAAAAGACAGAGATCCTGGCGACCGGCTCGATGGACGGCCTGATGAACATCTTCGACATCATGGAGCGTACGGAGGACGACGCGCTGACGTACTCGCTGAACGTGGAGAACTCCGTGGAGAAGATCTCGTGGCTCAGCGCCTCGCGCGCCGCCTGCCTCACGCAGTCCAACGATCTGCAGATCTGGGACACCGACGAGGGGGAGATCCTCGAGGGATACTCGCGACAGAAGATTGCCAGGGGCATTAGGGTAACAAATATACGTTTATATGTTGAGTGACAGGCTCTGTAGTTGGGTAAAAGACATTTAGAATGAGTTGATGTTAGACTGGTGGTTTGTGAAATTCTAAACCGCATTTTGCAACGTAAATAATAATGATGCATCGAGATATTGAATTACGAGACAATGGACAAGAATGTGGAAAATTATAGTGATTGGTCATAAATAAATTAATGTAAGACAAAGTTTGAAGTGGCAAGTAACATTCATGTTTTTCCATTTACAATTATTATTTGTGACAGCCGGGCATGCGGGCGGCTCGGTTATACGGCTATGTCCGGACGGCGGCACAGCCGCATAGCCGGCATAGTGTGTAGGAGGCATAAAAGTACCTAGTAACTTACAATAATTGTTTGCATTACAGCGGAGCCGTGCTGACGACTGCTACCTGGTGGATGCGTTCTCCACGGCCGAAAATACTCGTATTCTTCTCGCAGGATCCCATGCTGGCAACGGGTGAGACTTACTGTTTAATATTACACATAACTATTTAAATCATATTGTGCGGCTAGTATTTCTTTCAGGTCTGGGTGTTTGTGAGAAAAGTTTCTGTAGTTCCAGACACCCACGATACAAGACTCGATCTTAGTGTGAGGTTTGAACTATGTATATGGCAGGAGGTAAAACGGGCGAATGTCTTGTAGCAGCTCTACAATATTCGTAGATGTCTTTCTGCTCTTTGCAGTTGGTAAATTGTAAAGTTGGAAAGGTTTTAAGTGGTCGATAGAGTAATATTTTCGTGTTGCCATGACATATATTCGAAAATAGAAAAATCGATTGTAACAGCTGCATATTTTCTGTGCGCGAAGTTGGAAAGACAGATATTTCTAATTGCAGTTTTGTTAAATAATCGGAATTTTATATATTATGCTATGATCTTGCTAATAAGCCATTATGATTTTATCTATCATTAATTTGACAGTCAACATATCTTCTCAACTTTTTTCTTTAATTCTAAACTGTAATAAAATAGGTTTTTTTATTGCATTGAATAGCGAAATGACCATGTCATTCACATGTCATGATGGTAATCGATACGACCGCTTATGGACAGTAGCAAATCCAAACAACACTATGAATTAACAAAGCAATGCTTGGTATCCCATTGCGCTCGCCATCCTAAGACACGAAATGTTAAGTCTCAGTATGTCCAGTATTCAGTGGTTACTTTGGCTACAATGTCCTTCAAAGCGGATCGCAACAATGTATTTACATTACTGTTTCGCGGCAGAAATGGATATCGCGGTGCTTCCTACCTAGGCAGCTTCTCACATATGAGAGACCTACCAGTAAAAGTTAGTTATTTATATATTAATGTGTCCCGCTATCAAACTTATTAATGTGTCCCGCTATCAAACAATAATATGTATTATATTATGTTACATAAAGCTTCCGAGCTGCATTAGTAGATAGCAGTTTGTGACTGCTGCAGTGTATGTATTAACTTCAACTAATAAGTAACATGTTTGTTTCAGTGACGTGCTGAGGTCAGTGACTATGGCGGACAACAAACTGGTGCCCAGCTCCAACTTTGAAGAGAACAAGCAGATTGTTAGATGCTGCTGGTATGACAAAGACGTAAGTACCACTACACTCTCACAATATCGCCTTTATGCCAGACTAAATATTGAAGCAATTAGATCATTTCTTTGGTGTACCATAATTAATAGGATTATATAGATAGATTGACAGACTCATGTGTTGTATCTACAATTCAGAGTACAATTGACAGAAGTTAGGTCGTATAGTCTACCACACTGGCTTTACATACTATAGTAATTATATAGTTATAGTACGTTGTGATTCAATCTATAATTATATATTCTATCAATACACGCATATCTCTGAAAAGTCAGAGTTGTGCCCTGGAATTTGTAACTACGACCACCACTGTGACCATGTTAGCAGCAGCATCTGATACGTTACCAACTGTACACAACGCACATCATATCTTATTTATCCAGATAGGCTGTTTTTCTCATGACTAACAGCCGTTCTCTATAATCTATCTGTCTTTGACAAGAGATTTATAAATAGCTAGATTAGATAAATATATATATATATATGTCTATTTATGTTTCATGGAGCATAGAATTGTACCGACAGTCATGGTAGATATTTTAACCCCTTATTAAAGATAGGTAGAATATAGAGAATGACCGTAAAAATGGTGACAATACCTTGCTTTTTCCCTCCAGCGGGACCTGCTGGTGACAACAGGCGAGTCTGGACTCATCAGCGTGTGGACCGGCTGCGACGACGACGAGGACTTCGTCACCACCTCCAAGAAAATCACCTCCTCGCTCAATAAACTGCACGTCAATAGGCACAAGCCGTATTGAACACACGTCTCTATTTTATATAACTGTTATGTGTACTAACTATGCCTGTGGATCCCATCCCCTGTGTACCTCCTTGGTGTATAAATGTTTAGATATGCCCCCCTAACGACCCACGTAAGGTAGGGGTGAGTGGGAACTTTCCCAAAAGATAAACTCTACCGTCCTTTGTTGGCGTCCCCAAACGGTTTTGTATCAAGTAGACTACCACTATAGTATTTATACTGGGATTATTATCACATACACCATAGCATATTTCTAGATTTATTTCGATTTATGCAACTAATGCCTTGTCATTCAATTAAGTTAGGTATTATTTTTATTCCCAGTGCTGTTTTTCGAAATATTATTCGTTTTAATTTGTCATGATTCCCAATGTTACCTGAGGGTAGGAAATGATTAGATGGATAGGAAAGGTGCGATTGTTTGTACTTGTAGTAAATATTATGAACAATGTTTATGGTTCCTGGGATAAGATAGTCCCACATTCCTATGGGACTAATATTTTTTTACCTCAGTAATTTCTTGAACAAAGGGTATCTTATTATTAAATTTGCGCTATGAGTGTTACGATTGAGGGTTATTATCGGGCTAGTGGAACTACCAGGTTATGAATAGTGACATCCAGGTCTGGGTATCACGTCAGATACATTGAAAGATGTGAACAGCTCGGATTTGGATATATGGACGATGATTGCTCGATCCCGTGATGGAAGGGAGACAAACTTGCCGAATTTGTGTGCACTTGTATCTTTAGGGTACAAAAGTGCTCGTACGTATACAATGTGTAAATAAAATACCATCTTTTATACAAAAATAACGAGTAAAGTCATATTTGTTTACATAAAAAGACCAAAAACTAAATTAGAACCAAAGACTCGCTTGTTTTGACATTACATTTACTTTTAGATGAGATAGATGTCGCTGTTAGGTATAGACGAACATGGAAAGCCTATTCGATGAATGAAATTTACCCCATTTTATATTAAAAACCTTATTCATAAACAGTTTTAGATCTATTTTAGTTATCGAATGTTTTGTCTTCGTCTTTCGAAGTGGGCAAAAAATTGATTACTAAAATATGTTTATAAAATGTCTACAGGGTATATCAAGACTGCTACCGAAAACGAAGCCGGATGGTAGTTTTAGTGACTACAGACAAAACGGAACTAAAAATGGATGTACCACCTAAATATCGTCGCGACATTTATCGACATTTTTGGTTGCTATCTGTCTGTAGTTACTAAAACTACCACACGATTTCGTTTTCAGTAGCAGTCTTGATATACCCTGTATGAATAAGACTGTGTTTAGTAAGTAACTATTGAAGCGCGCGTCCATACTGGGTGTGGCGCCGCAGTTAGTTCCGGGCGTATCTAGACATTTAGGCGACATGCTACATGTCCGGCGCCGCGACACTCCGCCTCGCTCGCACACGGCGACACTTCTATTTTATATCTCTCACTGTATTGCGATCACATACATATAGGGTACATGTGTAAGTAATGCAGCAACATAATCGTATTCAATTCAGTAGACTTAGGAAGATGTAATGAAATTGTGGAATTTTAATATTAATCTTATATTCTTGCTGATCTCTACAATCTAAAAGAATTTTAGAACTTTTAAGTGTCGTATAAGCCACTCTTTATATTCGTGATGAAATGTGTGTAGAATCATAAGTGTAATTTTATTTCAAATAAAGGACAATGAAACTGCGGTTTCAATAACTTAGTATTTTATTTAAATCCCAAAATAATTTCTAGCAAAATAAATATATTGCATTACAAATTCGTACAGCGGGCGTCAAGTTGTCGATCTACCCGCATACAATACATATTTATTCGTGGCCGCAACGCGGCAAACGATCGCACTCGATTTCGCAATATTACAGCAAATGCGTTTAAATTGGCGCCTATCGACAACTTAGTTAATTATAATTACGAGTGGAGTTACGACATGTCTTACACGAACACTTATCTAATTTACCTACACGCGTTATCTACGAAATTCGATCGAAGGTTATCAAACTTTATTCATACACTTATCGATATTGCTCGAGAATGGCTACGGTACTACGTTCTTAGATTTACAGAAAACTCGAGAATAGCTAATCTAGAGAACATACATTAATTATTTAAATAATACATATAAACAAAATCTCTTGAATGAGCAAGTGGTGAGGTCGCCACGGCGGGATGGTCACTTCCTGATGGTGAAAGGTTGGTCGATGAATTCGTCTCACTGCCATCTCCACTTCTTCTGGTTAATTGTCACAGGCAATGCCAGTTAAATACAGCTTAAATTTTCAGTTAATAGTCTAAGTCAAAAAATAAAAAACCGCCAATTTTATAAAAAACAAATATAACACAATAAGTTAAATAATATTGGTGAAAAAATAAAAATAAATTCATAATTATATTATTTGTGGTAAAAATAATTTTATAATTCATTCGCATTAAATATGGTCATAATCAAATTCTCAAAGTTAAAATGAACACACATACAATTGCACTAAGTTAATTAATTAAATATAATAAATAGCTTTAGTCCGCAGCTCGCGCGTTCAGTTACATAGTCTGACAACTTCGTGCTCGGCCATCCTGGTTAGTAATGAGCTGTTTTGTAGGTATTACCTCTTATTTCTTGACTGAATGACAAATTCGAGAGTCGCGCACGAATTTGCAAGTCTATGATAATGCACAACCGATTCAGTATCCTATTGTTAACATACTTTTTTTGGCTACAAACAAGCATCAGAAATTATAATTATATTGGATGTATTCGATATTAACGTTATTATTAAAAGATAATGGATTTATTGAATATGTATCAGAACTTTCATGTTAAGTCATCTGACAATTAGGCAAAATTCCTTATTGAAGTAATTAAACAGCTGCCATATTCTTGTGGTAGTTGCAAATATTATTACATCAAATAAATGCCACGAAATTATGAATCTTTGTATAAATAATGTCCGCAGTGTTTTTTAAATATCATAATATAAATTTACTATTAGTTGCTATTAGGATAGATTTTCGTACGGTTAAATAATATTACAATGCTTGGTTTATTGATTTTTATGATGCAATCGAAAGAATTTTATTTTTTAGATGTGTTTTGCCATCCATTACAAAAGTGTTGTTATAAATAAATACTTAAAATTGTCAATAAATACGACAACACGCTCAATTGTGGAAATTGAAGACCCATTAATAGAATAGACTTTGAAGCCCATAAATATAACAATAAAATCTGACTACTATTGCCTATGGAAAATCGGAGCAAAAATAAATTAATGCTGGAGCACTCGATTTCGCGACATCTGCAATAAATAAGCCGTATAATGTGGAGCAGTACATGCGGCGCGAGGGTGGTGCAGGTGAGAGGCGACGGCGTCGAGGGCGTCCCGCTCGTCGCGCAGGCGTCCGCGCGCGCCGCTCACTTGGACGACAGGAACATTATCAACCTGCCGACGACGACATCGCTCAGTCAAGAGTCGCACACGGGAGAGAGAGCGCGCGAGTCGTCAGTCGCACCTGAAGTGGATGGCCTTGTTGGAGAGCAGGCGGTTGGTGTCGGCGGGGTCGGCGAGCGGCAGCGGCGCGGGCGGCGCGTCGGGCGCGTCGTCGCGGAACGCATGCGCGCCCAGCCGCGGCGCCACGCGCGCCTCGCCCCACGGCCCGCGCACCACCACCCACTGCACGCCCACCGCGCACACCGTCTTGCTCTTCAGGATCACCTGCGGGCACAAGCACACGCACACACACACGTCGCCGCCACGCTCGCGCCACGCCCGCGCCACCACTCTCCTCACCTGGTACGTGATCTCGCGCTGCGAGCTCTGCGTGGGGTCGCGCTGGTTGTTGTTGACGTACGCCTTCACCACCCACTGGTGCGTGAACGCCGCGAAGCGCGACGACTCGTAGTACAGCTTGTGCACGAACTCCTCCGTGCGGTACGGCTTCAGCTGCAAGTCTAACCACCACACACACACCACTCTCCAGTATGCTAAAACATCTGTAGCTCTTCCACATCGTTGATTTTACACCCAAATCGATGAAATACCAATCATAAAGAACCCGTAACATTATAGGCACAAGTAAAGTTAAACAACAGAAGTGAATTGAACGACAATAGATTGGCTTCACATTGATAAAAATACAATTAGTTTAGCAAATCAATTGTAAAGTGATGCGACATAATAAAACATCAGCGGTGGGGCGTTACCAGCGCACTCCACCGCCACACAGTGCGAGTCGGCTGAGAATGGACTGACCGGTGAAGGTGATCTTCTCGTAGGAGAGCAGGTTGAGTATCTGCGAGTAGACGAGGCTGTGTTCCCGCGCGTGGCGCTCGCGCTCGGCGACCAGGTCCAGCACCTCGGCCGCGGACTTGTGTGGGTGCGCGCACGCCGCCTCGTGCGCCGCCGCCTCGTGCGCCGGGCCCAGCCACGGACACCCGATGCACGAGTAGCGGCACCCCGTCAGCCTGCGCACCCGCACACTGCTCACTACTCACTACTTCAGCGCACATCCCACTCCACACTATAGTACAAGCTAGGGAGGGAACTCGGACGTCGATCCCGTCTCGCATGTTTAGTCACAGTGGAACTGCTCATTGGAAATTTGGACAGTGGACACAGACAGAAGCGTTTGTGTGTTAATCGGGTTTGATGAGTTCGGTTCGCATGAGCTCGTCACGGCGACCCGCGGGGGTTATGTGAGCGCGTTAGTGTATTAGTTGGCGCGACGCACCTGCGGTACCTACGTCGCTTGGGCGCTTGGCACTCCTCGCTGAGGAGGTAGGACCTCCGCAGCGCGGACACTACGAGGGCGCACACGCTACACACTATGCGAACCAAACTATCGAGGTATCGCCGCTTCGGCGCGCTATCGAATACCATTTGCGTGAACTTGTAACGCCTGGGGGAAAAAACATTATGCTGTCTATAAGCGACTTCATTCCTACCTCTATACGAGATTGAAGCTCGAAACAAACTCGTCTTTATCGAGCGTGAATTGATCTTTATGCACAAAATACCCTCTAAGGATAGTGTCTTTGTTATTGTTAAATTCTGTTGGTAGCGGGCGAAGGCGATTCAAAGATGAGTCATCAAGCGCGTAGGTGATTTGCACAGGCTAGAAGATAACAATCAGGACTTTGGACTTTGAAATCATAGGAAAGAAAACTATTAGATATGGAAGATTGTCTATCATCAATATAATTCAAGTGCTTAATAGCACAACTAGCATAGGTAGCATATTATAGTTCCAGCTACTAACATTGTTCAACAGTGTGCAGTACATACCTATCATCACAGAGTTTCTCCTCGTGGTTCTGCAGCGAGTGGCGCGGGAACACGCGAGTGCAGTACTTGCACTCGGATGGCAACTCTGACACAGTTTTTTCTACTGCCAAGTTCCTGGAGGCCGTAGTCTTGGAGATCTCGACGCGGCAGTTGGGACAAGAGGCGGACTCGTCGCGTAAGCGAGCATCGGCCAGCAAGTGCATGAAGCATGGTGCACACATTAAGTGCCCATTAGTACACTGAAATTATAATTAAATATAAACTGGATTTATCATCCACTAATTTTATGGATACACCAATAAAATAAACTGATTTTGTGTTCTTCTGGCAGAAATAATTCAGAAAATAATTGCCATTTGGAATCAAATTTAAAAATAATAGAAAGAAAAATAATAAATCATTCATGTTATATGAATCACATATTGCCAGCATGTAAATTTATTACCAAATTATAGTTATTTCAAATAGGTTCTTAGAGTCAAAACTATTTCTTTGGCCCAAACAAAATGCGAAAATTTTACATGACTCAAAATGATAGTGTAAAGTGTTGTATGTACAATATTAGTGTTTATAGTGTGATCTGTTGTGTGCTCTACCTCTTACATTGTGGATTGTAGAACCTGGAACCAAATTCAACTTATGAAATGATTATCTTGATAATTAATTTTAAAAATCAAATTGAATATTACTATATTTCTTTGTGATTGATTCATGATCCAATATTAATTCTTTATTTCATTTCATAGTCTAAAAATTAATACTAAAAAAAATAATGTAGTTAACCATTTTTTGGAAATATAATTCTGTCTATAATCGGAAAGCAAATCAAATGTATGTATTTAGTTTTGAAAATATTTAATTTTTCTTATTTCTAATTTTAGTATGAAATGTTAGAAATTTGTATTCTTTTTAAATATATATTAAGGATAAGGATTGGGTGAAGTACTGAATAAATAAAGAAGTAAATCTCTTAAACATTTCTTTATTGAGATGAAATGTTACAAGAGTACACAGTTTACTAGCTATGGGTTTATACACGCTAATTATATCCTAAGACAATATCACAGACATCTTATTGAAATAATACTAGGCAACAATTTCAGTATATCAGTTCATTATAAATCTATATGTGGGAGTGGGCTGTGCCGTGCCAGTCTGCTTGCTAATCAATTAAATGACTACTCTAAGTACACTCTGCTGACTGTATTATGTACAGCTATGGCACTGCCCACTGCCCATACCACATACATACAATAGGATGCGCCACTAAGGCTCGAACGCAACCCTGTTTCCGTTCGTTGACTGCTGACACCTCCACTCCATCAACAACCAACCAACAGTAATCACAATTATCATCGAAATTAGTTTAATGTAGGTACTCAGTTGTTTGCGTTCAACCCCGATCAAAAACCTATCGACGCCATCAATGTCACAAAATGGTGACAAATAACTGCGTCATGCATGCGCCAGACGCAAACACGACACATTGCAATCATTAGAAGTATCTTACGTAACAAAAAAGAATGTAAAACAGCCGGCGATCCGCGGCGCGGGTTCGATCAGCTGTTCCACAATACCTGGTACACGGCGGCCTGGGGCAGGTCCAGGCAAACTGCGCAGCACAAGATGCCGCCGAGCCTGTGCTCGAGCTTTTCGCTCGCTTCATTGTCAGACACTTTACGTTTTTTAGCCGAAGGGCCTTCGTCATCTTTTACCTCTACCGGAATAGGATTTTCACTTGACGAAGGCACTGGCTCAGCCTCCGGAGCTTCAGCCATTGCGCGAATGTAAATAATAACAAATGTTAAATCACGGAAACTACGTCAGACGGACGCAAATCGGATATCGACAATCTGCACAGACCAACTAGAAACAGACGGTTAACTCGCCTATAGATTCTTTAGCCATAGCCGCTCAGTCATTTGATCACGAAAGTCGGTTGACAGATTATCAAGATTATTATTTTTAAATATGATATGTAATACAGGCAAAGGTAGATTGTATTCAGCCTTGTTGCGAGCGCTGCGCGCGGCTGCACAGGGTATTTTTTTTCATCGTTTTTATTATTTCGCCAAGTCTCTATAAATCACATTAAAGTGATCCAAAGAAACTTAGCAAAATAATAAAGTAAATGTAACTTTTAGATGAAAGATGGATAGATTGTGAATAAAACACTTAAAAATATTTATTAAACGATTTATTTTTTAATGTTTTTTTTTTATACTTAAATAATAAATATTTTTGCTGAAATTTTGATAACATCGTAATTTTCATTACTCTAGAAATGTCAGTACTCTTTACAACGAATAATTAGAGAAAATATATTTTTACATATTATTCCAGATTTCACTGTTATCAGCATTAGCTGTTAAACAGCATCACTGCTCCTTCAGATAGGTACTTGTGCCTAATTTTATGAACAATCTCAAATTCTCAAATACTGATCCAATTGTGAATGCCAAGACTTCCATCTCTCGTTAACTTGTCTTGGCATTCACAACCATTTATGTAACTAGTTACTTTCTTTACTACCCATCCAGCAGCATAGGCCCGCAAGTTTTCGTACCTTCTCAATGGGCCTGCTCTAGTATATTCCCAATATCACATATTTTCTTTTGATGATTTGACTATCCAACAATTCCATTTTCGAATAATTAGTTAAAATTATGTCTGGGTTTGTCTAATCATCTTACCAATTGAAACTATTATTATGAATTTTGATTAATCTTGTAACTAATAAAGATTTGAAGGTTCAACTGGGGGTGTGGCAGTTAGGATCATTGTATCTATAATTATACTAACTTGTCTGATTTTCTTTTCAATAGGGTCTGAATTAAAATATTGTGTCTCATTATATTAATTTGATTTGATTTTAAACACTTCCACACCCTCATAAACCATTTTAACCGAGTAATAGTTGTTTTTTATAGAGGGTACTGACTTTTCTCTTGTTTTTATTGCTTCTGGCCAAAATGTGTGATTCTCAGGATTTTCTGTTACTGCCTTGTTAGTAGTTTTTATTAAAAAAAAGGCCACTATTGCAGTAGTCTTATTTGTCATCGAGCTGACTGAGCTTTCATCGGTACATGTTGCTGGAATGAAAAATATCTATAATTACAAAAAGATATAGTTTGAGTTTGACTTACTAATAGGGTAGTTGATTCTATATCATTTGGTAACAAGTTGCAAAATGCATAATCATAAACATGAGAAATCAAAAATTTGTTTTAATTCCTACAATTTTTATATCTGCTTTATATGATACAAAACAAAAGCTCAAAGTAATCTTCATCAAATTCATGAACAGAAACCAAGTCTTTTAATGCAGGGTGCATTAAGTTAACATGAACTATCAATTAAAACAGACTGATTGTATGATTTTTCAATACTTACAAAAATTTGTTGTGTAAAGGAGAGCAGCAGATATAGTTCTGCTGAAAACTCTGACACAGCTTTTGACCTGAAAATAAATTGAGATATTGACAATCGTGACTTGCAGATACAATTAGAACTAAAACATACACATCACTTTAAAATGTTCTTGCTTTGAGTTTAAAATGATTACTATTTACTATAATATTTTATAAAATAATTTTCATGAAGTGCGTGGTGGCCTGTTAGTAAATGGACCAAATGTGGCTGCCAACATGTTGACGGTGGTCGCGGGTCCATATCCCAGGGCACACCTCTGACTTTTCGGAGTCATGTGTGTATTGATAGGCAATCATCACACACTAAAAACGGTGAATGAAAACATCGTGAGGAAACCTGTATACCATAGCGATTTGTAAGAATTTCTATGGTATGTAAGTCCGCCAACCCGCACTAGGCCAGCGTGGTGGACTATATAGCCTAACCACTCTCAATCACACTCTCAATTATAGAGTAGGCCCGTGCCCTACAGTGGGATGGGCTGTTACAGATACAATTTTCACAAAACTGATGATTAAAAGGACATTAATTAGTTAATTTCCTTAGATTCCATTTTCATTTTAAAATAAATTATTATAATACTTTGATGAATATTCAATTATCAAATACCTTAATCTTTGTTACTGTTTCAAGTATGACATATTGGTCATTTAATTTATGTAACTCATTTTGGTACGCAGGCAGTCAGTCACCAGTCAGTTTCATAGACATCAATTATATCTTGCTAATGAGGTATGTGTCTATACAAGACTATATTTTTGGCTATATATTTAAATTCGCCCCACCAATATTATCGGTTCCATCTGCAAAAAAAGAAACAGTATACTTAGTTACCATTATCATCCAATATGACAACATAAGCGTATAAAGTACTTTGTTTGAGTAACCAACCTGGGTTTTGATTTCGCAAAATATAATTATTTGTTGTCTCTAATTCCAAATTTTTAAAAGCTTATCGGAATTATGTGTCTTGGTCGCATATTAATACCGTAAGGCTGTCTTGATATAGCTTTTATTTCTGGTACAGATGTAGCCTCTTGGGAAAAGTAAAATCATATTTTCTGCTGCCACTTTATGAACAGCTTCTCTCAACATGAATATTCACATTTTTTCCAGCACCTTCACAAATCCTTGAATACAATCTTTGTATTTAACAAAGATTAGAACTATACGCAGTACTTGAAATTCCAGTAACACAGTAAACAACAAACGTAAACAACTTGACAACTTGTAATGGCGGCCAAAATGGCGGCGCAGACGCCGAAAGAGCGATAGGCGACCGAGGGGCATGCAGGGTATAAAATACTTGTTGTTTGTTTGATCATTTATTCACTTTAATTACTTTTATAAACTTAATTATAAACTTAGAGCTACTTTCTAGACCAGGCATGACTGATGATTCTTCGGCTTGATGACAGATGTCATAAACAATAATAATACCATAGACTATTTTCACAACTCTTTACATCCCCTTTCTTTTCAAATTAACAATAGTTTTTTAGATATGATGGCTTTCTAACTGTCCTGCCTGCTCTAGTTCTGTATACATTTTCATTTTCGTTTTGTTCCAATAATTCTACATTTTCTATGTTTTCTGAACTTTCCTGTCTGTCAATTCTTTCATCATTTAATATAATATCACTTTCATCCATATCATATCTTACTTCTAATTTCTCTTGATCTTTACATTTTAAAAGATATCTTCTATTCCTATCCAAGTTTTGTCCATTTTCTGTTACAATTTTATATGAATTTGGTCTATTATCTTTATCTATCACTTCAGCATATTGCAGTGGTTTAATGTTTTTACTATCATTTAATACAACTTTTTCTCCTTTCTTCAATGGCTTTAAGTGTTTTGTATTTTTATCATAATACTTCTTATATTTCCACGCATTTTTATATAAACTATTCTGAATTTTCTTATTTTCATTACTTATTTCTTGTTGATGAGGTAACAATCCTGATAATGTTCTATTCATTAACAATTCTGCAGGAGATTTATAGCCAAATTCACTAGAAATTGGTGTATTTCTATATTCTAACAATGCTAAAATTCTATCTTTACCTTCATAATCACATTTTTTAAACATATTCTTGACTGTTTGCACATATCTTTCGGCTAAGCCATTACTTTGAGGGTATAATGGACTACTAGTCTTATGAATAAAGTTCCATTCTTTAGTAAACTGTCTAAATTTAACATTCGAGAAATTAGTTCCATTATCTGAATATAATATCTGAGGTATGCCAAATCTACTAAACATATTTTTTAGCACATTTATTGTAGTTTCTGCACTGAGATCTTTTAAAATTTCAACTTCAATATATTTACTGTAATAGTCAACTAATATCAAATAGTTATTATTTCTATAATGAAATATATCACAACCTAAATCTGTCCAAGGCTTAACTGGCATTTCTCTTACAACCATTGGTTCTTTAACATTACTTTTTCTATATCTATCACATGTTTTACAATTCAAAACTTTATTTTCGACATCTTTATTCATAGAGGGCCAATACATACAAGATCTAGCTCTAGTTTTACATTTTTCTACTCCTAGATGATTGTAATGTACTCTATCCAACATTTCTTTTCTTAGTATATTTGGTACAACAATACAATTATTTTTAAAAATTAAATTATCACACACAAACAATTCATCTCTAACTAAATAATATGGTTTTAAACATGTAGGTATATTATACATGTTTGGCCATCCATTAATGATGTATTCCTTTAATTTTTGTAATTCTGAGTCATTTCTTGTTTCTTTTTTAAAAATTTCTAACTTCCTATCTGTCACTGGTAAGTTGCTAACTACCATTCTTACCTGAGCTTCTATTTCTTTTTCAAATATAGTTTCATTATTATTATTTAAACAACTTCTTGACAAAGCATCAGCTATTAACAAATCTTTACCAGGTTTATACTTCAGACTTATATCATATTTCTGTAAATGTAATCGCATTCTTTGTAGCCTTAATGGTACATCACACAATGGTTTTTTAAAAATATATTCTAATGGTTTGTGATCAGTTTCGACATCAATTTTTTTTCCATATACATACTGGTGAAACTTTGTACATCCAAATACTATAGCTAAAAGCTCTTTTTCTATTTGAGCATACATTTTTTGTGTATTTGTCATACTTTTAGATGCATATGCAACAGGTAAGTTATTTTGCAATAGAACTGCTCCTAGTGCATCTTTTGATGCATCAACTGACAATGTACAAGGTTTATTTGGATCATAAAACTGTAGGACTGGTTCTGACATTAATATTTTCTTTAACTCATTGAATGCTTTTTCTTGATCACCAGACCATTCCCACACACTTCCTTTCTTTATCAATGTTCTTAATGGTTGACATACTTGTGACATAGACGGAATGAACTTAGATATATAAGTAACCATACCTAACAGTCTTTGCACTTCTTTTACATTTTTTGGTTTATTTAAATTCAATATCGACTCTATTTTCTGACTATCTGCTTTAATACCGTCTTTCTTTATTATATGACCCAAGTACTTAATTTCTGACAAACCAAATTCACATTTGTTTATATTAAATTTTACTCCATTTTTCTGTGCTATTTTTAACACTTTAAATAACCTATCATCATGTTCTTTTTTATTTTTTCCAAAAATTACTATATCGTCACAAAATACTGCACATCCTTCTATTCCTTCTAGCATTTGTGCATATTGCCTATGAAATACTTCAGGTGCTGATGATAAACCATATGGTAACCTTTTAAAGCAATATCTGCCAAATGGTGTTGCAAATGTACATAATTTGACACTATCTTCACACAGTTTTACTTGAAAAAATGCTGTAGACGCATCTAATTTGCTAAATATAATGGAACCTGCCATTTTAGAAGAAACTTCTTCAAATGTAGGTAGCTTATAATGTTCTCTTTTTATACACTTGTTTAAATTATTAGGGTCCAAACAAATTCTAATTTTTCCATCAGGTTTTTTCACTATTACTATGTTACTCACAAAATCTGTAGGTTCTGTTATTTTTTCTATGACCCCTAATTTTTCCATATTTTCTAACTCTACTTTCAACTTATCATGCAATGGAATTGGTACACCCCTACATGCTTCTATTTTTGGTACATAATTTTCTTTTAATGTTATTTTATATTCTGCATTCTTTAATAATCCAATTTTCTCATTGTTAAATAGCTCTTTAAAGTCATTAACTATATTTTTATATTCTTCATTGCCTATTTTAATATTCATCAAATATTTTCTTTCCATTAATCCTAACATTTTAATAGTTTCAAATCCTAAGACTGGCATACATTCACCATCGACAACAAAGAATAACAATTTGACATTGTTATCATTAATCAACTGACAATTTAGTCTAATTTTGCCTACACACTTTATTTTGCTTCCATCATAGTTAAATAACAATTTACAATTTTTATTTATCATATGTGTCAATTTTAAGTTTAATATTTTGTTTAACGGCAAAACATTACAGTCTGACCCTGTATCTAATTTGAAATTGATACTTTCGTTATTAATTTTAAGAGTCTCGCAGAGCTCATTATTGTGATTATGTACTGTTAACATTCCTAACCTGTACTCTTTGTTAGTATTACTCTGGCAAATTGTATGTATTTGGGTTTTACACATCTTACTGTAATGTCCTATTCTCTGGCATTTGTTACATTTCACCCTATATGCTGGGCATTTATATCCATGTATATAACCACACCTTTGACATCTTTCCTTTTCTCTCGGTCTCCGTATGTTCTTGAAGTCTGCCTGAGGTACTGCTATTTCCTTGAAGTCCCGTTGCTTCTTAAATCTCGAGCTGCTTTTCTGCTCTTCTCTTTTGTCTGTCTTGACAACTGCTATATTAGTGTCCTCCTCAAAATTCTTTAATTGTAATTTTGTAACTTCAGACATTTTGCAAATATTCATACATCGCTCCAAGTCTAAATTTTGTTCTTTTAATAATCTTTCTCTTAGCATCTTATCATTTATGCCTCTTATTATTTGGTCTCTTATAAGACTATTTCGTAGACTTTTGAATTCACAGTCTAAACTTAATTTTTTCAATGACATGACATAGTCATCAAACGTTTCTTCAAGTCCTTTATTTCTTGAAAAAAATAAATGTCTGCTCATAGTTTCATTTTTTAGCGGTTTAAAGTAATCATCAAACTTTTTCACAATTGTTTCATAATTCCTTTGCTCATCCTCGAATTCAAAAGTATTAAAAATATCGACGCCATCATCTCCCATAACATGAAGTAACAGTGATATTTTACCTTCATCGTTTAATTTTTCTTCTGCCTTCGACGCTACATAGTATAGGTCATACTTTTGTTTCCATTTCTTATATTGTTCACTGGGGTTTCCACATGCTGTTAGTATTAATGGCGGCGGCTGTTTCAGATCCATAATAATCTCTTTTTTTCTTCTTGTATTTTACAATATTTATTCGCCTCCGACTGCGCCATATAAAATACTTGTTGTTTGTTTGATCATTTATTCACTTTAATTACTTTTATAAACTTAATTATAAACTTAGAGCTACTTTCTAGACCAGGCATGACTGATGATTCTTCGGCTTGATGACAGATGTCATAAACAATAATAATACCATAGACTATTTTCACAACTCTTTACACAGGGTTTGCGCGAGGGGTGCAAGCTGGATGCAACTGTCAGCTTTGGTTGGCGATCAAATTGTGCCACAGATTATGTAACGGAAAAATATTTAATATAGAGGTTATACAGGCATGACAATCTGTGTCAAACACAAACGTTTTTTTTTTTTTAATTTAATGTAGGTATATAACCCTCCCTCCCTCCGGCCCTCACGGATTAATAGTGATGTTTAACTATATTAAACTATAGTAGAGAACAACGGCAACCGGTTTTTTTCATGCATAATCGTAATTCGACTAATATTTTAACATGACCTTTAAACTATTTAATTCTTTAAACTACATTTTATTACTGTATTATAAAACGATTTTATTCTTCGTTAATGCGTAGACGTTCTAAATAACGCACTTTTCTCTTATAATATTACGGCACTATGAAATTAATCCTCTGAATTGCAGTTGAGCCGTGCATTTCATTTAGAGTTTTCTAGTTGGTCTGTGTTTAGAGTCTAAATTTTTGACTATAACTACTATTCTTTGGACTATAGCACAGACTATAGTATTATTTGTGGTATTATTCAATAATTCTTGGTCTGTGATTCAATGCAGTGTGCACTTGTTTATTGGTGTGTGCTCTCTGATAAATTACATCTTTCATCCCTAGATTTGAGTTTTGAAAACATGTTTTATGTAAATATAATTGCATATAAACATAATATTTTGAAAAGCTTTAAATACAACTTTAAGTTACTTGAATTCAACGTTTAAAACAAGTTTACAATGAAATTTTTTGAATAAAACCACTTATTAATATCCAATGTTTGTTTTATTCAATAATTTTGGTCATTCCAATAACATAAAAGACAAAAACAGCTTATACATGCAGTTTTAAGATATGCTTCCAAATAAATACATCAGTTCTGCTAGATATAATATTTTATTTATGATAACAGTTTTAATTGTCTGACTTCATATTATGAACCAGCAGATTAATGCAGCTTCTGAAATGTCTTCTGCATACAAAAAATGTACTCTATTAAATTAGTTGCTACCGAGAAGCACTTTGTTTTAAAGTCACAGTTCCTTATGAACCTTTGGTTTCATGTCAAATTTTTTGCTTTTTAGGTAAAGAACCAAATGCAGAGATGACAGTGCCTTTAGTTCCAGTCACATTGCTAGTGAGTGGCTGTTGCACTAGCCCCGGCTGCTTGATGGCTGGTTTGTTGGCCACATTGGGTGCTGCTTGGTCCCATTTTGATTTTCTTTTTTTCTCATCATCACTCTCTGGTTTTTTTGCCACCCCAGTGATAAAGTCAATTTTAGTCATTTTGTCTTTTTTTTCCTTTTCCCTTCTATCCATTTCCATTTTTTGTACACGAGAGAGCTCATCATAATAAGATTCTTTGCCCCACTTTAAAGGGTCATATATTTCTGGTGGGTAATTTGTATCTAATTCATTAATGTCACAAAACTGAATTAACTTCTCATATATGCTAGGATTCCGAAAGTTCTTTTTATCTTGTATAATTTTATTCATGTCAAGTCCTTCTGTGAGCATTCGGTTATAAAACTTTGCTATTGTGTCTTGCAACTCTTTGGGACATTTTCCTGCTGGTTCTGGAGGAATATTAACGCCATCTTCGGAGTCATCTGGGTCGGGTTGTGGGGCTGCTTCGTCTGTGTCGGTCTCCATAGAAAGCCTACGCATGTCGTCTTGATTCTCGTTGGTAGGCGACAAAGGTTCTTCATCAGACACTATGGTATCATCGACATAACACACAAGTCTTTTTTTGGGAGTGACGGGCGCGGAGGCTGCCTTGTTATGTTCCTCCACTTTGCGGGGACTCGTTGGCACGGAATGTGCTTCTTTAACTTCTTCTTTCTCTGGTGTTGGGTCTTCCATGTCTTCTTCGCCTTCGGAGTCCGTGTATGTTGCAGTTAACGATGCCAACGCTTGAGAAGTCATGATTGTAGATATATTACTGTAGGTTATGAAATATAATGTGTATTTTTAATAAAGCTATTTTATCGTAAGTAATCCAGCTGATCAACAAACAAGACACAGACTATGAAACAAGATGACATTTAGCTTTACGTTCGGAAATGGTTATTCCTTACTTTGAAAGTGAATTAATGAAAAAAAAACTTTACATAAACATAATTAATTCTCATGATATCAAGATTCTAAAAAAAACATTTGAATGATAGAGCACCATTGGAATTTTTGTATTTTGTTCTTTCAAATAGTCTGTGAGTTTTCATGAACGCACGCATGTCACAGACCAACAAACGCATGTGAATACGTTAGATTTTTTTTTTGTTTTTAATAGTGATGCAACACCATGATTGAGGTAGGATTTACCGGTTTTTATACTCCAACTAGTTTGACATAATGTTTTATTAATTATAATTGATTCCACATAAAATATAATAATTAAAATATACTTACTGTTATCTATAAAATGATAAACAATATATATATACCCTGCGCCATATAAGTCAGCGCACGACTGAGGGCTCAAAACAATAACAAAAGTTTAGCTTTAGTCATTTTTCTGAGACTGAAGGTAGAAAATTTAATTAAAATTTAAAATAATAAAAAAATTGGATAAGTCTGAAAGGGCCTAAAGAAAATTACGCGGGTAATCACAGAGAACATTGTATATTCTGGGGCACTTTTTGCACAGATGCGCACACTGCGTTTATATGTCAATTGGAAGTGACATTTATCTGACGAATGGCGATTTTAGCTAACGATGGGGGTGTTGTGTTGGAAATCATAAAACTGTGGTCTTTTAAGTCGTTCTGTGATGTGAATTGAAACAGTATCTGCACTTTTTCAGTTTGCTCCTTCGCACGTAAGTGCTACGACAATAATGGCAACTCAGCCAAGTGACTACACAGAGTTTCCGCCCGAGATAATTCTGAAGCCCTTGGCGCTGGTGGGCCTGTCAGGACTCGATGCGATCAACAATGCAGTGCACAAGGAGATATGGGACGCTTTCTCCAACAACAGGCGCTCCGACCGCACGCCCGTGCGCTTCAAGCTTCTTAACAACACGTTCGAGTTCCCCGTCGTGAAACCTAAGAGAAACTCCTACGAGTGGTACATACCTAAAGGAATTCTTAAAAAAAATTGGATCCACAAACGAGTTTCCCTCATACCCGCCGTCGTCGTCATATTTTACGACATGGACTGGAACGATCCTCAGTGGAACGAGAAAATCATCGAATGCGCTTCCAAAGTGCAGTCGATCCGCGCGGCAGTGGAGGGCCACGCCACGCGAGTCGCCGTCGTCGTCATACAGAGCCGCCAGTCGCCGCCGCCCTCCGAATACATGCTGGGCGCTGAGAGAGCGCAGGCACTCTGTGCAGCTTGTGAAATACAATCTAAGTCACTTTTTGTTCTTCCTCACAGTGACCACCTCATGGGTTACATAATCCGATTAGAAAATGCTTTCTATGACATTGCCCAGAACTATTATCACCATGAGACAAAGAATATCAAACAGCATAGAGACCATCTGAATAAAACTACACATCAGTATTTGTTTGTAAGGCACCAGTTCAAGTTGGGCTATCTGAATGAACTCAAGCAAGATATGAGCACTGCACATAAGCACTACATGCATGCATACAACAACCTTCTGGAGACCAGGACAGTGGACACCAACATACATGAAGTGAGAACTGTTGCAGGCTACATCAACTACAAACTGTGCAAGCTGTTGTTTGCACTCAATTTGCCTAGAGATGCTATAGCCCAACTGAAATCTCATGTAGAAAGGTACAAAAATAGGATTGGATCAACAGAATTACTCTTTGAGCATTATGCTTGGATTGCGAGACAATATAGTGCCTTTGGAGAGTTGTTTGATGAAGCCATAAGAGCGGGGCTTCCAGCAATACAGTCTCAACATCCTGGCTTCTATTATCAGTATGCAGCTCAATTCACAGTCAAGAGACGCCAGGCTATGAGATCTGTCTGCAGTGAAGCCTTGCAGTATCCTCCGGCTCCTGATCCTTTGGAAGGAATTGTGGAGTACTATGGGCAGCGGCCATGGCGCCCAGGTAGACTCAGTGCTGACCCTCATGATCCTCAGAAGGAGCAGGCAGCAGTATTAGCTTTACAGTACAATGAAAGGATATTCAATCATTCAACAATGATCATTAACTTCTTGGGCTGTGCTATATCACAGTTTAAAACATTCCACTCACCAAGAATGAGGAAGCAGCTAGTTGTAGAAATGGCAAATGAGTATTTTTACTCTGCTGATTATGGTAAAGCCCTTACTCTACTTACACACATGCTCTGGGATTATAGACGAGAAAAATGGTGGTTCCTTGCCTCTCATGTACTCAATAGGGCACTGCAGTGTGCTTATTTGTCAGCTAAAATACAAGATTACTTGCAGCTCTCTATTGAAGCACTGTCAAAATATATTAAAGTGCCAAACAATGACAAGGATAGAATATTCAGAAACATAATGTCTGTATTGAGTATGAACATTCCAGCACCTGAACCAGACCTGCCTGCTGCATCACACAGCAAAGCCTTAGAAATATGGCAGATGTTTATTGAAAAAGAGCCATTAAATGTGTCAGTGGATATGGTCAATATATCTAGCTTCTTGGAAGTGAAACCTAAATTCAATCAACCAAAATACAGGATGGATCAGATGATTGATGTGGAAGTATATGTCAGGCTGACGTACCCTACAACACTGGAAGTAAAGAAAAGTTTTATAACAATATCTAGTCACACAGAAACTATTGAGATTCCAATAACTGATGAAGGAAATGCTTCCATATGTTTAGAAGGTGGCAAAGTAAAGAAATTTTTGTGCCAATTCAAACCAAATCCACATGACAATGGCTCTGAGCTGCATATTAAAAACATCTCTTTTGTTCTTGATGCAGACAGAAAAAGAAAGATAATTTTGAATTTTAAAATGGATGAAAATAAGTCTACAGATTCTACAATGCATCCTGAACTGTTACATTTTATATTGAGTCCTAAAGCAGACTATGAATTTGACTGCATAGTGCCTTTGACAGTTGCCACTGTAACATCAAGGGAAAGTAAATTGTCAATTGTTATAAATAATGCTAGTCCTGCTCTTCAAGGTGAATGGTTTTCCACCTCATTTATAATAACAAACAATGAAGATGGTCCTATTCATGATGTGAAAATTATCTTGTCTTTGTTAAGTTCCCCCGATAATCCCAACCCAGAATCTGTCACAGAACTGAGTTTAGTTGAAGGTACACCTCAAACACAGCCCATAAAAATGTCCTTGGGTAACATAAGCATGTTAGCAAATTACTCTAATAAATTCTATTTAAAAACAAATAGAACAGCAACAACCACTTGTCAAATTAAAATATCATATATCATTGATCTTCCAGAAATAAATAAACTGGAATGTACAAAAGAATTCACTACTAAGATAACTGTGATTAAACCTTTTGAAGTAACCACTAATTTTGTTGCCATGAATTTCAAACCTGTATCTAAGTGCTTTGTAGATGATCCATTCATAGTGATGCCCCAGATAAAGATTTTAAGCCCATGGGATTTACTAATTATTGATACTGAGTTAGAAGTTGCAGAATGTTTCAGGGTTACTGATGAAACCAAGTCAATATCCTGTATAAGTAATCTTGAAGTTGCAGAAAAAAATATAGCTTCTGATGCTGTCTGTGTGAAAGCAAAGTACAAGCCTAAGGATATTCCAACCAGAGTTGGTTTGTACAATATCAAATGGCGTAGAAAGAACAATGATGATGGGCATTGTGTTATGAGTACTACAGCATTATCTGGCTTGCCTATAGAAGAGTGCCCCATAGCTGTTGAAGTAGACTACCCTGAAGTAGTTCAGCAACTGACATCAGTCCCTTTAAAATGTATTCTGAGAGGGAAATCCACTAAACCCATAAGATTGAGTCTTTCCGTGGAGGGTACTGATGCCTATATGTTCTCAGGCTACAAGAAAATGTCCGTAACTGTGCCTCCTAAAGACCAAGTTGAATTATGTTATAACATACACCCTCTAGTTGCGGGAAACACAACACCACCAAGATTAAAAGCAACAATTATCGGTGACAATACATGCCAAGAAGTAGTGAGTGAAATGTTTGATAAAATATTTCCACAGAATATATTTGTTATGCCTAAGTACAATAAATAAATAAATTGTATTGAAATGTTATTCCTTCAATTTTTATTGAAAGTTGTAAATAATGAACAAATATTTAGGGTAGATATATTGTAGTTACCTTGTAATTATTATTATCTTTAAAAATAAATTCAGTTACTTGTTATTTCTGTTATTTATTTCATCTAAGTAGGAAAACAAAGGCCATAATACATAAAATATTTATTATGAATGCTACAAAATCTAATCTTTACGCAGTTCAAACTTCTCTTCTTGCATTCCATTTGCTGTAATGATCAATATGTAAATAGAATCTCCAGTGTAGATATCGCGCTCTGCTGCACTGATAAACACATCCTTCAGTAATGCCAGTGCCTTATCCCTGGGGAGAGGAGCTTCAGTCACATTCTGCATGTTTTTCAAACCAATCTGGTTATCGAGGAGGGGCTGCAGTTGAGCGCCCGCTGAGCCGCCAGCACGGTAGTTAGAGCGCTCACAATGTCCAATCGGATCGTAACTGTACACACAGCCTTTACCGTCTGCGTCTAAACCTGCTAGTACGTTAGACACATAATAGGGGAAGAAACGTTTGTAATATAGCATTGTGGAGAGCATCTGTGCGACTGCAGGTGTTGACATGGACTTGTTGTGCTCGTGCTCGTACATCTGCATGCGCGCCTTCAGCAGGCGGGTTAGCGTAAGCGTATCGCACCAGCAACCAGTCGCACCGAGCACAGTGCGGTCAGATAACTTAAAAAGCTTTTTCTGATCTCTGGTGTATATGGAGAATCCGGTGCTGAGACGAGTATCTGCGCCGATCACGGCATAGTCTTCACCGGCGATGGCCACAATGCTTCCACCGTTGTCTGCGTATGGTTCGAATCGTACCTGCTTGGCGCCAGGAACGGCATATTCAGGGAAGTTTCCGTCAATACCCAACATTCTGTTTAATAATTACAAATACACAAGTAAAATGAAATAAATTCACGAATTGCTTTTTGCTACGAATGACATGCACAAATCCACAAATGTTTGAAGTTTGGAACACTGTTCCAAGTCCAAATCTAAGCTATTTTCAGCATACAGAATCAAACGAGTTTCAGTTCAAAAAAGCGTAGTCATTTTTTAGGGATCGACCACAAGCAGTGGAAAACCGTTATTTATCGTTGCCATTATTAAAATCTTAAGACTTAACGTCAATGTCAAGCCGGCCAATCGGAATAAGTGACGTGTATGTATTTTCTGAACAAACTTTGTAAAGCCGCATAAAATTGCAAAATGTCTTCGTTAACCGCTGTTATTCCCAAATTATACCAAGAATACACGTCTAAAACTCCAAAGAAGCTTAAAATCATCGATGCCTACTTGCTGTATGTGTTCCTGACGGCCGTAATACAGTTTGTGTACTGTTGTCTCGTCGGCACGTTTCCCTTCAACTCTTTCTTGAGCGGTTTTATTTCTACTGTCAGTTCGTTTGTTCTTGGAGGTAAGACTTTAAAAACATAAAATTGTATTGCAGTAATGTATTATTGTAAAGCTAACTGTTTCACGAAGAGCACTCATATTGACGACCAATAATGTCTGGTGATCGTTTGTTAAATATACGGCTCTGTCGGTTAGACGCCGTATGAGAAACTAGATGCCAAATTCAATTTTCTCACTGCGAGAAATGATAGTATCACAAAAAATTGTATTGGATTTCGGTTTTTATGAAACCGAAACTGTTTTTTTAATTCTTAATAAGTTAACTGCAGTTATCATCAGTGTATATTTATGGAAATATACACTAGTGATAGCTTTATTATAGAATATATGGATAACCAATATACCTTTGCCGCTCTAGTGTTATGTTCATTGTTGGGTGATAGATAGTTTTAAAAATTATGTACTAATTTGTTATACTAAGAATATAATTTTGACAATTTTCAGTGTGCCTGAGACTGCAAGTAAATCCTGAGAACAAGAATGAATTCCAGGGTTTGAGTGCTGAGCGAGGATTTGCCGACTTCATATTTGCACACTTGGTGTTGCACATTGTTGTCATTAATTTCATAGGGTAAAACTATATGAGCCTTTTATTTGTTAAGTAAATATTTCCTAATTCAAACTGTTATTTTATTTAACCTTTTGATCCAAAAAGAGTGTTGGCCTTCCTTTTTAATCAACATTTATAATTAAGGAATAACTACACAAAAATGAAATGATAACCTCACACTAAGCATATAAAATACCACATAATTAATAATGTAGCACTAAATAAAAAAATAATTTGCGTATAATTTATTTTATTCTGACTAGTCATGAATCAATTTTCAATAAAATATTTAAATTAACATTACATTTCAACAACAGCACTCTTCCGTGCGCATTTATTCCAATAATCCACATGAAGAATAAGTACTGTGTTAAATTTACATCATGGAAATAAAGATCCACACATTCTCACCATCTTTCAAGTATCATTGAAATGTATCATTGTATAGTTAAAACCATTTTTATACAGTGGCACTACTACACATCGATTTAATTCCACAATATACAAGATATAAAAGTTTGTAAAACATCTAGCTTTTTAATCAGTATAACTATAAAATAAGCATTTTATGGCGTTAACATACTTCTGAAATGGACATGTTATAATAACCTTAGAATACTATCAGTAAAAAAAATATCTACTCAACTAAAAGCCACATTACAATAACCATGACTTCCATCAATCAAGAACTGAAAACCTACAAGTTAATGTCTAATGACTTTTAGCTAAGTATTATAGAAATAAGATGTAACACTAATTTTAAATTTTCAATCTTATTAAGCAAAATATCCAAATAAGTTATTATCTATAATATAATTATTGTTAAAATCCTGTAATAATTCCTCAGCAGAGACTGAGCATGTCTAGAGCAAAAACAATGCAACTATATGAAGGTTTACATTATATGCTTCTATTTGTGCATTATTCAGACATGTTCAATATTACGCATTTTATAAATTTTATTGCCTAAAAAAGAATATACATATTAACATTATAAAAAAGGTGAAATAAAACCTTAACTCTATTTTGTTAGGGCTGTTTTTAGCAGTGTGTAAGATGAGTCATAAAAATCACTTCACAAATGGTGAAGAATGTTTATTCACACGAAATGGAATAAATTTACTGTGAGATGCCTTTACAGCAATTTCTTAAAGGGTAGCTGTGAAATATATTAGATTGTATATATTATATTGTACATGTGATATTTAAAAAAAAATTGCTACACCTTCGAATATTTACATCAATTTAACATATTATTTTGATTAACTTTTGAAAATGGTTTCCGATGGAGATGACAATGGGATATGTTTTAGTATGACCAATTTATAATGGTACAGTCGAAATTAAAAAAATATATTATTTTAATGAGTAATTTTACAATATAGTTACAACATGGACATCAAACAACTACTGATATCGAAAAAGTTTCAAGTTACACTTTAGACTAATCACAATGGATGAGAGATCAAGTTCGCATACAATCACAGAGTCTCGTGTCTGTAACACATCCCGGTGTCCAGCTGGCAGCTCCAACTCTAATGTGGACAATGGACATGCAATGCACTTACTGATTTACATTTCGAGTCTTCCTTGTTACATACCCTTAGCTAATAATGCATGGACGTCCGCACCATTGTATCTTCATTAGTCCGCATTTTTCTTTATGTACAAAAATACACTCTCGATTCCATACAAAAATAAGTTGATCGCCGCGACCAAGCGTCTACTACGGTCTTAAAACAAAATGTGGCGATTATAATACGACACAGAGACATCGGACAACGCCTGCATCAATACATACAGAATAAAATATTACATTCACGAGTCAACTACATTTGTACATTTTTAAGGGCAATATTGTTTATTGCTAAGATGTCAGTTATGTTAGTCTATATAACTAAGCTTAACATGTAAATGTAGTTTAGCTGCTAATAATTTAATAGATAAAAATGCAGTATTTTATTCTGAACATATTTTGCTTCATAATTTTCGCATTAACGAGCCCGTATCAAATGTAAGTATTTCAGTAAGGTACTCAAAAATCGACATATAAGTTCGTTAACACGATAATTATCAGATGAGTTATATTACACATAATGCCATGAAATTAAAACTAAAAACTTTAAAATCCTAATAGAAAATATCACAAAAAAGTGAATTTTTAACATTCATACAATTACACATAAAGTCTATACAAGCTATTATATTACAAAAACAGTAAGTAGTAACCACGTCGACATCAAATATTAAATTGTGGGTATACAGAATGGACAATATTGGGGGACATAATATACCGACAATCGTATTGGACACTAATAGTATGGAGGTCGGTTGTACACAGAAGTGTGTGCATGTGGTATGTTCACTGGGGTTGGGTGTGGTGGTGGTGGGGTGCAGTTCAGGTGTGGTGGCGGTGCAGGTAGCGCGCGCGCGCGGCGGCCACGAGGTGCTGCTTGCGGCGGCGCAGCGCGCGCTCGCGCTCGGCCGCGCTGCACAGGAAGCGCGCGCCCTCCCCCTCGTCCGCCTCCTCCTCCTCCGCCGCCGCCGCCGCCTGCGCGCCCTCTGCCGAGCCCGCGGCGCTGCGGACATACATACATGATATGTAACTCTCTGTATTTAATTACGCGAAAAAAGCACCAGTGTAAGCTATTTAAATTATAATTATTCAATTTCTTTTTATTTTTGTTGTGTTCTAACAGGTGCTTTGACACAAATACAGCTGATGGTAATTGATGTGAAAACCAGACAAAGTACAATATAGAGTAATCAGTGCCAGTGATGCGAGGGTGCTTATAGAATGTCTCCTTTACGCTATCTGTTTGACTGTGTCAAGTGAACAACTATAGCGAGTTTTACACGTTGCATAGTGTAGTATGTATATTGATGTATAAATATATAAAGCTAAGCATAGTGTATGCGGGTGTGGTCTCACTTGTCGTGATGTCCGCGGTGGTGTTGTGCGGAGGTGGTGGCGGCGGCGTGATCGGTGGCCTCTACTCGCGGGCTCTCCGGTGCCGATCTACGCGGTGATGACTCTGGAAACAAAATGCGCATTCAAACACCAATTACACTTATTTACATTTTTTTATAATTTAGAATGCAACTTAATAAAAAGCTTAATAAAATTAGTTTTTGGGGGTTTTAGATGCTAGTTTATTACTGAGATCGGAAGTGCACAATAGCGCACGCATCGGTTTCCCGCCTTTTTTGCGAGGCATAAACAATGTAAAATACATACTAGGTTTACAAAGTTAGCCTGACTATTGCGTTGCGTGTGTGCGTGCGTACCTTCGTCCTCGGTGTTGTGGTCGGAGTCGGTGTCGGCGAGCGCGGCGAGGTGGTCGGCGAGGCGGTCGGCGAGGCGGCCCTCCAGGATGTTCTCGAGCGTGAGGTCGGCGGACTGCGTGAGCGCCAGGTCGGCCGCCAGCACCGACACCGGGTACTGCGGGAACATCTGCTGCACCTGCACCGAACATATCACTATACAATATTGCCTGCGATTTAGCTTACACACTTAAATAATCATATCGGGTATTCAAATTTGACTATCGTTTAGAAGTATCAAATTTTTTAATTCGTATTAAAATAAATGGAACAATAAAAAGAGTAAAATAAGTTGTTGAAATAATTTACCACTTTTATCAAACAAGTGAAATAAATTAGAGATGTTAGTGTTGAGATATAGAGGGTTTTAAATATGTCAAAGTGTAATGTATGAATGGTAGTGGTGCGTACCTGATGCGCGAGCGCGAGCGTGTCACGGTGGATGGGGGCGGGCGGGTGACGCGGGAGGGGGGCGCGCACGGCGCGGTGGTCGCGCGGCGCCGGCGTGGCGTCGCGCACGCGCGTCACCTCCACCGAGAAGCTCGGCAGCCACGACACGTAGCGGGAACCTGGACAACACAATATACGCACTACAATGTATTGATGGCCAGCCTGACATCGACATTCGCGGAAAAACTCAATTGATATTGAATATACGCGAAATATGACGTAAAAAAGATATCACCGCACGGTTTACATACCGAAACACACTAGCATATTTATCAATTAAAGAATAACACATGTCCAACAGTAGGTGAAACGAGCACACATAACAAAGCTTGTTGTATAGCATATAGTTGAACAAGAGGGAGTGTTTACTGGGCGCGCAGTCTGCGTGGTGGTGGTGGTGTATATGCAGCAGTCCCAGCGCCAGCGCCAGGCACGAGAGCGCCAACAACGCCGAGTACAGCGCCACGCCGCGCTGCATCTAACGCAACGCGGGCGCACGCACACTATACCATCACGAGTGGACGCACTCAATATTCTCAATAACCATGTCTTCGTCAAAAAATACTTTATACATTATTTTTGATGTTTCATATTTACGCGAAAATTTTGATTGACGTTTTTTAGTTTTTTTATGTGATGAACTGTCAAGTTTCGGTCACGAAGGAACTCTTATTTGCTGTTGTTATATTTTTCAATTTTGTGTACGATGACTCCAATAAAAACAATTTATCATTTTTTAAGACAAAAATATGCATACCCATTATAACAAAAATGATTAAGTAAAATGTTATGAATATGAAATGCTCTACACGACTCATAAACTACGTAATCAGTGAATGCTAATATGAGGCTGCTGATTGGCTATAAAAAGTTTGTTGTATAAAATAACATCGCTCCGTAAAAGTTTTTAGTGAAGGTGAATATGGCTGTCAACAAATCTGTTTAGAATTCCTGTGGGCGGCATATGTTCAACAGAGACCCTGTAGAAGCAGTAGCAATGTAGTGTAGAGTGTGTTGTGTGCGTACCGTCGAAGTGGAAGAAGTGGTTGGGATGGTTGGGCGGCGGGTGGTTGTTATGCGCGTGCGCATGCGCGGGCCCGGCCAGCGCGCGGCGGCACGTGGGGCACGACGCGTCCTGCTGCACCCACTGGCACAGGCACGAGCTGCACACACAACACATCGCACATTTAGAATTAAGTGACCTAATCCAAAAAATGGTTTTGGCTTTTAATCATAAATATTGGCACCCTGTATAGATACAAATATTTTTACCGCTTAGCTAAAAAACAGTTCGGTACAGGAACTTACCTGAACCTTATAAAAACTCATGCCTGTACGGCTTGACCAAAAGCCTATAAAACTAAAATAAAAGACGAGTAGCCGCGGGTTCGATACCCGCATTGAGATAATTGTTCGTGTTTATTTATCCTAGAAGCGAAAGTGAGAGAGATAACAAAAACTAATCGCGTTGTGTAAAAAATATTTTTCAAGATTTTTTTTCGAACTCGGTACAATGTTACTTCGGGTAGTTAGGAACCCCGGGAAGTAGTTTAAATTAAAAGCCACTAACCATATATCAATATTACCTTGTCAGTTGTATAGTGTACTCTCCATAGAGAAAAACAAAGTAGGATCATAGGTCTTAGTCCACCACGTTCACTTTGTATGGACTTATCACAAATTGATAATATAATTAATTAATTAACTACGTATACTTTCAAATAAAATGTAATAAACAAGTAATCTAAACTGATGAACAATTTTTAGATATTAAACAAACATTTATTACAGAATCTCCTTACCAAGCGCTTGCAAATAAACTAGCGATCTTTTAAATATCACCTGATTCCATTAGTCATATTTACAGTGTAATTAAAATGGATTTATGTGCCGGAAATAAAACACGTGATAGCGACCTAGTAGATACACGATTACTCACCAGTTAATTATTATCGCGCGATGTACGAACAATTAAATCTAATAATAACATCATTGCTTTTGAAAATAACTTCTTTTGGGATTTTGTCACAACTAGGCCATGTTAGAGTGGTAATATGATATTAAAATCATATTCTACTGAGGTTCGAAATCCCGAAAAATATTAAGATAGAGGTTTCCGACTTGATATCTTATGAGATTAGGGATTAGAATATAAATAGAGACTGGACTGTAGGTAATGGCAAGATCGGTGCCATCCAGATAAGAGTATTTAATAAGAACAAAAGAATGTAATCTGTCGCCATTTGGTACAATTAATTATGTATAAACTCAGTTTCCAATCATAATAATCTCGGCATGTCTTCTTGTTATTCTAAAGTTTATCTGTTATTACGCAGTGTATATATGTATATGTGTTATGGGCCAAGTGATTAATGCGAGCAGTATTCATAACGCCCGGGCAGTATGAATAATGCCAAGCCATATCGGGCCAAGTGATTAATTACAATCTAAACTCGCCTATTTATCACATTGCTCGGGCATTATGAACATGGCTACATGATAATCGGGCAATGTGATTAATAGGTAAATTTTTACGTGGTGCGCTGCCGCATTGTCGCATCTGCGATAGACCCATAAAATAGAAAGGTGGAATTGATCTGCTTATGTTTAGTTGTTTTTTAACGTCCGAAAAATTATCTTCAGAAGAAAATTAGTGTACCCACTTTATGGATCAGTTAGGTCGACTGTGCCCCAAAACCGACTCGGGACACCCCTACTTCACCTAGTCTTTTGGCTGCCGTCCCTAGAGTGTATATAAAAAGCCGGAGACGTTGCAGAAGCAAATTTGTATTGACAACAATTGTTTTGAAGTTAGGTTACTATAATTGATATTTCTCAGGAATGGTGCGTTACCTTTTCATGGGAGTAGTATCAAGGGAGGTGCGTGACCTTGCAATAGCCGCACGATGCCACTTCGGCTCATTGTTTTGATTTCGATTCGCTTTAAATCACTGTGCCCTATAGGCACTGAGCATTATTCATAATGCCCGGGCAATGTGATAAATTTATTGTTTATAATCACATTGCCCGCTCGTATTGGGCATTATTCATATTGCCCGGGCATTATGAATAATGCCAAATTAATCACTTGGCCCATAACATATGCACTAGGTACTGACTTGTGGAAGAGGTGTGAGCAGGGCAGCTTGCGCGCCTCCTTCATGGGCTCCCAGCAGATGGCGCAGTTGTCCTCGTTCTTCTCCACTTCCTCGCGACTAGCCATCGGGTAACTACACAAAAATAATCATTACGTACAGAACCGATTTGTGTTGTCCACAAGTATTTGTCTAAATGTGGGTCAGACAGAGAAGGTTCTCGTAGGTACTGACAGGACATAAGATTTAACTGAACTTAATGTGTAGTCAAGACTATGTATGTGACTATTATTTATTTTTTATTTAGGGCCTCCAAGATCTAGTTTAGGTTGTAAGGAAAAGGTCGAAAAAATAGCTTTAAGTAGAGTTTGTGTTATAACAGAAGTCTTAAGTTGTTGTAAATATAATATGTATATAACTTTAAAATAATATAAAGAAATCTCTTCCTTATACGGCGCAAGCAACAACAGTATGAAAATCACCTGACACTAGCGGTCAACGACACGCGTGCTGACGCGAAGTTTTGTACGCGTTATACTCGTATTGCATGCTTGCAAAATATCACACTACTCAAATAATAAGGAAAAAGCGACATGTCAATATTATTTATTTATATTATGCAATACGTTGTATTCGTTTCTTTTTAATTTATATTGTTCAGCGTTTAACTGTTTTTTCCTGGCTTTCAGGAGGTCTCATAAGTGAGAGGCCGTCTGGGTAGGTACCACCGCAATGTCTATTTCTCCCGCTACACAGAAGTGTAAACGCACTTTTGTGTTTCGGTCTAAAGGACATTGCAGCCAGAGTAACTACTGGACATGTTGTGACTTAACATCTTATGTTTTAGGATGGGGAGCGCAGTGGCATGCAAATAATTGCTACAGTACATGAGCGGTCGTATTGCTTACCATCAGATGAACTGTATGCTCGTCTCGCGATTCATAGCAATAATACAAATCAGGAGTTGCAGCGGTCAATGAGTAGAACCGACTCTAATATTTATTGAGATTTAATCTCAACCAATCAAGCGAATGCTTCATTGTCCATTGTAATTGCATAACAAAAGTAAATCAGAAATTAAAAGATCAGATAAAAAAGTAACAATTAAACTCGTCGCATGTAGTTTGATCGGGTCACGTACACTTGAGCTCGCAGACCACAATCACATGCGTCCAATTAGTTCCGCCATTAGTAATGTTGTGGATTCGTCACAACCCACTGTCTATTGATCGGTGTCTCGTCTAATCACTGAACAAATGGCTTAATTGCATAGGTATTATATCTCGCAGTGTTGTGATACTTATTTTAATCGTTCGATAAAACTAATTGAGGTTAATGAGTTTTGGTGATATTTTATTGTTTTGTACCTAAGTAAATAAGCCATATTGTTAATTTTATTATCATAACAATTATTGTTTGTGGCAGGAAGCTCCCTGCTCGTCATAGGCCTAAAGATTTTCACACGTCCAGTCGCGTCGCCAAATAGTGATTATACACGTGATGCATTATTATTATATGGCCAAACCTCCTCTCAATCGTACTTTCGGTTGTAGAGGAAGCCTGTGCCCTACACTTAATACTAATAAACCATATTTATTTTCATTATTTACAGTGGGACGTATATTGGTTGATGATACAGAGACATAATGTGTGTATTATTGCCTCCTTAATAAGTTGATTGTATTGATTGAGCAAAATAATTACTTAACAATGTTGTGATGATGACTGATCAATGTTATGTTAAGCAAGTATGTTTTATCATAGATTATGGAGGTTGATGACTATGCTATATCGTCGAAATGAAGAGAATTTACAAACAATAACAAACTCTTTTTATTTAATATTCTATAGAAACTTCTATATGCTGAAGCGTATGATGTACTCGTATATAGCAACGACGAATCTCAGACGGGACACTTACTGGTCAATTTGTACTTCGTTTCATTCATTATTCCAGGCATTTTTATTCGACGGAGCAATAGTAATAATATGTTGTACAATATGTAGCAATCTTAATATTAAATTAATCGAATTTGGTTGTATCTTTGATATGTTAAAGACAATGTATTTATTGACAGCTTCCATAGCGATGTTGGTTAGACCTCGGCTGTGCGTTTCAGAACGGGTTCAATCCCCGCATCGAGACAAATATTTGATCACAGGTATTTTTTTGTTATCCGGGTGTTTATGAGACCGAAAAGTTTCTTTTAGTTTCTGATACCCACAACACAAGACTATCTCAGTATGGGTTCGGGAGAATGTATGTGCATGTATGTTGTGGCGGTGGACTTAGTGATGGGAATTATTGCTATTTGAAATCGCAAAGTATAGCTTAATTTTATATTACTTGTGAAATGTTGTTATCGACTAGACCTGGTATATGTAATTGCTATTGCTACAGCTATTGCTGCAGCTATTGTTACAGCTAATGCTATTGCTATTGGTATATGTACTGACTTCCTGCTCATGTGCGTGGCGAGCGTGGTGTAGAGGCGGTGGCGACGCAGACGGGCCTGCAGCTCGTGCAGCAGGTGGCGCAGCTGCATGAGCAGCACCAGCGACGCCATCGACACCAGCATGTTGCTGTACACCACCATGTGCACCACGTGCGCCAGCTCCACCACCAGTGACACCGCCTGCGCACGCGCAAGGGCATGCATTAGCCTTGCACTTTTCAAATCATCAATTAAAATGTTCAATATCGTTTAGATTCAGTAATTTTTTGATTTACCACTCGGTTCAGAAAGCGGTTTTGA
Source organism: Hyles lineata (assembly GCA_030180105.1). Classification (NCBI taxonomy): domain Eukaryota; kingdom Metazoa; phylum Arthropoda; class Insecta; order Lepidoptera; family Sphingidae; genus Hyles; species Hyles lineata. The sequence continues at coordinate 2,417,307 of JARJEE010000040.1, forward strand.
CTAGAGAACGGGTAAGAAACTCTAGCACTTAACAGTTACAGAAGTTTAAAATTCAGAAGGAACAATCAACTAAAGTAACAGTAAAGGACTGTAACTGTGTATAGTTATCAGTTAAGAAAGTGTGAAAGTACCTCATGTACTTTCAAATCTCAATTCATTGGGTGAGAAAACCGACAATCTATTTACTACTTTTACTTGCGTTTTCTGGTAATTTTAAGTATAGAAATGACATATGTATATTCTTAACACTTTTAGAACAAAAAATGTTATAGTTCCAAATATTTGTCACACGCTGTCGTGTACTTACATAAATATATACTGGGTGCAATCGCTTATCGTCCGGAAAATTTAATAGTGTATTGTGTATGTGACATTAACGTTATATACGAGATTTATCATTAAAAACTACAAACTACCCCATAAACAACATCAGTACAAGATGTCCCCAAAACACATATTATCTAAATCACCCTACACTTAAAAGTGCAACGACATGTCAATACTCAGGCGCGCGAGTGTATGGGTCACGCCACACAACAGCTGATTGTCGCGCATCGACCTTGAACTTACTTTGCGCCTATTTATCGGTATTATTACTCTAAATATTACCATATAACACTTTAATTTATTTGGAATTTTAGTGTGTTAGGATCATTTAAGTAAATGTAGTTGTTGCTAAGTTGTTAAGATTTACATTATTATTTTCATAACGTACCTACTACCTTAGAAAAAGCTGCATATGTTTTTATTTAAACGTTTTAATAAAGTCGAGAATGGACGACTTCGCTGTCGAAGGTCACGGATTCTTGCATGATTAGGAAGTCTGAACTTACCATTATCGAGTAGCCCCGGATAAGTCGTTAAAATAGTTCTTGTGCTGGGAACTCGTGGATCATATCATTCATGATACCATTCCTACGCAAAGACTGCAGATGTTCTGGATCTGTATACATCCTTCTTGCATGACCCAAGTTTTCATTGGATCGAACATAGCATGTCATTATTGTCACATACTCACTGTTCGTGTAATCACTCATTTTGACCGAAAGAAACTAACCAATAACCAAAATAATTTCATACAACGTCACTCGGTACCGAATTTCGCACGACTGAGGAAGTAAGTGGTAAGATCCCTGGAAGGTGTCGGCGGTGCGGGAGCGGGCGGCGCGGCGCGGCGGCACGCTTTGTACTTGCGCTTGCGGCGGCGCGGCGGTGAGGGCGGCGCGATCAAAGGATTTTATTACTTAGATTTAGAAGTTTCTACTCGAATTAATATTGTATAAAGTAGGGTAACAATAATGTGTATTTATGAAGTTTTTTTTCATTTATGTCATCTTTCTCTAAACAACGTTGTTTTATGAATAACTTATTCTAAATTAGTAACTAGTAGTGGTAAATTAATTTTACACTACATAAACAAAAACATAAAAAAATTAAAATAAGTATGCCAAAGTGTTCTAAATCATGTACTTGCCATGCACAATTTTTTTCGTGACGATAAGCGATTCCACCCAGTATATGTAATATGATTGTGAAGCTACGACTTGATGAGTAGGGTAGGTACTCACGTCGAAGATGAGATGCGTGTAGTAGGCGACGGGTCCGGCCACGTCGGCCTCGTACAGCTGCAGCGCGTAGCGCGCCACCACGTGCAGCGCCGACACCATCAGCAGCACGCACTGCAACATCACACATCGCACCTTTACAACTAAAGAGATATAAATAAATATTTTTGGTAAACGTTTAAAAGATTTGTGAAATAAAAAAAATTGTACTTATGGAAGATACATCGAGAAGACCGAAATATATATCTTTCTGTCTTTCACGTGTCAATAGGTTCTTCTTTAAGGATCGACGGAGATAGTCATTTTGAGCCAATATATGATTAAAAGTCAAAAACTATTTTTTTTTGGATTAAGTCAGTTTAATTCTAAAGGTGCGTTAGACTACATACATTTTATAATTCGACGACAGAAAGCAATCTTGTGGTATCACGAAAAATGCAACTTCACACCAGAGCCAAAAAAAACAATTTAAAAAATTAATAACTTCTAAATTAGAATACTTGTAGTCCATTGAAATGTTACAATTTAATGACCGAATATTGCATTTTTTAGAGGACGCAATTTTATTTTTGGGATATGTTGGGGGGGTCAATAGAAGCTTAACCGTTTGTGGGGTCGTCTTTATTATTATTTATTGTTTCTTTATTTCTTGCTTTTTTGCTTATAACTTCTTTAATTTTTAATTTAGAGCAAAAAGTTATATGAACATATTTGTAGGCAAAACAATTTGCTACGTATTATGTCTTTACAATTTTTTTGTAAGACGCTTAGTTTCCGAGATATCGCGAAAAAAGTGTTTTCACCCCTTTTTCCAGGATGGCGGCCGGGGGACAAGGGTGGCGACCCCACAAACATGAGGTTAAGCTTCTATTGACCCCCAAACATATCCCAAAAATAAAATTGCGTCCTCTAAAAAATGCAAAGCTCATGTAACATTTCAATGGACTATTGGGAATACCATTGTTTCAGTAATAAAAATTTAAAATAAAATGTTCTATTTTCGCGTGCATTTTTCGAGATACGACAAAATCGCTTTCCTGCGTCGAGGGAGCATTGGTACATCAAAAACGTAGATAAATAAGGTGGTGCCGGGCTAACATTTTCTGCCCTCCTATTGCCTGACATTTGACGGGCTACATTGCTGCATGCGTAAAACACACGGATACATGCAAGAGAACCTGTGTCTACCCCTTCTTGGAAAAAGGCGTGAGTTTTTACATTAATTCTATTTTAAAAAGGTAATAGGGAAAATATGCGTTCCTTGACCCTTCTGAACTCGATGGTATTAAAAAAATACTGGGCACAAATGCCAGTTGCTATGTTATTTTAATCGCGGTTGTAATTAATTCAGGAAATCCATTAATTAACGATCGAAACATAAAAATTTGAAGGTCTTAGAGGCATTCAGGTAGGTATAAAAAGAAGGTAAGAAAATATGATTATTTACAATGACGTTTTACAAATAGACGCGTTATACACTAACATAATGGCACAAAAAAATGGCGCGATGCAATGAAACGCGATGAATAGACATCGCTAGTTACGTAACAATAAGCGCCGCACTGTTATTGGTTAAAGCGCATGTGACGTAGCACCAAGCATAAAGTACGGGATGACGTGGCGAGAGTTGTCAAACGTCGCCATGAGAACGAATTTAATAATTTTATTTCATAAAAAAATAAACTTGTGTGTACTTGCGCACTAAATAAAATATTTATTTTGTTTCACAGTTTCAGAATAATTTGTACGTTATTTTAAATCAGTCTAATCTATTTTTCCGCAATTGGTTTTGAGAATACAAATAGTCAGAGAAACGTGTATCCGCGCCACTGGTTGAAGCGTGACTGATTGCACGTGAGGCAATTACCTTCCAAACGTCTTGCCATTATAAAGCTCGGACAACGCATCTATGCTTTATAAACATCTTAGATTATTTATTATATTTTTAAACTAAATTTTTTTCTAATTTTGGTAGAGACAGGTACCGAAACCTTCTATACAAGTTTCCGGTATTCAGACTTGTCGGCACCTTGCGTTCTTTCTCCTGCATGAGCGTAGTATGCATATTTTTGTTGATGCACCGGCTTTACAGTTCATATCAGGACATATCGGATTTCGGAATACCATAAAGCTCTATACTATAAGATATATTATTTAAATATGCATTTTTCTTTGGCTAGTAAAAACATCATATTGGGTGGTGTTAAACAATAGGTAATTTATGGAGGAATGATATAGGCATCACGCTTTGACATACAGGAGGGAAGCAGTAGTGAAAAAAAATGGCTTTTCGTGGTCCCATTGGTCTCAAAATCAATATCTGTGGGATCCTTTGCCCCGATATTCTAAATTGATAGTCGGAATAAAACATTTTGGTCGCCATTTAAAAGTGTATCTGCACCCGGGCGGGCTAGTTTGTTAATATATTTAGTGACTGCAGTGCACCTTGACAAGTGTATTACCATTCTAATAGCCATCAATGGCGACTGACAATATCTCGCTGCTCATCTCGACGCCCTTGTTTACCCCGGTATGAAGTGTGAATGGTCCAGTCATGTTTACCTCAGCAGCCATGAAGGCGAAAGTGTCCCGGCTGGCGGCGAGCCCCCACACGAAGGAGGCGGCCAACAGCCCCGTGGACGCGGCCAGGATGCACAGCACCAGGCTCAGCAGCCGCGCGTGCGCCCAGCGCGCCGTGTTCGGCGATGACGATAGCTGCCAACACAACACATACACACACGTTAATATTAATCTCATTAATCATATACATACATTAACTCACGCTTTTTTCCCCGAAAGGGTAGGCAGAGGTGCCTGGACACCCACATTTCGCCTTGTATGTTCTGTCACATAATGTGATAGGTGGCGAAACACAAATTCCTGACTCCGGGCTGATAATGAATAGAAAAATCCAATATCACTTTGCCCGACCCGGGGTTCGAACCCGAGACCTTAGCTCTGGATTCGTACCGTAGTACATATACGCCACCGAGGTAGTCATTAGTCATAAAACATCGAATATTAGTCATTTTAAGAATAGGTAAGCGTTTCTGAAAACTGGTCGCGTGCGTAGCATCACAAGTGACATTTCAAGAAATTGTATTTTTAAATTATATATTGAGACCTTGTTTTTTCATATTTTCTCGATTGTTTTTTTTTTATTGTAGTGAATGGCGATACGAGCATGCCGTTCGCCTAAATCCTGATAGTAAGCGATACGGCCGCGTATGGACTGTAGGAAATCCAAACATCACCATGAATTGCAATGCTTGGCAATCCAATGCGCTCGACATCCTGAGATATAAGATGTTAAATCTCAATATGTCCAGTACACCGGAGGAGATGTTAGGACGTTACCTATTGGCCATCCTAACTCATAAAAAAAAAAATTAAAATAACACTGTGTCCCTCTAAATATCTGACGAATGGCAATCTTGTATGTATATTATCTTGTATGAGTATATTCTTTAAAAGGATCGTGTCTATTGGTATATGTTTAAATGCTGCGACTAACCGAATTATGAAATTGCTAAATAAATTAATTCAATGAGTCATTTTATTATTACATTAATATTATTACAATAATATTGTGCTCAATATAATGTTTATTTAAGTGTATTTTTTTTATTATTACAGAGTGATTGACCCTAACAATATCATTGAAAATGTTCACAAGTGTATCTTTATTTGCACTTAAATTATGTGTTACTTTACTTGAACTAAATATTTGTCGAGTATTTTGACTTGTAATGAAGAAACACAACCCCTTATTAATGGATGGCTTCGGAAAACATGAAAAGACAATTCGATCTCTAGAACGAGACAATTTGTGTGATTTACAATTAATCGTTGCAAACATTCTGTTTTCTGAGAGCATAAAGTCTCTAGCGTTTTCTGACCCCCGTTACATCCATGATACAATACTTGTATCTTAGTGCAGGGTGGCAAATCTTGCGGCTTTCGAGTGTATTCATATGTTATTAGTGTATATGTGTTATAATAATATAATGGACTAAACCGTTCTCCTGCCTCGTACAATGCAAATCTAATCATCAATGTTTCCTAATAATATTTTCATAATACGTCAGTGTATAAAAGTATGATATTTAAATATTACATTATCATTGTATCCGTTCAATAAAATATCAATTAGCATATAGATACTGTGTGAACAAAATGAATATTTAATCGACACTCCGTTTTGTGGAGCTCAGTTTCGATTAAGATAATATAGCACTTGTGGCACTTCACTACCATTAATAATAATCCATACAACAGTCACACATATGGCGATGCTCGCCCCCCCTCACATCATGACACGTAAAATACAACGCGAAACGTGGCTTGGTGGTGGTTGCAACTCTACCTATTCCTTCTGGAAAAAGGCGTGAGTGTATGTATGTATAGTATGTCACATCACACATAATTCTGATTCCAGACCACTAGACTAGATGGAAGGCTTATGTGGAACTTGCAGGTATCAGGTATTACAGTATATACCCAGACCCTAAACAAATATTTACACATATTTGTCTCAATGCTCGGAAGCGGTTATCGAACCCGCGGCCTGTCATTGCACACTGAACTTTAAAATTACTTAAATACCGCATTATGAATCATTTCGCATATTGAGCTTTTGTTACCGGTTAGAAATGCGAATATAGTTGGCAAAAGAGTATTTTTTAATGAGGGCGCTAAGATCGCATTTAATACTAATATGGCAACCCGATATACTACAACGGAAGAGGTTTAGATACATGTTATTTTTATTTATTGTTATTACATATAAAACGTACACACCACGACATTTATGGACAAGTTATTCTCCGTACTAGCTGTTCGATTGTGGAACTCACTTCCAGATGTCGTGAGACGGGCTCGAACATTGTCATCATTTAAATCACTAGTCAAGGAGCACTATCTCTCTCACTGAACTTACACATTGATGTGCTTTTACTATTCCGTTAGCATTTATTATGCATATATTTTATGTCTATTTTGTATATGTTTTACTTTTATTTTATTTTGTGTTTTTAATGTGTTTATTTGTTGATATATTCTTTTGTAACTCTACACCCTAGACTGCCCTTTCTCTCTTTATCCAAAGGTTGCCTGGAAGAGATTGCCTAGTGCAATAAGGCCGCCGATTGTACTTATTTTAAATGTTTAAATTTCTGTTATTTTTTCTGGTGTACAATAAAGTTAATAAATAAATAAAACGTACGGAAATGTATAGAAATATCTACGTATAAAATTATTCAACCAAGAGAATGACATTTTTAATAGTGTTGTCAAAATTATTTCCGCATCGTACTCTTTTTTTCGCCTAGTTATACATATATTTTTGTGTAGTCTGAATAATGAGTCAAATTTTCCATACCTAGGTGTCAACTAAAATTTATTCTAGAGGTTAAAATAGACACAGCGATCTTGCAGTTGTTTTTCTGGAATTTTAATTAACCCGCGTCATGACTCCATTACGTGAGTCAATTATGTGAAAATATCGACGATTTTAATCTCCTTTTGCCTGAGATAACATACAAGAAAAATTCGAGATTTTAACCAGATCTATACTAATACATAAAGCTGAAGAGTTTGTTTGTTTGTTACCTCTAATCTCACGAACTGAAAAAATATTTTTGTTGGGTAGGTCATTTATTCAGGAATGCTATAGGCTATATCATGACGACTTAGAGGAGGGAAGCAGTAGTGAAAAATCTAGCAAATACATCGGTCGATATTTTAAATTGATTGTCGGAATTGAACATTGTGGCCGCCATTTTGAGAAGTGTGTCTGCACCTGAGCGGAGCTGGGCCGGACTGCTAGTACGTTATATAATGCAATTGTATATGCACGTTAATTAATGTAATACTCCAGGGTATTAATATATTAAATAAGAGTGCATGCAGTTAATCCGAATAACAAAACTTCCTATATAAGACATTCAGATTTCTTATAGACACAAGGTTATTTCCCTAACTTCTTTTATTTATGAATTGACCTCTATTGATATTTTTATTGTTACCACTTAACCGTACAAGCTAGCAAGGGCACTCGGGGCACTAGCCGCCAGCCGGCATAAAATTAAAAACTAGCTCAAGGGTACTTCGGAGACTGCTTCAAGCTTTACGTATTTAATAGCCTAGAGCCTACATCCTCGGGCTACTAGATTCTAGTAAAAGAAAAAAAGACATGTAATATGAATAATATCAAACCTTTGAGTATAAAGCTTACAAGATGAGAAAGATGACCTAATGGTAAGTGCAGCGCTGTGCAGATAGAGTATCCAGGGATGCAAAACGGTTATCTCTCGCCGTTTGACACAATTATGTCGGCTTAATCGTATCCTCCTCCCTTTAGCCACAGGAAGTCCACTGGTAAACATATGCCTCTTCCATGGATCACCACATCGACATGTAGGAAGACACCTGCATCCAGCGACTTCCTGCAACCTTAACCAGGAAAAAACTGGGCAAACTTTTGTAACGCTATGAAAGTCGACGAGGGAATGGACGACAAAGCCAACTCTCCATGCAACAACATCGCTGCAACTACGACCTCTTTGCAAGAGTGCCCGACTAAAAAGAGGACTATGGTATGGTTTCCAGGTGAACACATATGCAACCGAAAAGCGACACATTTGTATCGAACACATTTTTTTTGTTAACATTGCATCAGTCGTCTGTGGTGGTCGCTAACCGGGAAAAGGCAATTATTCTGCCACCATAAAAAAGTAAATAAACTTATTTGACAGCCTAAATAACATTGGTACAGTTTTTAGAGCCTTACTTTGTTCATGGATAAGATAGACGTAATAAAAGACACAATAAATACCAGGGGCGTGCGCTCCTTGTAGGCAGAAATGCAGTGCTTTACTTGCCATTTACAGATAGTTTATTATAACGTACGTACTTCTTAATGACTTTAATTAACAGTAAATAAATGAATAAACAAAATATAATAACTTAATAACGCCTAATATTTTATAAATAGCACCTATTTGCAAGCGCACAAACATTATGTTTGCCACTCGAAAAGCAAAAGGCGCTGCAAAGCAAAATAATGTACCTAATCAACCAAGTAATGCCGCCGCGTCCCGCATGACATTTGTTTGCATGTGTGTAGTAATTTTGGTGTCCGTGCATAGTCGCAAACGCACACACGCATGAATATTGAAAGCCGCGACTCCTGCGGCAGGCCTCGGAAGCTCGGCAGTTGTCGGGAGTAATCGGAAATGTTCGTTGCCTATAATCCGAGTAAAAATAATAGACAGAAATCTAATAAACTGCGCAAAATGCACATTATGCATTTTTGTTTGGTAAGGTTTTATTTCTTTAAATAGCACAATTTTTTTGTGTTTCGCGGGGGCCATTTTGCTTTTTTCATGTGATAAGCATTGTTTATTATTTTGTTTGCGTCAGTTTAATTATAGTTTTCTTATAATATTTTACATTTTAATATTTGAAAGTGTGTACATTTAACAGTTTATTTCTGAGTTTCTATAATAATTGTAGTGATTTGCTTTTACTAGTACGTTTGTTGATTTTTTAAAATGTTATTTGATTGTGAGGTTTGTGTTGAAAGTGTGTGTTTATTAAAAATTAAAAATAACAAGTTCTCACAATTGTCATTCAGTGAAAAGATTCAAATTTTGTCTAAAGGTAGGTGTGTACCCGAGTTACAACAATTAAATCAACAAAAAGGGAATGTAACTCGAAAGTTTCATGTTAAAAGTTATGAAACGTATAACTGGCTGTGTGGTTGTGTACACACGATTAAATTATATTGTTTTCCTTGCATATTGTTTAGTAATTCTAGTACAGTGTGGACTGATTCAGGATATTCAGATTTAAATAATTTCTATGCCGCGGCAAAGAAGCATGACCATACAGAAAAACATCTGGAGGCCTGCTTAAAATTAAATACTTTTGGTAAATCTCGTATTGAAAATTTCAATTTCAATTTGAAATGAGTATCAACAGCCAGTTACGATTAGATATTGAGAGGCATAATGCTAAAGTTGATCGCAATAGAAACATTTTTCAAAGGCTGATCGATGTTGTTTGCTTTCTGGGAAAACAAGAATTAGCTTTTCGCGGTCACGATGAGTCAGTATCGTCGTTGAATAGAGGTAATTATTTAGAAATAGTAGATTTATTAGCCAAGTATGATGGAATTTTAGAAACCCATTTACAGAGTGCAAGTACCTCATTCACGGGCATGTCGAACCGTACGCAGAATGATTTGATCTCGAGCGTTGCATCTGTGATGATCGATCGCGTTAAAGCCGAAATTAAACAGTCCGATTTTGTCGCCGTCATGGTAGATGAGACTCCTGATGTTAGCGGCCGTGAACAATTAGTATTAGTTTTGAGATATTTTCGTGATTTTGAAGTAGTAGATCGATTTATCAAATATGTTGATGTCAGCGCGGATCGGACCGCTGTAACCTTGAGTTCTATTATTTTGGAAATTTTAGAAGAGTTCGATTGTGTATCCAAATTAGTTGCACAAACTTACGACGGGGCAGCAGTTTTATCCTCACAAATTAATGGCGTGCAGGCTTTGGTGAGACAAAAATGTCCACAAGCTATGTACGTTTGGTGTTCAGCACATATATTAAATTTAGTTTTATCGAAATCGTTCGAACGAGTTGCTGAAACAAAACGCTTTTTTAGTATTATAAAATCAATCGCGGCTTTTTTTCACACCAGTACAAAGCGAATGGCCCATTACAACAACTTTGCCGATATGAAAAAGCTGCCTCGTGTCGCGGAAACAAGGTGGACATATCATTCGCGCACGGTTAATATTATTAATAATGCGTCCACCCACCTCCTAGAATTGTTTGAAAATATGAACGAAAATACACAAGACTGGGATGGTGAAACACTGACACAAGTCAGTTCATTTTTATATATTATGAAAGAATTTGAATTTAATTTTCTTTTAAAATTTTTCGCTGATATTTTTGCAGAAACGGATATTCTGTACGATATTTTGCAAAAAAAAACTAGTGACATCGCGTATTGTGTAACAAAGATAAAAGAGTTAGAGTCATTTTTAGAACGTTTTAGAGAGAAGTTCGAGATCTATTATGATGCCGCCGTTCACATTACCGGACCACCTAAAAGAAAGCGCAATGTCGATGATGTAAAAATACATTATCGGCGAATTTTTGTTGAAATAATTGATAATGTAGTCAGTGAATTAAGAAATCGTTATAAAAACATTAAAGATTTAAAGTTTATTGAGCTACTTTCTTGTGAGAATTTTAAAAAATATAGTGAACGTTTCCCTGAAAATGAAATCAGAGAGTTCACCAATAATTATCAGGCACATTTTAATTTTGATAAATTGAAAAATGAATTGCGCTGTATTTATAGATCACCTCAATTTGCAAATAGTTGTGTATTTAGTATTATTCAAAATTTGTATAAGGACAATTTAAATAAAGTTTTTTCTGAAGTGTTACGATTAGCGAAATTCATTGTGACTATCCCAGCAAGCAGCGCATCGGCAGAGCGTTCATTTTCGTGTTTAAAACGTATCCACACATATTTGAGAAACACACAAAATCAACAACGACTCACAGAGCTTTCCATGATTTCTATAGAAAAGGCATTAATGATAGAATTAAAACGCAATCCAACTTTCTATGACGATATCCTAAAATCATATTTAAAAAAGGATAGGCGCATAGATTTAATCTATAAATGAATGAGTAGTTTTTTTTTACTAACCCGTAATTTTATTATTAAGTTTATTTATATATTTTGCGAATCACATGAAAATCGGTCTTTTTAAAGGCCACATCGGATATCTTGCAAGGGACGTGTTCTATAACCATCACTCACTTGGATAAGATATTTGAGGTGGTCGTTTATTTACATCGGGCTATAGTAATCTCAATTAACCGGAACCTTGAATATGTGAAAATTGAAGCTGACTCGGTGAGTAGTTATAATATTTTAGTTTATTAATCATTTACTTATTAGACTTTCTTCGGCCACGACAATCGATCGCTGGTTTTTCTGCGTTCCGTAGATGTATATGAATAGTAGTACATCTAAGACTTGTTCTGTTGGCATGGTTTCCGACTTAGAGATCCGTCGCGTGGCTGTGGCTATGCTAAACATCTATAAAAGAAAAGTTTTTGTGCCGAGTACTTCGCCGCATACCCAGTATCATAATCCTGTGCACGCCACTGATAAATACCATCAAGGAGACACTTGGATTGCGATCAGCGATGTCACAATCGGCAAATTGAATGTATTTCCCACATGAAGCTAGCAAGCAGCAAGAACCGTATGTTCTAAATCCCACATACATCATGTGACAGGGCAAGACAAGTTGGCGGGCATCGTCGAGGCGCTAAACATTCGCGCAATGAATTTCAAAACATTGCAATATGTGCATTATTCATCAGTGGCGCCATCGATTTACATCTAGCGGTGATTTATAGAGATAAAACGATGTTTCATTCATGGATCTGAACAACAAACAATGTTAAATAATAAATATTGCCAACAGCCACAAACGTACTGATTACTGAACACAGTTTAAGATATACTGAGCATAAGAAACTACGAAAAATCTATACCCTAACTAAAAAAATATTTGTAAACAACAGTAATATTTGTTTAAATAACCGGGCGAAAAGGTTACATCGCATTGCAACGGGTTAATTAACTGCGCCCAAGAGGCTGTAGTCGGCAAAATGTTGTTACGCTTTTTTGGTTTTTTAATAATTGTGATTAATGTGTCCGCCTGTGAACAGTTCACACATAAGTACAATAAGACCATTATTTTTTGTTTAATTGTCGCTTATATTTTAAAACACATTACCCAACAGCGTTAAATAGCTGTGACTCCGCTTTAAGATACATAAGGTATGGGTGTAAAAACCTTGAAGGAATTCTGGATGTTAAGAACTTAAAAAATTATATTGGCGCGAAAATTCTTCAATTATATGACAGTCCCTGTGGCGCAGTTGATTAGACGCCGGCTGTGAAACGAGGGACTGCGGGTTCGATCTCCGCACCGAAAAAAATATTTGTGTGATCCACAGGTATTTGTTTCGGGTCTGGGTGTTTGTGATTTGTGAGACTGAAAAGTCTCTCGTAGTCCCTGATACCCACGAGACAAGACTCGATCTTAGTGTGGGGTGAGGACTATGTATGTGACTGTTGGGTGTATTTATTTATTTAAAATGTCAATAGACGTATTGAATTTAATGAGTAATGAGTCAATCCTTGCTCTTTAAACGTAGCTGCCGGGGCATTGTTCGCTAATGTAGTGCAGAAGTAGAATCCGTCTGTTGTGCACTTCATTCTATAGACTAGAGATATTCAGTAATAAGTACTAGGCAGTAGACAGTAGACATTGCATTAATCGTAACGCCAGACGCCTGTACTTCACAATGACTCATTGTTCTATTCTTATTTTACGTAACATTTTAATGAAATCTGGGATAACTCATTTCATTTAGAAAAAAAAATCCATAATTATTTTTGATTCTTGCTTAATTACTGATTCGATTTAGCCTTCCCGGTACAATGGGCGAGATGTTTGCTGTTTAGTATATTTTTTTACTATTATGGGACTGAAAATTGTCGTATAGTTTCTGATATCCTCGCCAAGAATACACCACCGCAATGTATTTTACTGCTTGCGTGTAATTTCTCAACTATACGTTCAAGGTATCGACTATAAATCTACTTATCATGTACAGAATAGGTAATACAATCGTGACCTATCAATATAATTTACTACAGGCGTGAATTAACACCAACATAATAAATACGTATGTATAGATAAATACATTGAGTCAACGTGACTTAGCTTATTCTTTTTTATATAGATTGCGCAAAACAAGCATATGTTGATGACCTGTAATACACCACACAGGTTCACTGTGTCATTAACATCTAAATTAAGGGCATATAGTATTCTGTGACGAAACGTCATGAGCTATTTACAATACACTTGAGCTTTAATATTTAAATTGTGCTTCCAAGGATCATGTCTGGCATATACGTATACGAGTTTTGTCATTTTTGTTAAAGTTGAGTTGCTTATGTATAACTTGGTAAAAAAAGAGTACGATGCGGTTTCGAGCGGCATACTTAATTATGACAACACTATTAAAAATGTCATTGTGCTCGTCGAATAATGCGTCGGTATTTTTGTACATTTTGGTATGGTTTTTGTTTGTTTTAGTGATTTAAAATAAACAAAGAGACTAATTATAACGATAATTACTAAAAATAAAAATTGAAAGTGGTCTGGCCATATGGTCCACCACGCTAGCCTAGTGCAGGTTGCCATATTAAACCTAAATTCGATCTTAGCGTCCTCATTAAAAGCACTCTTTTTTGCCAAGCTATATCCTACTGAATATGTGTATTGTGGCTCTCATGGCAAATTCACTAACTTTTATTTGATTTTAGGTCGTTTTCTTATATCACGCTAATTATTTAGAAGAGCCATCCATACACACAATTATAATATAAAATAACCAATTGAATACAATCTGAAATGTAGAGGACTTAAGCGTGGTAATGGTTATAATTTGCCGAGTCTCTAGACTCTATGACGAGTTTTCCACCAATATCTACGCCCTACGGAGAAGGATCGGCCCCGATATAAATAAATAAATAAATAACACCCAACAGTCACATACATAGTCCTGACCCCACACTAAGATCGAGTCGTGTGTCGTGAGTCTTTTCAGTCTCACAAACACCCAGACCTGGAAGAAATATTTGTGGGCCGCACAAACTTTTCTCTCGATGCGGGGTTCGAACCCGCGGCCGCTCTCGTTTCACAGGCGGCGTCTAACCAATTGCGCCACGGAGGCTGATCCAGGTAATGGTCAAAGCATTTGCTACACAGAATAGCTTGCCTTTCTGCTACTATCCCAGTGAGATCGTCTTGAGCTATATGCTCTTTATTGTTTATCTTGTAGTGTTGCATAATGTATCCTTTTTCAATGGCACCGTATTTTATTTTTTAACAGTTGGCAACAACTTATGCTAATAACATGCCATTAAATCAGCCAATATACCAAAAATAGTACAAAAATAAAATAAATGCTTGAGTCAAAACAAACATGAATTTAAACACATTTAAAATACTAATATTGACGGAATAGTGTAAATGGTTTTGACACAAACAAATATTTGGTACACGTGGAAATATCAGTAACATATATAAGCTGTCCTGATGTCGTAGTTCTACTTCGGTGCGGTTGCAAAACTGAGGTCATGGGTTCGAATCCCGCGTCGGGCAAAGTTATATTGGATTTTTCTATTCATTATCAGCCCGGAGTCAGGAACATGTGCCCGATATGGCGAAAAGCTGCCCCCCTTTTACGTCGTGGGACGGAATATACAAGGCGAAATGTTGGTGTTCTGGTTGCACCTCTGCCTACCCCTACTGGGAAAAAGGCGTGAGTTTATGTATGTATACTTATGTATAAAAAAGTTGTTTACCTAACAGCAGCCCGCATAATGATTACTTTTAATAGTGTGGTCTACATTTAAATTTGCAGTTGTATTGATAATGAGATTTAGATTAGTGTGACGACGATGCCGGTTTTATGTTTTTTTAGCATATAATATATTTATAGTTATTTTACGGTTCTTTAAACTTAATCATTCATTTATTTTACTTTTAATTGGTCATTTGATTTACATTTTAGGGACAATAAGGTCGTTAATTGTTGCACTGTCAATAACCAACGAGGCGATCATTGCAAATATCAAATCGAAACCGTTGACCTATAAAAAATAACTGTTTTTGTCCTTCTTAGTTTTTGCTCGCATGCGAGTAAATATGGCGTGCACTTGTGACTTGTGTGGCGACGACCTGCTAGCGCCTTGCCACTGCTATCTACATACTACATACGAGTGTTCAGTGTTCAGTGTTGGTGCAAAAACGCCAAAATCAGTTTTACTGGTGGTAAGTCTCTTATATGTGAGAGGCCTGGGTGGGTACCACCGCAGTGACTATTTCTCCCGCCAAACAGCAAAGCGTTGTTTAGTTTTGCTAATGTTCATGAGCGGTCGTATCGTTTACCATCAGGCGATCGGCATGCTTGTCTCGTCATTCATTGCAATAGAAAAATAATCATATATAAGTGAGATGCCGCGCTCGCATCGCGCCACGCAGATCGATGCAGCTAACCGGGGGCATTGCTCCTGCATGACATTCACAGCCCTATAGTTATATTAAAAACTATTTACCATTAATAAGGATATGGGTTTCCTGGTCCCTTGAACGGGTTGATAAACTATTCTTATATTCTCTTGAAAAATAATCAGTTAGATATGCAATTATCTTCAGGCCTTTATATGTAAGTGATGAATTCAACAAGCACATATTTCACTTGCCACGACGGAATAATTCGCAGGTGTGGATTCTGGACCCGATCCGCCCCCCTGTTCTAGTCCGCCCCAAACTAAGCTAACGTTTTTTTATTGTTATGAATAGCGAGGCAAGTATGCCATTCGTCTGACGGTAAGCGGTACGACCACTCTCAGACAGAAGTAAGACCCAACAACACCGCGAATTACATATTATGCTTGGAATCCCACTGCGCTCGGGACATAACATGTTACGTCTCATTATGTCCAGTAACTTACTCTGGCTTCAATTGAATGGGACGATAGTCGTTTCGTCCCATTCGGGTTACAAGAACAATACATACATACATAAACTCACGCCTTTTCCCAGAAGGGGTAGGCAGAAGTGCCAGTACACCCACATTTAACCTTATATGTTCCGTCCCATGATGTCATAGGTAGCGAGCCTATCGCTATATCGGGCACAAATTCCTGGTTCCGGGTTAATAATGAATAGAAAAATCCAATATTACTTTGCCCAATCCGGGATTCGAACCCGAGACCTCAGCTTTGTAACCGTATCCTAGTACAACAACGCCACCGAGTCAAGAACAATCACATGAAAAATAAAATAAGTTTTTTTATTATCACTTATCTACTTAAAAATTTGGCACGCGAATGAATGGCATGTTATGGCAAGTCAGCATATTTGCTTTCCACGTATTTCCCTTGCCTACGTTAAATATTTGTTCTACTAGTTCAAATGTGGTAACTGGTAGGTTTACCACGTATGTACATACAAATATGTTCTCAAATCTAACTCAACCGCAACTCAAGACAGGCTAGAAGTGTGCGTCTGTGCAAATTGCCTTGACATATTGCTATAGTTTCCAGCTTATTTAAACATGTGTTATTAACCACAGCTCGGAATATTATAGTCGGTAAATAATTATACGGCGATGTAAATCTTACAATATTATCCATCCATTATCCAGCTATCAATTTACACTTCATTACTACACATTGAAAACATGTATCATACCAAACATTTAATTTCATTCGGAATTTTATGATCATTACTATGGATTGTAGATATTGATTCTTCATCTTCGTCGACCACTATACATATTTTTTATTACTAATGAATAAATAAATAAATAGACCCAACAGTCACATACATAGTCTTCAACCTCACTAAGATCGAGTCTTGTGTCATGGGCATCAGGAACTACGAGAGACTTTTCGGTCTCACAAACACCAAGACCCGAAACAAATACCTGTGGATCACACAAATATTTGTCTCAGTACGAGGATCAAATCCACGGCCTCACGTTTCACGGCCGGCGTCTAACCAACTGCGCCACGGTGGCTGTCAAACGTAGTATAAGCTGCCGGTCTAGCAAATAATAATAATAAATAATAAATAACACCCAACAGTCACATACATAGTCCTGACCCCACACTAAGATCAAGTCTTGTGTCGTGGGTATCAGGAACTACGAGAGACTTTTCGGTCTCACAAACACCCAGACCCGGAAGAAATATTTGTGGGCCACACAAACAACCCGCACGAACCCGCGGCCTCTCGTTTCACAGGCGGCGTCTAACCAACTGCGCCACGGAGGCTATACCAAAAGTACTAGAGGCAACTCCTGAACCATCGAGGATACAGGTGTGATACAATTATATGAACAGTATTCCATGATTAAGATAAGTTACCTTCACAAGCCCAAATTCGTAATCAAAGCCAACAGGCCAACAGCACATATGTTTAGTATCACGTTTACAAACTCCCATACAAGGATGCGTCTCTGATAGCGCACAGGTGTACCAACACGTTCGTATTGAATTCATTCGCCTTTGTTTTGTGACTAATTTTCAGTTCCACAGACCTGAGAGCACGTAGCCAAAGACTAGAAGTAAAATTACATGACCATATCATGAATGTATTACCACGAGTGAAGTAGTAATAAGTATCCATTCATGCGTTATTACCAGTGGAAAATTTTCTGACGAGAAGCATGCGCCATCCAGATGATTCAGAACGAAAACTTAATATTTACATATGTATAAGTACAAAACTTCAGGGTAAATAAATATAGGAGGAATAAGTGGTATATGATATTGGAATGTCATTATTAAGAATACATTCAGTAAACTATAAAATATTTGCCCACAAATATTGGTTACAATTGTAGGCATTGTAGGCCTCGCTCTAGTTATAGTATTTATTCTTGTGCTTATTTTCACATTTGGCTATATGTTTAAGTTAAACTTGTTTAAACATTTATTTATCGTGAAAAAGACTACATATTTCAAAACAGGTTTGGTATCCTTTTGTTTACTGCAAAGAAAATTAATGTGATCGATATAAATGTATGATTTAAAACATATTTAATATATAAAATATTCACAGTTCTGACTTCTGATACTTATCGCACGACCTATTGCCGAGTAGCAGGTATTGGTCACGCCACGTGACGTCACAAAGCCACGCAATGCAAACGCATGGCATGTTATGGTTGCTATCACTGACGTCATGCCGATATCGCTTTTGTTGTGAGAAAATGTAGCACTTTATCAGAAGAGTTTTGAAATATATTATTTGTTATGTTACATACAAGGTTGCGAGTATAGGCCTTATATAGGTTATAAGGTTAATCGACACGTTACTCTTTCAGACTGTATAGAGGATTCGATCCTCGACCCACATATATACACATAATAACTATTTTATGTTGAATTTATCATTTATTAAGAGTATGTTATTCAGGTATATTTAAGGTTCACGGCAAAATGCCTAATCATTGTTGAACATGTTGAACTCTTCCGCGCAACCCCTGAACAAACCCAGTTATCCACATGCCGTGGGACATTGTACGAAAACACATATTTTATTTATTTATTGAATACTTCATATACAAAGTAGTATACAGACGGGGCTTAATGCCAATGGCATTTTCTAATAGCCAAACTTAATTTTCTCTGTCATTTATTAGTGTTTTTTTTTTGAGTATACACATGTACCTATAATTATGTGAGCTCTGGACTATCGTATAAATTAGCCCCACATTTAATAAATAATAATAAATAACACCCAACAGTCACATACATATGTCTTGACCCCACACTAAGATCGACTCTTGTGTCGTGGGTATCAAGAACTACGAGAGACTTTTTGGTCTCACAAACACCCAGACCCGCAAGAAATATTTGTGTGCCGCACAAACATTTCTTTCGGTACGGGGATCGAACCCGCGGCCTCTCGTTTCACAGGCGGCGTCTAACCAACTGCGCCACGGAGGCTGTCAAAAAATTTAAAAACTATTATTGTTTCCATACTGACAAAGCTGTGCAGATCTCCTGATTGTACGTTCATTATAAAGTGTACGCTAATTTATACATATCAGTGATAATGTAAAGCCTGTTTCATTTATTTGCCTCCGCCACGTCTCGGCAACATTTTAGACGGTTTTTTCTCTTGCATTTGTGAAGGTAAAAGATATTTGTAGAGGATATAATATCTTGTTTCACTCATAAATAAGTCTAAAAGTGCATGCATGTCGGAATGCATTCAGAAAGGAGTTCCGTAGGACCTTTACTTCCTACTTCGATAGGACATTTAAAAAATTTACTTGAGTCGACACTTCTTAGTACCTAAACTTCTTTTAGTCAAGTATAGAATTTATTTTAGTTGGTAGCAAAGTAGCTAAAACAAAAACCAAACACGGAGATATGTCTTGATATGCGTAATCCCGAAAATCATTTTATTTTTATATTGAACAATATTATAACCAAGTTCTTGCTGGCATATAATATAAAAGTTAGGGAATATAATTATTATAAGCGACCCTTTAATAGGTACTTCTTAAGAAGCTTTTAAAGATTTTTTTGTTGGTAAATAATTAATTATTTTTGGACATGATGAGTCAGTGTTAACAGCAACCACAAATTGATTGTAATGCATTTTTATATTGCGCAAGAGACGATGACCCGTAACACCTGATTAATTATACTCGTAGTATAAACTTTCAACAGTTATGGTTTTATAGATTTTTTTCGTTTTATTTTTGTATCTCTATGGAGACCACATCTGCCAAATTCCTGCCATCACAACGGTATTTGATTTACACACAATCCCGTAAATAACTCCCTAAGAATTTTTGTATCGTGGCTATTAAGAGCAGTGTGAGTCTTTTAAGCCTACTACAGACTCGAAATACATTTAAGTTATAAAAAAATGCCTCAGTTTGAGGACCGGTTTCTCGCCTTTAGGACCATAAATTTCCAAAATAATCAAAATCAGAATGGTTTCTTAGATTTACGAAAATGTTACACGTTGAAATAAAATAATTTATGGTGTTCATTTTAATCAAAATCAGTATAAAAACTTACGTATTCAAATCTATCCTTGCACAGCTGCCCCAGGAGGTGCAGGAAGCCGATGATGGTGAACCAGGAGCACCAGAGCATCACCTCGTCCATGTACTGCACGTTCACCACGCCGAACACGAAGATGAACTTGTAGAACACATAGTTCCAGAACTTGTCCTTGACGCGCTGCGCCTCCGCCACGCGCAGCTTACCGAACACTACCTTCTGGATCATGAAGCCGAAGAGAGCAAGCATGCAGTACGATATGTTGATTAGAGTCTGAAACAAATTTTATCAACGTTAGATACTGCTTCGTTCTTATTCGTGGCAAATGTTGAGGGCGTATGCATATTTTTTTAGATTCTAGAATCTAGACAGTGAAGAATTTGCAACTCCTTTGAGGGTTACTCTATACTCCACTACGAAGTTCGAATGTTCGGTTTCCACTTCTAAAAATGTCTATGAAACTTTTCATTCACTTCCAATTTAGTCTCAGATTACATCGTACGATAAAGGATTCGAATATTTTGTAATATATTATTTACTATTTAGGCATATTCGTACAGTTTTACCTGCGATATTCGAACATCCGTCGTCGTGGCGGAGTACAGAGTAACTCCCTAGGATCGACAATGGGTCGTATTTTAATTTTATCAATTACAGAAGCTAAACGTGTCCGAGAATGTTTAAGGTGTTTTTGTGTGTACACAAGACACATATTTATGGTATTTTTAAATCGTTAATAAAACATAAAAAAGTAATTTGTATCCCAAAATAAATGACAATGATCAATAAATCGTCTTATTCGTCTTATAACTCATGACGTGGGTTTGGAATCATAACGACCCTGGTTGAATTAGTTGACATTGAAGGTCGGGCAATGTACTGTTTACGAGTATTTCGATATTGTCGAGAGAAGTGAACATGAAAATTACCTTATCCTTATTTTGCATCATAAGAAGAAAATATCCTACCGGGCTTCGGAAATTTATGCATATATATACGCGCTAATCGGGAAAATGTCTTATTAAAATAATTCTTTAATAGAGCGCCTGTGCTATTCCGTTCCTTCCAAACCTCCAAGACACCCCATCAATAATATACTTCATGTCCCGTTTTGAAGAACAAACCTAGGACTAAACTCACGTATAGTAAGAATGTGTAAAAAACTTAATAAGTTGAACAAGTCTGTACCTAGTGTGTGGATGTACATGCAGATGTGCTTTACTCTTTCAGAAGAGTTTCTCGAACAGATGTAAACCTGGTGGATATTTAGAATATATAAATTAGGTAATTTTTTTTGCTTTTTTAAGTCTTCTATTTTTATATTTTGTATTTTTGTAAATGAGCATTATGTTGAATTGACCTTAAATAAGTTATTGTTTTGTTTCTGTACTTTATTATTTGTTTACAATTTTAGTTTTATTTTGTAATACTCGTTATTAAGTATAGTGTTGATTTGTTAAATTTTATGAATGTTTTGTACGTCTTTAATTGGCATTCATATCAGTCATATTATATTTATTGCCTTATATATCTCTAATGCTATTGATGTGTTTACTGTTGATGTACCTATTTTAAATAATAATGAAGGGGTGTATATTTTTCCGCAATTCTACAATTTTATTTCCAATTAATAATACTTAATTGCTAATAATTACAGACTATTAGTTAGATTAACATAATTGTACTATTTTGTTTGAAGGTGCATCGCAATTTTCCTACTAAAACAGGATGAAAAATATAGTTATGTTTTGAGCTCTGTAACATACTTATTATTTTTATGTTATTGGAGAGGAACTGAGGAGAGGAAAGTGGCTAACCCAAGATGAATCACGTACATTCGGTATAATTTTTTGTGTTACATGGATTTTCCAATGACTATATTATACGTAACAATTTAGTGATGATGATAGATGTGGAACCGCAATTGAATGTATTCATATTGTATTTCCTTGCGAAAAATCTTCGCACATTTTCTGCATTTAATTTACCTAACGAAAAAAATACGTATTTAAATTATATTTTTTAGAAAACCGACGTGAAGTTCCTTTCTTTCCCTAAGTCAAAAAGTCACGTAGTTTCTGTAACCCAATACTTAAGATTTAAATCTTAATATGGGGTCAGGTGTGCGTCTGTACTCTGTTGTATGTATTTATATAGACAAATAAACAGTTACATAAACATCAAATTTATAGCACAATAAAAAGAAATATTTGTACTAGAATTCCTTTGGTAACCGCAGCTGTTTAGGCGTATGCGTGGTCTAGTTCCAAGCGTGACCTTCAGCATTCGGATTGTAGATGATTATAGTAATAGACACAAGTGAGGCCAACCACCTGGGTGCTCGCGACCGACCTCTGCCGAGTTAGTGGTAGCGACCTGCGGCGCAAGGCCGGACACGCCTTCATTGTAAACACTAAACGGTTCTACAACTGTTCATAATCATCTGGATAAACAATATAAACGTGTCGGTTTGCCAAAGACAAAGATGCCATTGGTTCCGCCTGATATACAGCTACAACTGTTCGAGAATTTTGGCAATGCCAGTGAGACAATCAAATCGACGCTTTGTTGAAATATGCAATGTGAGGAATGTCTCGATATCCATTGATATATCTTGGTTTTTACCGAACATTTTCGGGACAAACCAATTATTATTATTATTTTTGTCGCGATATCTCTGGAAAAGCAAAAGCTGACACGCACTAGCCATAATATCTCGAAACACGTCCATATGGAATACAAGTTTAGCAACACTGCCTGGGGCACTATTTGTATCGAGGAGACACATGACCGCTTCTCAATACAATGTCTCAAGACACTGATATTCTATTTTTAAATTGGCACCGCGGTTGCTACTTCTATTTCACCTGATAGTGAGTACAATGCGAGTCAGAAAAAGGTTCAAGCTAAACTAGTACCTCTCGCCATTCGATACAATCATAATAGCATGTATAAACCTAATATCACGATAGTTGAATGAGTCATGTAGATGGAGCAGCCCGGGCAGCAAGCCGGTGTGTTTTGTTTGCCGGTTGTCGTATCAGCATGCGCGTGGCGAGCCGGGAGCAGCCAATCCCCTGCCGCCGCGCCATGCTGCATCGATTTTGGACATGATGCCTTATTGCTTTCATTGCAGTTGCATAAATCAATTGCATAAATTGCAGCTATGTATTATTCCCACTTACAGGAACTCGTACTACTTTTAAAATGTTACTAGGCGCCGTGATGGCGGGAATAACATAATAATTAAAACTGGTATTAACGTAACAGTATAAATTACTTTAAGATAATAATATTAATCAATTATGTTAATGAAGTTTTAATTTATATTTATATTCGACATTTTATATCATATTTTTATGTGCACGATAAAATATACATGGCTGTTTACGTCTAGTAATTGCACTTTCTTAACTTAAACTTGATTTAAATGCAGATTTAATTCGTATTTAAATAACTTTAGCCTAACATTTATAAAGCCAAATTATTTAAATCGTCTCTTGTGTAAAGTCAGTGTTCCGGGCGTCACAGGACATCCGGGGTAACTAGGTCGAGCTATAAAGCTAGGTACAATTTGTGCAGGTTTTCCAGCCACGTCAATAAGTCTGGGCACCGGGCGGGTGGGTGCCGAGTTCATATAGCCGTCTCGTTCTAACACTGCACTTTTCCCCCTCGTTGCATTACAGTTATGAATAATTCGTCCTGCATGCTGGTTTTTTAATGCTAACTTACTCGTGTTGAGACCGTTAGCTTAATATTATGTATCAAGTACAGTTTTACCTGAAATCATGACTCATTTCTGCAACTCTGTTATTATTTTTGCATTGTGGATGTGTTTACGTAAACAAATTAAACATGCAAAAAGTTTTACACACTCAAACTAAAAATAGCCATAAAAGTATTTAACGGTACAAGGATATTGGTCGCTGAGCGAATTGGGCAGCAAGTTCTATAAATTATTCTTCAAGGATAATTAAAAATGCGATGATCTTTAGCACCGAGATACCTAATATGTATTCCATTAAAAAATAGTAGATGTTTAAACTACTTCGCTCACTTAAGATGTTTTTATTAAACATGGCAACGTCATTCGTTTTGGCCAGCATCCAACGTCGCATGTTTATTATTTACTGATTCAAACTAAGACAAATAACTTGTTTAAAAATTTACTTTATTTGGCAACAGAGCCCAGTAGATCAATATAAAGCAAATATATGATCATTCACAATAATTATTAGGATTTAAGCCTCATCTGCTTCTTAATGAAATCAATTACGCATCGCAAATAATATATTTGGTTATTCATGACATGAGTCACAACCTATAACATAGTACCATCACAAATTTATGACCTTAATTATTAACGAATCTTAATTATTCTATATATCTATATCTATATCAGCCCATATACGTCCCACTGCAGGGCACGGGCCTATTCTACAATCGAGACTACGATTGAGAGTGGTTAGGCCATATAGTGCACCACGCTGGCCTAGTGCGGGTTGGCATCTTATCAATGTTAATTATTATTTATGGAAAAATATTATTTTTTTATCGCAACCGGACCGTCGCGTCGCGTCATATCGACTAATGGCCTCATTAAGAATATATTGTTTGTATGCATTGGGGAGTAAACATGACGTTTCGAAGTTTCTAGACAGTGGGCTTGCAATAGGGTGTGATTGAGCGCCTTCCTTCAAATACATATAGTATACAGATTGATTGAAGTTGGGCGCCCTTCCAGAGCGCCAGAAGAAAAGGGACGTCGCAGATTTATTTTGTGCATGGACGAACATATGGAATGCCGTAGCAATCTCGGTCCAGTACAAAGTTGCTTAAAAGGACATTCGTTCTAGAAATAATTTTACACAGATCACCTATCTGTACGATCTTGCATTTTTTATCGCAATGAATCATGCCGTTCATCTGATCGTAAGCGATACGACAGCTCATGGACGATAGCAAAACCAAACAATACCTTGAATTAAAAAGTAAAGCATGGTATTCCACTCTGGTATTCGCTTGCCATCTTGCAACACAAGATGTTAAGTATTAATATGTCAAGTAGTTACTCTGGCTATAATGTCCTTTAAACCGAAACACAGTACATTTACACTGCTGTTTGGCGGGAGAAATAGACATTGCGGTGGTACCTACTCAGATGGCCTCTCATATATGCCAATGCCTATGCCTGAAGAATAATACAAAATTAACGACCCACAAAGAATTACGGACAAATGAATTTTGCGCTCTAACTTCCCTAAGTGGAACTTGGTTGAAAAGTTTTAAGGGGCAACGACACTCTACCGAACAAAAAAGGGTTTCCCTAAACACTAAAACATTAGACAGCCTACATGGCAAAGTTGGTTAGCTGGCCATGAAACGAGAAGCCCCGGGTTCAATCACCGTGATTATGGCGTGACTCGCAAAAATATTTTGGGTTGGATGCTGTGAGATATAAACCCTCTCTCGGTATGGCACAAAACTTGTTACAGTCATTTGTCCGTGTGACTTGCATTAGGGCGTGTTAAGCCGATATAAACACGTCTCTGTAAATGAGTATGCACTATAAAGTAATTGCATTACAACGTGCCTGACCTACCTCTACTTACGTTGCGGACACACTTATTTGCGCCGAGCAAATTAACACAAACTTTATCTGCTTATCCATTGTATATTCATATCGTAATGATAAGGCGAACGTGCCTTTATCAATGGCATTATAAATTCAGTGGCTTTTAACTGACTGCCTCGTTGGCGTAGTAGTATAGTAGTATAATGGTACGGTTACAAAGCTGATGTCTCGGGTTTGAATCCCGGGTCGGGAAAGTGATATCGGATTTTTCTATTCATTATCAGTCCGGAGTCAGGAATTTGTGCTCGTTATGGCGTTAGGCTCTCACATATCACATCGTGCAACGGAAAATACAAAGGGAAACTACCCCTTCTGGAAAAACGCGTTAGCTTATATATGTATGGCTTTAATTTAACATTACTATTACAAGCTCTGTGAAACGAAACTAAACGCCACGTTATGGATTT
This sequence comes from Hyles lineata, assembly GCA_030180105.1. Classification (NCBI taxonomy): domain Eukaryota; kingdom Metazoa; phylum Arthropoda; class Insecta; order Lepidoptera; family Sphingidae; genus Hyles; species Hyles lineata. Next base: position 2,443,643 of record JARJEE010000040.1, read on the forward strand.
TTTTTTTTTGAGAAATTCATTTTCAAAGTATTTTTGTTTAATTTAAAAAAGTGTTATTATTTTAATTGAGTGTACCGAATGGCTTCTTTCTTTTTTTTTGTAATTCATACGAAAGAAATGAGTGTAGACAGGAAAATGTATGTTTTTAAATGAATAAATCATAGGATCTATAAGGTCAAAGGATAAACTGGACATGGCAATGTGAGCAAATATGTTTTCTTAAAAGCATATGTCTTACAGCATACTAATCATTTTCCTGTTTGGCACTTAGATACAGCCTTATAAGGATAAAAAACGGTTACTGGACAGATTTAAATATATGCGTAAAGGTGAAGATACTTATTATTTTGAGGACAAGTCACATCACCTATTGTTGCCAACACTGATTACATTTTATATATATTCAGTGTTTAAATTAACACACATTTATCACTACATATAAAAAAAAAATAATGGCAAAATAGCCTATCGTTTCTTGGCGGATTCGTTGGTAAAAGGATTTAGCGACGATAGATTACTTTCTATAGGTATGTTTGGAATCCTAAATTACAAGTTTTTTCAGGAACTCGCACTCAATACGGTAATCGCATATGTAAAATAGCTAATAGCAACAGCTGTTGTTTACTTCACCAAAGAATTTAAATATCTGTGTTTAATTTCTTATTTATCTGTTAAATAACAGTTGCGTGGCATGATCGCACATATCCTTGAAATAACACGTGAACGTGTAATAATACTCTACACACGATTTTCCCAACATAATCTGCCGATAGAGTAATTGAATCAACGCTCACGATTCTCACTAGAAGCTTAGCGACAGCAGTCGAACCTGTGACCTTGACACTCGCGCGCTCACCACAGCACCGGCACCGGGCCATTGCGTAAACAAAAACAAAACAAATGCGGATAGTATTGGCGATAATGGAACTTAATTACGGATAAAGCCCCGTCGCAGGTGCAATAAACATTATAATATTAATAACAAGTATATTTTATGCTGGCAAAACAAATCAGTAGTCTGTGTCAGTAGTATAAAATGAAGTCGCTTCCGGTGTCTGTGCGCCGATATCTTTTCTTTTAAACTATTCAACGGCTTTAATGCATTTTTCAGCAATAGATAGTGATTCCAGAGGAAGCTTTATATGTATAATACATATATATACAGGCTGTCCCGCGGAGTTGCTATATGAAGGGGAAGTATCTTAAATATTGCAGATAGACAATTTAAATGATACGGAATGGGAAGTGCCGGGACGGGACGGGATTGATCTTGATTGATTGGATATGGTGAGTAGAAGAGGAGAGGATAGGACAGTTATCTCGAGTTTAAAAGTACAAAAGTTTGTGCGAAAAATAACATCTATCTGAATCCAAAAATTATCTGCAACCAGGCGAAGCTGGGACGGGCCGCTAGTTCAGTATAAAGTATATTATGATAAGTGGAACCGAATTTGTTGAATTATAAAAAATAAGTCAGAAACGCCACATGACTGAGTCACTAAGCCGGGTTTTCCATAGCTCTCAGTGGTCACCGTCTAGGCGAGTGCGTTTCTTTATTTATCTGTATCTTTTACAATTATTTTTTTCTATCAACATACGCTCCTTCAGGAAGATGCTGACCGCTGAGTCATCTCGTCTCTTTCTATAGAATTGTAATTAAAATATAGAGACAATAACCAATAATTCTAAATCTACGATTATAACTCTGCAGCGCTCATTCATATTAATTTTTCCTTTTACGGCAAATATGCCTTGATCTTTAAACGCTTAAGGTTAAGCTACCATTAGAATAACTTTGTATGTAAGTTATTATGTAACATGTGCATTTATCAGTTTTATGAACCCTCAATACATATTATTGTTTGGAATTTAAATGGCCTCCAATTTATCGTATATTTATAGTACCAAGGTAGTCTTACATTTAAGATAAGATTTTATTAACACGCAAATATAACATTCGAAAATAGGTCAAAGAATATTATATTATGTTAATAAATAATAATATAGAAGCTAATGTATTGACATGTCTTAAACATTATCATGGAGATCTTACTTGGTGTCACATACACCTTAAACATTCAATGTTCTATTCAACAATTTTGTATATATATTGAAAAAGATAAGCATTCTGAATCTACGGCAATTCCGCCCGCACACTATACGTCACGGAAGCGATAAGCTTGATTTTGTAGCTTAATTATCCCCTACATGCTATCACAACAAACTACTGCCAAACAACTGCCAAAAGGGATTTAAGTATTTAGATAGAAATTCGTCTACATTATTATCACATTTTTATATTTTTTTAATAACTGCACACATTTAACTATAAAGCGTGTTTATTGTTTTAATTTTGTGATGTTGATCTAGTCGCTTTATTTACTAGGCTAATTGGTGACATCACCGTGGTATACGCACATAACGAAGGCCGGGCGCATGCGGCCTGTTGATTGCATTTACACATTAAAATATATTATACATGTGCTAATTTGTATAATGTGTTTAACATTTTGGCAATTGAATGTCCCCACTCGCCATTCACATAAATTAGCGTTTACGATGCTAATATACTTTGACATTTAGTTTATTAATACTCTGTAACCAATCGCTTTTTTATGGAAGGTATTATATAAATTCATATTAATCTCTTTAATACCTACTTCAGTGTTTCCAGTCAATCCGTAATATTAATTGATGATAATTATGACATGGTGTTGATTTGGAGTCTGGTCTATTTTAAATAAGTTTTGTAAGATTGCCCGAAATAACGTCAGAATTTTCAAGTCATTCATAGACTTGGTTTACGATGCTGCCAATGCTAAATGACACCGTGATGTTGCTCCTTAATCGGTAACTAAAACCTATTCTGGAGCAATGAAACTTCATAAATGCGTTCCAATGAGGTAGGAATTCATCATATTAAAATTGATATAACAAGATAGGAATGTAATTAGTTAGACACCAAAATGCGGTAAAACATAAGCAATAACAGCCTCCGTGGCGCAGTTGGTTAGACGCCGCCTGTGAAACGAGAGGCCGCGGGTTCGATCCCCGCACCGAGAGAAATGTTTGTGCGGCCCACAAATATTTCTTCCGGGTCTGGGTGTTTGTGAGACCGAAAAGTCTCTCGTAATTACTGATACCCACGACACAAGACTCGATCTTGGTGTGGGGTCAGGACTATGTATGTGACTGTTGGGTGTTATTTATTTTATTTATTTATAAATCCGTAGTTGGGTGGTTTAATTTAATGAATGTAAGGCAATTAAAAAAAACATATTTTATTATTTTGTGTTGACACAACTTCTTTGTTTGGCTCTGTTTCTTATTATTAATATTTAAAATTATCTTCAGAACATCTGGAAAATATGCATCGGAGGTCATTCAAAACATTCAAGCAGTTATATTATTAATTAATTATAAGAGAAGTTGACTAAAATTATTCATAATTAAAAATCTTAATATAATCACCGGCGATAACAAAGAAATTACAACTTGTATAAAAACAATTTGATCTGATTAAAAAACAAAAATAAGACGATATATTTTTTGGCACGTGAATGGGCCGCATCTAGCGCGAATCGCCTGGTCGTTCACTATCAAAGCCGTTACGAATAACAAACAAATATAATACGTTATTCGATATTTAAACTTTTGTGAGACCAATAATAAGTTTTGAGTTTTGATAATAAAGTGAAGTAGTTAACAGGATTAACAGAGATATGCAAATATATACAGATCACTGTGTAGTGAAGAACGAATGTCAAGAGACGGGCGGAAGTAAAAAAAAAGAATCAATATTACAACTAGCATAGACAATGTTTGTTTAACATCCGTAACACTGGCACTTAGTCGATGAACTACAATATTACTAACAGCCAAATATCAAATTTTGTTCAACAAAATGGATTTAGCGGTTTCATGCATGGATTCTGGATTATAAACTCGAGGCTAATTCATGGTCAGGAAATGAATCTTGTGCAAAAAAACCCATAAAACAAATTCTGCATAAATTAGGTTCTGTATCGTACTGGGAAGAAATGAGTTCTGTGAAACATGGGTAACAGTGGCACCTTATACCTAACCTTCCAGGGATGCAGGCGTGAGCTGATGAGTGTGTGGATAAAAAACTTCTTTCTGCGATATTATCTAATTTAAATGGTAGAGCACTTAACAGTTGGCCATCTAATCCTATGTTGGAATACACTTCTCTGTTTGTAGTCCCAGTGGCTATGTAACATAGTTAAAACATCCATTAGAAACTATCGACATACAACAAATTCATATTAATATTCATTTAGGTGTTCCATTTAATTAAGATTTACCATTTACAATGAGCATTGTATGGAAATGAAAGTTTTATTAACGTTTACTTAGTGGTATTTTTTCACTCCATTATATAGCGCACGAAAACAGCATAATGTTTATGAATAAGTTATGTAAATCCTCTTTAAACGATTGCTATTGTTAAAACATAAAAGTAACAATCAAACGACTCATCATCCTAATCATTAGACTGTAGTCGTTTCCACCTACTGGTAGACCACTGGTATCAACCCCCAGACGGCCAACGTGGTGCATTATCAGGGGCGTGCGCTCCTTGTAGGCAGAAATGCAGTGCTTTACTTGCCATTTACAGATATTTTATTATAACGTACGTACTTCTTAATGACTTTAATTATCAGTAAATAAATGAATAAACAAAATATAATAACTTAATAACGCCTAATATTTTATAAATAGCACCTATTTGCAAGCGCACAAACATTATGTTTGCCACTCGAAAAGCAAAAGGCGCTGCAAAGCAAAATAATGTACCTAATCAACCAAGTAATGCCGCCGCGTCCCGCATGACATTTGTTTGCATGTGTGTAGTAATTTTGGTGTCCGTGCATAGTCGCAAACGCACACACGCATGAATATTGAAAGCCGCGACTCCTGCGGCAGGCCTCGGAAGCTCGGCAGTTGTCGGGAGTAATCGGAAATGTTCGTTGCCTATAATCCGAGTAAAAATAATAGACAGAAATCTAATAAACTGCGCAAAATGCACATTATGCATTTTTGTTTGGTAAGGTTTTATTTCTTTAAATAGCACAATTTTTTTGTGTTTCGCGGGGGCCATTTTGCTTTTTTCATGTGATAAGCATTGTTTATTATTTTGTTTGCGTCAGTTTAATTATAGTTTTCTTATAACATTTTACATTTTAATATTTGAAAGTGTGTACATTTAACAGTTTATTTCTGAGTTTCTATAATAATTGTAGTGATTTGCTTTTACTAGTACGTTTGTTGATTTTTTAAAATGTTATTTGATTGTGAGGTTTGTGTTGAAAGTGTGTGTTTATTAAAAATTAAAAATAACAAGTTCTCACAATTGTCATTCAGTGAAAAGATTCAAATTTTGTCTAAAGGTAGGTGTGTACCCGAGTTACAACAATTAAATCAACAAAAAGGGAATGTAACTCGAAAGTTTCATGTTAAAAGTTATGAAACGTATAACTGGCTGTGTGGTTGTGTACACACGATTAAATTATATTGTTTTCCTTGCATATTGTTTAGTAATTCTAGTACAGTGTGGACTGATTCAGGATATTCAGATTTAAATAATTTCTATGCCGCGGCAAAGAAGCATGACCATACAGAAAAACATCTGGAGGCCTGCTTAAAATTAAATACTTTTGGTAAATCTCGTATTGAAATGAGTATCAACAGCCAGTTACGATTAGATATTGAGAGGCATAATGCTAAAGTTGATCGCAATAGAAACATTTTTCAAAGGCTGATCGATGTTGTTTGCTTTCTGGGAAAACAAGAATTAGCTTTTCGCGGTCACGATGAGTCAGTATCGTCGTTGAATAGAGGTAATTATTTAGAAATAGTAGATTTATTAGCCAAGTATGATGGAATTTTAGAAACCCATTTACAGAGTGCAAGTACCTCATTCACGGGCATGTCGAACCGTACGCAGAATGATTTGATCTCGAGCGTTGCATCTGTGATGATCGATCGCGTTAAAGCCGAAATTAAACAGTCCGATTTTGTCGCCGTCATGGTAGATGAGACTCCTGATGTTAGCGGCCGTGAACAATTAGTATTAGTTTTGAGATATTTTCGTGATTTTGAAGTAGTAGATCGATTTATCAAATATGTTGATGTCAGCGCGGATCGGACCGCTGTAACCTTGAGTTCTATTATTTTGGAAATTTTAGAAGAGTTCGATTGTGTATCCAAATTAGTTGCACAAACTTACGACGGGGCAGCAGTTTTATCCTCACAAATTAATGGCGTGCAGGCTTTGGTGAGACAAAAATGTCCACAAGCTATGTACGTTTGGTGTTCAGCACATATATTAAATTTAGTTTTATCGAAATCGTTCGAACGAGTTGCTGAAACAAAACGCTTTTTTAGTATTATAAAATCAATCGCGGCTTTTTTTCACACCAGTACAAAGCGAATGGCCCATTACAACAACTTTGCCGATATGAAAAAGCTGCCTCGTGTCGCGGAAACAAGGTGGACATATCATTCGCGCACGGTTAATATTATTAATAATGCGTCCACCCACCTCCTAGAATTGTTTGAAAATATGAACGAAAATACACAAGACTGGGATGGTGAAACACTGACACAAGTCAGTTCATTTTTATATATTATGAAAGAATTTGAATTTAATTTTCTTTTAAAATTTTTCGCTGATATTTTTGCAGAAACGGATATTCTGTACGATATTTTGCAAAAAAAAAACTAGTGACATCGCGTATTGTGTAACAAAGATAAAAGAGTTAGAGTCATTTTTAGAACGTTTTAGAGAGAAGTTCGAGATCTATTATGATGCCGCCGTTCACATTACCGGACCACCTAAAAGAAAGCGCAATGTCGATGATGTAAAAATACATTATCGGCGAATTTTTGTTGAAATAATTGATAATGTAGTCAGTGAATTAAGAAATCGTTATAAAAACATTAAAGATTTAAAGTTTATTGAGCTACTTTCTTGTGAGAATTTTAAAAAATATAGTGAACGTTTCCCTGAAAATGAAATCAGAGAGTTCACCAATAATTATCAGGCACATTTTAATTTTGATAAATTGAAAAATGAATTGCGCTGTATTTATAGATCACCTCAATTTGCAAATAGTTGTGTATTTAGTATTATTCAAAATTTGTATAAGGACAATTTAAATAAAGTTTTTTCTGAAGTGTTACGATTAGCGAAATTCATTGTGACTATCCCAGCAAGCAGCGCATCGGCAGAGCGTTCATTTTCGAGTTTAAAACGTATCCACACATATTTGAGAAACACACAAAATCAACAACGACTCACAGAGCTTTCCATGATTTCTATAGAAAAGGCATTAATGATAGAATTAAAACGCAATCCAACTTTCTATGACGATATCCTAAAATCATATTTAAAAAAGGATAGGCGCATAGATTTAATCTATAAATGAATGAGTAGTTTTTTTTTACTAACCCGTAATTTTATTATTAAGTTTATTTATATATTTTGCGAATCACATGAAAATCGGTCTTTTTAAAGGCCACATCGGATATCTTGCAAGGGACGTGTTCTATAACCATCACTCACTTGGATAAGATATTTGAGGTGGTCGTTTATTTACATCGGGCTATAGTAATCTCAATTAACCGGAACCTTGAATATGTGAAAATTGAAGCTGACTCGGTGAGTAGTTATAATATTTTAGTTTATTAATCATTTACTTATTAGACTTTCTTCGGCCACGACAATCGATCGCTGGTTTTTCTGCGTTCCGTAGATGTATATGAATAGTAGTACATCTAAGACTTGTTCTGTTGGCATGGTTTCCGACTTAGAGATCCGTCGCGTGGCTGTGGCTATGCTAAACATCTATAAAAGAAAAGTTTTTGTGCCGAGTACTTCGCCGCATACCCAGTATCATAATCCTGTGCACGCCACTGTGCATTATGGCCTGACCCCTTCGATCAAATATACACTAGATACAACATGAGCGCTTAGAAAAAAAGAGGCAAAAGGCACCAAAAAAGAGTGCTTTAAGCACTCTTTCGCCTTCAGTCACGCACCGACCGTTGCTTCTAAAACGTCGCAGAACTTTAGACAATATTATGTGAAAAGCTACTTTAAGCTCCAGGAATAAGGTGGAATTTGTGTTAATATATTTGGAATATGTGATCTTTTTGTTTACTTTTTTTCATGTCATGCATCGGTGCCACTTTTGAACAGAACTTTTACAGGGAACTGTGTATCTAGTGTATATTTGACCGAAGCCTGATCCTCTTAATTAAACCGTAATTTTGAGCGGAGCCCCGTGCTATGCAGTGAGTGATTATGCGACGATACTAAGCTTGACTGTAGTTTTAATTGGCTATATGGGATATAGTATAGGTATACGTTATACATCCCTCGTTTTACAAATATGTGAGTTTTCATTTCATTTCATGCATTGAAATAATACATAAAAAAAAACAAAGACTTTATTCTACATCCAAACCCGGCCATCTGAAACGCCACATGGCCTATTATTTGTATAAAACTGCTAATAAAAACGTATCACTACCAATTCCGGTATTTGATATTAACTAGTTGCGTATATTAAAGGCCAACTAGATTATAGGCAGATACCAATTCGTAGAATTTTGCACAATATTTACATACCATTATACTTACTAGCGCTATTAATAGACCTGTCCAACAAATATTTAATTTAATTGCCTCTAGTGACTAAATAAACATTTTAAAATCAGTATGAATGTGTACATATCACCCACATTTAAATAAAAATACGATAAATTGTTCATATCAATTTAAAAGATCTATACAAAATTCTAATAAAATTTTTATATTTCTTCTGTCTCTGATCTCTGTTTCATGTTACTTATTCTTAAGCTGTCGAGTCACACAATTGTTGTAGCAGTTTATTAAAATAAATTCTCATAAGGGGTTTTAGTATGGGAGAATGCGGCATAAACCTCGCATTGTTAATTAATGATTGTTCAACGTGGCGGATTAGAAAGCTGTCCAGTGTCCAGTCAGAGAAAAGCGAAAGCTCGCCGCGTCTACAACAATAAGGACCAAATGACGCTCTCGGGGTAAAGAATTTATTAGGGCTGCTGTAATATTTTTTATCGCAAACTTTTGAAAACTATTAAGTAACGCTAAAGTTGCATATTTAGGACACGTGCTTAGTCACGATAAGTAAGAGCTTCTTTTTACTTATAATGATGGTAAAAGTAGCTGGTAAAAGAAAAGTCGGACGGAGAAAAAAGTCATGGCTACGAAAAATCTGAGAGTGGACAGGGATTGCGAGCGCACGAGACAAGGGACTTAAATAGGGAAATTAGGGTAGTTAAATTGCAACAGTCACTGAGCGGATGACTAATACCTCAGTCCGCCCCGTGACCATGAAAACTGTAAAGTGATCGAAACGTCGGGAAGATAAAAATGTAAAAAATTAAATCAATTCCGCGATAAAATCCGTAAATAATACTTTTATTTCAATGTGTAACATTCGCGTAAATCTAAGAAACCAATCTTCAAATATTTGTTTCAAGTCTAGGCGTCGTAGGTCCACAAAGACCCTCAGTAGGTTTCGTTTCCACGACATATACATATTTATCTAAATACTGGGCTATAACTATTTTATAACTGTTGTGCGTATTTTGTTTCTATATAGTTAATTATTTTATCATAAGATTTTGTCGCTTACATTTTCGCATAATCTTAAAACAATGAAAAACTAATAAAAATATTTTTTTTTGTATTGTACAAAAAATCGAAACTTACTACTAATCATTACCATTATGAAACCAAGGAATTCCGTGGCTATTCGTTTAAAAAAATATTGTTATATAGGAAGCATATTGATCAACGTACATTTACATCTGGCATGTAATTATAACGAAGCAGGAAGCGCGTACCTGCATACCTGCCGTTCATAAATAATTTAAAATACATTATTTCGCAACTATCATTGACCTTAAACCTGCTTAGCTCTAGTGACACCATCCAAGCATTTACATCTATAAAACAGTGGGTTCGAATTCTATATCACACATTACTGTTGAGTTTTTCGGTTTAAGTCTAAGTATATTGTACGGGACTGACATTTCTGCTCGACGTAGTAACAGTATCATGTCCTGTCACATCTCGTGAGGGGAAAAAAGCTAGAAGAACTTTTCGTACAACGGAACACGTAGTGGTCGTGAGCTAATTTACTTCAGAAAACAATAGCGATTATAATCAATTGATATTTTGAATGAGATTTATAATTGCGATTTGTTACATGTGATTAGTGATTAGCAAATATCGCGCAGTCGTACCGGACGGAGGGCGATGACCTGCCCTGCGCCTAGACACAATATGATTAGGCGCGTTACAGATAATCTTTATGAGGTAGTGTCATCACTCAGCCGGCACATAAGTTTCAACAATAGAATTCGACTGTTTCTTCATATCTGAGGATTTAAAAAAAATATTTCTAATAACTTTTTATTGATTCGTCGTAAAGAGTATAGCAGTATGACAATAAAGCTTTTGTATAATGAATACTCAATCCAATATATTTGTTTGGTGTCAATATTGTGTGAGGATAGTACTATCCTGGGACAGTCCAGTATGTTTCTTTCAAGAATAGTAGAAATCTTGTATTAGCCATTGGTACATTGGAGTGCCAACCCGCACTAGGCCAGCGTGGTGGCCTAACCACTCTCAATCGTATTCTCGATCGTAGAGTAGGCCCGTGCCCTGCAGTGGGACGTATATGGGCTGATACAGAGACATTGGAGTATTATGAAGACGTCTTTTATGAATTATTAATTCGTTATACTTCGTTTAAGTAGAAAGTGCAAACAACATATTGTTACTTTCATCTCGGTAATGTTAGAAATCTCAGTCAAAAAAAAATAAAATATTCTTCTGTATTTGTCAGAAATATTAGAAATCTCAGTTGATATTTCCGGTGAGGAGCGTGCCAAATGAGGTGGTCAGTTGACCGTGAGGGGTCGACCGCGCCCGCGGCAATCGCAATACGTCTCAGCGGAGCCAAGGCGTTTGTGGTCAACCGTTATCAACAATAATCTGCCGAAACACTTCCTCAGTTTACGGAAATGTATTGTTAGATATATAACCGCAAGGCAACGGTACCGGAAGTCCGTTGAATCTCAAAGTAAAAACGCCATAGCGCCACATAGTTGTTATCAAATTGACTACATTTTAGTTTAATAGTAAGAATTGTAGTAATTAAGATGCATTTTGAAATTAATATTTAATGTTATTTATTTTTCCTCAATGTTTACATATAATTCGCGACAAAACCGACAGACAAACAAGTCGTCAGTTGTTCAAATAAGCCCGTAATTATCTGTATACTTGTGTTCCCCAGTCTAATGAGCTCGCACCTTATCAAATCCCCGTATGCTTGCGTTAAACGAGGTAAATATTTTTATGCCAGATAACTTAACTGGCGCATTCCACTTGGGTTATCGGTCACTAACATCACAAACATGTTTACATGTGCAAACATTTTAATAACGAATGTGTTAAAACAAGTTTGCCATTGCATGATCTTGACTACCAATGCATGCATCTAATTATGCAAATCACAACACATTAATCATGCAGTTTATTTTTGGATTTAATTCCTATGTTTGGCTTCTAGGTTGTGAGTATTTGTTTATTTATATATGTATTACAATGAATGCCCCACAAACGGAGTCTTGTGCCATTCACTTTATGCGGGATGGAAAATGTAAATAAACACGCCGAAATCAAAATCTTTATTCAAATAGTCTTTCACAAAATCTTTTGAATCGTTAATTTCTGCTATCACCGCTTCGGAACGTGTTGTAGCTGTGAAGAAGAAACGGCGCAAGAAACTTCCTCAGCAACACGAACTGTCTTCTTTTCTCATTTTTTTTATATCGTCATTTAAAATTACAATGGTTCATGTCAAAAGTCACAATAAATAGGAATGGTACTGGCGGCACATCTTCTGGCCCCATCGGAGTAAGTACGTTAGTTCTAAACTTATGTATGTAAAAACGCACATTTCCGCAACGTAAACAAACTGACGTGGTGATAATGTGTAACGGTATTTTTGCGAGCCTCGGATGTCTTGATGACCAGAATACTACGCGAGAAATGCGGCCAACTCACAGATAAGAGACGAGTGTGCCACTCACCGGAACAACATCATTCAGATGAAAGTATCCATCATTATTATAATAATGTTTTACTAGAAAGTGTTATATTATACTTGGTTTACCTGATTGTAACGTATATGGGCTGATACAGTACAGTATTTAGTTGGAATTCTGCCTACCCATTCTGGGAACAGGGCGCGAGTTTATGTAGAAAGTGTTGCAAAAACTAATCTTCAATGAGTTCATATACCAACGTTATAGTAGAGAGTCCGAAAAGTTAGAATGGAATGGAGATTGCTAAACAGTACACTGTATATAAATGTTTAATTGCCACACTTAGATAGATTTTATGACTAATTAAGAACGATGTACTGAAGTTTCAAATGAGTCTGTATGTAGCACTGTGGATAAATATTGATTTAATCCACTAAGGGGTTATTAAGGAGAAAACTGGCGAAAAGTATACATACTATACTTTCTTTATTTCCCCTTACAACACGATGAGCGACACACAGAAAGGAAGTACACATATATTTACCAAAAACTGAAAAATCGTATGGCAAATTTTCGACTTTATAACATTAGATCTACATATTTTTTTATTGCAGTCTAAAACAGTAATAACAGGATACTTTAGTTTATTACAATACATACCGATGGCCACTTTGATGTATGGTATAGCTAACGTGACCATTTATTTTTTGTGCCAGAGCGGGACGTATCTGACATATATATACATATTAGACATCTGTAGAATTAAATAATAATATTTTTTTTTGTGTTTTATAAGTTTTTAATAAAGATTGAATTTAAAAAAAAAATCATAGCACTAAGCACAAAACCTCTCACCTCTCAATCGTACTGTCGATTGTAGAGTAGGCCCGTGCCCTGCAGTGGGACGTATATGGGCCGATACAGATACAGAAGCACAAAATAGTTAGGCACCAGTTATAAGCCTCAGTAGTGGCGTGACTTCCAGGCAGACACATAACGTACTCAATAATTGTGGAAAAGTTTTTTAAATCAAGATTGTTTTTTTACGAAAGTGCTGGAGTAACCCAACCGTTTTCAGTAATAGTTCAATAAAGCATTTCGAGAGGGAAATACTGATCATCGTTTGGTCTGTTTGCAAAAGCGGGACTATGTAGGCCTTGCTGGGGACACCGGGACAGACTTCCTGAAAGCGGGACTGTCCCGCCTAAATCGGGACGTATGGTCACGTTAGGTATAGCTCAATACGATAAACAAATCACTCTCGCCGTTTGTTATATTGCCAATAATAAAGTCAATCGTTGGTCATATAAAACACAACAACAATACGAGCACCGTATTAATCAATCTAACAAACTTCGATGTTATCGTTTAATACATTTGTCTGCGAAACAGAATTTTGAATTATCGCAGAAATAGAGCAAGGAAATACGTCAGGAAATGTATATTACTTTTAAAAAATGACAAATTATCAGACTTTACAGCGATCGTCACACTTTCTATCCCTATTTACTTCACAACAGGGTAAGGCTTAATGTTTCGATTCAATCCCTTCAATTGAATCTCTATCAACTTTGAATGCTATTGGTTGATATAACAAAGCAATCTGACTGAAATAAATACGTATTAATTAACAGGCCATTACCTACAGATGAGTGGGTTTATTGTATGTTTGCAGTCAGGCCTTATAGGCTATATTCCACGGTAGGCTATTGGGTTAAGATGGTGAAGATAAAATGTGTTTTTAAACAATCACAGCATTGTATGTTTTGTATTTCGAGTTTCGCAGTACATAAGTTGCTCCAACTCGTGAGTCTAGGTGTTGCGTCGTCGGCAGTGGGCAGTGGGCAGCGTTGGCACAACACTACGCCGCTGTTTATTCAGCTCGGTTTAAATATAACGCGCATTCTTATGTACACTATAAAAACATTGTTTACACACAGCGTCGCGTATCGCCCTGCTACCAAAACATCGCTCGCGTTTATTTTCAAAACACATGTCATCGTGTGAATTAATGTCGAGCAAATTATATTCTTACGCTGAGTTATCTTTTTTAATGCTCACTCAAGCTTATATGTATAACCCAGTATTTATATTTGAAGGATGTTTACACATATTGACATAATACTAACAGATGTTTAATGAAAACATGTTTTTATTACGTACTGTTTTCATTTAGGAGTATCGAAACTTGGGATTTACTACAACTATCGTATGATGTCTTTGCTGTAGATGCCACAGTAAACAATACATATATGTAATTGATAAAGTAACATACGATTTTAATATTTTTAATTTTTACTTCATAAGACCGGCAAACGAGCAAACGGGTCGGCAGATCACAGCACTGCAAACGGTAGCGGGCAGGAAAAAGGATGGGTGGAAAAGGGGTATTGGGCATCCACCGATATCACACACCGAACGATCTTCAGAGAGACAGTGGAACCGCCCCGGACGAGCTTGCCCATTCATGCCGAGTCATAACTGACAACATCGTCTAAAACATTTATATCGGACAATCGGATTTCTATATCGGATAATAAACACAAATAGTCTGGGTCAAAGATTAGTGCGATAGTAATTTATAATATCAGTTATAGTGACGTAACAAAGCACCAGATATCGTATGTTTACAAAGTTGTTGGTTTGCAGATTATTCTTTTTGCATAAACTTACAATAAATAAAATACGTTCAATTCATTATATTGTTTACGTTTCGATCATAAAAATTATAATAATAATAACATAGCGTTTGTGACGTGTTTGTCACAAGAATTGTTTTGACGCTCGCCCACCAATCATCACGGTAATAAAACTAATTGGATATTGTTCGAAATAAATTTAGATGACACTGTACTGCACTGTATTGTATTGGTATAGATCAGGCATTCAGTTGTATATTGCTCAGCATTTCGGGGTTGCCGGGCGCGGAAGTTATTTCTATTCTCTTTATTGCTAACACAAAGTAAAGGCGTACAACGTATTTGGAAAAACAGTATTATGGAGGTGAACTAAGGGATTAAATATTGTATGGATAATTAAAATCATAGAAATGTTTAATGTAAAAAAATGTTTGTTTATGGAGAGATGGGATAGAACAGAGTGGAAGGGACAGGGTAGGACTAGAATAGCTGACATATTTAATTTATAATGAAGTGAGTGAACAGACAGAACGGGACGAGATTGAGCAAGACAGTTCATAGTGGGAAAAAAAGGGACAGTAGGAGTAGCTACGTCGAATTCTGTCTGGTGTGGATTGGAACCAAAAAATAACTGCAGCGAGGCGAAGCTAGGACGGATCGCTAATGTATGTATAAATCTTCGCGATAGTAAGTAAATTATGTACATCGAGATAATCTCGATAGGTAAGACATTTATATTCAGCCAAACAATGCTGTTGGAAATTTTTTCTTGACCTTTTCTGCTTAGTTATTTTTATTTAGTACGATTCTTAATAATATCTTTTACGTCATTTTATCACAGGTCGGATCTAAAATAATGGTTACAAAACTTTAAAATAATCTGCGCGCGTGCTGCTAAAAGCGAAACAATTTTCTATGCTCAATTAATTTTTTAAATATAATATAGGTATATTTTTTTGTAAATAAGTTACTAGGGCGTCCTTGATAAAAAATAAGATAATTTCGCGAAAATAACACCAGATTATATCTTATCGTCATAATGGACTCAATTTATGTTATTTATATATATTGACACACTTCGTGATTATTCATATTTAATTAACCTCAGAAATTTAACGATATTTGAACTGTAGAGTTGGCCATAGCTACTATAGTAGCATAGTACTAATGTAATGCTGCAAAATATATTTTTTAATCCAAAGCTCCGCAATGAATTAGCAGAGAATAGTATTGATAACAATCATCCATCAGCCAAAGAAAGTCCACTGTTGAACATAGGCCTCTCCCAATGATTTTCACAGTAACCTGTTGAAGGCAGCCTGCATCCAGCGACGTCGCGACCTTTACTATATCAAACAATAGCAGATTTATTTTCTTCTGGTGATATAACCGATAGTACGGCTATATTAACAGACTTTTTTCTTTAAATAAATTATAATCAATAAAGTCTGCTAAGGTTGATCGAGCTGTGAACCATAACTACAGATGTTATTGAATAATGTAATCACTTATTATAAACATCAGCAGGATATCTCTCTGCGTAAACGGATACATTAATTTGTTATCGATATGCTCCATGCAACCAACAACATACATCAATGGAAATAATACAACAAAAATATGCTAATTGACCAAGAAATCCTACACACTTGAATGTTCATGGGTGGTTCAACTTATTAGATGCACTATACTGGGTGGAATCGCTTATCGTCCGGAAAATTTAATAGTGTATTGTGTATGTGACATTAACGTTATATACGAGATTTATCATTAAAAACTACAAACTACCCCATAAACAACATCAGTACAAGATGTCCCCAAAACACATATTATCTAAATCACCCTACACTTAAAAGTGCAACGACTTGTCAATACTCAGGCGCGCGAGTGTATGGGTCACGCCACACAACAGCTGACTGTCGCGCATCGACCTTGAACTTACTTTGCGCCTATTTATCGGTATTATTACTCTAAATATTACCATATAACATTTTGATTTATTTAGAATTTTAGTGTGTTAGGATCATTTAAGTAAATGTAGTTGTTGCTAAGTTGTTAAGATTTACATTATTATTTTCATAACGTACCTACTACCTTAGAAAAAGCTGCATATGTTTTTATTTAAACGTTTTAATAAAGTCGAGAATGGACGACTTCGCTGTCGAAGGTCACGGATTCTTGCATGATTAGGAAGTCTGAACTTACCATAATCGAGTAGCCCCGGATAAGTCGTTAAAATAGTTCTTGTGCTGGGAACTCGTGGATTCATCATTCATGATACCATTCCTACGCAAAGGCTGCAGATGTTCTGGATCTGCATGCATCCTTCTTGCATGACCCAAGTTTTCATTGGATCGAACATAGCATGTCATTATTGTCACATACTCACTGTTCGTGTAATCACTCATTTTGACCGCAAGAAACTAACTAATAACCAAAATAATTTCATACAACGTCACTCGGTACCGAATTTCGCACGACTGAGGAAGTGCTTGAAGGTGTCGGCGGTGCGGGAGCGGGCGGCGCGGCGCGGCGGCACGCTTTGTACTTGCGCTTGCGGCGGCGCGGCGGTGAGGGCGGCGCGATCAAAGGATTTTATTACTTAGATTTAGAAGTTTCTACTCGAATTAATATTGTATAAAGTAGGGTAACAATAATGTGTATTTATGAAGATTTTTTTCATTTATGTCATGTTTCTCTAAACAACGTTGTTTTATGAATAACTTATTCTAAATTAGTAACTAATAGTGGTAAATTAATTTTACACTACATAAACAAAAACATAAAAAAATTAAAATAAGTATGCCAAAGTGTTCTAAATCATGTACTTGCCATGCACAATTTTTTTCGTGACGATAAGCGATTCCACCCAGTATATTTGTTTATTTTCCATTCTAAATAAATATAGCTTAGGAATCCGTCACTGAGTGCCACTAGATGTCGCTATTTAAAAATGGTTCACAAGTCTTAAGCATTTCAAAATACGAATTGTAAAACTGGATCGACTGCTTACTTACCCCAAGCGATTAGACAAAGAGCCCGTAGCTACCAGACTTTCGTCATTTTATAAAAGCTGAAATTATCTATGCATGTGTCAGAATACAGGCATCGCAGGATCAGCGATTATGAAGTAACAATGGACACCTCCAAAGCCACCGCTTTGGAAGTTATCAGCTTTTATATGTCTGCCAAGATGAAAGAACCATCCAAATTGTCTGACTACCAAAAAAATATCCTTTCGATAGTTGCCATAACAACACATATGAAGTTTAGCTCTTATACTATAACGCTGCCAAGGTTTCATTTTATTAAAGTCTGAAGATATAGTAAATTTAATAACACTCAGCTTTTACAAAATGACAAAAGTCTGGCGGCCGCTGGCTCCTGGTCTATATTTTTTTTACCTAAATTGTACCTATACTGCAAAGGTCAAAGCTAATTTTGCTTTAAAATCTTGTTTTACTAATAACTAGTTTTAAGGGAAAATTCCGAACCTGTCCATCCAATATTCTATTAAGTATTTGTTTTTATCTATTTAGCAATAGTATAACTGTTGACCGTGACGGATTAAGGTTAATAGCGAACACCGTTAGTGATCGCAAATGCAATTGACCAGATACCTTTGATCAAATATTTGATCGAAGGCCCAGGCAGATTAATACGTAAAAGACCACCTGAATTTGCGTTAGGATTCAGTATTGCATGCGGCACAATTGCATTATCAAAGGACTGTTTGAGCTTTCGAAATTTTAAATTTATTTACATGTAGGTAATTATATCCCAAAATAAACCAAACGCCCTTTGAGGCTCCAATATGTCCACAATGACCACAACATTCACACGCTTCATGGCGTAGTACTTCATAATCCGATTGTAAAACGAAGAGTTGCAGGTTTTATTTGTTTGGTAAAGGAAGAATACTATAATAATAAGATGTTTTCTGATCAGGGAGGTTACTCTGTGATTCGATACGATACTCGAATATTCGGACTTATCAAGTTTCTACTATTCTCTATGACACTTATCCTTCACTCCGAACTTATTCTATGGTTACGACGAACGATAGAGGATTCAATCAATTTGTAGAGTATCTGCCCAGGTACTCGCACATTCGTACAGTTTCACGTACGATGTTCGAAAATTCGAGTTAGGTTTCGGATCTTAGAGTAACCCCTCTGAGGGGGGACCGAAGGCTAGTTTGTGGTTTTCTATGCTTAATAGTGAAATTGGAAAGTTTTTCTATGTTTATTCTTTCCAATGGTATGATAAAGAAATCTTGATAAAGGTAAGGAATAATGACTATTAATAAAAATATCTAACGTGAGCATATTGCTAATGAATGAAACGTCCGTAATAAGTTTTGTATAATCATTTAATTAGCAAGACTAAAGTGACATCAAATGAGGTTGTAATACATGACGTGGGGTCGAATCTCGATACTTGAGTTCAATGACAATAAATGGTAGGTATTATGCGACGAATAACATTTCACACAACGAATATATTACAATTTTTGTAATTTAAATGAACTATATTACATTCAAATTAATTTAGCGTATTAAGTTTGTCTTCATTATGTGCTGTAAAAAATGTATAATATTATTAGTCTATGACTTTGTGGATGAAATATCCTTTTTTCATTAATTTCTTTTCGATTCTTAGTAATAATTTAAATACACCGTTTTATTATGAAGTACCATTTGAATATCAAAGGAGACCTTGATATTCAAATAGGACCACCTTGACTCATTCAAAACATTTGTTCTCAACAACCTATTGAAGCCAAGCTGTTATTCTAATAATTTTTTGTTAATTTATTATACATATGTATTTTTGCCAGTAGATCTTAATTGAAATCACGTGTCTCCTTCTACCTAGCGTTATCCCTAGTCCTCACATCAATTGTTATAATAAAAATATATTTTAGCAAGTATAAATAAATAAATTATTTATTTATATTTTAGCAATTGGCTTACACTAGTATTGATCACACCTAATATCGAACAAATAATTTGAGGCTATAAAAAAATATTTGCGAGTGGCATTGATTTAAAAACTAAGGATAGGATTTCAAAAAGATGACCGTTAAAATCACAGTAAAATAAATATTAAATTAACTTGATGTAATTGATTTCGTCCGGGTGATAAAACATAATTATTATTTACATTTATGACTAATTTCCTGTCATAATACAAGCAAGCATTTTTAAAATCGTTGCGAGTTGACGACTAATTTCAAAAGCGCTTCACTAAGAATGTACTGGATCGCGCGCACAACTTACATCGGAACACTTTACGTGCTTTTCGCCCTGTCCATATATTTATGTCAATGGCGAGGGGATCCAACTGCTCAGCAAGCAATTTTCTTAGCCTCTTCGCCAAATGCCAATAATTAATTAGAAGTGGTGCTCTTTACTTATGAAAAAACATTAGCAAGCGGACGATATCCTCTTGGCGATTGCCGATTCGTAAAAATTACACAATGCTCGCAAGGACCTGCCGCGAACATTCTCGAAGCTTCGGACACAATGTGAAAGAGGTTTTACTGCAAGGAATGCTGATAAATGTTTTTTTTATTGTCAATGTAGAATAATCTAGAAAAATGACATCAAAAAAGGTTAATTATTCGAATGTTATTGACTTTTAAATTATCTTTTATATTAATCAAATGTTTTTTTTTATACTCATGAGGTGTTTCGTTATTGTTTAAAAGTTCTTTTCTTTAAAGTTTTTTAGCGCAATCACAACTTAACAGGCACGACCTAAAAAGCCTCTGTGGCACATTTGTTTAGGAACTTAGCTGTGAAACGACGACGTGATTCAATTCCCAACCGAAACAATGTTTTGTGCGATACATAAATATTAGTTAACGCCGTTTGGTTTGAGTCTAAAACCGAAGACTTCCGTGGTATCTGAAAGCTACGACACAATGATGTAATAAATATTGTGGAAGTCATTACCGTGCGTGCCATTGTTGGGGATGTTATTTATTATTATTTTAATAGCAAGGCAGACTTCTACACAAATCCCACTGCATATAATATTAAAATCTCAGGTGATATTATTTTCGGTATGCCTAAATATCGTATTTGTATTATACCAAACAATTGATAAAATGTCCGTTTTGCCCTTGAACTATTAACATCACACATAAAACAAAGAAATCCCAATGACGTAATGAACGAAGTTGATGCTGCACATTTGGAGGATATAACAATAAAGCTTTGATCTTTAAATATTAACAACGGAAGCGAAAAGGCAGAGTGGGTATACGGGAAATCTGTTTATAAAAATAAGCACACATATCACGGCTTTTCTCCAGAAGGGGCAGGAAAGGTGCCACCAGGACGCCCACGTTTCGCTTTGTATATTCCATCCCACGATGTGATAGTGGGCGACCCTATCGCTATATCGGGAATACATTTCTGACTCCGAGCTTACAATCAATAGCAAAGTTAAATATTACTTTTCCCGATCCTGGATTTGATTCCGAGACCTGAGCGTTGTAATAGAACAACTGCACATCCAAGGCAGTCTCAGATGTACAATGATACGATTAAGACAGCGAGTGGTTATTTAAAGCCTGGAAGGTTAGCGCAAGCCAGAATGTTCACTTTCACTCAAGCGGCCAGTGGCGTGGTCCGACCGGTCGCGCTCCTAGCAAAGTTCACCACATACGATATGGCTGCGAGGTGGTCACCAGTTCACATCATTGGATTAGCCCACTATATTCTAATATAATCCACAGGGATAGAGCAGCAAACCTTAATTATTTTTATATTATAATCTTACGTGCACCATAGCGATATGTGTGACACTTCTGTCTACATTTTTGGTATACCGACAAACGCATTGAATACAATGGTAAATGACGCATCTGATTGGACGACGGAACATGTGCTCGAGAATCGTAGATGCAATTTAAACCTTTGGAAACTGTACTAGGTAGACAGAGAATAGAAATTACTTCGGCTTTTTGAATAATCCAGCGAAACATGGCTATAAAGCTATTATCCCTATATAAAAGGATCAATATTTACGAATAATTTATTATGAAAGCGGAAGTCGGACCCGCCACGACCTCATTCTAAATTCTTGAACAAGACTACTAGTCCTAGACATTGTGTCTCAGAGGTCATATCTTCAGACAGTGCGAAAATAATAATTACCTAGTGTCAACAATGCACGATTCACACACAAAATACAAACCTTGGGTGTAAGAAATTGAGGTGAATTTGTATATTGCATTATTTATTAAACTTCAAATAGACATGGTACATTAGGCGGACTTAATGCCAGAGACATTCTCTGACAGTCTACCTTTCTAATACCAGAATAACCAAGACAGACTTACTATTTCTATTGATTCATCGTTAAGATAAATTAAAACGTAGGTATAAGACAGATCTATTTAGAACAATATTGTGGTATTTTGTATTTATACATTCTTAACAAACTGGATAATTAACGGTGCAAAAGTTTTAATCTAAAAATTAACGAGAACGCCCTCACTCTCAGCTTTTCATCATTATTTTGCACATTTTGCAAAATATAATACGTAGTTTAATTATAGTAATTATATATATGATGGACTATATGGCCTAACCACTCTGAATCGTACTTTCGATTGTAGAGTAGGCCCGTGCCCTGCAGTGGGACGTATATGGGCTGATACAGATACAGAATTATAGTAATTGCATCCAACAGCCCGTTCATGCATGAACTCAAACTGCATCATAATTGAACCTTATGTAATAAAAGCCTGCACGCGTAATAAACATTATTTGTCACCACTGTTTTTAAACACAATACGGAATAACGAAACTGAATTTATGTCTTCAAATATTTTTATAGTTAAGCGATTCACGTAACGTAAACGTATTACAAAAAGAACTTAATGGGCTATATTTAAAAAGACAAACGAAGATCGTGAACACACTTCCTTAACTCATCACAACAAAAGCCTTCACATGTTCTCCAACGCACGAATGGCTTACACAATTAAACGGCAATAATAGGTGATTAAAGTTAGTCCATTTAGACATTGCATCTCAGATGGCTCGTGATACGCGTCACGTCATAAAGTAATTGATCTCCAGCTACCGGATTGAGATGTCATACTCGCGACCTCCGCCAATGATAATCTACTTCAATGGCCACAGATTAATTGTTATTAAGATGTAGAAACAGTTATATTTTATCCTGGATCGGCAATGATTTCACATCGCTTGATTGCAAGTGCGATGTCCATTACTTTGAGTTTCTATTTCCGGCAGACAATTAATTATTATAATTCGCCAATCTAAATTATCATGCCGTTCTGCTTAATTGCCTCTACACACTGAGGCGGAAGGGCCTGGGGTTTTAGAAAGCATTGGCAACACATATTGCCAACTCTTCCATATTTCGATAACATGACAAAAAATATTCGGCGTTAACGCGATATACGTTAACGTGGATAAATTTTCATTTTATTACTACAGAGATCAACAAGTATGTGCGCATTGCTCATTTAAATAGCAGAGGAAAACAAAGCGCACTCTTCAATGGCTTTTCCTTAGCCTGATATGTTTGTTGTCGACTCTGTCGAGGTCGATCGGCTCCTCGATCACTATGTATTTGCCTGGAGAGTGATATTCAGAGCGCGACAGTACAATCTCAGCCAGTCACCTTGTACGTCAGTATTGATCGTTTTATAAATTCTATTTTTATAAAGGACTAGATGCTGCTCGCGACTGCGCCCACGTAGGAAACACGCCACCGAATTGAATGAACGCGTCCTACGCAGTGTTCCCGAGAATTCAAACAAGAAGACGTAGCCTTTCCATAAATAATACAGGCATTATAAATAATAAATAGTATCCGCTATCTAGAAGGAATTACTTTTCGCAATTATTTCAATTATTACCGTATTATCGTGTCATATTTCGA
Organism: Hyles lineata; assembly: GCA_030180105.1. Classification (NCBI taxonomy): domain Eukaryota; kingdom Metazoa; phylum Arthropoda; class Insecta; order Lepidoptera; family Sphingidae; genus Hyles; species Hyles lineata. The sequence continues at coordinate 2,467,348 of JARJEE010000040.1, forward strand.
AATGAATCCTAGGCAATTCACTTAACAGTTTCAACAGGTGAAAAAATATGAATTCATCAACAATAGAATCCTCACCAAAGTGTGAGTTTGAGCACGCTTAACAAACGGACACCTCAATAAGCAAATAATATATTGTGTAAAGTAAACACTAACCGCATTGGGAATTTAATGCACACACAAAGTTCTAGAAATTCAACACGCCCCCGCGAACCCAACGAAGCTTGCATTACATAACTGCAGCCATATCTGAAAGCTTGTTCGAGTGTTAACACCAATACATGTAAAGGATAGTGTTGCGTCACCAGCATTTAAACCAAGTACTTATTGCTTAATTGGTGGAAGGGATACATTCGATTTCTTTAGTACCCGTATTGCCTAAAACATCGGTATGATTATTTTTAGTTCGACTTATTGGTCTCATGATAGCCCTTGGTAAACATGATCTTTGATGTTTCGGCTTCCTTTGAAGCTGTTTATTTTATAGGAAGATAATTAAATAAATAAATACACCCAACAGTCACCCCACAGAGCCCACATCAAGATCAATTAGTTCTTGTCTCGTGGGTATTAGAAACTACGAGAGACTTTTCGGTCTTACAAACATCCAGACCAGAGACTAGTACTCACAAGACACAAACATTTGTTATTATGCGGGGATCGAACCCGCTGCCTCTCGTTTGACAGTCGGCGTGTGTCGGCGTCACTTTACTGTACTGTATTGCTTAATTATTTAACATAATATTATAAAGCTGCAGAGTTTGTTTGTTTGAACGCGCTAATCTCTGGAACTACTGGTCCGATTTGAATGATTCTTTCAGTGTTGGGTAGTCCATTTATCGAGGAAGGCTATAGGCTATATATCATCACGCTATGGCCTAAAGGAGGAAAGCAGTAGTGATTTTTCTAGCAAATACGAGGAAATTTTGTTCGTTTTTCGTGGTCCGATTGGTCGATATTCTAAATTGATAGTCAGAATTAAACATTTTGACCGCCATTTTAAAACGTGTATGCACCCAGGCGGAGCCGGGCCCGACCGCTAATTTAACATACTTTAAATATCAGTGTCATTGAATTAGGGCCGTAACTTTGTGTGTGTCGGCTCTAACGTGTTTAGCATTGCTAACTTGACGTCGAAAGGTATCCTAGAGTGCAGTTTTGAATGCGGTTGTAGAAAAATTGTAACAACATATCAAAATTGGATAGGTGAGATGCACAAAAGCAGCAGGACAAATATTAAATTTGAATATTGTTGAAAATAAACAACAGTTGATGTCTTTATTTAAATAATACTTATTTAATTTTATGCTAAGCATACTTTAGTTTAGCAACTACTTCAAAGGAGGGATGTACAATCTGCAGGTTTACCCAAAATCAACAAGGAAACATGCCAGGGAAAAGACTTTTTCATCTTCACTTTAAATTTTCAGATATGCCAGCCTTAATTGGACATATAATAGTTATGGCCTTTATGTAGATTAAAATGAGACGATTTATTGACAAAAAAAACAGCAACATCAGGATAAGAAACCTATTTTAAACTAATGAATGCACAAATTATCTCTTATTGTATAGTCACCCAGAAATATCTTGAAAGGTGTAAACTTCAACAGATCTACAATGATTTATACCCTACTTTATTTATTAAATATTCAGGCCTCCAACTACATAAGGGAAATGCTTCACCACCATCTTCCTTCAGAACTAACTGCTTTAGCAGGATATCATAAATAAATATGTATGGAACAATATGAGTCAAACTTGAAACATAATAACAACAAATAAAGAATTGTATGGTACATTACAAATGCACACACTCACACAAATGTTTTATTGAACTTCATAAAGTATTTGTTTTACCTCAGTCAATGACTTTGCTACTTGTGGATGACACAGAGGTGTGTCCATTGTCCCACATGCAAATTGTTCACTAATCAATCATGTATTCCTGAATACACATATGTTTAACCTTTTTCATTTGTTTATTGGTTAGTAGTTTTTATTTATTAAGTACTTAGTTATATTTAATAATTTATAAGATTAGTTTGGCCATGTCATACTTTTTGCTTCTGGTCTGGACAACTAGCCTGTGAAATTGTTAACTGTAAACATTTCATTGAAATCAAAATATAGTCACAAATTAATATTGTGTGTGCGTCTTTGCATGATAATTATACATTCAAATTCATTCATTGATACAGTTCTCAATTGTAGATTAGACACATGTTCAACTGTGTATTATTATGATAAAAAAAACTTGCGCCAAAGTTATGTTTACCAATTAAACATAGCTAAATTAAATGACTTTACATTAACAGCCACCCTTGACAGTAAATTTCAATGCTAAAGAAACAATGTAAAAAAGGTTATCAAAGGGTATTTGTTTACAATGTTTGCAAAGAATTGTTAAATCACACCCAACAGTCACATGCATAGTTCTAACCCCACACAAGATACAAATATATTGTTATGTGTATTAGAAACTATAAGAGACTTTTTAGTTTGCTGGAATTTCAAATTCAACATTGTTTTTATTTTTGACATGTTAATATTATACATATAGATAAGTAAATTGTGCATAGATGTAGTGGGACACACATACTTGTATAGACAATATATTATTTATTAATGAATTGTTGTATACTACTTGTTCTCAATGACCACAACACAGCCATTGCCTAGTGTGGACATAACAACTATTTCTTATTGTAATTCTAACAAAGTATAACAAAGATTATTTGATTTATTTATATACTTACAGTGCATTTAATAAATTAAATCTTTGACCTGCTCAAATGATTGGATTACAAAAAGAGCATACAAAATATATGTAAAGAATGTGTTCACTGATGCTATAAATTAATTAACATGTACTTGAATTAAACCTTGAGTTAATAACTTGAAAAGCAAGCTTCAGTAGTTTTATTTCTATTATATTTTGTTCACATTAGCACACTGCAATAAACTTATACAAATATTACATAATTCTAAATATAATATAACTTTTTTTTGCTTTTATAAGTTTAATTACTGTGCAAAGTTTACCAAAGAATATAGATTTCTGCAACTAATATACCTTTTGGAGACAGGTAAACAAGTGAGTTTAATTTTGTCATATGACTTCACCTTTAAAGAATCAGATGAGACCAATATGGTCTGACAAATCACAGATAAAACAACAACAAAAACCTGTTTGTTAAATAAATGAATGAAAACAACTAGCATTGCAATTTTCATTATTATTGTGATAGTGGGAAAGCTACTTGATCAAGCAGTCAATGTTTTTAATTGTTAACACAAAGCAATGTATGTCACTAAGAAATGTTTTTTTGTAATACAAACACCTTTAAAACACTATTATTCTATCTCACTAACCCTCAGGCATATATATGTTTGAGCACATTGTATTTCAAGCTCTTACTTTATCAAAACACACCAAGCACAAAAGACTTTACTTTTTAATTATTATTCTAATATTGTATTATGTGTTTGATGTGATATGCAAAATATGTGAATAAAACGTAATATTTTTTTATAAAAGCAATTTGAATAATTTAAATTGATAAAATATTTTTATGCTTATTTTACGACTGAATATAAAATGCGAGTTTTATTTTTAAATAAAATTTGCTTAAGAAAATTTCGAAAGTGTATTTTGTTTATTTTTCCAAAGTATCCGGTTTTACAAGGTCCCAGAGTGAACTGAACTTACCCAGAGACAGAGCGGTTCCTGCATCATGAAGGCCATCACATCCAAGAACTGCTCGGTGAAGGTCCTGGTGCTGTTGGTATCGATGGGCACCGGTGGCGTCGGAGTCGCCTTCACTTCGCCACCGGCCTCCACTATCGCTTCTTGTCGCTGCATAGTAGCATTTATCCTCCAACTAGGATCACTTGTTGCACCAAGAGCATAATAAACAGCAATAGAAAGCAGCAAAACACTACCCGTCGTATAAACCTTCATATTTGGCAAGGGCAATCGGTCCACTAGAGTCCCGGGCATTTCGAGTGAATTTTAAATTTATACTAACGCGTTAAACGATCACTTGTTTCACACCACAATTTCGTGCTTAATGACATTTGATAATAAATACCACTGGCGCAATTTTATCAAAATACTGCGAGAACTCATCAATCGCACGAGCTCGTTCGTACTGAACGATGTTACCACATAGCAAAATAGGTTTTGCGTAACATTGGACTTCAACGCACTAAACAATAATTTTGGACGCAAATTCAACACAATCAGTTTAGGTAACTTTAATCCATCCTTTGGCAAATATTGTTTTTTACGAACATGGTAGTAGAATGGTCTATATTTACAAATTAGGTTGGAAATTGTGGGTTAAGAGTTAGGTCAAAGGCAGGCGTCCACGAATTCGCATCATACGTATCGGACGCATCGCACGAAACTTATCGTAATATTCTTTGTATAGAAATTAAATAAACAATAAATACGCCCAACAATCACATACATAGTCCTGACCCTCGCTAAGATTGAATCTTGTGTCGCGGGCAGTCGTGGATATCAGAGACTACAAGACTTTTCGGTTTCATAAATACCCAGACCCGAAACAAAGACTTGTGGTTCACACAAACATTTGTCTCGGAGAGGAGATCGAATCTGCGGCTTCTCTTATTTCGCATTCGAAGTCTAACCATGTAGTAATATACTCCTCTAAACAATTGCGCCACGGAGGCTCTCGAAATTCAAATAATACTGCGTCCCGTATGGCGTCCACTGATGCACATCGTACGGATCGCACGAATCTATGAATTTCTATGCAAATACTATTCGATGCATTCAAGATGCATCCGATACCTTATGAGGATTAAGCTTCGATCAAATATACACTGATCGAAGGGATTAAGTAGAGAATTGGTCGCGTAGACGGAGAAACTAAATTATTCGTCTTCAGCTGGTTAAAACTTTTACGTACAATGCTGTATTATATTGAAAAATCGTCAACGACTCTGGAACACAAAAATAAGTAACTGTCAGTGTCATTGTTAAGTGTCAAATCGCATTGTTTTGTCGTGGTTTTATCAACAATTTAGTTATTAATTCGAATTAATTAATTAGTTACAATGTCCGAAAAGGACTACGCTCCACTAAGCATAGCCTGCGTTCGCGGGCTGTGTGATAAATTGTATGATAAAAGAAAATTTGCTGGTGTGGAGATTGAAAAGTAGGTGGTGTAGAAGAAGACTATTTACTTTAAAACCGCCTACTTTGACCACTCAACTACACTTATATCTTATTACAGGATGGTAAAAGACTTCAGCGATGCAAAAAACACAAGTCAGATTAAACGATTGATCAGGGTCCTAGGACAGGATCTAATGTCTTCAACCAACCCAAACGTAAAGAACGGCGCTCTTATGGGTCTATCGTCAGTCGCTGTTGGACTAGGAAAGGTAAATGTTTCATAGAATCTTGGTAGTAACATATCACACTAAAACAGTAGTAGAAGTAGTAATAAAGATCCTATCATTTGCAAGTTTATGTCGAGATAGCTTGTAGATAAGCATGACTTCACACACAAGATAAGTTATATTTACATAAAGGTATTATAACACATTAGAATCTACTCATTAATTACCTAAAGTACACTTAACTTAGTAATGAAAAACTTTGACTTGTGAATTGATGACCAGCCATCTATCTAATACTATTGTGGCATACATGACATGACTGCTTATAAGATAATTATATCTATAACTATAAATAAAACTCACTCAAAATCTGTAATATATTTTAATAAAATAAATATATTTCAGAGCTGCATAGATTACTTGCCAGAACTAACAAACCCCATAGTGGCATGCTTCAGTGAGAGCGAGTCTCGTGTTCGCTACCAAGCAGCAGAGGCTTTGTTCAATGTTTTGAAGATTGCACGGGGCTCCTCATTAGGCCAGTTTCCAGCTGTGTTTGATGCACTAGCTCGTCTTGCTGCAGACCCTGAACCCCAGGTCAAACATGCAGCCGAGTTACTTGACAGATTGCTCAAGGTAAATAACATTATTCTAAAAAATCCTAATATTATAAAGAAGAAAGTTTGTGTATTTGTTACTACCTAGTCCAGGCTTAAAAGGCTGGATTGATTTTGTAAAAATTTGGTATGGAGGTCACTGATACTATGGACTGAAGTAAAGACTACTTATTATCTCAAAAAATGTAGTGTTCATGTGGTTTATGCAAGAAATTTAAATATAAATATTTGCTAACTTGAAAGGATGGGATGGGATATAGGGCCAATGAAATTTGATATAAGAGGACAGGCTTGCATGATTAAATCCTCGGAAAAGTTATAGATAACATAGGATGGGATGTAACGGGACGGGGTGGGAATAATTCTAATAAATTAATATATCATTGAAGCTTATAGAAAACTAGGATACAAGTCATGCAAGTGCACAAGAAATTTATTTTGTGGAGGTAAAAGAGAGTGCTAAGGGAAGGAGAACTATACAATGAATGCCAAAATCAGGAATATATCTATCCTTGTAAAAACATTCAACCATTATAAATCTTTTTAGAACATGTGTCTGAAAAGCTTAATATAAAACCTTCATTCATTAAAATGATAAATGTTATATGTCTAAATCTGTTAATCATAATGCAGTTCAACAAACAGTAGTCAAAACAACTCTATTAGCAGTTATTAAACATGTAGTTAATTAAAAATAAACTGTTTAATGATTGTTAGCATCCATTTGTGACTGATAAAAATGTCATTGTGCTAAAGTACTTGGAGGTCATCATTAGCATTCAATCATAAAATACAAATATAATAATTAGAAAGTGTTGGTGTGTATAATTTTGCATTAATTTTTTTAAATCATTTAGTTATAAGACTAAAAATAAGCTTTTTATTTTGGTATTAAATTGAGAATAATATCGAGGAACATACAAAAATTACTAAAGGCGTGACTACTTACAGAATATAATTGAAACAAAATTATTTCTCTTAATTTATTATAATAATGTATATGAAATAAGTATATGGAGTGTGTAATGTGAGTGTGTGTGTGCGTGCGCGTCAGGACATAGTGACGGAGAGCGCGTCGTTCGAGCTGAGCACGTTCGTGCCGATGCTGCGCGAGCGCATCTACGCGCGCAACGCGTTCGCGCGACAGCTGGTGGTGTCGTGGGTGTCGGTGCTGGACGCCGTGCCCGACATCGACCTGCTGCCGCACCTGCCAGACCTGCTCGACGGACTCTTCAAGATGCTCGACGACCCCAACCCGGAGATACGCAGAATGTAAGTAAAGCCGCTCGTATCTTTTTACTTATTTTTTTTTGCAATGAATGGCGAGACGAGTATGCCGTTCGACTGACTGCAAAATGTCCTTCAAACCGAAACATAACAGTGCATGTACACTGCTGTTTGGTAAGAGAAGTAGATATTGCGGATGTACCTACCCCAGGCGGCCTCTCACATATGAGACCTACCGCTAGTAAATTAAATACTAAAATTCACTTACTGTATTTTCAACATTGATAAACATTGTAAGATTTACCTGTTGTTGACAATGATAGGGATATTGTATAACATCAATTACATTAAAATAGTAGACTCGTGTTATTAGGATAATTTCTTATTATTATAAACGTAAAGAAGGCCTTTTGCCCAGTAACATTGGAGATTGACACATTTATTTTCTACCTCAATAATATCTCTGCAACTGAAAAGATGGCGTTATGCTTACAGGTGTGACGTTCAATTGAATGAGTTCTTGAGAAGTATAAAGAAGGATCCGTCCAAAGTGGACTTCCAGGGCATGATCAACATACTCATATTACATGCGCAGTCGCCAGAAGAACTTCTACAGGTAGGTATTTGCTCCACTGATGAGATATCGCACTTTTAGAATTGAAGTGACCTAATTCAAATAAAAATAGATATTGGCTTTTAATCATATATTGGCTCAAAATGACTATCTCCATCGACCCTTAAAGAAGGACCCATTGACGCGTGAAAGATAGAAAGATGTATACTTCGGTCTCGATGTATCTTCCATGAGTACAAAAATTCTTATGTTATAAATCTTTAGTGAATGTTTCCTGAAAAAATAGGATTTTTTAGTTAGATCTTTAAAGTTGCGACATGGTTTGTGATTGTGAACGATGGTCCTGTATTGTCGAGAGTTCGGTAGTATAGTGTGCAGCAGTAGCGGCGTTGTGATTGTGGTGTTGCAGCTGACGGCGATCACGTGGATCAAGGAGTTCGTGGAGCTGGCGGGCGCGAGCATGCTGCCGTACGCGTCGGGCATCCTGTGCGCCGTGCTGCCCTGCCTCGCCTACAACGACGAGCCGCGCAAGAGTATCCTTTGTGCAAACATGATATGCTCATATCACATTTGTTTACACATTGCGTGGTGATTGGTAATGGACCAGACGCGGCTGCCAACAAGTTCACGATGTTCGCGGGTTCAAATCCCAGGGCACACCTCTGACTTTTCGGAGTCATGTGTGTATTGTTAGTCAATCACCACGCACTATAACTGTGAAGAAAAACATCGTGAGGAAACCTATGCAGGTTTCCTGCATATTGATTTATAATAAGTTATATGATGTGCAAAGTTCGCCAACCCACACTAGACCTGTGTCTAGCCACCCTCAATCGAACTCTCGATTGTTGAGGAGGCCCGTGACCTGTTTATTGATGATACATAAATATTAAATCTAGTCCAATGAAGATAATAAAGAGCAATGTAAACAGAAGAGAATTTGAGCATATTAATGATTCTTCAGAATAGGTAAGACAACATCCGTTAGTTGCCCCATTATTTATACTTCTATGAGAGTGAAGTGAGTTCCTTAGCTTATGGTCAGGCATCAGGGAGACGGCGGCGACGGTGAACCTGCTGCTGAACAAGCTGGTGGTGTCGGAGACGGAGGCGCGGCTGCAGCTGGACGCCGTGGTGGGCGTGCTCACGCAGATGCTGCACCACAGCTCCGTGCACACCAAGGTCGCCGCGCTCGACTGGATCCTGCACCTCTACAACAAGCTGCCCAGGGAGGTATGCACCATACATACATACATAACGAGATCATACTACACATTCAACATATGTGTAGATGCTGCTTTCATAACTTATTCCTTAAACAATTCTTATCCATATTCTATATACACACATACTTATACTGATGTTTTTAATATTTCCTGAATGTTAAAAATGACACAAAGAACAAGTTGTTAAAAGCCCTAGGATATTGGCATATGCAGAGAGAGATATTATGTTACATCTCATCACAAATATTTCTTTCGGGTCTGGGTGTTTGTGAGACCGAAAAGTCACTCGTAGTTCCTGATACCCATGATAGATCTTAGTGTTTGGTTAGGACTATGTATGTGACTGATGGGTGTTATTTATTATTTATCTTGGAATATCCTTCTTGCTTACACGCAAGTATTATAGTACAGTATCGTTGTACGTTGCAGATGTACGGCGAGACGGACAAGGTGTTCGTGTCGGTGGTGGGCAGCCTGACGGACGCGTCGGACGACGTGGTGCGGCGCTCGCTCGCCGTGCTCGCCGAGATCTGCTCCTGCTCGCCCGCGCAGCCCGGTAACTACGCATGCGCACGTGCACGCGCACGAGCACGCACATGCGCACGCACGCACGCACACCATCCAATACAAAGCACATTATTATATCATGAAAACAAAAATAGTTAAATTTAAATATTATAAAGGTTGTGAAGATATAATTATGACATTATTAATTCTTTTTTTCTAATACTCTGTTGTATATTGTTAAAAACATTAATACTATTGTCTATTAGGAATGCTATAATCAATGCTCTAAATCCTATTTGCTCTCTTTCCAGGTGACCTAGAATCTAGTCCATATTACTACAAATTCCTGCAAGCTTTGTTAAGGCTGCTGGCGGCCGACGAAAACTTACTAGAAGACAGGGGTGCCTTTATTATTAGGTGATTAAATATGTATGAATAGAAATGAATTTAATAAAATGGAATGTTTTTTTTTATAACATACATAATATGTAACTGGATTGTGCAGACAGCTGTGCGTGCTGCTTAACGCGGAGGACATCTACAAGGCGGTGGCGCGCATCCTGCAGCAGGAACGGAACCTGCGCTTCGTGGCCACCATGGTGGACGTGCTCAACACCATCCTGCTCACCGCCGCCGAGCTCTACGACCTGCGTCTGCAGCTGCGCAACTTCAACAAGCCCGTGAGTAACCTGCGAGTAACCTGCTCGACGCAGAGCACATCTACAAGGCGGTGGCGCGCATCCTGCAGCAGGAACGGAACCTGCGCTTCGTGGCCACCATGGTGGACGTGCTCAACACCATCCTGCTCACCGCCGCCGAGCTCTACGACCTGCGTCTGCAGCTGCGCAACTTCAACAAGCCCGTGAGTAACCTGCGAGTAACCTGCTCGACGCAGAGCACATCTACAAGGCGGTGGCGCGCATCCTGCAGCAGGAACGGAACCTGCGCTTCGTGGCCACCATGGTGGACGTGCTCAACACCATCCTGCTCACCGCCGCCGAGCTCTACGACCTGCGTCTGCAGCTGCGCAACTTCAACAAGCCCGTGAGTAACCTGCGAGTAACCTGCTCGACGCAGAGCACATCTACAAGGCGGTGGCGCGCATCCTGCAGCAGGAACGGAACCTGCGCTTCGTGGCCACCATGGTGGACGTGCTCAACACCATCCTGCTCACCGCCGCCGAGCTCTACGACCTGCGTCTGCAGCTGCGCAACTTCAACAAGCCCGTGAGTAACCTGCGAGTAACCTGCTCGACGCAGAGCACATCTACAAGGCGGTGGCGCGCATCCTGCAGCAGGAACGGAACCTGCGCTTCGTGGCCACCATGGTGGACGTGCTCAACACCATCCTGCTCACCGCCGCCGAGCTCTACGACCTGCGTCTGCAGCTGCGCAACTTCAACAAGCCCGTGAGTAACCTGCGAGTAACCTGCTCGACGCAGAGCACATCTACAAGGCGGTGGCGCGCATCCTGCAGCAGGAACGGAACCTGCGCTTCGTGGCCACCATGGTGGACGTGCTCAACACCATCCTGCTCACCGCCGCCGAGCTCTACGACCTGCGTCTGCAGCTGCGCAACTTCAACAAGCCCGTGAGTAACCTGCGAGTAACCTGCTCGACGCAGAGCACATCTACAAGGCGGTGGCGCGCATCCTGCAGCAGGAACGGAACCTGCGCTTCGTGGCCACCATGGTGGACGTGCTCAACACCATCCTGCTCACCGCCGCCGAGCTCTACGACCTGCGTCTGCAGCTGCGCAACTTCAACAAGCCCGTGAGTAACCTGCGAGTAACCTGCTCGACGCAGAGCACATCTGTAACAGGAGCGCAACCCAACTTCAATAAACCTCTTGGTCTACGATTGATGTTATGGGTGCCAAGAAGGAACATACCTGTAATTAACCTTGTTCTGATCATCTTGGCAACTAAATGTTGGTCTACCAAACATTATTAGTTCAATCTGTGGTCAAAAGTTATTACACTTTACATGATGTTTTATACAGTATGTGATTTTAAAATCATCAAATTCGATCCCAATTAGGGAAAATCGTTTTTTTTTAATCTTGAATACAGTTTTAATTTTCTTTAAGATCAATTTCGTGACTCTTTTTAATGTGTAATTTTCCCCAGTATGTTTGTATGTGTATTTGTGTATGTATGTATGTGTGTGGTTGTGCGCAGGCGACGCACTCGCTGTTCGTGTCGCTGTACGCGTGCTGGTGCCACAGCCCCGTGTCGCTGCTGGCGCTGTGCCTGCTCACGCACAACTACCAGCACTGCAACACGCTCATCTCGCTCTTGTATCCTTTACTAATACTACTCTACGCACCAGTTGGTCACCACCATAGCCAAACAACTTTTTTTACATGTAGAGAAAATTTCAACGGGTATCATTATATTTAATGATATAATTCATTTACTTTCAAATATCAAATATTATTACTTTGTAAAAAACAATAAATCTCTTTATTTATAAGTGGTTTTATCCACATGCATACTCCAACTTCATATAAAAATGGTTTTGTAAAATTAATTAATATAAATCAGTTCTATGTATTGGATTACCATTAAATCTATCATGAACTTTTATTTTACTTGAATTAATTTGTACAACATTCAAAAGTTATTGTGATAATATGAAACCTTAACGATATGACAGTGGCGACCTTGAAATTACGGTGGACTTCTTGACGGAAGTCGATAAACTGGTGCAGCTCATTGAATCTCCAATATTTGCCTGTAAGTAACACATATTTATAGGAAGTCAAAAATATGTTCCCTAAGATTTTCGGCTAGTAGGTGTTTTTCTACCACATACTTTATATATTATGATAACATATAAAACCTCCATGGTGCAGTTGGTTAAACATCGGCTGTGAAACAAGAAGCCATAAGTTCGATTCCGGACCAAGACAAATATTTGTGTGATCCACATATAGGTATTTGTTCCGGGTTTGGGTGTATGTGAGGCCTGATCCACGACACAAGGCTCGACGTCAGTGCGTGCTCAGGAATATATATGTATCGATGGCAGAAAGCAATTTTGTGGTATCTTGAAAAATGCAACTTTACATCAGAGCCAAAGAAACTAAATGTATTATTTAAAAAATTAATAACTTCTAAACTAGAATATAGTTGTTTAGTAATAACATATTAAAGTTAAACCTTCTATTTTCATGAGGCCATTCAATGCGGTTTTATTTCTGAATTGAATGATGTATAAAACTCATATTCGCATTTTTCGAGATACGATAATATCGCTTTCCTGCGTGGGCATGTATTTAATATGTACACATATACATATACACATGCGTGCGGAGCAGACCTGCGGCTGGAGCTGCTGTGGGGCGCGTCGAGCGCGGCGCTGCGCAGCGCGCTGTTCGGCGTGCTCATGCTGCTGCCGCAGAGCGACGCCTTCCGCACGCTGCGCGACCGCCTGCACTGCGTGCCCGCGCACGCGCACGCGCAGCCCGCGCCGCCCACGTCCACACCACCGCCCCCGCACGACATCGACTTCGCGCAGCTGCTGCAGGAGTTCTCGCGCGTGCAGGCGGCGCACCGGCAGTACAAGCTGCTCGACCGCACCCGCGGGAAACTCCTCGATAATGTCTACACGTAGCGCACACAAACAACACTACACGGCATCGACTGCTCACCCGAACGCTAGCACTATACTTGCTCGGTTTTATCATGATGATTTACACATCCAGTCTGTAAGTAACAGTTTTGTTTCTACCCTCATAATAAATAAAAAATACTTGCCAGGATACTTGACTTTTATAAATTGTTTATCTAATAATCCAATAAACGTTATTAATTATATCTCTACCATCCAAGTAATATGGTCATTTTTTTTTTTTAATTTACAACTAGATGCTGACACATGTGATGTCATGATTAAGCAACATAGTTCTATATGCTCTTTGAAATATAGTCAAGTATTAAATCATTTTATACTTTTGCAGAACTTACACCTTAGACAAATAAAATAAAATATGCAGTTATTCTTAAGAAGCAAACTTTCACTGAGAAATATTAAACAATATGTGGATAAAATTCACTGAAGATAATGTTGCCTTACAGATTGTATAATAGATATGTTGGATCTGTGTCGATAGAACAGATGCAACTATGCGTTGTATATAATTTCTATGAGAAACCAATAACATGATATTATTGCTTGAATCAAAAAGATTTTTGTATTATGTTAGTTATAATTTGTACATATTATGTAAAGTGAGATATTGCATTCCAAATGAATTTTGACTAAGAACAACTTAAATGTGTATTTATTTGTCAATGTAATATGCTGTTGCTGTTTGTAATAAATAATTGTAATGAGATGTCTGTATTATTTCCTACCAAACAAAAAAAAAATTCAAATACACTATATGACGAGCTAATTTTACTGAACATATTTTTATATGTGTAGGAATAAATTATAATAAATAAATAACAGTTCAAATACTTGATTTTGTTTGTAAATATTTACTCTTTTATACCATTGCCTTTTTATATATCTATATATTTATAACATACTTATTCTATATACAGTCTTAAATACTTAATTATAATATTCATATTCCTATAACAACTGAGAGTATATGCACCAAATATTTTCAAGCCTCAGACAAATTCTATTTGTTGGCTTAAGAGCCATTTACTAGATTTTATATGAATTTATTTAATTGTAAATTTATATTGCTTTACGAAAATTTAACTAGAGGAAGGGGTAAATTGTCTTGGCGTATTTAAATATACAAATAGGCCACTCATCATTTCAAACTATAAACTATTGTGTATTAACATCAGTTGTAAATATAATATTAGCTATGTATATTTAAACTATGGACAATTCAGCAGTCAACAAGCTACATCTGTGATGTAAAATATTCTAAGTATGCCATGACTTGAGTGTATCAATTAATTTATTATTTTACATACATATACAAGTGTCTAATCAATAGAGGTTATTGAGTATTCCACTCCAAGTATATTTTAATTATTTCTTCACCTTTCTTTTCTTTGTTACCAACTAACTAATCAGTCATGTGGTATATTTTAAATGTTATGCAGACGTAAAATTAGTAGGAATGATTGGGCTTAAGATCAGATAGACAATTTTAAATGATACTGTGTATAGGAATGTTCGAAGTGGTCCAGATAATGTTCACAGGAGGAGCGAGTGAGTGCACTACACTAGAGCGAGTACCGCGTGGGGTTCAGGCGACGGCGCAGGAGGCCTTGCCGCCGCCGGGCACGCAGTCCAGGTCGTCGCGCTCGCCGCCCGACTCGTAGATGACGGTGCGCGCGCCCGACGCGAACGTCAGCGCCTCCGACGACCCCGAGCCCGCGCTGCAGCACGCACCGCAGCCCGCACTACACCCCGCACTACAGCACGCACTACACCCCGCACTACAGCACGCACTGCAGCCCGCACTACAGCACGCACTGCACTCGCTGGCCGGCGCAGAGCCCGCGCGCTAGGGCGCCAGCGCGTCCGCCACGTGCTTCAGCCGCGCCAGCAGCGCCGAGTTGCCCGCCAGCGCCGCCGCCACCTCCTCGTGCGCCGCCAGCAGCGCGCGCACCCCCGCGCCCCGCGCGCCCACCCCGCCCCCGCCGCCCACAGCGCCACCCGCGCCGCTCGCGCCCGCGCCGTTCCACTTCTTGTCCGTCGGCGCCTCCGCTTTTGATGCGTTAATCTATAAACGAACGATGCTTCGTGAATTGATCATACGCGTTGCTATGGATTTGCCGCGACACATGGCATGTCATGGTGTACAAGAGGAGCTCACCGTGGCCTGCGCGTCGCTGACGGCGTCGCGCACGCGGTGCTCGGCGTCCTGCAGCCGCGCCGCCAGCGTCAGCAGCTTCAGCTCCGTGCTCGACACGTCCTTGTCCAGGATCTGCGTCTGCAGGTACACCGTCTGCGCCACTTTATACCTGCAAATGTGGTCATGTCAACACGTGTTAACATACATACAATTCTATAAGCAAGGGAATTTTGTTTTGGAATGGAATGAAATTTCATTAAATATTTATACGATTGTGACCAACCAGTCGGCGATGGCGTCAGCGCGTGCGCGTGCGAGCGGCGCGGCCCGCTGCAACAGCGCGCGCGCCCTCCGCCCCGTCTCCGCCACCGTGATGCGCTCCAGCACGTGGAACTGCTCGTCGTTATAGGTGAGCGAGCGCGTGGCGCGGTCCCGCACCAGGTGCTGCCACGAATCGCGCAGCCTGCCATACATAACATAAAAAAAAACTTATGAAATACCAAGAGATATTATAAACAAAAGCAGCTTGCGTTGACACACACCTGTCGACGAGCGTCTTGGCCTTGAGATGCAGGCGCAGCTCGGTTGGGCAGGGCGCGAGCGCGGCGGCGGCATCCCACTCGGCGCGCAGGCCCGGGCCGCGCGCGTGGCGCTCGCGCAGCGCCCCCGCCGCGGCGCGCAGCGAGCTGGCCTCGCCCGCCACCAGCGCGGCGGCGGCGGCCCAGGTCTCGGCGGGCGCGTGGGGCGCGTGCGGGGGCTGGTGCGCGTGCGCGGCGGCGGCGGCCAGGTCGAGCGCGCGCGCGGCTGCGTGCAGCAGCGCGGCGTGCGCGTCGAGTGCGTCTGCGCGCGCGGCCACGGCGGCCAGGCGCGCGCCCAGCAGCGCCCCCCAGCGCGCCACGCACGCGCCGCACAGCACGGACGCCGCGCACAGCGCCTCCACGCGCCGCTTGATCACGTGGCCCACGCTGCACGCCGTCTGCACAGTACAACGCGACCGCTAGCACCGACTCCGACGATTCGAACGTGTCGTGTGTGCGATCGGAGCGTCCGAGTCGGCGAACACGTCGGCGTACCTTGGCCTGGCTGGCGTCGTTCTCGACGGACACGATGTTGGGGAAGACGGGGAACTTGGGCGGGTCGGGCTCGGCGGACATGGCGACGTTGTTGTTGTTCTTGTTGAAGAGCAGCAGCGGCTCGTCGGCGCTGGTGTCGGGGTAGGCGCGGCCGGGCGTGGCGTCCTGCACCTCGGCGCTGAGCAGGCGCTCGCGGTACAGCAGGATCTGCGACTCGGCCACCACGCTCGTCTGCTCGCAAATGTACGTCTGCAGGTGGTCGTACTTCTCGTCCGGCTTCAGAAACACCTGAAATATTCAAAGTGCTCACTTTATATTTAATATCCGGTAAGCATTATACTATTGCATCATAACATTTTGCTAAAGTCGCTGACGGCGCCGAAACAATAAACAATCCAGCTGTATGGCTCGAGCGTTAATCTAGGTAAATAACACCGCTGGCTTTTGAAAGCCACACATAATATGCATTGCGCCGGAAGTAGAGCAAAAAAAAGTGTTTAAAAATGTGCGAGAATAACAGGAGGTCACAGATTACAGAACGCATTCCGTAATAAGATAACAATTCCATCTATAATCAAAACTAAGCATAATTATACACATTTGCCTTGTACCACTGACGCATGAAGGATGTTACTTTATATGCTACTAGCTGACCCGGCCACGCTTCGCTTTGCCTTGGTTATCATAGGATTCATATTATATTTAATTAATTAGCATAATAATTAATGCCTACACTTGCCGTAGCTATCCTACTGTCCTGCTAAATCCCGTCTTAACCCGTCTGTTCAGTCACTTCTCGATCCGTTCCGTCCTTTCTCTTCATTATCCATTCCGACTTATACCGTGCAATTCGTCCTATCAAATCTGCCAGCTATCCCAGTTCTCTCCCGTACCTCCCACTCTATTATATCCCGTCTCTCCATATCCAAATAGTATGCCTTATGAATTTTTGTCATTAAAAACTTTAGTGCTTCTGATTATCCATGCAATATTTCATCCCTTATTTCACACCCACAATGCTGCTTTTCCAAAAACGTTGCAAGCAATGTTTAGGTAAAATATAACCTATCTCACTCAGAGACGATATATAACATTAATTTCTATCAGTGAATTATAGCGAAAAAAGGCTACTGTAAAAAAAAATCGTGAATAAAGTGATATTCGATCTTGAAAAGAAGTTAATAATAAAAAATAATTTGAGGGAAGAGTTTACCGTATCGACGGGATGAACATGAAATGTTTGACAATTACGAACCCATGAACATTTTGTATGAGAAAATGTTAATAAGCTAATAGACACTCGAGAAACCGGGAACGTGATAAAAAGTATCCTATGTCCTTCTCCTGGTTCTAAGCTACCTCCCCACCAATTTTCAACCAAGTCAGTTCAGCCTTTCTTGAGTTATAAGTGGAGTAACTAACACGACTTTCTTTTATATATATAGATTACCATTACACATTAATCCATATAATTTAGTAGACTGTGAAGCATTTACTTCAGTTTTGTAACACGTATAATGAGCAAGCTACCGACGCCGTGTAGCCATGAAATGTCGCATGCTCTCTCGTAATGGACATTTAGTTGAGTCTATTACACCCATTTACCGTATTTATGACAAATGCACACAATCGCTGACGGTGGCGTAACTAAAACATTATGAGCGTGGTTATATTTTTATATACCTATTTTACTCAACATAAAATTTGTTAGACAACATAAAAGGCATTGAACAAGCGACGCGAGACATTAAAATGTTTTTGTAATAGTTATAAAGTGGAGTTGGGCGTAGGAATTCCCCTACATCACTACGTCATTATTTGATAAGCTCTCGAGACTAATATTATCGGAAATAGCAATTATGGCATGATTTCTTAGTTACCATCGCAACGCAATTCGAGAGTTTATCTTATTCTTTTTCTGCCGCACCATAAAGCTATGGAACAGTTTCGGCTCACTTGGCCCTCGTTCCTTTAATACTGAGTCATTTAAATGTAACGTGAAGGATTAATTGAGTACACCTATTGTGCTGGGTGGCGCCATACTTCATACTTGTATCAGCTATCTGGACGACACGGCGATTAATGCTTTGCTAGTATAAAAACAACTATAAATATATAACATTTTATTAAGCCAATGACAACAATCAAAGAATCAAGATGGCCGCTTCTTTATTCTATGCGTAAGACGGAATACTATAGTATTATTTCACTGGTGGATCACACAAATACTGGTCTTAGTGCAAGGATCGAACACAAAGCCTCTCAATAACTCTCGAATCTAACTAACTGTGCCACGCAGTGTAAAATGGATTTGATATTCTTGACATGGCATACTGTATGAATAGAAGGTACTTCATGAACTGGTTCCCTGACGCTTTAAAAACACCTAAGCAGTTCGACGGCAATATTTGCTTGCATTGCAGGACCCAAGATATCGAGGTGGACCAGAACGCGTTTCCAGCTATCATACGCCTTACAATATCTTGGTGGTCTATGTACTAAAACCTAAACCATCGCAATTGCACTCTCGTTTGTTGAGTAGGGCCCTGCCCAAAAGTATAGGGTTATAGACTGATGTAGATTAGTATAAGCATTGCGTTAAGTCCATAAATAATATGCTCGAACCACACTGATCGATTGTTCGTTATTTTGTCGCTGTTGTCAACATATAGCAGGATTCAACTATCATTCAAAATATATCAGATACTCACTAGGTATATCACTTGAGGTAAATCAGTCAGGCCATATAATCATGCTTGAACCGCAAGCAATGCTTCAACAACAAATGCGAGGGTTTGTAGTCAATAAGGATATTAGAAAAAGGTGTACTGATAGTGTATATTTAAACTAAAGTAACTAAACTAACTAACAACTAAAGTTTTTCAAGATAGTTTCGATCACAGTCAGGAGGCTTTGTGGAGTCATCAAATCATTTCTTAGTAAAACAAAGATGCTTGTAAATAATAAGAGCAATATACCATAAAGAATATACCACTTACCTTTATACTAGTGGCCTTGTTCACATGGAATATATGCACTGGTTTGGTGGAAGTCACTATCTGCACTTCAGAGAAGAACCGGTCGAAGCTCCAAATCCTGTGTGGGTCCACCTCCAGCAGCCCCGCCAGGAGGGGTGTGACCAGCTTGCGGAGCCCTACACTTAGTTGGCAGTGGGGCGGGAGGTCCCTCGCCCAGTCTATGGGGCCATTCTCTGTTGTTTGTGTGCCCTATGGGATAATGACAGTACATGTATTATGTAACAAGTATTAAAATATCATTGAGGCCATGTTATTAAAATACATATGAAGTACCTTCATCTAAATAATTGTGTGGCACATTTATTTGAGGGTAATAAGAATGAGAGTGTTTAAGCAAATGGCAACCTTGTAGACTATTCGAATTTGCAAATAAATTGATAGTTTTGAAAAAAAAATACCAGTTACACCATTATATTTCCATTCTGTATCAGCCTACATGTATATACCACTACAGGGCACAGGCCTCCTCTAAAATCAAGCGCATGATTGGAAGTGGTTGGGCCATATAATCCAAAAAACTGGCCTATTTAGGCAACTAATATATATTTTTAGCAGACTTCTTGTGCTTTGTGTGCTACCAAAATCACCTTTCAATATAATCAAGTTCAACATATTATTATTTTTTACTTTTTTACATTAAATTACTAGAAAGTAGAAACTACATGTAAACAGTATAGGTGTCTGCATAAACAAACACAGGTGCAAGTGAACAAACAAATACAATCATTAATCAAACACTTACAGATATCACACCAGAAGCCTTCTTTGTGGTGATATAAAACATGGTCTCTTTATTCCTTCTACCTCCATATGGCCTGAATGGCAGCTGTCCTGTTGCAACATGATACAAGGTCACTCCAATAGACCAGAGGTCTACTGTCGCCCCAAAGCTCTTGCCGACCGGCTTCCTCAGCACTGCTCTCTCATACATGTCTGGGTGCAGGTATTCCTCAGTGCCGTACAGTGACACAAACTGTTCCTCCTCCTGCAATTCCCTGGCTGCTCCAAAATCTGTCAACTTGTATGTAGTTGTGCCATCCTCATTTATGTATTTCATGATATTGCCTGGCTTCAGATCTCTGTGCACCAAATTATTGTCACGTAAATGCTTCATACCAGCCGTTAAGTGCTCCAGCACAAGCAGAAACTCTTGCTCCTGAAGCCCGTATGTGTTCTCAGGGTCGTCGAGAATATTGAAGAGGCTACCGCCAGTGCACAGCTCCATTACGATCACTTTCCCGCGTCCCTCCTGTTCCTCCTCGATGGCGAGCAGCTTCACGATGTTCTCATGTTTCACTTTCTTGAGCACCTCGAACTCTCGCATCTGAACGTCGTGAGGCCTCATGTGGCTCAGTTGGTTGAACGTTTTCACGGCGACGGGCTCGCCGTTATTCTTGTTCACACCTTGGAAAACGGCCCCCGTAGCGCCTTTTCCAAGAACGCTGGTGGTACACCACACATAGTTCTCTGAACCGCGAAGGAAGGACATCCTCGAAAATTAATTGGATTGCACAGTCCACACTTATTATTATTTCTTAATGAGTTTACAAGAAATCTTAAAATATTCAAACTATTCTTTATTTATAAAAGGTAGAGAATCATTTTATCATTAGAAATGTATTAAAATATCTTCTCCTTTTATTTAATTATAATAGAAATATAAAAGAAATTGTTCACATTCACTTACGATACTCATCAACACAAATATTTTTTTTTTTTTTTTTTTTCTTATTGTGGCTACAAGCACTGGTTTTGTGCTACGCCAATGACAAGTTATGGCTAGTGATCTCTTTTTTAAGGTAGGGAAACGTGATTCAAGGAAAAAGGAGTATTCGGAATTCGGAATCAAGACAAGTCAGGAAAGTTGGTAAAATTAATAAAAATAAATTACAAGATATTTTACTACAATAGATAAATAAAGAACATTATAATTTTATATTGTTATGTACAATAAATAAAGATATGGTTTTATATATTTTAACATTAAATATAAGTAAGGAAGAAATACATGTTGGGAAAGGAACCCGGAGAGATATAAGTTGACTAATAAAAGAGGAACGGTCATATCGAGGGCAGGAAAAGAATAAATGATTCAGATCACCCACTTCCTCACCACATTCGCAAGCACTACTGTCGATTATTCTAATTCTGGCAAGGTGAGCAGGCAAACAAACATGACCCAAGCGCATTCGTATTAAGCAACTGGTACTTCTCTTCCCAAGCGTTAATCCACAAAACCATGGTTTTCTAGGAATATCTGGCTGAATCTTTGAATATACTCGTCCTTTTGTTCGGTGACTGTCTTCCCAAGACTTAGCCCAAGACTCCCTTAGAAAAGTCAAGGGAAGAGCAGCTAGGTCATTCGAATAATTAATGTATGGATGTATATCGCCATCTGTAATAGCTTCGTTAGCTAAACGGTCAGCTTTAACATTTCCCTTTACTCCAGAGTGACCAGGAATCCAAGACAGAATTACAAGAAAGCCTTTCGAATGGCATTCAAAAAGCTTTTCTCTTATTTGCATCACTACAGCATGGAAAGATTTGAACTTGAAAGGGAATTTTTCGATCGCTTGAAGAGCACTGTATGAATCAGATAAAATAACGGATTTATTAATTTTCATAAGAAGGATGTATTCCAATGCTTTGTAAATTCCATAACATTCACCAGTGAACACTGAAGTTTCCGGAGGGAGTTTTATTTTTTGGATGATTTTATAGCGCGGGTGATATACTCCTACACCGCAACAACCTACAGAGTGTTTCGAAGAATCCGTAAAAATGTGGTGATAATCGGGCCATTCATTATTTGCTACTTCCAGAAATTTAAAATTTGCTTCAGGATGGTCTTTAACAATACCCAAAGAATAATTGATATTAGGAGAGAATAGAAGGGATTTTATATTAGTCATGAACAGGGGAAGGTACTCAGAACGAAATGTAGGAGATGAAAGACACAGAGATTTCTGAAAACTTAGTACTAAGCAAGGCGGTTCCTTTTTTTTCCAATATGAAGAAGATTGAATGTGGTCAGAAAGGATTCTAAGTTTTGGAAATAAAGGATGATGAGAGAATTGAAGAGCCCTAAACAGAAATTTGTCTGAAAGAAACTGTCGTCTTAATTTCAGAGGAGGTTCTCCACACTCGACTTGAAGGGCATTAATTGGGGAGGATCTCATTGCGCCTGATATTAATCTGAGTGCTTTGTTCTGAATAGCATCCAATTTTTTAAAAGATGCCAAGTTGCCTGGTTCCAAAACAAATGTGCCATAGTCTAAAATACTTCTAATTAATGCGTTATACAGGAGTCGTAATGAAACAGGATGAGCTCCCCACCACACTCCCGAAAGGCATCTTAATATATTTAAGTTCCGTTCACACTTCGTGACAACATATTCGCAGTGTGCGCTACCCGTAAGTCGCGAATCAAGAATAACACCAAGGAATTTGACCTCATTCTTTACGGGAATGGTACAATTCTTGTATTTCACATCAATTACAGGGCTTATATGTTTCCTAGTAAATAATACTATTGAGCTTTTAGTGGGGGAAAGTTCTAAACCGTTTGAAGTCATCCAAGATGATAATAAGTCCATAGCTGCTGACATTTTGGAATTCATAGTAGCAATCAAATTTCCCGAGGTATACAGCAAAAGGTCATCTGCATACTGAAGAATTTTAACGGAATCGTTTAGTGTAGGTTCCAGATCAGATGTGTAAATATTATAAAGTATAGGGCTCAGTACAGATCCTTGTGGTAGCCCTCTTGACACACGTCTGGATAACTTGGAATCATCACTTGAGCAAATAGTAATGTATCTCTCAGATAATAAATTAGTAATAAAATTCATCAGTATGCTAGGAACCTTAAGGTCACGAAGTTTTTTGTTCAGAATTGAAGGAATTACATTGTCATAAGCCGAATTGATATCTAAAAATGATGCAATTACTGATTCATTTTGGGAAAATGCTATCCGAATATCAGATACAAATATACTAATGCTATCTATAGTGCTTTTTCCTTTACGAAATCCATATTGACTATCTGTTAATAAACCATTACTCTCTATATACCACTCCAAACGGTTTTTAACCATATGCTCTGCAA
This sequence comes from Hyles lineata, assembly GCA_030180105.1. NCBI lineage: Eukaryota > Metazoa > Arthropoda > Insecta > Lepidoptera > Sphingidae > Hyles > Hyles lineata. The sequence goes on from JARJEE010000040.1 coordinate 2,490,863, forward strand.
TTTTAACTAGCACCGATGATAAAGCTATGGGTCTGTAAGAAGAAACTTGGGATGGACTCTTTCCAGGTTTTAAAATAGGAATCACAATTTGTGATCTCCAAGACTTCGGTATGTTACCAGATAACATAACATAATTAATAATGTTTAAAAAGTAGAGGAGGAGATTATCACTGAGATTACAAAGAAAAGAGTACGGAATGCCATCTTCTCCTGGAGAAGAGTCCTTAACGTCGCTCAATGCGCCTCTGAGCTCAGACAGTAAAAATATGGAATCCAAACAATCGTCGGATTTTGGGACTATTACTTGGGAAATAAATTCAGGGACAGAGGGAGGAGCCAAATGGTCTAAAAAATTATTGATCAAAGTAGGGGAAAGAGTAACAATAGAGTTTTCCTTAAAAGCTGATCTAAACCGTCTAATATTGGTCCAAACAAGTGAAGGGCGTGTCTGTGGAGAAATGGTGAAACAAAAAGATTTCCATCCTTCAGTTTTTTTCTTTTGAAATAAGACTTTAGTCTTCTTAGAAACTTGTTGGTAGCGCTGAAAGTTCTCTGTAGTCATATTTTGACAATAGTTTCTCTCTGCTTGTTTTCTATTTTTTGCTGCTTCAGTGCACTCTTGATCCCACCAAGGTGGGGAGGGAATCTTTGTACTCCTACACTTTTTAATAGGGAAAACCTCATCAGCAATGTCTACTAAAAGTTTTACTAGAGCAGCCGCACATGTTGTTTCTTCTTCGTGTTGAATGTTCGGAAGATAAGGAAATTTATCATCAAGACGTTTCTGGTATTGTTCCCAATCCGCATCCTTTAAATTGTACTTTAAACGAGGCGATGGTTGAGTAGAAGATTTTTTATTATTTGGAAAGCCAATCACAACAGGGAAGTGGTCGCTTCCATAGGTAGAAGGTAGAATTTCCCAAGTAAGGGAAGAAGCTAGATTTGAAGTGCTTAAAGTTAGGTCTATGGCGCTAAGACCTTCATTAGGGTTAGTACGTCGAGTAGGTGAACCAGAATTTAAAATACAAAGATTATGGATATCAATTATATTTAGCAAATCTCTTCCACACGTATTTGTGTTCGAACATCCCCAAGCTTGATGATGGGAATTAAAGTCTCCCAAAATCAAAAACGGCCTAGGTAAAAAGGAAATTATATTATCTATTTCCCTAAATATTGACGGAGAAGGTCGAGGAATATAAATTGAAATGAAACAGATATTATTTACTATTGCAGAAACTATGGAAAAATCATTGTGATGAGATGGAAGATCAAAATAGGAAAAATGAAGGGAATTTTTGATGAGTATAGCAACACCACTATACCCATCAGCCACAGGGGTAGCCACCGTGTAACCTAGTATGAGATAGCGATATTTGTGGGAGTGTGGCCAGGTTGACACGTTTTTCCTAAGGTATCGGGAAACTTTGACCGCTCATTAAAAAAATATAATTGCTAAAATATCGATATTTTAACTTTGAGTGGAACTACAGTGCACATACATGCCTGGGTCAACAGCCATCACCCAGAACTAATAAAAACACTGTATAATATAAACATAATTTAAGTAAATAGCTAGTTCTAAAAAAAAAACTATTGTAATAAAATCTAATAACAAAATAATATCTAGTCCACCACGTGACCACGAAATTTGTAAAGTAATCGAAACGTCGCGTGGAGAAGTTAAAAAAAGCAAAACTTAAACCAAATCCGCGATAAAATCCGTAAATAATAGTTTTATTTCAAAAACAATATCTACTGCGCAACCATATACAGTTCAATACATATAAGGAAAAAGTTTAAAAAATAAAAGATAATTAATGAGGTTTGTTTTTTAATATGTAATTTAAATCTTTAATATCTTTTGTTTTAGGGAATATCAACCGTCGGACCGCTGGCCACCCCAAATAATGTAAATATTTGCCTCCAAAACGTCAAATTTCCTGGAGTCAAGCGGTTACGCCGATAAGGACAGGCTACAAAAGCTTGCATCTCTTTCTTACATGAACGTTATGTATAAATCTCTTTCGTTTTGTGTAAAAAAGATAGAACATGTGATTCCGTCTATTAGTTTCTCTGTCTACGCCATCAGCTCTATCTTCGCGGAGACATGAATATCCCGGAATTTTAAAGAAAAGCTCCGGTCTAAGCCATGTCTCAGAAAGAGCTATAATGCTAGGTTCAAAATTGTTTATTAAGTAAATTAAGTCGCATTTATTTTTGATTACACTTCTGCAGTTCCACTGCAGGACTTTGGTTATCTGAGCCATTGTTTAAAATGAGTGAAATCTTTTCTAGTAAAGGGGCAACGTTGGACGGTGAAATAGTGTGGGACAATGATGCAATTAGTGCAACAATTATGTCGGATATTGGTTGTGAGTGCTGTGATTCTGACAAATTATTATTTTCACTGACTGGTTTTAATGTTAAAGCACATCCATTAGAGTATGAAGGGTTATAATCTTGCACCAGAGCTTGGTGAGCATCGCGATCGTAACCCTTTCCTAGTTTCGGCGGAGAACGGGGCTTATGGAAAATGGTTTTTGTATACGATTTATTTTGTTGTGGCTGAATGGGTGTATTTTGGGTATTTAAACTTGTCGTACGAGGCGATTTTACAGAATCAGCATAAGATTTAGTTATTGGCGGATGAATTTTAGATGATTCAGCATATGAAACACAGTTTTGCGCCATATATTTTTTAATATTAAATTGTCTACTGGCTTCAGGGCAAAACTTGCTTGTGGCAACATGGCGACCACCACATAAACAACAAAAACTTGCATCATTGTCTAAATCACAAGATGCACCAGTATGATCTTGACCACATTTGTAGCACCTTGGTTTCGATCGACATGTTGTTTTGGTATGTCCATATCTACAGCAATTATAACATTGGATGGACGGATAAATGTATAAGTCCACTGGTAATGAATTAAAGCACATAAATACCCTAGTTGGAAGGATCTGCCCATCAAATGTTAAGACAACTGTCTGAGATGGCTTCCAAGTAATAGAACCATCCTCTGTAGTCTTATAATTCAGTCGTCTAACTTTAACAATTTGTCCACAGCCTAAGGGAACGCTAATATTGGCTTTTATATCCTCTAAGGACATGTCAGCTGGGACACCCCGAACAAGCCCCATTCGAGTGATGTGATGAGTGGGGATAAAAGCTTCATAACCACAGTCTATTAAAGCTGTATGTTTTAGAAAAGTATTTGCTGAATTAAAGTTAGAAAATGCCATGGATACTTTGTTACGACCAATGCGCTTTACACTGCCTTGAATTACATCCTTTATATTAAATTTATGTAAAAATCTACCAAAGCATATAGGATGGAGGTTCGTGTCTTGGTTATCTCCAGTACTCTTTTTAATAATATGAATAACAAAAGGTGAAACATCTGTATTATTATACTCATTTCTTCCAGGTTTAATGGAAGCAGTAGGAAGGGTTGCGCTAACTGGTGGTGGCAGTACTTTCGATTGTGGCGATTCTGTGGGAGATGCGCTTTCATCGCTATCCACACAAGTGCAACCTGTTTTGGAAGGATCAGCAGCCATTTGATTTTTGCGTTTTTTTTTAAAACAAGTTTTACATACTTTGTGCAATCTGGTTCGTTTACGTTTGTTGGAATTGGACACAGAGCAATCTGTGTCCATGCTGGATGCTGTTTCCACAGTAACAAATTGCGATGGCAAGGGGACAACCTCCCCGGGGTCTGGGGGTTCCTTCATCGTCTTCCTTAATCTAATAAATTTTTGAAAAACTTACCTAGACTATATTTACATATACACTATTAATAATAAATAAAATAAAAGGATAAATATCAACAATTTACAACTTATCTGACTATTTTATGTACAAAATTATTTTAAAAATTCAATGTGTGGAAAAAAAACACCCGCCACGCTCAAACGTTTCCCGCGCTTTTTCCAAATATTTTTTATTGAATTTAGATATTTGACAATTCACAATCCCGTGTTCCGTTTTACTCATTTACTGTTTCATTCATGGACCTATTATTATTTTTTACGACTGGACTGCGCACTCTGATCGAAAACGAGAAGAACGGGAAACGGGGAGTGGAGGATTGTGTCCCGCTCTAAAAGGGTCACCATGATTTTTTGGGAAACACGGGTACACAGTAATCTTTATCTTTACTTAATATGTAAAGATGGTTCGAATAGAAAAATATTTTTGTTTTGAATAGATAATTTATCGAGGAACACCATAGGCTGTATGGATAGGAGCAGAGTAGTAGTGAAAAAACTCTAAAATGGGGTACTTTTATTCCTTTTGTGAATTTCCGTTGCGTGAGCTGTGTGAACGATTAAAATTACGCTGAAATCATGTATGACAGAATTCTCACCAACGAATGTAACGGAATGGGATCACAGTCTCGTGGAGTTTTAATATAAACCAGTTAGTACACGAAATAATATGTTTCTGATGTGGACTGAAGTCAAAAGTAAAACCGGGCCGTTGACCGATGGTATTCCCACGTAAAAATCATTACGTTTATTTTACAGAGTATATTCTATATACGGAGATAGAATTAACAGTCAGATTATTGGAATTAGCGCCCTTTGTCGGAATACGACGTTCTAATAGGACATAGGTCTTATCAATATTCAATTAATTTATATTATAATAATTTTCCCCGGTAATTTCCAAAGCCCGAAATTTTTACTGAGTAGGTTTTGGAAATTACTTTAGGGAAAACATGACTAGAGTTAAGCAAAGGTTTCTAAGTAAATAAAACAACAGTTTAGCGGTTGTATTGTTTTTTTATTATGATTCCTCTTGTCATTATAATTATGTACAGATACTTTTGTTTCTCTCTATTCATATTTTTTGTTAACAACAATAATTACGCGATGTTGAGAGAAGCGACATCTACTGCAAATGGATAAACTATTTCATTCCAAAGAAAACAGCAATGTATGGACTGTTTAGCCACTGGTTTATTTTAAAGAACATCGGTCACGTCCATACATATATTGTACACAGCTGAGATATAGTTTATTTTGTTGCATAGTGCTTGAGGAATTATGTCCAGTTAGATGAAGGTTTTAAAAAAGCCGGATTTATTAAAATATTTCATATATTTGTAACTTTTTAGGTTAGGATTACACGTATAAAAAATAGCACATTATAATGTCATTGTCAAAAATAACAACATAAAACAAGAACATAATTTTGAAACACTATGCTGAATTATATGAACACAATGCAAAAAACATTTTGAAGGATAGACTGACGCTCCGGGTTCATGTTGGAAATATGAGAATACTTCGCACTTTTAACGAAATCACAAAGCGATATCATTATCCAATGGTCAATCGTACAAGGTCTTCAGAAATGCAAGGGTCTATCGGAGCCCGTTATCAAATATCAAAGCCAAGTCATAAATATAAACAGAGAAATAACAGTAGGCGCAAATTGGAAATCACAATAAAGCAAATGACAGCGCTCAGAAGTCATAATATGTGTAATAGAAAATACCTACACTTTATTTTTAATTCAGCACTGACTACCTTCAACGCTGTAGATAAAACCTTATTTTGAAACAAAGTATGTGTGATGGAACGCGCTCATACGCGTTCAATATTATTAAAACACTTCAAGATTTTCTTTTTTATCCGGCTATTTAAAAGTATATGGAAATATGCATTCTTATTCTAATAAATCGTACTATTTTTTGATGTACCATTCATAACTGGTCCCTTCAAGGTCCATTATGGCCGATGTTCTTTATGTCATAAGATTCTGGTACACCTACAGTACATGACACAGACCAAGAACTAATAATGAGCCTAGTGACGTTACTAGTATTTTTATTTATACCTTTTCTTTTACTACCACTAAAATATTTAAAACGTTTTTTGTAACTTATTTAATTTTGAATGGGTTAACAAAATTAATATCTAACAGGGAAGACATGGCATGCAAAGCAAATGAAAAGGAACACATAACTCCGTATGTTATCTCGCTCAGCTCGTTTTTCCTCTATGTCTTTTTATAGTAATTTAAATCTTATTCCACAGAAATATGTCTTATTTCAGGACGACACTAAAGTCCGTGGGTATTTGTCATTGCCCATTGGAATTGGATATACTCTGTAGTCTGTGGTAACCACTTTGTCTATGTTGTTTGTTTGTGAATTGACGTTGACGGATTTCTATTTTCTTGTTGAATGGTCTATGGACGGAATTGTGTTTTGTGAATACTGAATTGTGATAGAATTTAATATTAAAAATTGTGACGTGATTCTGAATTTCTAATATTGAGTTAAATTGGTATATTTTGCATCATATGGTACCTACTATGTGAAAGCAATTACATTCACAATTTTTGGAAATACAAAAATGTAAGTATCACATTCATACATTTTATAACCAATGCATTATTATTACTTTTTTGTAGGTTGAACATTAAACATGGGGAATTTAACCCCACCAACGTAACACTTCTATTCTGTATAAATTCTGCAACATATTACATATATATTTTTTTTAACTGCAGAGGTTATAGTCTTGCTAATTGCTATCACTTTACAAAATTGTAGGTCGTCACGGATGGATGTAAGACGTGGGGAAAGATCTGAAAGCACTTCTTTAGATCGTCATAAAGAGCACAGAGCGAGGAGTCGGGACAAATCACCGCCACAGAAACCTCACTCATCTAAATCGAAGCATCGTTCAAAATCTTCGTCAAGACACAGATCGAAGAGTAAAGATAAAAAGAAGAAGAAGAAGAAAAAGAAGAGGCGCTCGTCGTCGAGCAGTAGTAGCAGCAGCAGTAGTAGTAGTTCCACTGATAGTGATGAAGAGGAGTTAAGGTTGCTGCAGAGGCTGGAGGCTGAGAGATTAAGGATAAAAGAAGAAAAGAAAAAGCAGAAAGAAGCCTTGAAGGCTAATGAGACTCCTGAGGAGAAGCGGTAAGTGGCCTGTTACACTCAGTATGTTTTTATGTATTGTATTCAAGATATGATTTCTCATATCTTGAATAGCTTTTCACCTAATATATCTATATTAATTTTATATCTTTTTTATGTTTTTATTAATAGATATCTAACAGATATAAGATTTCTGTAAATATTGCTTATACCCACTAAAACGGTGAAGGAAAACATAGTGAGGAAACCTGCATACCATAGCGGTTTATAAGAATTTCTATGGTATGTAAGTCCGCCAACCCGCACTAGGTCAGCGTGGCGGACTATATGGCCTAACCACTCTCAATCGTACTGTCGATTTTAGAGTAGGCCCGTGCCCTTCAGTGGGACGTATATGGGCTGATACAGTTGCTTATAATCACTGAATGACTGATGGGAATTTTTTTTAGTTGATAGAAACATTACACAATATTAGGAAATTTAACTGTTATTATTTTTGTAGGTTATTTTTTAATTTATATAAACACCATATTTTTTTTTTCTAGAGCTCGGAGACTCAGGGAGAAGCAAGAGAAAGAACGTAAGAGACGTGAACGTATGGGCTGGGATAATGAGTATCAGTGCTACACCAACCAAGACAATCCATTTGGAGACTCGGCTCTCACCAACACTTTTGTGTGGACCAAGAAACTAGCTAAGGAGGGAGTCAAGAATGTGTCACGGGATGAGTTGGAGGCTTTAAACAGGCAGAAACAACTGGAGAATAAAATTGAACTTGAAAAGGTAATTAATCTTTTAATAATATCACTACTGGTAACTAATGTGAAGAACTTGTATAAATTCAGTAGTTACCAGTTACTTTGAGTGCTTTGTTTTTCCTTACTGATCAATGACTAAACAGAAAAAATTGAAATTTTGTATGTCATTTTGGTATTAAAAAGTATGTAATACACTAAAATGTTTTATATTCCTTCAAATAACAAATGTGACTTGTTATTCTTCTGTGGTAAACAGTTCTTGTCAGAACAATGAAATAAGAGTTCATGAGCTTACTGCTGAAATGAAATGCAACAATATTTAAATTTCACCAAAGTGTCCAGATAAGGAAGTGGTTTCCTCTGTGTGTAGGTGAAACAAAGGCGGCTGGAGCGTGAAGCGGAGCGCGCGGCGCGCGAGGCGGAGGCGTCGGCGGCGGCGCGCGCGCGCGAGGCGGCGCAGTTCTCGTCGTGGGCGCGCCACGAGGACGCCTTCCATCTGCGCCAGGCTAGGCTGCGCTCCGCTATACGCATCCGGGATGGACGAGGTATATATGTTAGTTTATATAAAAGTAACATGAACTCCTTGTTTATCTATTATGAGTTATGTAAGATTTATGAGAAATAAATCTGTCTTGTTTTGTCACCTTTCATCCAAGTCAAACGGTCTAGCATGTCGTTTTATTAGGTTACGGGCCCAGATATGGCCTTTAGGGTTTTAGCAAATTATCTCGCGATTATTCAAAAGTGATTTTACATAAACGTTGAATAGATAAATCGCAGTAGAGTAATTAGAGAGCTAGCCTAGGTACCGACTTAAGTATTGTGCAGAATACATAACAATGGCGAATTACATTGTCAATGTGCCAAAATTAAAAGGCAGAGAAAATTATTGCGAATGGGTTTTTGCAGCGGAAAATTTCTTAGTCCTAGAAGGTATGATGAAATGCATCAAACCAGAGGAAGATGTAAGATTGTTAGCCGAGGATGATGCAAAAACAAAAGCGAAGCTGATTCTCACGATTGACTCTTCGTTGTATGTGCACATTAGAAATGTTGCTACAACCAAAGAATTATGGGAGAAACTGAGAGCTTTGTTTGACGATTCAGGGTTTGCAAGGAGAATAAGCTTACTTCGAAATTTAATTTCAATAAGACAAGAAAATTGTGGTTCCATGACAGAATATGTGACACAAATGATTGAGACAGGACAAAAGTTGTGTAATACAGGTTTCCAATTAAGCGACGAGTGGATTGGTTCATTGTTGCTCGCGGGACTACCAGAAAAATATGCTCCCATGATAATGGCTATCGAGCATTCGGGTATTCAGATTACAACTGACGTCATAAAGAGTAAGCTCCTTGACATGGAAACAGGAAATGGAATAAATGATGAATCGAATAGTGCATTGGCCAGTGGTTGTAAAGGCTGGCAGCAGTCATCGGCTCCAAGGAAGTTTATAAATTTCAAAAATAATAATGGCCGCCAGAATGGAATGTCATTGTCAACAAAGTCGAAGAAAGAAATTAAATGTTATCGATGCAATCAAATAGGGCATTATAAGTCGCAATGTACGACTGAAGTGTCAAATACCAGAGGAAAAGAACGTAATCAACCACATGCGTTCAATGTAGTTTTCCTAAGCGGGAATTTTAGTAAGCAAGATTGGTACATCGATTCTGGAGCCAGTGTGCATCTGACGCCAAATAAACAGTGGCTTACAAATATTTCTTATGAAAAGAAAGGTCAGACTATTATAGTAGCCGACAAAACAAAAGTGCCTATTGTATGTTCGGGCGATGTAAAGATTACTACTACCTTAGCTAATGATTGCAGTTATGATGTCGACATAAAAGATGTGTTTTGTGTGCCTGAATTGACAACTAACTTACTATCAGTGAGTCAATTGATTAACAAAGGCAATAATGTTGTATTTACTACAAACGCCTGTGAAATATATAGTCGAAATGGTACACTGATCGCTTATGCGTTATTAGAAAATGGAGTTTACAAGTTACAACTCCAAGAAAATATGTCTGCAGCAGCAATAATATCAGGTGAGCTTTGGCATCGCAGATTAGGACATATAAACAGTGAGTGTCTGAATAAAATGCAAAATGCAGTTGACGGACTTTCTTTAAAAGAGAAAGTTAACATTACTAAGTCTTCCTGTACCGTGTGTTGTGAAGGGAAGCAGGTTCGATTACCTTTTACTCACGTTGCTAGGAGAAGCACAGAGATGTTGAATATTATTCACACAGATATCTGTGGTCCTATGGAGTGTAATTCTATTGGTGGTTCTAAATACTTCATTTTATTTGTAGATGATTATAGCAGAATGACAAATATTTATTTTCTTAGAAATAAAAGTGATGCCTTGAAAAGTTTCAAAGAATACAAAGCATTGGTTGAAACTCAGGCAAGTAAAAAGATAAGAATTATCAGAAGTGACAATGGAAAAGAATTTTGCAATGCTGAGTTTAGTGATTATTTAAAGAAAATGGGTATAATTCATCAAACAACATGCCCATACACACCTGAGCAGAATGGATTATGTGAACGAATGAACCGAACCTTAGTTGAGAAAGCTAGGTGCATGCTTTTCGACGCACAGTTAAGCAAGAAATTTTGGGCTGAGGCTACAAATACAGCAGTGTATTTGCATAATCGCACTGGTTCGTCATTATTGCAAGGAAAAACACCTTATGAACTATGGCATGGTATCAAGCCAGATATAAGTCATCTGAGAGTTTTTGGGAGCACAGTAATGGTACACATAGCTAAAGAAAAAAGACGAAAGTGGGACAAGAAAGCCCAAGAATGTATTCTAGTTGGCTATGCAGATGGAAGCAAAGGATATAGAGTGTATGATCCTGCAAGAAACTTAGTAACTACTAGTAGAGATGTGATAATACTAGAAAACAAGAAAGACACAGTCACTGTCTGCATAGAGAACACAGATTCAGTGGGGGAGTTATCCGAGTAATCTGTTGTTAAATGTCAAGTCTCAGAAAAATCTAGCTCTGATGGATCAGAATATCTTGATGTGGAAGATGAGGATGTGCCAGATAAGGATGTGCAGCCTGCAGAGAGTGGAGAGCAGCCTCCACAGGAAGATCTACACCAATTGGAAACAGACGATTTACCTGTAGTGCCAATTGTTGAAACAAAATCGAAACGACAGAGAAAAAAACCCGACAGGTATGGATACATGTGTAGCACCAATCCCTATCTGAGTGATGAGGATATCACATATACAGAGGCGATCAATGGTCCTGAGAAACAACAGTGGTTACAGGCCATGGCAGAAGAAATGCAGTCTTTTGCTGACAACAAAGTATGGGAAGTTGTTGACGCTCCAAATAATGCTAGTGTCGTGCAAAGTAAGTGGGTGCTAAAAAAGAAATACGATTGTGAAAATAAAGTGAGATATCGTGCGCGGTTAGTTGCGAAAGGCTTTACGCAAAAAGCTGGTGTGGACTATCAGGAAACTTTTTCTCCAGTGATAAGACACTCTACTTTGCGGTTACTTCTAGCTTTAAGCGTGCAGTTAGATATGGATGTAACACATCTCGATGTAACAACAGCTTTTCTTAATGGTTATCTAAAGGAAAGTATTTTCATGTATATGCCAGAAGGTTTTCCCTGTGTAGATTCAAATAAAGTATTAAAATTAAAAAAGGCTGTTTATGGTTTGAAGCAATCATCGCTTGCTTGGTACCAAAGAGTAGATGAGACATTATGTAATTTGGGATTTAGCAAGAGTAAGCTAGAACCTTGTGTTTTTATAAAGAATCATGTTAATGGCAAGAAAACTATTGTTGGAGTTTATGTCGATGATTTTTTGATATTTTCAAATGATAAATCTGAAACAGATTATTTGATTAAAGCTTTGAGTCATAAGTTTAAAATTAAAAACCTAGGACAAGTCAAGAAGTACTTAGGTATGAGGATTAAAATCGACAGGGATTTAAATGTGATTACTGTAGATCAGCAGCATTATATTGAACAGTTATTGAAAAGGTTTGGTATGTCTGATAGTAATACGGCTGAAACTCCAATAGAATCTAAATTAAATATTGAAAGATCAAATGTTTGTGATAGTAAATTTCCATATCAAAGATTGATAGGTAGCTTGATGTATTTGTCAGTGTTGACACGGCCTGATATTACTTATTCGGTTAGTTATTTGAGCCAATTTAATAATTGTTTTACACACAAGCACTGGAATTATGCAAAAAGAGTGCTTAGATATTTACTAAAAACAAAAGACTATTGTTTAAAATATTCTAAAGGAAGAGCAGAGCTTGTTGGTTACGTGGATAGTGATTGGGCAAGTGATTCCATTGATAGAAGGTCATATACGGGATTTTGTTTCCTAAAATCTGGCTCTGCAATTTCTTGGGAGAGTAAGAAACAAAGGACAGTAGCTTTAAGCAGTTGTGAAGCTGAGTATATGGCTTTGTCACAAGCTGGTCGTGAAGCCATTTACTTAAAAAATCTAGAATTAGAAATAGTAGGTTTTTCTAATAAGATTGTGTTGTATTGTGATAGTCAGAGCGCATTGAAGCTGGCAAATGATTATCATTCGCATAAACGAACCAAACATATTGATGTTCGATATCATTTCATAAGAGAGGTAATTAGAAATGATGTTATTCAAACAAAGTATTTGCCAACTGCAAACATGCCTGCTGACTTATTGACTAAAGGTTTATGTGGGGTAAAGCATTATAAATTTATGAAAATACTTGGTATAGTTAAAAGTTAAATTTATTTTATTCCTCATGTTAGTTATATTGTGTTATTTGTTACTTTTATATAGTGGGGGTGTTAGTTTATATAAAAGTAACATGAACTCCTTGTTTATCTATTATGAGTTATGTAAGATTTATGAGAAATAAATCTGTCTTGTTTTGTCACCTTTCATCCAAGTCAAACGGTCTAGCATGTCGTTTTATTAATATACAACCACGTTTTTTTTTTACCAGAAATCCAAGTACCAATTACACAATAGTGTGATGGACGAGGTATAATACACAAGCCACTTTTTTATCAGAGGTCAAGTAATTTCACAATAGTGACATGTATTTGACTGCGTCGTGAGACTATAACCTTTAATGAGTGGATCACATCCGGCTTGATGGATCAAAAACTAAAACATACAGGGCATATCAAGAATGCTACGGAAACCGAAGTCGGGTGGTAGTTTAAGTCACTACAAACGCAATGCAACTAAAATTTTTACAAACAAAAATAAGGTTAGACTATTTGCTATTTATTTCCTATCCTATCAAGGTGGTTTTCGGTAGCAGTCTCCATATACCCTGTATACTCAAATAATTCTATAAATATTGTTTGTTCCCAGCGAAACCGATCGACTTGCTGGCGTGGTACGTGAGCTCTGAGGAGTGCGTGGACGCGCTGGAGATGCACGAGCCATACACCTATCTCAACGGGTTGCAGATGCAGGACTTGGAGGACCTGCTTGAGGATATAAAGGTATAATAATGTGATGATAAATTAACAATAACATTTTTAGCCCCTGCCGGTATTAGTGTTACCGACGATCAACGTCTTGGTTTAGATTACTCCTAGTCTGCTAACAAAAACGGCGCAAAAGATAGGGATATATCGGCTTCTGGACCCCTTTCCTTAACCACTATCTAACCACGCCTTTTCCGAATGCCGATACTATTTTGAACTCTAATATTATTGTAAAGCAAAAAATATAACCATATTTGTTTTTGATAGTCAATCACCACATACTAAAATGGTGAAGGAAAACATCGTGAGGAAACCTGCATACCATAGCGATTTACAAGAATTCTTATGGAATGTGAAGTCCGCCAATGTAGTGGACTATATGAACTAACCACTCTTAATCGCACTCTCGATTGTAGAGGATGCCCGTGCCCTGCTGTGAGAAATGAATGGGCTGATACATATATTTTTTTAATATATGAGTATTTTATTTATTCATATTTATTTATTCAAACACTTTGAACACATAAATAGTATAGGCGGACTTAATGCCTAAGAGCATTTTCTAGCAGCCAACCTTAAGGTAGTGCAGAGATAGATGTATCTTTTATTATGTTTATAGATTTATGTTTGATAGGTATTTGGAAGGAGTGTTGTGGAGATGTATGTTGATATAGTGTATGTGAGCAGGTGTACAAGGAGCTGGAGAGCAGTGAGAACCAGTCGTACTGGGAGGACGTGGGCACCATCGTGTCGGACGAAGTCAACAAGCTGCGCCGCGTGGCCGCGCCCGCCGCGCGCCGCGACGGCGTGCACCAGGCCGTCGCCGACGACGTCGCGCAGGTACCGCCACCACCACACCACCACACCACCACACCACCACACCACCACCACACACATCACTCTCAATGCTCATACTAGCAACAAGCTGCGCCGCGTGGCCGCGCCCGCCGCGCGCCGCGACGGCGTGCACCAGGCCGTCGCCGACGACGTCGCGCAGGTACCGCCACCACCACACCACCACACCACCACACCACCACACCACCACCACACACATCACTCTCAATGCTCATACTAGCAACAAGCTGCGCCGCGTGGCCGCGCCCGCCGCGCGCCGCGACGGCGTGCACCAGGCCGTCGCCGACGACGTCGCGCAGGTACCGCCACCACCACACCACCACACCACCACACCACCACACCACCACCACACACATCACTCTCAATGCTCATACTAGCAACAAGCTGCGCCGCGTGGCCGCGCCCGCCGCGCGCCGCGACGGCGTGCACCAGGCCGTCGCCGACGACGTCGCGCAGGTACCGCCACCACCACACCACCACACCACCACACCACCACACCACCACCACACACATCACTCTCAATGCTCATACTAGCAACAAGCTGCGCCGCGTGGCCGCGCCCGCCGCGCGCCGCGACGGCGTGCACCAGGCCGTCGCCGACGACGTCGCGCAGGTACCGCCACCACCACACCACCACACCACCACACCACCACACCACCACCACACACATCACTCTCAATGCTCATACTAGCAACAAGCTGCGCCGCGTGGCCGCGCCCGCCGCGCGCCGCGACGGCGTGCACCAGGCCGTCGCCGACGACGTCGCGCAGGTACCGCCACCACCACACCACCACACCACCACACCACCACACCACCACCACACACATCACTCTCAATGCTCATACTAGCAACAAGCTGCGCCGCGTGGCCGCGCCCGCCGCGCGCCGCGACGGCGTGCACCAGGCCGTCGCCGACGACGTCGCGCAGGTACCGCCACCACCACACCACCACACCACCACACCACCACACCACCACCACACACATCACTCTCAATGCTCATACTAGCAACAAGCTGCGCCGCGTGGCCGCGCCCGCCGCGCGCCGCGACGGCGTGCACCAGGCCGTCGCCGACGACGTCGCGCAGGTACCGCCACCACCACACCACCACACCACCACACCACCACACCACCACCACACACATCACTCTCAATGCTCATACTAGCAACAAGCTGCGCCGCGTGGCCGCGCCCGCCGCGCGCCGCGACGGCGTGCACCAGGCCGTCGCCGACGACGTCGCGCAGGTACCGCCACCACCACACCACCACACCACCACACCACCACCACACACATCACTCTCAATGCTCATACTAGCAACAAGCTGCGCCGCGTGGCCGCGCCCGCCGCGCGCCGCGACGGCGTGCACCAGGCCGTCGCCGACGACGTCGCGCAGGTACCGCCACCACCACACCACCACACCACCACACCACCACCACACACATCACTCTCAATGCTCATACTAGCAACAAGCTGCGCCGCGTGGCCGCGCCCGCCGCGCGCCGCGACGGCGTGCACCAGGCCGTCGCCGACGACGTCGCGCAGGTACCGCCACCACCACACCACCACACCACCACACCACCACCACACACATCACTCTCAATGCTCATACTAGCAACAAGCTGCGCCGCGTGGCCGCGCCCGCCGCGCGCCGCGACGGCGTGCACCAGGCCGTCGCCGACGACGTCGCGCAGGTACCGCCACCACCACACCACCACACCACCACACCACCACACCACCACACCACCACCACACACATCACTCTCAATGCTCATACTAGCAACAAGCTGCGCCGCGTGGCCGCGCCCGCCGCGCGCCGCGACGGCGTGCACCAGGCCGTCGCCGACGACGTCGCGCAGGTACCGCCACCACCACACCACCACACCACCACACCACCACACCACCACCACACACATCACTCTCAATGCTCATACTAGCAACAAGCTGCGCCGCGTGGCCGCGCCCGCCGCGCGCCGCGACGGCGTGCACCAGGCCGTCGCCGACGACGTCGCGCAGGTACCGCCACCACCACACCACCACACCACCACACCACCACCACACACATCACTCTCAATGCTCATACTAGCAACAAGCTGCGCCGCGTGGCCGCGCCCGCCGCGCGCCGCGACGGCGTGCACCAGGCCGTCGCCGACGACGTCGCGCAGGTACCGCCACCACCACACCACCACACCACCACACCACCACACCACCACCACACACATCACTCTCAATGCTCATACTAGCAACAAGCTGCGCCGCGTGGCCGCGCCCGCCGCGCGCCGCGACGGCGTGCACCAGGCCGTCGCCGACGACGTCGCGCAGGTACCGCCACCACCACACCACCACACCACCACACCACCACACCACCACCACACACATCACTCTCAATGCTCATACTAGCAACAAGCTGCGCCGCGTGGCCGCGCCCGCCGCGCGCCGCGACGGCGTGCACCAGGCCGTCGCCGACGACGTCGCGCAGGTACCGCCACCACCACACCACCACACCACCACACCACCACACCACCACACCACCACACCACCACACCACCACCACACACATCACTCTCAATGCTCATACTAGCAACAAGCTGCGCCGCGTGGCCGCGCCCGCCGCGCGCCGCGACGGCGTGCACC
Organism: Hyles lineata; assembly: GCA_030180105.1. NCBI lineage: Eukaryota > Metazoa > Arthropoda > Insecta > Lepidoptera > Sphingidae > Hyles > Hyles lineata. The sequence goes on from JARJEE010000040.1 coordinate 2,507,494, forward strand.
AGGCCGTCGCCGACGACGTCGCGCAGGTACCGCCACCACCACACCACCACACCACCACACCACCACACCACCACCACACACATCACTCTCAATGCTCATACTAGCAACAAGCTGCGCCGCGTGGCCGCGCCCGCCGCGCGCCGCGACGGCGTGCACCAGGCCGTCGCCGACGACGTCGCGCAGGTACCGCCACCACCACACCACCACACCACCACCACACACATCACTCTCAATGCCCATACTAGCAGCACGCTTTATACTGATACTCCTTTTGACATGTTACATTTGCCTTTTTACAATTTTCTAATGTCTCAAGATGGCGAGCGCAGTGGAATGCCAAGCATTGCTTTGTAATTCAAGGTGTTGTTTCGTTTTGCTACTGTTTATGAGTGGTCGTATCGCTTATCAGTGAACGTACTAATATGAATTTCTTACAAAGAATACTACAAGCCGTTTGATTCGATGCGTCCGATACGAATATGTAGACGCTCGCCTCATGTTTCGTATTAAATCATAACTTTGTTAGAAGACTTAAGTGCTATACATTGTGGTCAGTATTGAAATACCAGTAAAATGTATAATTTTACGACACAGCCACTATTGTAATCTGTCTAAACAGTCCTAATAGCATGCTACTACAGACCACTGTAACTGCATAAGTATGCACCGCTATAAGGAACGGTATATTAGTAAATCGCGGAATTCAATGTGAAGGACGTTGAAATAGAACACAACAATGGTTACACACTGCTACCTAAAATTGACCATCATATATGACGAATTTACCGAATTTATTTTTAATTCATATTTTTTTCTCAATACAGATTTTCAAAGGCAAAACAGGAAGCCAGTTAGAAGCACTGCAGACTCAAATAGAGCAGAAAATCAGCGGGAAGAGAGACGGAGTTGACATTGGTTACTGGGAGAGTTTGCTGAGTCAATTGAAAGGTAAACTCTCTTGATTTTTTTATTTCTTTTTTATCTTTGATTTTATCTGTTTGATTATTAAAAGAAAAAGAAATATAATTTGCGTTTTCAAAAACGTAGATATTATTTGGGTGATAAACACAAAATTAATTTCTAAAAAATAGTGTGCACCCTTTTATTTTTACTGATGCTATGGGACGCAAGGGTTAAAACTATTATTTTCCCAAAAACTATGGATTCACCATCCAAAATCGAGGATATTTAAAAAATCATAAAAAGATTGTCGCGCTCCTTTGCAAAAATTTTAGTTGCATTGTGTTTGTAGTCACCTAAACTACCATTCGGCTTCGTTTTCGGTAGCAGTCTTGATATACCCTGTATAAGGTAATAATGATGTGATTGTTATGTGACAGCGCACATGGCGCGTGCGCGGCTGCGCGACCGTCACCAGCGCAACCTGCGCCGCAAGCTGCACATGCTCAAGCAGGAGCAGGGCGTGCGCCCCGCCAGCGACGACGCCGCCACCGCCAACAAGTAACTATACATTACACTACGTTATATCACATCCCAGCATTATATCTTAGATGGTCCTTTATTTTAATAATTTAGTTCCATTTTTTACGCGATCTATGCATATTAATAATTGCACAAGCTGATGTATAATGTATAGTAATCAATTGTTGTGAAATGTTTCTCTATTGCTACTCTCTGCTTTATTTCAATCTCATTTTTCATTGGGTATGTTTTAATCACATTCATGTTCTAGCATAAATTGCAAAATTCTATAATTATTGTGGTCTTTAATTTAGTGTTGCAATAATGTAATTAATATTTGAATACGTTTCGCAGTGCACAGGCATCAGAATCATCTCAGGAAGAAGCAGCAGAAGGCAAGGAGGAGCAGGCCGGGCCGAGCAGGCAGGATGAGGCGGCGGGTGAGGGTGGTGAGGGTGGTGAGGAGGGAGGCGAGGGCGGTGAGGACGGCGAGGCGGCGTGCGTGGCGCTGTACCGGTCGGGGCGGTACTCGCCGGCGCTGCTGGCGGCGGGCGCGCTGGAGCCGGGCACGCTGCTGCTGGAGCCGCGCGAGGACGCGCAGCGCGTGCACTTCCTGCGCGCCGCGCTGCACGCCGCCGCCGCCGCGCGCACGCACGCCGCACACGCACCGCCACCCGGACCCGACAGCGTACGTACACCATATGTACTCATTTATTTCTGAATTCTCCTTCTCAAACGGTGCATAAAAACCTGACAGATGACAGGCTACTATTTTTAAAATTAATATTTTTATACGATTCCTTTAAGAATATATTTTAATAAATATCTTTTTTAATTTTACGTTATTTAAATCATGTTTGAAAAAATATTAGCGATTTATATACCATTGCACAATTTATACAATATAAAAAACTCACTATACAAAGCTTTATATTGTTAAGATCTTATTCAAAGGCCATTAAAAACCACTAAAAACTGTGAAGGAAACCATCGTCAGGAAACCTGCATACCATAGCGATTTATAAGAATTTCTATGGTATATAAGTCCGCCAACCCGCACTAGGCCAGCGTGGTGGGCTATATGGCTTAACCATTCTTAATCGTACTCTCGATTGTAGAGTAGGCCCGTGCCCTGCAGTGGGACGTATACGGACTGATACAGACAGACAAGTGTCTCATTTACATATAGAATTTAAACACTTTATTATTAAGAATAACCAAGTATTTGTGCCTTCAGTTGTCTATGCCGCAGTCGAGCTCAGCGCTGGAGCGCGAGGCGCGGCGCGCCATGGGCTCGTCGCAGGACGAGGCGCAGTTCAGCGTGGAGCACGCGCTGCCCGACCAGCCCTGCCTCTGGGCCGACAAGTACCGCCCCAGGAAGCCACGATACTTCAACAGGTAGCTTGCCAACAAACACTCAATTACATTTCTGTACGACACCCCTAAGTCCGATGTAACCGTGCTGATTCCGAACTATCAGGTGAACGGCATGTTTATTTGTCCCTTATAACCATAAAAAAAAAAACAAATGTCTATGGTATACAGCTATAACTACCTACAGCAACAAACCCAACCCATCAAGTAAAAATGCAAGAACAAAGCTTGTAGCTACTTCATGTTGACTTTCTATGAAACCTGAATAGTAGTCCGACAAATAATACGTTTAACGTTTACCTATATGAACCACTCATAACAGCCTTTAAAATAAATTTTATTTAATTTACAAAATATTATTATTTTGTGAAATGATACAATGTTTTATTTTTTTCACAGAGTGCATACTGGTTTCGAGTGGAACAAGTACAATCAAACTCATTACGATATGGACAATCCTCCGCCGAAGATAGTACAGGGCTACAAGTTCAATATATTCTATCCAGACCTCATAGACAAGAATGCCACACCAGAATTCTCATTGGTTAGTATACTTGCATGTTACTCAACTCTTATTAAAGTTGGTTTCATCCGCTCCGTCGTTAGTGTAAAATTAATGTTGTCTATCAATTCAAGTTATTGGTGGATAGGGGAAGTATTAATGGAAAACAAAAGTTGTTTATCTAACCCTCAGAAATGAAAGCTTTTTCTCATTACAATCTTGTAAAAATGGGTATCTACCCAACATACCTTTGTGTATCTCAGATAATATGAATCCGAAATATCATGATCAGGTGATATTTGCGAAATTAATTATCAACCAAACTTAGTTTATATGTTTATATCAGTTAGGATTATACTGCTAAAATAAAAAAATGATTTATTTGATTACAGAAAGCATGTCCCGAGAATCCAGACTTTGCAGTGCTACGTTTCCACGCCGGGCCTCCATACGAGGACATAGCGTTCAAGATAGTGAATCGCGAATGGGAGTACTCGTATAAGCGTGGCTTCCGCTGCCACTTCCACAACAACATCTTCCAGCTGTGGTTCCACTTCAAGAGATACAGATACCGACGATAGAAGACTAAAATGTTGTTGTACAAAGTTACAGTACATTCATGTATCTATTTATGTCAAGTATGTGGTGTCTTCCTCCACTTAATAAAACAACAATAAATATACCCAATTTGTTTATGTTTAAACCTGAACAATAATAAGGAATTTGAAGAACATATTATTTATCTTAGTCAAGGTCTTGTCTTATGGATATTTCAAACATGTAAATCATACTCTGGATTCTAAGCGAGGCCCTTGCAGTAGGATTTATTTATATATGGGTTGATACAGATTACAGATGATGGATATTAAAGATATAAGGTATATATTACGTCTTACAAAACCCTGACCTGAAACTTGTTTCATATTTATTAGCCCACTGACAAGTGATAACTACAACTCTATAAACACCGGGCAATACTAGTAAATACAACAACAGCTCAAAATTTATACTGATCACCACGCCATTTTTATTCCTCTTTCTTGCCCTACTTCGATATTGACAAAATCATCGAATTCCAATGGAGCCATTCAACTATTAAAAGAAGAAGAAGAAGTGGGCTTTAAGTCCGCCAACCCGCACTAGGCCAGCATGGTGGACTATATGGCCTATCCACTCTCGATCGTACTCTCGATTATAGAGTAGGCCCGTGCTCTGCAGTCAGACGTATATGGGCTGATACAGTAACAAGTGGGAATAAATTATACAGAATCTTAATTAACAACAAGCATCCTAATTAACTGTATTTTAGACGGTGTTTGTGACAATTTGAGTCTGAACATGTAGCTTTATATCTTTATTGTTAAAAAAATTCTGCATATGGTATATCTACCTATCTGCTTGAATATCATGTACCAATTATAATTGGCAATAGTTTTATCCAGTTTTCATTTATAATAACACAAGTAATGTAAGTAATTGAGGTTACCTCACCAATCACCATTTCTCCATTGAAAAAGGAAACACCCTTTTTATTAAAAAGAAACTGTAAATTATGTTGATACCATTTCTATATTTCCTACTAAAAGACCTAGGCTATTGTAATATACAGATTCCAAATGGTTCTCTGTAAAAACTATTTTTACAAAATAATTAGCATAATAAATGAGCAATAAATGAAAATTTTATGAAACTAAACTGCCTCTGAATTTTCTAAATATATGTTTCCTATTTTTGATCCATGATAGCTGAGATTTATAATTTAAATGCCAAGATAATGTTCAGTGTTGTGTACTCTTCTTCATTTCATACATTAAATAAATGAAGACTATCAGTGATTCGGAGATTTATTCTTAATGATATACTAGGTGACACGGGAAATCTACTTTTCCTTAGGTTTCTCTTCACCTGGGTTGACTACTTCTTCAGCCACAGGGTTGCCACGGAAGTTGGGGAACTGTTCCCATGGAGCACTCAGTTCAAATCGCCTGAATTCCTGTGCCAACTCCAGGGGCTCCACCACCACACGCTTCTGCTCATCGTCATACCTCACCTCCACATAGCCACTGAGAGGGAAGTCCTTCCTGAATGGATGTCCTTCGAATCCATAGTCGGTTAAGATTCTTCTCAGATCGGGATGGTTAGCAAAGAATACACCATACATGTCCCAAATCTCTCGTTCATACCAGTTTGCAGCCTTGAACACTTCGCAAGCAGAGTCGACGGGTGTCAGCTCATCCGTGTATGTTTTCACTCTGATCCGAGCGTTATAACGCAGGGACAGCAGGTTGTAGATGATCTCGAATCTGTTGGCGCGAGTCGGCACGTCCATTCCCGCGATATCGACCAGATTAGCAAACTGCGCGATGTGGTTATCTTTCAAGAATTGCAACACCGGAATGACTCCTTCTGGGGGGATCAGGACTTCCAATTCGTTCCCTGCTGTAATTTGTACCTTCTGTACAAATTTTGGTAGGCATTCTGCCACGTACTTGCCGAAGTCGATAAGCTGGGATTTTTGAAGCGGATCTAGTTTGGCGACAGTGGGCCTGGTCTCCACAGAGGGGGCCGCTTGATCGGTCTTTGTGGCCACGCGTTGAACCATTGGGGCTTTCACATTATTAAACACGATGCGCCCTAAACTGCGGCCCGCACTTACGGTGCGATTAAATAAAAAAGACATTGCTTTTTATTAAAATACACAATAAATCTTACGTAATTCTAGTTCGATCGAAAATCGTATTCCCAACACACCACAACAAGACCAAATGACAATTGACAGGAACTGTCATCTGAGGCACTGTCAACTGTCAGGTGTCAAAATTATTTTTAAAAGGCGATTCGCAACTTGCACCGAGCTATTTGAGAAATTGAGAAAGTGTGTTGAGAACATGGTTGAGAATTGAGAAGTTAGGTATAGGTCTACCAGAATCTCATGGCATTTTGGGAAATTTGAATTTACGCATTGCAACACTGGGGTAATTGGATGAACATATTTTGATACTTTCAATAATTGTAATTATTTTTTATTTCAAATTGACATTATTTTTTTAGTACAACTTTTTAAATAAATTACATAATGTTTTAAGTAAAAATATAAAGGTTATTTAAACATTATAATTACTTCAAAATTGTACTTTTAGATTAATAGCCAATTAAAATAGGCAAATAAGATTTTTTTCAGTTTTAAATTATAACATACATACGAGTCTTACGAGTATTTATAATATAGATGGAGCGCTGGTACTTTCAAAACGTAGATAAAAAGTTTCGTTTTAATTCTCTCTTCTTGTTAGTTCTCACTTAATCAAACAACTTTCAATTTCCAAATTGTAAGTAGTTTGATTATGAGTCGGTTTTATTTAAATAATTATTAGATTCGATAAATGTAATACGAAAGATGCAAGATTGTATAATAAAAACGTATAATTTTATTTCCAGTCTTCTTTATTTCATTAACACTTTAGTCAGAGCTTACTTCTAAATACTTTTCCTGTAAATCTTCTCATGAAGACGATGAAGATAAAGGAATAATAATAAGCCGTTCCTTATCTAATATCTCTGGAAACTCCTGTAAATAGGTATTTAATGCATTACTGTTTAGTTTCAAAAAATGATATCAATAAACGATAAAACACACACACATATCTAACACTAACCAAAAAAAAATGAAGTATCAAAACTATTCACTCCGACTTACTTGTTAAAACGACGTCGATTTTAAAATCGACGATTTTGTTTAAATTTGACCAAATTATTCACGGATCTAGCGATAAACCTTGTAAACAATGTGGCACACTTGTGATTGTAGAACTAATTTGTACCTTTTCGCTAAGAATGGATAGAAATCTTAAAATATTCACATCGAATGACATAACTCAAGTTTTGAATCAGCTGTTCGTCGATGGTATTGCCACATAAAAATCATTGTTTTTTTTTTTTAATTTTATGCCATGAGATTCTGGTAGACCTATACTAGTGTGATGTTAAGCGTGTATCCGAAGTCTATGAAAGTCATTTATTTTATGACTTGTGGTCACTTGAGGCCTAGAAATTGAGAACTAGTTTTTTTTTTGTATTTTTGTAACTTGTAACTTTTATTTGTGAATGTCTGTTTTGAAAGCCAAACATTGTTGATATTTGCAAATTAATATAATTTATCAATTGGCGAATCGTGGGTTAGAATGAAATGAAGGTAATTTTTATTAATTAGCCGTATGCACAATATTTGTATTGACTAATTTGTGTTTATTTAAATTAACATTTACCCACTTTTTAAACAATTAAAAGAGAGTAACCTCTATTTTGGTTCAATATTGAGATGGGCTATTTGATTATTTCCGCGATTTACCTATTCTGCGCAGGCATTTATTTAGCTGATTTTTAATAGAAAACACTTGTTGTTGAAAATAGATATTTATTCCGAAGTATTTACATTTTAATATTTGCTGCATAGTGTAATTATGTCGAGACTTCTAACAAAGGGTGCGTAAACAATTTTATTATTGTTGTTTAAAAGTGTTGCACGTGTTGATTCTCGCGAGCTTGGCAGGTCCTAATAGCAGATTGACAAAACGACGAGTTGATGGAATTTACGTCCATATATTTTGAGTTTTTGTTGATCTACAAAACTATAATTCACTATGTTGCAACTACCAGCGAAAGTTTGAAATGAGTTGCAATTCCCAATGTATTATTTTTTACAGAGTATTTCTTAGAAATCGGCACAATGGACGACATAAGTCAGTTGAAATCAGTTTTGCGGTCACTGGTGGTGTCCAGTCCTAACGAGATGGACATGCGTGCACTGTTAAAGGATTACAGAAACATGATGGGAGAAGCTATGCCAATTCGAAAATTTGGTTACAAAGAGCCACTTGCATTTCTAACGGAGAGATGCAATGATTGCTTTGTGGTAAGTTAATGGTACCTTTTAATTACAAATCCATAATTTTATAATTTATATCCTAACAATACCTGTGTATTATACACACCCAGACATTTATGCGGCTTACATATTGTCAAAAATAATTGAATGTAAGTGTCACCAATTTAGACTGAGATATTGACTGTGCCTAATATGTGTGTCAAATAGCATCATGTGTCCACTCAAGCTAAATAGCATAATAATATAGATTGCAGAAGTAACAAAACAAGACCTATGAATGGCAAGAAAAGTGCTTGATAATATTAATTGATCATTTACCATATCTCTGATACACCAATCACTGATCACACCAGCAGTTTATTGAACAAAAGAATTAAAGAATGTATACTGGGACAGCTGTTGGATATTTTACAAATGTTGCTGATGAGTTTTATTTAAAAAATATGTTATACCAGTTTTCAGGAAATCCAAGTAATCCAGTCCTAACTCTGATAGTCCCTGAGACCCTGAAACATATTGATGAATTTGTTCAAAGGCAAAAAAGACCAACAAATGCTAAAAAGTAAGTATGTTTATATATACTAAATTTGAAATTGAAAATGTTTTAAATTGTTAACAACTTTTTTACTGAAAGTAACAATTTACTTAAGAATTAGAAGAAAATTACTGTATACCATGTTTATATAAGAAGTGTGGGCTTTTAGGGCGAAAATGAACCACATTTCTTTACAATAATATACAGGATGTCCCACAGCTATGCCACATGGTCCTCCTTTTTTAAAAGATTTTATGTTATATGGAGAAAATAGTCCTTTTGATTGTTATTATAAAATAAAGGCTTGTTTTTTGTTTCACTTAGCAGGTTAGATTCTCGCTTCAGACATGCATTTATTAAAATATTTTTGGATGCAGTTTAAAATATTTCCAAAATTATGTCTTCTTTGGGTGAAATTCAATTAGAAAATAAAACTTATTGCCATTTCAATATTTTTTATGGGCTTCAATAATAAATTATCAATATTATTTAACAGAAAACGGCAGAGCATACCAGGTTCGGTAATAAAATCTCCAAAAACCAATCTGATTGTTGAATCATACTCTTGTAAAAAGAAGCAAAACTTAAAGAATAAAACAGAACCAAAAACAAAACCACCGGATACTAACAAAACTGCCAGCGTGGCCACACCTGTAGTGAATGGTTTGAGCCAGGAGAAATCCTACCAAACAGACATTGACAACGAAGAAACCAAGAAAAGTATTATAGATATTAATGAAGCTACCTCAACAAATGGTTCTAGTATAGCATTACAAAATTTCTTAAAGAAACGGACAGCAGCATATGATAACAATAATTGTGACAATTACAAATTAGATGACAACAAATCTACAAAGGATGATGTTGATTCAGGAAGACAAACTTCTAGTAAGTGCTAATTATTATCAGTGCTTATAGTAGGCAGAAATTGTTATTTTTTTAATTTATCCATATATCAGCAAATTAAATAATTATTTTGACTGCTCTTGTATAATTTTAATTGCATAACAAATTGACTGCCCTTGTGACGCAGTTGGTTAGACGCCGGCTGTGAAACGAGAGGACGCGGGTTCGATCCCCGCAGCGAAACAAATATTTGTTTGCACCCTAGGTATTTGTATCAGGTTTGGGAGTTAGTGAGTCCGAAAAGTCTCTCATAGTTTCTGACTGTTGGGCATATTTATAAAGATAAACACGACACTTGATTTAATAGCTAAGTCAAAATAGATTCTTGCATACAATCACAACAAGCTGAAAGTATACAGGCATGAAAGTAATTAATTCATCTACCATAGTTTTACATAAATATGTGTTGCAGGTAGTAATTGTAGTTGGAAAGGTGCTAAGTTTGAGCAGCTGAAGGCAGAGATTGCCGAGTTGATAAGTGAAAATCCTGAAGGAGTTTGGTGTACAGATCTCATGGAATTGTATAGGTAACACTATAATATTATGTCTTCTGAATTGCACAGGCTGTGGTTAATTTTGTATATAAGTTTTGTTATGACTTCAGTATTATATACACTTTCTCTTAACTTTTTTTTTATAATTGTTTGAATTTGTGCCTGTACTATAAGTACTTTTGGAACAGCAGAGCCTCCTAACACAAGTATTGTTATACTTAAAGGAGAACTCCGATAAAGACAATTTGTATTTAGATTAAATGAAGATAAAGCAAAAAAAAACTTTTTAAATCTCTTTTATAATTTGAGAATTTGTTCCGCATTGTGTATGAAGTTGTAAAAAGTTGTTATTAATCGAAACACATGTTTGTTCAGGAAGCGTTTTTCGAAAGAGCTGGACTACGGTCGGCTAGGCTACACGAGCATCGTGAGCGCGCTGTACGGCATGAGCGACGTGGTGGCGCTGAGCCGGCTGCACGACACGGGCGACTGGCTGGCGCGCCACCCCGCCGCGCCGCCGCCGCCCCCGCCGCCCCGCGCCCGCCGCCCGCGCGCCCCGCGCGCCCCGCCGCACGTGCCCGTCGACCCCGACGACGCGCTGCCCGGCATCGCATACGTGAGCATACACTTCACTACCTAATGCTCTCATGCTGAATGTAGATCATTCCACATACAGTTTCATTGGCCAATACAATTAAATCGACTGGTTTGAGACTGGGTATACCTAGGTAAAAAGGAGACGCCAGGAATGTCTAACTTGTCTTTAACTAACAACGAAATTTATCAGAAAGTTAAATTAATTACTTAGGAGTAAGTAAGTTATTGTCCATTTCCCTCTGTGCAAAGAGGTAAATAACCTCGCAAAGAGCCAGAGAAGCCAGCTGTAAAGCACCACGAATCAAATCATTATTACATTATGTGAGCTGTTTTACTTGATTCCAGTAATTGGTATGGCAAAAACGAAAAGCACGGAAGTCTCCCTTGTCTCTACAAGGTCTATGTAGTACACAAGCCCAGATGATAGAAAATGGGACACGACTTACTTGCATGAGACACTATGGATTGTGGAATATTTTAGCACCAGCATATGTAATGTATTGGTTGTGTTGTTCGCGCAGGATCCGGACGTGTTCCCGGAGGACTGCATGAACTTTTCAGACTCGTTGCCGCCGCCGCCCATGGAGGACATCGTGGCCGGCACGCTACTCGAGGTGATGGTGGGCGAGGTGTACTCGCCCTCGCACCTGTGGCTCATTCGCCTCGGAGAACAACACCACATCGCCATGGAAGACATGATGGACGAGATGACGTAACTATCGCTACACATTTATCCATACTAATATTATATTTGTGAATGTATAAATATTTGGTGCTCATTCACACAAAAACGGCTCGAACAATTTTGGTAAAATTTTGTTTAAGGATAGCTGACACTTTCGAATAACACACAGGTTAATTTCTACCCAAAAAAAAAGTAGTGTTCTCGTGTCACACAAAAAAGAAAACACAATATGTGCTAATATTTATCTCGACAAAATGTACCGTGTCCGTGGGATGTGTCAGGAAGCTGATGTGTCGATAGTTGATAATAGTTTAGTAGTGAGTATTGTATTGTGAGGTGTATATGTGTATAGCGAGTACTACGAGCGCGGCGAGGGTCGGTCGCGCGTGCTGGCGCTGGGCACGGCGCGCGTGGGGCAGGCGTGCGCGTGCGTGTACGAGGGCGACTGGCACCGCGCCGTGGTGGTGCGCGTGCTGGACGCCGAGCTGGTGAAGGTGCGGCTCGTGGACTACGGCACGGTGGAGCAGACGGCGTGGCGCGCGCTGCGGCCGCTGCGGCGGCGCTGGGCCGCGCTGCCGGCGCAGGCGCTGCGGGCGCGCCTGGCGGGCGTGGCGCCGCGCGCGCTGCACTGGCCCCGCGCCGCCGCGCACCACCTGCTGCGCCGCGTGCACTGCAAGCACCTCGTCGCGCACGTGGCCGCGCTGCACCCGCAGGTACACCCCACGCGCGTATGCTCGTCTCCACCGAGTAGCCGGCCCGCTCATCATTCAGTACTCATATTTACAGGACAAAATCCTGGAAGTTTTTCTGGTGGACACGTCGGGCGACGAGGACCTGTGCCTCGCCGACGACATGATCAACTCGGGCCATGCGGAGCGCCGCCAGTACTCCTCGTTGCAGGTCAGACTGCTCTATGTTCTATTTACGTATGATGTAAAACGAGACCATCTCGTTATTACCGTGAATTGTCGTTGCAGATGTCCGAATGCTATTTGTACCCGCGGTTCGAGGCGCTGGAGACGGGCGCCACGCCCAACTTCGGCGAGATCGAGGTGTACCTGCGGCACGGCATCGAGCTGCAGTACGTGGAGGACTACCGGCGACACGTGCCCGCCGTGCTGCCGGAGGACGGACAGCCCGCCGCGCCAGACACCCCGCCCCGCTCCCCCACACCCTCCCCGCCGGCCTCCCTGCAACCGTCTCCACCATACTCCCCCCCGCACTCTCCGCCCCGGTCCCCGCCACAATCTGCGCACTACTCCCCGCCCCCGGCCTTCGCGCCGCCGGCGACCGAGGCGCCGTTCACGAGGATCCCGCTGCTGCCGATGGGCGCGGGGGCGGGCGGCGTGGACGTGGGCGGCGTGCGCCTCACGCTGGCCGAGTGCGACACGTACCGTAGGCTGTGCGCCTCCTCGCCCATGGCGGCGCACATGTTCATGGTCAACGCCATCTCGCGCGCACTATCTTCCACGTCCCTATCGCACCCCGCGCACCCCGCGCACCCCGCACACCCCGCGCCACACCAACCCCCTGCTTCTTACATGCCGCCCATATCAATGATACGGCCGCCTCCAGGCTTCGACTCCTTGTGATTCAGGGTCCATGTTCCTAAAAATTATTATTTGGTATGACATACAAGTCTAGTACGTGGGTACTTTATAATTACCGCCGAGTAGTTTGTAAGAATAATTTAGGTAATAAGATCTATTTTTGCGGCAGCAGTAAAACAATCGTATTTACTAGGTTAAGTTGAAGAGTATGATGAGGTTGACATGATTTTGTACACTGGTGACGATAGATTGTTCTAGAGTAGTTTTCAATTTATTTTATAAAGGTGCTGAATTTAATATTGCATAACGTTACACAATGTTTACATTGGGAATTAAAGTACAATTTTATTATTTTTTTGGTCTATTTAGTGACCATAAGTCAACATAAGACGTCTAATGTCACCGGTATATTTGTTACTTGTTACTAGATTTAAGGATATTAAGCATTTTCGATACGAACGTGAATGATATGCTATGGCCCAGTTGCACAGAAAAGCTTCTAGAATCTCGACGCAAAAATTGCTTTTTCTAAAAATATGTCTGCAGGGCTGCGTTCAATTTTTAATTACGTGTAAAATAAGCTAATCGTCAGAGCCTCGTTAAACGATAACATATTTTTTCAATGAATCCTGTGATAAAATACTTTTTACGACATTTAGTAAATAAAAGTATATATGTTAAGAGTTGTTTTATTTTTTGTGAAACATGAAACATCTATTAGCGCACCTTGGCAGAAAATTGCCTCGAAAGTTGTTGGCGTAGACTACAGCTACGACATCAGTTCTTAATTTTTTTACATATAGAAGATGTCCCAAAATTCAGCGATAAGGCAATGGTAGAAAGAACAAATTGTACGTAATAAGAGAAATATTTCAGAGGTCTCAAGTAATAGTCTATTAATAAAAAAATCGAAAAATTTAATATGGCATTGCTTTTTATAATTTATTATCTACTTTAATTGAAGTTTTAGAATTATAACAGTACGAAATTATCTTTCAAAACCTATTTTAACCAAGTTATATACCACTGATTTTACGACAGTCAGCAAATCAACAGTCTAGTTGTTTTAATTCTTTCGTATGGCCAACACATTACTCTTTATTACTTTTGATTTTACAATTTTTCACAGCTTCCGTGGCGCAGTTGGTTAGACGCCGCCTGTGAAACGAGAGGCTGCGGGTTCGATTCCCGCACCGAAGCAAACATTTGTGTGAATCGTAGGTATTTGTTTCAGGTCTAGGTGTTTGTGAGACCGAAAAGTCTCTCGTATTTCCTAATATCCACGACACAAGACCAATCTTAGTGTGGGGTCAGGACTAAGTATGTGACCGTTGGGTGTATTTATTTATTTATTATTGTAAATGCCCAGTTCAGTATATTCTAGCTCCTCTCATGAGTGCTTACCATTCATAAAATAATTTTAACAAACAAACCATGCTCCGATTTTATTGATGAAGATACATTGGTTAAGTATAAATTACGTGAGCTTCTGTGTCTGTAGGACCACTCAGAAATATACCATTCATATTATGGAGATTTATGAAGTAATTTACGTTGTTTGCATTATTGATATTCGCAATAAAAAAATAAATAAATATTAATGGGATCAGTCATTACGATACAGTTCACTTAATACTACTTGGTCTGTGAGTTCACTTGATTTTTACCTTTCACGTGTGACGTATCCGAATGTGCCAAGTCTTTGACCATAGACAATGCGCAAGTTGTGAGAAATAAAAAAAATATGATAACAAACATGGCGTGTTGTCCAAGGAGCGACGCTTGTACTTTTGTTTATTAGGTCAACGTTACCGTAAACGATATCCGCTCTTACGGATTATGTTGTGGCGTACAAGAGAACGGAACATAAATGCCAACACGCGGAGAAGGTAAATGTGAGTGATGCGGGGGACGCGAGCCGTGTGGTGTAGTGCGGTTATGTGTGAGCGAGGTGCGGTGTGCCGCAGGAGGTGCCGGGGCAAAGGCGCTCGGCGGTAGGCGAACCGGCGACTGATATGCAAGCGGCGCCGGCGCGCTACGTGTCAGTGAGCGAGCTGTACTCGACCGACGAAGTGGAGCTGTTGCTGGACGAGATCCGGGAGCTGGAGCCGACGAGCTGCCGCGGCGAAGACGTGCAGGTGACCCATGCCTGACCCACACTTTCCCCTGTCTCGCTCGTGCCTTTCCTTCGACTTGGCCCGAGGGACACACTAGTTGTATAGTTCACAAATTATAATAAGTAATTCAAGAGGGCCTTGTTAACGACATCCTAAGTACATACTATGTTATTTAGAACTATTGTCGACAGCTGACTTACTTACTGCCAGTAGTGATGATGTTCTTGTATATTACATTTTGTAAGGATAAGATTTTCAAGACAATCTTATACTTGGCACTTTTATATTCCATCATATACAAATGTTTAAAATGCATAATATTTACAAAATAAAACCAACACATAGTTTCAGATGTGTAGCATATTGGAAAACAATCATTTATTGTGTATATGATCTATTCTATATTTTTTCAATTTAATAGTTAAAAACTCAATTTTAAAGCTTATCTTGAGGACGCTATCTTTAGCTTCATAATAAAACATGATACAATGTTATAATTTTTATGAATGATAATAAAAGATTGAAAAGCCAATTACATGTAAAATTATACACTGAGCATCATAATTGTTTAACTTAATGGGATCTGTTTATTGTTGGCATCAGAGTTGGTATTAGGGTAGGGCGCGGTTGGGCAGTGGCCCTAGGGCGTCAGTGCAAAAGGGTGCCGAATGCTGGGATTTAGTGTAATGTTAAGATTATATATGATATTATATATGATTTATTGTTGTGCTTGGATTTGGGTAGTATTTATAGGGCACCACAGAAGTCTTGCTCAGGGTGACGTTAATATCACATCTGCTACTGGTTGACATGGTGTTACTGTCTTATTAAATGTATAGGAGACATCAAATACATCATTTACATACATAAAAAATATAATCAATTTGAGAATCTCCTTCTTTGTAAAGTTGGTTTAAAATGGTATGGACCTTTCAATGAGGTGCCAAGTATATAAATATTTGGCATCTCATTGTATATATCAATAACTTTCTTGTAATTGTGAAAATGACTAGCTACTAGCATTAATGTCAACATTAATGCTAGTAGCTGAGTAACAATTCCTTCAATCGGATGAATCTAATCAGCTATGAAATTGGCACATGTGCAGAGTAATAGTCTTCAGAAGTCTAGTCAGTTTATAATGAGCAGTCTTATGCACATGAATATTGTTTTGTAATGTGACTAATATTACATGAAGTAGATTGTATATTTTTTAGTCACAATAAGAGGTAAAGTTATATTGGATTATTGTGGATGCTGGGTTAGATAGAACTTAGACGACCGGAGGTTCAGTGAATTTTAATTATTAGCATGTAAATAGTGATGTGATTCAGTTGTGTAGTGTGTAGTGTGAGCATAGTGTCGTGTTGCGCCGCAGGACTTCGAGATAGCGGGCAGCGGGTGCGTGGCGGGCGGCGCTGGCGGGCGGTCGCCGGCCGGCACCGAGCTGACGGAGCACTCGTGGGACTCGCACGCGCAGTACCGGCGCGCGCCGCCGCCGCCGCCGCGCCCGCTCGCGCCGCTCTACTGCCGCCTGCGCTACCTGGCCACGCCGCAGGGCCTCTTCACGCTGCTGCTGGTGGCGTGGTGCACGGGCGCGTGCGCGTGCGCGTGGAGCGGCGCCGGCCTGCGCGCGCGCGTGCCGCTGGCGCCGCGCCTGCGCCTGCTGCTGCTCGCCGCCTTCTCGTCGGCGCTGCTGCACGCCGCGCTGCTAGTGGTGCGCGTCTCCAGGCTCGACCTGCTCCTGCCCATCGACTTCGACAAGCTGGCGCTCTTCACCAGCGTGTGGAGCGGCCTGTCCCTGCTGTTCGGCGGCGCGCTCACGCTGCACGCGGTGGCCGCGGCGCCCGAGTACCGCTACGCGCCGCCGCACCTCGCCAACCTGCTCTACTCGGCGGCGGTGAGTACTGAATAGTGTTCGCAGAAGTTGTGTGCTGCGTGCGCGGCGAGTACTGAGCGCGGTGTGTGTGTGTGTGTGTGTGCAGGGGCTGGGGCTGGGCGGCGCGCTGGCGTCGGCGGCGGTGTGCGCGAGCAGCGCGCGGGGCTGGTGGCGCGTGCGGCGCTGGAGCGGCGCGTCGTCGGTGTCGGAGCGCGGCGCGTACCGCGCGGTGCCGGCCGCGCCGCCGCTGTGCTCCACGCCGCGGGACCTGGCGCGCCCCTCCACGTCTCGTGACGACCCGTTATAGTGAAGGCCGGCCGCCACGGAGTTTTGAGCGGCAGTCCCCCGAGTGAGCCGGTCCGGACGCTCCGGAGCGGAACCCCGCGCCGCGTGAGGCCGCGCGCGCCCCGGCCGGTCGCCACGCCGACCGTTTTATAGTTTTATATTGAGGGGCGAGCCGATGGGTAGTGGTGGTGCCGTTGGTGAGTGTGGTGCGGCAGTGCGGCGCGGCGTTGTCGGCGCGGTGGCGCGATGGTGCAGTATCGCACGCGGAAACTTGGTTTCTCGCGTTGAAGACAATACCGTAGCGGAGGGTCGACGAGGTCGGGCTGCCGCGCGAGGCTGTGCGCTCGAGATGGTTGCCGATCTGGGATCGTGTAATACTGCCACTCTACTTTTTGCTGTCGAATCATTCATGTCCATTTATTTTTCTAGTGTAGTTAGATATTTTTAAGTTCACTCACGGCCTTGGCGGAGCGACTATTGGGGCGACCGTACTCTCATGTTAAAATTAAAATGTTATTGCTGTCGATACGCACAATTTAAAGATATAATAAAGAGTTGCTAGATGAATATGTTATGATACAATAACTTCGTTATATTTTCTCGACTCGTGTGGGGTTTGAGAGTGCAGTGTGCACTGCGACGGTTCTCGTATTGTCTGAATGAAATGTACTATGTATGTAATAAGTCGACCCGGCCGCCGACCTCCGCCAAGGCATACATTTATGATCTCTTATAATTTGTAATTTCACAAGTCTGATTTTGATGCTAGTCCATTTTTTAGAGTTAGTATATTAAATTATTTATAATGTTTAATATAACGCAACAAACATTCCTGAAGAGTAGTTTTTTTGCACAAAAGTAAGATTAATGTCGCGATTCTAGCCGTGTTTCATATTGAGAACTTTGCGCGGGAACGCGACGCGGACACCACAGTGGTTTCAGCTGATATCGTGGTTCAGCCGTTCAGCTATTGTGTGGCATTGAGATATAATCACACATTTATGTATGCTTATTGTCTTTGGTAGTTTTTCTATGAATAACGTTTTGTGGCGGTCGATATAAGCGCCCGCGCACCGTGAATCTTTTAAAAATTTAAAATATCTACTATTATTACTTACATAGACGTGATTTTGAACATTATAATATTGTTAAGAAGCCACTTGTGACGTTGTCTGGTGGGTTGCTGTGCCGTGAGCATCTGGTAGGCGCCGCGGCTGTCCCACTGTTGGTATCCGCCCGCCTCGCCCCGACTCTTCTGTCCACTATTTCCTAGTTTATTTCAAGTGCGTACAAATATTTTGTCCTGATTTCCTCTTCGTCCAGTACGTATTAGTTACGCATATTTACATTATATGTAGTTATACATTTATTGATTCGAAATATACACAAATGTATGCAAAGGGTAATTTTTTACATGTAAGCGAAGTATTTATGAAGTAAAAATGCGTGCTTCCATCGCCAGTCGACTCTGGAACAAACTTTCAGTTTCTTTCCGCTGTAAATAACACTTATCCATTCAATTGCCGTGAATTGACTTCCCCGTAGCGAATCGTGTGTTTGAAAAACTTAGTATTGTTGCCTAAGATGACTTGAGTGGCAAGCCTATTGCAACAAGTTTGGTGTTCAATTTTTGTGGTGTGCAATATCTAGATGATAGTTTGGTATTTAGTTGTATTTCTGAGTGTCCACTGGCGATGTAGGACATTACTAAGTGAATGAGTGGCGGTTAGCGACCATCGACTTTTGTATTGCATTCATACATTCAAATTAATTATTGAAACGATTTCGGGTATAGTAGATTCGGTTAAATTGACACTGCTGTCGCCCTTGCATTGACCAAGTAAAAGCAGGGGGCAGTGGGTAATTGACATAATATAATGATAGACAATAAACGGGACTATAGTAGTGAGTGTTGGTTGTCCGACATCGGCGAGTAGAGTGGAGTGCGGAGTGGAGAGTCGCTGGCCGCCGCCGTCCGGTCGAGCACGCTGCGTAACCGTGTTAACAGTTGTTGTATAGCAGATTGATACATTAAGACAGATTTATTTCTTCGTATCGCTTGTAATTGATAAAATGGTTTGCAAAATATTTATAACTGTTCATATATATGTAAGTTTATAGTTAGCGTGTAAGTGAAAACGTTTCACAGATAAGATTTGTTATAAGTGATGATTTTATACCGACCAGTGTGTACACGCTCCCACGAGCTTACGTACTTTGTACTGAACTTTTTTATTTATATCGGACTACAGAAGTTATCATGAAAATGTACGAGCAAGAATGATATTACGCGTAGTAGGTTACTTTTGCGTTTGGGGCGCGCGGCGAACGGAGCTGCCACTTGCAACATGCAACATTCAACATGCAACAACTGTGCACCTGACTCGGTCTCCGCCGCCCATATTTATAGATGTTATCATACATATCACGTATATTTTTGGAACATGTCTGAACGCAACATCTCATTACGTTGTACCGCGGGTGTTTTGTTTAATGTTTGTTTCTATCACAATATTCCTACTTACACTTGTTAATGGACACATCCGATGCATGAAATCTCTTCCGTGAGCACTACACGTGTGACTACACCTTCGCGTTTCGCGCGTGTGACGCCGAACTTGCCACCGACACGGAAATGCGCGCCCGAACTGTTGCACTCAATGTTGCGATGTTTTTACAAATCCTTTACAATTGAAATGACAGACGAGCTTACCTTACCGTTATTTTCAGATGTGTAGTGTTTGATAAGAAATTATACGACGTATTTTATGTACTTGTCTATTGTGAAACATTTGTTCGATTGTTTACTGTACAAAGTATGAATCTAATTATCAATTTTGAATCTCGATGTATTTGAATTTCTAATCGCCAACGTAGGCCCCAATGTTGTACTCGAGCGATAATGTATAGTGTTATGGAGGTCCCGACTTGTCTATTTGTTCCGATAGTTTTTTCTCAATGTAAATAAAATATTTTATCCAGACTCGACGACTCTTTAGTAATTGCGAAGTGTATTGGGATAGGAGGGTTTTGTTTCCGTTTCGGTGGAGTGTCGGTGAGTACTGTGTACTGTGTACTGTGTGCGTGTAACATGTAGTGAGTGTACAGAGTCGGAGTATGTGCGCGAGCTTGCGGTGTGGCCGTGTAGGCGACTAGGCGTGTGTGCTGTGTAGCGTGTGACGTGTGACGGCCCCGACCACTCAGCGACTAGGCACCGTCTGCCAACTGGAACGGATATTATGTGCGAGTAATTTTTACTTTAACATTTTAATGATAATAATTATATGGTTTTATACAATTTTTGAAGTTTCATTTCATTCAATCAAGCAGAAAATAAATTAGAAAGGATTGGAGAATAATGGTTATCCATTTGCCTCCACAGTTATGGAGGGAGGGAGAAGGAAAAATATTGTTCTGTTACTACCTGTATCGTCTTTACAGTACCTACTCTTCGGGTACCCATATCAGTCGCCAATAGTATACTTACGCGACCAAAGGCTTAAAGTCGTGATTGGGTTTCACAAGGATCCAAGAAACACTTTTTGAAGCCTACTGCACAGGTGGTACCTGTACCTAGGGGCCCTAAGGAAGTCCTCATTATGTTTGAGGAGGTTCCTCATAACTTATGGCGCACATTCAATTTCAATACTATGTTTAGTACTATGACATCAGATGCGCACATTCTTTTAATAACTTGTGCTGTAAAATATGCAAGGAATTATTTTATCCAATAACAATTTTATCGTTTGTGGCAATCGCCTCATTATCAGATGTAATTTAGTCATTGACTCGACGCCTCGCAGTCTACACGGGGCTACTGTGACGGACGCTGTGGTTTCTCTTGTTTCAATAAATATAAATAAAACTTCGTTGAACATATGACTCGAAATGGCCACAGAAAATGCGCCAAATTCCACAGGATTGACGCAAAGTGAAATCATTCGTCGATATTACACCGACAGGGATTATCTCCTGTCGCCTGAGGGAATTTTGAAAGCTCTCTCTGCTGTAAGTACCACTCTATTTAGAATTGTCTCTAGATACTTAACTGTTAGAATATGCTTAGAATCAAATAAAAAATTTACTACTTTTAATTTCACATTAGTTTGTCCTTGGCCTATGCAATGATGCCTATGATACTATTATCACTTCTTTTTTCTTTGTATTAAAGTTTTGATAAAGTAAACCTAACGTCAGTGGACTATGTCTATTAAAGGATATCGAAACAAAGGCTTTCATATTAGCGAATCATAGAATTTTTTTTTAAATTAAAAGGATTAAAGGAAATCTCAAAATTGTATTTTTCTATACTTTATCAGCCAATATACATACGTCCCGTATGCGTGGTGATAAATTATCGATACACACATGACTCCAAACAAGTCAGGCCAACACGTATTTCTTCTATACTATAATTCTTAAAATGACTGGAGTTTGAACTTATTATAAATAGACGTAAATCATAATATCATAATTATCTAGCCCATAACCACTTTACATTATGATCAAATCAATTTGTTGAAAGATGATCTTGAATGCCTATTATTGTCTCTTGCTTGAATAGACCATAGCCCACTGTATCTGTATGTTTATCAGCCCATATACGTCCCACTGCAGGGCACGGGCCTCCTATACAATCGAGAATACGATTAAAAGTATTTAGGCCATATTATAATCTACCATGCTGGCCTAGTGCGGGTTGGCGGACTTAAGTTACCATAAAAATCATACAAATCGCTATGGTATGCAGGTTTCCTCACGATGTGTTCCTTTACCGTTATAGTGCGTTGTGATTGACTATAAAATGTCAGAGGTGTACCCTAGGATTCGAACCCGCGACCACCGTGAATATGTTAGCAGTTGTGTCTGGTCTTTTACCAACAGGCCACCACGCACTTATAGCCATACATAGCCCACGACAAAATATAATATTTGCCGCAGTATATCAAACCTAAGATCGATATTTTATTTAAGGCATGAAAATTCTTTTGGAGCATTATTTACTTTGTGAGCATTAGGCAAGGTATACTGGATTTCTGCCGACTAAAAACACGATGGTCATCTTACTTCAAAATAAAGGATTCCGGAATCTTCATCAACGCCCTTAATTCACCGACAGCCTCCGTGGCGTAGGCGGTTAGACGCCGGCTATGAAACGAGAGGCCGCAGATTCGATCCCCGCACCGAGAGAAATGTTTGTGCGGCCCACAAATATTTCTTTCGAGTCTGGGTGTTTGTGAGACTGAAAAGTC
This sequence comes from Hyles lineata, assembly GCA_030180105.1. Taxonomy (NCBI): domain Eukaryota; kingdom Metazoa; phylum Arthropoda; class Insecta; order Lepidoptera; family Sphingidae; genus Hyles; species Hyles lineata. Next base: position 2,529,977 of record JARJEE010000040.1, read on the forward strand.
TCTCGTAGTTTCTGATACTCACGACACAAGACTCGATCTTAGTGTGGGGTCAGAACTATGTATGTGACTGTTGGGTGTTATTTATTAATTAATCGGATATTGCAACACTTTTCGACAGAAGCGGAAGTCAAGTTGTTGCCTGAGAAGAAAGAACTACTCCGAGAAAGTCAGTTGAAATTGGATTACAATAATGTTTCATCATTTGTAATACCTATCTTCTAACATGTAAAAATAATATAATTTGGAGTAATGACAACTTTCATATTTAATGCTTGTAAATTACAAGCCAAAAAATCTACATAGCCGAAATTCGGCTTAGAAGCCAATTTGACGACGTAAATTTTTCATGAACGGAGCTGAACCTTATTATTCGCACAAACATTTCTGTTATTACATATCAATGACCGGCATCTTATTTATCTCCTGTTGCGTGTTTACCTACATGTTAATTTAACTCTTTGTGAAAGTATTTGTCACCTATTTAATCTACTTGAAGTTTAACGATCATAATCTGATCGTACAGTTATTGTATTTGATGTTTACACCGCTGTGTTTTCGCTGATTTTATCTTAATTAGTAATTAATAATGATCAATTATGCTTGTACCTTATGCATTACATATAGATTGTAATGCATAATTACTCGTCATAAATTAACAAAAAATAATACTGACAAACAGACTTAAACTGTTCGGAAAATTTCAAAGAATATGTGATCTTATCGGCGATCTAATTATTAACAATAGATTTTAATTTAATTTTGTAATCATGATGATAAGACACCGTAAACTATCTGCCAGTATTACGTAGATACATATATTTTACTTGATTTTGTTCATGTGTACTAACCACTAGTTACTATCCTAGTTTTTCAATTAGTTAGTCCAAAGTTTGTTAATAAGAGGCGAAAGGTAATCAAAATCTTTGCCTAATCATCCGTTTACTGTAATATACCTCTAAACGGTGGAATAATTTTGCCGGCTTACGTCATACTCGTAGCCTCCTTTCTACCTATATTGCTGGTTCGCCATGAATTAAAAAGCAATGCATTTCACTGCGCTCGCTATCCTGAGACATAAGATGTTAATTTTTTATTTATTAATTTTGTCTCAATATGTCCAGTAACTACTCGTACTTTGGCTACAATGTCCTTTAAATCGGAACACAACAGTGCATTTACACTACTGTTTGGCGGGACATAGACACTGCGGTGGTACCTACCCAGCGGTTTTTCACATATGAGAGCCATTGTACTTACCATTGTGTGCAGTGCGGTCACTTTAACAACCTAGAACAAAAAACATCTTAAATTAGTCTAGTGATAGAATTTAGAAGCGTAGAAATTCTTGGAAACCTATGTTCCTGTTCGAAACATTGGCATTAATATAAAAAAAAAAATTAACGTATTTTACCGCGGATTTGGTTTAATTTTACATTTTTAACTGACTTCAAAAACAGGAGAGGTTCTCAATTCGACTATGTTTTTTTAGATATTTTACAGCATTCGTGGGCACGGGACGGACTTCATAGTATGCTGTACCAACATATACTGTAAACCTCTGGTTACAGCTTATACTATGTAATAGCGTGTATATAGTCATTTTCTTATTTTGTATTTTTTGGTACCTACTGGTCAAATTATATATTTTTTTCTTTATGTTCAGGTATATCCTAGAGCATTCAGTTATAGCTACGATTGTCCAATTACTAGTTACTAATAAGGTTGATCTTTATCTTGTGATAAGAGTATGATTATCATTTTTATCCAGAAAACAATAATTGATTATCACGCGATCTTCTATCAAGTAAATAATTTGATTCTAATCCAACGTAGTCTACAAAAATCTTATTATGCGCATAGGGGTTTTAGCTAGCGGACTTCAAATTATCATAATCAAGCAAAACTACCTACTGTCACTTAGGTAAATTAGCATTGAGTTAGAACACCCAGAATTTAAGGAACTGTATTGTGGAATTGTAAGTTCATTATTAAGAAAAAATAAATTAGCGAAAGCCGGTCCTGTTTTCGTTCTATGTATGGTCCATTTCCGTCTGTAGGTAAGTATTACCTACAATAACAATAAAGAGATATTATCCATGTATAGAAAAGCGTACACAATAGTAGGAACGACTAACGTACTGTATTGTAGAAGCTAAATTGTAAAACATCACGGACAATGAAAAATGGATCCCGCAAGCGAGCTTTTAAGCCACTTGAACCTGTAATATTATAAGAGAGACACGCTGGAAATTCCGTCGCAGCATTAGCCGAAATAGGTACATGCGTTTTTTTGAACAGCCTTTCATAAAGAATGTAGAATGCATTTTTTTGAAATACGGACATGGGTACGCTAGACAACTAGTTTGAAGCAAAATTGTTTTACGAGGCATTTTTTTTTTTGGTGGCTTATTAATGTCCGATTCTTAGAATTCTACAGGATTCACAATTTTATAATGTATTATAAGTATTAAATATTTCTTCTTAAATATGTTGTTCTTGATGGTCACAGCTTTTAATAATCACACTTACGTAAATAATTTTGCTCTTTAAATCTTCAAGGCGTGAGGCCCCTCGAGCGAAGACGGAGGAGGCCATCGTCCATCGTAGACTCTAATACTCACGACACAAGACTTGTCTCTTAATATGAGATCACGACCATTTATATTGGGTGCATATTATTATTTGTTTATTTAATGAATGTTCGCAGATACTATGTGTAGCAACGACGGCGATCTTTATGGTGAGCGGTATGTGCATCGCCGCGCCGAAGGTGCTGCACAGCATGAACATCGTCCTCTTGGTGTTCGGCGCCTTCCTCTGCTTCATGTACACCACGGTGCTGCTTGAATTACCGCGGTACGCGCCGCAGTGCTGGCTTTATGCGGTAAATATAAAATAAAGTATTTATAATAATTAGCCGAATTACAAACTCCTAATCAATGAAAGTAACAACCATCCTTTGAAAGTCTTTATCTGTGTATCTACTTATGTGAGGTTTAATTTTTGTAAATGCTGAAATATCAAAAATAAAACTTCGAACCCTTTAAGATCCGAAAGCCGAAAAATTATCGATTAGTTTTACAGCGACCTTAACTTTTTTACACATTTAGGGGATTTTGTATTGATAGTTTTATTCTCTGATTACATAAATAATAATGTGTTATGATCATTGAATTAGCTGTATTTTATTTTATAAGCATATAAGAATTTTGTGGTATTTTTGAGCAGGATATAATTTTGTCGGTGGCGACGGGAGTGCTGATGCTGACTATCGCTGTGCTCAGTGCTTTTTTCTGCGCGATGGCGGATATTATCCACGCCTTGCACTTTGTAAGTATCAGCTATTTAACTTTTAATACTCCATTGTGTAAGGACTAACTACACCCAAATTCCAAACATATATTTTGTGGGTTGTAAAGAGTTGTGAAAATAGTCTATGGTATTATTATTGTTTATGACATCTGTCATCAAGTTGAGCAATTGACATCATTTCATAATTTCCAAGTGCCTATAGTAAAAATACCGTTTCTTTATTATCCTGCCCTGAGTACGCTCTTGATTTTTTAATTTTTTTTAGTCAATTATTTATGGAGAAAAAAAATAAAAACTAAAAAAGGTGCGATGACGTCATATATACGACTTTATAAGTTATGTTCTTTGCCTAAGATTTTCATGTTGTAGAGAACTACTTGAAATATTTTGACTCTGTGATTTTGACATTTGATAATGACAAATGTCATAATCGTAAAAATATAAACAACAATAGGCAGTTTGCAATTGTATTCAAGAATTCTTGTTTTATTTATTATTCTATTATTAATTCAGTTTATTAATATTTTAATATGATTTTTATTGACGAAGACACGCCAATGAAAAATCCGAAATATTGTTTTATGCCAGCCTGCAAAAACACTTCTATGGATCAGCAGAAACGATTTTTCGCAGTGCCAAACTCGAATAAGCAAGAATGGTGTAACGCTGCTGGTGTTTCATGCCCGAAACGCGCTTTATTTATATGTGAAGACCATCTAAATGTATGTAAAATTATTTAAATATCTAATACATACTGAATACTCAAATTCTCCCAGACACTTTTAGTATCCAAGTTGCAAGAAATGTAAATAGATCTATTTAATTTATAGGTTGTAGTAGGTAAATACAATTACAAGTAAGCATTGAGTCTGTGGCCATAATGCTTCAAAATGAATGGCAAGTGCTATATATGATGTACAGTACATAACTAATTTAAGGTGTTTAATAACCAAACATGCAGAGAACTAACTATACCTATCAAATTTATTTTATATTATAATATTTCATATGATAAATATTAACTTAGAACTTCCTTTTTTAGCTAGAGGAAGATGTGGAAAACTACTTTAACTGGATCTTAATGAAAGGACGTCCTAAACTAAAGCCTCGGCTTCCACAATGTCTTGCAGAGACACCTACATTGACAAAGTTAAATACAGATGCTTATGAACCTAAACCCAGCACATCATCAACTTCATTAATGCAGTTTGAGACATTACCAAAAATAATATGTACAAAAGTCAGCAAAGGAGTGCAAGTAAAGCCGAAGACATCAGATAGATCCACTCATTGTGCATTATCTAAAAAGAAAATAATTACACATCTACCTGAAGAAGACATTGAGATTGATATCGCTTTACCTTCCAGACAAGGGAGTACTACATCTGCTGAGATGTCAGAAATATCCTCTGAAATTAGTTTGCAGAAAGTTAATCAAGGCAGAATCTTTGTGCTTAGTATAATTGAAAAAAAACCCAGAGAATACCTTGGCTTGCCAAAAAGCTATTATTGGTTGCTAGAATACTTTGAGATTAATCTTAAAATAAAAGCTTTTAATGTTATAGTAACATTGTATAAAATTAAAAATAATGTTCCATTTTCCCAAATTGCTGATATGTTTGAGGTATCTTTGTCTACATTGTGGAGAATATTCTTTAAAACCTTACATATTCTTAGTGAATTTTTCAAACAATTAATTTTTTCTCCAAGTGTATTCAATGTTAAACGAAATTTGCCATTACCATTTAAAGCTAATAAACAATATCACAATGTTTTTTGTATCATAGATTCCTTTGAAATATCAATAGAAAAACCATCTGACCCAATAACCCAATCACTAACATGGTCCCAATACAAAAATGGTAATACCATAAAATATTTGATAGCTACAACTCCTGATGGCTTTATTATTTTCATATCAGCTGGTTTTGGTGGTCGAACTTCTGACCAACAAATTGTAGAGCATAGTGGGTTACTAAATGCAATACCTCCAAAGTGTACTATATTAGCTGATAGGGGTTTTAAACACATTGATACACTATTAAGTAGGAAAGACATTACACTTCTTCGACCACCAAGTGTATCAAAAGATATGAAATTAACCAAACAAGAAGTAATCAAAAGCAAAGTTATTGCTAGTCTACGTATTCATGTAGAAAGGGTGATAAGAAGAGTTAGGCTGTTCAAGTTACTGAAACCACATTCTGTAATTAATAATAAATTAATACAGCATGTTGATGAAATAGTAACTGTAGCTTGTGGATTGATAAATCTACACACATCTGTAATAAAAAATGAATAAACTAATTTAAATATTTATTAATCTTTTATTTTATTAAAAATAAATTGTATCCAAAATTTTTCTGCATCTATTAACAATTTATTCATATAATCACCATCATAATCAAACCAGTACTCATGTACAAGTTTTGTTATTTCAAAACTTGGATCAGCAACACACAGCAGACCTTTGCGTTTGGATGTTGCATGCATTTGCATCATTAGTTGGGCTTTGCATTTTCCCATAACTTCTCCATCTTTAACATAATTTTTTAAAGTTTTGTTGCTCATTGGACATTTAATTTCTACAACAAAATCTTTGCAAAGGCCATCTGGCGAAACTCCAATAATGGGGGATACTAAGATAAACCCTGTGGTTTCTATAGCTCCGTACGTGTTTTCAAGCTGCTTGATGACTTCTTTTTCTAAGACTTTGCCTCGTTTTATAGCTTTTGTTTCAGGTACTTTGTAACCACCTAAAATGCTCTGTACTAAACTTCCATTTTCTTTTGAACAACGAGTAGCTTCATAAAGTTTAGACCCTGTTATTCTGCCTTGACGCATAGAATGCCATAATTTTGAACTAGCTTGTCCTTTTGTAGCTTCTGCGATTTTACTGATAGTGCTTTGATCAATGATGTTAACGCAGTACTGATAAAAGTTTTCAAATGTTTGATCATTTGTTTGCTGACAAAAATCCAACATTAAATTGAATATATTATAGTCGTTTAAAGTGGGCTTTTGGTTTCCACAGTAATTTATAATCATCCCTGTATCCATTTTCCTTTTCTTACATTCCTCAGAAAACTTTTCCAAATTAATAGTCATGTTAATTGACTGTTGGGCCCTTTTCTTTTTGCCAATATCCTTAGCCAACATAAAATTTCTCCCACCTACTGATCCAGCAAGTTTTGGTTTAGTCCAGTAGCATGTTGTGGATGTTACTGAAGGTTCATCAGACCGTTTTATTAGCCACATCGCAAAGCAGATGGCGTGTTTGCAACCTCCTGCAGAAGCTGCACAATCATGGCATTCTAATTTAGTAATATTTTCGTGGGACTCGTCGATTACTGCTGTTACCATATACAACTTCGCTTTAACTTTATGTTCAGGGGTTACCCTGCCTTGGACAACGCACGAGTTTCCGTCTCTCTTAATTTCCACATATCCCACCGCGGTGTCTACGTAGGAATCCCGCGATGCTAATAATGCTTTGGCACTACGCGTCTCCGCTACATTATAACAATCATTCTCGTGCATGTACTCCAAAAGCATTATATAGCTGACTTTAGGTAAATTCCTGCTGTCAGCAACTTGGAAACTTTCAGTCACTCTCATGGTAAATAAAAATGAACAATAATGGAACTAAAATTGGTAACGTAAACAACGGCAAACTTGATTTTTGAACTTTGAAGTGACAACCGGCATGTGACAACTGACAGGTGTCTATGTTTAACTTTTTTATAGATCAGGTTTAAATTTAAAGGCACACGCGCCATAAAGCCGTATAAATGACGTCATTTGGCGTTTACGTCTATTTAGAATGAAACATTTTTTAAACATTAATTCATGAATGAAAACCACTAAATTTCGAAAAAACAAAAAATATGGGTCTCTTCATTTGTTATCTAATTTAATTATAAATTATAAAATGTGTGTTTTAGAAAAATGAAATGTTGTCAATTATCGGTCCTGTCTGGTTTTATGTATGTAGCTCTAAGTTTGTAATAAAGTTGTAATAAATGATCAAACAAACAACAAGTATTTTATATGGCGCAGTCGGAGGCGAATAAATATTGTAAAATACAAGAAGAAAAAAAGAGATTATTATGGATCTGAAACAGCCGCCGCCATTAATACTAACAGCATGTGGAAACCCCAGTGAACAATATAAGAAATGGAAACAAAAGTATGACCTATACTATGTTGCGTCGAAGGCAGAAGAAAAATTAAACGATGAAGGTAAAATATCACTGTTACTTCATGTGATGGGAGATGATGGCGTCGATATTTTTAATACTTTTGAATTCGAGGATGAGCAAAGGAATTATGAAACAATTGTTAAAAAGTTTAATGATTACTTTAAACCGCTAAAAAATGAAACTATGAGCAGACATTTATTTTTTTCAAGAAATAAAGGACTTGAAGAAGCGTTTGATGACTATGTCATGTCATTGAAAAAATTAAGTTTAGACTGTGAATTCAAAAGTCTACGAAATAGTCTTATAAGAGACCAAATAATAAGAGGCATAAATGATAAGATGCTAAGAGAAAGATTATTAAAAGAACAAAATTTAGACTTGGAGCGATGTATGAATATTTGCAAAATGTCTGAAGTTACAAAATTACAATTAAAGAATTTTGAGGAGGACACTAATATAGCAGTTGTCAAGACAGACAAAAGAGAAGAGCAGAAAAGCAGCTCGAGATTTAAGAAGCAACGGGACTTCAAGGAAATAGCAGTACCTCAGGCAGACTTCAAGAGCATATACAGACCGAGAGAAAAGGAAAGATGTCAAAGGTGTGGTTATATACATGGTTATAAATGCCCAGCATATAGGGTGAAATGTAACAAATGCCAGAGAATAGGACATTACAGTAAGATGTGTAAAACCCAAATACATACAATTTGTCAGAGTAATACTAACAAAGAGTACAGGTTAGGAATGTTAACAGTACATAATCACAATAATGAGCTCTGCGAGACTCTTAAAATTAATAACGAAAGTATCAATTTCAAATTAGATACAGGGTCAGACTGTAATGTTTTGCCGTTAAACAAAATATTAATCTTAAAATTGACACATATGATAAATAAAAATTGTAAATTGTTATTTAACTATGATGGAAGCAAAATAAAGTGTGTAGGCAAAATTAGACTAAATTGTCAATTGATTAATGATAACAATGTCAAATTGCTATTCTTTGTTGTCGACAGTGAATGTATGCCAGTCTTAGGATTTGAAACTATAAAAATGTTAGGATTAATGGAAAGAAAATATTTGAGGAATATTAAAATAGGCAATGAAGAATATAAAAAAATAGTTAATGACTTTAAAGAGCTATTTAACAATGAGAAAATTGGATTATTAAAGAATGCAGAATATAAAATAACATTAAAAGAAAATTATGTACCAAAAATAGAAGCATGTAGGGGTGTACCAATTCCATTGCATGATAAATTGAAAGTAGAGTTAGAAAATATGGAAAAATTAGGGGTCATAGAAAAAATTACAGAACCCACAGATTTTGTGAGTAACATAGTAATAGTGAAAAAACCTGATGGAAAAATTAGAATATGTTTGGACCCTAATAATTTAAACAAGTGTATAAAAAGAGAACATTATAAGCTACCTACATTTGAAGAAGTTTCTTCTAAAATGGCAGGTTCCATTATATTTAGCAAATTAGATGCGTCTACAGCATTTTTTCAAATAAAATTGTGTGATGATAGTGTCAAATTATGTACATTTGCAACACCATTTGGCAGATATTGCTTTAAAAGGTTACCATATGGTTTATCATCAGCACCTGAAGTATTTCATAGGCAATATGCACAAATGCTAGAAGGAATAGAAGGATGTGCAGTATTTTGTGACGATATAGTAATTTTTGGAAAAAATAAAAAAGAACATGATGATAGGTTATTTAAAGTGTTAAAAATAGCACAGAAAAATGGAGTAAAATTTAATATAAACAAATGTGAATTTGGTTTGTCAGAAATTAAGTACTTGGGTCATATAATAAAGAAAGACGGTATTAAAGCAGATAGTCAGAAAATAGAGTCGATATTGAATTTAAATAAACCAAAAAATGTAAAAGAAGTGCAAAGACTGTTAGGTATGGTTACTTATATATCAAAGTTCATTCCGTCTATGTCACAAGTATGTCAACCATTAAAAACACTTAAAGCCATTGAAGAAAGGAGAAAAAGTTGTATTAAATGATAGTAAAAACATTAAACCACTGCAATATGCTGAAGTGATAGATAAAGATAATAGACCAAATTCATATAAAATTGTAACAGAAAATGGACAAAACTTGGATAGGAATAGAAGATATCTTTTAAAATGTAAAGATCAAGAGAAATTAGAAGTAAGATATGATATGGATGAAAGTGATATTATATTAAATGATGAAAGAATTGACAGACAGGAAAGTTCAGAAAACATAGAAAATGTAGAATTATTGGAACAAAACGAAAATGAAAATGTATACAGAACTAGAGCAGGCAGGACAGTTAGAAAGCCATCATATCTAAAAAACTATTGTTAATTTGAAAAGAAAGGGGATGTAAAGAGTTGTGAAAATAGTCTATGGTATTATTATTGTTTATGACATCTGTCATCAAGTTGAGCAATTATCGGTCCTGTCTGGTTTTATGTATGTAGCTCTAAGTTTGTAATAAAGTTGTAATAAATGATCAAACAAACAACAAGTATTTTATATGGGTCACATAAGCATGAGCCTCGGTGCGGTGGTCGCGGCCACTCGTTTCACAGCCGCTTTCTTAATTAAGAGCGCCACGAAGTGACTCAAGTTTTAGTTTGATCTTATCTTATTAGGACTGGAATAACGTTGGATAGAAATATTCTGTATGTTGGGATCTGTTAAAAACAATAATAGTTCAACAGTACAACTTAACAGTTTAAACGTTACGGTTTCTTAGCTTTAAGCTAATTTTACAATGAAATAAAACTATTTTTTACGGATTTTATCGCGAATTTGGTTTAATTTTGGTTGGTGTTTAGGTTTGGTTCTCATATATTAGCCAAAACAAACGAAGCATAGCGACCCGCGTAAACAGAACACGTAGCTGACGTCAAACACAGACGTTCAACGAAGGTTGTAATTGTTGAACCTACAGAGAAAGGGAAGGTTCCAAGTCCTCGCTAAAGAACACCGTTTCCGTTCCAACATGTTTCGCGAGGCTATTGTAACTAAAAACATCCAAATTTCAATAGAAAAGTTGGCATGAAGCTTGCACAAGCATGGAATCCTATCTTACATTTAATTAAATCGAAACCCAAAAGAGCAACTGACAGACTCAAGATAATTATTAAATAAGGGTAGTTAAATTGTAATAGTCTGAGCGGATAACTAATACATCAGTCCGCTCCGTGCCCACGAAAGCTGTGAAGTAATCAAAATGCCAGGAAGTTTAAATTGTAAAAATTACAAAATCCGCGATAAAATCCATAATTTTTTTTTAAATTAGCTTTATTCAAAATATATTTTTCCTTTCTTCCAGCCAATGGTGTTGTTAAACACGGTGCTGCTGACTGCGAGTACAGTGGTGATGTTCATAAACGTGATGTCTCAGCCGGACGCGCCGCGACCCTCCGTGCCTCAGAGGCCCTCCACACCCATCGAGCAAGACGTCTAGCTCACTTCATTACCTCACGTCACCGCAATAACGAGCTTCTTCACAAAACAATAATTTTATGTTAGCGCTAGGCATACAACCTACAATCGGGTGTCCGATATACAGGACAGGCAATATTCCACCACACTGGCCCGATGCGGCCCTTGGCGGACTTGAAATGATATGAAAATATCTTTAATATTCTGGTAAAGTCAATGGTAGTATTGCTAGTTAAAAATTTCCTCACGATATCAATAAACTATAGTTAATTGAATTGAAATAAGTTATTTATAAGGACTTGTAAAAATAATGCAGTGCGTGGTGGCCTATTAGTAATGGACTAGACGCGGCTGCCAATGTCAGTGGTCGCGAGCTCAAGTCCCAGGCACAGAGAACATTACATGGTCCCAGGGCACACCTCTGACTTTTCGAAGTCACGTGTGAATTGATAGTATATGACCATGCACTATATATTCTGTATCTGTTTCAGCCCATATACGTCCCACTGTAGGGCACGGGCCTCCTCTACAATCGAGAATACGATTAAGAGTGGTTAGGCCATATAGTCCACCACGCTGGCCTAGTGCGGGTTGGCGGACTTTACATACCATAGAAAATGCTGTGGTATGCAGGTTTCCTCACAATGTTTTCTTTCACCGTTATAGTGCGTGGTGATTCAATATCAATACACACATGACTCCGAAAAGTCAGAGGTGTGTCCTGGGATTGGAACCCGCGATCGCCGTGAATTTGTTGGCAGCCAAGTGTGGTCAGTTTACCAATAGGCCACAACGCACTTCCCACATGCACTATATGGTGAAGGAAAACATAGTGAGGAAGCCTGCATATTATAGAAGCTAAGCTCTCTCAATCGTATTCTCGATTGTAGAGGAGGCTCGTGCCGTTGCATTGGCGCGTAACGGTGCATTTGAGCGATCACATAGAGCTTCAGAAATTATAGGGCCTCGCACACCTAGTTCCACACATTCGGAATTGTTAGATAGAGGGCGTTGTGCCAATCTTGTTCAGAGCGTCAATAGTGCCAAACCCGTAGAGCAAAATATTTTAGTATTTTAGTAAAGTAAGATATAAGCATACTGCCTCGGTGGCGTAGTTGTACTTGGGTACGATTACATCGCTAAGGTCTCGGGTTCGAATCCTGGGTTGGGCAGTGATATTCGATATTTCTATTCACTATCAGCCCAGAGTCAGCAATTTGTGCCCGATATGGCGATAGGCTCGCTCCCTATCACATCGTGGGACGGAACATACATGGCGAAATGTGGGTGCCCTGGCACCTCTGCTTACCCCTTCTGGGAAAAAGGCGTGAGTTTATGTATGTATTCAAGCATAGTAAAATTTGAACAAAACCATCAGGGTAATTAGGGTGCTAGAAGATTACGTCTTTCTGTATTGCTAACTATCTATACTATCTTTTCCATAAAGGGTCAATAAAATTATGCTTACTTTTTAATCTTACCTAGATTTACTAAATTGTGCCTGATGGTGAGTGAAGTGAGCTTCGATTAAAAATAGTAATTGAATAGATTTGCGGCACTAATAGTCGCAGCAGAAGTATTATTTGAATGTATTTCTTTTGGGAATAAAGTGTGAATTTATATTATAAGCATTATAACAATATTTTTAATATATTTGTAATTGTACATCCTATATAAAACATGTTTTTATAAGGTCTATTATTATTCTTTACAATGTTTGTACTTATATGTTGATGTAATTATGTGTTGCAAGTAACTTATAAAATATTTAATTGTTAAGATTTTTTTTCGTTGTATCTCATATTTTTGTAAACTCCTTGTATATGAAACATATTTGCAAATCTTCTTTATATCATAACTTTGAAACACCTAGGGTTAATAAGGATAAGGATTCAGTATTTCTAATCTTATAATATTTATAAATCAATAAAAATCATTTCTATGATAACAATATTTATATAACTGTAAAAAATGTAAACTCAATAAATATTTTCAATATCCAACACCACATATAACATTATAAATGATTCCACCTCCAATAACATTTGTTACCAACTAAATGCCTTAGTACAAATTTGCAGCAAAATCACCTAGCTGCTTTCTATAGCACTGAAATACTTTTGTACAGATTCCACAAGACTATCTGGTTTAGGCTTGGCAGCTACTCCAGCTATCTCTACACCAAGATTCTGAATTTTGTGTGCTGTAGAGTTGCCGATAGCAAAGTGGGGCAGTTGTGAGAGCTTGTTACTAAATGTCTGTAGTTGTCTGTATATGTATTCACAGCCTGACGGGCTGAAGAACACCATACAGCAGAGCTCCTGGGAGTTGTTCAGCTCCATTAGATCAGTTTTGAGATTTTCATTTTCCTTTGTTTCATACACTGTCAAGGCATCTACTGCAATGTTTGCCGATTGTAGAGAGCTGGGGACTGTCTCCGACCTCAAGTTACCACAGGGGAATAAAAATGATGATCCTTCAGCATTTTCTTTTAATATAATTTTAACTAGATTTTCAGCATTGCCTGATGTAGCACCCAGCGCTTCGAGACCTAACGACATCTTGATTTTATTACAGCTTGCCTCGCCAACTGTGTACACTTTCTTTGTGTTCCATATTACAAATTTGGTTGGGTCCCAGCATTTAGACAATGCTTCTATGGCTCGGGGGCTTGTCAATATGAGTCCATCAAAACTATGTTGTAACAATTTTTCAGTTAACTGTTCCACATTAATAAATACAAACTGAAGAGGTTCTACAAACACAGTCTGGTAGTTATTCTCATTAAATGCTCTTCGGTAATCCTCAGATTCACATTTGAACAAAACAACTTTCTTCATGGCAATGGTTTATTGTACTTTAGATTTATACACTTATATACACTTCACCATGGCAACTAAATCTGAAAATAAATATTTTAATTTAGTCCTAAATTTTATTTTACAATCAAATTTACTAATAAAATCATCATCGTTTTTTGACACAGGAAGAAAAAAATAACTATTTGTTTTTCTAAAAACGGTAAAAACACATATTTTGTGTTATAATCAGTAAACTTCGGGTATTTCCATTATATTTCAAAAAAGACCTCCACTAGAAATTTAACTTACATAAAGGATTTCTATATTTGTCGTAGCAAATGAAGTTAATTACTTCCGCGTATTGTTTACTTTGTTTTGGAGCAGTTAGTCTACTTTTTCACCTTGACATTTGGAAATTAAACAACTAGGTACTTGTTTTATACCATCGTTTACAATAGTTTTGTCTTGTAATAGTTCACTTATCTAGATACATTTATATTAAAATTGTTTTTACGATATTGTTTTTAATACTTTTCTTCATATTTGACACAGCTGTTTGGTTGACAGTTGACGTTATCCATGGGCGCGTTCCACTTGGCGTTCACGGCCACAGACCAAGAAGTACTATTCACGGCGCGGCGCTCGAAACACTTGTAGCCAACAGTCCATACAAGCCACACACACACACACACATACACAAGCATACCATACAAACACCATCGTGAACACCATACACCTGCCATTCAGACTCGTTACACTCACTCAAGTAATTTACACAGTTATTAGATAAGAAACAGCTGTGATGTACCGCTGGTTCGTATCGATCCGTCAGCCGGCTAACGGTATTTAAGCCCCGCCTACCGACGGCGCTCGCGCCGGCCACCGCACCAGTCGCAATTCGTACTCGACGCAGACCGCTTGTTGCTTTTCGCTGTGCTTTGGCTTGTGATATTTGCGCTTGTAAAGACTGTACTTTGTAAATATAAATAGTTATAACCGTTGTGCTGTTTCCTTGAAGAAGCTACCCCAAATCATCCCTAAACACTCATTTCGCCGCGCCGTTCCATTTGACGATCACGGTCGTTGTGGTCGCGGTGAAAACATCATTAATGATGTTATGACATACGCTCACGACTACCCATGTCAAGAGGTGGGTCGTGGTGCGCGTTGAGAAAATTGACGGGATTTTGAAATGTCAAAACAACAAAAATGTCAACCGAGAAAATTACTTTATACGATACGAAGAGGGATATTTTGGTTGAGGTGAACGTTTCTGCGATAGGTAAATATAATATTATAAAAGTAATTGCAGTTTATGAATAATATACGTTTTTCTTTGATTATCATTATTTTAACCCAACTTTATAAATGAAAATTAAGTAAGCCGACATTTAAAAGATGTTATGATTTGTCTTGTTGAAAAGTTAAGTATTTAATAATAAATATGTAATAAATGGGTACTATTTCTGAGCTGTTATTATAATAAACAACGTTTATTATCAATCATAATATATTTTTGTAATGAATAAATATTTTTTATAAATGATCTTGTCAGCCTTCGAATATTTGGCTATATTATTGTTTGTCCGCCAACCCGCACTAGGCCAGCGTGGTGGACTATATGGCCTAACCACTCTCAATCGTACTTTCGATTGTAGAGTAGGCCCGTGCCCTGCAATGGGACGTATATGGGCTGATACAGATACAGATTGTTTATTACATAGTACAAGACGATAAAACTTAAATGTTTATTGTCAAGATTTACAAACTTAACCCGTAATGCAACCTAACTTTTTTATAGCTCTTTTAAAATATTTAATACATAAACGCTCAAAACGCTCCATAACCCGTGCCACTTGGGTTTGCGATCGCAACGCTTACGAGCAAGTGGATCGGTAAATATCGCGGTCGTGAGCGTGGGCGTTGCGATCGTCAAGTGGAACTCACTGCATGCTATCAAAAATTATGACCTACGTGATTTTGTTATTGCACTTTTGTGCGAATAAGAAATAAAATAAATAACAGCTAATAATCTAATAAATATTAATTTAGTATGTATTTTACAGCAATAACTCATTATTTTTTGTTTAATTTGCTTATAAAGTACAAATTACCCTGTGAATATTATTTTTCTATTATGTTTTATTTTTGCTTTATTAATATTTGTTGTTATTGCCATTTAAACATGCCTGTATAACCTCTATATTAAATATTTTTCCGTTACATAATCTGTGGCACAATTTGATCGCCAACCAAAGCTGACAGTTGCATCTAGCTTGCACCCCTCGCGCAAACCCTCCATTCCCCTCGGTCGCCTATCGCTGTTTCGGCGTCTGCGCCGCCATTTTGGCCGCCATTACAAGTTGTCAACTTGTTTACGTTTGCTGTTTACTGTAGTCATGCGCAAAATGAATCACTATAAAGAAAAGAGAGATATATATCTTTCAAGTCAAAAGATATATATCACTCTTTTATATCTTTATATCTCTATCTCACAATGATCAATGAGCTAAAATATGAGTTGATTAAAATTTTGAGTTATGAATCTTCCATAATATCTATATCTAAGATTGGTGGACTATATCTTTATATCTCTATCTCATAATGATTGATGAGCTAAAAGATGAGTTTAAATTAGTTGATTAGAAATTTAGTTATGAGTCTTCCTGAATATTTATATCTAAAATTATTATTTGGGTGGACGTTTAAGTGGCTATATTCTAGTAAAAATTGCTTAGTGATTTAGTTATAGTATTGTTACAGTGAGATAGAGAGATTAATTATTTTCGGCTGATATCTATCACAGAGTTAAATTGTGTTTAGAAATATAAATAAGGACTAGTAAAATATGTAAAAATTCATGGACATTTAAAAACATTGAATAAACTGGATATTTTTGTAACTTTTATGTTATGGTCACCGCTGGTACTAGATATTTCACGGAAACAAAATACAAATCCGATAAAAAAAATGAATACAATATATCTTTGCTAATTTGAAAACATGCTAGCGAAATTAGGCCTTAAATCATTGTAAATAGCTTTGTTTTCGCTTACACTCCATTTACCACTGTGATCGTATTCCACTACGCACGGCGCATGCATTACATTGTGAACATAAACATTCTCTTTTCCGCTCACTCAAATGCAAAAGTCTATATCTGTTTCTTTCTAATCTTTGCAGTCAAATTTAACCAATAATTATCTTTACGCGTACGGATATAATGAGTTAGTTTGAGTGCAAGGGATATAAAGATATAATCACTCCCTACGTCGGATATATATCTTTTGAGTATATCACTCCTGAGTTACACATCTCTAGTTTACTGTGTTACTGGGATTTCAAGTACTGCGTATAGTTCTAATCTTTGTTAAATACAAAGATTGTATTCAAGGATTTGTGAAGGTGCTGGAAAAAATGTGAATATTCATGTTGAGAGGAGCTGTTCATAAAGTGGCAGCAGAAAATATGATTTTACTTTTCTCAAGATGCTACATCTGTACCAGAAATAAAAGCTATATCAAGACAGCCTTACGGAATCAATATGCGAACAAGACACATAATTCCGATAAGCTTTTAAAAATTTGGAATTAGAGACAACAAATAATCATATTTTGCGAAATCAAAACCCAGGTTGGTTACTCAAACAAAGTACTTTATACTTAGTACTTTATACGCTTATGTTTTCATATTTGATGATAATGGTAACTAAGTGTACTGTTTCTTTTTTTGCAGATGGAACCGATAATATTGGTGGACCGAATTTAAATATATAGCCAAAATATAGTCTTGTATAGAAACATCTCATTAGCAAGATATAATTGATGTCTATGAAACTAATTGCCTGCATACCAAAATGAGTTACATCAATTAAATGACCAATATGTCATACTTGAAACAATAAAGAAGATTAAGGTATTTGATAATTGAATATTCATCAAAGTATTATAATAATTTATTTTAAAATGAAAATGGAATCAAAGGAAATTAACTAATTAATGTCCTTTTAATCATCAGTTTTGACAAAATAGTATCTGTATCAGCCCATATACATCCCACTGTAAGGCACGGGCCTACTCTATAATTGAGAGTACGATTGAGAGTGGTTAGGCCATATAGTCCACCACGCTGGCCTAGTGGGGGTTGGTGGTCTTACATACCATAGAAATTCTTATAAATCGCTGTGGTGTACAGGTTTCCTCACGATGTTTTCCTTCACCGTTTTTAGTGTGTGGTAACTGACTATCAATACACACATGATTCCGAAAAGTCAGAGGTGTGTCCTAGGATATGAACCTGCGACCACCGTGAACATGTTGGCAGCCGCATTTGGTCCATTTACTAACAGGCCACCACGCACTTCATGAAAATTATTCTATAAAATATTATAGTAAATAGTAATCATTTTAAACTCAAAGCAAGAACATTTTAAAGTAATGTGTATGTTTTAGTTCTAATTGTATCTGCAAGTCACGATTGTCAGTTTCTCAATTTATTTTCAGGTCAAAAGCTGTGTCAGAGTTTTCAGCAGAACTATATCTGCTGCTCTCCTTTACACAACAAATTTTTGTAAGTATTGAAAAATCATACAATCAGTCTGTTTTAATTGATAGTTAATGTTAACTTAATGCACCCTGCATTAAAAGACTTGGTTTGTGCTCATGAATTTGATGAAGATTACTTAAAGCTTTTGTTTTGTATCATAAAAAGCAGATAAAAAAATTGTAGGAATTAAAACAATTTTTTGATTTATCATGCTTATGATTATGCATTTTGCAACTTATTAACAAAATGAAATAGAATCAACTACCCTATTAGTAAGTCAAACTCAAACTATATCTTTTTGTAATTATTGATATTTTTCATTCCAGCAACATGTACCTATGAAAGCTCAGTCAGCTCGATGACAAATAAAACTACTGCAATAGTGGCCTTTTTTAAAAATAAAAACTACTAACAAGGCAGTAACAGAAAATCCTGAGGATCACACATTTTGGCCAGAAGCAATAAAAACAAGAGAAAAGTCAGTACCCTCTATAAAAAACAACTATTACTCGGTTAAAATGGTTTATGAGGGTGTGGAAGTGTTTAAAATCAAATCAAATTAATATAATGAGACACAGATATTTTAATTCAGACCCTATTGAAAAGAAAATCAGACAAGTTAGTATAATTATATTATAGATACAATGATCCTAACTGCCACACCCCCAGTTGAACCTTCAAATCTTTATTAGTTACAAGATTAATCAAAATTCATAATAATAGTTTTAATTGGTAAGATGATTCGACAAACCCAGCCATAATTTTAACTAATTATTCAAAAATGGGATTTTTGGATAGTCAAATCATCAAAAGAAAAGATGTGATATTGGGAATATACTAGAGCAGGCCCATTGAGAAGGCACAAAAACTCACTTGCGGGCCTATGCTGCTAGATGGGTAGTAAAGAAAGTTACTAACATAAATGGTTGTGAATGCCAAGACAAGTTAACGAGAGATGGAAGTCTTGGCATTCACATTTGGATCAGTATTTGAGAATTTGAGATTATTCATAAAATTAGGCACAAGTACCTATCTGAAGGAGCAGTGATGCTGTTTAACAGCTAATGCTGATAACAGTGAAATCTGGAATAATATGTAAAAATATATTTTCTTTAATTATTCGTTGTAAAGAGTACTGACATTTCTAGAATAATGAAAATTACGATGTTATCAAAATTTCAGCAAAAATATTTATTATTTAAGTATAAAAAATAAACATTAAAAAATAAATCGTTTAATAAATAATTTTAAGTGTTTTATTCACAATCTATCCATCTTTCATCTGAAAGTTACATTTACTTTATTATTTTGCTAAGTTTCTTTGGATCACTTTAATGTGATTTATAGAGACTTGGCGAAATAATATAAACGATGAAAAAAATACCCTGTGCAGCCGCGCGCAGCGCTCGCAACAAGGCTGAATACAATCTACCTTTGCCTGTATTACTTATCATATTTAAAAATAATAATCTTGATAATCTGTCAACCGACTTTCGTGATCGAATGACAGAGCGGCTATGGCTAAAGAATCTATAGGCCAGTTATCCGTCTGTTTCTAGTTGGTCTGTGCATTTAAACAAAAAAGTGCGTTTTATTAATTCTATTAGCATATCCAAGAAATATTACAAAATAATGACATTCAGGCAAAAATTGAATGTGTCAACTAATAACAACACCTGGAAAAACAATGATTGCAATTTTATAGTTGTACAGATAATTTTATGATTGTAATACATTACAGTAGCAGTCAGTCAGTGTATAGTGGAGGGTAGTAAAGATGGCAATAAACGGGTGCTCGAGTGGGTTGCTGGTGACCGCTGCGATTGCATTACTATTGTTACCAGCACAATATTACGTCCCTGAATTGTATTTGCCAACTGGCGAGCCCCTTTCGGTTGAGCCAGTAACGCCACCTAGCAGTGCACTAGTGTGGCTCGACCAGACCCTTACAGCTTTCCCACCATTTGATATTTTCATGGCTGCAACGATGTTATCTTTGGGATTAATTACGTATCTTTACGAGTGGATACAGAGAAAACTTATGGAAAGGAGAATCTTAAAAGTATGTATAGGCTATCACTATTATATGAGTGTACAAAGTATTTGTTTTGGCAATTCGGTATGTTACAAGTAGAGCTTTAGCTTGCAAGTATTGTTACGAGTATCAAATAGATGGCGTTACTGTCCAGAGAAAATGAAAAGCGAACAAGTCCGATAGCTTAATAAAGAATTACAACTAATTTAGTTCGTGTAGATGTGTTTACAAACCATAAAAACTTATTAAATTCAATTTTGTTTGCTTGATTTAGTGTAATCATTGCCTTAGTATTAGGATTAGGTATTTATCTTTAGAAGTATTACAATATAATTCTTCAATTCATACTAATTTTCAATGTTTCTGTGCATATTTATCTAAGACGTCTAACGTGGGTGAGACTGTGGGTTCAATTCCCGCACCGAGCCAAATGTTAGTGAAATACACAAACGTTTGATTTACGTCTGTGTATTGTGAGAGCGTTAAATCTACCTTAGTGTTAGATCGCCACAAATCACGATATGTCCGTGCGACTGTTGGGTATATTAATTAATTTTATGTAGTTAAACCATAGCCTGGCTGCAAGCATTGACCGTCTCCGCGCGTGGGACGCACAGCAGGAGCAACTCGAGTCAACACTGAAGATGGTACAGAACGCCACTTCTGAGTACAATTTGCTGCTCTACTTGTTACTGCGCCAGCACCGTCTCCTCAACGCGCACCAGGCGCCGCCCTCCAACTGCTTCTTCGACAAACCCATGGAGGAAGATCTTACGTTCCTTCGCACTCCCATCGTCACTGACGCAATGTAACAGCGGAGAAAATATAAATCTAACTTGTACCCTATTTAAAAGGAAATTAGAGAAAAGTATGCATAATATTTCGAGGGTAGCATACTTTGAACTTTGTAATTGCTTGTACTTTGTATAATAAACCTCAAATGAAAAATGCCAGAATCAGGTTATATCCATATAAGTCCTTTTATCCCTAATGTATGGTTGTGTGAAAATATGAAATGACTATGGTATGTGACGCGAGCGTGTTCATTTTAAATTGTCAACGCTGCTGTAAAGTTTAGGTGCGTGGCTGTTTATCAGTGTTCCGACATTATGTTCCGCCTAATCTGCGCTTTAAATTCGTGTTTACTTATTAATTATAGTGTTGAGTTGTTTACGGCCGGTGGTTTTATTTATTGCGGGCTCGACGCGCCGCTGCGGGGCGATAAATTTGTCACAGCGCGCGCGTCCCGCTAATATTATGTTTACAAAATATCTGCATTAATTTCCTGAATAGATATTGCTTTAGCACACATTTTGAATGTTAAAACTGACATATTAAGTGCCTATAAATGGTTTGTTGGACGTCCACCCGAAAGTTGCATAGATCGCCAGGTAATTGTAATGGCTAGTTTAAATGGGTACCTACTTCCCACATGAAATCACAATCAAATAAAGAAGAAAGTCAAAAGATAATAGGTTTAGATATCCTATCTATCTTATAACAAACCGTATGTAACACTTCACTGGTGGTAGGTCTCTCATTTGTGAGAGGCCATCTGGGTAGAAGGTAGGCACCGCAATGTCTATTTCTCCAGCCCAAATAACAGTGTAAATACACTGTTGTGTTTCCGTTTGAAGGACATTGTAGCCAGAGAAATTACTGGATATATTGAGACTTAACACGTCTCAGGATGGCGATCGCAGTGGAATACCAAGCATTGCTTTGTAATTCAAGTTTTGTTTGGATTTGCTACCATTATCTGTCGTATCGCTTACCCTCAGGCGAAGGCAATGCTCGACTTGCCATTCATTGCAATAAAAAACAAATGTAACACTTAATTTCACTATGAACTAAGCCGTCTCCCACACCAGCTC
Source organism: Hyles lineata (assembly GCA_030180105.1). Classification (NCBI taxonomy): domain Eukaryota; kingdom Metazoa; phylum Arthropoda; class Insecta; order Lepidoptera; family Sphingidae; genus Hyles; species Hyles lineata. The sequence continues at coordinate 2,552,188 of JARJEE010000040.1, forward strand.
ATAAGGCTATCCATTCAAGTTTATATTTGTAATTTTGTCAGGCGAACATTATAGATTGTTAAAATTAACGAGGCATTAAACCCGCGCGTCCTGATTTCAAACAGTATAAGTATTTGTTTGTGCACGTTAGTCGTTAGATATATATTTGTTGAATGAATTTAAGCCGGCCGAACCATTTGCGAGCGCGGGCCTTATTCAATTTACTGTTATTAACTGCTGTAATTCCAGTTTTGTATGTATACAATTACTTGTGTAGACTACATTATTAACGGCATTTATTAAGCAGAAACGAGTAAATAAGGTTGAAAATTAATTTTGGGCGCAGAGGCGGGCCCGCCGGCTGATATTTGTAGTCCGTATTATAAGGATTTCGCATTCATTCTATTATGTGTTATTATTAGGCTATAGCCCTATAGCTATAATATTTTTGGTTTGTACTTTTTGGATTTAGTTGGATAAACATACATAAATATCACGCCTTTTTCTCAGAAGTGCTACCAGGACACCCACGTTTCTCCTTGTACGTATGTTCTGTTCCACGATGTTATTGTTGGCAAGCCTATCCCCATTAAAATACATTATATAAAAAATATAAGTGGTAGACCTGAACTGTAGTTACTCTGAACTACAGCAGGAATTAGCTAATTCGACTGGATTGCTGCCACTGTCTCACAGAAAAATTCCGCGAAGTAAGAAATTTACTTTCATGTTCGGTTTAATGATAAGATTGCCAAATGCGTAATGAATCTTCCTTCCATTTGGTCTTAGTTATTCTCTTTCGTATATCACTTTGTGAACCGTCGACGCATCTACGATCCAGAGGGGTTACTCTTTGATCCCAAACGAAGTTCGAATGTTCGAACGTTTGACGTGCGAAGTTAGTTATAGGTTTTCCACTTCTAAAAATCAATACTATGTATTCTATACGCTATTCAAATATTTTGTGGCGTACACCTATGTACTATTTATTTATTTATTTATTTATTTATTTAAATCTTTATTGTACACAAAATTAATAACAACATAGCTAAACAGAAATAACAATAACAAAGAGTACAAATGGCGGTCTTATCGCTCAACAGCAATATCTTACAGACAACCATGGGATGGATTTAAATGAAGGAGAGGGAGAGAGGGCACTAATGCCCAATGTCTACATTAGGCACATTCATACAGTTTTACGCTCGACTTTCGAATATTCTAACTTCGTGTCGGATCACAGAATAGCTAATTGAAGACGCGATTATACCATTAGGTAACCGGTTAACACATTTGTCAGACTTATGCAACAAAACTCCTAGGTTGTTGGCGAACAGTTGTCAATTTGTCCCTTGTCAACACGATGTGTCGACGTTGTTTGTAAGGGCTGATGTCTGCGGCGTGGAGTCGACTCGTTTACGACGGCCCTTCATTAGTGCCTCTGTACGCTGGTCGCTGTGGTCTGTGTTAGCACGTATGTGGGTTAATTATCCTCGCTTCATTCGTCCTGTCTGCCTTCACTTGTGCTCCCGGATTACGTGTCTTATACCTACTTATACAGGGTGTGCAAAGAAATGGCGCACCTGCTGATATACATTTTTATTATTTTTATTACCACATTTATATTATTTATTTATCACTATTTTGGGACACTGTAGAACATACTTAGGTGTCTAAAAATTACCGCACCGACATACAAGATTTGATCGCGGTCTTCTGGATCTTAACCATTTGTGTGCAATTATTTTGCGTCAGCCATATGATGGCCGGACGATCAATCTTCCGATTCTATAATATATCAACAGAACTAACAAAGTAGGGGAAGGCCGGGTAAAGTGAATACCCCAGGCAAAGCGAATACTCCCCACTATTCCTAAATTATTATTTTTTCATTCAACACGCCACCACTGTTACGTTTGGCCATCTTGGTTTAATACGCGGCAAACATAAAAGCGAGGGTCCGCGTCGCGTCCCATCCGCGGCGTGGAAATTTGTGTTTTCGTAAATAAAAGATTGATTTTACGCGGTAAGTACATTGATCAATTGTCCTATATTACTAGTTTTTTATTTATAGGAATGTCTTAATTTGGTAGCATATCAAAGTAGTTTTTTATGGTATATTTAACAGAAAGGCATAATTATTAGTTTCTGTATAAATTGTGTTAACCTCAAAACTTACCTAGTCGGGCAAAGTGAATAGGGCAAAGTGGATATGGTCCACTTTGCCCTATTTACTTTGCCTGCCATTTCTCATTGGTGACTTATTATCTAAACATGTATTTTATTTGTTTCAGATGGTGAATAAATATAAAAAAAAATCTAAGCAAGGGACGTGAGATGATTTTTTTTTTATTGCGATGAATAGCGAGACGAGCATGCTGTTCGCCTGATGGTAAGCGATACGACCGCTCATAAACAGTAGCAAAACCAAATAATACCTTGAATTACAAAGCAATTCCACTGCGCTCACCATCTTGAGATATAAGATGTTAAGTCTCAATATGTCCAGTAGTTATTCTGGCTACAATGCCCTTCAATCTGAAACACAACAGTGCATTTACACTGCTGTTTGACGGAAGAAATAGACACTGCGGTGGTACCCACCCAGATGGCCTCTCACATATGAGAGACCTACCACCAGTAAAAAATGCTATGCAAACGGCTATTGGTTTGTGCAGAGTTGGAGAATCAATAAAAAGCACAGCTAAAAAGTATGGTTTGGCTTATGCGACCTTGTATAGGCAAATCTTGTATAGGTTAAGTTTTTTTTTTCAGTTTATCAAAGTTATTTTTATGTTTTCAGAGATTAAATATGGGTATTCACTTTACCCAAGTACTGTATCCGCTTTACCCGGGGTACCGGGCAAAGCGAATAATTTCGTACTTTTTAAAATTTTAATTGTAGTTGATTATTGTTTAAATATTAATGGTAACTGATGTCCGTATTTGTACGAGCAATAAATAAAGACTGGTTTCTGATAATTATTTTTATTTTGTATTATATACATTTTCTGCTATAACCTTAAATACCTTAAGGTATCCACTTTACCCGGCCTTCCCCTAAACACAACTCTATTAAATTAAGAGAGCAATATCGCAAACTTATTAACATAGCTAAAAGACTGTAGGTGTGGACTCCACAGCGTTTTAGCGGGAAAGTGTCGGCGCGAAGCAACGGAGACAAACACTAAACACAGTTTGTATTTTATAACAACGTTAACCACGAAGCCGCCGGTCACGTACACTGCTTTCATATTACACGCTTTTAATATAAACTTTTATGTTTCCAATCCTGAAAGTGGGGCAAACAAACAAAGAAGCTGGTATAGTTGTGACGAAATGTGACACTACCCAACTTATTACCCTCATACAGAGAACAAAACCCACAAGTATACTACCACAGAACACTACTCACAATATACCTGCCTAGTTAGTACAATGTACCTGCCTATTTAATACAATGTTTTTCGTGTCCAAACCAAGTTTCCAAAATTGGGTCACTGGGCGTAACTTCCCATGTGACAAGTTTCGAGTCCAAGCGAACTTAGAAAGAGAACTTATTTTTCCGTGTCCGACTTCAAGCCAAAAGTCAGGATGGAAACGAGTAGTTATTTTTAATTTACAATATCCAAAATCTTCCAAAAGGTAATTTCACCAATCGCATATAATTTTGGTCAATACTATTAGATCTCTAAGCCCAATACAACTAAAGAGGAATGTAATATGAGTCCAGTCCGCACCAAAATATATTTTCGTTTATTGGTGCAGTTGTTGAAGAAGCGACATTTCCGCGAGCGTTCACCGACAGGCCGGCAATATATAACGTTCACTGCAGTAGTTATCCTGCGTCGATATCGCAATACTTCCACACATATTGTGTACACGGTGCATTAGGGAATAAAGTAGCGTCCCTCGACATGTTTTTCAATTTATATAAATGTTTATATTGTTCGAAAATTGCACTTTATTTCAATTTTATCTGGGAATTCGTGTTTGAAATGTTTAGGGGAAGGCCGGGCAAAGTGGATACCTTAAGGTTTATAACGTTATAGCAGAAAAGGTATATAATACAAAATCAAAATAATTATCAGAAAGCAGTCTTTATTTATTGCTCGTACAAATACGGACATCAGTTACCATTAATATTTAAGCAATAATCAACTACAATTAAAATTTAAAAAAGTACGAAAGTATTCACTTTGCCCGGTACCCCGGGTAAAGCGGATACAGTACTTGGGCAAAGTGAATGCCCATATTCAATCCCTGGTAACATAAAAATAACTTTGATAAACTGAAAAAAAAAAAATACTTTATCTATACAAGGTTTGCCTATACAAGGTCGCATAAGCCAAACCATACTTTTTAGCTGTGCTTTTTATTGATTCTCCAACTCTGCACAAATCAATAGCCACTTGCATAGCATTTTCATCCCAAGTCCCTTGCTAAGATTTTTTTTATATTTATTCACCATCTGAAACAAATAAAATACATGTTTAGATAATAAGTCACCAATGAGAAATGGTAGTCAAAGTAAATAGAGCAAAGTGGACCATATCCACTTTGCCCTATTCACTTTGCCCGACTAGGTAAGTTTTGAGGTTAACACTATATATACAGAAACTAATAATTCTGCCTTTCTGTTAAATATACCATAAAAAAACTACTTTGCTATGCTACCAAATCAAGATATTCCTATAAATCAAAAACTAGTAATAAAGGAGAATTGATCAATGTACTTACCGCGTAAAATCAATCTTTTATTTACGAAAACACAAATCTCCACTCCGCGGATGGGACGCGACGCGGACCCTCGCTTCTATGGTTGCCGCGTATTAAACCAAGATGGCCAAACGTAACAGTGGTGGCGTGTTGAATGAAAAAATAATAATTTAGGAATAGTGGGGAGTATTCGCTTTGCCCGGGGTATTCACTTTACCCGGCCTTCCCCTATATATTTATTTGCAGAATAACTCCGATAAAAGAACAATTGATTAGATGCTAATAATATTAAAGAATCTTTATGCGTTTCCTGACCTCTTACACACATACAGGAGGGGTAGCATATTTTTCCGTAGGTATAATTAATTAAATTCCTGTTACTTTACGTCGGTTTTCTTGGAAACATTGATACGGGTCTGGTAAAGGTGGCCAAATAGTGGTCTGAATTGTGGATTAAATAATAGATGTATTTGAAGTTAAGATAAAACAGGCTGTGTGCGATCATGCTTCTACCAATTCAGCATTTACGTCAACCCATAAATAACATCTCTAATTTCAATAAATAATAATACCTATAAAGTAATGCGCACATTTCTCTGATAAATTAGGCTATTTTTATTCACACGCGCGCCACATTATGCTAACGAACAATATTGAATCTCTAAAATAAAGCCCGATAATAAAATGTTCATGAATATACGATCGTGTTAGTTAGTTAATAGTTAATAACATAATGCACTATGCAAATATTTATCCGATTTATGTTAGTAGCAGCCTGTGTAATATTTCCTATACCAATAACGGCCTAAATAAGTATGTTTTATTGTATGCTAGCAATATGATCACGATGGTCACGGGTTCAAATCTCAGGTCACATACTGACTTTTCGGAATCTTGTTGATAGTTAATCACCACACCCTATAATGCTGTAGGAAACCATCTTGAGGAAATCTCCATTCCATAAGGATTTAGATTTAGGATTTCTGTGGTATCTAAAGTCCGCCAACTTACACTAGGATACGTTATTGATTATCTATATATATATAAAAGAGGAACCTGACTGACTGACTGACGAATCAACGTACAGCCGAAACTACTGGAGCTAGTATAATATATATGGTCTAACTCTTCTCAATTGTACCCTTGTGTTAGAAGGCCCATGGCCTGCAATAGAGCGTGTACGGGCTGATACAGATACGTATCTGATTTCACAACTTAGCGGTAATTACATAGCGGTCAGATAGACTGAGTGGTGACGACGATTATCTCTTATTCGATGTAATTAAACCTGGCTGGTTAATTGTTTTTTTACGCTACGGTGGAAGGACTTGATACTATAGGTAGGATGTTCAATGCAGGAGCTAAAATCTATGATTTACAAAAAAACGCAAGCTTTGCAGACAACGTCAAATTGGTGATATGAAATGTAGTACTATGCTTTTTGACGATCATAACGTAAAATATGAAGCAGGTAAGTATATTCTGAAACGACTAGCTGTTTTTTTTGTTTAATTTATACCAGAGCGGTTTAATATCGCACATATGTGTATTATCTGATTTATTTTATAACAACACCCTCATTAAACAATGGCGGTTAGGGGCTGAATTTTTATAATATACACGCGAAACGAAGTATCAGCAAAAAAAGTCGAGGACAAGGTAAAAAATTCAAACCCAAATATATTAAATTTCATCTCAAAAAAGAATAACAAGCGGGGTCCGAAGGTAACGAGGTTTTGCGCTAATCGTATTGTAAGTTTGGGAACACCGGCAATCCGATAATATCGTAATATTCACCCGCCCGTCCCGGGGGCGAGATGACTAACCTTAAAGGACTTTGTTTACTTTCGCCGACCGTAAAGAAAATATTGTTTGCAGAATATTTTTGAATATTTCCAACTCATTTACGAGTAATGACAGTCACCTTGAAGGAGAAAATACATGCTTAAATTTATACATGTGTCCCCGGAGGAGTGCGCGAATACTGCAGAGCTTACTCTCGTCTCTTTATGTGACAGGTTTACTATATAATATGCCAACGACTTGGTCTTTATATTTTTTTTAACATATCAAAAAATGAATAATTTGTGATTTCTAAATCGAATCTATACATCCATGTTTACACAGTTCATACACGACACTTTAACTTGTGCAAATATGATTAATGAAATGTCAAGGCAATGACTTGTGTAGGCTAACGATTAATAAAAAACACATTCGTCTGTGCACACACGTTTGCCCACCGTTCGCTTGTGTTGGTCGTGTTCTCTTTTCGCCTCGTATGTTTTATCCTACGATGTGACAGGGAGCGCGCCTACCATATCGGGCACAAATTCTTGACTTTGGGCTGATAATAAACCGAAAAATCTGTAGAACAACTGCGCCACCGAGGCAGTCGAAATTTTTATATGATACATAAACTCAGGTCTTTTTCCCAGAAGGGGTAGGCAGAGGTGCTACCAGGACACCCACATATTATTGCCTTGAATGTGCCAGTCCACGATGTGAACTACAATATCATTTTACCCAACTCGGGATTCCAAGCCGAGACCTCAGCTTTGTAACCGTACCGTAGTACAACTACGCCATCGAGGCATGACACGTGAGGCATGAATGACTCTTATAAAATCCGTTTAATATGAAACTCAGTGCAGATAACATTAATTGAATGAACAGTGTATGTAATGGTTGTTTCCGAGTGCGCCGGGGCGAGTGACGCCTGAATGCGCCCTCGTCGCTGCCAAGTGCCGCGTCCGCACGCCACGTCACACGAATACAAACTGCTCGATTACACGTATCTATCCGACAAACTGTTCTGACGAGTAACTGCTAAAGGAACGTGCTTCTCAAATATTACCTTTTACATTGATAGGCAATACAATGTTGCACTAATTTATACGGTGCAGGGCTTAACAGCTTTTTTGACAGCCTCCGTGGCGCAAGTTGTTAGGCGCTACCTGTGAAAAGTGAGGCCGCGGGTTCGGTCCTCGCACTGAGACAAATATTTATGTGATCCACAGGTATTTATTTCGAGTTTAGGTGTTTGTGAGAACGAAAAGTCTGTCTTAGTTTCTGATACCGACACACAAGAATTATTATAAGCCATTGTATTTAATATAAATAAAACAGTACGGGACATAACATGTAGCTGATGTGGACTGGACTCAAAAAGCATCTGCATGTGAGCGGAGTCAGGCCCACCCCTAGTGTAAAATATACGAGACTCTATGACCTGTAGTTGTAATGTCAAACAAACTAGACGGCAATAACTTACAACATTTATTATACAAATTCTTACTTGTTGGACATATGCCACTATAATTTATGTTAAACTGTGCGTATAAATATTAATTGATTTATTTGCACTCCTACTATTTGATTAATTTATTTATATAGTATCTAATTGAGCTTCAGAGTCTAGTTTTGTTAAAATAAAGTCTCCGTGGTGGGCTGTGGTATACATGCCGTGAGGTCTATCACACACCGAGTCGAATGTTTATGTGGTCTATGTTGTCAGACAACATATTTCGTAGTGTGTAACATGTCATATGACACAAGACTTATTTTATAGTGGGCTCGTAATTATGTCCTTGACTGTAGGGTTATTTATTATCTTTATTTTATTTACATAACTAGCTACATCGATATCAATGTTACACTAGATAAGACGTTCTTTGTAAAAAACGTGTCCCACTCAAGTGCGGTGCATGCACCGCACACGAATCAGTCTGCCGCGTGACGGCTACGCAGCAGCATGCCTCTTTGATTATATTTATAAGTAATTTATTTTGACTTTTCCCCGTCAAACCGATAGCGAAATTTTCTGAAATTACAATATAATTAAAGCAATACATCTTAAGTGATAAAATATTGCAGTATAATGCCGATAATACAGATATTTTATTTATTATTCGATTAAATATTTGTATAGCTCATTACAAATACAAGGTGAGCTTCTTAATCGTATGTCTCATTCCCGCGCATAAAAATTGCCCGTCGAGTGAGAGAGACGAACTATATTAGATATAGATTATTCATGGGACATTCATATTAGACGACCAAATAGGCATAAACTATTCGAATACATTACAAATACAGATATGTAGGAAGAATGTAGGTAAAAGTTGATTTCAGTATTTTATTTTAATTTTATGTTGTTAATTAATAACACAAAATATGTGTGTTGTATGTATGTTTTGAAACAGTGGACAGTTTTCAGACCCTATTTCTTTATATGAAATACCTAATGGACTACGTTGAAATTTCGAACCCACTGAATGTTATTAAAGACTAATATCACTTAAAATTGTTTTAGATTCTTGCGCGTCGTTACAAAAGAGGGAGATCTCTATAATATTTGTCTGTTGTTTCATTATCTTATTGTAAAACTGTGATAAACTTGTACACTTATAAGAGTTTTTAGTTTAATTTAGATAACTTTCATGAATTATTCACATAAATAAAAAAATATTACAAAATATATAATTGCTATGACGGCATTCATACTTAGGCAGTATCTTAGGAAAAGCTATTATTGATTTGAACTGTCTCTTCTGTCTAATAATCTTTGATCATAATTTGTAATATTCAAGTAAACGTACTAGATGTCGCTACTGAGCTTTATTGAAATATGGGACAAACAGTTTCTATGACGCGTCGCGTCTATCGGTAGAATATAAGTCAATGACTAGCTAAAATTAAACAAAACCTAGGTAGGCTCAAAGCATATTACGCACACTAATAATATGTTTTTGGAATATATTCTTTCGTACGTAATATGCATTGAGCCTACTGTCTACCTTGTTTAAAATACGTGCAACCATCTATCCTTATTTATAAATGTCAGCACTACTATGAAGAGAAAAGAATCTTCCATATAGCGGCTGTCACACACCAGGTTTTTGATTTCGGCTTTCAGAAGAACAATATAGCAAGTATGTAAAGTTGACTGGCGTCACGTCACGCATGACGAAGGTACTGCAGGGTAAGGAATTCTACCCGTCATAGTAACATGCGGATAAGGGCGCGGGACAGGGGAAGATGAGGGGGGGGGGGGGGAGGGGAGTTTGTCCGAACTTTAACACGATTTCGGTATACACATGTTCGCTAATCAACTGTTGTTACTAACTCAGATTTCCGAAGATATTAGTGATGGAATTGATAGTTAAACATGTTTAATGGATGCAGATACGTACCTTTATTATCGCGTTTAGTCAGTACTGACTACTTTTCACTTCATTTCACTGTGTGTTTTATGTTTATAATATAGTAAAAAGAAAAATATCACACAAAAAATACTTAACATAAAAATACTTTTATATAAGAGATCAGTTGAAATGATACAAATATGGATACATTTCTAGCCACGATACTCCTCGGATATGGATATCGGGCACATCACTACTCGATAACAACGTTTCATAATAGTTATGTACAACTAATGTATATATATATATATTAATGTTTGTCATTCAAGTTTGCGCTATACTGTAGAGCTGTTCTATAACTTAATTAATGCGGAAGCCTTATTAGGAAATTGGAAGGATGTATAGGGCTTGTGGAATGTAATTATGTAATGTTGGCTAAGCTCACGCCGGTTTTACTGAAAGGGTAGGCATAGGTGTCACTAACGATAACCACTTTAGTCCGTCGTCATTACAGGAACGATTTTTAACTCCAGTCAAACCATAAATATGATATTTTCAAAAATACTTATACATATAAATATACTCCACAGTCAAATATATTTAACTTTGGGGGGTTATTCTATTCTCCGATATCTCCGTTCGAATGTTCGAAAGTTTATCGTCCTCGTCTAAGATAAAAGTGATCCACTTTTAAAAATCAATACTTTTTTCTTTAAAACTAATCATTCACTTCAAATTTAGTCAAAGGTTACGACGTACGCTGGAGGACTTGAAAATTTTGTAAGCATATTATTTGTGCAGTGCGTACGACGTTCGAACATTCGTCGTCGTCTCAGAGTATAGAGTAACGCCCTTGGTCTTAACCACACACCATGCCTTGTTTCGTGTGTATAAGTACGTACGAAAAAAAATCGGTCTTGCAAACCCAAGACAAAAACTTGTGGATCACATTTGTATCGGTGCAGGGGTCGAACCCGCGGCCTCTCGTTTCACAGCCCGCGTCTAACCAACTGCGCCGTGGAGGCTGAAAAATAATTATTATTTCCATTTTGAAGTGATACTTAATAATATTTGAAATGTTTATAATTTCGATGAATTTGCATAAGGATAATATTTCGTAATTTTAATCAGTATCACGGAGTGCCGGTGACGGTTGCATAATTAACTTGCCGATGTAATTAACAGCTGATTTATAAAGCTTTGCAAGTTATTTGCAATATTCTCGACTTCTGCAATCGAGTGTAGTATTTGATAATTTAATTTTAGAAGTGATCAATTTGAACAGGTCTTGACAATTTCAAAACCAGAACAAAGGCGTTGGCCCCACCCCGACAAAATAACACCTATTTTACATCAGAAATATGTGAGAGACATACTCAGTACTCGTTTGTTAAAAAAACCGACCATAGTTTATCTATTCAATGGAAGGAAAGGCGAGATACTAATAAAATTTCATCTATACTTATATTATAAAGAGGAAAGATTTTATTGTTTACAATGAATATGCTCTGAAACTACTAGACTGATTAGATTTTTTTTTTATATTGCTATGAATGGCGAGACGAGCATGCCGTTCGCCTGATGGTAAGCGATACGACCGCTCATGAACAGTAGCAAAACCAAACACCTTGAATTACAAAGCAATGCTTGGCATTCCACTGCGCTCGCCATCCTGAGACATAAGATGTTAAGTCTCAATATGTCCACTAGTTACTCTGGCTACAATGCCCTTCAATCCGAAACACAACAGTGCATTTACACTGCTATTTGACGGGAGAAATAGACACTGCGGTGGTACCCACCCAGATGGCCTCTCACATATGAGAGACCTACCACCAGTAAACGAAGTAAAAGTTTTTTCACCATTAGAACCCTACATTATCCCTGATGAACATAGGAGATAGAATATTTTCAAAAAAGTATATCTTCTCCGGGCTAGCTGGCTCGTATGTGCTGTCTCGTATATTTGTATAAGATACTATCATAAATAATGTGGTTGGTAGCAATTCCATCAGTACTATCGAGTATTGAGACAAATGAACCCGTGTCTTCTATTGTTGACTATACTTTGGATTTTCTTTTCATATGGGGCATTCCATGCGAAGCGGACAGGAAAAAAATCTCGATGTTTCTGATTTCAGAAATATTTGAGTATGTTATACCTATATATGTCCTTGATTCGTGTATCAAATATTTTTCTAATATAGTGACTGGTTAAAGAATTAAGGAACTTTGAAATTTTGGCCAACTGGTGGGCATACAGTACTTCAAAGGCGATTATCTAGTCAGAAAATTATTGATTAAAATAATTAAACCACTGGATTTAAAACTTCATTTAATGAGCTTTTTAATTGCATTTTTGGATATTAAAATAAATTATTTTTTTCCACATTTTTTTATTTTTATTTTTTTAACTTCGATTTTCACAAACTTAGACCATTTCGATTTTTTTTATTTTTTTTTATTAAAATAGCTAGTATTGTATAGAACATCCTTGCCAAGTTTTATAATGGGCGTAGAAGTGGTTTACGAGCTATGCTGGGAATACTGCCGAAGCGCGGCGTCCTGCGCGAGTTACGTGAAACTATCAATAAAATAAAATCACTTCCGACCGAATAGTTTGCATATTTAAAACGATATAAATACATTTAAACACTTTTTAGATACCGTAAAATCATACAACTATAGTCCTGTAATACAAATATGGTCCATTACCATACTTTGACATTTTGTTCGTTCCTTTATGTCTTTTAAGGATTAATAAATCACTTTTTACTTATGATATTACATTTACGTAACATATTTTTATATTAAATCAGTAGTCAACAATACAATTACAATTGCTATTTTTTTTGCATTTGACCTACTCTACAGTTCAGTAACTTGCAAAGCGCTCTCTTAGTGCTGTGTGTTTAAGGAGGCTGAATTTGCAATTGTATACCCCTGTTTGTTTGGTTATGTATTTTTGGGATGCTTTTTGCTGAGTCAGCCTTCTGTTTTTAATATCAGAAAGACATAATTACATTTGTCGATTTTAATAAAATTTATATGATCTGGCTTCCTCCTTGATATTGACATTGTTTTCAAATCCCTGATGTAATTCTAAATTCTAAATCTAAATTTTTTATTGGTTTTTAATTATTATCCCAGAAAACCGTTGGACTATTGTTTTAAAAAAAGTATGAAAATTAGAATAAACTTGCCTAAGTATTAAAATAATTAACTGATATAAAAACAGCTATAATATAATAAAAACAAACATATTACCTTTAAAAAAAACAAATTGTAGGACTGGGCAGCTACATATACTTATTTTTTTAAATAAAAGTTAGGGGAGTTTCGAAAACACGCAATAACTGATTAATTCCGCACCGCTCGCTGTTGATTTCACATACTTGCCAGCTATCGCATTTGCTTTTAATTTCAACGCCTACATCCATTCTAGTCAAATGTTGTCAAAAAAAATCGCTGAATGGAGTTACTTACCCATTAATAATACAAAATCTCAAAGTATGATAATGGATGGTCCATTACCAGGGATTTGAAAACAATGTCAATATCAAGGAGGAAGCCAGATCATATAAATTTTATTAAAATCGACAAATGTAATTATGTCTTTCTGATATTAAAAACAGAAGGCTGACTCAGCAAAAAGCATCCCAAAAATACACAACCAAACAAACAGGGGTATACAATTGCAAATTCAGCCTCCTTAAACACGCAGCACTAAGAGAGCGCTTTGCAAGTTACTGAACTGTAGAGTAGGTCAAATGCAAAAAAAATAGCAATTGTAATTGTATTGTTGACTACTGATTTAATATAAAAATATGTTACGTAAATGTAATATCATAAGTAAAAAGTGATTTATTAATCCTTAAAAGACATAAAGGAACGAACAAAATGTCAAAGTATGGTAATGGACCATATTTGTATTACAGGACTATAGTTGTATGATTTTACGGTATCTAAAAAGTGTTTAAATGTATTTATATCATTTTAAATATGCAAACTATTCGGTCGGAAGTGATTTTATTTTATTGATAGTTTCACGTAACTCGCGCAGGACGCCGCGCTTCGGCAGTATTCCCAGCATAGCTCGTAAACCACTTCTACGCCCATTATAAAACTTGGCAAGGATGTTCTATACAATACTAGCTATTTTAATAAAAAAAATAAAAAAAATCGAAATGGTCTAAGTTTGTGAAAATCGAAGTTAAAAAAATAAAAATAAAAAAAATGTGGAAAAAAATAATTTATTTTAATATCCAAAAATGCAATTAAAAAGCTCATTAAATGAAGTTTTAAATCCAGTGGTTTAATTATTTTAATCAATAATTTTCTGACTAGATAATCGCCTTTGAAGTACTGTATGCCCACCAGTTGGCCAAAATTTCAAAGTTCCTTAATTCTTTAACCAGTCACTATATTAGAAAAATATTTGATACACGAATCAAGGACATATATAGGTATAACATACTCAAATATTTCTGAAATCAGAAACATCGAGATTTTTTTCCTGTCCGCTTCGCATGGAATGCCCCATATATCTATTGCATATTGAGAACATGATTTAGTCGAAATTAATGAAATTTGTATAAATTTTTATAATATGAAATTTTATTGTGAAAAAGTATTGAATTAAAACATGAATTTAAAGATTCTTTTAATCATAATATTTCACATATATTACATATATACCAGTAATCTCTATCGTATTGACGTAATCACCACAAAATAAATGGCAGATGGAATAAAATATAATTGATTTTATAAAATCAGTATTCACAATGAAAAAGATTCGAAGAAGCTGTTGCAATTTCACACAATCCCAACTTTATTATAAGAGTAATTAATTTGAGGCAATCGCTGCCATTTTTCAAACGTGTAATTCCCGTCGATATTGGCGTTTTGTTTGCGGTTATTAATTGCTCGAAAATTAATAATTTTGTGGTAAATTAAACGTGCGATTGGCGCGGCGCGGCGGCGAGGCGGCGTGTCAGCGCCAATACTCGCGCTGTTTCCAACAATATGTAATTAATGTGTGTATGTACGAAAATATATCTGCTTATCACTTCTTTTGTTCGATACAGACGTCTAGACGACATTGAACAGTAGGTACTTTTTATTAAAGATATCAGAATGTTCGTGCTTTGAAGATAGGGGTGTCTGGGGGTAAGTTTTGATAGTGATAGACAAAATACTCAGTGGACTAGAGTGTATTTATAGAAAACATTAAACAATACATTTATTAAAGTTTCTCCTTCAATACAACACGTTCCAAAGCTATGATAGCATTACTCAACGATTCAAAAGATAAAAAGAATCAAAAACAATTTATGTTTTCGTTTTGAAAGAAACACTTTGGTGAAATTTCACAGTCGAATAACCCTTACAGAGAAAACATGTTTTTCGGCGGGTCAAAGATGCCGCGTTGGAACCCGGAAAGGGTTAACTTCCGTCTGCCGATAACTACAGGATATCACTTCCTTTGATTATTGTGAGTTGGAACCCGATGCCTTGCGTTATTAAGTTGTAACTGTCGGACATACCAAAGATTAAAACTCATGTAGTGACATTTGTCATTAATAGAATAAAACTATAATATAAAAGTGATAAAACGTTAACAGGTTATTAGAAATAATTGATATTACAGCCTCCGTGGCTCAGTTGATTAGATGCCGGCTGTGAATCACAGAGTACATTACTATCTGTGAATCGTGAGGTCGCGGACTCGATCCCCGCACCGAGAGAAATGTTTGTGCGGCCCTCAAATATTTCGTCCGGGTCTGGGTGTTCCTGATACCCACAACACAAAAGATTCGATCTTATTGTAGGGCCAGGACTATGTATGTGCCTGTTTGGTTTTATTTATTTATTAAATTAATATTAAACTTGGGAAAATATAAATTGAAGCAATATTTTCAATCTTTAATGTTGTTTTTTTACGGGTTTGACATTCAATATTAATTTATATTAAAGTGTAGTGTTAAATTGTAGTTAATTTAAAGCCATTTGGAAGAATGTGCCTCGTTATAAAAAATAATTTATTTTTACAGAGCATCTCGGCTATTTTTGTTTCATTACAAATAACAATAAAAATAACAATACACACAAACTGAAAAGTCAGACAGATGTATTTAGTGCCAAACTGCAACATATTAGCAAAAAGCTAGCGCGACATGTACTTCATCGTTTGTTCTTGTCATTGTTAAACCTTTGGAAAATACACACGAATTTAAAATAAACTTTTTCAAAAAACAAATAAATTCGTTAAAACGCTCCAAAACACAAACATGTTGGCAAACCGCACGCGAGCTCCGAAAAACGTTGAAATGGAACTGAAAAAAGTTAAATGACAAAGAGGGACGCCACACGGCCCCTCAGGGCGCAAATTACTGCGCGGACTGACTATTGTACGCTCCCTCAATGACAAGTTTATGGACAACGATGAAGTTACCCAAACTGACATTGGACTTTTGTAATGTTCATTTAAATGTTGGACAAAAATATATAGTTAGTTTAAAGAAAGACGCATGAGGTAACATAATTTCAACAATATCATTTTTTTTCTAATCAAAAACTGCTATAATGATTTTACCCGACTTACGTATGAACTCAGAACCTTATAGTTTAGTCTTTATACTCTGCTACTAAACCAATAAGGTAATATTTTTATTAGTTCATACGGTTTACGGTGTTGTAATAATGAAAAACATTTTTATGAGGAACAATAAAGTAATAAATTCCGTGTTCCTGTTGATGAAATTCGTGGTCGGAATAAGTATTTTTCTTTTATTTTAATAAATTTTCGCTGGAAGGCGGAATCGTTTATACAGTTTTGCAACGAATACACGACAATTTTATTAAGTTTGCTGGCTATCCTTCATAAGGCTGTTTAATAATATTGTACAACTAAATACAGAAAACATAGAAACCGTATTTCAAGTCGTAAGGATAGTTTCTTTGTCCGATATTTCTCCGCAGTGTTGTATTTATTTCGAAGCGATGGAACTAATTAAGGATTCATAAACTCTTGCGAATAGCTTCATAAACAATACTTAGGTTTGATAATATTTTCGAGTAAAATGTAAACAGTAAACACTTAAGTAATAAGAGGATTGAAGCCGGCTATATTTGGGTTTAGTAAAATATTTGTAATGGATGAACTGTATTGTATTAAACCTTGTGTGTATTGTTAATCCCGGAGCAAATATTTATTTTCCACGATGAATGCTTCATTTGATGGTCTTGAATTAATACAGCACTCGGGATAACGGCGAATATGTTCAAAATAAAAATAAATCTATTTGGGATTGTTGTACATATTTTCTGTTGGCATTTTTATTCAGCGCTGATGTTTGAAAAAAGGATTTCATATTTTTATTTGTATTCATTTAAGAGGAACCCTATTTGCTCATAAACTTCACTCTATCCAGATTAATCTCTACTCGTATAGGAAGAGCTAAAGAAGAGAGGCATTTTTTTACGTAAAACTAAAGTCATTTTGACAGCCTCCGTGGCGCAAATGGTTATACGCCGCCTGTGAAACGAGAGGCCGCGAGTTCGATCCCCGCACCGAGAGAAATGTTAGTGCAGCCCACGAATATTTCTTTCAGGTCTGGGTGTTTGTGAGATCGAAAAGTCTCTCGTAGTTCCTGATACCCACGACACAAGACTCGACTTAGTGTGGGGTCAAGACTATGTATGTGATTGTTGGGTGTCATTTATTATTCTTTAAAAACAATGAATATCACTTTTCTTCCAAATTGTGAAATGTAGTCTATTTAATATAAATATTCATTAATACTACACAATTAAATAATATTGTGTACATTAAAGCAATTACTATTCCGCGTGTAATGAGAAAGTATCTGCAGAAGTAATTAACACAATTTGGCGACACGCGCGCAGCGGATCTAATTCAACACAATTAAGATCGTAAACATTCCCCGGGCCGCGTGTTTTCATTCATGTGCGAAAAATGGTTAATTAATGTAATAATTGTGAAAGTACGCGCTGGATTGCCTTCCATGTTATACAGAAATTAAAAGAAGCGAACATGCCTCCACAACTCGGAATAGAGGGCTCAAACTTTGCAACCATTACGAGACTTTCTAGACTTGTCAAACTCAGCCCGTTTTGAAGTGACGGATTCAGAGAACTCAGGCGTCAGTGATAAGACGACGAGTTAAAAGGGAATTTAATATTTTCGAATAGTTTAGGCGGTTTCGTGTCAGCTTTTATGAAAGTTTTGGTACAGACTACTGAAAGAGCGGGCTTATATCCTAATCTTTATCTTTAGTAATTTTATAAATTACTGTGCAAAGAATTTCTTGAAAAATATTTGACATGATCATCAGACTTAAAGATATTTCCAAATGTTATATCTTAATTTTAATTACAACATATAAACATATACAAATTTGTGTAGCATCACTGTATAATGTAAAGTCAAGAAACCATTACGCCCTAACTACATAATGTAATTGTAACGAGCGTCACTTAGAAGCCGATGTACCTGTAACCGATACACAAGTGCTTTCAAAACGTTATTACAAGCTTCGTGAGTGTGGGCGTGCACGTCGTACATAATACATTGTGTCGTAACCCGACGTCTTAATATCGGCCAGATGATGTTATTCGCCAAGATTTTTCAATAAGCCCCGACGGCTGGTGTATTGAGTAATGTGTGCTGTGTAGCCACATAGAAAATTATATTCAGAACGATGTTTACCCGCCCCGCCCCGCGCCGCCCGCGCGCGCCTTCTATTTGCTTAGCTTTCGTGTCATTATAAAAGAGACGAGAGCTCTTGTGTGTTTATTCAACTTGGTAAGCAATACAGAACCAACTAATGTGTTCATAATGAACTTTGTTCCGCTCTTGAATTTCTTAATAACAATAAAGTGACACTTATATCATCGCGGATTCCACAAATTGAGTCACACAACACACCAAAATGATCTACTGTCGCGGTTTCAGTTCCAGAACAAATAGTCCCCTAAGAGTGTTATAAATCACCCAATAACCAAATAAAAGCTCAGCAAATACGTCGGCAATATAAAGCGGAAGTGAAGTGCGGCGGCTCGGAGGAATCCTTCAGTGGCGGCATTGAGTCAAAGTGAATCATGTGATTCCTTCACAAGCGGCCCTCTTAAATTGGGTAATTCAGTACGCGGGCGCAATACGTAGAGAGTGAAAAGCCTACTACTCTTTCCCCTCCCCCACCCCCTCCCGCAGCCCTCCCGCCGTCAGTAATCTGTCTTCGGCGTGCGGCCGGCTGCCCCGCGGCGGACCCTCGTCATGGGAAATAACGGGCGCGGATTATTTATGTTACACAAACAGTTATTAAATCTGGTATAAAAATGTTTCGCTCTTATGTTGGGACGACATGTCATTGCTGGCTTTGTATTTCTATAAATACTCTAGTTGAGAATATCAGTAATGCGTGCCTTAGCCTTGAAATTGCGAGGCCCAGGTCAAGGTTGGCTTTACAACTGCTAATGTGTAATAAGATGCGAATCGCTGCTGAATTTCAACCGTAATCAGCCGTTTAGTGTCCTGATTGAGAAGAAAAGTGGGGCCTACCATCACTCGAAATAGAACCCGATGGTATTGAACGAATAACGAATGACCCAATTTTAACTCTGAACCTCCCTGAAATGGCTAAAATTGGCAGAAATCAACAATATTTATTACCTGCGATATAGATATTACTCGATTCCATTAATTCCATATAATAAGCAAGTCAAATCTCGTCAAGATAAGCTTTGATGCCGCCATAAAAACTCAGATCAATCGAATTCTGATGGTAATATAAAAAGTATTCGGAACCTTTGGAAACACATCAAAACACTTATTACAAGCAGGAAGCGAAAAATGAGATAATAAGGATGAGTGGAGTGTTCAGTGTTCCCTTGTACGTATTCCAGAATCTATACTAATATTATAAAGCTGCAGAGTTTGTTTGTTTGTTTGAACGCGCTAATCTCTGGAACTACTAGTCCGATTTGAATGATTCTTTCAGTGTTGGGTAGTCCATTTATCGAGGAAGGTTATAGGCTATATATCATCACGCTATGACCTATAGAAGGAAAGCAGTAGTGATATTTCTAGCAAATACCAGGAATTTTTTTTCGTTTTTCGTGGTCCGATTGGTCGATATTCTAAACTGATAGTCAGAATTAAACATTTTGACTGCCATTTTAAAACGTGTATGCACCCGGGCGGAGCCGGACCCGACCGCTAGTATAATATAACGGGATAAGAGGAATGAACGGGGTATCTGAAGCTGTTCAGTGTTGGCCGCTTACTTTAATTGCATCTTAAACTAATTTAAACTTGTTTTTGTTGTATAGAAGCTATGAGATAATTCTCTATTATATAATAGTGCAGAAGAGCTTTGAGATAGTTTTAACTTTTAATTAGCAGACTTTCGGTACAAATGCAGATACTAATTAATTTACGTGGTTCTTAAAGAATTATGGCTTTATATATATGCAATTTAAAAATATATATTACTTATTGAATGTTTTGTCGTTTTCAAACGACTTTTGAATTCAATTTGAGCAAAGAAAAAAAAAAAGACATTCGACAGCTAAAATAGGTTTTAAAACTATCTATGTATAAGGCCGTAAGCACTTGGAAAATAATCAGAATTCGCCTATGAAGCCCAAGGTGTACAGAGCTCTGGTTAACGCTACACATCACTAGGAAGTTGCCCACAATGTGCTGATCATTTTGATGTTGGTACAGTTATATTCGAGCGATTCCAATGATTTACAAACGTAACCATAACCGCCAAAGTTATAATATAGGCCTAAGGTATATCAAAACTGCTACCAAAAATGAATTCGGGTGGAAGTTTTAGTGACTGCAAATACAATACAACAACAACAAAAATGTTTTTCTTTAATAATAATTTTAATCCTTATGTACTATAATGTATTTAAAAATAAAAGGAAGTACACTATCATTTTAGGAAGACTACGTATCTACCACCCAATTACTACGAGAGAAAAAAATAGATAAAAAAAGCGTTTATATGACCCGTCTCGAGACGATCGGATCACCGTGATAGTTGATTTTTGTTAAAATCTTATAATATGGAAGTGGTCTGTTATTTCAGTGTCTATAAGTTCTGGCGAACTAGTAGACTGGTATTGAATGAACGTGGTGTGCCTTCAAATAACAATATATTGGTGTGACCTCCAGTCTCTCTAATAAGGGCATTCAGCTCTCACATTTCAATAACACTTAATCCTTTGTTATTTGCTATTAAATATCGAGTTCGTACAATTACTGTGTTTGAACAGATTACAGAGCTATCTCATATCGTATTGTATTACATTATGGATTTATTTATTCAGCTGAGCAATACTAATGCAATGAATGTATATAAAATGTCTATGTTTTGTGTCAATAGTCTGTAAAGCAATATCTCGACAGTCTTTTTGGTGCAGTTGCTTGTGAATCGCTTATAATCGATTGGCAGAGGGTTAGATTTCCTTAAATATATTTGTGTGATAAATATTTGTGTGATCCACAAATATTTGCTTGTGGTATGAGCCCGAAATATCTCGCGTAGTTTGTGATAACCGCCACATAAGATTTGTATTTTAGTGTTATTAATGTATCCCTGATATAAATTGTATTTATGTATCTTCGTGGTTAGTACTCACCGAGTCGCAAGAATACTAATTTCAGGCGCGGAATCTGCACTGCGCTGAAAGAGTTAAATTGTTTCCGTTCTCCGCAACATTTTTGGCTGTTAAAATGTTTGCTGAGAATAGCTGGAGAATTAAACTTTCTTTTTTAGTGGCGCATTACACGAATATACATCCAACTACCGCGCTCAAGTTTTCCATGAAATTAAAGGACGATTTGGATTGAAAAAAAATTACTGTCATTGTTTTACTATTTTAATGTTTTAAGAGATATTATTAGATATTTCCGGCAGGCTAACGGCCTTCTACCTTGTGCTACGTTTAATTAACAGACTACACCCAGATTTACGCGACAGTCTAACGCCAAAGAACATCAAATACATATTTTTTAAATAATTAAAATTTGAATGCATTAATCTCAAACTCCCAAAAACTGAAAAACCCGTACTAGGCCAGCGTGGTGGACTATATGGCCTAACCACTCTCAATCGTACTCTCGATTGTAGAGTAGGCCCGTGCCCTGCAGTGAGACGTACATGGGCTGATACAGGTTTGTACGGAACCCTCGATGCGCGAGTCCAACTCACACTTGGCCGGTTTTATTTATTGCAATAAATGACGTGACGAGCATGCCATTCGCATGATGGTAAGCGATACAATCGCTCATGTACAGTAGTAATGCTTCCACTGCCATCCTGAGACAAGATGTTAAGTCTCAATATGTCCAGTAGTTAATTTGAATACAATGTCCTTCAAACCGGAACAGAACAGTGCATTTACACTGCTGTGTCTGACCACTGTCTTAAACATGTCTAGTCCGATACCAACAGACCACAACGCACTTCATGCGAATTATGTTTCAAACGATAGTAGGTACTTACTGTATTTTCCACTTATAAGCAAACTTATTACGAAAATTTCCACATGAACGAGTAGAATTCCGGCCAGAGCGTTGTATAAGCAATCTGTCGGCTTCGGCCGTATCTGTTCATCGCAGATCACTATCGCGTTCATTTGTAATCCAGTAGTGAAAGTTCATAAAATCGAACCAAGCGGTCGCCGAGCCGCGCCCGACGAACATCCAAATTAGGATATTGAATAGGGTTGGCACTGTTATATTATACACTAATTATTTCGTGAGATGGGTAACTTGTTTTTAATTGATTTATTAAGAAACAAATAGTCTTATAAATAAAAATATGATTACATTAGTCTACCTATAATTGGAGACCTATAGTTTCATATATCAGCCTCCGTAGCGCAGTTGGTTAGACGCCGCCTGTGAAACGAGAGGCCGCGGGTTCGATCCCCGCACCGAGAGAAATGTTTGTGCGGCCTACAAATATTTCTTCCGGGTCTGGGTGTATGTGAGACCGAAAAGTCTCTCGTAGTTCCTGATACCCACGACACAAGACTCGATCTTAGTGTGGGGTCAGGACTATGTATGTGACTGTTGGGTGTTAGTTAGTTAGTTAGTTATATGTATTACATAAAATAAAATAAAAAAAAACTTAATCGAAGTAGGTAGCAATTTAAGTTTTAACAGAAATGTAGCGAATAAGATATTCGTAATACGTATACGTAAATGAAAATTTGCAATATTACAACAAAAGATTTCAACGACTATTAAGAACTATGGTAATTTTTTTTCAATAAAGATTTTAAAACAAAAACACATCATTAATTAATAAAAAAAATACAACAATAACAATCAGCAAAATAGAAGTAAATGTATTATTCTGTATCAAGACCAGTAATAAAACCTAATGTTTTTTTCTTAAACTTAGGTAACGTTTCATTAAAAACATCAACATTGAGAAGTTTGCTATCGTACAATCTGCAAGACCTTCTTAAAAAACTATTATGGGCATCAGTGGATTTAAACTACTATTTGTCGGCCTTGGCGGCCTCTCACATATGAGAGAACCTACCACCAGTAAAATGAAATAAAAATAAAATAAAATAAGCCTTTATTGCTGGTATAAAACAAAGTAGAGTAATAGTTAAACATAAAGCAGCAATGTAAATTATACATCGGCAATCGGTTTTTCTTCGTCAGCTTGTCTTTCGACAAAGGCCTCCTCTAGAGACTTCCATTTCCCCCTATACCACCACCACCAGTAATAGACATTTAAATTTAAATTTAAATTCTGTAAATAAATATAAATAAAAAATAAATAAAATAAAAAAAATAATAATGTACACATGATCATATTTTTTCTGACGTATCAGCCCTAGCGCGACTGAGTGGCGTGGGCTACGAGAGCCCTCCATACTTTGTCCAATATAAGTTTGTTATCAGATCGCAGAGTCCGAGGATGCGTTGATTGTGTCATACATTACCATGATTTATCGTCATGCCAGTGATTGTTCCCGCCACGTCATGTCAAAATGAACACCGAATACAAATTTTATGTCGTTGAAATTGAACTAATATAAAGGAAAAGCAGCAATGTAATAAGACTGATTCCTTGCTTTTAAATCAGCATTTATCGCCTTAAAAATAAATTCTACATCAACGTTTCTTTGTGAAAAGAACGTTTTAAAATTGCTTTTATTAAATAACTTGGCGTTTGACTTGCCTTTTAAGTCAGATTTCTTTTTTACTCTAAGATTCTAGTCTTAGCTAAGCATCTCTTCATAAAGCCTAGCCTTCATACCGGCTTAGTGTAAAAGTCTCGGCATTTTGCACTAAGTCTGTGTAATATAAATATGAAAAATTAATAATTGTACCGTTTCTCTGTAATCTTGTACGCCTTTTTACATCTGTCAGATTATTCTAAAAGGATTTTGCACTTTTGTGGACTTATTAATAGACAGCTTGTAAATTATTTTAGCTTTCATATGTTTTGTTTTTTTCTCTTACTGTGCTCATTCATTTTTTTCCGTGCTTCCGTTTATTCCAGTCCAGCTCAAGGTTGTCTGGAAGAAATCGCCGCCAGCGATAAGAACGCCGTTTGTTACACGTATTTAAGCGCTTTTTGTACATTTTTGTCTGAAATTTGTGTGGTGTACAATAAAGTACATATGAATTAGGCTTTTTATGTCGTTAACGCAGAAATAGATCTAAATTAAAATAGGTCAATTTATATTATTTTTTTAATTTAAAATTTACTTAATGTAAATACAATTTGAACCCGATTTAGAAATAATATAATTGTTGAAATAATTGTACATTTCAAGTACTTTTCTAATATTTGGACGCCAGAATGAGAAACGACTTAACTCAGTAAAATAAATGCTTATTTTATTTCTTTCTTTACATCAATCATTTCCTTCGGGGAACAACAAAGTATTACCAACAATGGTCAACTTGAAATATACTTGTAATTTGGTGAATTGTGCTGTAAGTATTGCCTCGTTTTAACAATGAAATGTTTCATATTTGTGAGTACCCCGCACTGAATACCCGAAAATACTTTGCCTTCATAATTAAATTAATATTAGCTGTATATTTTTTCTGAGAATCTTATCAAATGGTTTATTTGTGTTCCCAATTTCCTTAATTTATCAAACGTTTCCGGTAACAGGAAATTAATTTTAATATTTTATAAATATTTGTATTTCGATTGTGCTCTCTGTAACCAAGTACTGAATTTAGTAATCTCATCTAATCAATAAAATTTGGAGTTATAAAGTCACTGTATAAAATTACTGTTATAAGGTTACTGTCGTAAGTAAAAATATGAACGGTTAATCAATAAGAGATAATTTCAGTGTCTCATGTAATGATCATTCAATATTAGAGTTGCGAATATGTATATACTTGGGACGTTTTCCAAAGTATGTATTAAATGTTACCTTAATTCGCAGTCAATTTGGTTAACCTACAAAATATTTCGCTTACCCACTATCTTACCACAAGATAACCCGATCTTAAAATAAAAACAGGAGAAAGTCGTTTGACTTTACCGCATTACGATTACCCTGTGGTCGAGACATTCGACCTGCATACAAAATGTTCTCTATAAAAACTTTACGGGCGGTAAGTCGACGAGATTGCGTGACAACTACTGACTATGTCGCTAACAAAGCCAGATGTCTCGACTCGCCGGTCAAAGCACACTTCTAGATAAACTAGCCCCGTTCTCCCGTGAATAATGCCGCCTCCACACTGACGTATGGACTCGTAGCCCCTCAGTCGCAGTAGCAAATCGCAGGCGCGCTCGCGTGTCGTCCGCCTAACGTATTACCTTGAGACGAGCGCGAAATGGCTCCTGAGACCTGGCTCGCTGAATTCGAAAAATAAATTCGTACATTCCAATTTATACTCAGTGCACGTATTTTTGGGTTTGTTTTACAATAGCAGGACTGAAGTCCTTTGAAGTCAAGTATCATTGTAGCGAGAGATATTCCGTGCATTATTGATATCGGGGCATTCGCGAGTTTGTGTTTTTTGCCGAGCAAAACGTTAGGATTTTGATAAAGATCGCCTTGGATTCCGACTTGTTTCGCCGCTTGAGCCTCTTAAGATCTTAAACGATGATCTGAGATTTGTGAAGGCCAGATTTGTGTCAAGTTGCTCGGGGAGCGATGGAAAAATTAACAAGGGACTTACTTTATTGCGAGAACGTCCACTTTATAATTTTGTGGAATACAATATATTTGTTATTGTTTACATGCGAAACATCGACAAAAACAACTAACAACTGTTAAGGCCAAGCTATATTAATTATATCAATTAATATGGCCAAACCGAAAAACACTATCACCATTAAGACTGAAACGGAACAAGTGTTGTACCAGCTGTACAATGAAGAAAAACATCTCCGTGAAAAATTGGAATGCTTAGTTAATGAGCTCCAAATAAAAGTAGAAAACCTTCAGCAACAACTGCGTAAAGCAGAAGAAGGCAACAAAAAAGAAGCCTGCGTCAAACCAGGAGTCAGTAAAGAAGTCCCCTCTGAAGTTCAATACGAAACCGATGATGAGGAACTCGCGAGAGAAACTGAGTGGATACGACAAGAGAGTAGAAAGAAAAGAAAGCGGAACTTAACACCTTCCCCATCACAACAAGTCGAGCCCAACAAAAAAGTCCCGGAGAAGCCCAAGGAAAAGAAGGCACTTCTACCGCCTCCTATCGTTGTGGAAGGAATCAAGAACTTTCAGAAATTTTATGATTTTCTCAGTGACAGTATTCCTAGTGAATCATTCACTATTAAAATGATGAAAGGTGATATGGCCAAAATAAATACCAAAAGCGAGAACTCGTACAAGGCCACCACTAAACTACTAGTAGACAACAAAAATCACTGGCACTCGTATGAGAATAAACAAGACAGACCGATCAGAGTAATGGCAAAAAATCTTCACCACACGTATGTACCGGGAAGAATTATTGAAGACCTTAAAACTAAAGGCTTTAAAATAACGGAAGCAGTAAATAAACTAAGCTGGAGGACTAAAGAACCTCTCAATATGTTTATGCTGTCATTCGAAAAAGAAGAAGACATAAACAATATCTATAATATCAGCTCAATTCTCGGCTGCAAAGTGGAAATACAGCCAATCAAAACATCTAAACTGATTCCACAATGCAAGAAATGTCAAGCATACGGCCATACTCAAAAATACTGTAGTAAGGAGCCTAGATGCGTTAAATGTACGGGTAAGCATCTTACTCGTGACTGCCCAAAACCAGCGGATGCTAAACCAAAATGCATACACTGTGGTGAACCACATCCTGCTAATTATCGAGGGTGCATAGTAGCCAAAGAACTTCAAAATATGAAAAATAAGGTGATGAAGAGTACTAAAAATACAATTAAAACACCAGACACCATTAGACCTAAAAAAATAATAAACAATCAAAGTGTTAAAAAAAATGTGACTTACTCACAAATGGCAAAAGCTGGACAGATGCAGTCAATACAGCCACAAGTTCTGCCACAGTCACAACAAAAACCACAACCACAAGATTACAATATTGAAGACAAAATCAACAAAATTCTGAATTTTATGACTTCATTCGATAATCGCCTAAAAAAGCTGGAGCATAGCACCAAAACTGCTATCTTACCAAATACCAAACAATGATGCTTAAAATCATAGCTTGGAATGCCAATGGACTACTTCAACACCTGAATGAAATAGAATACGTCCTAACCACTGAAAACTTCGATGTCTGCCTCATATCAGAGTCGCACTGTACGAAAGAAACAATAATAAAAATAAAAGGATACAAAGTTTACCATGCCTTGCATCCTTACAACACACCAAGGGGGGGCAGTTCTCTCATAATAAAAGATAACATTTGTCACTACGAACAATGCAAGATAGAGGATGAAGACATACAAGCTGTGGCGGTTTGTATACAGACAAAACGCTATCCTGTTACTATATCAGCTATATACTCCCCACCTAGGTATTCACTAAAGGCTGAGCGGTATATACATATGTTTAAACAACTTGGCTCCAGGTTTATACTCGGTGGTGACTTCAATGCAAAAAATACCTTCTGGGGATCTAGACTCACGACAACCAAAGGTAGAGAATTATTATCAGCCGCTAGATAACTCAAATGTGATGTGATATCTACAGGAAAGCCTACTTACTGGCCTACGGATACCTCAAAGATCCCAGACCTAATAGACTTTTTTATCTTAAAAAATCTCCCCCTCGATACTCTACATATTGAGGAGGGCTATGACATGAGTTCAGATCATTCGCCGATCATCTTAACTTTATCCGCTGGAAAAATTCAAAAGGAAAGTCATCCCTCGTTATCAGTGTATCTACTGACTGGAAAAGCTTCAAGATAGATTTAGGATCTATAATTGATCTAAAAGTTCCGCTTAAAAATTTGGAGCAACTCGAACAAGACCTGAGACAGTTTATAGTAAACATACAACAATGTGCCTGGCGCAATACACCTGTGGCTAGGTTAAGAGTTAGAGGCAACTCTTACCCAGTAGAAATCAGGGACCTTATAGCGGAAAAAAGGAAACAAAGAAAACAATGGCAAACAAACAGATTTCCTAAGGACAAACAAATTTATAACACACTCGCAAAAAGGCTCACAAGAGAAATAAAACGCTTCAAAGACGAATCGATGAATACCTATCTTCGTGGGCTATCTAGTGACCGTATGTCAGATTATTCTCTGTGGAAAGCTACCAGACATATTAAAAAACCAATTATGCAAGTCCCTCCTATCAAAACAACAAATGGAAACTGGGCCATAAACAATGAACAAAAAGCAAATATATTTGCTGAACATCTAGAGCACATATTTAAACCAAATGAAGGTACTGTATTGGACTTCACCCTAAACAACGTATCACAAGATAACCATCCAATAAAATTGGTTACACCTAGGGAGGTAACAAATGAAATTAAAAAAATAAATCAAAAGAAATCTCCGGGTTACGATCTGATTACAGGAGAAGTACTAATCAATCTACCGCGCAAAGCAGTTGTCAAACTGACTACTTTGATAAATGCCTCGTTCAGACTGAAACATGTACCTGACATTTGGAAATTTGCTGAAGTAATTATGATACCAAAGCCTGGTAAGCCTCCTCATGACGTGAAATCCTATAGGCCAATTTCCTTGTTACCAGTAATGGCTAAGCTATATGAAAAAATACTTTTGAAAAGGCTTAAGCCTGTTATAGAAGAGCGGAAACTAATCCCAGACTACCAATTCGGATTTAGAGAAAAACATTCGACAATAGACCAAGTCCACCGGATAACTAATTTAATAGAAAAGGCTCTAGAAGAGAAAAAAGTTTGCTCAACGGTATTCCTAGACGTGGCACAAGCATTTGACAAGGTTTGGCACCACGGCCTCATTTATAAACTTAAGAAAATGCTGCCCAAGCAGTTCTCAGACATACTGGAATCTTACATTTCTGATAGAATGTTTCGTATCAAACATGAAGATTCTTATTCAGAA
Organism: Hyles lineata; assembly: GCA_030180105.1. Taxonomy (NCBI): domain Eukaryota; kingdom Metazoa; phylum Arthropoda; class Insecta; order Lepidoptera; family Sphingidae; genus Hyles; species Hyles lineata. Next base: position 2,581,594 of record JARJEE010000040.1, read on the forward strand.
ATTAAGCATATAGAAGCTGGAGTACCACAGGGAAGTGTACTAGGTCCGGTCCTGTACTTATTATACACCTGTGATATTCCTAAAATAGAAAACAATGCCATTGCAACTTTCGCAGACGATACGGCAATTTTAGCCACAGGATCGACTCACGAAGAAGCAGTGGATAAAGTGCAAACAGCTGTCAATGTCATTTCCAATTGGACTGAAAAATGGCGTTTGAAAATAAATGAATCAAAATCAGTTCATATTGACTTCACCAACAAAAAGCCAAAGTATGAGCCTGTGTTCATTAACGGTAAAACTATACCATATGAAAATACGGCTAAATACCTTGGTGTGACTCTGGACGCAAAGCTACGCTGGAAGGCACACGTCAAAAAGAAGCGCGACGAACTAGAAATTCGCTACAGGAATATGTATTGGCTACTTGGTAAACACTCTTCGTTGTCAATACACAACAAAATACTTTTGTACAAACAAGTCCTTATGCCTGTATGGACTTATGGTATACAGTTGTGGGGATGTACCAAACCAAGCAACATGCAAATAATACAGCGTTTTCAAAACAAAGTACTGCGGAACATAGTAAACGTCCCATGGTACGTAAGAAATGAAGATCTTCATCGGGACCTCAAGGTAGACTTCGTTAGAAATATTGTAAAAAAGTATGCTGAAGCTCATGAACATAGGCTTCACCATCACGTGAACGTCGAGGCTATCCAGCTCCTCGATAACACGGACCTAGTGAGAAGACTGAAAAGGACAAAACCTTTCGAGTTAGTGATGAACAGTTAGTGAAACATAGTGCAGTGAGTGCTAGTGAAAAAGAACACGCGAACATTGTGTCTTCCCCTTAATAGAGACAATAAGAAACGTGTTATTGGACATATTCTTAATCGTAGTCTCTTTAGAAGTTTAGGTTAAATTTAAATAACTTATTAGTCATAAGGCTAGATCGTTATTGAAATGTTGTATTACGGCATTCGCCATAACACAACATTTAAAAAAAAAAATAAAAAAAAAAAAAAATTGTTTATTTGTGTGTGCGTGTGTATGTATACAGTGTGTGTGATGTGTGTGTGTCTGTGTGTGTATGTTTGTGTATGCTATGTATGTTTGTATATGCAATCCTCGGGGACTAGACGGATGTCTAAAAAAAGCGTTACAAATGGCAAAATGTGCTCGGTATTCTTATATGTCGCTGCAATCCATTTCTTTGAAAGAGTTTCTGTACAATAAAACTACTGAGTTTCATTCTCGAGGAAGTATATTTAAAATTAATTTTGTTCGCGACGGGTCCACGTGGATGCTGTGCTCTCACGAGATCCGAGAATGTACGCTATTTACTGCAGATAAAATCTTTACATTCTCAAGTATGTGAGCCGTGAGGTGCCTCGTGTGAAGTGAAGCAAACAAGGTTTTATATACAAAAGATTATAGTATACAATGATATTAGAATGGCAAATATTTTAGTCAATTTCATACGTTGTTTTACCAATAAGACACAAACGCCTGATATTCTGATGTTAGGTAGATTAGATTTGATTCTCCGATCGAAATCTCATGTGCGTTTTGAGTTGGAATACTCTCATCAAATATTGCGATGGTAATTTTGTAATAAACCTCAAAAATGTGATAAGTTATAGGAGAGTGCGTGGTGGTCTGTTGGTAACTGATCCGACGCGGCCGCCTACATGTACACGATGGTCGCGGATTCCAATCACAGGGCAACCCCTTGAATTTTCAGAGTTATCTGTGTATTAATAGTCAGTCACCATGCACTAAAACGGTGAAGGAAAACATTGTGAGGAAACCTGCATACTATTGTGATTCGTAAAAAAATATGGTATGTAAAGTCCACCAATTTGCTCTCCAATTTACCACTCGGCCAGCGTGGTGGATTATATGGCCTAACTCCTCAAAATGGTACTTTCGGTTGTAAAGGAGGCCCATGTCCTACAGTGGGACGTATATGAGCTAATACGTACCTACAGGAGACGAAAAATAAAATAGGAAACTCTTATTCGCATTCCGAAAACTGCAATTATTCAATAACTATCACAAAAAAATACAATGTGCTAGGATACAATATGTAGGCGAGAGTAACAATGTCTATTTTTTTTTTATAAAAAAAAGCATTTAATATTCAAGCTAAAAGTTGTGAAGCTAGGGCGCACTAGTGCCGACATAAAAATGACCATACATCACCGAAAACAATGTGCAATAATAATTCACATTTTCATTTAACAGCGCCTCTCGCGCCGGCCGCGCTATGTGGAATATTCTACGTTCAGGGATTTTTACATATTTCCGCGGCGTTGGGGGTTGTGGGGGGTCAGTGGGGGGTCGGTATTGTTCGCGCCGGGCCGGGTCGCGCATTGTCGCCGCTGCCTAATAGCCAATGTAGGGACGCGGTGTTAAAATTAAAAAAAAAACCGTTTTTGGCGTCATTGTCGGATGCACGCCGCTCGGTCCGCAGCAGTGACGCGCCGGACAAAATGGCGAGCACACTGCACACCCATTTGTTGTGATGTGTATTTCGGCACCATTTTCTATGAATAGAGAACGGAATGAAAAATTTAACTCTAACGCCTTTCGATTGGATGTGTTGTTTGTGTAGTAAAATAAAAACATATGTGTAATATTATCATAACAGTTATTTATATGACATATCGTATTTTTTTATTTTGAAATAATATGTATAAAAATGTAAAAAGAAATACCTACGAAATAAAGAGAAAATAAAGAGAAAATAAAGAGAAAATAATTTGCCATTAGAAGTACAGTATAATATATTTTAAATGTAACAAATAAACTTTTGTTATGTTGTTTTACTTTTATCTAAAATTTATAAATAATATTCATAAAAAATTCAAACCGTAAAGTTTGAAAAAAATCATATCAGATGATAGGGATCATATAGCGGGTCAGGCGACAGGCTCCCTTCGTCCTCTATAAAATATTCGAACAGAAATAAGCTTGGAGACTCAGTAGTAGATGGCAATAGTTGCCACTGCCTACCCCCTCAAGGATATCAATTTTATCTTATGTATGTATGAATCTGCATAGAATTAATGAAATAAATAAACACACCCAACAGTCTAAACAAACACCAACTAGTCTTGTGTCGCGGGTATCAGGAACTGCAAGAGACTTTTCGGTCACACAAACACCCAGACCCGAAACAAGTATCTGTGGTTCACCCAAGTTTCGGTGCTGGGATCGAAACCTTGATCTCTCGTTTCACAGCCGGCGTCTAACCAACTGCGCCATGGAGGCTGTCAATTAATATCTCAATATTCGCTCGCTCTAAATTTACCAGTACATAAAATTATGTCTGCATAAAATGTGCACCTAAAATTCCCATTGAAAAAAGCTAGCAATAAGTATAAAGAGGCAAAGAGGATTAATAAGAGAAACAGGCGCGCAACAGTTGCCGAGGCGCTAACGAACCCGTGCGCAGTAAAAACTCACTCATTATTGGAAAAAGCGGAAGTAGCTCACTGATTCGTTTATATTGCCAGGTTTTTATTGCTCTAATGGGAGAATTAAAATAACGAATATATTCTGTTAAAATTCGGTGTAAAATTATGAAGAATTTGTTCGTCAAACTAAAAATACCAGTGTCTTGGACTACACCTACAGTCTTTCATGCAAACTATCGATTGTAGAGATGCAAGTGGCCTGAAGAGTATTATCTATGGGCGGGTTAATGTTGTTACATTAAACCATTCATTATTTATTATGGTACGAAATCTTCAGATGGCAATGCATGTATGGGCCTCAATATCCCAGGCTAAGGTCCCGGAGACGACCAACAAATTCTGGCTTGATGTCGTCAAAGAATATGTATAAGAGAGAGGACAACGCTGTGTCAACAGTTTTAAGTGGCACTGTTTCTGACTATAATGAGAAGGCGTGACGCTTTCAATTAGGTTAATGACCTGCTCGTCTCCTCTATATCGCTGACAAGAAGAAAAACAAGTACCGGGCTTATTCCTAAGGTGAAAAACAAGTTTTCAATTCCCTTTTAGCGTGGCTAAAAGAAATTTTACTCCAAAAACTTTTCACTATTCATGTTCACTAAACGGGTACGTTCATTTTTTGCGAGTAAACTGTACAGTTGATTAAATTGCTGACTCAGAATGTGTATATTTATTTAGTGAAGGTTGTTAGTTGTGAGCCATAACTCATTTGTTGTAAATTGAAAATATTGAGCCCGGAGCATACGAGCGGAGAAAATATTCTGCTAATATTAAATTGATGAGGTTCATTGTTGTGTTATCTAAAATTCCCTTTAGAGGCGCTCGCGCTTTGTACGGGAACGTGAATATGCTTCATATTGTACGTCGTGCGGCGTCTATTCATGTCTATATACTATACGCTTTTACGCAAATAATCTGTAAATTGTGTACAAAAATGCAGCATCATTTACTGCAGCATTTTTAAATATTTGAACGAATTTGAGATAGCACTAATATTTTATAATTGCGGCTGAATTTTATCAAAATAGGTCGAATACCTTTGCCCTAATTAAAAAGCTTCACGAACTGGCTGACATAAAAAAATCTAATTAAAAATTAATAAACAGAGAAAGAAATTTTCAAAAAAAGAACTATCGAATTATTTATACAAAATCCAAGTCGGACTGGCCACAAAGAGATTTGAGGTGACACAAACGAGTGTACCGTATTCGATTCGTCGGCGAACGAACGTGCTTCTGTGGCTTTAATGTTCCCTGAAAATAATTAAGGTGAGCGCCTCAGGCGTTTCCCGATCGATAATGCAATTCAGTTTCATCAACAAAGGCTCTGGGCTTTTGAGTTTCGTAAATGAAATTGTATGTGAGCTATTATGAGAAGACTCGTGTGCTCATTCAATTCCGAAACATTACATTGGACTTACGCCACGGGAATACACATTTTACCGACCGCGTGCGTTCTCAGTAGCTAAATTATTAAAGTCTATTTTATGGTATTTCTAAGGATATGAAAAGATAGCAGTCAGTTTTTTGTCATAGTGAACTGATTAATACACATGCATATTAAGTCATGAAAATTGTGGTTATCTTCTGCCTTTTGACATAATTTTGATACAACGACTGATGACGAAACACAACAGCTGCTTCTACACGTCGGTCTAGTAATATAAGTAAAACATTCTTCACAAATATATAATTAATATTTTTTAATGAATTTAAGAAAAGTGTTCCTGTAATTAAAAGGAAATTGGACAATTATCGGTTATTATATCCCTTCTGGGCTCCTTAAAAGGCTTCATATGTTATTAATTCCATATGTTATTTCTCATGTAATGTATACGTAGTCGTGTACTCCCAATGTGCTGCCCACGACCGCGGTCCCTCAGAGACCTTGAGGGCGGAGGGACCTTTGTGGCCGCGTTACCTTCCACCCGCGGTGATTGAAAACGTTTAATGTCGTGGGCCGCATTGTCCGGCTCGTCGGCTCATGTTGCCGGTGTAGTTCGCTTTGAATACTATACTCGACGTTTTCATTGGTATCTGTATTTTCGTGGGAGATATTCTTGGAATATCTATTTAGAATTCGTTTGTAGTGATGTCTTACAATACCATCCGTTTGTTGAGGGAGTTTTTTTTTGTAAACTTTCTTTTCCGCAGATGTTGCACATTTTATCGAAAAATATGATATGTGTACAACTACATCACATAACAAAACAATACTATTAAGCGGTGGTAACATTTTCACCGTGGTTGCGGGTTTAAGTTCCAGGGTACACCGCTGACTTATCGGCGATATGTATGCATTGATACTCAATTACCACGCACTATAACGGCGAAGAAAAACATCGTGAGGAAACCTGCATACAATAGCGATTTGTATGAATTTCTATGGTATGTAATGTCCGCCAACCCGCATTAGGCTACCGTAGTGGTCTATATGGCCTAACCACTCTTAATCGTACTCTCGATTGTGGAGAAGGCCCGTGTCCTGCAGTGGGACGTATATGGGTTGATACAGTAAGCGGATGAAATGCAAGATATAATTCAATATCTATCAATCACCAATAAGTCCTCGTCATTTTTAGTCCTAACTTGCTCCACGCACCTTCCTTCACCCTGTATGTGGAAGAAAGTCCAAATAAAATAACATTAGCGAACATGTCGTGTGACACGTGCCACGGTTACGTCACAGTAAGGACGAGTGACGTCACAACTGACGCGAACCAACCATTGTCACTTGGAGAAATCACCGCGCCTCTTACATGGGTAGTGGACGGACTTGCTCGGTAATATGGGGACTCAATACAAGTTATCTAGTTGCCATGTGGTACTTTAGCAAGAATTAAAGGGCTTGGCTAGGACGCGATTGCCATTTGGAATCGGAGACATAAGTAAAGGTTTTTGATACCTGTGGGTACCTTTAAACTTGTTTTAAAAATTACCTAGCATAGTATATTTGTGTAAAGTTTTTTCTATGTGATCCGATATGTGTATTATGTTTCAAAGGTTTTTTGGTATCAGACTTAGTAATTATTTGTTTATCAGCATTTATTTTATGATACGGATCTTGAACAAAGCTTAAACTTTTACATTCATATGCACAAGTATTACCACTCAGCCATCTATGTTTATCTTTAATAACATGAGAGCACACTGTACGTAAAATGAACAATCTCTATCATAGTAACGAGTTATTGAATAGTCTTTTTTTTACACTGGCTCGGCATAGTGACAACACTGCGCTTGATAATAAGCGCGACTGCTATCCAGGCAGAGTATCGAATGGCTTCAGACGACAGTCCCAAGACATCCGATACAATTATGCCGGCCTGCTGAGATGCCTCTTCACACCACGGCGGAAGGACCCGGAATCATAGGAAGGAGGGAACACGCGTGAAGGCAAACAATTCCACAGCTTGATAGTGCGGCACATAAAAGAGTTTGCGAATCTTTTGGTTCGTGCTGACCACCACCACCAGGTTTAGACCATCGGAATGTCTATTTCTCCCGGCACACGTATAAATACACTGTTGTGTTTCAAGGTATTTACATCTAATGTGTCAGGGTGGTGAGTGCAGTGGAATGCCAAACTTTGCTTGACATTCAAGGTGTTGTTTGGTTTTGCTACTACTGTTCATGACCAGTCGTAACGCTTACCATCAGAACGGGATGCTCGTCTCACCATATATTGCAAACGCAAAAGCTGCATAAATGAACGCAACCACCTCCCCTACAGCCCGTCCTGAATACGTCCCTGTAAAGGTAGAGTTTTTGTCCCTCTATCTTTTTATATTGCTCTACAAAGTGGAGATTTATAGCATGACGAAGTTTGTGGATGTGCTAGAGAAAGTTTCTCGTTTGTCGCCGGCTCATCTCCACATTTACATACAAATTGGGCAGCCGCGCGTGAAAAACTTTCCCTGTTTCTGTGATGAAACATGGCCTTATCAGGTTACGTCTCTCTTATCTGATTATTTCACACTATTCTTTATTCGGACATTGAACGATCATGCAATGAAACACAAAGTAATTCAATTTTTATCTGGATCTTTATTAGTTTTGTGGTTGGATTGTCAAGGTTGTGAGAACTATAATATGCCAGGACGTACTGTATTAGTCCATATGCTTCCCACTGCAGGGCACGAGCTTCTTCTGCAATCGAAAGTACGAATGAGAGTGGCCATATAGTCCACCACGATGGTCTAGCAGTGCGGGTTGGCGGACTTTATATACCATTTTTTCTACATATCACAATAGTATGCAGGTTTCCTCACAGTGTTTACCTTCACCATTATGGTACGTCGTGATTGACTATTTATACACAAATTACATGAAATATTGATTGATTACCGATGTTGGTTATTACTCCGCAGTGTAATTTGAAAGGTTTTCTCCTTCAGTGGACGATCAAAGACTGATGGATGTTGAATGGAAGTTAGTGAGAGTGGGCGAGGGTCATCGCCTGCAAAACTTATAACGAAGTTTTGATATGTTGATGTATGACAGCCTCTCACAGTTGTATTTTAGTGAAGGGTCAGGATTATGTATGCGACTGTATTTATACATACATAAACTCACGCCTTTTTCTAGAAGGGGTAGGCAGAGGTGCCAGGACACCCACATTTCGCCATGTATGTTCCGTCCCACGACGTGATAGGTGGCGAGCCTATCGCCATATCGGGCACAAATACCTGACTCTGGGCTGGGTGTATTTATTATCGTTATTTATGTTACAACTGCAATAGAAGTGCTCGTATGTCAGTGCATTACATGTGAAACGGAAGCTGTTCGACTTGTTCACTGTTGCACATGGATTCGGATATTCGAGGGTTGTTGTTACAAACATCGAAGAGTTAAACCTTTAGGCCGCATTTCTTATCAAGTTACAATGCCAAAATACCACCTGGCTTCACTTATGGATGGAGCAAATATATACAAACAAAATGGAATTAGGTATAACTCACAAAAATACTGGAAGAATTCTTAGTAAAGGTTGACGGATGACCGAATAAAGGATATAGCAATTTCCTAAATTCCTAGGTTGGTAAGAAACGATGTAATTAACGCCTATATTTAGCAATGAATTTCCTGTAGTTGAATACAATGATAATGGAATTGAATAAAGATGGCTTTGCTTCCAAGTATAACAAGGTACACATACAAAAGGGGCCTCTACCAGACAACGGAAAATTATCTATCAAATTTGAATAACTTTGTAAAAAGCATACTCAAGTAATTACGCGCTGACTCCATCGCCAAGGCTCCAACCATTATGAAATATCCAACACGTGCGCTAATGGCAAAAGCAATAAATAAACTTGGAAGCTATCATATTGAAGGCGCTGAAAGACTTCTATTGTGGTGGCCGGGAGCCCGGCCCATTCAATAAAAACTTTGGTTTGTCAGGAGTGCGCGGGGGTGCGGGCCGCGGAGCTGCGAGGGGAGGGGGTAGATTTATTGGACTCAATAGAGAGGAAATTAAAAAGGTAACCATTAAGTAATACAATAACTTCACTGCTTTCACGGTATTGACGTAACGTTGATATTAACGTGGAAATTCAGTTTTTCCTCGGAGGAAATGAGCAGCGTATATTACGAGTACAATGGTATGTGTGCTTTATTGTGACGGGTGTAGGGTACAATATGGCTTGAAGATGTAATATTTTGGTCATTTGCTCAATAATATTGTGAAGATTATTGTTTTTAGAGTGCCGTGGTGATCGATATGGCGGTTAGAAGTGATAACAATTAATAAACAGAAACACTTTTAGCAACATCGATGATAAATCTGTTATGTACCTATATATGTGTATTTTCTATAAAGCATTTAGAAAAGAAAAAAAAAGAAAGACAAGCAGATTTTTTTGTCACAGACATTTATGTGGCATAGTGATATTTTCTCTAATTAACAAAGCAACTTAATATGCCGTTAACATTACTAAAACGGGCAAACATTTGCGTATCTATTTCGTAGACTTTTCTAAATTTAGATTATTACTCGTACCAGCCAAATAGCCCGTGTTATGTTTACGTAATCTTAAAACAAAAGAGTATCTTACAAAATTCAGCGAGAACAAAGGGCGTTAAGGGCAACAAGCGAGCGCTAATAGCTAGTTAAAATTGCGAAGTTAGCTCAAGTAATCCAGAACTACATCAAGTGATAATCGGCGGGAACTTGATCGATCCGCCACGATCATTAACTCTCCAACTTTTATATTTCACTTTTAAAAGGTTTTATGCTCAAGGGCGTCTCTTAACTGCCAACCGAGGTAATGCCTTTGATGTGGTCTTAATTAGAAAAGTAGGTTTTCATAATTTAAATATCGGTGCTTTTTTCATTTGCCGAGGTCTGCGTGGGACGCTGTGTGGTCTGAGTATAATGCCCTGATTAATATTCGTGATATTTAGAATTGACGTCACTATTTTTGAGATTCAATAAAGAGAGGCAATTAATAATTTATATGCACTATATGGCCTAACCACTCTCAATAGAACTCTTGATTGTATAGTAGCCCCGTGCTCTGCAGTGGGACGTATATGGGCTGATACACTACAATTAGTTTAAGCCTCTTATTATAATATAAGAATTACATGATTAGATCCTAATAGAATACAAGGAAAATCTTGACAACACTATACATTTTCATTCGGTATTATTGCAATGATTTTTTAGATAGTTCTTTAAAGTGCTGCTTAAAGGTAATAAGCGGAAAATACAGGTTGCGGTCCACGCTAACAATGGTCTAAACGAGCCACGTAGCCGAGTTGAAGAAACACCTTCGTTGTTTTGTTTTAATTGTTCATTTTGAACTAATGGCCAAATGTTATCGACGCTTAGTGTCGCCCATTTTTAAAACTCCATCCTTAAAGGTTAACAATACACCTGCAATTTTCAGATCCTATGGATATTGATGGGGTTTATCAACTGTTTGCTAGTTTGTATGAAATAATAATAATAATAATAATAATATATCCTTTATTGCACAAAGTAAAAAAAACAATACAATGAAGAAACAACACAATAATAATAGTACAAGAGGCGGCCTTATCACTCTAGGTAATTTCTTCCAGGCAACCTTTGGATGGATATTGAAATAGGAAGAATGAGCGGGCAGTCTAAAGTATATAAAATAGTCATATATATAATATATACATACATATATACAAATACATACCAACAAAATATATTAAAATATACATACATACAATTTACCATATACATAAATATATAACCTATCCTAACATTTACCAGAGAGGCGAATGGACAAGATATTCCTCAGCTACGCTCTAGTTGAGAAAGGAAATGGTCTTTAATCATTTTTTTAAAAGACGACAGTGTTCGTGCCCGTCTTATCTCGGCTGGAAGCGAGTTCCACAGTCGGACAGCTTGGACTGCAAATGATTTGTCCAGGAATGCTGTGGAGTGCATGGGCATTTTCAGTTTTAGGTTCTCCGACGACCTCAAGGATCTTGAATGTGAATATGTTGTTATAAATATGTTGTTATAAATCCATTTGCTGCCGACACTCGACAGACCGGGCTCTGTGGCGTACATTAGGAGGATACGCATGAACTTGCTATAATATATACTTGTCTGTGTGTTGCTATAATATATATTAGTCTAACACAAACTATGTTTTTCATCTTCTGATTTGTTCACACATATAAAAGTCAGCACAATGAATCACCCCGACATCGCAATACCTGACACGGCGTGCCCGTTATTACGTTTTCCGCTTGTAATACATTTTCAAATAAGACGAGTTAACCCTCGCCATGTCGCGGCAACAAGCCAATTTGTAATATAGAAACGTGCGGCACTTCCTTCCCGATTCGCCGGCCTAACAGAATATCCGCCAAGTAATCCCTGGGTCGGATATCATATCCTGCCGCTCAAAAACCCGGAAATTCATAGAAAACCCGTCCGACAGCCCTGTCGCCATATTCTGTACTGTTTCATAATTCCGCTTGTCGTTTATTCAGATGTGATATCCTGGTTGATACTTTTGAAACTTGTTTTATTAATAATTTGCGATTCACGAAGGATTATGTTTGGTATATATTTTGTTATATTGTATTTCTTATCGACATTGCTAAGGATATGTATACATATAAAGTAAACGGAATCATAGACCCAATTTTTTTATTACCCACAAAATGGAAGTATCTATACCCAACAGCAAGACTGCTGAGAGAAAGAAATAGAGAAAAAAGATTCATCACTGTCGCAACATTCACAATTATTATTTTAAAAAATACCGAATAAAAAAGTTGCTGGTTAAGGCTATGACCGGTAATAGTTCACTCAGCTTATGTGATGCAAACCACGACACAACGCTGATCAGTGGATACCTTAAAGTCCTATTTGCACGGGCGCTATTTCAATTATTTCATTCTATTATTTTGTTCACACGAAGTCGATGTTAAAACGCGACTCATTTTTATCGTGCGCTATCGGATTTTCGACGTTAAGCGTTGGACGTTAAATTTTATTCCATATGAGCATAAATATTGGGAACGGTAAAAACCATCAAAGTCGACATTTTTTAAGCGCCCGTGCGAATGGGGCCTAAATGAAGTGTGTTACTTGGTATCCACCTGTCTAAAAGCTCATTTCTTAAGTATTTTTTTTATTAAAAACATATATATGTATAATGGTTTCCCAGACTTAGAATACTTTAGTGGCGTAGTTGTACTACGGTAAGTCCAAAGCTGAGGTCTCGGTTTCGAATCCGCCCCATGACCAGGAAAGCTTAAACTAGTCGAAATGCCGAGAAGAGTTAAAAATGTAAAAAATAAACCTAATTCGCCATAAAATACGTTTTATTTCAACATATTTAGGGATTGTACATTTAATAAAAACTGGAACTTACTAAAGCAATGACACCATATAAATTACTAATTGTACTCGTTTGAACAACGGTACTATATCTAATTGTAACAATAAAAGTCAATCAGCAATTAAGTGTATTTTCACGGGCGGCCGGCGATGGCTCCCTCAGGAAATTACTGCTAATTCATCCCTTATCACTTCCTATCACTTATGTACATATGTGCGAGAGTCATTTACCGCGAACCACTCGGCCGCTTCTAATTGTTTAAAGGCATGTGTAATGGAATTATTCGTAGGAGAAATAAGGATAATTATAATTTAACATGTAGAAATGCATACCTACATAAACGCCTTTTTCCCAGAAGGGGTAGGCAGAGGTTCTACCAAGACACCTTTTTTTTTGATGACGCATTGGATACCGTGGCGGGATTCTCGAAGCGCCCCCATACCACAGGGCGCTCTACCAAGACACCTAAGTTTGGGCTTGTGTTTTCCGTCCCACGATGTGATAAGAGGCGAGCCTATCGCCATTCTGGATACAAATTCCTAATTCCGGTCTGAAAATGCATAGATAAATCCAATATCATTTTGCCCGACCTGGATTCCAAACTCGCGAGCTTATAGCATTATAGTTCTACCGTAGTCATATACGTCCAATCGCTCCAAACTCTTCTATTGATGGGTTTGATACTTTGGTATAAGACAATAAATATGATACGCTATAGAATTGCATGGTTGAGTAAAAGGATGCGATTTGTTAACTTTGTAATTTTTTGAAATCACACCGATTAATGACGGTAGACATGCCTCTTACGATTTTCGTATATCAATAACCTTAGCGTGTGGTGGGTGGCACATATAAAACTTTTACTTCGCCTACACTCACGTGTATATTTGAGATATTTTGATAGGCTCCGTGGCGGAGTTGGTTAATCGTCGACTGTCAAACGAGAGGCCACCGGTACGATTACCGTACCGAAATAAATATATTATATGTGATTCACAGGTATTTTTTCGGGTCTGGGTGTTCGTGAGACCGAAAGTCTCGTAGTTTCTAATACCTACGAAACAACTCGATCTCAATATGGGTTCAGGTCTACATACATATGTATATGGGTTTTGAGTGTCTTTATTATTTTATATTTTAACCTCATGTATGTTTGCAAGTACTAATTAATTACAGATAAAAAAATCTGACACCAAACATTATATTAATTAAATTCGCTCAACGGTGGAATTAATTATGTTCTAATTGATATTCGCAGTTAAATAGAAGCCTAAATTGTGAAGGGTTAAACATTAATCGTTTGAATTTAACCAAGTGTTTTGACCCCGAATTACAGAGCTTAGGCAAGTGATTAAATTAAAGCTATAAAATAGATCGTCTATATTATCGGTGATGGATTAGTCGGTATCAAATGATAATAGATCGATATTAACTCAATTCAAATTAAATGTTTACTTCTACGACGTAGTAATTAATTTTGATTAATCTGCCAGAACTCATTTTAGTAAAATGTTTTATAGTCAAAGATACTTAAGTCGTAATTCTTATTCATCAATTATAGTAACGTGTACATTTGAAGGATTACTGATTACTACTATTATTAGTTAAGATAATATGTGAACTTATTAATACTAGATTTAGAACATTTGTGGGCACTAGGCAGCACTGTATCATGTATTGGGGCTATTTGGCCTTTTCAACTGAGTGAGTTGTTTACATAAAATAAACAGGCGTTAACATCAATTCCATTAAGGAAGCGCTAGGTCAGCGTGGTGGACTATGTAGATTATGGTCTAACCAATATTAATCGTATTTTCAACTGTAGAGGAGACCCGTGCCCTGCAGTGGGAATATGGGCAGATATAGTACATTAAATTAAGGAAACTGTAACAATAGGTACATAATGTAATATATAAATACTTATTATAAAAGCCTGACTGCCACAATGGCGTATTTGTATTACGGTTCGGTAACAAAGCTGAGGTCTCGGGATCGAATCCAGGGCCGGGCAAAGTGATATTGGATTTTTCTATTCATTATCAGCCCGGAGTCAGTTTGTGCCCGATATAGGGTTGCTCCTATCATATCGTGGGACGAAATATATAAGGCAAAATGTGGGTATCCTGGCACCTCTGCCTAACCCTTCTGGTAAAAAGGCGTGTGTTTATGTATACATGTATATTAGGAGAACACACACTCGCTCCACAATAACCGGCACTTTGTTCCCGAGGTAAAATATTTTAGTGCATTAATAAACCAGCTGTATATTTAATCTCGTCTTTATTGCCTCCTGGAGGAGCCGAGGTACTCAGGCTTTCACTAAGAGAGCTGTTAGGCGGCGGACACGTGGCCTCTCAGAACATTCAGCGCCATTAATACGTATTCCAATAATTCCTTCGGTATTTTATGGTTTTTGATCTGCATTAATGATTTTTTGGTGATTGAAATTGCTAGAAACGTAAGAGATTGTGGAAGCGTATTAGTATATCTTGATAGAACACTTATGACACATTTTAGGTCTACCTAACGTAATATAATCGATTTCGACCAGACTGGAATAGTTGTGACAGAGAGTAGAGGGTGAAAAGTCTATGATTGCCTTATTCTTTAGCTGGATTATAGTCACTTTGTTGTGTGGAGATATAAAAACAATCACTACTGCATAGCATAAGAATTATATATTTGAAATAAAATATGTAAATATACCAATAGTCACATACAACCCCCTCTGTTCCTGTTAGTTGCTCTACATTGATTGCACGGGATTTACAATCAACACTTTTGGAATAACCACTAAATAGTACACATACAGTATGCCTTAACGAAACGCGTAAACCATCGTGTGTATGCCTCCTTACACCTACCGCGAGTTTATTAACGCGCCTATAAAAACATAATCTCAAACGAGGTTTGTAAATCTCTACTATCTATATTGCCGTTTGATTGTCTATTGAAATGTATGAGTAAAAGTTACGGGCATCGCGACCCAGTTATATAGCTCCTTGTGGACCTGATATCGATCGTATCCGTCTATTTAGTTTGTGTTTTATTTACTTTATTGCCTTCTAAGGGTTGTACTATTTATGTTTGATGTTCCGATATTAATATTGAGTTTTTGAGGGATACATAATATACTGTTTAATGGGATCAGTGTGCGACATATAGTTTTGTTTTCACGTAGGCATTTTATAAGGTTTCATTCCATAATTACAAGTATTCAATTTTGTTATCTTGTTTTCTATTCTTTAATTTTGGCATTCTAATTGAATAATAGTTGGTAAACTCACATCACAAAAAATTACACTAATTTTATTAATCTTTCACTTCAATTTCGTAAATATAATATGAAGTAAAAACTTTTATTTCTTTCATTCCATAAAATGATTATGTAAAATTAATACTAATATTTCGAACCTTTCTGGCTATAGCGTACAATAACACAAATTGTAATAAACTAGAAATGAATAAAAGACCACTGGAATAATGAGAAATTCCATCACAATAAAAGTGAAGAAATTAAAAACGTAACACTGCCGTCGGTTCTTTTTAAATCCATCTAATCCAATAGCAGTTATTATCTGTCGGGGGCGCTCCATTCATCCCGGGGTTGTGGCGCGGCGCGGATGTCCGCCCACAGGTATCCGGGACCGGGATCCGGGATTCCGGGACTCGAGACTCCGTCATACTCACTGAAATCGCAACTCCGCTGAAAAATCTCGCGCGTTTTTCACATTTCAGCGTCCAATTAAAATATCCACCTTTTGAGTTGTATTATGTGGGAGATTTTTATCTTGTAAGTTATATGAAGGGAAATGCTTTTGATGGAAGTCTGAATAATTTATGGGATTTGGAGTTATTAAAACTCATTGTTCATCTAAAGTAATATAAAGAGGAAAGATATGATTGTTTGTTTGCAATGAATAGGTTCTGAAACTACTCGATCGATTTGAAAGATTCTTTCAAGATAAATGTTTGTATGAAACAAATTAATTTTTAGGTCAAAGTGATGCGAGAGCGAATTACTAGTAGCTTCTCTATCACTACACACATTATATTATGGGATCTACACTTTAAATGTGTTTTTTTTTTAAATTGCAATGCTTGGCGAGACGAGCATGTCATTCGCCTGACGGCAAGCGATACGGCCGCTTATGGATCGTAGCAAAACCAAACAACACCATAAGTAACAAAGCCATGCTTGGCATTCCACTTTGTTGTTTATTGTTTGGCTACAATGTCGTTTAAACCGCAACGCAACAGTGCATTTAAACTGATTTTTGGCGGAGAAATAGACATTGCGGTGGTACCTACCACAATTTGTGTCTGTTGGATGCATTTATTAGTTATTTCCCCGTGCAGCTCTACCACTACACTACAGAGCTGTTACAATGCATACAACCTTCTACATCCATTACATGAAAGGGAACAATTGCAACAAAACCTCCTCGGAGACAATATGTCTCTTATTACAGCCTAGTTTAGTGAGACAATGCGCGCGCCGCGGCGCCGCCCGTCATCCAATGTATGCCACAATGCCGCGGAACAATTATCGTTTCACTTACAGACTGCCAACATTGTGGTTCGTCTTTGTTTATTGTATTCTATGCTCGGAAGTGGAGTGAGATGAGAGGAGATGGATTTGTGAAAAGTGATCAAATATTTGGGTATTGGTATTGAGGGAAAAAAGGCCCAATTAGTATTAGATTTTATAATAAAGTGTTCAATGTAAGTAGAACACATAAGAACGCAAAATAGCTACTATCACTCATTATGTGGGATTTTAATTCTCAAAGGGGAGAAGGGGAGAGAGAGGGCTTCAGTTAAGTATTACAGGGATCACAGAGCGTTGCTCGCAAGCTTCTTAGCTTAGCAGGATAATTATATTATTTAAAATTCTCTTCGCGTTTACTAATCACTGTTGGTAAATAATGTTTTAGTAATTTTTGTTTATTCCATTAACGATAGCGCTAATAAATTATATTTTGTTAATATATAGGTAGTTTTATCTTTAAGTAATATTTTGTTATATTGTGTAGTGAATTGTTGGTTAATGGACCAGACGCGGCTGTTAAAACGGTCCGGTGGTCGCGGGTTCAAACCACAGAGTGCACCTTTCAATTAAACACATACTATAACGGTGAAGGAAAACATCGTAATAATACCAGATAATAGCGATTTGTAAAAAAAATATGGTATGTAAAGTTCGCCAACCTGCACTAGGCCAGCGTGGTGGACTATATGGCCCAACACCTCCCAATCTCAAAGATCACACTAAATCACAATAGTAGAGGACTCTACCTAGTTGTTTCGGCGGGCTGTGTCGCCAGGCCATCCGCTATAGTGTGTGATGCGCCTTACAAACCTTTAGTGCGGAAATCAGGTTCGTTAATAAAAAAAACAATAAATGTAATAACTTATCTTACGCATTATGTTGATAATAATGATCTGTAACCAAGCTTCAAAACGTCCTGAGGTTCAATTTTAACCGACTGTTCCATTACCTTTATTTACTTAATGATTGTATTAACTAAGAGACTGTTCTTTTACTTACTTATTGTTGGGGCAGCTCCGCTACTTCCGCGCGATGCAATCTTGCTAACATCCATTGCCCTTTGTATCGACTACAGTCGCAAGAAATTTACAGGGCGGAAAATACGAACAGGATTCAAAGAAAAGTCCCTTCAATGTATAGAGAGAATTTTATTGTAAGCGAACTCTAAGAAAGTGGATCTTTTAATAGGACTTCGTGTAAAATAAGATGCAGATTGAGTGTACAGATGTATGCATTACTAGCGTCCCGACCCGATTTCGCCCCGTGCAGGTAGTTTTTGAGTCCGGTCCATATCAGCGACATATTATTACGCATTTTATTTATATTACTGGTGATAGGTCCCTCTTATGTGAGAAGCCGCCTAGGTACTACGCAATTCTATTTCTTATTTCTTACGCCAAACAGCAGTGTAAATGCACTGTTGTGTTCGGGTTTGAAGGACATTGTCGCCAGTCACTAGTGGACATAATGCGACTTGACATCTTATGTCTCAAGATGGCGAGTGCAGTGGCATGCTAAGCACTGCTTTGTAATTCAAGGTGTTGTTTGGTTTTACTACTGTTCATGAGCGGTTGTATCGCTTACCATCTGGCGGATGGCATGCTCGTCTCACTATTTATAGATGTTGACCATTGAACGCAGTCTTTAACTGGTAAACTTGTAGCTAAAACTTAAAGGTTTATGCTAATTTGAGTCGGCAAAATCATAATATTGTCGATGGCAAGTGAAGCGTTTTCCAGAATGTCGACTACTGAAAAAGGAAATTCTTCCAATATTTTACATAATTATCTTGGCAAGTTTATAAGCTTCTTTACATTTGAAATAAATAAATATAAACCCAAGAATACATGCCGGATTTAGAAATGAAATATACTGAACGTAATCGAATTTCCAACTTCGTCGTATTTCAGATGCTTTTATACCAGATTTGGTCACTTCGTCCAGCCAATAAAGAACTAGTAGAACCGAGAGAGTACTGAAGGCTGCCCGAATGTTCCCATTCACCTCCAAATTGGATAATGCGCTTAGGGCTAATGGTCCCAAGCCGTAATGGACTGCGCCCCAATTATCTTATTTACTTGTAAATTACGGGACGTGGAGATACAGCCAGTGTTGCCAACTACTAAATATTTAAGCCAAAACTAACGTAAAAAACCCCTAAGTAACTATAGTTGTTAAAAACAGTCAAAAATCTTAAATTTATTTATTGTTTCTGACTGTTTTCACTTGTTCAAGCCCTCTTATGTTGATAGTATTTAAAATATATTATACGCTGGTAGCCTTTCTAAAACAAAGAAAAATTAATGGTCAAAAGCGTTGCATTCTATCATTATTTTATAATTGCTGATTATAATACATTTTGTATGTATAAGTCTTACGGGAGTTTTCATTTCTAATGACAAGATATGGTTGATGAGTTTCCGAATTCTATAAACATATCTAAAGATTTAAAAAGTAATCAAAAATATGAATTTGTAATAAATAGTTTACTGATTTTCCCATAAAATTGGGAAACTATTCAAAAGTTGGCATCCCTGATTGTGGTCGCTTCGTCGGGTCTTGTTAGTGGATTGTCCCGCTAAGTCTGTTGGGCGTGATTATTTATTTCTTTAGGAAATAAGTCTTCAGACTTGTATTAATTATTTTATATCGTTTTTTTCTCGGCTCTTTTACTTGGCACGGCAAAATAACTGCATTGCACCTGATGGTAAGCGCAATGCAGTGAAGATAGAAAAATAGATTATTACATTTTATTTACACGGATATACTGGTCCATAAACATATTATATGTGATGGTCATATAATGTTATTTTGTACAAAAATCGATGATCGACAATATAAGTAGTATAATTTTCTTTACTGAAGATCTTGTACAATTTTTTTGTCACTCATGTTTTTTTTTTTTTTTTTTTTTATTGTCTTGTAGGCAGACGAGCTAGCGGCCCGCCTGATGGTAAGCGGCTACCGCTGCTCATGGACCTCCGTAGTGCCAGGGGACCAGCACAACAAAGTCGCTGCCTACCTCGAGGAAAGTACTCTCCTTAAACCTCGTTTGAAGAAGGACAGGTCATAGCGCTGAGGAAACACCGATGCAGGGAGTTCATTCCAGAGCTTGTTTTACAAAATAAATATCTTAATCTTAATCATTAGTTAAGATTATTTAATTTCACGAAATATTTGTTTATACATATATTCGCTTAAATTTAATTTAATCTGAAGTCTTGATAAATGATGTTTTATGTCCCGTTAACATCTACAGAGCACCAAATGTTCAGTCCTTCGATTTCCAACCGCCATTAATCTTCCAACGCCCGGCGTACGATATGAATGGTGAACTTTCAGATGTCACGGCTTAAAAGACTTACGCGATCGATTAAAGATTTGGCGCCGCCATGGTGAAATGGCACGTTATTATCTTAAATGCATTTACAGATGTCCCTAATCGGTTACAATTAGGCTTTATTTTATCGTAAGAACTGTTGGTAGCTGTTCAAGTGTTTCTGTTTATGGGAACGAATAAGCTTAAGCTAAAGTGTACACCTGTACTTCCAGGGGGTAAGCAGATACCAGTAGTGTTAACCACAATTTGCTTCTTGACGATTCATATGAGATTAAAAGTAAAGAATTAAATAATATTGATCTGGAAATCTTAGGCTTTACAGTTTTGATTTATTGAGACAACCAACCCTAGAAACTTGATAAAATAAAATCCCAGAAAGCAATAAAACACGACAGCAGTACAGAGTCCAGATAAGTGAATTATGAGTGTAATCTCTGGCCACACTCTCTGATAAAATATCCGAAAGAGCCCTCGTTTTTACCGACGTAGACAAGTGGTGGCTGGCGGGCCGCCAGAGCGGTGCAGCTGCGGCGCGACAGTCGCCGGACTGCGGGTCGACAAAAAGTTGGCTCGCCGCGCACTGCCGTCGCTGCGGCCGTGCCAACTGCTAGCCAGTAGCCACCGACCTGACCACGCGATACCATCACTCGTGCTTCAGTCATATTATAGTTTAAATTTGACGTCATTTGGATTCTTTGTTTTGAGGAATTGTCGTGCCGTTTAATGTCGACTGATGTTAAGATTTTTTCTACTTAATAATTGACATTTCAAAGGGACGCGCACATTTAACGTAGTTTCGGGCTCCGTTCTTAAATTGACATCTTTATGTTGAATGAAAACAATTTACATTAATAGATCGGCATGATTATAGCTACCAGAATCTGTTCGTAATCTCTGATCGCGATGAAAAAGCCTTCATATATGCGATAAATAATAACAAAGAACCATTTATCTAGCACAAGTATTATTCAACTATTATTTACCGTTTTATTTATTTGTCGTGAAATAAATTACTGTGATTACCAAAGCTTTTCCAATACAAGCTTATACCTTTAATCTTACCAAACGGCAAGAAAATAATAAAGGATTTACAAGTACCTATCCTATTCCAATCTTTGCTTTTACAGCAAAAATAACAGAAGCCACTTAATGGTACGTACTAAGTAATTTTCTTAGAAATACACTCCGACTAGAAATACAGTGAAAAAGCAATTTCCGTTTGGGAGTTTTACGAAAACTTGTTGATAATCTGGTTCGCATTAAGAGTTCCAGTTTAAGTACACTCAGATTTGAGACTTAAAAGCCGAGCTAATCTGTATTGCGTCGTGGAAATTGTGAGAGCTGAGCCGTGATAATTGTCAGAGTGGACTAGTTGGTAACTTCGATTGTTAAGACGACGCTACGACGGAGGGGCATCCTCTCAATTGCACCGTTACTAAAGAATTTACGCGAATTACAATAATTTTGGTATAAATGGAAAACATACTAGGTATGAATAGATAACATAGAGGACGATAACAGGATATTTTGACGTAGCTAATTTCCTAAATGCTGTCATGACGTTTTCAGTTAAATAACTTCATTTTCTCTCTTGGATGTTTTAGAGGGTTTTCTAATGATAGTAGATATTTGGTTGTAATATCATAAAATGTGGAATCTTTGCGGTTATATAGCAAATAATAATTGTAAATAGTACAGATTAACTACTGGACATAATGAGACTAATGTCTCAGTATGGCGAGCGCAGTAGAATGCCAAGCATTGTTATGTAATTCATGGTATGGTTTTGTTTTATTACTATCCATGAGCGGTCGTATAATTTACCATCAGGTGATTGGCACGTGCATCTTTAAATTAAATTATATTTTATTGTACATCAAGATAACACACAATTTACAGGATAATCATACTGTACAATGGGCGGCCTTATCACTAATAGCGATTTCTACCAAGCAACCTTTGGATGGACAGGAATTACAAAAATAACTTTCGGTGTGCAGTTAAAGCATAAAAACGATAAAATCTTGTTATTCATCGAAAATAAGACTATTTAGAGTTCCAATTATTTGACATGATAAACGCAAAAATTATAATGTTCATTGTCGGAAACCAAAAGTAAGCTTGACTCTTGTCACCTAATACAAACGAGATACATTTAAGCTTACTATACGAATACATGAAACATGGAAACTATAAAACCTGCAAAGGTAAACACAAGCTACAGCCAAATACAAATATTTGTTACCCACTCCGAACGTGCAAGAAGCGAACATAACCTCAATATTTCATTTTTACACGAAAAATCAGTTGAAGGCATCGGCGGTATAGGCAGTGAAATGTGGGTGGCACTGCCAGGGTGGGCTTCGGGTGGGGGGAGTCGGTCCCCCCCTGCTATTTATAAAATGTATTGTGAAGTGCTGACAGCGGCCGGCCGGAGCCCACTCCCGGCTTATTGATGGGGGCATAACTATTCTTTTAGCTGGAAACGTATTTGGTGATATTTGCCGTGTATTATTGTATTGGATGTGAAAATGATATTCGTATTGGAAAATGTTTTTAGTTTCCAATATTTTATTGTGATATGAATGTTATAGGTTTTGAAAATCAATAGAATAGTGAACAATGATTTAATCAAATAGTTGCTGTTGTTCAATATTCGCATATAAGTGATTTATTTTAGGGAATATTTTAAAGGGATTTTAGAAATAAGTTTCTTTATATCGTAGGGTGTGTTATATGTTTTTGCACTAGCTTCTTTTAGGTTAAGAGTTAAAACTAATGCTCTCATTTTGTTCTTATGAGCTTAATATATGCTATTTATGGTTTTTTAAAAATCTCTTACATTGATTTTCTGGGAACATAAAAATACCTAAAGACGAAATTTTCGCTTTATGGAAGGTAAAACACGGAATAAAACAACTATTTTAATCAAATTAAAATTTTCTTCACACCTGCTCTATTATTTAATTTTATATCTTTAACAATAAAAAACGTATGTACTGCATTTATTACTCTACTCTCCTCTTTATTCACTACTATTAGCTCCCCTTTCTGCACTCATCTTTATCAAATCACCCATTACTTTTAACTGTGGGCAAGGGCCCCAAAGTATTTCCAAGTGCGTCCCTGCGCCATCTCGCAGCTGTAGCGCGACCGGCCGTGATTTCAGTTCCGCGCAGTCAGCCGCCAACTTGCTACTCCCACTTCGGATCATTAATCCTTATATTAGCGGAATTTGTACCATTTTTGAGTGCCGAAGGTCGCTACACGGTTTTTATTTTACGCGACGAGGTACTATGGCGAAATTTATGTAGTTTTTAATTTAATATGGTACCCAATTACGCTACTGTTGTCGAAACACTACAATCGAGAGTTTATTTGACATTTAGGCAATAGAGCACCTAATGCCTAATGCGGGTTGCCAGACTTGATATATAAATATAATAGAAATTCTATAAAAGATCTACTCGTATTATATTATGCAGATTTTTTCACGACTTTTCTTCACCGTCAACTATACTGTATTATAATATTCCACTGTGCTCGCCATCTTGAGACATAAGATGTTAAGTCTCAATATGTCCAGTATTTACTCTGGCTACAATGTCCTTCAATCCAAGCACAACAGTGCATTTATACTGCTGTTTGACGGGATAAATAGACATTGCGGTGGTACCTACCTAGATGGCCTCTTACATATGAGAGACATACCACCAGTAAACTAACTTCACAGGCCTAGTGCGGGGTGGCGGACTTCAGTAACCATAAACACCTTTATAAGTTTTTTTTGAAAGTGCGTACTCAATTTTAAGCGTCTAGCATTACGAACATGGCTTAGCAAAGTCAGATTTAATATACTTTAATGAGAAACGTTTTTAAAATTCATACAAGTAAAGTTAAGAGTAGGTCACCTTAGTAATTTTTTTCTCGTGAAATTAATATTTTCTTTGTTCTTATGTCGCCCGAGGCGAATGTTTTAAATTAAATTTTCATAATGTTTTATAATTAGATATGTTTGATATTATGATTTGATATGATGTTTTATATTAGAGTTTATAAAATGACCCGAGTTGAAATTTCTAGGCAATAATTGTGTCTACTGTCTAGTGATCATAATTTTATAGTTTTGTCTATATTATAACAAGAATTGTCTAAAATCTGAATATTGTGTTATGAAATTATAAAAGGTCTGAAATACTGTTTAATTGGAAATTTTATGTGCGAGGAAGCGTGGGGTCCTGGTTTTGGTTCCAAAGTCAAGGAAGTGGAAAGATTGGATAACTGCCTCTAACAAACTTCAACTTAACAATACGGTACCTACAATTTTAATGGAGATTCCGATCTCAGTCTACCGCTCCGTCCAAGTTCGGGATACCTAGTAGACTGCACACTCTTACAAAGATCTTGGGACTAAATGTATGGAATCCGAGGTTCTTAAGTTGTCCTTAATGTTTTCTTTGATCCTTCGCCGTTATATTAAGCGATAATTAACTACATAAACACTATACATACGCAATTTAATCTAATCAGAAATTGTTTCTTGTGTTCGATCCTCTCATCTTTGCTTGGTCACAAATCTTTCCTACCAACCAAACTACTCACTAATTGCCGAGAACAGAGTCATACATGATCAGTCAGTATATCTTCAGTGCGCAGTATGCAGTACTGTGCAGTGTACACGTTTAGCATAACACGGCCGTTTGTGCCGTCATTATCGCCACGCGCCGTATTCATGAGCGTAAGTGATTGCGACTGAGACCTCTTAGCTGAGGGGGTTACTTTACACCACAACATGATGACGAATGTTCGAAAGTCGTTTGTAAAACTGTAATAGTGCATTTACACGCTTGATTAACCTCGGCCAGCCTCCCCCAACGCAAGCGTGTAAACGGAATGTTTGGCTTGGATGGCCTTGGCTTATCGTCGTTGATAGCTAGGAGTTGGTAGGCGTTGGCCCAACCTCAGCCAGCGTGTAAATGCACCGTAAGAATATGCCAAAATACTTTACAAACTATCTGAATCCTCTAGCTTACCTTTCAACCTTAGACTAAGTTCAATATAAGATAAGTTTCATAGAGAATAGTATTGATTTTTAGAAGTGTTTTTTTTTCTTATACGTGGACGTCGAACTTTCGAAAATTTCGAACTTGGTGTCGAAGTATAGAGTAATCTCCCTGGCTTCCGTTAATGAACAACATATCCTTGCTTTGGTTTATTAGGAACTAGGATTTGCCCGTGGTATCGCCCGCGTGTTTGAGATAGCTTGGGGACATTGTTTTTGCTTAACATAGCCATCTGTTGCCTGTGCATGGTCAGACTTCGACTATCATATGTAGTGACATTTTCGTGTCGAAAACTATTTAAGGAAACTTAATTGAAGTATAGTCGCAGAGAAGCCGGTTGGGAAACTTAAGACAGATCGGTTTAAGACCTTTTAATGTGGTTATTTATCAGAGTACATATTCGTTTCGGGTTTAGGTGTTGTCGGTTCAGCAAAATAGAAAATATTATACTGCTTTCTGATACCTAAAACGAAAGATACGTACTAGGGTAGGTCTCTTATACGTGAGAGGCCGCCTGAGTAGGTACCACCGCAATGTCCATTTCTCCCGCCAAAAACAGTGTAAATTCACTGTTGTGTGCCGGTTTAAAATACATTGGAGCCAGAGTAACTACTAGAAATATTGACACTTGACATATTATGTCTCAGAATGACGAGCATAGTGGAAATTTGTGCATTGCTTTTGAATTCATGGTATTGTTTGGTTTTGCTGCTGTCCATGAGCGGTTGTATCGCTTGCCATAAAGCGAATGGCATGTCTGTCTCGTCATTCATAGCAATAAAAAACTTTGGCATAATTTTACTATAGTATAAATAATAAATACACCCAACAGTCACACACATAGTTCTGACCCCACATTAAGATCAATTAAGTCTTGTGTCGCGGGTATCAGAAACTACGAGAGACTTTGCGGTCTCACAAACACTCAGACCCGACACAAATATTTGTGGGCCACTCAAACATTTGTGTCGGTGCGGGGATCGAACTCGCGACCTCTCGTTTCACAGTCGGCGTCTAACCAACTACGCCACGGAGGCTGTCGAAGTATATATACATAACTGCTCGAATTATAGCTGCGTCACGGTAATATCTAGTCTTGTAAATATTGGTTCAAGGCTCGATTACCTTAGGGGATGTGATATTGATATTGAGACGTCAAATTGACCCATGGGGCGCCCGGAAACGCTTGGTGTATTGTAATAAATGTACGAGTATTGTGAATTATTTATTAGGGGCTAGATATTGTACGTATTCCTTGGAGATATTGACGTCTAACACAAAGAATAAAAGGAACCAGGTTTTTACCCATCTGTATTAAAATATTAAGATGTGATGGAAATATATAAATATGTCTCTTTTACACCCGCACACATATGCATATTAAGACTAGTGACGCCACTAGTTTTGTTTTGCATCCCTTTTCTTTTACTCCCACTGCAAGATGTAAAACGTTTCCAACTTGTTTAGTTGTGAATGGATCTTCAAAATATATTTATGCGTTTGATTTTAGATACCTTTTGATAAATACAAATAAAAAAGAATGAGCCAGACACCTTACGTCAGCGGAGGTTACAGAGCAACGAAACGTAAGTGAATACTTTACATTGATATAGGTATATACTCAGTATATATAATTCCCAAGTAATTCTGCAAAGCTATTACAAGAATAAAAAGCTCTTCAGGCCAAATCGCCCTTTAACTGCACCATAATATTGTCGGAGTTTGGTATCGCGAAGCAGAAAGTAGTTGAATACGAGTATCACTTGAGCCTGAAGCAATCGGAGTTGCTCGTGAAGGCTCGTTAAATCGACGATACTGTTTAAATGCGTCCGCCGAATGTCTTAGATGTTGCGGCCATAGATGAGATTTGTGCAGAGTGGAATTAGACCTTCCATTATGCCTATGGTGCTGATTAATTATAATCTATGATAATCCTAATTATTGAGTGATATAAATTCTAATGGAGGGTAGTGTTTTATGAAATTGTTACAACAAAAGACATTTATTTCTTTAACAGGTTATTTTATTAATTTATTATGTTTGTATAGGTAAAAAAGGTTCTGTTTTTAATGAGGGCGCTAAGATCGAATTTAATGTTAATTTGGCAACGACGTAAAATGTTTAGATACTTGATTTTATTTATTGTTGTTAATAGTCTCTTTGTTCAGTTTAAATTAGAAAATAAACAAAAGCGGTGCGAAAATGTATAAAAATACCTGCGTATAAAATTATTCACAACGACATTTTTAATAGTGTTGCATTAGTTGTCTTTCTTTCATGACAATTGTCACCGCATCGTGCTCTTTTTTGCCAAGCTATAGGTCAAAGAGAGACGTTTGATTGTTTCGTTTGTCATTTTAATTACTATATTTTGCGGTAAAATTTAATTTGTAACTACTGCTACCAACTAGTGCTCAAGTCAGTCAAGATGTGCCAAAAAATATGTTCAAAATTTACTTTTTGAAATATTTTCTCAGATTTTTAAACCCTTAGAGTATCGGCTTATAAAAAAGTTCTACAACTCAAATTCCAAGCATAAAATGTTATAGTTCATACATTGAAGTAATGGGCTTTGTTACAAACTTTATCCTCTCACAACATAAACCACGAGACAAATTTAACAGAATACGAGGAGTGTAGAAAAATTCTCGGAGCGTGACTCCGCGCCGAGACTATTGTGTCTCACGGTATATAACGTGCACAAATTGTGCACTGGTATGTGATAGTAATGTACCTATTTCGTTAATAATAGTCTTTTTCTTGTATTTCTTTTTTGTACTGTATTATATCGGTCAATATATAGCTTGGGACTTACTCAAGAGTTCGAATGAGAGAGCCATATTCCTTACATTCTATTCTTATGCCATATTCTTCCAAGCTGGCTTCCAAATCTTGTTAAGATATTTATGATAGTATAGTAGTAGTTATATTTGGAATCCTGCATATTCCTCACGCCATTTTTCATCAATATACACTTCGAAAAGTCGGACATATTCTGGAATTTAAATAAATAAATAAACAAATAACACCCAAAAGTGTTACTACATAGTCCTGACTCTACACTAGGACTGAGTCTTGTGTCGTGAGTATCAGGAACTACAAGAGACTTTTCGGTCTCACAAACACCCAGACCCGAAATAAATATTTGTAGGCCGCACAATCATTTCTCTCGGTGCGGGGGTCGAACCCGCGGCCTCCCGTTTTACAGGCGGCGTCTAACCACCACGACCACTGTTTCGGCGACACATCCACAACAAGCCACAATACCAGTTTAATTTTAATGACTGCTCACCCAACACAAAACTACACAACAATAAAAATGACTGAGTAGTTGCAACAAGTGGACAGCTCTCCCGATCTCCCCTTCTTCAAGTGAGCAGTCTTTGCGTAAACTGCGACTGGGGTCCCCCGACGCCGCCGCTTCCAACCGTCTCGACAATAAAACCAAATCGCGCTCACGTTTTTATCGCAGCTGTGACTCCGAGGGGAGACAGGGGAGGAGCGGTTCGATTCCGGATTTATGTCCCCAGCCACACCAGTTCCGTGTTCGCAGCGGAAAAATCACTCGGCAATTTGTTGCGTTTGTTTATGTTAATAGGCCGTAGGGGTGTATGTTCATTTACATAATATCGATTTTTTCGGATTTATAGAATCGTTTGTTGGTTTAGAATTAGTATGATTTTGCATCGTCAAGGTCTGGGTATATTGTCTAGGTGATGGAATCGATTAGCGCGAGGTTCTGTATTTTAAAATAAGTATGGATTTCTCTAATTTTTTGGATCAATTTGTCGATCGATCGTTTTAAGTATAAGTTGAAAGCAACATAGATCATTAGAACTTTGTAAGTAGAAGATTTTATAAGTGTCATGTTAGACATAATTGAATAAGAAAATATGATAAATGGTTTTAAGAAAAATATCAAATTGAGTCTCGTTTGACGTCCATTCTTGATAAGACAAGTACTACACTTCATCTTATTTGATAGACAACATCTTACTCTTAATATTATAAAAAATATACCGCTAAAAATATGAGTATGTACTGAATTTAGGTAAATATCGACAGGTTACGCCACATCACACGCGAGCGAGCGCTCGGCAACCTAGAAATAAACCAGGCCACCGGATTTTAATAAACTTATTCGCAGAGGAGCATCGGCTAATATTCAAGTAAATATATATTTTGAAGTAAAACTATGTTCACGGATTTTATCGCGAATTTAGTTTAATTATTTTACTTCTCGACGGTTCGATTACTTGACAGTTTACGTGATCACGGGGTGGACAGTTTGAACAGTCATTCGAATAAATCTAAGAAACCATTATAAAATATTTTCCGACCTTTACCAGTTACATTATACTTATGTCAAAGCGTTAACGATGGTAAAAAGAGAATAGATTGGAAGCGCTTGTAACTTGGCTATGGGGGATGGTGTTAAGTACTATCCAGGGCATTCATTGACGTGAATTCAGGACTACTACTTTGTGTACTAACTGTATCGGGTATACACATTAATACAAGATACAAACAGCCTCCATGGCGCAGTTGTTTAGACGCCCGCTATGAAACGAGAGTTCACGGGTTCGATCCCCGCACCGATACGAATGTTTGTGCCGCCCACATATTCGTTTTGGGTCTGAGTGTTTGTGAGACCGAAAAGTCACTCGTAGTTTCTGATATGTCGTGACTAAAGACTTAATTGATTTTAAAGTAGCTTCAGAACAATGTATATGAATGTTAGGTGTATACATCATGCAAAAAATGCCACGCTACAACGGATTCTCAACCACCATAGACGGTTGTCGCTATATAATGTTACAATTTATATTGGAGGCGTCCTCGACCGCATTACTACTCAATTGATCGCGTCCATTTCTTCTCGTGAACTGTGAGCACTGAAAGTTGTCACATACTGCCGCACGGCGCCACTGTACACTATAAATAAAGCGAATTGCGGAGATGCAGCTGTTTGTCTCAATTTACTTGTTTCACCACTAATGGAGTCAATAAATTCACGTTATTAAAGACGATTAATATATTATTAATTCTAATAGCTTGCACAGATCTGCAATCGACACTATGCGTTCGCAAAAGGGCGACCTAAGTATTGTTTGTATGTTGAAAGGCTGGACGGAACGGTCGCTATGATGATATGATAAGATTTATACCTTGAAATGAAATGAGATGAAATTGGTTTAATGCAATGAAATTAGTTTGTCATGTAGGCAATTAAACAGGTCTTATGACAAGTCAATACATAGTTCTTAATTCCTATTTACGAAAGGAATGATTGTATTATTATAATAATAAATTAAGTTTATTTCATTTTGATAGTCTTCTTATTTATACCTACTTATGGTAGGAAAAATGTTGTTTATGGAAATACACTATTTATGTAAGTTAGTCAATGTTTTAGTAATTTTACTAAAACGACGCAGCAATTTTATGTTACCACCAGATCCAATGCAGCCCTGCCTGAGAAGAGCCGGCGAAACAAACTCAGTGGGCTTACATTCCGAAACGTCGAATGTAAGAAATTTTGAATGAATACTTCGACTGCTTCGGTACTAATTATAGTTAAAGAAATGACGCAAGGAACTCTTTGAAAATGGGAGTACTCATTCTTTTATTTTAACTGCCTAC
The DNA here is from genome assembly GCA_030180105.1 of Hyles lineata. Classification (NCBI taxonomy): domain Eukaryota; kingdom Metazoa; phylum Arthropoda; class Insecta; order Lepidoptera; family Sphingidae; genus Hyles; species Hyles lineata. The sequence continues at coordinate 2,612,513 of JARJEE010000040.1, forward strand.
TTGGAACAGAGTAACATAGAGCGATTTTTTGCCATGTTTATCAGAAATTACAAGGCTTTTGCTTGCTGGTTATCCCCCTACATGGTAACATACAACACTGAACAGCGATACATTCTAACTTCAACATAAAAAACACTTACTTGGCAATTTGCAAGTGCAAATGTGGTGATAAGTATAACCAGGTGCAATGCAGTGCTATTACCATAACTATAACCATATAGTATCGAATATTGTCAAAAAGAACATTTATCAACTACCTATTGTTGACTAATAGTAGATTCACGTCTTAGGACGAGGTGATAATACTAAGGGTCATAACCTCTCATTGCAGTTGTAATGATTGTTTGCTAACAGCATATCAACTGCAGAGTTATTAGCTCCCATATAACTTCACGGCGATAACTCACACGTTAAAAGTTTTAACTACTTCAACTTGGCTAACTGCTTTTAGTTACGAGATGAAAAATATACGTTTGTATTGCTATAATTTATGTTTTTAAGGAAAATAGTATATTTTGTTCTTCTCTTTTTTTTTGTTAAAGATAGTCCATTGATGAACAAAGACTCATCATCAAGAAACTCATCCAAATATTTCAGTGGTAAACGTCAACTTTTGACAATGCCGACTTTCGTCTTTTAGTATTGAGGAACATGTGATAAAGAGACATCCCGTAGTTTCTACTTTATTTTGTAACAACGGGTACAAAAGATGGAACCTAATGAAAGTTACTGAGAGTCGCTGGACGCAGACAAATTATAACATGTCTCTAGATTTAAGGGGGCTCTACATATTGTGATCTAAAGTGACTTACAAGATGCAAAAATAATACAATTTGTATGATTACCATCCACTTTTTTTTTCGAGAAAACAATAACTTACAATACAGATACGCTGTTACAATAACGTGTAATAAAGTTGTGGTATAAGCCCAAAACTAAACTATTTTAAGCTACTAAATATAGATAATATTTATAATTATTTTATATTTCGTTTTAAAAAAATGTTAATGTAATATCTGTTTCGTTTAAAACATGTTCTTACAGAAATGTTTAAATGTGAAAAACAAACTTTATCTTCAAAATCTGATACGTATGAGGGTGCCAAACTGGCTGGCAACTGCTCTGATTAGCGCACACGACGCTGCGGGGGAGGATGGCGGGCGAGGGGGGATGGGGAGTAACATTCCTCTCACTTCAGCCGCTCAAGTTATTCCCAACTTCGTCGCCTTTTAATACTCGCCATTCCATTCGAAAGCTTACAATTTAGATACAAATTTACAAGGAACTTTATGAATACCAACCTTTTTGGGTAACGCAAGCTAATTCCAACTTTGCACCACTAACATAGAGTATAAAATTGTATTGCTTCCTCGGGTGTGCCATTAATTTGCGTTTGTTTATTTACCTCCCAGGGAATCGGCGTATTTACAATTTATGAATATTTTCACGTTCTCAAGTAAAACTAAATAATGGTGGACGTTTCGGCGAGGGGAAAACGATGTTTAAGCAGGCAATTATTTATATTGCGTTACGAGAAGTAAATAACAACTTACTTTTGTGCCGAAATTATTCTTTTCATGTGGATTGAGAATAGAAATAAGACGGTAGATACAGCCACATGTTTTTTATTTTTTAAAATATTTTGGTAATTAGTGATAGTAATAGCCTCAACAAGGATCAGGTCAAAAGTTCCCTGAATCGAGAAAGCATGAAGAGGTTGATGAAAGTAGATGAAACGAAAGTAATATGTCAGGATCAAGCAAAGAGATGTTCAATAGTTTCTGCCTACCACTATGGGATATAGGCGAGACGATTATGTATGTATGTATACTGGGCAAGGTCACATTCAATTATTTTTTTTCAGAAACCGCGTGCATGCAATATTTCTTCGGTATCGTTGTTAATGGGCTGATGTGTCAATCTAGATGAGCCTTCTCATAATCATATTGCTCCTTTACTCATTATCGACATAAGAGCCAATTTACATGGCTAATATGTAAGCTCATAATGTACAACCGTTTATGTTTTGCTTGATAGGTCTTTGTATAAGTTGCGGAGTTGGTCCACATGTGTAAATTGCAAATTGCGTATGTTTTTTAAGAGATCAAATCGTTGTCCACTACGGTATTAGCATATATATTTGCCAATCATTAAATATGAATAAAAGCGATAATAATAACAATAAATAAATACACCCAACAGTCATATACATAGTCCTGACTCCACACTAAGATCGAGTCTTGTGTCGTGTATCAGGAACCGCGAGATATTTTTCGGTCTCCTAAACATCCAGACCCTAAACAAATACTTAAGTCTTGCACAAACACTTGTCTCTTTGCGGGGATCGAACCTGCGACTTCACGATTCACAACCGTCGACCAGCCAACTGCGCCGAGGAGGTTGTCAGAAACAAAAATAAATATATAAAAACTCAACAGAGCCAACAAACAAACCGTATAACTCTTTGCATCCATCAAATTCAGCACGGGTCGAATGATTAAATAACAACAGCGCACATCCTATTTCAACCCAACGACACGGAAGGGCCTCATATTCATAACACACCGACCCTTGATAATACCCGAAAAATCCTCGATGCAGGTAACTACAGTCGCCCAAAATGGGATTTGACATAAACAACAGCCGATAGTATCGGGAGGCATATTTGTCCGGAAAACGGTTGAACTGGCTTCCGCTCCGACAAATACGCAGGGATTCGCGAATGTATTTATTGTGCCTGTATGAAGTATTTACTTTTGGTTTTGCTTGGGGTTTAATTAGTGGATTTAGTTGTTGCTACAAATGAATTAGGTTGGATACCAGCGCAATTTCTGTTTCTCCCGCCAAAGAGTAAAGTAAATGCACTGTTGTGTTCCGGTTTGAGAACATTATAGCCAGTTTAACTACTGGGCATATTGGGACTTAACATCTTATATTTCAGGTTGGCGAGAGCAGTGGAATTCCAAGCGTTGCTTAATAAGTCAAGGTGTTATTTGGTTTTGTTACTGTCCATAAGCGGTTATATCGCTTATTACCAGGCGAATGGCACGCTCATCTCGCCATTTATAGCAAAAAACAATGTGAGCACGGAGTTACATCGAAGAAAATTAATATTCAAACTTCTGTGAGTCTGTATTAAAATAGCACCATAAACACAATCTAACATGTTAGGTTCGATGCCCAGGACAATCCAATTTGTGTGTTTTTTTGAGTGAGGGAAATTTTGTATTTAATGTTTATTACTGGAAATTGTTATCTATTTTATTTTAAATATACAAGGTGATATCAAATAGATTTTACTAGTGTCGTCTCAAATATAGTATACACTGTAGAGAACACTGCTGGACTGAGAACAAACACATTTTTTTCGCAAGAGGTGCAGCTGCGCGTGTTGCTCGCGATAATATAGGATAATTGAAATGTCTGAATGTGCTCGCTATGGGCGCCCACAGTGACTGCATTGTAGTGCCATAACTACGGCTATTCTTGTTTTATTTTCATACATACATTCATAAACTCACGCCTTTTTCCCAGAAGGGGTAGGTTACCCACATTTCGCCATGTATGTTCCGTCCCACAATGTGATAGGTGGCGAGCCTATCGCCATATCGGGCACAAATTCCTGACTCTGGGCTGATAATGAATAGAAAAATCCAATATAACTTTGCTCAACCCGGGATTCGAACCTGAGACCTCAGCTATGTGATCGTACCGTAGTACAACTACACCACCGAGGCGACCGAGGAGTGTTTTATTTTTATACCTATGTTATACCTAAAAGTGAGACATCATAAAATCATCTCACTTATAGACAAGTAAACAAAGCGAATATTTCTACAATTCTCTATAGGATTCTGTATTCAGATTTTATAAGATGAATTAGTATTTAAACAAACAAATCTGTATTAACGCGGATCTGATTGTAGCGGTTTGTTCATAGAATGCGTAGCCGTTGTAGCTGCCGTAGCGCCGTAGCACAACCGTAGACGATTCGGCTACGGCTAGTCCTAGTTTCTTACCGGAAATAATAATAATATAATACTAGTACGTCATACACACACATACCCACATACAGAGAGAGAGTGTGAGAGAGAGAGAGAGAGAAAACAAGTATTAGGTAAATGTTATTCTATCTTTATAGTATGTGTTTAATAACTATCATTCATTTCCAAGTATTTCATATAACGCGTTAGTTGTGCTTCGCTTTATGCGGAACATAGCTCCCTCAGGCAAAATTTAATATTAATGGAGAGATTTAGTTCGAGCTATCTCACTGTCAGTGAATGCACTGGGGGCAGGCCAGCACAGCTTCCGGCGCCATCTCCGCTCGCGGCGAGCGCTGCAAGCGGTATAAGCGGTATAAGCGGTATGAGCGGAACGCTACATTTGCTAAAATACCGACACCACCTACTTTCTCAGTAACCCCTACCTCCCCTCCCTGTGTGGCGCTTCTTGCCGCGCGGATAGAAAAGGGGAGACGCGGCAACATAAATTGCGCAAGTTGTAACTTAGTTTGCACGTATTTATGTTCAAAAGTTAATATCTACAAGTTGTATTTTATAGAATTTAGTTGTGTCTGTTATTTCATAGAAATAATGTTTAGAGTTGTAATAATATTGCTCGCTGTTTGTAAACATCTATAATTTTATGCACTCTTACCTTTATTGTATATGTAGGAATTATTAATAATAATTAATTTGCTTTAGACGTTTATTCAGACTGTCAGGGCCTTATTATCTCGGATGAGCGAGGGATTAACTTTAGCACAAGACTTTAAAATTGACTCGATTATTTCGTTCATTATTTAACTTTTAAAATCAGTGGGCTGCCATAACAGGATTGTCGTGTTAGGCCGAACTACATCCGTGATTATTAATAAAGTTGTGAATACCTCGCTATTCAATCATTTCATTTTCATTTTCATTTCATTTCATTTTCAATGCAACTAAAGATTATGCAAAAAAAAAGCGACGTACTTTCTTGGTATTACTTTCCTAACGTCGTATTTGGATGGTACATAGTATGTTCTGAAATAATAGTGAAAACTTGTTTATTTTTAAGGACGCTTTAGTACGCAAGGGTAAAAAATATTATTTTAGCAAAATATATGGATTTACCAACCAAACACTATGTCTTGATATACACTGCGTCTGTGTCTGTTGGGGGTAGGAATTTATTATTAATTCCAATACCTCCTCCACGGGCTAGTAGCTGAATGTGGACGGTGAATAAAAATGTGTTTAGCAGAGACAAGTCGCGACTCTGACACTCGAATTAGCGCAGTTGCACCCTGCGCCTTGCCTTGCACTTCACCTGCACCCGACACTGAACAGGCTTATTTACTTTTATCGCTGTTTTATTACTGCTCACTACTGTCGACCTGTCCTTTACGCACCTTTTATTCCTGTTCTAATTCTATGTATTTCTCTTCTTATTTACTTTGATGTTGTATATTACAAATGTTATGTACACCTTCAGTTGATATCTATATCAGTAGTTTGTTCATTATTGTAATATTAGAAAATGTTTAATATACATGTCGTTGGTGAGCTTTTTCAATAAAATAAATCTCTGATTGCCTGGTTATTTGTGTTTTAAAAAGATTTTGTGGGTTTAAAAACAAGCTTGTGTTTCTATAAGACTTTTTTTAGCAACCAACAGTCACTTTCATAGTTGCGGGGTGACTACAATAAGATCGAGTCTTGTGTCGTGTCTTTTCAGTCTCACAAACACCCAGACCTGGAAGAAATATTTGCGGGACGCTGTCCCTCGAACCCGCGGCCTCTCATTTCACAGGCTTCTAACCGACTCTGCCACGGAGGTTGTCTTTTCGAGCTTCAATGTTCAATGTCATGCTCTTTTCGTTCTGTTCATCCTGCGACACAGAAGTACAAGGGGGTGGTAATGATATACTTTTACCTACTAATATATACACTCATCAACCGGTGAACTAGAATGGTGAAGAATACCTCTTTAATAAAACAAAAGATCCGCTTTCATACGCCATCTAGTCTGGTAATAAATATTTAACCTTTTCAAACTATTTTTATTCCTTTCGTAAGAGATTTGACACATCGATGGCCCTGTAACATTTTTATCTGGAATTTTCGATTCGATTATCAGATGTCGATTGCACAAGTTTAGCGATAAAATATTTGATCGTCTCAGATTCTCAGAAGGTTGAGGTCATGACGGTCGGTCGTGAAGTGAAAAATTAAATATTTGAACGAATATGCGAATAACGTTTATGAAAAATGTTGATATATTCTTACGTAGATGTGATTTGGGGTGGAGGTAGGTGGCACATAATCATTTGCCCTTTCTAATACCAAGTACAAACGGGATTCATCGTAAAATAAAAATACATACCAATTCTATATAAGTCGTTTCTCTATATTATGTCGACGTAATATGATAAAGTTAAATAAATATACAACATTTTTATGGATAATATTACCTGCCTCGGTATTTTATGCTACACTCAACAACCATCAACCTAAGGCTCACTGTACAAAAAGATACAAAATATGTACATATTTAGTAGCAAAACAAAAACCATTTTAAAACGTCTAAATTCGAAACACATAAACATGACTGATATAGTTCATGTTTCTATCAGACACGAATCCATAGTTTCTTATATCACTACAGTTATCCAACTACTCCACTAACGCAGATAAGTCACAAAATCGGACCCTTAAAATACACTCAGCATATAACTTACACGACATCTAGTCATATAGCATTATTACTGTGAGTTGTGATAGCCGTACATCCAACTCAACGTAGCCAAAGGCGGTCCGTCAATTGAGTCTGGCATCCTATAATGCCTCCTCCACACGTCAACAGATGCATCTGCAGACGTCGTCTTCGGATGAGTGTTGCGATCGTCAAGTGGAACGCACGGTTTGTGTCTTTTAAATAGATTCTAATCTTCGATCAAATATACACTAGATACACAGTTCCCTGTAAAAGTTCTGTTAAAAAGTGGCACCGATGCATGACATGAAAAAAAGTAAACAAAAAGATCACATATCCATATGTATTAACACAAATTCCACCTTATTCCTGGAGCTTAAAGTAGCTTTTTACATAATATTGTCTAAAGTTCTGCGACGTTTTAGAAGCAACGGTTGGTGCGTGACTGAAGGCGAAAGAGTGCTTAAAGCACTCTTTTTTGGTGCCATTTTCTAAGCGCTCATGTTGTATCTAGTGTATATTTGATCGAAGATTCTAATTATTGTTATTATTTTATTTAAACCGTGCGTTCCACTTGACGATTTCAACACCCATCCGAAGACGACGTCTGCAGATGAATTTGTTGACGTGTAGAGGAGGCATGACCTGTATCAATCACGCGTACACCTGGCATCTGGCACACAGCGCGGCGCATGGCAGCACTGGCGACTGGCAATTGGCACTCGCTCCGAATGCCAACTTATTTTCTTTGTAGACGTGTGTGTGGAATTAGTTACCTCAGAAACTTATGAAAATATGTACTGCCTGTAGTAGTGAGTTAGTGCCGATGAGAAATTGTGGCTGTTTTATTTGGGATCAAATGTTATTTCTATTGATAATAAAAGTGTTGAATAGTAATATTATATTTTAAGGTGATATAAATGCCAAAATTAAATGGAGCGGTGGTTTATTGTGAGAGAAAGGGATTGACAAAAGCGAGATCAATGGTTCGTAATCGTTTAATATTTTGAAATTCGTGTGTATTCCTGATCAATATCGCTGTGCATATCGTTTACGGTTCCTGTCAAGTCATATAAGTAAAATATGACAGCTTCCGTGGCGCAGTCGGTTAGACGCCGGCTGTGAAATGAGAGGCCGCGGGCTAGATCCCCGCATCAAGACAAATGTTTGTCAGTTCAACAACTATTTGTCTCGAGTCTGGGTGTGTGTGCGACCGAAAAGTTTTTCGTAGTTTCCGATACCCACGACACAAGACTTAATAGATCTTAATGTGGGGTCTGCAATATGTATGAGGCTGTTGTATTTTTATTTATTGTTAAATATTGTGAGAAATACACCAAAAGATGTGTTATATGCAATAACTACCTCTTTATCACTAAACAGGCTTACAGAATCTCTACCTAGTAGTGTGTATCACATGACTCTAGACAAAATACAAAGATAGCTGCTTCGAATCGCACATCTTATGGATAGCGTTAGAAACACGATATGTTAGATGTTTATGGAATTTCACATTAGGAATTCTCGAGCGCTGCACTTTGTTCTTGAGAAATCTTCACGATTCGCGGTACTCGTTTGTGCAATGAACTCGCGCTGTCTATAACAAAGTGGAATTTCGTCTTTAAAGAAGGTTCTTTAGACGTACTGTACTTAAGTATTTTGTTATTTATTTATACTTTATATAATTACTAACGGCACGGCCCAGCTTCGCTGGGGTGCAAATAGATTTATCCACAATAATATGTACGTATTATACATATAAGCCTTTCTCTTGAATCACTCTATCTATTTAAAACCGCATCAAAATCCGTCGCGTAGTTTTAAAGATAAACAGAGACTGATAGCGGGAAGTGACTTGTCATACTATGTAGTGATGTGTATGGGTAGACTTAGAGGCTAACGGCTGCACTCGTGACGAGAGACGTTTAATGCCAATTAATTTTTTCCTTAGTCAAGATTCTCTTCGTAAAATCTACACTAAGTAATTATTTAATTGATATTAAATGTCCCTGAGCACGGTAGTGAATCAAAAGTAGTTGAAGGTGATGCGGAGATGCAAAGAATGGCTTGGGAGTAGTTTCATTTTTTCTTTCTTCAGCTTTAAGAGTATTTGTATTATATTCTAGTGTCGAAAGTAAAACTGTTATGCAAACTGGATAATATGTCTTTCTTTTTATTGCAATGAATGACAAGACGAGCATGTCGTTCGCCATCAGGCGAGTAAGCAAGACGAGCGATCATGGATAGCATCAAAATCAAACAGCTCCATGAATTACAAAGCAATATGTCCAGTAGTTACTCTGGATAAAATGTCCTTCATACCGGAACACAACAGTGCATTTACACTGATGTTTGGTGGGAAATATCTATCGAAATATTGAAATAGTGTGTCATTGTTTTATTAAAATAAAACCTGGTTTATGCAAAATCATTACAATTTATCATATCTGCACGATTGTCGATAAAGCAACTACAGAAGATAAATTGAAATACATATTATATTTACCCATACATGGCATATGCAGTGACAAACACAAAAGATACATAAAAAGTACATAAGTTTACTTTCGCCTTTTCCAACAGACGAGGATAAAATCTGTGTTGCAGATAAAACCGCATAACATGTCACTTTGAGACTCGCAGTCGAGAACTCTTTACAAAGGCGGCGCTGAGAGCTGGTGTCGCGAGTGTCGGAGACTCTAGGCTGAGTGTCGGGATATAAAGACCGTCTCAGCAGAAACCTCGCCCACTCGCCAACCAATCTAGCTAATGTCATGTCACTGAATATATCTCTAAGGAAAAATGTACCACAAAACCATTTAGTTAAATAATGAAATATTGTCTACTATTACTGTGAAATGTATTTTCGTATTACAGCGGTTGCCAAGCTTTTTTGCTGCTCTTTTTAAACTGGATTTTGCTTTTGTTTCGCCTTTCTGTAAGATATTTGGGTGCGCTTTTACTTCACAAAAATGTGACTTAATTGGGATAAGTGAAATACGCTTTCCAAGTGTAATGCCATGAATTAATAATGCGTGTAGTGATTACTACAAAAAGGTGTAGAACTTGTCATAATGACCATATATGTGTGGCACATTTGAGGTTTCGAGTAGGCTATTTTATTTACATCACACGTCGGGAGATGCTTGTCCTTCTGAAGTCCATATTCTGTACAACAATTTACCTTCGAGTTTATTAGAATCTCTTTACCGCCCCTGTATTAAAAAGCTGTTGTTATCTTCCTCGCATTTTTCGCCCAGATATGAAAATGAATGTGTTTAAAACACTCTTAACATAATTCTTGCAACATTTCCCCGAGACTCGAGTGTAGAGCTAATACGCCGCGGTGTTTGCGTCTAAGCACGCATACTTGCGCGTAATTTTCTCCTCCACAACTCAAAGAAGCTAATGCCGGAATAATATAATATAAGCATCCTCTTTAATATTTACTGGGAGTACATCCTGCTGTAATATTTGATATGAATATAACACAGCAGTCGACGCCGAGCCGAGGGATCTCGCGTCATGCACGGGAACGGAATCTTGTAATGCAAAATTGACTTTAACTATATATAAATAAGGTACACTATCGTTTCGAAGCGTGTACAAATTGGCATAGGAATCCCATTTAATACGGTGCCTGTACCGGGACTGGGGTTGCCAGGAAATTCGAAATTTGACGCTCCAGTTTGCATTTGACTTTAGAGTAAAATTTATCGTATGACAAGAGCGGCGGTGAGGTGGGAATTTTGTTACGGTTCATTTGTTTAGCAAATATGCGCTGAAAGTTGAGGCGAGGTAAACACTGCGAGAACATTCCCACATTCCCTCAACTTTAGCAAATCATAAATGTTGGCAACATTTGGGTTTTCGTTTGTTTCGGTGGTCTTGTTTGCATATAGAGTTAGAAGTGTTTGGAAAAATATTACTTTTGAATATTCGTCAAAGCTAAATGAATGTATTGGAACAATTGTTAAATATAAGAACCACAACGATGCTCCTCACCTGTAAATGAAATGGTAAGATTCATAAAAATAATACATATTTTACATTTAATATTAAATCTGTACTGTACTGTACTATATTAACCCATATACGTCCCACTGTAGGCCTACTCTACAATCGAGAGTACGATTGAGAATGGTTAGGCCATATAGTTCACCACGCTGGCCTAGTGCGGGTTGGCGAACTTTTACATCGCTATATCCAATTTCCATAAACCATTTACAACAATTTAAACCATATAAACAAGCACATAACACCGTAATCCTGCCACCCGGTAGAAACATGGCAGAGAGCTGGCAACCCAGGGACAATACTAGTATCCGCCGTAGGCTCGTCCGTCACTTAAAACGAGCGGCGAGTTTAGATGAGCTGGCGCCGACCCAACGTTATTACAGGGCTTCCTCCGCTACTTATCTGTGTATGCAAATTAACACCACGAACGCGAACGTGAGGCCCTGGATTTGACACCCTGGTAGGGTGATTTTGGGTTTAAATAATATTTATGTCGTGTTGCTTGGTACTTAAGTTTGTGTCTTAAATGATAGCTTTGTGCCTGAGAATATGACTTAATAAATGAATGGTTCGCGAACTATGGTTGACTAGTGGCATCCATGTCTACCTTATAGTGATACAGGTTTCAGTTTCCACGTATTTATTCTTCATAAAATTCAGTACTTACACACAAACATGAACTCACGCCTTTTCCCCACAAGAAGTAGGCAGAGGTACTACCAGGAAACCCACGTTTCGCCTCGTGTATTATGCCCCATATATAGGGGGCGGGTTTATCGCCATATCGGCACAAATTCCTGACTCCGGGCTGATAATGGATAGAAAAATCCAATATTATGTTGTCTGACCGGGATACTAGCCCGAGACATCAGCTTTTCAAACATAGCGTATTACAACTATGTTACCGAGGCCATCGACACAAAATTCAGTAAAAGGTATAAAAATATCAAAGATTCTAGAAGTACACCCATTGGCATCAACTGTGGAAACAAACGAACTTTGAACCGTATAAGGTGGGAATGAAAATGAAAATAATTTGTTGTTTCCATTAAAATGTTCAACATCATTAAGATTCACAGGACCCTATTACTAAGCCTCCGCTGTCTGTTTGTCTGTCCGTCTGTCTGTCTGTCACCAGGCTGTTTTATCTACCACCCGGTTCGGAAAGCGGGTTCCCTAGAGAATAACGGGCAAGAATCTCAGGTATTGCTCTTTTCAAAAGCAGTTTACAATGTAGTGATTATTACAACATTTACAAGTTGGTTTAAATCAGAGCAGTTTATTATTAATAATTTATTATAAATTTACAATAAATGTTTTTGATCCGATTATGTTAACATTGTATAATATTATTATATTTAGTATGTATTTATGGATTAAAACGCAAAGATAAAAACCAAAATACATTTAGTCCCATGAAACCGAGCTTGACTGTGGAGGTGGTGAGTCTCATTTACACATAAATGTACAAACATTTAACAAAAAAGAAAATAACACTTTCCACATTTTAAATTAAACAAAAAACAAGGTATCAACGTATCGGACAAGAAATGATTGATCTTATAAATGTCTACAGATAATACCGATCGGTGACAGAGCGGTCTAGTGCACTCTCACAGATAGAATGGAAGCGCAAAGGGGTGTTTTTCACGAATACTTTCATTAAAAGCTTCCGTTCCTGCTTTATCGCCGTCAGGAACAATTAGAGGGAAATTAATGTTCGTCGCAAAGAGGAAAAATGTTTTGAAACATAAATCTGCAGTGAGCCAAGGCATGATTGTCTCATTGCTCGTCGGTTGTGATAGGAAATAAGATTATACAGCGTATATCAAGACTGCTACCGACAAAGGACTGCTACGACTAAACGTGACAACTTTTTTGTGATTTTTAAATATCCTCGGTTTTGGGTGATAAATCCATAGTTTTTGCTAAAATAATAATTTAAACCCTTGCGTACCAAAGCGTGTTTATAAATAAAACGATGTACACAATTATTTAAAAACTAAACTATGTATTTACCAGCCAAATACGACAATAGACATATAAAAAAACCGTCGTTTTTATTTTTGCAAAGTCCTTGAAAGAGTGGGCGGTGACCGGCGTTTGATCTATGCAAACTAAAAAGACGCTTACAAATCAATATTGGACCCTGCAATGTTTTTTTTTATTTGCATGAACGGCGAGACGAGCATGTCATTCGCCTGATGGTAAGCGATATGACCGTTCATGGACAGTAGCAAAATCAAACAACCATGAATTACAAAGCGATGCTTGGCATTCCACTGCGCTCGCCATCCTGAGACATTAGATGTTAAGTCTTAATATTTTCAGTAGTTACTCTGGCTACAATATCCTTCTAACCGAAACACAACAATGTATTTACACTAATATTTGGCGGGAGAAATAAACATTGCGGTAGTACCTACGCAGGCGGCCTTTCAAATATGAGAGATTTCCATCATCTTAACTATTGAAAAATGCAATAATTTCCAGTAACCATCTACAAATGAACACAAAGTGAATACTCTAATGAGTAGTAAAGTGCTAGTTCCATTGCTGGCAGCGGGAGGAGCGGCGCTTTATGCGCGGGAACCAAGCGCGCATTATGACCATAATCAGATTTGCAAATGAACCTGCACGCCGGTCGGCATCCACCGCTGTTCCAGCGCAATTACCCAAATAGATTGGCGCGGGGTTGCTGGAAATATCGATGTTCATGTATCGATATTAAAACGTAATTTATTTGATTCACAATTATTTGTTGCAGGTCTGGGTGTTTGTGTGACCGAAAATTGTTTCGTAGTTTTTGGCACGCACGTCACAGGCCTTGTATCTCAGTGCGGGGTCCGAATCGCTACGATATGCAGGTTTCCTCACGATGTTTTATAGCATTTTTGGAAATTGGCAAATATTTTTTTTATTGCCATGTAGGCAAACAAACTAGCGGCCCACCTGATGGTAAGCGGCTACCGCTTGGACCTCTGCAGTGCCAGGGGACCAGCACAACAAAGTTGAGGAGAGTACTCTCTTTAAACCTCGTTTGAAGGAGGACAGGTCATTGAATGTCACACTGTTTAAGAAAGTTGATTCTCCACACCCAATTTTCCAGGTTTGATTTCCGCACGAATAAATATTGTATATCCAGAGGAGGAAACTTAAATTTATATAAACTATAAACTTTTCTACACATCGCGTCTAGATTAGCATTACTCATGTAAAGCTATTACGAGTATAATGCAAAGTCCTAAAAAAGACGATTATTTTAATTATTTTTTTTATTTTATTTTATTTTATTTATTTGGAAAATAAACAAATGTACAATCTGACTTACAAACTAAGAAAAATAATTATATTTATAATTGTACATTCCACTACGTTTTCACAGATTACAATTAAAAAAAAAACAGTGTATGAAGAAGATATACCTAAATTTTAATAATTTGTGTTTGTCATCAGAACATGAATAATTTCTTTTTTAAATATGTTTTTTCTAAAATTGAATATATCTATATCAATAAAATATTTATTATAATTTTTAACCATTCCATGGAGGGGCGCTCTCTCACCCGTATTTGTACGACAAGGGTTTGTGGCAAAAAGCGGGTATACGCGTGTCCCTCGCCTAACTACGGTTTTTGGTACAATATAGAAAATATTACTGACTAGGTCGGGACAGTCATACCTATTGTGTAATATGCCATGGAGCATCATGGTTTGGAGAAACAGGCGTCTTGATTGTAATGTCAATAAATTATATTTTTTAAGCGAATCTGTGTATGATATTCGTGCTGTTGATGGAATTTTATATTCGACAGATCTTAAGAATTTGCGTTGTATTTTTTCAATCGCCAGACTATACTTGTCGTAATATGGGTCCCATATCATACATGCATATTCTACTTGTGGGCGTATCAAGGAATTATAAAGATAAAGGCATGTTCCTTGTTGTTTAAATTCCGATTAAGTCCTCATTACTAAATTGTACATTTGGTATGCTTTAACAATTATTTTGTCTATATGTAGGTTCAAGTGCAGTTTCCTATCCAAAAGGACGCCCAGATCACAAATGTGAGTCTCTTTAGTGAGAAGATTGTTGCACAAGGAGTAATTAAAATTAATTGGATTTTTATTTTTTGTAAAATTGAGATATTTACATTTGGGAATACTTAGTTTCAAGTTATTCTTATCACAATACTCAGACAAGTTATTGAGGTTACTTTGGAGGAGATGGCAGTCCTCTACCGATTTAATAGATTTAAATATCTTAAGATCGTCAGCGTATAACAGGAATTTACAATTAGGGAAACACTTATTAATATCGTTTATGTAAATTATAAACAAAAGAGGGCCCAAAATAGATCCTTGGGGTACTCCTGTTGTAGCTACAAACGAGTCTGAGTGGTATCCATTACATATAACAGTTTGGTTCCTGTTACTTACATAAGACAAAAACCATCGCAGTAAGTCACTTTAATTCCGTTAAAAGAAATCTTATTCAAAAGAATTTTGTGATCTACTCTATCAAAGGCCTTTTTGAAATCAGTGTATACTACATCTGTCTGGATTTTGGAGTCAATATTATTAAATAAATGGTTAGTAAAAATTATTAAGTTGGTAACGGTAGACTTTTTCTTAACGAAACCATGCTGCTCTGGTATGATGTATTGTTGAAGAAATGGATGAATTGCATTGTGAACTAACTTTTCAAAAATTTTACCTATCGTACATAGAAGGGAGATGGGTCGATAGTTCTCGATATTTTGCCTCGATCCGCTTTTGTAAACAGGAACTATATTTGTTTTCTTCCAAATCGAAGGAAATTTGCCTGAACGAATACATTGGTTAAAAAGTTTTTTGATTATATTTTATTTTATTTGGTGGCTCACAGTTATCAATAGCAAACAAACATTTACTCGTATTATACAAATTAATAGAAACCTCTATCGATAAGTGACCAAAGTCACATCACATCGCTACTCAGTCCCTGCAGGTAGACGTGCCCCGCGGCTCTATGCGCTGTCCTGCGATCGCCGCGTGTGTCGGAATGCCACGCGAGCTCGGATCATGCGCTGAGTCGCTATTCATGTTGCTATGCCGCTTAATCGCTTTGTGACTACCAGCGCGGTATTTCCCAGTACCAACCTGGAAATTTGCCGTAATGCTTCGGCTTTAGCAGGGCTATTACCTGGTATATTGACGATTGTTAGGAGCTGTGTTAAGAGGAGGAATAGAGAAGAGCAAACAAGGAATAGAGAGTAAAAAAGAGGAGATTTTTTTTGCATGGTTCCTGTATGAGAGCCATAAGCACTTTCCTAAACGGTGGTATTATTTGACAATTTAAAATATTTTGTAAAGGATTAAATCCTTTTTAGTATGAATATATAAAACTAAAGAAATAAGTACTCATAAAGCATGCATAGTTATACGTTCTTATTTCACTAATAATTCAGGGGATTTATTCTAAATAATGGCTTGTGATCCATTTAATATTCTATTTAGGGTTAATACTTTTATACCTTTGAAATGACTAATAAACTAAATATTGGCAGAGGTATTTCTAGTCACAACACAACAAGGCTTGCAAAGTGCTCTACTATTACCCGTGGCGTAATTCTGCGCAAAACAAAGACAGATATTACATTCCGAATCCGTAGTATTCCAGCGAAGCAAATCCTATACCGTGTAAAATTCTTTCCCATGTGTACAGGGGATATTTGACGCGGCGCGCGGCGTTTACAAAGCGCGTGAGAGCGGCGGCCACTTCAAAGCGTTCAGTTTCATTGCAATTTTAATTCGTCCCTCTGACTGACTGGTGAGACAACATTGCGTTTGGTTACACCGCAAACAGTTTTACACAATTTTACGGAATTGCGTTTAAATTGTACGTTCCATTGCGTTTTTAATTATTGTTTTCGCATGAAGGGAAAAGTTGGTTATATTGTATGAAACATGTGTGAGTAATTGTTGCTTATGTGTTGATTTAATTGTAATATATTGTGTTACTAAAAGGCTAGCCCGGCTCCACTCGCAAACAAATGTTTTTTCTCTTCACTCCATTTCCTTCAACTTAAATATCAATATTTCAGTTTGAAATACATTTTTCATCTTTCCTTAACAGAAACAAATGTGCTAGCTATTTCTTAAAAAATTGTCGATTCCTACATTCAAATTAAAATAATTACGACTTATGTAAATATTTTGTTATGGTTGCCATTCTTTTTTCCTTACATAAAAAATACGATATTATGATTTAAAATATTTTCTTTAGTAAATGGTCCTCGATACCTTTTAAATTATGTTTGTTTTATTCCCGTCTATTATCATAACATCCAACATCACCTTTTTAAAATTCCATCCGACATTTTTATCGCAATTAAAAAGGAACAAATTACCAAGCCGACACAATCGCCATTGTTTAATAAAGTGTAGCTCGTGTTAAGGGGATGTTTACTTTTAATTAGCGGCGGCAGGTGTGGCGCCTGGGGGGAGGGGTGGGGAGATACAGGGGCGGAGGTGGAGGCTTAAATGGGAGGTAGGGTTTTATCTTAGTGCCTCTCAGTTGCAACAGCTGTTAATTAATTGTGCAGTTTTCTTGCGATTCAAAGATACGGTCGTCGCATAATGTTTATTGTTTGGATGTGAGGCGGTAAATCCTAATGCCAGGTCGTGAACGGCGAGCTTGATGAGATGTTTCGTGTTTGGTAAGTGGAGCGCGCTGGGAAATGTACATATTGTGGGTATATTAAAGAAACCTCTTGAAGTTGAAAGAAACAATTAGGGACGGCATAATTGCCTTGGCGGAAAATGGTAGTTCATCACAATTTCATGCTGTATTTAGTTGGCATTGTGCTTAACAATAAAATATTGCAAGAATATACGATTGTGGTGCTATTTATTTATGGTTTAGCCTCTTTGTTATGACATAAAATGAACGAAAAAGTAGGGACTATGTTTAGTGGTCACCATTACTGAAATTGGGTGCAGAGGCATGACCTACTGCTTGTTTGGTCTTTAGTAGTTTCAATGTTCAGTTCAATTCTGAAGGGAGTAGAAGTGTTACTATTGACATCCACAGTTAGTCGAGCTTACTTCCTAATACGAGTAGCCCATTTACACAGAGAGTTTTTCGCGTCGAGAATCGTATGCCATAATCACATGACATAACCGCCATGATAGGTTACCGTGTTCTGACAAATGTTTATAGGTATCTTTTTATACGATGTAACTTTTTTTATCTTTATGATAATCGTTTCTTCGACGCGAGAAACTCTTCCCGTGCAAATGGGCCTTAAGATATGGTAGGGAGTAAATTCAACTTAGCTTGCTATGGAAGGTAATTCCAATTCCGTGTAATACATATTGATTCGCAAATCGTAACCTTATTGCTATTTTTAAGCTTATCAGTGGCACATTTTATACGCAGTGAATCTTAAAAATCTTCATTTGACTCCCGGTAGAGCGTTAATTACAGATATACACTATGGGTTCCTCTTCTCCCTGTCCTTATTCCACTTTTACATTGAGTTTTTATTGCTATGAATGGCGAGACAAGCGTGTCATTCGCTTGATGGTAAGAAAAACAACTGCTCATGGACAGTAGCAATGCTTGGCATTCCACTGCGCTCGCCATCTTAAGACATAAGATGTTAAGTCTTAATATGTCCAGTAATTACTCTGGCTACAATGTCTTTCAAACCGGAACACAACACAACACAACACGTAATCCCGCCAAGCAGCAGTGTAAACGCACTGTGCGTTTACACTGCTGCTTGGCGGGAGATATAGACATTGCGGTACTACCTATCCAATCGGCCTTTGACATATTAGAGACCTACCAGCATATTTATTTTCATTCCACATAAATGTAATGATTTGGCTTATAATTTACCAACCAGCTATTCATTTTATCATGTGTAGAATAAATATTAGAAAGGCGTGCTAAAAGATAAGTTTGAGCAGCAGTGTCGGCAATAATTTACCCAGCTTCCAACGCATTGGGTGTGAACGTTATCGCTGTAACAAATTGCTTGCTTGATAACGGATATTGCTCCAGTTATGGAGACTAAAGCAAGGAGAGATCGCTCCCGAGGGCTCTGAAGATGGGAATGAAGATGACTTAGGAGTTAATATCAAACCTAGACGTTACAGTTAAACCCTATGTTTAACATAGCGTTTTGAATAACTGAGTTCAGCATTATGGGCTGTAGTTTATGTAAATGTAAAAGCTGGTAGGAAAAAGATTTTTTATGAATCTATGCGGTATAAAATCTCATTGGTTTTTCTAGATATATAGAAATGAATCCAACACTGGTTTTTTTTTGTTGCATAGGTCCGGCAACGAGCAAACAGATCACCTGATAGTCAGTGATCACTGCCGCCCTTGAACATCCACAACGCTTGGATCATGGATGTGTTGCTAGTCCATCAAATAGGGAGGAGAGCGGGAAAGACAAAGGATGGGAAGAGAAGTATTAGGCATTCGGCAATCTCACTCACCGAACGAAATGCGACAGCCAAGTTGTCACTTCACGTCGATTTCCTGTGAGATGGTGGTACCGACCCGGACGAGCCTGCCCATTTATGTTGAAATATGTTTGACAACAGCGTGACTCTACTACGTCCAAAAAAATATATTTTATATTTTAAGCAGTGGTAAATAATATGGACATTTAAAAAAAATCTGTGGCGAAACCACTGTTTTGGCTTGGCACCAAGATAGTTTTTAATTAAACTTATCCTCATGTTGTTTTTGATTTCGCAATTAATTTTGTTGACACGGTATAAAACAAAGTAACTAAGTAAGGCTTTTGTCAAAGTTTGTTTGTTGCCTGAAGACTATCTTTCTATCCAGCTTTATTGTTCTTAATTATATCTTATTATTATACACGATCTGTATCTGTACCAACCCATATACGTCCCACTGCAAGGGCACGGGCCTACTCTACAATCGAAAGTACGATTGAGAGTGGTTAGGCCATATAGTCCACCACGCTGGTCTAGTGCGGGTTGGCGGACTTACATACCATAGAAATTCTTATGAACCGCTATGGTATGCAGGTTTCCTCACGATGTTTTCCTTCACCGTTTTAGTGCGTGGTGATTGACTATCAATACACACATGACTCCGAAAAGTCAGAGGTGTGCCCTGGGATTTGAACCCGCGACCACCGTGAACATGTTGGCAGCCGCATCTGGTCCGTTTACCAACAGGCCACCACGCACTTGTGAAACTATGTATGTGAGACAAATAATAGTAGTGATATGTATTTATAGTATACAGCAACAACTTTATAAAATAAGAATATTTTATAAATATTAAAATTATTTAACGTATTTAATATTATAAATGAATAATGTATTCCGTTCTCTTATGCCTCGTATATTTTAATAACTTTAATAATAAAACTAGTTCGGATAGTCTGAGTTTAGAAATGGTTGGATTGTGTAATTGTTAAAATTCGGAACAGATGAACCGGGTCGCCCGGGGTTATACTGTTCGATAGAAAATCCACGTGAAATAGTTGCGTTTTGTTTGACGAGTGACATGCTTTGAAGTTGTTATTGGAATATTTGTATTCACCGGAATGGCGACCACGTGACGCTATTGTGTTTCGGATATACCCGGTATAAACATTTTAACTATATGATGCACTTCAGCCATTTTATCGAGTTACTATAACAAAGAAAGTATAGAAACGGCCTTATTCATAGTTTATAAAACTATTTTAGCTTTGAAATAAAATTATTATCTGTGGATTTTATCCGGATTTAGTAAATTTTTTACATTTTTTAACTTCCCGACGTTTCGATTACTTGGCCGTGGCCATTAGAATTTTCATTACATTCTGATTAAGTATAATTTTAATGACCTCTGTGGCGCAGTTGGTTAGGCGCCGCCTGTGAAACATGTGGCCGGGTTCAATCCCCGCACCGAGAGAAATGTTTGTGCAGCCCACTATACCGGGTATCTCAAGACTGCTACCGAAAACGAAGCCGGGTGGTAGTTTTAGTGACTACAAACACAATGTAACTAAAAATTTCGCAAAGAAACGCGACAATTATTTTTTATGATTTTTTAAATATCGTCATTTTTGGGTGGTAAATCCATAGTTTTTGCTAAAATAATAATTTAAACACTTTTATACCCTAGATTATTTATAAATAAAAGGGTAAACACTATTATTTTAGGAAAAAATGTATTTACCACCCAAATATGGTCATAAGAAAAAATAACAAAAAAAATTTGTCACTTTTTTTTGCAACTTTTTCTGTTGCATTGTGTCTGAAGTCGCTTAAACTACCACCCGGCTTCGTTTTCGGTAGCAGTCTTGATATACCCTGTATATGTGACTGTTGGGTGTTAATAATTAATATTTCTTTATATAATTATCTAGGTTTCGGCACCTGCTTCGCCTAGTGTACGTAGGTGAGTAAACAAAAAGAGTAATGTGATGTTTATCTGTGCATCGGGCTGAGTTATGTGCGGCGATTAACAAACGCGCGCCGCCATTCATCCGCGCAATTGTATCGCGAGATTACAAGCTTTGTTCCAGAAACAATTACTCCATTGCATTTATTAATGCCAACTTCTGCTCTCAGGCACATCTCTGATGTTATTAAACAATGCCCGTTGCTGTTACTGTAAATTGAAATTTATTTTTATTTTGATGAAAATAAGATGGATTTAAAACTTGTATGTATAACACACGTTATGTTTCAACATTGAAATTTATATCGGTAAACTATTAAAAATAGGCAAAAAGGAAAAAAAGGCCTTCTAACTTTTATTCAGTACTACAGGTATGTAAATAGACACGTTATATCAAAGACAAAGTGTGAGTGATTCGATACGACACCGGCTGCTCATACGGCCTCATAAGCGTCCCGGGGGAGCGGAGTCCCGATATCGCGGGATCGTTTACGGGACAAATAGGAATTGTCACGTGTCACTGGGATGCTAAATTACAACCTCTCGAAAGGCCGGGACGATATTTCATATCAGCTGGCCATTCGCATTCATCACGTTTACTTTTGCACTTGGTATTATGTTTTGTTAAGCTCGCTTACTTGAAAACTTAGAACGAGAATCTCTAGGGAAAGCTCTGAGAACTTTTGGCATTAATAGTAGCGCATTTAAATATAACCTTTACTTATAAGGTTGACACCTTTGAAGGTGAGTAATAATTCTAAGTAATAAAGGCGGCGTCAGGTATGAAAATTATTTATTAAATCCATTAAAGTGTTCAACATAATTTAAATTCAGTAATTTTTTTATGTTCCAACTGGTTCGGAAAGCGGTTTTGATTAGGCAACCAGAACCACGCGTGCTTGCGAAGCCACAGCTTGACGGTCCACACCATCCCGGCGCGAACCAAACGGTTCTCAAATTTTTTTTTGTGCCGCACCGTCAGTCTGTGGAATTGTTTGCCGTCTCACGTGTTCCCTCCTTCCTATAATCCTGGGTCCTTCCGCCGTAGTGTGAAGAGGCATCTTAGCATGCCGGCATAATTGTATCTATTGGCATGGAACTGCCGTCCGATGCCAATGGATAGGTACTCTGCCTGGGCGGCATTTGCGCTCACCATCAGGCGCAATGCGGCCACTACGCCGGGCCAGAATAAAAAAAAGACAAGAACGAGCAAAAAATTCTTATGTTGCTCTTTTCAACAGCAGTTTACAATATAGTGATTATTAAAAAAGTTAAAGTTGTTAAATCAGCGCAGGTAAGTCGTGATAGTCGTATAATGAAGTATGGCGAGGACTAAGTGAACTATAGGAGCAGCCAAAATGAATGCCAGATCACAATACCGCCAGAAAAAATACAGAAATATACATAAGTGGTAGTAAATATTACTAACATGACAAATATATTATACACTATTTGTGGTAGTGCAATAATTGTGGCACCCAAATTTTGCTAATTAGTACCGAAATAATAATTTTATTATAATAGTTTTAAACCATTATTAATTAGTATTGAAAAGTAATATTAACGATATTATCCATTATTTACGTTATGCTAATGCTTCATAAAATCATTGGTTTTGTGATTACAAATTGAATATTTGTATGTAATGTATGGTCTAATCGGTTTATATCAGGCGAATGGAATCTTGCTCTTCTAACAATAAAAAATATTTTTTCTCATTGGTCATCGTTTCGCTTCAGCTATACCACGATATATTACCGTGGCTATACTCAGAGATATTTCATGTCAATTAAAAAACCCATTAATATTAACTTTCTTCCAAAAACGTATATTATTTAAATGTGCGGCTGTTAGTACTTTATAAATTCAATCTTCGGATTCGATTGTCACAGGTTATAAATAAATAAAACTAGATAAATTGAGCCTAAAAATCTTATATCTCAGGATGGCGAGCGCATTGGAATGCCAAGTATTGCTTTATAATACAAGGTGTTATTTGGTTTTGCTACTGTTTATATGCTTACCACCAGGTGAACGGCATACTCATTTTGCCATTCATTGAAATAAATAAAAAAACTAAAAGATATATAAATAGTCCTGACCCCACAAGATCTAAGGTTATGGAAATGGCAGTCGTAAAACTACGACAAAGATTTTAAAGACATGTAATGCCCACAAATTCGCGAAAGGTTAGCGTGGAGGTCTAAAGGGCCTGCTCTTAAGTGGGTGGGGAGCCGGTCGTAAAATTGTGGACCAAATCATGTTTTTATATGGATAATATGCTATCTCAATAATTTTAAGTACATAACCACAATACAATATAAGTGTCCTAGGAGGAGCTTAAAAGTGAGTGTAAATACAACAGTTTTAAAATAGGAGATTTTACTAAATTATAGGTCATTCGTATGATGACTCATATCTGAGTGTCTAACTAAGATTAACTACAACGAGATAATACAGTTTGGTATCCAGAAGTTAGACACTGAGATGTGAGATATTCCTACTATATGTCCCACAGTGCCAAGCGCAGAACAAAACCAGCTTTTTTTTTAATTGCATAGCTCCGACAAGCGAGTAAACACCTGATGGTTAATCATCACAGCTGTTCATGAACATCCATAACGCTTGGATCATGGATGTGTTGCCGACCCATCAAATCGGGAGGAGAGTAGGAATTCAAAAGGATGGAAACAGAAAAGACGTTTCTGGCATCGGGTAATCTCAATAATTGAACTGTGGCTCTACCAAATCCAGTTCTGAGTAATATTACATCTGTTTACATGCAGAATGCAGGTACAAAGTTCACCATCAAAGAAAAACTTTACCCCGTCATTCATGCTCCTAAAAATAATAGTATTTCAAATTCCTGACTATTCCATTGTACAATTGAAAAATGAAACGTGTGGTTTCTGGTGCCGCAGCTCGTGCACCGCTTAGTTGGCAACTCGTGAATCATCGTCGACGGCACGTAATGCTGCGACGCTCTCGGATCCCAGTATGCTGTATACAGGCTTGTTACGTTCCTTGGTGGTTTGAACATGTTTCATTTGGTATAGGAAGTACGTTTTGCCTGATGGTATGTGCACTTAATGAAGAATTGATTACAAGAAACTATTATCTCTTTACATTTCATACAGTTATATTGATGTACTTAATAATCATTTTATCAGCGGTAATTATATCGTCGACAATGTCATTTTGGGTTTCCTTTTGCATGGCGCGAAATGGACATGCCCTCTTTTATGCTATAGAAGCGTGAGCTTTCCTATGTCTCACTGAATGTTATTATTTGCCGTGCGGACAGACTGATATATCAGAATTAACTCATATTTAATGTTAAAACATCGATTTCATCACATATGCTTAAATACTTCCTAATCCTATTGAGTACGGATTTTGTCTACTACTGTGAGAAGATGAGCGTTACTTCGTTACTGCTACATGTACTACATCTAATTAATATCATATATTAATAATCCGCGGAACAATTCGTATTTTCGTGTCTTTGTTTGGAGTTAGTCTCGAGCAGTTAATCTGTGTGTCGAGCAATATATCTGAGAGCGCGGCTGTAAACATCCGCGCGGAAGTCGGCGACGGCGCCGCAGGTCGACCGTGAACACTATATTTGTTAGGTAGCGAGTGGAAACGCACAGATTGTGTCATGTGCTTTTGTAATGTTACTTGGTGCCTTTTGTTTTCTCACTTATGTTCTTTAGGTTCTACGACAAAGCTAAAAGCGCGGTTATGAGATTAGGTCTTACATGATAGTGTTTGTTTGAACTTCTCCAGTATAAGATATTTACGCGGACAACTCTGGGTAACGTTATTTTGAGATTTATCTGTACACATTCTTTGTTATGAAGTATATATTATGTTGCAGTCTATGGATTTATGATTACAGCTAACCAATATTTATTTATTTTACCCTTAGTCCTTATTGTGTTCCATGTCTGAGTTCCTAATATCCAAGGCACCGAATATCTATTTTATTGTGTTCGTAACTATGTGTGTCTATGATATAGTATATTAATTTCTTAAATACCAGCATAATATTGAGAGTAATTGGAGCACAACACCGATATTAAATAATTAAATCCAACCCGCTTAAACTACAATTTATGTGGCAGCAATCCATCAGTATAGTAGATATTTTTAACATCTCTCTTGACCGCCTAAAATTAAAATTGAAACAAATGTTATGTACAAATTAAGTTGTATATGATATACATTATTATTATCTTTTTTTTTCCAGAATTTGCATTTTTGTTATTACTATAATTAATTTCTTTTGTTATTGTTTGTGTAATTCATGTTTATTTTCAATTATTGTGTCAACATATTCTTTTCCTTATGTTTGATTCTCAATGATGTGTGTAGTTTACTTTATTTAGAACATTATTCGCGTCCTTCTACCTATTTTCTTATATTGATTTGTTTACGGCACTATAGGTCTATTGTTAAACTTCATTTTGTAAAAAACGTTTGTAAATTAATGACTGTTTGATGCCTAATAAATTAAAAAAAAAAAAAAAAAAAAAAAGTACTTAACGGTACTTCTTACTTACGCGCCAAATTACAGCTGAATTTAGTTAATAGCCGCGGAATTTCAACTGAAAACGTAAAAACCGGGGCAAACCGGGTATAAAACCGGTTGCCTATACCCGGGTGTGTATAAACTCGGGTGAAACTCGGTTAGTAGGTAGGAGAGGAGCGCAATCTGGTTCACGCCAGTAGTCGGCGCGGTTTTTCAAGTTCGTTTTAATGCTGTTGATGCGGGCGTAAATACGGTAAATGAGATTATAAAGAATGCCCGCTAGGTGGCGCCGTGCCAAGCCGAAGCGAAACCGCTGGCTAAAGGGACGGATTGAGGACTACTTAAGTGGAACATTTGGATACAAATATTAAATTTTGCGAAATATCCATATTTTATTGAGAAGGTCCGTTTCTACCAGTGGATTTCTTGCGGCTGAAGATAATGTTACTGTAATAAACAAAATAAATACCACTATAAATCGAGAAGGCCTGAATGGTACTTTGTGGATCAAACGATCCTGCTATTGTTGGTAATACCAATGTATTTGTATACGTCTTTTGATTTTATTTTCTGTATTTTTTTTTAAATTGAATTGAATTCTGGATTTGTTACTATCGTTGGCTCATATGGAATGAAGGTAATTTTAAAAAAATATATGTTGAAAGTTATAAACATTAGGTCCGTCTTTTGTAATCGTCTTGAATAATTGTTATAACCTTCCTTTTCAGTGTAACTGAAAACTATGCAAAAATATTGTTTGCTTTTGAAAACCTGCGAACATGAAAGAACAATTTAATTTAAAGACAGAAATAATAAAATAATTCCATATTAATATAAAAAGCAACATCTTTATTCAACTGAAAATGATTTAATCTTTAATTAGTTAAGATTTACTTAAAATTTACGAAGATTTACTTAAAATATAATGCTTTAATAAGCGCGAGGGAGCAAATTCCCACAAGACTCTTAACAATAATTAATCTATCATAATATTGTGTTAATTACTCAGAAGTACGCCATTCGAAGAAAAATTGGTTTTATTTTAATATCTCTGGAGAATTAATTTGATTAAATGCTTAGCATGAAAATTCATAGATTTTCTTTCTCTGTCGGTAAGCAGAAAGGAGGAAAATAAACGAGTATAGGTAGTTTGGGATAACTAGCAAATAAAAGTTTCAAGTTTCACAAGCTTTACCAAAATAAATTAATTATTGAAAGGCGTGATCGGTGCAAGAGTTAAATCAACTTCGCTATAATGTACTTCATAATATCCAAAAATTCCATCTCACCCATAATGCTATTCCTGTACTGCTAACGTTCCAGAAATGTTGCGTTAATACGGCCTACTTAAAATTTCTGACTCCGCCCTCTTATAAATTAATTCAGAGGCAAACCGAAAGTTTTAAAATTTAATGAACAAAATTTAAAACTTGTGTTTTTCAGCCAGTCGCTGGCTTAATTCGGCTTACTGCGGCTGAGCAGCGTCAAATGCACGTGAAATTTGAATGAGAAGTTAATCCTGTATAATGTAAAGAACTGTAAGTGGCTCCACTTGCTGTTGGCAACGGAAATCAGTCCGCGAATGAGAAAATAAAATCTTTGGCAAAATTTAATTCTTTAAAAAAATCTTTAAAATTCTACATTATAAAAAGTTGTTTATACAAGTTTTATTGAAGCATTTCTGTAGTGCTCCAAAGTTTCAGTCAGTTAATTAAGAGTTAAGAATATTTAATCACATCGTTCCAAAATCACAATTTATAGACGACTGAAAGCCACAAAAAATATTAAATTATGCCCCAAACCCATCTCTAATTCCGTCTCTGTCCCTAAGTCCACGCGCCATGTGGTCGACTGCAACGAACTAATTCTTCCAAATAAACGTATCAGATGAAAACCACTGAATAATGCGCACCCGTCGCTTGCAATAAAACGACTGGAAGTGGAACGAATGTGAGCCGGACGGAGAGAAATTGATTTGGAGATGAAAATGGGATGATATACTCTACCGAGTATTCACACCTGGCAGAAAACGTGATGTAACTTTGCTCTCTTGTTTCGCAAGTAAGATTACTGGTAGTAGAATATTCTTTGCCGATTGGATAGCGACTAGCTTATTCATAACAAGGCAAAGGTGCTACCGTGACACCAACTTTTCGCTTTGTGTGTTCATCCCGCGATGTAATAGAGCGCCCCCTATAAAATAAAAAAATCCATTATGACTTTGCCTGACCTGGGATTCAAACCCGAAACCTCAGTGTTGTAATCGTACCGTAGTACAACTGCGTCATTAAGCCACCATACAGGGTGATGAAAAGCCTTAAAAGTTTTCAGCCGGTGTTTGGGGAGAAGCTGCAGCTCGTGTGTATCTGTTTGGTGCATTGTATAACTGTGCCGTGTAATGGGCTTTTATTTTATAATTCTGTGTTTCAAAGACTTGTCAATCAAAAAAATGCACACGCCCTGTTACTACAGGGTACAGTCATACTTCACATGGGTTGGTTTTATTTTTATTGAAGTGAATGGCGAGACGGGCGTGCCATTCGTCTGATGGTAACCGAAATGACCGCATACGGATACTAGCAAAACCAAACAACACCATGAATTACAAGGCAATGTTTGGCATTCTACTGCGCTAAATAAAACAGTCATATGCTCTGTACTTAGGCTGGAATCTCGTTTACTAGCTCTAAACTTTTCGAGTTGTTATTTCCATTATTTCTTTAGTTAAACCTATTTAGTTTTGAACAATTTTCTTTTGTTCTGATTTCGTTTTTTGTGGATCATTAAGTAAGGATAAATGTCTTAAATGGCTTCGTTATGGCGGCATTTAAACGACTTTTAGCCCGGTGGTGCGGCCGCGGACAACCCATTAAGACGGACCTAATGTTTATAAGTTTTTAGAACATTCTAAAATGGCCCTTTTGTAGTAACACAGTAGCTTTAGGGTTGATGAGGGTAGACCTGTCAGGTGGAGAAATGCAAATTATTCTGTGAGATGTACTTTGACCTACGATGGCTGAGTAAAATAAGATTTTGGACTGGATTTAAGATACTCCTATGACAACTCACTAGTAGTATTTCTAACCACTCATAGATACGAATATTATTTTTACATTGGTACATATTTGCTCTAAAAACGTGTTCGCCAATAATCAATTTCCAAATCATGTTTCTGACGTCAAACATATCACATTCGGAGCACTCCGACTGTATTTAAATAGATTGGTATTAATGCGGTGATATCCGATAATCCCCACCCCCCGTGTAGTTTAATTAATAATTCACAGCGGGGCATAATTTGGTACATAATTGAAATAGCTAGGCGCAGGGCTTTCGGCGGGTCTCCCGGCCCGGTAATTATTCAATATCGACGCGAGCGGTCGTGGCTCCTACATTTATTGTACGATGTTAGTTATTGGCTCCGGTTTGGTTTAGATTAGGCTTGATTGGGACTCGGATTTAGGCGTGTACATATTTAGTGATCGGATTAGATATTGATTTTGCGGTTTGTTTTATGATAAATATGGCGAGGGTATTTGATTATGCGTTTGTCTTTTCAATGCAGCTTTTTTGAGACTGTTGTTGTAACAAAATTGATATGCGAATACCTCTGTGGCGAACTTAGTTCATAAGCCGCGTTTACGATTCCCACATTGTCCCGAATGTTAATGAGACTCAAATATATTTATTTTGGTTCGAGACCAAAATGTCTTTTGTAGTTTTTAATACCCATGTTTTTTTATATTAGCCTCTAGCAGGCAAACGAGTATGCGGCCCGTATGATGGCAAGCGGTCACTGCCGCTCATGAACCTTCGCAATTCCATGGTCTAGCACAGCCAATGAGCGCTAGGAGAGCATTCTCTTTAAGCGTCGCTTAAAGAAGGACAGGTCATAGCGCTCAGGGAACACCGAAGAAGGGAGTTAATTCCAGAGCTTCTGGATTCTGTTTGGATTACCAGGTACTAGGAATGAACTCTACTGCAGTACTCCACTATACTAATACTCTGACATAAGATTTTGTATTTTACCTAGACGTCAGAACTGCGCGTTTCACTGCTATGTTATAAAAAAGAAAACATTAAATTTAGGACATGTTTATCTAATATGTATCCTTCCACCGTTATATTAAATTCGCTGAAAGTTGGAAGCATGTTACAAGATATGACCTCATTTCGTATTTCATTATTTCTTTTTTGTGAATGTCAGTGAGGTCGGTGACCGCGCTGTCTTCCCGCTTGGCCTCAATAACTTGCTTATTACTTTGTATGAAAGTTTTGGGCGTAATCTTGGCTTATTTGGTGCAATTTGTTCCGAGCCTCCCACGCATCTAGAAGATGATGGCTACAGATAACTTAGCTCAGGTTAAATAATACTTGGATTATAAAGTGATAATCTAATACATATGAATAAAATTGAAGTGTCTGTTCGTACTGTGAAAATAAAAAAAAAATGTCCAACTACATATCGTAATATACACGATACCTATAACGAAAATGACATTAGAATTTTTTTTTGTCTGTCTGTCCGTCTGTCTGTCTGTTTGTCTGTCTGTCTGCCTGTTTGTTCCGGCTAATCTCTGAAATGGCTGGACCGATTTTGACGGGACTTTTATTGTCAGGTAGCTGATATAATAAGGAGTAATTTAGGCTACATATATTTTAGAAAAAATCTGATATTTTAGAAAAATAACGTTTTTGTTAAATTCCACGCGGACGAAGTCGCGGGAATAGCTAGTTCTGTTATAAAATCTTTCTGCCTGATTTTATTGCAGTGCTGTCCGTAAATTAAATACCTAAGATCTTTAATTGATATGGGACGGAACACGTAAATATAGGTGTCCTTCCACCTCTGCCTACCACTTCTGGGAAAAAAGTGTAAGTATATCTATGTATGAATAAGATCTCTAACCAATTCACATAAATTCTGACGTACGAATGACCGGCTTACGTGACTGTTCATCATTAGCTTCAGCCATCACTCTAAACAAAATAGATCGAATGTGCGTCGCTGTTCATGCAAAATAGAAAGGTAAAAGAAAACGACGGAAAAGGGTGCTATTAAGACTTATAAACTAATTATAGTTATTTATTTTATTTGTACATTTCACGTGATCCAGAAGATACAATTATTAACTTAATTATACAGTGAATTTCAGATCAAATTATATTGTTCCCCTAGTTAAAGGTGGACAATATAATTTTATAGAATGTTTTGTCCTTTTCGAACGACTTTTAAATTCAATTTGAGGGAAGAAGACAAAATATTCGATAGCTAAAATAGGTATAAAGGAACTGTGTATAAAGGTCGTAAAGTTTACTGTACAGTCTATCTGGTCAGCCACTGGTGAGCGACGCCTCTACAACCGAGTTTTCGTAACAAACTTTAGTTTTTAGATATGTGATGCTGAATATAAAGTGCGTGGTGGCCTGTTGGTAAACGGACCGGATGCGGCTGCCACTGTTCACGGTTGTCGCGGGTTCAAATCCCAGGGACACCTCTGACTTTTCGGAGTCATGTTTGTATTGATAGTCAATCACCACGCACTAAAACGGTGAAGGAAACTTGCATACCATAGCGGTTTATAAAAAATTCTATGGTATGGAAGTCCGCCAACCCGCACTAGGCCAGGGTGGTGGACTATATGGCCTAACCACTCTCAATCGTACTGTCGATTGTAGAGCAGGCCCGTGCCCTGCAGTGGGATGTATATGGGCTGATACAGTCTATATTTGGTCAGCCACTGGTGAGCGACGCGTCTACTATCGAGTTTTCGTAACAAATTTTAGATTTTAGATATGTGATGCAGAATATATGGATAACTTACTTAATTTGTTTGGCGTCAGTTGTGCTTCAATCTATTGATATAGAAGGGTTACAGTGCAATAACCCAGAATTGCTAAATGCGGATAGATTGACAAATTTTTTTTTTTTTATTTTTTATTTTATTTATTAGCCTTACCAACTAAAATACATACAAATATTCACAATTGCAAAATTCAGTTCACATTTTCGATGTATGCTTTTATTATTAATATAAAAGCATACATCATATATAATTATCATATATAACATATATAATTATAGATTTGTTACCGCTATTACTGTTTTCAGGTTACGCTCGGTTTGACGTGGTTTACCTATATTTACAACTACATACCTAAATAGTTAGATAGATGTGGTATTATAGATAGTTTTTGTTATATAATTACTTATCTATTTTAATGAATTTTATTGAGTTACCAAGGAGTCGATAACCATTTTGTGTATCAAGGGCTTAGAGTAACAATAATAATGTTATATTACTGGTTATTTCTTAGTAATAAATACAGTGGTTACAGTTAACACTTAACTAACGTATGGCACACAATGCACGCTCTTATTTAATTTATTTAATAATTACCACCCACCACCTAATGACAAGGATTGAATAATAATTTTAAATTTAATTATATATCTAAACATAAATTACGAGTACAAGTTTTACAGTTATTTGTATTCCAGAGAGTATTTTTATGTCATCCATCTATATATTTTGTTAGTTGTCATAATCATATTTCGCTGTTATGTGGCGCCCACAGTAATAATAATTGATTATAAACCCACCCAAGGTATTTCTCTTATCCGCAGTTAACGAGCACCCAATTACTACTGATACATATTGTTATTAGTTGCTCATATTGTAAGGTTGGGGTTCACTGACCACGATCCTTTAGTTTGTAATTAGCAAAGACATCCCTTTGACTGACGACCGATTGATCAAAGGTTGCGGTCTCAATCACCGTAAGGATAAATGTTGTAGGAAGTATAATTACCCACTTATTACTTGTTAGAGCCATTTTGTAATGCTGGTATGAAATACTTGTACATTGTAATGCTTGTGGATTATGTTGGAACATTATTTATTATTCAGTGTAATAGTCAATGTATAGTGTCAACAAAAATGAACGCCGGAAACAATTGTTGGAAGTTCATTTCCCGGTATTCATGCAGATGAATTCAACATGTATTTATTTTAAACTTTTAGTTAAATACGCGAACATACCTTGCATTTCAAATAAAATGCTTCAAGTGACAAAACCGTAAACAACTCTCGATTCGTTAGGCTACAGCATTTGCGATCCAACTTGAAAAATATTGAATTAAATATACGTGATTGTGGCTGAAGAATAGAGCTGCATAATGCAGTAAGTTTATGGAAGCGAAGTTCGCGGTCGGAGCGCTGTTAGCTCAGCCAATAGACATTCCACACTCCACTGGATATATTATGCGAAGATTTTGCGCGCAGTTTGTAAACTTAGAATATTTTATAATATTGAAAATACTGTAGAACTTAAATATTGTATTAATGGTTTTAATGAGCCCAATATTTATACGGTTCTAGCGTTAAACACAAGCTTACGATTAATTAAGTTATAAGTCCATCGACCCTGGACCAGTGCGGGATTGACAAGCGTAATCTTTGAAATGCTCGTTGAACCGTGCGATTCATGCTTGGTTTTGAAAGAGAATGAAATTATTAGGCCAATTTATAGGGAGAACAAAAGAGGTATGCAGGTGTATCATAAAGCTAAACAGCTTGGGAATGTTGCGTTTGGGCTAAAGACGAGTAAGCTCTTAGTTGGAAACCGTTTGGTACATACAGTCAGCAAAATAAGTCGCTACACACATCACATTTTTTGATAACCCTTTTATGAATAAAATTTTCGAACTCCTACTCTGTAGTCATTAAATATAATCAAGTAAAGTCATTTTTGTCGAGAATTCGATAAGAAATTTGAAATGATTATTATTTGCGATGATAAGACCATTCGAAATCTCGTAAATGTGTAGCTACTTATGCTACTGACTGTACTTCCAAATCAAAGTCCCATTGCTGTCCAATGAACGCGCCCCGCTTCAATAACCTGAACTGTTTTATAGTAGTAATATATACAAATAGCAACACATCCACAATTTGCACATCAATAGCAAATTTGCATACGCAAAAACGAAATGCGGTTTCAAAAACATCAATTTTGTCACGGGGTATAAACATCCCATGCCGCGTAATTATTCACGACACACGCGAGTCCCACGGGTCAACCCTGTAGGACCCGGGTACAACCCTGCACCTGTTATTTGAGTTTATGGGCCTCTGAGACCAGGGATCACTTCGGTTTATCAATAAGTCTCGCCGCGAAGGGAAAGGGTTGGGTTGATTAAATAAATACTATTAATAGTTACAGATATATCTGCCTTCAGGGGATTATATTGATTGTGGCGTGGGTTTGGGGAACTTTATCGGAGCAGAAAGAATCTCAAAGCGTCTCGTTTTAATTAATAAGTTTTACATTGAGGCTTTAAAAACATGAAAATACGATAATTATGAGCCTCAGACTCTCCTGTAAATAATTGAGAGTTCATCGTAGAGTATAGTATGTTATTAGACTTAACAATTGAAAAGTGAAAAGCTTATCTTGGGATTTGATGCCGCTACTATACCGACAGATGGATATCACTTCTACGACATCAATCAGCAACCACGCGATACAAACATCTTCCTAGTTCCTAGCATTGTGTAATCGTATGGATTATGGCCTAAGATTTCAGAACTTTCTATTGTAGAGATACTGAAGAATATATTATACTAGCGGTCTGTCCCGGCTCCGCTCGGGTGCAGATACACTTTTCTAAATGGTGGCCTAAATGTTCAATTCTAACTATCAATCAGAGTATCGACCAATTGGACCACGAACAACGAATAAAATTTCCTCGTATTTGCTAGATATTTCACTACTGCTTCCTTTTTATAGGTCGTAGCGTGATGATATATGGCCTAATATATCATTACGCTTCATAAAAATATGTGTACCATTCGAACCAACAGTTCCTGTAACAACTATGTAGTTTTGGAATACACAAGTATTTGTGTCGGTGCGGCGATCAAACCCGCGGTCTCACGTTTCACAACCGGCGTATAACCAACGGCTCCACGGAGACTGTTATTACAAATAAATGAATAATGGGCTGGTACAGAAGACGCACTTGTAAATATAGCAAGATATATCCTTATCAATTACACATGAATACTCAAGGGAAGTGTCGGTAGGCGTGAGCACTGAGCGTCTCGTCAATAACGACAGTAATGTGGGGACACCTCGGGGACCGAGCACGCACCTCCACACAGCTCTCTAAACATGTGTTGTACATGCTGTTCTATGTTCACGTGAATTAAAGTAGTAATATACAATAGAAGGACCTTGCGTGAGGTTTTTGACGACGCTAGAGTTTCTTGCCCGTTCTTCTCTGGCGAAAACAGCCTTGTGATCCGGGTAGTAGTGGAAAAAAGTTACTGAATGTAAATAATGTATGACATTTTAAGGTATCAATACAAAATTATATTCATTTTATTTTCACTTCATTTCATTGGTAGGTGGATTATACAAAAGTCTAGGGTCAAAATTTGTGCTCAATATGTGATGGGTTGTCTTATATCACATCCTGGGAGTAATGTGAGCTCGGTGTAAAATAGAAAAGCTGTGAGTGAAGGAAGTTCTGGACCCTACGCATTTTTTATTGTAAGGAGGGCGAATTGACTAAAATGCATAAGAGCAGTGAAATGCACATAGTATTGCTATCGACAAAATATGCCGCGCTGCTTGAAACACCATATACCTACATCGACTAGACTTAAAACTCGAAATCCGACTATCAGCTAATTGGAATTTTTATTATTGCAGTAAATAGCGAGACGAGCATGCTGTTCGCCTGATGGTAAGCGAAACAATCACTCGTAAACAGTAGCAAAACTAAACAACACCTTGAATTACAAAGAAATGCTTAGCATTCCACTACGCTCGCCATCCTGAAACATAAGATGTTAAGTCTCAATATGTCCAGCAGCTACAATCTCCTTCAATCCGCAATATAACAGTTCATTTACACTGCTGTTTGGTGGGAGAAATAGACATTATTGTGGTACCCAGGCAGCCTCACATATATAAGAGACCTACTACCAGTAGGTCCTTAAGTCAACCTACATGTGTATGTCGTCGTCAATTTACCTAATTAACTTTTCAGCTAATAGCTTTTTATACTAAATAGGGCCGTTTAACTAGAGGTCAAATGATAATTATTATAAAGCAAACTTACCCAAAGAAGAAAAGTTAAAAGGAGGAGAAATTAGATTCATGAAAATAAATATTTAAATTTCATCAAGGTTTGCAAAGTTCTTATTACATCGTTTAGAAAGAAATGATTCATCGTGGAAGCATGAATATTAGTATTTTATATGATATGCTTTGCATTGTAAACTATTACATATTTCCAATACCCTGTGCAAAACATTGAGTAATACATTTTACTTACAAATACTGAATTTTAGTCCTTCTGCTTATTATTTACATACATACATACATAAACTCACCCCTTTTTCCCAGAAGGGTTAGGCAGAGGTGCCTTGACACCCACATTTCGCCTTGTTATTTTTTCATTGGATAAATTTGTAAATGAACAAATTCCTCACCTGATCCATCATCTTCATCGATTACAACAGCCCGGGAATATCCACGAAGAGTTCACGCACTGTCCACTTCTTGATATAGGAGGGAAAACAGAAAATGGATGAGAAGCTAAGGGAAATCTCACTTATCGAATGAAGCACCACAGCAAAGCTATTGTTGTAAGTCGGTTTTGTTTGGGTTAGTGGTATTAACTTAGTCGAACTGACACAATCTTAGGCTGAGTTGCATAACCTAACTATACCAATACCTTTGCCTTTCAAAATGACATCACCATACATTTTAGACGTATTCGACCTTGCTAATGTATGGGATTGACATTTTCAAGGTTAAATGTATTGGCTTTAGTTTGTGCAACTCACCCTTAGTGTACTCTAAGGTACGAGTACCTACAGTGACGTTTTATCACTCAAAATGTCAGTGTTTTGTGTCCTGGGGTAGAATTTAAACTCGCGTCTTTTACTTTGCCAATCTCATATTACGCGAAGTTGTACTATCGCTCGCTTTAATTACTACAAACGGGAATGTTTAAGAGTAATTGTGAGAGTGCGCCGCCGAGTTCCGGAATGTTCAGTTTACGATGGCATAATGTTAATTTGCTAATGTAAAACTAAAGTTCTTCAGTTGGTTAGCGAATGACTAGGGCGCTTGTCATTCTGAGAATTGATAGGACATCGGGCTTAGTGGCTTCATTACTTCAGTTAAAACCCTTCTTTGTGACTAAAATTAATTAGCGGTTTTTCATTTTCCAATCACGTTTAATTATGTGAATATTAATTTATTAATGAAACCTTGCTAGCATGAATGCATTGATCTTAGAGACTTCCAGTTTAATATGAAATTTTCTGTTAGCGCTGCATAGCTTTTTTATTGTGGAAGACTATAGGATAATGCATCCATATTTTTTTTCGCAAAAACTCCTTTTTAATAGATTTTTTCATCTGGGTGAAGTCGGGTCGGGCTGTTAGTATTTGATAAACCCCCAGCACAATTTACACATACAGTATAGTAACATGTTTAGGTGCCGCTGGGAATCCTCCAACTCCAGTTGAACTCGATAGCACAAATACATGCTGTAATTGTGTACTGTCTAAACAATCACTTGAGAATCATGTGCAATGTTGCACTTTAGGAGGTGGGTCAATTATTATACCGATGCAAAATATTAAGACCTGTTGGTACTTTTTACTTGTTTATTTTAAATGTTACTTGTTTAGATATACCGACAGTGCAATGACAACAATACTTATCAAGTAAGCGCAGTGTGGTCAAAAGTATCGAACTGCATGGGATAATCATTTCACCATACTGGATGTAATCATTGAATTGGTTTACTCAAAAGGTTTTTTAAATTAACACGAATGTTACATATTGAAACAAAACTATTTTATTGATCATCGAGTGCACTGACCATGAAAGCTGTAAAGTAATCAACACGTCGGGTAATCATAAAATGGAAAAAGAATATTCAAATATGCGATAAAATCCGTAAAAAATATTTTATTTTATTTCAATGGTTTGCTCAAAACTAAATACGCGTGGGTGATTCTGCAACACCAAATGTTTGCTATGGCTACTATGGCGTACAAATACTCTACCACAAACACAATTTATTTATGTTTTAGGCTATATTAAAGAAATGTAGTCCAGAGCATATATATATTTCTCTTCAGTCACTGAAAGTCCACTGGCGAACATAGGCCTCCCCCAAGGATCTCCACAATGACCTGTTGGAAGCGGCCTGCATCCAGCGACTTCCTACAACCATAGCCAGGTCGTCCGTCCACCTTGTAGGCGGGCATATCGGTTCATAATTTAATTACTATCGATTGATCTCATTACCAATCGGAATTAATTCAAAATCGGATTGAAGGACATTGTAGCCAGGGTAACTACTGGACATATTGAGACATAACATCTCATGTCTTAGGATGGCGAGCGCAGTGGAATGTGAAGCATTGCTTTGTAATTCAAGGTGTTTAGTTTTGCCACTGTTCATGAGCGGTCGTACCGCTTACCATCAGGCGAACGGCATGCTCGTCTCGCCAATCAATGCAATAAAAAAAAAATCGATTGCATCGTTCGCATACTCGATAAACAGAAACCTGTATAGTATTCCAGTTTTACGTACAACGTTTGTGTTGCGGCGCATCGGCTCGTTTAAATAAAACATGACGCATCCGGCTGTGCAGCGGACGCACGGCCGTTGTTTATTCACAAAGGAGATGCCGACATCATACCTTATACATTTACATACACCTCCATTAGGGAGCGCGCGCGGAATATTTAGTTTTCTATACCGAACTATACGTGGGTTTGAATTACGTGTTGTGAGGGTCGGTGTCCACTGTAGCATTCCATTACTGTGCTGTTAAAGTATCAGGTAGAAACATATTGTTTTAATATTGGTCAGTGATAGAACGGTCTAATGGATAGCGTTGCATAGTCATTTGTATCAAAAAATGTTTTTGTCTGATACATTCATAGTACGGTTATGGTATGTTAAGTTGTAGCGGGAAGAGAACCTAGATGTTTCATACAAAGATTTCTGTGTAATCACATACAATGCCCAATCTCTCTTTACTCTTCCCACCCTTTTTCCTTCTCGCTCCCTTCTCGATTTGATGAGCCGACAACACATCCATGATCCAAGCGTGGTGGATGTTCAATAAGGGCGATGATGACATACCATCTGGTGATCTGTACGTTCGTTTGCAGGACCTCATGAATAAAACAAAACTGAATGCAGTGGACTAAAATGCCAGGCACGCAACTGGTTTTGAAATAAATATTAGCCAAATCATTCCGCAACATATATTATGGAAGGGGGGTTGATGCGAAGCAGTAACGAGGTGGAGTTGGCAAGTATATGACTGTATAATGATTATCTCCTTCGGAAGGGGCTGATTCGCGGTGCGGATGCGGTTGGATCGGGAGAAAGCAATGGGAATCGGGAATACATGCCTTACCTTATATCTGCATCCTCGGCAAGGTGGCACGCGGTATTATTTTTAATAGCAATAAATGGCGACACGAGCATGCCAGTCGCCTGATGGTAAGGGTCCGACCGCAATGGTCGATGGACAGTATTTGCATTCCCCTCCGCTCGCCATCCTGAGGCATGAGATGTTAAGTCTCATTATGTCCTGTAGTCACTCTGGCTACATTGTCCATCAAACATTAAAAAATTTAACAACAGTCCTGTAAATCGGAACACAACAGTGCATTTACACTGTTGTTTGGTGGGCGACATAAGAACAGGTGGCCTCTTACATATTATGATGGTAATAGGTCACCAGTGAAACAAAAATTATACCATGATTTGCATAATTTTCAAGCCAATAATATCTGTTGCTGAAGAAAAGTTTTAACAATGAGAAATAACTTGAGACTTGGCCCCGCTATTTAATTTGGTAAGAAGAAAGAACATTTTGTAACAATAATGAATCACAGTTATTTACTTTTATTTCTTTGTCTTGATTTAATTTCAACTCGAAATTTCCTAGTGACTTCAGGCGCTTCAGGCTAAGTTATTACGATCTATGATTATAATTTATGCCAATTGTGTGTGTATATTTTTTTAGTATATTTACTCTGTTTCTGAGATAATATCATTCTTGACCTATTTTTCTCGGTATTAGGGATTTTTCAAGCACTGAAAGTATTATTTGTAGATTCACATGATTATTGAACGAATAACTCTCGATATTTATATAGAGTGTGTGTAGTGTGACAAGTGCCTCGTATTTTGTGATACGCGGCACAAAGCACGTATCGGATTCTGCGGTTAGGACTAGCTATTAGGTGGTTTTGGCAAAACCGGCCAGCGTGATAACAATAATTGATCGTTTGTTTCATGGATTGTACGCTACAGTTTCAGCCTCAAATGCAACGCTAATTTTGTCAGTTCTATTTTGCAATGTTTTCATTAAATCATTTTTTTTAAATAATTACCACTGATTAAGTAACCGTATTTTATCAGCCTATATACATCCTATTACAGGGCACGAGCCTCCTCTACGATCGAGAGTACCATTGAAAAGGGTTAGGCTGTATAGTCCACCACGCCAGTCTCGTGCGCGTCGGCGGACTTTACATACCATACAACTTCGTACATATTGCAATGAATGGCGAAATGAGACTGTCATACGCCTGATGGTGAGCAATGCTAATGGACAGTAGAAAGCAGTAAGACATAAGATGTTAAGTGTCAACATGTCCGTTAGTTATTCTGGCTACAATGTCCTTCAAACATAGTACATTTACACTGCTGTTTGGCGGGAGAAATAGACATTGCGGTGGAACCTACCCTGGCGACCTTTCATATATGAGAGACCTTCCACCAGATCTATGACGATGTTTTCCTGCACCGTTATAGTGCGTGATGATGGACTATCAATACACACATAAATACGAAAAGTCAGTGGTGTGTTCTGGAATTTCAAACCGCGACCACCTTGAAAATATTGGCAGATGTGTTTAGTCTGTTACAAACAGGCCACCACGGATAACAAAAAATGAGTTACTATACCATTTCTAATTCAAAAAGTTCCATTTGACATATCTCAAAATTGTGAAATAGGGATGATGTCAAATAAATCGGTTAGTACAATATCCGATTATTAACGAGATATCGATACCATTTGTTTGTATTTCTTAATCGATTACAGTTTATATTTTTAGTTTACATTATTTCATTTTTTTTATGTACATCTTTATCCTAATGAGACATCCACAATTGCATAAGTCACTTTAGCATTAAGGAACAAAAGCAATGATTTATTTATTACTAGCGGCCCGATTGAGAGTGGTTAGGCTATATAGTCCACCACACTGGCCTAGTGCGGGTTGGCGGACTTACATACCATAGAAATTCTAATAAATCGCTATGGTATGCAGGTTTCCTCACGATGTTTTCCTTCACCGTTTTAGTGCGTGGTGATTGATTATCAATACACACATGACTCCGAAAAGTCAGAGGTCTGCCCTGGGATTCGAACCCGCGACCACCGTGAACATGTGGGCAGCCGCGTCTAAGCAGTCCGTTTACCAACAGGCCACCACATACACAAAATTATTGTTAAATTATTAAATTGTTAAATTACTGCCTTTTATTAAAATTATTATTACATTATTTATTGATGGTTGTTCGTTGATAGTATGCTTGTTATTAGCTGATAATTCAGTACTTATTAAATCTATAAAACAACTGGATTAAAACTGCTCTATTATTTTTATATTTTTACCGATTATGCGTATACAAATCTCAACTCTACACATGGAAGACCTAACGACGTGACTTTGTAATGACGTCTAGTAAAAAAGTGTGTTGTTTAAAATGGTTATTTTGCTTTATTTAAAGGATTTAAATTTAAATTTAGTTATTATGGATTGTAAATCCTGTGATAAAATAAGAATAGCTTCATAATTCCATGGTTTTACGGAAAGTTTTATTGAAATTGTGTGAGTTACATCTGCACAAAGTTATTTATAATAAAAGTATGAAATGTCAAATGGAACTTTTTGAATTAGAAATGGTATAGCGCGTATTTTTTAAATTTATTATTTCAATGAACGACGAGACTAACATGCCGTTCGCCTGATGGTAAGCAATACGACCGCTCATGAACAGCAACGCTCATGGCAAAACCAAACAATTTCTTGAACAAAGCAATACTTGGTATTCCACTGCGCTCGCCATACTGAGACATAATTTGTTAAGTCTCTATATGTCAACTAGTTACTCTGGCTACAATGTCCTTCTAACCGAAACACAACGGTGGATTTACACTGCTGTTTGGCGTATTTCAAGTATTCTGCTTAAGAATACATTAGAGAAGATTTATCTACATTTGCTTTTTCTAACAAGAAGTCTTAACTATAAATAACAAATATTTAGCCTACAATTCCAACCGGACTTGCAGTGGAAGTTAGTCCGCGTCTCATTGTGCTGCAACTTTCTCCGCATCGGGGTTGTAAAGTACGTGCGCGGTCAGTAGCGCCCTCTGCACTGCACGCAAACTGCACGTAAACTAGCGCCATCTACCCGCATGATAGTTTTACATCTCTTCGGAATTAGTTTTAGATGCTGGTGCGGGGAATCCTTGTTTTATAATTTGCGAATAAACAGTTAGTGTGAATACGTTGCAGTGATATTGTTGAACTTGTGTTCTATTCTCTAGGCTGTGTGACGGAGTTAGTTAGGCAACGTTTGTGAAACAGGATGCTGGGTTCGATCCCTGCATCGGCAAATATGTTGTGTTGTCCACAGGTTTCGGGTCTGGATTTCTCAGAATGAAAGCCTCTCATAGTTTCTGATACCTAGGTCCGAGACTAAATTGATCTTAATATACAGTTAGGTATATAACAGAGTCAGGAGTCTCTATAATCTCTACAGATATCGGATTGTACATACATGAGCTCACGTTTGTACCTCAAAGCGATAGGCAGAGGTGTCAGTAGTTAGTGCGACACACAGTTCGGCGACCGTTTTTCGTTCCAAAAATGGCAGAGGTGTGCATATCGCCCTGCTAAGCATAAATTACAGTCGAAATTTTTCAATACAAAAATCACACTTTGAGCAGATTGACCTACATGCAGCTACTGGACCAAACAGATGATCGGTGTATTATAAATCAAGACTAATAATAATTCTAGTCAATATTTCATCATTTGCAATTTCACAAGACAAGGTAATGTAAAAGTGTGAGGTGCGAGATGCTGGGGTAGGGTGGAGAGGGGAGAGGGGGTAGAGGTGGGAAATGATGTGGCCGGAGCGTATGAAATTAGCTCAGTATTAATATTTGGTGCCGAGTGCGGCCGACTGTATCGTAAAGCTGATTTATACGGGCCTTATGGCCACAGTGTATCTTTGTGCAGTAAATCAAGTGGTTTTAGGGAATTATCAAGTGTTTTTTTTTTAATAATTTCAACTTTATAGTCACTGCCTACCACGAAAACGTAAAACACCAGAGGAATTTTTCGTGAGTCGTCGAATAACAGGCATGGTAAAAGCTTTTTTCTTGAAATTTTCTGGGTGTTATAGTTAGTATCAGATAACGCATCTTCTTTTACAGGTATTTTTTTTTCAATTTATTGCTCTCTTGTATAGTTTACGGGCTCTCATTTCACAATTGGCTTCTTAAAAAAATAAACCACGATGATTGTTCCATCCCATGGTTGTCTGTAATACATTGCCTTTCGGCGATAAGACCGCCAATTGTACTTTTATGTATGTGATTTCTCTCTGTATTTGTTCTCTTTTTGGCAATAAAGTTTAAATAAATAAATTGTTAGATATACATACATACATAAACTCACGCCTTTTTCCCAGAAGGGGTAGGCAGAGGTGCCAGGACACCCACATTTCGTCTTGTATGTTCCGCCCCACAATGTGATAGGTGGCTAGGATCGCCATATCGGGCACGCATTCCTGACTCTGGGCTGATAATGAATAGAAAAATCCAATATCACTTTGCCCAACCCGGGATTCGAACCCGAGACCTCAGCTTTGTGACCGTACCGAAGTACAACTTCGCCACCGAGGCAGTCGTAGTAAAATTGTTAGAAAATTGATATAACATGAATTTACATATTTACACTTGCCGTAGAACTCATTATTTTGAACCACTGTCGTATATTTCACTACGTGTGCCATTAGGTTGTGGCTATGAATGTGCTTTTGTGCCGCCAGACGGCGCTGCACCTTGCCGCCGGTAATTGTAAGCAAACGCCGCTTCCTTCGCCTTCCGCCCAGACTATCCAATTAAACTTGACCCCTACTCGCTATACTATCGATTAAACCGGTAACGTAGCTTTAATGAGGATATTCACACGGTTTCTCTGTTATGGCATGGACAATTATATGAAAAATACATATTGAAATTGACAGCCTCCGTGGCGCTGATGGTTAGACGCCGGCTGTGAAACGTGAGGCCGCGGGTTGGATCCCCACGGCCTCCCCGGGACAAATATTTTTGTAATCCATAGGCATTTGTTTCAGGTCTGTGAGACCGAAATGTCTCTCGTATTTCCTGATACCCACGACACAAGACTCGATCTTAGTGTGGGGTCAGGACTATGTATGTGATTGTTGTGTGTATTTATTTAATACTATTGTATAGATAAATTTCGAATTCCGAATTCCGAATCTTTATATACATGTCTCCCATATTTTCTTTAGATAATTAGTTAACGGTACGGTTTTTAACTACTAGAACATTACTATCAATCTTGTTAATTTTTACCATTCTAGTATTTTTTACAATTCTCACGCTATTTTATACGCTAACTCAACAAAGTGAACAACCTAAAGGTACGATAATTGTAAACCAGACTTGCAATGTCATAAAGGACATTCAGTCGAACGTGTCGGATTAACAAAAGGATAAAATACCAATTATTGGATAAGCACACGACGCGCTAC
Organism: Hyles lineata; assembly: GCA_030180105.1. Lineage (NCBI taxonomy): Eukaryota > Metazoa > Arthropoda > Insecta > Lepidoptera > Sphingidae > Hyles > Hyles lineata. The sequence continues at coordinate 2,657,117 of JARJEE010000040.1, forward strand.
CGAAGTGTTGTTCATTAATTCGCGGGTGTTCGTCCGCGCGGGGCAATTTAATTGGCAATTTTGGCAAGAGGACGGCAATTAGAGTAGTATCTTGCACAAGAGCCGCTCGTTATGAACTTTTACTAATTGTAACTGCCATTAAACTGCGCCTTTTATTTCTTTCGCACGAACTACGCGTGGTTTTTGGCGGACACAAAGTATTTTACAAGCGTTTTAGCAAAAGTTATTGCAGACGATGTAATTTTTCACCTGATAGTAATCGTCGCTGTGTATGAATATTCACTATAATAACGGGACTATAGTTATTGTCGATTGTAGTAGTTTGGACAGTAAGTCTATTCACGGTTTAAAAATAATGTACCCGGTTTTAAATTAACTGTAAGTTCTGGCGAAATAATATGGAGCCTGTAAATTCTGTTATATAAATGTCCGCTCAGAGTAAAGATCAATTTGGAATTATTAGTTTTGTGGGGATCTAGTCTAGATTATTGATAAATGTTATTAAGGAAGGACTGCCTCGGTGGCGTAGTTGTACTAAGGTACGATTGCAAAGCTGAGGTCTCAGGTTCGAATCCCAGGTCGGGCAAAGTGATATTGGATTTTTCTATTCATTATCAGCTCGGAGTCAGGAATTTGTGCCCGATATGGCGATAGGCTCGCCACCTATCACATCGTGGTACGGAACATACAAGGCGAAATGTGGGTGTCCAGGCACCTCTGCCTACCTCTTCTGGGAAAAAGGCGTGAGTTTATGTATGTATGTATGTATGTTATTAAAGAATGTTGTATACCTACATAATTAATAGCAAACAAAATATGCTACTAAATAAACTAAAATACCTACTTTATATCCGTAAGATAAGATGTAACATAAGATGTAATGGTAGCCTCTAGGCAACTTGATACCCTCTCATATTTTATACTAAACGGTACATTTTGTATAATAAATATTTTCTCATCCGAGCGAGACAAGTTATATTTTGTCCCATTAAGGTATTTAAAGGGAAAGGTTCACACACGCCGCGGCGCCGACCTACTCGCTTAATTAAAAAGAAACAAACGGCCCGCCCGCCGGGCCTCTTGTATCACCGTTTACTTTAGCCCCTCTCGCGACCTGCCTCTACCCCTCCCCCTCCCCCTCGTAGTCTCCCCCTCCAAGCCTCCGGCGCAGCGGCGGCCCTCTATTTCTCTATTTAGTCGGCATCGTGCGCCGCGCGAGCCGCCTTTTATTCTCCGTTTCGACATTTTGTTTTGTTATTTTTGCATTTTAATTGCTTTTAAGTTGATTACGAATTGATTTCGAGCGTTTTGTGATGGGATGAGTTTGCTTTGTTGTTAATAGCTGGTGGGGAATTTGTTGGTTTGTTAAGATCGCGAAGAATCACGTGGCCGTTTCATTGTAAATAATAAATACATACACCCAACTGATATACATAGTCTTGATCCCACACCTAAGATCGAGTCTTGTTGTGTCGTGGATATAAGAAACTATGAGACACTTTTCGGTCTCACAAACAGGCCGACATGAATATAATACCTATCGATCACACAAACATTTGGTTTGGCACGGGGATCGAATCCGCGCTCTCTTGTTTCACAGCCGGCGTGTCACTGCGCCACGGAGGTTGCCATTGTTCTTCACTTTGTTTACATCGAGCGGTGGGCGCCGCCGCGGCCGCCTCAATAACAATACTTGTGTCACAACAGGTGTACGAGTTAATTATCGTTGTTGACAGCGATTCACAACGCTCTCATAATGGCTAGCGAAATATTTGTATTGTTCAAACAAATTTCGGACATATATTTTGTTCAGAATGGAGTGAGTTATTTCCATTAAATTTTAATGAAAATCATGCGTACATTATGTAGGAGTTTTCCAATGCTCATTAAAAATGTGTCACGACGATGATGCATGATGAATCTTAATTTATCTTGTTCAATCCAACATTATTATAACAAATTGAGTAGACAGAGCATCCATGACTTCGGAACATAATTTATTCTTACCTACGCCCAAAATATATTTTCTCGGTAATTATCAATACATTGGGAACACAAGAGTTTTTAGGTAAGGTAATAACGCTTGTCTAAAATTATCTTCTTAACATCAAAAATATTTCCATTACATTGAGATATTAGCGAGCGATGCGTGTGCTGTGTAGGCGTGCGAACCAATAAAGCCAAATTATAGTAATTCATGAATATTGTCGCGGCGTGCTGCGGCCGACAAGTTGTTTGAGACGACGCGTGAAGCGCTCGGCGCTCGGAGCGCTCGGGTCGCTTACGTTCACAGCGCTTGGAGTGCTTGCAGCGCTCAGACAAGCACACGTGTCGCCTAGTATTTGCATATTTTGATGGCGTAGTGGTGACGCGTTACTATACAAATTGCGTGTGACGTGAGCGCTGTATCTGAAGGTGGATCGCGATTATTGTCGCTCTGTAGCTGTGGTTGCATCGGCGCCGTGTACTCGATTAACTTAATTTTACAGCGAGCGAGCTGAATACTAATCATCAGGGATAAATGGCGGAACCTGTCGGGATTAGATGGAAATAAGCGCCGGAGTGCCGGTTGAAATCTCGAACGGCGAATTAATTTGTTTCTTAAGTGCAGGTTGAAAACCTCAATTTAGAATTATTTTGTTCCTTAATTTATAAAATTGCGGAACCTTCATGGTTAATTCAAAAATTTAGTTTCCAAAATATTAAACATTCCCTATTCATATATTTTACGGCCTTATTCACAGACAGTTTTCGAATGTATTGTCTTCTTCGCTCACAATGAATTCAAATTTCGTTCGAAATGGATAAAACATTAAAAACTTAAATGTGTTTTAAAACTGTCAATGAATAAGGTCGTTAGTATTCAAGAAAATTACATTTACAACTATTTAGTACCGCCAAACAAATGAATGCAAATAATATTACGCCCCGTGTAATTCTGAAACAAAAACGGGCCCTTACTACCTGCGCCTACAAAACACGCCATACCAATTATTGCGAAATAAATTGGAGACCCGCCCGGGGCGAGAGCCCATAGAGGTATAATTTACGCCAAAACATTTGCTTACGTTTGTATTTTATAATTTGTGCGAGCGAAAAGAAGCCGCATTAATAATGAAGTGGTATTAACGTGACCCAACACGTTACGAAGTTAAACGGCCACTTACACACTGGTCAGGCGCTGACCGTACTTAGCTACCAAATCGATCCTACTACATTAAATATTACTCGTAGCTTAGTGTCTACAAATTCTACTCGCTAATTTCGTAGCAGAATGCTCCGCTACGCAGTTTCGTAGCCGCGTAGCAGATTTTGAGAGGACATAGCAAATGTGAAACCGCGTAGCAGATACGTAATCGTAGCCAAATAGATGGTTCGAATGGAAGCGCGTAGCGGATAATTTTGGTTTCGTAGCTGATAATGATAGTCGGTTGTCCGTCGGTCGTCGATTACGGTTACAATCCCACCGGCCACCTCTATAGGCAATTTACTGTGCGTGGGCTCTACGCTGCGCTCGTTTTATTCAATGCGGCTGCGTTATGGCCAGCAAATAGGTATAATTAAAATTACGTGAGCTTATATTTAAATTTACTGGAATAATTAACGGTATTGTGCTCATTCTCGGTTGGAAACTAGCTTAATTACGCGTAAATAAATATGCAAATTCGTTTAACTTTAATGCCGCCGTTTTGTTTGTAACGGAAAACGAAATGAACGGGAATGTTTATCAGAAAGTTACAAAAATAATTTATGGCACGAAGATTGCTAACGAGACAAAAATATCGGTGAACTTGGAGGGAGGTATCGATAGGTGAAAGGGAAGTTATGAAATTTATGAGTGGAATAGGCGGTCGGCATAAATCTTCGTTGAATGAAAGCGGCGCTCGGCAACTCATCAAAGTAAGATTTGGTGCGAGTTCGATTGAGTCAATTCATTAGTCGTTAGTCGCTGCCTCCCTAATGTACAGCGCGGGCCGGACGTAGTTAGCGGCCAACCAGTAACCAGCTACGTAGGGGAATATAAAAATTGAGTATTCGTAATATTCCGTATTGCCAACCCGCACTAGGCCAGCGTGGTGGACTATATGGCCTAACCACTCTCAATCATATTCTCAATTGTAGAGTAGGCCCGTGCCCTGCCGTGGGACGTATATGGGCTGATAAAGAATATTCCGTATTACAGCCAGCAGTATTCGTATAACAGCCTCCGTGGCGCAGTTGGTTAGGCGCCGGCTGTGAAATTTGAAGGCACGGGTTAGATCCCCGCACCAAGATAAATATTTGTGTGATCCACAGGTATTTGTTTCGGGTCTGGGTGTTTGTTAGACCGAAAAATCTCTCGTAGTTCCTGATACCCACGACACAACACTCGATCTATGTATGTATGTGACTTTTAGGTGTATTTATTTATTAGATTTTTCGTAAATGTAATAAATTTGATCTTCTTAAGAAAGTTAAATCGGCTTACTCTCTAAGTAACCGAATATCAATAAATTGTTTTTACCTTTTTATTTAATGGCCTTTTTGTAGTTAACTATATATCTCAGACTCGGTCAAAACCAATTTGGTAATGCTCTATTCGTAATCCGAATCTAATCAGGGCAAAGTCCAAGATTTTTCAGATAAAAAGCTGGTTTCAAGGCCAGTGATTATTGGATATTACAGAAATTATTGGCAGTTTACATTTAGATCTAGACTTAAAGTTTAGAGCATTAGGTGTTAATTCTAGTTGAATTTAAAATAATATTTAGAGTAATACTCATATTTACAGTACATATAAAAACATCTGTTTTGACATGTAACCGGAGTGAACTCGCAAGATGTTTACTGTTTGAGATTTGTTATGTTATTTAGTTAATTCAATTATTTTTTTTTATTTTGTATTGTTCATAGTTTTTAATGTATAGTTGTACTTTTTTTGTTAAAGAACTAGTCTTTCAAGATTTATGTAAAGTCCCGCCAGATCGAATTAGGTTTATACCTGTAAAGACTGTGTGTGTTGAATAAATAAATAAATAAATACATTTCTTATACACTCGTTTCAAATTTATTTGTTACATGCGTATTATATGGATGTTTTTCGTTATATTTTGCGTTCAAAGAGTCAATAGCTCGGGAGCACACATGAGACCCGTGCTCCAATGTTATTCTGTAATAAAATTATTACGACGCTAGGATGATAGATTAACAACACGATCCATCTTCTTTATGACATATTACAAAAAAATATTAGAAAACGAGACTCATAATAGCATCTTTTCAGAGTATTACCAAAATAAATTAATTAAAAAAGCCTGTAATATCGAGAATTATAAAAAATAAAACAATATTTAAAACACTTAAGTGCTAAAAAAAAGTCATGCGTCTCAGTCTGCCTCTTGGCAAAGGCTAACTCTTTCTATTGAGATTGTCTCTCTTGACTCGTCTCCAGTTAGATCCCGCGGTCCTTTTGATATCGTCTTCCTATTTGTAATGTTTTCTGCCTCTACATATTTTTGTTTCTCTAGGATACCAGTTCGTAGTCTCTTTGTTCCATTTGTCTTCTTTAGAACGCATAATGTGGCCAGCCCATCTCCACTTCGATTGCTCTATCCTATGTAACTTGGTTTTCTCTCTAATAACTGATAAACCAACTCCATCACTTCTTCTTAGGCCGAGATTGCTTTTTCACATGGCATGCTGGCATTTACTTTTTTATGTTAATTAATGGTGAGACGAGTATGCCATTCGCCTGATGGTAATAGATACGACCGCTTATCGACAGTAGCAGAATCAAACAATAATCAAGTCTGAACTCTTAATATGTCCAGTAGTTACTCTGGCTATAATGTCCTTTAAACTAAGTTACAGTAGTGTATTTTCACTGTTGTTTGGTGGGAAAAATTAACAATGCGGTGATACCTAGCCGGTTGGCTACTCACATGTGAGAAACGTACTACCAGTGAAATAACCAGTGTCATGTTGAATAGTTTTGTTCTATGCGCTTGGATGAGAGGCCAAGTCTCGCAACAACTCAAGGGAGGGTGCACGAATTGAACATTTTGGGTTTCATAGCCATACAGAAGTCCGGAATATTTACTTCTACATTAATCACTAGGAAAGCCACTGCATAACTTACTACTGAGCGTCGCCTATCGACAAACACGATCGTCATAAAAATGTTGTACTTGAGTTTCTCGTAAAGTTTAAAATAGATGAAACATTCGGCAGACATGTCGAATCGACTTGCTAAGCTGCTCGTAACCGTTGCAACTCTCATTGAATATTAATATCGCGCTAACTCGCTGCACCCGGCCCCGCTCGCCCCACTCGTGCTTCAACTCGCGCTATTATGCTAATACATTCAGTCGACGCTGTCTCTAACTACTGGCGCATTAGTCTTACCGATAGTCTGGTGGAGGCTGTGGATTGTAGCGACTTGAGTTCGATTCCTTGGTTGGGCCATGGATTTTCATTTTTTGTACTGGGACAACAACGTGACTATGATGTACATTATAATAAATAAAACCAATTGAATGATCTATTTTTTTGTTATTATTTAATATTTATTAAGTAATCTAAAAAGATCATGTACATGTAAGAAATGGTTATGTATACATATGTATAGCCCTCAGATATAATTATTTCGGTCTAATTAAAATCGGTAATACAAAGGGTGCATTGGAGAAACTTACGCCACTAAGATGGTACCGTTTTGTTAGCTAGGAGAAGACAAATACACTACCAATAGTTTTGAGTACAAAAATTGTAGATGATTCGTTCGGGAATTGATACCTGGGTTAATGTTGGTCTCTACAATATCTTGTAACAAAAATCAGGTCAACGAAATATAAATGACTCTGAAACTACCAACTCTACATAGCTTATGAGCCATACAGGCATAAGCTTATCTATGTATCCTATCTTCGAACAAATATATACTAAATAAGGGTCCGGAACAAAATCACACGCCTGAAGTGGTCGGGGTTGCTAATACTTATGCATTTGAATTTCCAACTACGAGATGTAGCAAAAAGTCTTAATTTATAATCAAATTCAGGAAACAATAAACCTTATTCCTTTAAATTAAGATTTATTATGTTTTTGCACCATAGTAAAACACCATATGACGTGCTCTTATTTCTCTTGCCGTTTTTAGGTCGTTACTTATAATCTAGTGTATATTTGATCGAAGGTCCCTGCCTACTGTCTCATTAGAGGCACAATGTCGCGCTCGCTATCAAGCGGCTATGAATAAAAAATGTACATTAATTTAGCGTGTCGGCTGCCGGCCTTGGTTGAAGGGCCGAAGGGCATCGGATCAAACGGAAGTGTTTCATGGCCGCTCTTATGTTGCACTCAAACATTTAGGTTAAACATTTCGCTCAATTATACAATTAGGGGCCAATATTTAACGTAAAGTAGGCGTACTCGAAGTTAATTTTGTGTACTTATTTTTTTTTAAAAGCTCTTGTACCTACTCGGGATATTTAAGATGAAAAGAATTAGCAATTGACATGCAATAAAATTCATCAAAGGTTCTTATTTTCATTTAATTCAATCGTTTTGCATGAAATGTGATTTTATCGAATAATATAATCAAATTTTAAATATGTATACGTTGTATTTTATCATAATTACATTGTATGTCTGCTGTTTAATATATGTACGTTAAGGATTTTCAAATCAGTCTGTTGATCTGGATCTAGCTGTATTATATATACCTCTAGCAAATATAGCACTTAAGGTAACACGCGATGTATTACTATGTAAATATATTTATGCAAACCCCCGACTAATGGATACAAGTTAATTGATTCTGCATCACAATTCACACCTCCCCTTCTAGCGCGACTGACACGGCCCCTCCGCATATTCCATATTTATTGTATCGACGGTCGAGGGCCCTTTGTAAACTGGTCGATTCCAACCCCTTGACGTTTCATCTCCCAGCATTAAGTATTAAATAACGAGTTGTTTTCGCGAGTTCGTTTATTTTGTTTACGTTTGATTTAAGTATTTTGTTACTCTCGTTGTTTTTGTTCACGTTTTTTCTTTGTTTTAATCATCCGCTGGGTTGGTTTTTATGTACGGGTACTTTTTTGTTGAACAGGCTTATTTGTTTTATCATCATTGATGTCACTCATTCATTGTTTTGTTAAATTAATGGTTTTTGTGATGTGTTTTTATCCGCTTGTTGGCCGTCACGGGCGCTTTTCTATATTATGGACGGATGGATGGACATTGGGGATTTGACCCTGTCTATCACGCTAGCAGGTTTGCCAATGAATTTTATTACGTTAATGGCTAGTAAATAAATATACCAACTTTACTTTTCTTAACATTCTAAGACTGCTCTTTAATCCGAATCTGCGACCATCACCTTCGCAAACTACATTCAGCTCACTACAACAAGGCATCACGTAATTAACAAAGTAGTATAAATTGCATTTAGACTATACTACTTGGGTACGCATCGTGAGCGGTTCGGCATTATATCACTAAATTTCAAACCCTAACACATGACTAACATCATTGTGGCGTATTTGGCACCCCCTTCCCCCCTCCCCGTCACCCCCGCGCGCACCGGACGTGTTACATAATTGAACGAGCACGGTGACCGCGCGTGACGCATGCAAATTATTACCTTATTACTTTTTATTTCCACCACATTACTGTTATGACCTTCCTTAAGGTTTTCGGAGACGGCCAATATTCGAAAATGTTATGGAAATGTTACGAGTGTATTTATATTAAGAAATAGAAATTATTATGTAATACAAGAATTTTGTCTTTATAAAACTCAAAATATTTAGTTAGGATTTGGTCTAGCAGAAAGTTGCTTCTATTTTATATTTTTGTGAAATTCCAACAATTAATGCTCTTTCCAGTAATTATTTGCCTTTCTTTGCAGGATCAAATTGCTGGAACAAAATCTAGATTTTGGTCGTGTCGCTTTTACATAAGGGCATAAAAAAATGATCTCTGTGCCTGCGATTCTAAGTGAAGAATATTCGAAAATTGGATATAAAAGGCCGGAACTTAAAATACTACATGTTAATGTCTTTCCATCATCGATAGTCGCTATCTGAGCAAATACGAATTTCTTTTTTTATTGTAATAAATGGCGAGACTAATATACCATTCGCCTCATGGTAAGCGATACGAATACGATACAAACGCTTATGACAGCAGCAAAACCAAACAACACAATGAATTACAAAGTAATGCTTGGCATTCCACTTCACTCGACATCCTGAGACATAAGATGTTAAGTCCCATTATGTTCAGTAGTTACTCTGGCTACAATATCCTTCAAACCGGAACACAACAATGCATATGCACTGCTGTTTGGTGGGAGAAATAGTCACTAGGTTGGTGCCTACCTTCTCTCATATATGTATGTGAGATCTAGCTAAAGTAATCTTCCAGCAACCGCACTTTACCATTCAACCTACAGTGTCTAATTGCAATACAAGTAATCCATATACTCTTTTTGAAATGAAATGAAAATAATTTATTGAATCCATTAAAATGTTCAACACCTTTTATATTCAGTAATCTGTTGATGGTTCGGTTCCGTTCGGAAAACGGTTTTCACTAAAGAAGAAAGGGCAAGAAACTCTTAGCCTTATTAAATCTAGTGACTTTCCAATGGTATAAAATAAACAATATTTTATATAATTAAAAATAAATTGAGTATAATGTTTTCCCTGAGTTAAAGTTATTAATTAAATCATAACGGCAAGATCAAGTCTCATAGCACTTGGAACAGTAACTTTACTAACCTTTTTAGAGCTGGAAATTCATTAATTTTAAAGGTTCATTAATCCGCTCGTAATTAAATTGTTTTATCTTACAAGGAAAGAGTTTAGAACTGAAATTACTCTTCGCCTGAATTATTTTTAAATCGCTGGTATTCTTGACTATACTGTACTGTACTGTATACATCTATAAGTCCCACTGCAGGGCACGGGCCTCCTCTACAATCGAAAGTACGATTAAGAGTAGTTAGGCCACATAGTCAACCACGCTGGGATCTTCTTACAAATCGCTATGGTATTTAATACTCACAATGTTTTCACCGTTATAATGCGTGGTGATTAACCATCGATACACACTTGATTATACTTTTCCATTTATATTTTATAAGGCTTATTTGAGAGGGAATAAGAGAGATTTTAGCAATCTTTGTTTATAATGTATAATAATAATAAATAAATAATAAATAACACCCAACAGTCACATACATAGTCCTGACCCCACACTAAGATCGAGTCTTGTGTCGTGGGTATCAGGAACTACGAGAGACTTTTCGGTCTCACAAACACCCAGACCCGGAAGAAATATTTGTGGGCCGCACAAACATTTCTCTCGGTGCGGGGATCGAACCCGCGACCTCTCGTTTCACAGGCGGCGTCTAACCAACTGCGCCACGGAGGCTGTCAAATGATTAGAGTTAGAATGAGAACCTCTAGATACCTTAATCATGTCGGGAAACATCAATTCATTCGGACACAGATTTGTCAAATGTAATAATAGTCTACCTGGGAATCGACCTAAGTAACAAGTCGTAAAAGCCAATAAACTTTTCATCCAAAAATTGCCACTAGATTTTTTTAAATTCCTACATTGTTGGTATGTTTACAAATAAATGGTATTTTTACAATCGCCTGTAAACTAAATCAGCAAACCTTTTAAATATTCTCTCACGCCGGAATCGAACGCACTACTTCTGTCACACAAAATATGTCAATCGGTCAAATACACTACAAATCCCAAATCAAATAATCCTTATGCTTCTAGTTGTAACTCAAGTATCTGAGATAGGCATCCTTCATTGGTGTCACGTCGTCAGCCGAGAGAACTTGCCTAGGGGGAACCGAGGGGAGATGGGGGGAAAGGAAGGGGAGAGGGAGGGGGTGAGGTATCGTGACGCGCCGGCAGCCACGTCGCAACGTGACGAGGGTACCCGCAACACGCCATTATCTGACTTCATGCTGCGCCGGGACTTCCAACTCATGCTTATTTATATTTCCACGAAAATTCGCTTCAAATATGAAACTTAAGTTATCTTTATATATAAGATTGCTGTGTTATCTTTACGAGGGCGATGACCGGAGGATAAAAGAAAATCTAATACAAGATAAATGTTGCCTTTTTGTACTGGTATTATAAAGAAATTTCAGTACAGCTGTTAGTAAACAATGCAATTCTGATAAGAGTATCGATAGACTCTACACTGCTCTTTGTCAAGCAAAAAGAACTTAAACAAAAGACAACTAGATGAAAATTAAATTGATTGGCGAGACGAGCATGTCATTCGCCTGATGGTAAGCAATACGACCGCTCATGGATAGAAATAATGCTTGGTATTCTACTGCGCTCGCCATCACGAGACATAAGATGTTAAGTCTCAATATATCCAGTAGTTACTGTGGCTACAATGTCCTCCAAACCGGAACACAAAAGCGCGTCTACACTGCAGTTTGGCGGGAAAGATAGACATTGCGGTGGTGCGTCATATATGAGAGACCTGCCACCAGTAAAACTCACGAACATACGACTCATTATCCTAGACGCACCACATCATTAAGAATATTGTTATTATTATAGTTTTTATTTTTAATAGAAGCATATTCCTTACATTACAACGTACTAACAAGTAAACTACACTTGTACACAACACACATCTTACGAGCCTTTGAGAGCACATATTTACATGTATAATGCCTTTAAAATCCGAGTGTTAGCGCTGAAGTGCACCTCGGCGAAACACTCCAGCTGAGCACCCACACATATGTACGTTTGCACTCACAGTACTAAACGAACATACATATGTATATTCGAGTACGTAAGCTCACGCTCTTATGTCAGTAGGGTAGGGAGCAGCGCCATTTATAATATTTACATGACATCTCAATATTATTTATTTAAATTTTTATTGTACACAAACTTAAACCACTGTACAAAACCAATAATAAAAAAATGTACAAATGGCTCGATCTCTAGCAATGTCTTACAGACAACCATGGTTCCAATATACCACGTAGCTGAGACCATGCATGACCAGACCATGCTCTCAATGATCATCACCCTACCAGAAATTCGAACCCGAAACCACCGCGTTGTAATTGTATCAAAATTCAACTGCGCCACCGAGGCAGTAAACTTAAAAGTAAATTGTAATTTAACCAGTAAACCGACGAGACAACTTCGAACTAAAACCTAATTTAACCATAATTCCTGGAACTAGTAATCTAATCTGGTCGGTAAAAGGCCACGCGACTAAATTACATTTTAATCATATGCACATGTTTAAACGAAGCCGCTGTAAAAACCGACGTCTAATTATACTTGCGTGAATCTCCCAGCTTTATAATCTATGCTAGTGAAAGCTGAAATGAGAAGTTCTTTAAAACGAAATCTAGTTTGTTGTAAAAATATTAAGGTAGGTTTTACATTCCTCAAAAATTTACAGCTTAAAATATTTTGACATAAGCATGGACATCGGTATGTGAAAGAATGACTAGAAATCTGACTACAGAATTTTCAAAATAATTTAATCAATATGTGTTTTTAGAAAATTGACGGTACAATTTTGTTGGTATGACCTACGCATCATGCGCTAGCAAACAGAACAATATTATGCACAAGCAGAACCAGACAAATAATGGATGGAAGTGCCAGCTGACAATATTCCCAAAATACAAATATATAAATATTTGTAAAATATTTAAATATTTGTATTTTGGGAATAATGTTTGTGATTGATCTGATGAGACATTATTTTCAGCATTGTAAAGAACGACTACTGGCTTAACACCTACACATTCTATATATATATACTACAATTCTTGGAACTATTTATAGCCCAAATTCGACATTAAACGATCCAAATGTTCAAACAGCACCGGAACCTTTCAGGAGTCCCTTCAATGTTTACATCGGATTAGGATCAAATACACCAACAGCGAAATAAATCAGGTTGGCCGCGCCCGACACTCAACTCCGACTAAATAAATAAATTAGCATTTTAATTGCATGTTATAAAGCGGTGGCTGAGGCTTAATTTACGTGGAGGCTCCGTCACGCCGCGCGCCCGACACGCTCCGCGGATCTATTAGTTACTATCATGTTTAGTTGTACTACTTGTACATTAAGGGATGTTTGGATATGAGATTATTTGTTGCCAACTCTTCCCGTTTCGATTGATATATTTTTTGTGGGTGCAGAGCAAGGGTCCTTAAGGAATTCTACAAGCTTGCGAGTTTATATTTGCTTAAGGAAGCTTCAGTGGTAGAGTTTAATTTTAAAAAAAACCTGAGCCTTATTTTTGTAGCTAGCCTTCTACGAATGGAAAAGAAACTGGTAATATTCAGAGACTTTATTATGTTATTTAAGCAGTTAATATTGTATGATACGCGGATCGTTTGATCGTATATTATGTAAAAGCGGTTTTGTTAATATTATCTAATTTATATTCTATGATTGTTTACCGTGAGTTGGCTTTTCACGGTGACATGAAGTAGATTATCCAGACAGGAAGAGATTGTAATGAACAGCCATGATTATTTTGTTGTAAAAGTTGTAAAATCCTAATGCAGCAGCGATTATTTCAAGTTACCCTGAGTTGACTTTTCAATTATAAAAAGTTGTTCATAATGACTTTTTTATGAGATCGTTAATTGAAACACGATCCATAGACAAATATCCTCCTGTACTATTAAGAAACAGCCTTAAATCATAAAGCATCGCGTGCAGGAAGTGTATGCAATACAAATGGCAAAGCAGCCCTTTACAAGCCGGCGTATAGATCAAACAGGCGGCTGTCGGTTGGCAACGAGCTATTTCCGAACCTTTTAGCCCGCGTTCAGCTGTTACAACGGGATCCCCAGCTCGGCTCGTAAATAACATTCTACTTCTATTGATTTAAACGGTGAGGATTCTACAAAACCTTTTTGGAAGCGCTGGTTAAGTTTCTCGAATGATTTAGGCTAGATTTGTCTTTATTGAGGTAGACTAGTAGTTTTAGGATTTAAAGCCACAGGTTTTTGATTGTTTCTAGATGAAGAAACTTCCTAAAATTTATTAAGCAGATTAAGTCAGTAAGCATGCGTTTTTTTATTTTATTTGATTGCTAATATTAAAATTAAAATAAAATTACTTGTAAATATTTATTATACGGCAAGAGTTCTATGTAGCGATCCTAGGAGGAGGCCTATATTCAGCAGAGGACTTCCTTTGCCTGAAGAGAGAGACAGAGAGGGAGAGAGAGAGAGAGGGAGAAAAAATACTAATCTAGATTAGTTTTATTTATTTCAGTATAATTTTATCTCAACTGACAAATAACAGAAAACCCCGCTGCTAAACCTGACCTTATCCAACAAGAAACAGCGACACTACGCAAGTCAACATCGGAGCCCGATACAAAATTAAATAACCCGGGCTTTAAGGACATTAGCCGATGTAGCGGGAAGGGCAGCTAAAGCTATTTATCATTAGCGATTACGGAGTACCCCCCCGCCCTCCGCCCCGCGCCCCCGCACCCCCGGGGCCCGTGACCTAACCTGATTTATTATGGAGGCGCATTCCGGCTCTGTCGTCAAAGTTTAGATATCTGTTGGTCAGGTGGGCTGTATTATTGTATTTGGAAGTAAGATTTTATTGATTAGTTTTGTATACAAGTTGATACGTTGATACATTGGACGTTTTTAGAAGGTTTATTATTGGAAGTGTTAAGGTTACCGCTCATTAGGCCCACCCGACACGTGGGCCGCGCGTTGTCAACTCGGTGGCAACGCGCGGTTGATTCGGGGCTTGTGAGTTGTCGAGTTGATGCATGCGAGCGACGAGTTATCACCGACTGGTCCACGCGTGGACGGCGGCGATCCGGTGACGTTACGGAGTTGATGTAGTGAGCGTATGTCCATACAATGTTATATGAAAAATATTAACCGCGCGAGGCGAGTCGGTGCCGGGTGGGTCTAATGAGTGGTAACGTCTTGTGCACACACGATTTTTCCGTGGTTACGGTTAATTGGGCATATGTAGGCATGACTGTGGGTGTTTTATGGATCCATATGAGATCTTGTACACGTTTACGGTGAATACAACGGCGAATTTGACGTAGCGCCGTCGTGTTTATCAAAAAGCTCTCATAGTAATCCATACAACACTGACAACATGGCGAATAACGTGTGTTTCCAAGACGCCAAAGAATATTGTTACTAGGACTATATTGTTTATGTAGAAAATATATAAAATGAATTATCTTCGTTGGTTTGGTAGTCACGTAAAATTACTGTTTATAATGCATATTTTAATTTGCTACAAAATTAAAGTGAAACCATTAAAAGAGTTTTTTAAATCTATGTTTGTGGATTAATTGTCATATATATTTAAGGTATAATAATTAACATATTTGCCAATTATACTGCATTGGACATAGGCCTCCCCCATGGATTGCCACACCGACCAATGGGAAGCGGCCTGCATCCAGCGACTTCCTGCAATCTTAACCAAGTTCTCCATCCACCTTGTGGTTGGGCGTCCCGCACTTCACTTGCTTGTGAAAATGTTGTATTCCCAGATCAAACAATTACAGCTAAAATACGTCCTATTTCAGTACAATTGGCCCTGGGAAAACGAGATAGTTACAAACAAACGTGTATCCAGGTAAACTAACCTATTATGGAATCTAGCATGAATGGTTAATAAATTCTTGGAACTAATTACGTGTACCGGTCTCTATTCACTGTCATGTACAATAGAGTATTCATTTCTGCTAATAACTACACAATTGGTTCAGCTTGTTACCGGGAAAGTGGACTTGGAATCGTAGCGAATAACTGGAATCATTACGTGATTACCATAGCCATGCGGAATAATAGTGCTCGTTTAGGTAAATCATTGTAATAGTTTTATTTATAACGTGAGCCTTATCTTGTTGTTTTGTTTTCGTATATTTATCTAAATTATTTAATTAATATGTAGGAAGTACATAAATCGCCTATATTATTATTCCAGCACTATATCAGTTTATATACATCCCAATGTAGGGCACGGGCTCCTCTATACTCAAGAGTACGATTGAGAGTGGTTACGCCATATAGTCCATCAAGCTGGCCCAGAATTTTTTTATAGTAATGAATGGCGAGACGTGCGTGCTGTTCACCTGATGGTAAACGATACGACCACTCATAAACAGTAGCAAAATCAAACAACCACTTTGAATTACAAAGCAATGCTTGGCATTCCACTGCACTCGCCATCCTGAGGCATAAGATGTTAAGTCTCAATATGTCCAGTGGTTACTGACTACAATGTCTTTCAATTAGAAACACAACAGTGCATTTACACTGTTGTTTGACGGAAAAAATAGACATTGCAGTGGTACCTACCCAGCTGGTCTCTCACATATGAGAGACCTACAACCAGTGTCTACAAATGTTCGCCTTTTTTGTATCCCCCGGTTAATGCCAGGTTAATGCCACCAGTAACCAATAAACCAGTTTGGGTTGGCAGACAAATCATTATAGTATGTAGGATTCCTCACGATGTTTTCCTTTACCGTTATAGTGCGTAGTGGTTGACTATCAATACACACATGTCTCCGAAAAGTCAGAGGTGTGCCCTGGGATTCCAACCCGTGAGCCCCGTGTGACTACCAACAAGCCACCACGCACGTATTCCAGCCCACTCCACATTTAAACCAGGTTTTAATACATAAAGTATACAATATTATAATTTATATTAACTAAAACGGGGAACCATTTCTCTTAAGAGTTCAATTTAATAATAAAAATAAGCTTAAGTGTGTTTCCAGGTCGTCGGCTATTTCTAAGCCAAATTTCATTACGATCGGTTCAGTGGATTAGCCAAGAAAAGGTAACGGACAGATTTTTTTCGATTATATAAATCATCCCTAGGGAATAGTATTTTTTTGGGATGAATGGCACCTTATATATACTTCTGTATAACTGATAAGGTGGATGTAAATTTGCATTATGATCGGTTGGGTGTTTTAATTGTTAAACATAATCACTATCGTTTTTTATATTAGGAGCTTGTGATCTAGTTAGTATGTCGATTATTATCTGACATATCGTGTTATAAGGCAGATTGCTATCTGAATCTTTATCAGAAAAACTGGCCTTTAATATTAAAAACTGTAATAAAAGAATATGAGCTCAAGTAACACTACTACAAACGTTTCGATAACATTAGTAAATTCATGTTATTTGAATGTGGGGCGAGATTCGTACATACCTCAAATATAGCTTAATATAGCTTCAATATTTTACATTTCTAAAAGAATATACCATAATATAAAATGATAGAATACACGTGTTACGATATTTTGTTATAAGATATTTGGGTTGTATCACAACCAATCAGATGGGTATAGTTGTAAAATACAAAATAAGTTTTATGTTTGATTTTTCTAGATGATTGATTATGATGATTTTTCTTTTCCTTCTACAATATGATGGGTAATACAAATTGTCGGTTAGTAACCACTCTCAAAAGCAATCTTAGTTCGAATAGTAATGATAATTATCGTACTTGTTCTGTACTATTATTTCCTTGATAGCAATACATGTACAAATAGGAGTTGTTTGTGGAAATAATGAGGATTATACTTGGGAAGAAAACTAGCAATTTGTTGTTTTGGTAGTAACATATATATATAGACTGCCTCAATAGCGTAACTGACTACGGCATGGTTACGAAGGTGAGGTTTCGAGTTCGAATCCCGGGTCAGACAAAGTGATACTGGATTTTTCCATTCATTATCAGCCCGGAGTCAGGAATTTGTGCCCGAAATGGCGAGAGGTTCGTCCCCTATGATATCATGGGACGGAACATACAAGGCTAAATGTCGATGTCCTGGCACCTCTGCCTACATCTTCTGGCAAAAAGGCGTGAGTTTATGTATGTATTTAGAATATATTCTGTGAGGTCCACAGTTGTGGTCTCAGATCTGGTAAAGTAATTCTAATTAACACTATGGATGTATAATTTTATACCTAAACCTTAAACTGGAAATCATGCACAGTATGTTACTAAGCCCAACCCCTGCCCCATATTGGGACGGTTAAAGACCTGCGAATGGCAAATTTAGTGCTCAATAATAATTTCTGACTAGTGCTGTTCGTATTCCCGAGCAGGCGGCACGTTTACAATCAGGCGATTTCCTGTTGGGTGATCTTGCTAATAAAAATCATACTTCCTTGTTCCTCTGATCTCAGCCAAAGATACAGTTAGTTCCGTTGTTGTATCATTGATTCACGAGAATTAATTGACGGGCGGGTCGATAGCTTATCGCCGAGCAACCGAGAGCCTTGACAGAGCCTAATACCTTGATGGTTTCCTGCACGAACGTGGAATATTATTCAAGCGTTGTTTGAGGAACATAATCTGTTTGAAGTTCCATCAATGTTATTAACGATGGAACCTGCGTGTACCGGAAATATTTGCCGTTGTGGTGGTATTGTAATGTTGGGTTCAGGTTCAATTATAAAGGAGACCATTTTACTATGAAACTTAATATCGGTGCGAAGAATGTTGTGTCTGATGAAACCTACTTTTTATGTAGGGAAAAACACATATTTTCAATAAATATAAACATAATTGAAACTCAGGCCCGGAGTTCTTGAAGAAATTAACTTAAAGTCCAATAAAATTATTTTATTGTATGGGGCTCTGTAAACAATATGTAAAAATTTTATGATAATTACTTTTTTTATAAAAATCTTTCGCCGTGGATAAAACAGGAAAACATTTAAGAACAAACCATAAAAAATGGTACAGTTAAATTTAAGCAGTATCGGTATCGGTATCATTGATATTTTTTAGCGATATTGAGAAAAGACATTCTCCTTTAACCGTTTTTAAAAGGTTGTGAGACACAAGTCATAGATATGAAACGAAGAGACCATTGACCTACTCTCCTAACACAAAATCGTACATTATTTTACTCAACAGTGAAACTAGCGCATAGCACCGAGCGCGTGAGTCACGCTCACCACTCACCTGTGAGTCTCGGCAGTAAATCTGGACTCACGCCGGAGCCTCATGCCTCGTGACGCCGCTGTAAATCCCGGGCGACGCCGACATCACAGCCGCTTCCTGTGGTCATGGTGGGTGGAGAATTACTGCGTGCTTTACTAACTTATACACGTCTCCGTATGATAGTAATGCAAATGAGATTTAATTAAATTATATGGTAGAAAAGCTGGCAGTGTGACACTGTTTTCCTATCTGATAAACTAAAAGCTACTAGTAAAATATACGTATCAGCCCGGCTGGCGACCACAGTATACACAAAGGTAGAAACACGGTTACATACATTGTACACATGCATGATCCAAGCGTTGTGGATGTGGGCGGTGGCGATCATTTACCATCAGATGACCTGTCTGCTAGTTTGCCGGACCTATGCAATAAAAAACACGCATATATATATTTTGTTTATATTTGGCCGTCTTGGTTGTGTCGATAGACATAAGATAAATATTCTTGTTGGAAAACATGTTTTATAACACTTCCTTAATTGTCAGATAAAGTGTAAATCTTTCATTGTCAGATAAAGTATAATAGTCGTGTTTTGTTTTGCGAGTGTGGAGCTGGAAGCAAAATTTCATCCGTCCTTTTTTCTTCCTTTTCCCTCTCATTAAGAGACCAGAAAAACCTATACATGCCTTTAAAGTACACTTTATGTATCAGGTGAACCTTTTGCTCATTTGGTGGACCTATGTACTAAGAAAAAAGAAATCTTGTTGTTAAATTGTCTTGTCAGTAAAAAAAAACGTGACATAAGTTTATGATTGTCTTCATTGCCAAGTGTACCAAAAAGTAAGTAGTAGTAAGTAAGTCAGTAATGTTTTCGTCTTGAAAATATTACTAAGTAATAATATGAAAACTGTACCCGTCTTGTGTGATCCAATACTTATTAATTCTCGAGTAGATGTTACTGGTACAAGGCCGTGTGACGTTCGCGCCAGATTTGAAAACATCTGACGACGCGATATTAAACCTATCCATAATTTATATTTCGTATCAAGGCGAGGTTCTTTACATTTTCAAGGCTGAAGTATCAGAATTCGTTGCTTAGTGAGGAAAAACACGAATGTTTTAATGTGTAAGGCCATGTACAATGACTTCGATAAATAAAAGGGATCATCTGCCTCTTAAATTCTGATTCAATAGCATTCAATAATACCATAAAATGCTGTTTTGATGCAGGTTATATTGCTACTCATTTCCACAAAAAAACAAACCGGAAGTTATAAAAGAGCGCGTTTTTATCACCGGCAGTTAATGCCAACTGTTTGGATTATAAACTTCATACAAATCTCAATGAAAACAGCGCTGAAAATTAACTGAGATATTTTTACTGGATATAAAGATGATACAATTTTTGTTATATTAATAGCAAGCTTGATATTGCATTCAAACGAGTAATTATATTATTTCATTGAAAACATTGAACGGGTTTTAGGTGAATCGCAATAACTCTATTGAATGGAGATCGCGTGTGCATTCAGTGAGCGGGGTGGCCGACCCGTAGCTCAATATAAACTGGCGCTGTGTTACTTTTTTATCGTATGCTCGATAAAATATAAAGTCACTGATCTGGCATTTTCATCCTGGCAAACTGCACTGCGCTTGTTGAAAAGAGAAATTCAGAATACTGAATAACAGATTTAATCTCTCGCCGTTTAACGTTGTATGGTTTAGTTAATTAAGTCTTCACGGTATGTTGTTAGAACTATAAATTATAGTTAAGAGGCAACACATGGCCTGGCAAACTCGTTTATAGGTTAATGGTGCGGCAGAGATAAGACCTTCGTGATCACTGCCGTTCATGAACTCTCAGGGCGATTGGATATAAAATAAATCTTGCTCACCTTTAAATATGTGGGATAAAAGATAGAAGGAATACAAAAGAAAAGATTAGGTATTACGTCATACGTGGTCACTGAGCGAATAAACCTAGAGGTTTTTATCTACTTTTTAGTGAAATAATAAACTGTCCATTTAAGCCAAGTAGATCATAGTGGAGTATCTGCAGTGCATTTATAATTTAAAATATATTTATATCATCGCTTTATTTACTTTTTATTGTCATGAATGTGGAGACAAGCATGCCTTTCGCCTGATGGTAAGCGATATGACCGCTTCTAGACAGTAGCAATATGCTTGGCATTTCACTGCGCTCGCCATACTGAGACAAAATATGTTAATTTGTTTAATTCAATAATGCGATTATTAAACATCAATTACACTTACAAATTAAATTACTTATTATAATAATAAGAAAAAAACATAAAACTTAACAAATTTTAACATTAATTACAAACAAAAGATGAGATCATTAAAAGAGACAAAACTAAACTTACAAATGGCACAATAAAAATGAAATAAAACAAAATTAAGTCTTTATAAGTATGTCCAGTAGTTAGTTTTTATCGTCTTTTCAACAATGCTTAATAAACGTTTATTCTTGTTTCCACAAAATATTAATATAATTGGCGTACACAAAAGCTATTTAGGGAATAATAAATAGCCGTCCAATCCCCGTCAGGTTGAGTCCGGTACGTCGCACAGTTACCATCCAGCGTCCGTGCAAAATGATTTTTATTTTAATCAGCGCGCTTTCATTTCTAATGCGTTTGATTAATGCCGGCCGCCATGTTTAATGCTTCCTTTTCACCGTATCGCTTATATTAAATTGCCTTTTCATATTTTATTCAGCTTTAGAAATTACTTGTAGAGAATTAATATTAATTCATGCAGGTTGATATTTGTTGTAGGCTTGGTATAATATTATTTATGAGTTTACCACGGATAGTTTAATTTTTACATTTTTTTTACTTCTTGATGTTTCGATTCCTTTTCAGATTTCGTGTTGTTAGTCCACCCCGTGACCACTGTAAAAAACTAAATCCGCGATAAAATCCGAAATTAATAGTTGTATTTTTCAGTTCATAAAAACAATACGACAGAGTGACTGACAAAAGAAGTGGAAAATAAAATAAAGCAAATATTGCATAATTACATAAACTCACGCCTTTTTCTTAGATGGGGTAGCAAAGGTGCAACCTGCAAGGATACCTACGTTTGGCTCTGCGTGTTCCGTCCTACGATGTGATACTGCAAGCCTATGGCCATAATTATCGGGCATAAATTCCTAATTCCAGGCTGATAATTAATTGAAAAACTCAATATTATTATCCTCGATCTGGAATTCAAACCTGAGACCTCAGGGTTTTAATCGTACCGCAGTACAACTACGCTGCCGAGGTAGTCAAACAAAAGTTGCATTTTTCTAAAACAGTTTTATGTTGCTATAACAGTTTGCGTCGTATGTTATGTCCCGTGACGTCATTGCAACACGGCAGTGTGGCGGCGCGGCGTGGCGGCACAACATTGTCACCTCACTAAGTATTGTTTATGCATTGTGAAGGATTACGTCGCAGATATATTTGTCGCCATATTGTTGTGTTTACGAGTTACATAACTTGTTTGAAACATTGGCAACTTTGAGCCGTTTGTTGAAAGTATTTTCCGTTTAAATGTTTTGTTGGAACTTTGCTATTTGTGTACTGTATAATATAGAGATTTGTTCTGTGTCAAAGCCGATAAGTGAAATTGCGCAGTTTCATGCGAATTCATTTACACACATCGATATTCTAATTGAAAACTCCATTTGATTCCAATGAAATGTGGTTCCTGTTATTCAGACATAGTGAAGTGTTTTGTTTTGTTAGTAAAGCATTAGCGATGATGGTAATTTGTTCATTGATTGCAGATAGTATTCGGCATTTACTCACATTGATAGTGTTCAAGTATAATGACGCATATTCTTTTATAAAATTAAATACATACATTATTATAATAATAATAATAAGAATACACCAAACAGACACATACATAGTCCTGACCCCTAATTTATTTACCCTCCGGTGGTGAAGCTCAAGACCCAAGCCACCGGCGGTTAGGGAGACAAAGTGAGGAACCGCCTCACAATGCGTGCCGTGTCCAGTAATACTGCCTTCTGTATTTGACTTTTGACCCAACAGTCAATTGAGAGCCTCTGTAGGTGTTGGTCGAGGCTCTTTGGTATCAACCCATGAGCAGAAACGACAATCGGGACAATAATTGTTGAATCGACATCCCACATGTCGGTAACCTCGTGTGCTAAATCTAAATATTTAGACAATTTATCTTTAAATAAAGAGAATACACCAAACAGACACATACATAGTCCTGACCCCACACTAAGATCTATTAAGTCTTGTGCCGTGGGTATCAGAAACTACGAGCGGTTTTTTCGGTGTCAATAACGCCCAGACCCGAAACAAATTCCTGTGGAGCATACAAATATTTGTCTCGGGATCGGACCCGCGGTCTCTCGTTTCACAGCCAGCGAAGTTAAAATGGCAGTAGTGTGCCACTAAACCAAGAAATATTTTTTTTTTGTTGATATTGTAAACTTCTGTAAATTTAATGTCAACTGCATATGAAATATATAAATTTTGAAATATTGACATAACAAATTTGATTCGCACGTTTGCCTAGTGCGCCATATGATGGCGGCAAAAAAGGAGAGTTGCGCATCTATCTCTGTATATAATACTAATCTATGTGTAAGAGCAAAGGTCACTATTCCCCGGGATTTGATAATTTCCGGCAAGGGGAGGTCATAGGTTATCGTTCGTAAAATCACGAGCTAAACCTTTCTGCTATATCCACAGTAAATGTATTACGCTGACACAGGTAACTTTTGGGAACGGACAGAAAGAAAAGGAAATTACATATTAGTCGTGTTTATTTTTGCCCTCTTAGTTAGTTTATTATAAATATAATATTATTAGACAGCCTCCGTGGCGCAGTTGGTTAGACGCCGCCTGTGAAACGAGAGGCCGCGGGTTCGATCCCCGCACCGAGAGAAATGTTTGTGCGGCGCACAAATATTTCTTCCGGGTCTGGGTGTTTGTGAGACCGAAAAGTCTCTCGTAGTTCTTGATACCCACGACACAAGACTCGATCTTAATGCGGGGTCAGGACTATGTATGTGACTGTTGGGTGTTATTTGTTTGACATTTGAGATTTATGTTATAATTTTTTCATTACTTATACGAGCAAACAGATCACCTGATGGTAAGTGATCGATCACTGCCGTCCATTAACATCTATAAAGCTTCGATCAAGGATGTGTTGCCGGCCCATCAAATCGAGGGGTTTTGGGAATCCGGCAAACTCACTGAACGAAATGCGACAGCAAGCTAAATGTATTCAAAAATAGTATACACTTCTAGTTTGTTTGCCTCGGTGGCTTAGTTACGGTACACTTACTACGGAAGTGTTACGAAGTTGTCTCGAGTTCGAATCACGGGTTGGGCTAGGTGATCATGGATTTTTAAATTCATTATCATTCCAGAGGCAGGAATTTAAGCCGAATATGGCAATAGGCTCACCCCATATCACATCGTGGGACGTAACACACAAGGCGAAACGTGGGTGTACTGGTTGCTATCAGCACCTCTGGCTACCCCTTCTGGGAAAAGGCGTGAGTTCAAGTATGTATATAAAAATATTTTTACTATTACTGTTTACCATTCACAAGTCATCTGCAGATTTGATATACCACAAGGGACATTCACAAAACTTATCGGTTACACGAGAAAATGATTCCAATGAAAATTAACTACAAGCCAGTCCCTCATATCCATCCAAAGGTTGTCTGGCAGAGATCGCTCAGAGCGATATGACCGCCTTTTGTACTTTTATATTTTAGTGTATCCCTTTGTATTGTTATAATAATTAATCATTGATAAAATAAATAAATAAAAATACAAGCCTAAACAAATCACAATATGAACACTTAACATGATTGATGCAAACAAATAACACCACTTACAAATTACTCCATCAATATACATTTAAAGTACTAAGACTGAAAAATAGCTTGATAAATGCTAGGCGTTAGATAATTAATTACTTGGGAGAACATATTGACGTGGGTGCAGGTTCAACAGCCGGTTGATGAATGTCGATGTGTGAACTGTAAAACATTAATTATTTATCTCATCAATGTGGTAGGTGGATGCAGAGAGATTAAGACAAAAAATGTGGCAGGTAAGGTTTTTTATTTAGAATGTTATGAAGGCTTTTGGTATAACATTCGACGTTATACAATTATTTTTAAAATATAATATGTGATGTAAATATCTTTTTTCTGTATGTAAATAGATTTTTTTCGTTACAAAACTATGTGTATATTTTGCTATTTTCTTATTATTTGCGTAGGCAGACAACTATACTATTCCTGCTCAGCGGCTGTTAAAGTTGGCGGACTTTTGAATTGGCAAATTTCGATGAAAAGCTGCCTTTGCTTATTATTATAATGCAGCTTTTATGTTATTTTTTAATCCCATTTAGACACCATTTACAGTATCATCTTGGGTCGGTACCTACATACTACCACAACATTTTTCTTTACATTCTATCTTTTACTCAGGTGCTGTACAAAGCTTCCCTCACGCCGTATTCAGACATTTGATCTGCCGCGCGCTCCGTCCTTGACCCGACCTCATCAAACGCATGCAAATAAAGGTCACTTGTAGTCTATACCCTACACTACACCTCTTGAATACTAAACACCTCCGTTATATCGCCTTAAGTTTCCCTTTGTCTACTTATTGCGGTAATTTTGTTTCGTGAAACTATTGTTACAATACAATTTGGACTTGGAAAATGTCTAAGTGTATATTTAATGTTTCAGCAATTCTCAAACACTTTGTAAATGTGTAAGATAAGACGTGAGTATTACTTTAATGAACTTTATTTAGTTATCTGCGAATATAATGTTATATTTAGTTAGTAGAAGTAGTTCTTTGTCGAGAGTATTGATGCACGTGTTACACTGAATGCTTGAACAGGGGTGAATTCTAAGTTTGCCAACTTCTAATTGTAAAAGTCCTGAATGATATTTTATCATCGTTCCTTTTAATTTTCGTACTTTCCTTCATAAAAAAATGTGTGCCATAAATACGCTCCGTCAGTCGGTAATAGTGCCCAGTAGACAAATGCGCCTTTTGAGTCATCTCAATACATGATAATCACAGATTTTTCAGAATTACATTAAGTTGCGTGATGTATAATACAAACATGCCTGTTTAATTTTGTGACTGTTATTATTTTGTAATATTATATATGATTATATGATCTTTTCAGTCTTATATTTTACTGTTATAATAGTTTTAAATTAAATACTCCATTTTTATTCTTTTATTTTAATCTCTACTATGTTGTAAATTAGTGTAATTGGTGTGACCGTAATAATTTAATAAATAAATAAGTCTCAGTAAATCCTAAGATTTACTGATGTTCAAGCTTTTACTGCCGCATATACGTTTGCATTGCTGCAGACATAGCACTCATTATAAAATATATTTTATTTCATCACCCCCTTAGCGACTTAGTTCCCTTTGTACAGTTTTCCCAATACATTTTTTAAATGCAATTGCTCTGTGAGCTGTATTAGTGACGTCACCAATATTTCTATGACGTCAATATACCTGAGTGTTATGTTATGTATAGCTAGCACAAAGGCTGGGTTTGCTATGACAGACGACCGAAGGTGTCGCGTCATACTGTCATACTTTGTAAATGGGTGATTTATTTATAAGTTTTTCTAAGCTCTTTGTACGACGAATATGAGTCCATAAAGTATACATGTTATGGGCCAAGTGATTAATTGGGCATTATTCATAATGCCCGGGCAATATGAATAACGCCCAATACGAGCGGGCAATGTGATTATAAACAATAAATTTATCACATTGCCCGGGCATTATGAATAATGCTCAGTGCCTATTGGGCACAGTGATGTAAAGCGAATCGAAATCAAAACAATGAGCCGAAGTGGCATCGTACGGCTATTGCAAGGTCACGCGCCTCCCTTGGTACTACTCCCATGAAAAGGTAACGCACCATTCCTGAGAAATATCAATTATAGTAACCTAACTTCAAAACAATTGTTGTCAATACAAATTTGCTTCTGCAACGTCTCCGGCGCTACGGGAAGTTCAGCCCCTTCGCCCTTGCGTAACAAAAGATAGGCACCCATGCTCACCTCCGCAGCTTCGGCTTGCTGCCAGCCTCAGCCGCTGCGGCTCGCACGGGTGCCTATCCTTCGTTACAGCGGGCGGGGGCTGCTCTCCTTCCGCGCCTCCGGCTTTTTATATACACTCTAGGGTCGGTAGCCAAAAGACTACGTGAAGTCGGGGTGTCCCGAGTCGGTTTTGGGGCACAGTCGACCTAACTGATCCATAAAGTGGGTACTCTAATTTCCTTCTGAAGATAATGTTTCGGACGTTAAAAAACAACAAAATTTATGGGTCTATCGCAGAGGCGACAATGCGGCAGCGCGCCACGTAAAAATTTACCTATAAATCACATTGCCCGATCATCATGTAGCCATGTTCATAATGCCCGGGCAATGTGATAAATAGGCGAGTTTAGATTGTAATTAATCACTTGGGGCGATATGGCTTGGCATTATTCATACTGCCCGGGCATTATGAATACTGCTCGCATTAATCACTTGGCCCATAACATACACATTACACGGAGCAGTGATGTGGAACTTGTTTATTTATTCTAATATTACGAGGACGAAGGTCTGTTTGTGTATGATTCAATCAATGCTCAATATTGATATTATCAGACCATTATTTTATACGCTGACGAAAAGTAACTGTAAGTGTGCTCTGCCATCTAATTTCTAATTATTATAATCGAATATATAATTACTAGTTAATACATTCTTAAACATAATCTGATCTACGTTCATTTTGATGAACATGTTTAAGAACTTTACCATACTAAATCTTAGTCAATCGTGGGTTTCTTCGAGAATTCTTACGATTACCGTTATTAAGGTTTCTACAATAAGATCTAAACTAACAGGCATATCCCCAGGCGAAGCTACTGTCACAACATTCTATAGAATTGATTCTTTGCGTACCTCGAGTGAGACGAGTTTATGAGAGACTCGGATTTTTATTAAGAGGTGAATCAATTCGAAACCAGTGGAGCGTGGCGCGGCTAACGAGATAAGAGTTCAAGTAATGCTTGCTTCACCTGCTTACGACATTTTCTTTGTGTTACTCGGTGATTTGACGTAGAATCTAAAGTATCAGGTACGATTTACCTTTGTACGGTTTTATGTTCTATTTATTGTGTTCTAGGCTGGAGCGGACGGGACATGAAAGAAAGAAAATGAGATTTAATGGTCACAACAATAGAACGCACACACTCACAAAACATGTTGTAAAATAAAAATAATTAAAAAAAATCGCCGCGTCGCTGTGACTTCTCGGTGACCACTCAGCATAATATGTATAGACTTCGATCATTGTATGCACTTGCTATAAAAGTCATAATGATTCGCGGTAATGAGTCACCTCTCCCATATGGTTGTGCATAGTTTGACCATGCTAGCATAATAATGTCAAATGACAAGAAATAAATAAAAATAGTCAGTGGATATTCTCGATTGTAGAGGAGTTCCATGCTCTGCAGTGGGACGTGTATGAACTGATATAACTAATTTAACTTTCAGTATAAAAAAATGAAAACGTCAGCTTCATTAAAAAGTAGTCATTTTGTAAGGCAAGTAATAGTATTTTGATCACCGATCTAAAATACACTAATAAATATAATTCAAACGTATACACTTCGAACCAAACGACGTTCTTGAAGCAATATAAATACAATTAAAGTTTCCGAGGCGATGGTGTCGACACGGCACTGATAGCCGCAGTCTCCATCCATCTTCATCGACAGCTCGCGACTCACGCGGATTAAAAGCCGGCAGATGTGCTCCGAATCACCAGATAACGCGAGTCACCACTCACCTTGCACGAGAGTCGTGAGAATATGTTTAAGTAGATCGAGACTTGGGTTTGGCAATGCTTTTATTTTTCATATTAATGTAATACGACGGGATTTGAAAATGTATCTGAAATGTGCATAATGATAAGTGTTTTAAATCCATCCCATTTGTAATCATCCATCCCATTTTTCTGTATGTTGTATTTTTTTGCGTTTACACTAAAGATTTCAATAAAGAAATAAGTGCAGTAGTGTATAATGGTATACAAAATTATTTGTGCAGGATAAATCAGATAACACATAGATTGAACCTGAAAAGCAAGTAACTTGTGCATTATTATGATGAGTTGTTGATCATAGTGTTACGTAGTTACCATCTAGGTATTTATGACTGTCATATCCAAAGCTGTGTATTCTGTGGCACTTTCACGTATCCTACAATTGAAAAATTTAAGCTGTTATTTGATGTTAGTTCTTTAAAAACAGTGGAGGCACAGAGTATTTTAACTATACCTTAACTAACTACAGCAAAATTCTCATAGTATCGTAAAGCAATTCATTACACGTAACACAATTAAAACCAAAAGAAAAATCCAGGTAAAACTGGCAAAACTTATCCAATCAATAATTCCGCAAACCAATGACAAGCCAGACCTTGCAAAGGAAAAAAAATCATTGGAAAGAAGTTCCGCGTGAATTAATTATGAGAAATTGGTTCGCAGACAAGCCGGCCGAACAAGCGGCTTTAATTAAACCGGGAACAATTATAAGTTCCCGAGCAATCAGAAGTTGATCGCAACACGCGTTCGATCCGCGACGGAACTTCGGTAATCGCTCTTGTGTGAGCAACTTACAAGTTGAGCGGTTTTCTTTTTGTTGGGCGACACTTATGGGAGATATCTGTCTTCAGTTTTTGGGGAGGAATTCGTTGTCAGCCTTGTATTATACTGCTACGGTGCAATATGCATAAATCTATATATATAAAAGAAAGTCGTGTTAGTTACTCCACTTATAACTCAAGAACGGCCGAACTGACTTGGCTGAAAATTGGTGGGGAGGTAGCTTAGAACCAGGAGAAGGGCATAGGATACTTTTTATCACGTTCCCGGTTTCCCGAGTTTCTATTAGCTTATTAACATTTTCTCATACAAAATATTCATGAGTTCGTAACTGTCAAACATTAATGTTCATCCCGTCGATACGGTAAACTCTTCCCTCAAATGAAATAACGTATTTAAATAAAGGTTTCGAATCGACAACATATATCCAAAATATTCGATTAATGGCGTATTTTAGGTTTTTAAAGATGTAAATTAATGACATTAATAAAAAGTGATTGACATTTAAAATGGTTGTCAAATATTCATGCATGCGTTCAGAAATTAATTTTGTGTAACCAAAAGAGAATATACTATGAAGCTAAATAAATATAGGACAATTATTATATAAATAACATTCACACCTAAGAAGATTTACTTCTTTTCAAGATAGAATATTGTTATATTAACTTGAAAATGAAAAATCTTTAATAAAATAACAATTTTACATAATATGGAGAATATTACAGGGATTCTCAAATTAGGCGTTGCCTGTGTTTTGAGGAACCAGTTAAATATAAATTTATTGTGGGTGTCAGTGTGAGAAAGTGCTAATAGTGTATGTATGTGTGTGTGTGTGTATGTGTTATTATGTTTCTTTTATCACGAATTTTTACAGTGGCTTTTCCTTCGCTATAATTCACTGATTGAAATATTATACATTTTGAAATGCTATGTCGAAGAAGATCGAAACCACTAAAGTTATTTCTATGAAAATTAATTTATTACTAACAAAAAGTAATGGCGTAATATTTATGGACAAACAGCATAGTGGGGGTGAAATAAGGGATGGAATATTGCATGGATAATCAAATTCGCTAAAGTTAAGCTAAGAGAATCGGGATATAATAGAGGGAGAGGTACGGGAGAGGACTGGGTTAGCTGACAGATTTGATAGCACGAAATGTAAATGCACGGTATAAGATGGGATGGATAATGAAGAGAAAGGACGGGACGTATCGGGAAGTGACTGAATAGACGGGATGGGACGGAATTGAGCAGGATAGTAGGATAGCTACGTCATGTTTAGGTATACAAGAGCTCATACGAAAAATAACATGTATTTGGTTACTTCACACCAATTTTTTACAATAAAAAATATTTTTTTCTTATTAATTTTTTACACTATCCTTAATTCACTATTATTAAAATTTATTTTCTATTTTTTAGTTGGGTTTTCTATATAAAACGTGTTTTTTAGTTTTTTTAAACTATTATTTATTTTCTACTTTTTAGTAACATAACGCCATCTGTTGGTCAGTAGTAACATTTGACACTTGAAGATGTTAACGCCATCTAGCGATGAATAGTGCAAACATTCATTATTGACGTTATCACGCCATCTAGTGGTCAGTAGCAATGGTCATCAATTATAAAAATAAATAATCCTGGCGAATCTAATCAGGATAATCATATATTTTAATCGAATTATTGTATTGTCATCGGTCTTTGACAGGTGTGCAAAATTTGAATGAAATCTGTCCGTTTAAAGTGGGTCAAAATCGCGTCTTAAGGAGTCGGTTACAAACATACAAACAAACATACAAACAAACATACAAGTGAAGCTAATATAAAGCGTGTAAAAACTGCAGCGTACTATTGACTCACAAAATAATAATGCTATGTAACAGCTTTGCTGTGGTATTTCATTGGATCAATAATATTGTCGAGGAACCATAATGTACCCTTCGCTGCTACCTACGCTAAAAGTTTGATAAAATACCTGCAATATTTGATTTGCTGTGAAATAATGCATAACAAAGCCAAACACTACACAATGTATACGCGTTTACAAAGCACTCACTTATACAAACGTTGCGTTAATGTCGCAGGTAAAGTACGTCTGCTCGGAGTTTCATTTAAAGTTACATCTAGTCTCGCACGTTGAGTCCCGAGTCCCGAGTCTCGAGTCTCGAGTCTCGGCCGCTAACGGTCCCGCTGATTGTTACACTTGTATGTACTGAGTTTGTTATGCACTTTTATTTGTATCCTACATTTCTGCTCGCTAACTTTGGCGCAGCACAAAAGCAAAAAGTAGTTTGGAATTAACAGACACGCCTCAAGTCCGCGCAACTCCGCTACATTAAACTGCGAAATAGCCACGAATTTCTTCGCTGGCGAGTTTTAAATGTTTCATTTTGATGCAGCGTTGTGGATATAATTGGGAATAATAATTTACAAGAATTTCTATGTTGTATGAACGCCCAATCTTAAACGAGCCAGCGTAGTGGGCTATAGTCTGAATTTTCTCAATATGAACCCCTTACCGCAAACCAAGCCATTTATGGCTTCTACAGTTTGATAATTTTTTATAGTTAACTAATCATTATATTAAAGTTAAATAAGCGTTATCATATTATGAAGTGTTCTTTCGTAAGACGACGCGTATTTTTTTTTTGCTTTATTAAGCAATTTTTGCCAAAACTGTCTCAGTTTTTTTTTTATTAACATCCTTCATAATACATGCAGTAAAGGGTTAAATAAATAAATAATAATAATTATACCTTACGCTAAGATGGAGTCTTGTGTTGTGGGTATTAGGAACTACGAAAGATTTTTCGGTCTCACAAACACTCAGACCCGAAACTAATACCTGTGGTTTACACAAATATTTGTTTCGGTGCGGGGATCGAACCCGCGGCCTCTCGTTTCACAGCCGGCGTTTAACCAACTGCACTTCGAAGGCTGTCAGAATATTAAATAAAAGGACTGTACTTTGCAGTGGGACGTATATTGGCTGATTCATTATGTTTATTATTTTACTATAATATACTCGTATATGCCTCAAACATTTATCTGCTTTATAGCGATATATATAAGTATACTTAACATAAATGTATTTCTTTCAGTACGCATTTTTGTGATACCTTCTTTTCTTATGTTATGCTATATTTCCTGCAGAATTTTTTATTGTGACATTTATTACGACCGTACATATTCGTACTGATACATCGTCACATTTACGAAAACGTAAATGTAACTCACGCAACATGGTTTATTTAATTTAAGACCAAATTGCTGTGGAAACAATAAATAAGTCTCAATTGTACGGGATTTTTATAAAGACATTGGAGCCGTCAGCAGTGATGGAATCAAATGAGCGTAAGTAACATGTAACTGGCGGTCAGAGGGTGGGTGTGACGTCATCTCTCCCCCCCCCCCTCTCAGTGAGTTTCTGCCATAGATTTGAGTGCGCGGGAAACATTGTTGGTTGAGTTACGGCCGGTGTCCGGGCGACTTGCATAATAACGCGTTTAGCGCGCGTCCGCACCTCAAAACAAATGGAGGTCAGGGGCGGCGCAAAACCTACATGTTGTGTGGGCTAGATAAAATTCTTGCAGCCCTTGCATACATTTTGTAAATTCATGTGTTGTTGTAGGGCCAGATATTTCAGTCTTTGTGAATTGTAACTTTATAAGAAATCAATTCTTTTTATGTCTCAGATTTCAAAACAATATATTGCTGTGATCCACGCAAGTGTGCCGATACTCGGGCTTAGACTCTGTTTATTCATTTTCAAACCAACTGGGATAAATCTGTCGAACGCCCATAGATAACCTCCTCTCGCATGAATAATCTACTTTGATTGCACTGCACTCACCGTCGTAGTCTTTTTGTCGTGGCCGTATAGGTGCGATATGAACTTTGATTTGCGATGCTTCGGGCGGTCTATCCACACCAACCTCTAACTACGTCTCTGATCAATGGGTAAAAATACAACGTAAGCAATTATTGTGAATTCCGCAGCGCAGACGCCGCACCAGGGGTTCTGCGCTGCGGTGTGCGGTGCGGGTGCAGTCTTGGGCTGATCCTGCGGTATTATTCGTGCAGTGAAACCATCAGCTGGCTTAATACGTAACGGTATAAAACCGCGAATTTAATTGCTCACCGAAGTTTAATTTATTACCTTCAATCCAACTTCATCTATAAATACTCATATGGTTGATTTTTTTTATAGTTAAAAATAAAATAAAATAAAAATAGCCTTTATTTACTACTTAACTCACAAAAGTACTTATTCTAGGTTTTATTTACTTTAAACTTAATTTTATATAAAACAATTGTTAGTAAATATAAAAGTGTATAGTTGTTAATGAAATTATATGTTAGTAGTCGCCTCTGAGGCGTAGGCCTCTCCTAAACCCTTCCATACATCTCTTTCGCGTGCTTTTTGCATCCAATGCGATCCACATATATGATTAAAAATGTCTCTCCATCTTTTACTTGGCCGTCCCTTTTTTCTTTTTCTTCCTCTTGGTAACCACTCTGTTAGGCGTTTTGTCCATCGATTGTTATTCATCCTGCAAATATTTTTTTTTATAGTTAGGTGGTTTTTTATATGGCTCGATAAAGTGATTCAAATGCCTTTGATAGTAAGTGCAACCCAAATTGAATTTCAAAGAAGGCAATAAATTATGCTAGCCAGTTTAAAACAAAGCTGCACTTGAAACTTGTCAGTGTCATTAGGACGGACTGTTACTACGATGCCCGATCCTTATGTGACTGGATAGAAAAGTCTTCCGTCAAGTAATGAAATGTCCAATTAATGTTTTGTCTGAAATTTAAATATTATAAAAGACGTATCATGAAGTAAAATTTAACAAAAGCGTTTTTCGTGTTGTTTCTTCTTCACAGCTGTAAGATGTTCCAAAGCAGCAGTAAGTAATACTTATTTATCGCTCCAAAACTTCGATACGTTCAAAACGTCTTGTGAAAGACTACTTTAATAAAATATGTTTTGATTGCTTTTTTCACACTGCTAACTTCTGGGAATGGCCCCGTTAATACTCGTCTAAAGTCAAACTGGCAAAGTTGTAAGAGCTTCGGCTGCGCGCTTGTTTGTTTACATGGTTCAGTGGACTAGTGAATTATTAAATAAGTAACAAGTTTTCTTTCCGACTGACTAAACTACACATAATAAATCTGTAGAAGCTAAATTTTTGTGATGGATATAGATTTCAACTTACTTTTAATCAATAACATAGTGACCTGTGAATCACTTTGTCCTTTAAATTTTCATAAGTTAAAAGGTAATTTAATTATTTTCTCCTTTGCTAAAACAAAACCCACCACACGAAATATGCGTAACCAATTTTTATTTTTGCAAAAATCCTTTCTTTTCCATTCAAATTGGCTCTATTTTGACGCGCTCTTTTATTCGAAACATAACTCTCCATCCATATTTTAAAAGTGTTCCAAAGTTGAATATTGAAAAAGCGGCGTCAGCGTGCGCTGTGTCCAGCTAGGGGGAGGTAGGGGGGGCAGTGGAGGGGATGTGGGGGGGTGATGTGACGTGGTCCGTCGCGTCGCATCGCAGATAGCGGCGATACATCACCTAAATCAATCGGTGCCAGGCCGGGTGGAAATGAGTGGGCGACGCCACTCCAGCGCCTCTTGTTTTATCCGATCTGAGTGGGGGGAGAACTCGCCGCACATAAAACACTTGCACGATAACTGTGACACTTTTATTTCAATGTGAAACTTGTGGCGGATCGTAAAATCATACTGTGACCTTCATACCGAGTTTTTATTTTAGTATGTGTAAGCAAGTTGGTGCCTGGATTGAGTTACGTCTACATTACCGTCCTCAATATTCTAAATGTGTCATGACATCACAAGATTTGCGGATATTACTCTCAACATCAAAGGTCCTCTTTAATCATAAAAAATGAAATATTATTATATATTATAAGGGAAAAATTGGATTTAATTTATAGTCAAACATAGGGTTCATTTTTTACAAACTGATGGGCGCATAAATATACACACGATAGTCTAATATAGTGCGTGGTGGCCTGTTGGCAAACGGACCAGATGTGGTTGCCAATATACTCTCGGTGGTCGCGGTTCAAATCCCACGGCACAACACGGTGAAGGAAAACATCGTGAGTAAACCTGCATACTATAACGAATTTGTAAGAATTTCTATGGTATCTAAAGTTCGCCAACCCGCACTAGACTGGTGTGGTGGAATGGCCTAACCCCTCTCCACCGTACACTCGATTGTAGAGGAGGCCCGTGCCCTGCAGTGGGACGTATATGGACTGATTCAGTATAGGACAAATTATATACATTTTTAAATATACCTGTTATGATTGTCTTCTACAATAGAATACATTCCATCTAACATATGTACGAAATAAACTCTGCTTCTTTCTCACAAAGTCCATGTACTGTATTACATTTATTTTTAAAATACTTCCATTACTTTAATAAAGTTTATCAAGCGCAGTCTCTTTGTATCTTTCCATGAGCATTGTTAAATAATATTCCGAGAATCTGGGTACAGTGTACGGCGGCCTGGCGATGACGCTGCTTTGATCCTTCATCCGCGGTCACTCGCTAATGCTTCGGGAATTTAATATTTACAATATTACTTGGAAACAAGGTGAGAATATTCTGTTGGGTTTGTGTTCAAATGTATCGTTAAACATCTTTAAAAGGTTTTTCACTGGTGGTAGGTCTCTCATATGTGAGAGGCCGCCTGGGTAGTTACAACCGCAATGTCTGTTTCTCCCGCCAAACAGCAGTGTAAATGCACTGCTGTATTCGGTTGAATGACATTGTAGCTAGAGTAACTACTGGATATATTGAGACTTAACATCTTCTATCTCAAGATGGCGAACACAGCGGAATGCCAAGCATTGCTTTGTACTTCAAGGAGTTGTCTGGTTTTGCTTGGTTTTGCTTAAAGAACAGAAAATATTTTTGTAATGTCAGGTGCAATTGGTATTTCTACGAATTTCTATAAAAGTCTTTCATAGTAAATTACGTAACAATATTATTTCATCCAAATAATTAATAAAATTTATGAATATTTCAATGATTATATAGGTATCATAACGTCAAATTTTTAATGAATATAATTTTCAATCATTTAATAGCTCTTTTAATCTTAATAGGTCTACTTATTTAATTTGGCAAAATAAGGCATATTATTTTATTATATTTTCCTGTGCCAAAACGTTGAATATACGCGCTTCTAACTTATAAATAAATATAGGTTATTTTTTCAAAGAACTACTGTGTCACACAAGTTATATGAGCAAAAAATAAACCAAGTGGAGCATTCTACAAGTTCTTGGGACGTGTTTCGCTTTCCATTACAATCTTCCAAGTTTAAGCGACCCTCGGGAAAAAACTAATTAGAGAGGCGGAGAGCACAGCTTCCTCCGAGAGGGAGGGCCTTCTAAATGATGTAGTGTCCTGGGAATCACGATTCACTTATATTAGGGAAAAATTGCACTAGTTTAGTCGACGGTGGGAATTATTTGGGACAGTTCTGGAAAGTTTGACGCAAGCGGCGAGGGATAGGGTACAGTTAACCTTGAGGATAAGTGAGTATGTTAAAGAGAGTTGTTTTTAATTACGAAAGTTATGAAGATTGTCGGTAATATATTGTTAGTTATATTTTTAATTTCTTACAACATACGACTAAACGTGTGTTGTAAGTAAGTAAGTGGTTAGTGATCGCTTACTTTAATGACTCGAGTTCGTAATTAAGTTTGTATTTATTATTATGCACATATACAAAAAAAAAACAATATAATAAGAAATCATACACATAAAAAGTACCCGCCAATCGTACTTTTTCTTATCGTTCAAAGGCATGTCTTACAGACCGCCGTAGGATGGATTTAAAAAAGGATCAACAGAGAGCAGTTTACAGTGTAAAGTGTAAAAATAACTTATTCACCAACCAGCACACATCAGTAATTATTTGAAATCTATTATCTACTATCTATTGCACTGTAATACAATCAGGTAAAAGCTTTTTAGTGTAAAAGTTAGTAGTGCGGTTATATTTAACAGGACTATTTGATGCAAGTAAAATCACGACAAATATGATCGTCTTCATTATTTCTGCTAGTCATATATCTAAACAAACGTCTTTTCTCGCAACAAGTGGCCACACAGGGTTCAAACCCTCACCCCTGCATCGTTCACAAATTGAGCTACAACCCATTATGAACATAAGTTATATTGCAAGATTGAGGGGTGGTTTAGGGGTTGGTTATCGGCGTGTCGGTGGGTTAGTGTGTAACTGCTTGGTTAACTGAGGTGTTCGGAAGCCTCGTTAACACTGTTGTATCTCAGGGGACATGTACGCATCCGGAACGGCTGTTAACAAATAGACAATTGTGTGTTAGTCATTGAATTAAAGAGGTGTGTTGTACTTTAACTACATAGTAGTACAAAACAAAGTCGCTTCCCGCTGTCTGTCCCTATGTATACTTATATCTTTAAAACTAAGCGACGGATTTTAATGCGTTATTGTAAATAGATAGAGTCATTCAAGAGGAAAGTTTATGTGTATAATACGTACATATTATTGTAGATAAATCTATTTGCATTCGAGCGAAGCAGGGCCGGGCCACTGGTTATTAATAAATCATAATTAATAAACTGATATAGTGATTAACAAATATATTTTTTAAGATGTTTTAAATCATAAAAGGGCCGTTTCAGGATATTTTGTTTATTAATTGTTCAAATAGATGCTTATAAGATGTTTGGTATAATAAAAGGGCCGCTTCAGAATGTAATTTGTAACTTAATTTGTAACTGTGAAGAGAAAACGACGCAAGAAACTATTTCAGCAATACTAAATAATATGATTTCGGTCGGCGTTGTTCGTGCATCACGCAAGAACTAATGGATGGACTATATTTTCTTTTATTCTATTGCTTACACGCTCGCTCTATATAAAATACTATGGCAGTCGGTTAGATGCTGGCTGGGAAACGTGAGGCCACGGGTTCGATCCCCGCACTGAAACAAATGTTAGTGATCCAAAGGTATTTGTGTCGGGTCTGGGTATTCGTGAGACCGAAAAGTCTCTCGTAGTTTCTGATATTCACAACACAAGACTCGTTCTTAGTGTGGGGTCAGAACTGTGTATGTAACGGTTGGGTGTATTTATTTATTTTATTTATTATGACATTTGTTAAAATGATAAAATAATTTTATATTGATGACAATGATGATTTATGAAACCGATATGCTAATTGTAATTCGTTTTCTTGTACAATGTAAACGTTGTTGTAAATGTAAATATTAATCAATAATATAAACTATCAAAACAATCGATACTTCAAATTATTCGAGTTAGTAGTTAATTTTTTTTTTTTTTTTTTTTTTTTTTTATTTATTTAACACAAAACAGGTTACAATCATGAATGCGGTAACATCAAGTATGTATACATTATTTTTCTGAACTATAATTATAACCCAAAAACTTGTGTTCCAGTGAGTAATAATCAAGTTACAAGTAAAAATTGGTAATAACAATGAAATACAGTAAAACTAACGAACTACAGCTTAAAAAAGAAAAACCTTAATAACATTAATATTAATAACAACAAATGAAAAATAATTCTTAAGATATTAAAAAGATAGAAATTAAAAAGATAGAAAAAAAAAAAAACAAAAGAAAATACAATAAGACACAATAAGACAATTACAATAATATGAGGTTACCTGATTTTGGTGCATAAATCTCATTGGTCTTTGAGGATATTTTGGATATGATGTTTATATAAATTGAAATAATTATTGAATACGTCAAGAGATGGAGCAAGCTTATTGTATTCGTTGTATTGTCTACACATTCGTATGATTGGATTATAGAATGAGGTATTATTGCGAAAAACTTGAAGATAGAACATGTTAGGTTTGCGACATCTAAAATTAATATTTATATTCAGATTAGACAGTAATGAGGGAGAATCAATAATTGAATGTAAAATTTTGTATAGGTAAATGAAATCGACTTTTATACGTCTGGACTCTAATGATAATATTTTGAAGTAAGATAATCTAGCGTTGTACGATTTCAGTTTTCGATGAAGATTGTGTCGAAAGCATATTAATCTTAAAAAATTTTGCTGGACACGCTCAATCCGGTCAATATGTAGTTGGTAAAAGGGAGACCAAATCACAGCGCCATACTCTAATATAGTACGAACTAATGTTTCAAATAAGTAAATTAGACTACGCGGGTTTTTAAATTGTTTGGTTAACCGAGAAATGAATCCAAGAATCTGTGAGCCTCTGTTAATAATGTAGTCGTAATGATCACGGAAGGATAATTTGTCGTCAAATAAAATTCCAAGATCTTTTGCTACAGTTCTACGATCTAGAGGATGATGGAGAATTTTATAATCAAATCTAATTTTATTTATTTTACGAGTGAACGAAATGCAAAAACATTTTTGTACATTTAAGATCATACGATTGACTGAACACCACTCACAAATAAGGTCTAGATCACTTTGCAAAGCAATTGCATCACTAATGCTAGTTATCGCATTGAATACTTTTAAATCATCAGCATACAATAAACAGGGGCATTTGAGGCGGCCGATGAGGTCATTTATAAAAATAATAAATAACAACGGACCTAAATGAGATCCCTGTGGTACGCCGCTTGTGATGATTACCGGAATCGACATAGCACCCTTAAGCGATACAAGTTGACTTCTCATATAAAGGTATGATTGAACCCACCGCAATAGAGAGCCGTGTATACCAAATGATTTTAATTTAAAACAAAGTAAATGATGGTTTACTTTGTCAAATGCCTTTGAGAAGTCGGTATAAATAGAATCCACTTGCACGTTTCTTGCAAAAGCATTGCACAGGTAATTTTTGTATTCCAAAAGATTGCTTATAGTCGACCTATTTTTGATGAAACCATGTTGATTTGAAGAAAGTTGAGGCTTCACATGATAATATATGAAGTCGTAGATGATAGATTCAAATAGCTTCGCAAAACAAGAAAGAATACTGATTGGCCTATAATTCTCGCAAGATGATTTATTACCATTTTTAAAAACCGGTACAACGTGTGCAATTTTCCAGTGTGATGGAAAAAAACCGAACTGCAAGGATTGGTTGAAAATTATATTTAAAGGTTCAATCAGTTCATCAGTACATTGCTTCACAAAATAAGGAGGTATACCATCTGGGCCGGATCCTTTAGAAGAGTCAAGTTGTTTGATTTTATTCTTTATAATTTGAGGCGTTACAACGATAGTGCTCAGAGTACTATTATAATTATTTCCAGTAACCAAAGAAGGTTCATCTATGGTGATACTGGCAGTTTCAAACACGGAACTAAAATATTTTGAGAAAAGCTCACAAATTCCTTTATGATTTGATGCACTTAGGTCACCGTATTTCATGTTTGAAGGAATGCAGTTGCTTATATTCTTTTTGTTATTGTTAATGTAACTCCAGAAAGGCTTCATATTAGAAGATAAGGAACTTTCGACAGTCGATAGATAGTGATTATAACATTCATTAATTAAGTTCTTACTGCGAGTACGTAATAAAGCAAAAGTGTCATAATCACGGGGATTTTTATATTTTTTGTAAAGCTTATGATACTTTAATTTTTCTGCTATACAACGTTTTAATGCCGGGGTATACCAGATAGGAAAGCCCTTCGATCCTTTGGTTGTCATACAAGTGTTGTCGCGAATAAGTTTATTAAGATGACTGTAAAAAACAGTAACATTAGCATCAATATCCGTAGAAGAGAGCAATGAGTCCCAGTCCGTTTGATGTAACTCTTTATTTATCTTGGTATAGTTACATTTGTAAAAGTTGTACCGTTTGAACCTCTTATTTATACTGTTCACTGGCTGCGAAGAAGACGAAATTATAAAATTGAGAGCGGGATGATGTCGATCTAAACGACTGATGGGGGTAACTTCGGTTACATCAATATTATCTAATGTAGAGAAAACTAAGTCGAGGCATCGATTGTTGACATTAGTAATAGAATTAAATTGCGATAGATTACATAATTGGGAAAATTCTAATAGTAAATTAGACTTAACGTCGCTACTCGAGGATGGAATGGTACAAAATGAGTCAAGAGACCGAGCCCACGTAATTTCAGGAGTATTAAAGTCGCCAACACATATGAACTGATTAAGAGAATCACACTGTAAAATAACATCTTGACAATTAGTATAGAAATCAGATAGAAATTTACTCGGTAAGTCTGGAGGTAAATAACAAAGGCAAAAATGAA
Organism: Hyles lineata; assembly: GCA_030180105.1. Classification (NCBI taxonomy): domain Eukaryota; kingdom Metazoa; phylum Arthropoda; class Insecta; order Lepidoptera; family Sphingidae; genus Hyles; species Hyles lineata. Next base: position 2,699,147 of record JARJEE010000040.1, read on the forward strand.
TAATCCCATCATTCGGTGAATCCGGCACAATGCTTATCCAAATATCCTCAAGATTGCTCTCCCAGGATACCTGGCGTACCACATTAAATTTTTTATTAACGGCAAGAACAACGCCGCCGCCTTCTTTTTTATTGATACATGTGGTATGTCGGTCCCTTCTAAAAACTTGATATCTGGAGTCGAAAATTTCATCGTCATAAATGCCATCATTGAAGTTGGTCTCCGTCAAGCAAATCATATCATAATTGTTATTTAAAATATTTAGGTACACCTCATGAGTTTTTGTTCTAATCCTGTTAACATTTTGGTAATATATATCCATTATTAATAAACTAAAGTTACAAAAGAACTCGCTTATTAAGATGACAGTAAACAGACTATAAAAAATAAAATAAAAGTAAATCTAACGAAACCTTAGGAGAACGTTTTTAATAAATACAACTAAGGCGAGAGTTTGTTTAAAATATCAATATTCTTAATAAAAATTGCGTTACTCGTATCGTTCTTACGTACATAAACTCGACCATATCTTACCCACACATACTTATAATTAAGAGATTTAGCTGTCTTACGGGCATTGGCGAACAGCAATTTAGTCTCAGGTGATAAATGCTCTGCGACATATATTCTATTTGCTTCACCAGCAATTCCCAAATGATGAGAGTTTAGTGGATCATTTGGGTGCTTCTTGTTGAAACGATAGACTGCCGATATAAACATGTCTCTTTGTCGGGGAGACGAAAGTGTAACCAGAATGTTACGGGGCCTTTTAGTGGATGGATCCATTTTAGCAACACGTCGACAGGCTCGCAGTGTGGTCTCATCAATATTGACATCCAGTAGTTCAGCTAGTTTCTTGAAATGTGCAACGACATCTTCGTTTCGGGATTCAGGAACTGCTTGTATTTCTATATTATGACTTCGCGCTAATTTATCAATAGCTGTGACTTGGGAATCTAATTTTCGTACAGACTCCTTAAGGCGCTGGTTTTCGTTTTCTAGCACGCTAATTATAGATGTTTGGTCGTCTATTTTGGATTTAATGTTGGCTTGATCAGTTTTAATTACAGCCTGTTCATTCCGAATAGATGACATCGAGCTTATAAAATCACATCTCAAATGTTCAATAGCGTTTGACATCTCTTGTTTCACCATAGTCTTCAAGTCATCCTGTATGACATTACGAAAACTGGACATGAAATTATTCAGGGATTCCTTCAGTTTAAGATCCATCATTTGACCAATTTTCTCCACAGTAATTGAATCTTCTAACGGATTTGTTCTTGACTTTTTACCACTCGAGGTACTCGGCATAATTACACTTAGGTCAGAGTTATCCAGAGACATGTTAATTGACTCGTGTGCCTCAGGCACTTGATGGTGGCGGACCGGCGTATTAAAATTAGATTTGTTGCGTCTTGTAACATTGTTGCAGGCAGGACACATCCAAGAGGCAAGATACTCATCGCTTAGCGCTTCAAACTGATCGCCCTTAATGTTTAAGCACTCGTAATGGTATTCCTGTCTACATATTCTGCAGTGCAAAAAGCTATTTGCTTGTAGTGCTAATTTACATGCATTACAACTCATAGTTACTTATTCCAATTCTGGGTAAAAAGAGAAAGAGAAAAAAAAAAAATGTACTGTCCTCTAAGAAGCTAGACTACTATCACTCTATGCGTGTGACTAGTCTGCGTTACTTCATCAATGGCGCACAAGACGGTTGTGAGTCAGCAAGTGCGACCGCACGCGAAAGCGACGCCTAAGCGCAGGAGTTAACCGTGACAGTCGCGCGTATGATCTTCATTTGTTGTTATTCACTAAACACCGCCTACCGTCCAACTTAACACAATTGTTTCTTCGCAATCACTCATTTCACGATCTAAATTGTTAATTGTACTGTAATTGAGAGTTTTTGTTATCACCAATCACTACCGGTAAACCCACGGAAAAGTCCACGTAAAATATTTTATATTTATTAACGAAATACTATTTTAAAATATTGTTTTGTTCAGAGCGGACACAAATAGGTATTGAGTTAACGAGGGTAGATTAGGGTAGATCATTGATAGATTTAAACGAGGTTTGCTTTACCTTTTAAACATCGCTTGTAAGAATCATTCGAGCAGTGGCTGAGCGACAAACAATATTATCTGAGTTGTCACCGAGTTTCATCCAAACAGAATAAACATTAAACAAGTAATAGTGAGTGGATGGCTCTCGAGCCCGCGACGGCTGTGAATAAGCGCGGGTGGCCGGTAGCGTGGTAGAGCGGGTAGAGCGGGTAGAGCGGGTAGAGCGGGTAGAGTCGGTAGAGTCGCGCGCTTTGTGCCGCTCTCTTCCGCCTCGCTTCACAACAACTCGCTTCTTATTTGTTGGAAGTGGGTTAGTGCTTTGGAAATGATGAGTTTCTATTTATGTACAAGTTTAGTCCGGAGCCGGATCCGCGCTACTCACTACGTACTCGTATATTCAATTAGGTTTGCTGTCGACGTGATTGAACTCCAACTTTGTTATGCTTTTGTGCGTTTTGTTTATTTTATACGCATGTAATTATTTCAAGCACATTTATTTTAATTAGTCTTTACTCTCTTTACGTTATTATTTAAAAAGACTATTAAATTCTAATACTTAATTCCAAAAAGTATTTTAGTACGTCGCGAGGAGAAACTTAAGAGAGCTAAATAATTCTAAAACAATTTTGAAATTCACTAGCATTTTATATTTAAGCTCGGGACTCAAGAAATTAAAAATAAGTGCAAAAATAGAGGAGTGAGTGAAGCTCTTCGTCACTAAGAGGCTCATTGTTAGTACTCTTGATAATATTACAAAGATGGAAAATTACGAGTTAAGGAGAAAATTCTTCACAAAATGGAAATTTCAATACTAATACCGTACGGAAGAAGTTTGCTCTCCTTTGTGATGGAACAGCGTTGTAGTCGAAATGTTTAAACTGAACTAGAGCATGTAAATATTGGTTGTGATTAGGGAAGGGCGTGACCTTTAGCATTCGTGAGACGTCTCGAGAAGCTAATAATTGGATTTAAAGCCAACCTATGTACTGTAGAGGCTCTATATCCTTCAATCGAATGTTGCTACGCGGAAACTCGAGTAGATCTAGTTTATCTGAAAATAAAATATCGTAAGAACGTAAAATTTAACATAGATATTGATGGTCATAATACATAGAAGGGCGTGGTGGCCTATTGGAAATGGACCAGACGCGCCTGCCAACATGTTTACGATAGTCGGGGGTTCAAATGCCAGGGAACACCTATTAACTCACTTTCAACAACCTCTTTTAACTTTTTGGAGTCATGTGTGTACCGATAGTCAATTACCAGGCACTATAACCTGAGAATCTGAGAATTTCAGTGGTATGTAAAAGTCCGGCAACTGCCACTAGGCGAGCGTGGTGGCCTAGCCCCTCCCTAAACATACTATCAATTGTAGAGGCCTGTGGACTGCAGTGGGACATATATGGGCTGATACATAATATATAATACAATTTTTGGAACAGTAATGTTTCTGATAGGGACTATTTTCTAAAACACTTACAGACTCAATAATTATAATTGTACACGCGACGAATATATACTCGGATATGTGATTTATACTCGTAAGCGTCCTATTAAGATATTCATACTAGTATATAACGTATACGTTCATTTGATCTCTAGGACTCTATTTTCTTTGCAATGAATGGCGAGAAGAGCATGCCGTTCGCCTGCTGGTAAGCTATACGACCACTAATGAACAATAGCAAAACCTTGAATTAAGATGCAATGCTTGGCATTTCAAGGCGCTCGTCGTCCTGGGACATACGATATTAAGTCTCAATATGTCTAGTTTCTTTAGGCCATGTCAAAAAGTAAAATAAGGTGACGAAATCCATCTCCGTATTGGGACCAATTCTTTAGACAAAGGCAAAAATTTTAGGACTGAAACCTAAATCCTTTGTATAAATGTCTACGCGAGACTGTGGAGCGTAAAAAATCGTCTCGCGATGTTTATCTGGGGAATAATTCCTACCTACACATCTTCTAAAATGTTTATGTAGGGCCACGTAGCGCTACGGCTACGACGTAGCAGCTGCGTAGGTCGAGAATCCATTTTTGTAACTGGCCAGTGTTCTAGCTACGATTTATTAAAGTAATCGTATTAGTCATATTCTACAGTAATATACGCCTTGTATGAGAGTTATGAGAAAAGAGTAGGGATGTTTAAGTTCCACAAATTGAAGGTCTAAAACAAATGTTTCTAGATTACACAAATATTACATGGATTATAAAAGTATTAGTCTCAATGTTAAGATCAAACCATGCCACTAATTTTATGGTTGGCTTGAATCTATTTTATTTAAGACGATGTATCGCTAAATTCTTATTAGATATTAGATTATTTGACATACTATTTATCTTAAATTAAACTGTCACCCCAATCCCAGAAAGAATCTAATAAAGAGGTACAAAAAGCGATGTGTGGCGGCACAGCGGTCGGCAGAGCGTTTAATTCCCGCGCCTAATGCCTCTATCACACTAACTCGTGGTTATCTCGGGGGAGCCGGGGTTTCTGGGTCAATTGATATGTACCTTGATTGTTACTGCGTCGGGGTTTTGTTTAGATTAACATCGGATTGTTTAGAGATTACATTTCTGTAGTTAATGCGAATGTTGCGCGGAAATTATGACTGCGACGTTTGAAAGAAAGGGACTGGCAAACGCCACGAAGGATGCTTTATTATGAGGTGGAAAAGTAACCGTATAAAGGTTGAAGGAGTTCGCACCAACTTCATAGTATATTGCAGTCACTTTGACATGCAAATGAAAATTAAATTAAACAAGATTGCTGACATACTGCTGCTTCGTAACAGAATTAGATAAAGTGGTGGATCCTACACAGACAGCTCACATAAGAGGGACCTACTATCGAGTTAAACAAGGTTTTTTATGGCAAAAAACTGTTAATTCACGCGGTTTTCAGAGATCTAATGATAAAATAAATAACGAAATAATTACGGCATTCATACTGTATACAGCAGGGCTCTATCGTAATATAGTATGTAAAACACACTTGCTTATTATACCATTAAACATATTAAACGGAGGTAGTGAGCATGCCTGCACGGCGCTCGAGTGCACACAGAGGCTGCTCAGATTTCAGCCGGCATGCAGTTGTTCTAGTATTTATGCGAGACGAGAGTATTTCACTAATTAATGTGCTCGCAGGCAATTTCGCTAGTTTAACGACGCAGCTTTATGATCCTTGCGATAAAACAACCGTGTGTGTTTTATTTATTAATTTTATTTCATACGGAGTTTTGTGTACATTGTTGTTTCTAAGTGCGAGAACACACGATTTATGGCAGATTTTTGGATAAACAAAGTTACTTTGGTATGCGCTGGGGCTTTTAGAGATATTGTATTTTAAGTCTTGGATCATGACTTTAGTTGAATAGTAACTACGTAATTTAGAGGTGTATACGTGACAAGCAGATCCCAGACCGCCAAATTAAATAAACGCCAACTTAAATTTATCTGCACCTTACAAAAAATCATCAGTTGTAGCCTAGTGATGACTCACCGTTCGTGAAGTCGTCAAAAAACGTCATCAGTTCAGAAATTTATGTCCTGCAGTCTGCAATCTACCTCTTGTGATGTTTAGAAGCGGTGATGATTTGAAGGCAACCGGTTCAAAAGTTACAAACCAAACCATATTATTTTGTACTGTCTGTACTGTTGCACCAACCGTTTAAAAAGCTCTAAAAATAGCTTACTTATACTTTCACAAGAAAAATACGAACATTTATTTGAAATAAAATAAAATGCGCTATAATTTAAGAATACCTCGATAAAGGAACAATGGGAGTGGTGCGCCGTAAAATCGTATGAGCGTAGGTTCGATAACTCACGGTCGGGCCACAATAGCGCTACAGCTGTTATATTAAAAAGTCGCGTCCAGCGCGGCCCGGCCGGTCACCGGGTCAACTAGTGCTGCCAGCTCTATAAGAAACTATATGTGAATTGGAAGATATTATGGAGAGTCGATTTTTATTTCTTTGGCTTAACTTTGAATAAGGACTCACAGGATAAGGACGTATGCGGTTTTAAAAATAAATAAAATGAATATATTCAAAACTCACATATATATTTTCTAATCCCACACTAAGATCGAGTCTTGTGTAATGGGTATCAGAAACTACGAGAGACATTTCGGTCTCACAAACACCCAGACCAAACAAATAAATGTGGATAACATAAACATTGCGCTGCATAAACTGCGCCGCAGAGGCTGTCAGTTCTACTCAGGCGTAATATGTTGTTTAATGGCATTAATATTTTACATATTATAATAAAAATAGTGGCTGCGATGGAAATAGCCGAGTTTCATTTGCACATAATTCTTCATAAATAATATATCCTTTTTAATTAATTCATGCCGGATTGAACCTGCAACTTGTAGCGCAACGACTAAATCCCTCAATAGCTTGCTGCTCCGTCGTCAGCGCTTAATTATAGTTTGATAGATTGTGGCATAAATGCTCATTACATATTTCGGCAGCCGGCGACGTGAAACGACATTTTGATGAGTCTATGCGAACATGTATTACGTACTTACAACCCTTTTAGTTTATAATTAAAATGTAATTATATTCTTGTATGTATATCGGTTTGTCTTAAATTCGGCTTTATGATTAGCCATTAAAAACCACGCAAAATAATTTTCTCGAATTATCCCACATTAGTAAGGACTTTACAAATTGAGTTCCAACCCTTTTTTGTACAAAAATTGCATCAATCCAGGTGGTTTCGAATATTCTATCACCATATTTTGGGTCCCCTGCAATGTCATTCACCCAACAAAACGAAGCAGAAAATATGTTAACCTGCTTTAGTTTTCCGTGAAACTGTGGCATCACGAGAATTGAACCGAGAATTTCGTACTTTATTTTTATCGAGCTGTAGCACGGCTTTAACTATGACATATATACACTGTAAACTGACACTATTTTATTAAACTAAGATATATATAATAAAAAATCCTCCCATTGAATAATTTGACAAGATTTTTCAAGAAATTAATAACGATAAATATTCAAAGTAAATCCCAAAAATACGGCAGATTTGTAACTCACAGTTGGCAACACCGCCGATCGCGCTAAAACCACGCTCACGAATTATTAAACCATAAATGTAGCTTTTACTTATTCACTGCAGATTACGCGAGACGAGCGGCTTACACTCCCATATTATTTATTTTTTATGCCTGCTTAGTTTTATGTGTCGTGTTTGTATTTACGGAACGAATAAAAAGGACGTGTTGCCATGGCTTCCATTGATAATATTGCTGAGAGTGACAACGCAAAAAGTGTGAACACATTACTCTTAACAATGTTTTAGGCCAGGAAAATATTATTACATGTTACGAAAATTACTTAGAATTCATAAAATGTAATAAGATTTAGTTTTTTTTCTCTACCAGATGTGTTTAGTTTATTTATTTTTTTGCAGACATGACAGATATAGCGCCCACATTTTGCTGACTTTAATTAAGTCGCAAAATATTACAGAGGGTGATCCTATCGCCATGCAGGGTGCAAATTCCAATCCTAAGCGACTCGTTTAAGATAATCAAACTAAGAAAAAAATAAAAGAAGATAATCCCTTTTTTTATTTGAATCCTAGACTTGACGGTTTGCAGCACACACAGCCGTCGGACCTACAAGGCGGCTAACTCCAGATGAATAGTAAGGGTATGATCGCCGAACATTAGTCGCGAGAGCATTCCAAATGATTATAATTAACTGTAGCTTCGCCGGCGAGACTCGTGTTCTGTAATGGAGGCCCAATTACCCTCTAATTGTGTTTACAGATAATTGTTTGCGTAATGCCCTTAATGTATACAGTAAAGTACACTCCATTTATATACAGTAAGAAACATGTCTTGGAAGACGAACATAATGTAGTATAATTATAGCCCATATTAGTTGTGATGGATGACATTTTTCAAAAGAAATTCAAAAGAAATACCAGTCTTATATGCGAATATGATAAAGATTTGTTACGAGAGACTTTTCGTTCTCGTGAGCAACTAAACCCAAAAAAATCGTGGAGCATACAATTGTCTCGGTGCGGGGATGGCCTTCGTAGTGACTCGTTTCACAGCCGGCATCTAACCAAATGCGTCATGGAGACTCTTGACTAACAATATTACACTTTAAGGTTTAGTTGCATAAACTAACTTAAGCCATAAATTGGATTTTGATATGTCAATCCCATACATTTGCAATCTCAAATGTATGGTGATTAAACTGTCAAAATTAAATTTATTGTCAAAGTTTGTTTATACAACTAGGCCTAAATATGGTAGAAATTCTTGCTTATTACTATTGCAAAAATATTTCGAATAAATCGTATTATTTGTGATGTTATAAACGCTAAAAGGACGTATTCAACTAAAGTGACACGACATCTTAAGTCTATTTTATAAGTGATAATGCGCCTTAACTACACAACACCCATAAAACTCCCATACACGACAGCTCTCGTGCTACCAAGTTAATGGCTCTATTGTGAGCCGACGACAAGTACGATGTCATTGCCGGCTGTGTAAGGGCGTGGTATTACAACTCAGTGTAAGTTACGCAATGAAAACTAGGTCATGTCAACGTCACGTGGGTTTCCTTATAATGTGTAAATGTATTTCTATAAATGAAGAACAAAATCTTTTTGGACTTGGAATGAGTGGATTGGATTAAGTGCGTGGTGGCCTGATGGTAAACCGACCAGACGCGGCTGCCAATATGTTCACGGTGGTCGCGGGTTCAAATCCCAGGGTACACCTCTGACTTTTCGAAGTCATGTGTGTATTGATAGTCAATCACCACGCACTAAAACGGTGAAGGAAAACATCGTGAGGAAACCTGCATACCATAGCGGTTTATAAAAAAATCTATGGTATGTAAGTCCACCAACCCGCACTAGGCCAGCGTGGTGGACTATATGGCCTAACCATTCTCAATCGTACTCTCGATTGTAGAGTAGGCTCGTGCCCTGCAGTGGGACGTACATGGGCTGATACAGATGAGTGGATTAATGTTTTAATAAATTATTAGAAAACATGATTAATATTATTAGTGATCTAGTTAGAGCAGGATAAGACTGAATAGACGTTGGACGTTGTTTGAAAACTTAGGGACATGTTATTGACTTATCGAATATATACATCATATTATGTCATATTTGGAGATAACTGGCGTGGCCATATACACACGATATACAACACTGATCCCAAAATGGAAATTCAGATCAATAAATATCCTAACTTATGATATGTTTTTTTTTATCAGCGAATCCAAATATTTGTGAATAAAAATAGTAAAATCGCAGTACATATCAGTATCAGTTAGTGTATATTTTATCAGCGCTCATTCGATTCCCCATTAAAATCTTTCCGGCGCATTGATTCGTGATGAAATCTGCGTTTTATACAAACTGTCTCGCGTTAACATCAAAAAATACTATTTTATTTTCCTTCAATGTATTTCTATTTGCAAACTGCACTGCGATTCATTTTAATATTGACATCGGAATTCAAATTTAACGATTTTATTTTTTATCTATTCGCTCGTTGGCAATCAACTTTCATTTTACGAACTTGATTTAAATGGAATTGGAATCATGCCATACATACAGCCTCTATATGCCTACAGATAGGCGTTCTATTCATTTTTCAGGTTTACTTTCTTTTCTTCTTCCTTTCTTCATTCTCATTAGCCGGTATTGAACCTACAATTTGTCTGATGCTTTGACATACATACATCAAATCACGCCTTTTTCAGCCATCTATGTTCCGTCCCACAATCGGATAAGACGAGCCTATCGCCATATCGGGCACAAATTCCTGACTCCGGGCTAATAATTAATAGAAAAATCCAAAATCACTTTACCCGTCCCGAGATGCGAACCCAAGACCTCAGCTTTGTAACCATACTATAGTACAACTACGCTACCGAGACAGATGCTTTGACGGAATATTATTGCCCAAGTCCCATGATCACACTTTCGACTAATCGAGTAATCTAAAGCTAATTTCCTGGTCTTTATAATAATTTGGTCCCTATCATATAAAGTCATAATCTTATTTTCCTTTATATTTATGTTCATATGAAATTCTCTTCAGTGAAATGACTTCTATTTTTATACATTTAAAGACCAACTTCGAAGAAATTCAATTAAAGCAGGATTTAGTATCGCGTCTAACTTGTAAGTGAAACATACGCGGTGTATGTGGTACAGTTAGCCCCGAGTGTTCCGAATGGAAGGGGAGCGCGGGGGCGGACGGCCTGGCTCGCAATTAATATTAACTTAAGATATATGAGGTTTGAGATTCATTTATTTCTCCAAAAAATACATGGATTTATTTTAAAATGAGAAACAACATTTAAAATAAGCAAAATACAAAAAGAATAGGTAATGATAAACACAATAAAAATTTAAGGCCAATAAGTAATAATAATAATATTAAAAAAATAAACATTTCTTTAACTTCGAAAACAAACAAAAAATTTAAACCAAAAATTAAACCAAATCCGCGATAAAATCCAATCAATCAAAAGTTTTATTTCAATGTGTAACATTCGTGCGAATCTAAAAAACATTATGATATATATTTATATTTCATTGTATCTAACGTCTTTAGAAAATGTTCAATTACTTTTCTTTCTCTCTTTTTGATCAGTCACTTGAAGTCAACGGCTAGGCGTAGGCTTACCCAAAGGATCTGCACATTGACCTTTGAGTCTTTATGCGAGAATTCAAACCACAACCTTTTGTTACACAGCTTTCTTGGTAGCACAGCGTATATTATTTACTTTGAATTTACTACATATATAATCTTAAAATAAGGTTAAAAAAAAAAAAGCATAAATAACTGTCTCCGCCCTCGTTTGGTTAAAAAATAAACGGCAAAAGTAATAAACAATTGGATAGAGTACATTCTATTCTTCTGTTGGAAGTCGAAAATTATTCAACAAAGTATGAGACATTACTTATCCTTTTCAATTTTGTGACTTGTGTTAACCTACTTCGCACTTTAACCCGCTGCGAATAAAAGTTATTGTCTAAAGAGCTCTCAAGTTAGATGGACTTTATAGATTTTAATATAATGTGGGCGCACCAGTGAGCGACTTCGATTTCGTATTACAAGAGTATCTCGAGGGTTAGGGATCTATCATTGTAGAATGTTCTTCAATGCAGTGCAGTTGCCTCACGAATGCTTTTATCGTTGTCCGATAACGCGAGTGCTATCATAGTACACTGAAATCCGCCAGCAAGACATCATTATACTTATTATCAGGAAAAGTGAGTTTTTTATATTCGAGACAAAAACATGTAGAGCAAAGATCCGATACAGATACTCTTAAGAATCAATCGCATCTTAAGTGTACTGTATCAGACTATATTCGTCCCACTGCATGGCACTGACCTCTCTACAATCGAGAGTACGATTGAGAGTGGTTAGCCCAAATAGTCCATCACGCTGACCTAGTGCGGGTTAGCGGACATTACATACCATAGAAATTCATAGAATCGCTATAGTATGCAGGATTCCTCACGATGTTTTTTCTTCACCGTTATATCAATCGATCGACTACACATATGTCAGAGGTGTGGCCTGGGTTTCGTACCCGCGATCACTGTGCACACGTTGGGAGCCGCGTCTGGTTTTACCAATAGACGACAGGCCACCACGCTCTTACATCGCATCTTAAGTTATGGCTCATTTCACTGAGAATAATGATAATGTGGTGCAACATAAAGCAGACGGTGTCACAACCTCTAATGATTTTTAAAATAGCCTTACTATTACAATAATCTAACTCCTCTATTCTGCTCAGGTTGCATCAGTGTCAAGTTTCGATTTTTCCATCACAAGCGATATGCTCCGAGCAATTTACCGCAGCTCGTTAGTGAGCACATAAATGTAGACTAAACGCCTCTATTAAGATAGTGGTAGGAAGCGGGAGACGTGTTAGTTGCGCGTAGTCCAGTCAGCTAATTAGTGGTCGCTCGTCTGCGCTAACCTAAATATATCGGCCGGCGACCCGCTTTATATTGGCTGTGATATTTCATAGCAGAATTGCAGACTATATTTCAGGCCGAGGATGAGTTGTTTTTGTATGATCTCACTAATTACTGCTTAGTAATGAGTCCGATATATTATGACAAGACCAAATTAGAATGTCTTTATCAAATAATTTATTTATCAAAAATACAGGGTTACTATTGCAGATTTACAGCAGTCCCCACACTAGGCGAACTTGAAACGCGGGAAACCAATACGAATTACAATTATTAGTGATCGAATTGATCGATAATATAACTATTATCATCCACAGTTTTCCAAATGTGTATCACAACAGGTAATAGAACGTGGGCTTGTCAGTTTCAGATGATCTATTGGATATTTTTCTAGCCGAAAAGCTTTCAATAAGTCGATCTGGTAACACAATCCAGGACTTCACTGTTCATATGAAGATGAAAATGAACATAATTTATTGAATCCATTAAAATGTACAACATTTTTTTAGATTCAGTCATTTTTTTTATCTACCACCCGGTTCGGAAAGCGGTTTTCACTAGAGAAGAACGGTCAAGAAACTCTAGTGTTGCTCTTTTCAAAACCAGTTTACAATGTAGTGATTATTACATAATTTACAAGTTGGTTTTATCAGAGCAGTTTATTAATAATTTGTGGAATATGTTTACGTTATAATAAATATGACTGAGTGCCAGCCCATACACGCTGCCACTTGAGCAATGCAAACCCTACTGGGCATCATCACGAACATTTCAATATTACATGTTTTTATCAAACGCACGGGACGTGTAAAGAGAGGTACTAAACGTATTGATTTGGTTGCACCGCGCCGGCCCTCACCCCGGCCCGAGCTTATTATTTTTCCAATTTCAGTTGCCTAGTTAGTTAGTGTCGGAACTTTGTAACGTGATTAAAAAACTGCGCTGGCGGCGCCAAACAGCGCGCGGGTAGGGGCGGGGAGCGGCGCGGGGAGAGCGGGGAGGGGTCTCTCAACTTCAGCCGAACGCTCGTTAACTTTAAGTGCACTTTTTTACAGTATTAGTTTCATGCCACTGTATCAAGAGCTGTGTTAATTACATCGTTTTTGCACGAGCGTAGAGAGCGGCGCGGCGTGGAGTGGCGCGGGGGTGTGGTGGTGAGAGGCGCGGGGCGGGTGCAGTCGCGTTTTAATTACGCGCACACGCAACTCCTGCCTGTCTCAATGGCCCTCTAATGTATTAACTCGCATACGCGTGCTATTTTGCTGCTAATGAATGAGCTTCTTGTCGATTGCAGTGTTTTGTAGGCGCGCTTGTTGCTGCGTCTGCTTATTGTCAAGCACTGTCGGTTGAAGTCACTCGTAGTTGTGACGTGTTCCTTATTCCCCCAGTACATTCGCATTCAGTCTCCTCGCCGAGTAGATTCTCTATAAGTAGTTTGTTAGACTCAAGATTGATGAGTAAAACATTCTCGGAATTGCAAACCGACTCGATATTCGCCGAGCGCTTAATTCAGAAATACTCGGCATTCAGCGGCGAAGTGCAAGTTAAAATGTCTTTCTCAGCGGATTAGTTGGGTCGGATCGCGCACGCGGGGCACGTCCTCACTCGTAACTGCACTGATTTACGTTGCCAATACTCATTACCTGTGTGTTGGCAGTGTTGGCACGACACGCGCTGCGGTGCTGCCAACGTAACAAACACCACAGCGCCTCGCCACACATCGCCAATACAATCACGTCACGTATATTTGGATAGCGCCGACCGTATCCAATGAAAACTATACTCATCTAACTTCAGTTCACAGAGGTGTACCCACCGACGGAATTCATTAAGACGGCTGAGCGCCGCTACTTGCCACACGACCTGTTTTGAACTTTACCAACTTGTTATAAAGTTTGAAATGGTCTGTTTGAGACGGCGTTTGGTTGAAAGAGAGACAGCTGTGCTCGGCGTGATAACTCCGCGAGTAGGGTGCGCATGTTGCGAGTGCTCTGAATGGATATTTTTTACGTATATAAAGCGGATATCTTAATTGAAAGGGTGCTCTCTTCGTGATGTTCTTTATTTCAAATTCTATACGTCTGCTTTAGAATTCTCACGAGAAAAGGACGAGAAAAACTTTGAAGCGCGCCTAATTAAATTATTTTCTGGTAAATTCAGCGAGCCGTGCGGCTTATGTTGGTATTTTGAAATGAATTTATTTTAAAAACACCAAGCTTCTGTACCTTCCCTTGTGTTGAAATGCGCGAGAGTATGAATACCGTATTTCAAATGTGCAATTATAAGGGTACCAGTAATGTGTTTTTATCAATTTAAATAGGTATAGAAATAGATACCAGGGTGTTAATAAATGTGTTTGCCATTATTCTGTAAGCTTGTTATAAAAAACATAAATTAATCGAGAAATAGATTTAAATATAGTTGACTAAATGATACTGAACATACCTGTTTACACGTTTGCTGCGGGGCCATTTTCAGAGGACTTACTGCCAGTGCGTTTGAGACCTATTAGAACTCGTAACTGTTCTTAACCGTAGTGAATATGAGACGTAAACAATCTCCTAAAATGTTTTTTAAATGCATAAATTGTTCAAAGATAAAAACTCGTTGAAATATATAAAATAATATATAAAAAATAATGATGTCTGGCACATAGAGAGAGAACCCGATCTTTGATGATGCAGTGGATGAAAGGCTTATAAGAGATCTTTTAGGTTTCATATCGCATTAAACGTGTTAAGGGTAAAAAAGTTACATGAGACATGCGTCAACAAACAGCTTTACTGTTTGTTTCATTTCATTTGTAACAGGAGTCAACATCCCTATTTGTGTAGGCTTGATAGTGATTAACACCTAGTATTGATTTCTAGGCATTTTTATGTTACATTGAAACACCGTCACACAAGTTTGCACCGAGCAATCAGCACAACTAGTTGCGAATGCAAATCAACAGTTTGTTTCGCTCAGTATCGCGTTCACTTTTAAATTGGTGCGGCGCGAACTGTAAACTGGGCGAGCTCCATTCGATCTTTTATTCCCGGTCGCAACATTTTCACAAATAACGAGCTGTTTGAATAAATGTCGCTCGATGAACGCTAATAGTTTTATTGAGTATTTTTGTAACATACATAAATAATAAATTGTAGTTGTAATAACTAATTATGATGATAAGTTCAACTTTGAAACTGTCAATGCTTTACAATTGGGATATCAAATATATGACGATTTCCAGGTTCAAGTCAAAGTTGATGCAACTCAATTAGATTTAAGGCTTATTCTTAGCGTACACTTATTGTAGTGCTAGACCACCAGATATTCGACTTTATAAAAACTCGAGTCATATTATTAGATATATAGGTTTAGGATAGATAGATTTAAGGAAATCCGATTTTATTCCATATTGCAAACTTCTTAATGGGGGAATATAATTTAATCTAACATATGGAGTAAAGTCCTTACTTTAGATTTTTATTACTTTTTTCCAAAACATAAGTCGTAACTCCAAGAATCCAATTATGCGAGCTGTTTTCCGTCTCACAATGCATTGGAAACGAATGCGCCAAATCAAAGGGAATTGTTGTTTACCGTGCTTCGGCGCGCCGCCTCTAAGCCCCGGACAGAACACTGCAAAATCTCTTTAGCGCAGGTGAGACACAGGAGCGGAGTAGGACGTATGCTATTTTGGGTCACCCATTAATTTGAAAGAAGTTGGTAATTTAAAAGAGTCATCGTTTGATCTTTTTAAATTGGGTTGGTATTATTGAAATCTGAGATAATAGTTAAAATAAACACATCAATGACAGTACCAACCTACCATATTTAACAGCCTTCCGTAAAAAATATGGTTAAGAATTTGTTTGTGAAACGAGAGCCTTTAGGTTTGAGTTCCGCAGGTGTATCGAGACTCGGGAGAATATAATGTATCTAGTATCTAGTTTTTAATACTTAGAACAAGATTTAATGTTTACTGTGAGGTCAGATTACGTTTCGCTAAATTAATCTAGTTTCGTCCCTGTGCAAAAGCTTGTGAACGGTCACATGAGTAGGTGTGCAGCGACAAGGCAAGTGGGTGAATAGTGGAAGCGCGCGGGAGGCTAGGGAGTGGGGAGGTGAGGGGAGGGTGCGATACAGCGCGCGGCGTTTGCAATCACAGCTCACGGCGCGGCGCGGCGCGCAGATTACTCCGGCGTTCCATCAACGCGCTCGCGGGGTTAGAAAATACTGCGAATGTGGAGATTTATAGTTGAGTAAATTTTTTCAGACGTAATGTCTCAATATGTCCAGAATAACTACTGGATAACTTGAGACATTATTTTATGTCTCAGCATGGCGTGCGCCGAGGAATATCAAGCATTGCTTTCTAATTCAAGGCGTTGTTTACTTTTCTACTGTTCATGAGCGGTCGTATTTCTTACCACCAGGCGAACGGTATGTTCTGGCGAGACGGGCATGACGCAGCATGCATTAAGAGTAATAAAAAACATATTCTAACCCTAAAAATGTGTGGCCGTCACGGCGTGAGAAACAAAGAGCAAACGCCAAGCTCTGGCGGGGATATTGTGCGTTTGGGGAGTGTGGCCGCTCTGCTGCGCCGCCACGCCACTCAATGTCGCCCAATGTAGCTAGGCCGACCCGATCACTTTAGGGCTCTTTAAACGTTTTGTGTCGGCCTGCATCCGCACGTTTACTATGCCACTCGCTGTTTTGGCAGCAGGGTTTCTGCAGGAACCAAATGCCTTAAGAGCGTATCAGACGTTGCCGGTTTGCAACCTTGCGTGTGCGGCACTGACGCTGCGCCGTTGCCATACCGCAAGTTTTGTATGAAATAAAACGATCGTTCGTGTGCTAGACAACTACTGCACCAGGCCGGCACCGCAGCAGGCCGACAACCAACGTCTAAATTGAAAGAATCCTTACTCAACCAATATTATTAACAGAAGAGACATCAAGAACTAACATGTTTTTTTTTGCTTGATGAGGCACGATCGAACTGCCGTAAATACTTTTGGTGTCGACTATTCAACATGTATGTATGTTATTCGCATGTGCGAATGTTACTTAAGCGGAAAAGAAGGCGATCTATGCAAATTATTCCCGGTTAAAAAGTTGATAATGTTCACCTTTTTGTTCTAGTTTTTGGGCTATAATCCCTGCAAACATGGATTTGCATCCCCTGGTAACAAG
The DNA here is from genome assembly GCA_030180105.1 of Hyles lineata. Classification (NCBI taxonomy): domain Eukaryota; kingdom Metazoa; phylum Arthropoda; class Insecta; order Lepidoptera; family Sphingidae; genus Hyles; species Hyles lineata. The sequence continues at coordinate 2,716,414 of JARJEE010000040.1, forward strand.
CCTTATAATTGTAAAATAATAATAGAACACTTTATTATAATATTACACCACAAAAATAAAAATATGAAGCCAATATACATTTGGTGAAACAGTTGGCGGCATTTTCGCTAAAAGCTATCTCTTCCAGACAAATATTATATTATATATAAATGCAGATATTTTTTTAAATGATTAGAAAGAAGAAAGAAAGAAAAATGCTTTATTATCGCGCAAATTAGCCGCATACAACACAGTACAAAAAACATAATTATAAAAAAGTTATAAAAAAGTAACAATACAATAAATTAAACAAAAAGAGACTAAATATAAAAAAATAAGGAGAAAAAATAACAGGTAAGTATGTTGGGCAGCTCACTCGCGATAACAGGTCAACATCTCAGCATGATGCTGTGTGATAACAGAAGCAACCACATAGCGCTGGTTTTCAGATGTAACCTTAGGCGCAAGACGTACAGAAGCTAAGCTAGCCCAGCAACAACTAAAATATGAACAAAGACATTGTAAATAGGAAAAAATAAATAGCGTAGGCAATAAGTAGTAATTAAAAATGATAAGTCCAAATATAATGTACAAGTAACGAATAAAAAGTAGAATAAAAACCAGTGCGAGATAAATTCATCCATATAATGTCAAGAAAATAAAAATAAAGATTAAATGCATAAAAATAGTGTTTTAAAATTAAAGTAATAAATAATTCACAATAATATCGATAACGATGTCATGTCCAGTACAACAGCTCGACGTTCCAAATAGATTTTTTAATAGGCGCAGTATTCGCCGCGCTCCCTGCTCGCCGCGTATTGTTCCGTGCTCTTTGTTCAACCGCTCCGTTTTAAAACGTGTGGTTTATCCCAACTATTTGTTCGTTAATGTTTGTTTTTCTCCATTGTCCGCGTTAACGGTTTGATTTATTTCAACAATTATTCCGGCTCCGTCGCCTCTGGTCTAGCAGGTATAATATTTGGAAAATTGTGGTTTTATTTTCGGGTAGTGAAATAAAATTCGAATGGGTTATTCAATTCCAAGAATCTCATATTATGAGAATCTCAAGTTTGCACGTTCCTATAATTTCCTTTACTGCTAAATAAGATATAAACTGAACCCAGGTAACTTCAAAATGAAAATTTAATTTACACGCTAGTTTTAACGCGCGAACTTCACCAGTTCTGATCTGACCTATTGCTTCGCTTAGTCAAGAGCTTGCGTATGTAATTATTCGGCTATTGTTCCTCGATCCCGGATGTTAGTTCAGTGTTCGATATTTGGCTGTGGTTTCGGCTTTCCGAGTTCGTTAGCGGACCATTCATCCTTGAAGCGTAAAGGAAGGCCCGCGCATACTTAATCACTTGGCGTGTCTTTCAATGTTTTCATTAAGAGTATACACGCGAAGATAGTTTCACAGTTTTCGATAATTTAATGAACCACTACATTTTACATTTACCTTTAACATCTTAAAAGAATAAATAAATAATACCCAACAGTCCCATACATAGTCCTGACCTCGCATTAAGATCGGGTCTTGTATCGCGGGTATCAGGAACTACGAGAGACTTTCCGGCTTACAAACACCCAGACCCGAAAGAAATATTTGTGGGCCGCACATTTCTCTCGGTCCGGTGATCGAACCCGTGGCCTCTCGTTTCACAAGCGGCGTCTAACCGACTGCGCCACGGAGGCTTTCAATGGTGCCTAAATATTTATTTATAATTTCACATAACAGAAAAGTAAGAATCTGTTCTTAAATAATCATATAATCTTGAATTAGATAATTAAGGAGTTGGTAAGGTATGTTCTATTGCTTAGAAAATGGAAGATAAAGAAAGAATGAAAGATTATAGACGTAGTTTATCATGTTGGACAAATAAATCAAGTACATTGTAACAAACATTTTTGAAAGAAATGCGTATACTTGAGACAGAATACTCTTAAGATAAAGAAAGCCATTGAAGCAACTTAAAGACTAAATAAATCGTACTCGACACAAGCACGCAATGACACTCGCAAAATAAAACGCTACCCTTGCTGTTGGTGCGTCTCTCATATGTGAGAGGTGGCCTGGGTAAGTAGGTTCCACTGCAATGTCGTATTTTCCCCCCAAATAGCAGTGTAAATAGACTGCTGTGTTTCACTTTGAAGGACATTGTAGCCAAAGTAACTACTGGACATATTGAGACTTAACATCTTATGTATCAGGATGTCGAACGCAGTGAAATGTCAAGCATTGCTTTGTAATTCAATTTGTTGTTTGGTTTTGCTATTGTCCATGAGTGGTGGTATCGTTGATCATCAGGCGGGCGGCATGCTCGTCTCGCCATTCATTGTAATAAAAAACTTTACTTTACTATACCAATATTATAACTCTGAAATTGAATTTGTTAGTTTACTTACGACAGTTATATTTGATATAGGTACATATTGTCAAAGTTTCAGAAAAGGTACTTTTTGTTGAGAAATAAATACTATTGTTGAGGAATAGAAAAACCTACATAAATAAATTACAACATGATACATTAAAGATCATGAAGGCTTGGCAAGCGTAGTTCAGGAATCTCTCCAGCTAAGTGGAGTGGCGGTTTGCGAAAGGTAGCTGTCAGATGCTGGATGCGACAAGGGTGAAATGGTAGAATTTGGAGGAGGCCTATGTCCAGCAGTTGACAACTGTGTAGGTTGATGATGATGACATTAATGATGGAAATATGTACCAAAATATTATAAGAATCTACAAAACGTCACGTCACGTTATATCACGTCCTAGGTAAACCACAGGAGTACTTCAGCAATGTGTGCCTCAATCTCAATATTCCCGAACTTCGACCGAGGGGTAGACCAAAGAAGCGCTGGCTAGATGTCGTCAAGGAAGATATGAGGGTCAATGGCCTTTTAATTGAAGATACTGAAGATCGGGTGAAATGGAGCAGAATAAGCCGGAAAGCTGACCCAGGCACCGGCCGGGATAACGCCAGGTAGAAAGAAAGAATTATAAGTAACTATAAAAATGAGTTTGCGAATTATCTTAAGCACGTGGGCGAGCAAAATGTAGCCCAAGTTATAATACAAAGAGATATAATATTAAGTTGCGCCAATGCCGTACACAGGTTTACGTCTACGAAACTCAACTTCGACTTTCAAAGAGATTTCATTTAATAATCAAACATGCCAACTTTGAACATTCTTAATAAGTTTGAATTAAAACTTATTCTCTTTAGCTTGAGAAAATCATTTTATCTGCGTCGAGACCCGCTCACGGAGTCAGTATCCATTTAGCTGAATACTGGCGTCTGTGTATAAGTCACGGGGATTATGCGCATTGTGCACCGACATAGTACTATTACTTGGAATTTTGTATAAATAATTTAAATTTTAAAATTAATTTAAAATTCGATGTAGTGCTGGTTCCACCTAATATATATATTGGCGTGGAGCAAGTAGCTGAAATATATCCGATGACAAACAGCATTACGTATATCATTGGATACATTTAATAAGAGTATGTAGATTAGCAGTTATTTAGTACCTAAACAAAAAGTGTATTGTAGATTTTTTACTCACCACATTAGAATGTCTGTGGGTCTAACTTTTTATTCGTCTGTAAGCAGAACGACTGCTCATAGACAGTAGCAATGACCCGAGATTCGAACCCGAGACCTCAGTTTTGTAACCATACCATAGTACAACCATGCCATCGAGGCAGTCAAAATTTACCTTATTGTATGCTTTACCACCAGTACATCTTACTCGACAGCACTCATACTAAAAGCGATATGATTAGCTCAGGACTTGCAACTTGAACAATATGGTAAGTGATCAAAGTACTATGACTAAAGTTGCACAGGCAATTGAACGAGTAATTACATCAGAGGTACTACAACAGATTACTTGAAGACGAGTCGACGTTGCTAATACAATTAGCTTTGCCGGCGCGGGCCCGCGGCGGTAACTTCGTGATCTTCTGATTCATACTGCTAATAGTTTCTATTGTGCATTTGCATTGATGGTTTAATATGGTAAATGTACGGGTCAGTCATTTAACTGTTTTTTCTTTGGGCGATGGAATACCTGGCAATGTACTGTATTGCATCGATGAAATCATATCCTAAATGTACAAGTCAAAAGCACTCTAAGTAATGAATGAAAAGGTGTATGAATATGAAAAGTGAATATGAAAAATTATAGCGTCTGGCAGTAATTTGTTTCTGTACTTCATGAGCTAATTGCATAGGTATGTATTTTTTGGAAATTAAAAAAATATTATTAATAAAAAAAATTAATCACACCAGAAAGTCATACATTTTATTTTATACATTTACAGCTTGCCGTTATGACATTGTGGTGTCTGTACAAAATAAAACTAATACGCAGTTGCGATGTACTAATTAAGCTTCAAACCCAGCAAATTATGATGATAGTTGTCAAATAAACTCATAAAATTTTTCTCATCTTTGAAGTATATCGATGTTTGGTGCTTAAATCTAAAACTATTTTAAACATTGCATTAACACTAAATCTCAGTCCGCTTTAATAAAATGACGTTATTGCGTTGGGCATGTTATGACTGACTAATCAATATGTACTGTCACAACTGGCAACTCAATTTATTGACTGTTGTCGACATGGCTGAGCCTTTCGACGTATATTTTGAATCAGCTATTAAACTTTGTGATGTTTGTCATATTCATAGATATATTTAATATAAACTAACATCAGAATAAACTTGACTTTACAATCTCATAAAGAAATAACTTCACGTCGTTACTGGAAAATGCCATTGGACTCGGCATGCCAACGGGATGTGTTGTGACATTTCATTGTAATAATGAAACTTATGTTGTAGGTTTTGTTCAACAGAATATATTTATAAAATTTTTGTTTGATACGGACTTTATTATTGAATGAAAATTCAAAGAATAATGGCAACATTATTTTTATTGAAATTAAAATTGATTTAATTGAAATTGTCTTTAGATGAAAAAGATCTCGTTAGCCTGAGGGTTAATTTCTAATTCAACATGTGTAATAATTGTTGTTAAAGAAACAGGGGAAAATTTATATTCACATCAGAATTTTTGTGTTTATATACCTACGTTACACTACGAGTAAAATGGCTGACCGTGCTATGAAGTATTGTATTGTTAGGAATATCATTTTCTAATAAATTAAAAACGTAATAATACACCCGTTCTATTAGTGTCTTGTGTTATTATTTATATTGGCGTAAAAATATATTTACACTTATCATTAATTAGAGTTGATCTGCCGCAGTCTTAGTTTCTAAGCATTAAAACAAGACCGGTGATCATAACAAAACATTTTTTTTACCGGGTTATCTATGTCAATCGACTATTTGCTTTGATTATGAATCTTCTAGCCAGACTCATTTCATATTCTGAATTTACTTCTTTTACAGTATACAGATAAAATATTATGTTTAGTAGTAACTAGTAGTATAGCGATTTCTATGGTATGTAAAGTCCGCCAACCCGCACTAGGCCAGCGTGGTGGACTATATGGCCTAACCACTCTCAATCATATTCTCGATTGTAGAGTAGGCCCGTGCCCTGCAGTGGGACCTATATGGGCTGATACAGATACAGATACAATAGTAACTATTAAAACAAATAAAATATCAATTCAGCATAATTATTTACAAAATTAAAATAACTGACGTATTGCGCGAGTTTGCGATTATTATATTGAAGGAAAAAGTTATCTCGTTATAAGTTACTATTTTAGTCGATTAAATATAAAATGACAACACTAAGCCAATAATAGTTGATAAATCCGGAATTACTCAAATGACTTTCCATTTTAAAGGATTTTTTTCACCCGATTTGCATAATTCATAAAAATATTTGAAAAAAAAAGTACAATACTATAGGAAATCGTTTTGTATATACGCCACTTAAAGACGCTCAAATTAAGATCAATCAAAAATCATTATTGTTCTTTGATTTCTGTCTATAATTTTTTTGATAAATCATTGACTGCATTCAATTATTAGGGCAATGCAACAACTGCTATGGTTGACGATTACTTGCAAGTATTGTTATGTTAGTCGTATATTGCAAAGGATTGTATTTTTATTTTGAACTAGCTGTGCCCGTGACTTCATCCGCGTGGAATTTAACAAAAACTTTATTTTTCTAAAATAAAAGATTTTTTCTAAAATAAATGTAGCCAAGTTACTCCTTTTTATATCAGCTACCTGATATTTTCAGAATATTTTTAGACCAAATAAATCAAAGAAACATAATGTGCTTATCCACCCGCGTGTCATAATACCATATTTAAAAAAAACAACCTCAAAATTTAAGGGTTTATTTTTTTTCTGCGGAACCCTAATTTGTTTTTCAAAATTAAATATATGTTACTCCCGCAAAAAATAGCTATCTTTCAGTGAAAGTCCCGTCAAAATCGGTCCAGCCGTTTCAGAGATTTGCCGGAACAAACAGACAGACAGACGGACAGACAGACAAACAAAAAAAAATCTAAGGTCATTTTCGTTATAGGTATCGTGTATATAACGATACGTAGTTGGACATTTTTTTTATTTTCACTTTACAAACAGACACTTCAATTTTATTTATATGTATAGATTAATATTTTAAGACATAAAACATTTGAATGATAAATACCTAAAAGTTCATCAGTTGAAAGATCAAGGTGTCGCTGCGTCTAATGTCAAATAATAACAAACGTAGCGCATTTGCAATCACGAGGAATGGTTTTAAGCAATCTGAGATAATTAAACGGAACCATTCGAGGCATCTTCCCTCGCCTCCAAATTGTATTGTTAAACGCAAGTCAGTATTTACTGTCTGTAAAATGTAATTGGAAAATAATTATTTAAAAGGGAGTTATATTTGGATGCTTTCACGACTCAAAGAGCCCGAGTTGTCACTTCGATTATCAAAGAAAAGCAAGTGTAGCCATTGACGTAAAATGGAGTATACAATGCAACCAAAATCTTTGAACACTGCCTTTGTATCAAATAGGACCGCGGGTGACAGACTTTTTGCCAAGACAACAATGTTTTGTCATTTTTTGGCAGCGTCCTTTCTAGTATAATATTCAATGAATCAAATGTAGTTTCATTCAGTTGTTTAGTCGAAGTAATGCAATCAAGCGGGATAATTAAACGGAAGCAGTCGAGGCCCCGCCAGGCCGGCGGTGTAGCGAATCAATTTGCTTTAATCTGACCTAGTTCTTTACCGCGACTTTGTCCGCGTGAATGGGCTCGTTGCCGGGAATATTCAGTTAAAGGGGATGAAAGTAGGCTAGGCATTATCCGCGCCGATGAGTTCGCGCCCAGCCGTCACGCAAATAAGGATTGTGGAGCGCTTTGTGACGCCAAATCAAACGTGCTGCGTGCTCGAGTGCAATGAAACGATTGAGTTTCTTCTATCAAAAATGATACTTTTTACAAGTTTATATTTCTTCACTTAGATAGTAAGCTGATGACATTTCACCATGAGGTCTTGGGTTCAATACTCGCATCATTAAAATATTCTTGTAGTCACGAATACCCATTTCAAATGCGGCCGATTTTCCCTCGTGTTCGTATGTTATTATGAGCTCAGAACTTATTTATTATTTATAAACTGCAGCCAATTTCCCGTGTGACTACATCAACAACGCTAGAAAAGCAAAGATTACAACCATGAGACATTCAAATAAGAAATAGTTGTAAATAATTAAAATTAAACACAAAACGAATATATTTTCAATTCTGTTGTGCTGTAGTCAGCCGTTGATCTTGCACCTTTGTACGAGGGTGGGGGAGGGGAGGTGGGAGAGGGTTGTTTGTATGAGCTCCAGGTTTATTCTTTCAGAGCGGTGTAAATCAATCAGTATTGACGCGGGTTTAGTGCGCGGCGTGATAAACGCACGGTTTGTTTGCTGGGTAGGGCATAAACACACCGAATGGGACGTTTTTAACATTATAAATGGAAATATGAGTTTGTATGCTTGATCTGCTTATCTACGCAACCAGTCATTGTAAAACAGAATGAGGGGTACTGTGATCTAGTGTACCTTATCTTTATTTTATTTTTTACATTCAGAAAACTAACAGCTAATACAAGTAGTAAATTTTAAAAAATATGTAACAGAAGGCCTATTACAAGTTTTCACTTATAAATACGTTAGTATAATATTCTTTATCTTTAATCTAATCTAATTTTTTATCTTTACAATGAAGTGCTCTTTCCGGAGTATAATTTTAATTTTTATACTTATTACCTGTGCCCTCCAAGTGCCTAAAATGATGAAACAAAACTATTAACTGCTCGCTACAAAAAATTTGAATCTCCTTAGTCCGTATGTCCATAAAGCGCAATCCCGCACGCGCCTAGTGTGTTTAAACCCTAACGCGCGTCTGAGCGCGTGTTCATGGAACGGCGCGAGATCATCTTGTTACGGCATCTGTCGTCTCATTACTTCGATAATATCTTTGTATTTTCTCTTTACGTTTTGTTTTATTATAACAGATTGCTTCCCTGGAGACGACAGATAGACTATTTTTATTGTTCGTGATGTAAGACTTGATGGTAAGCTATACGACCGCTCATAAACAGTTGCAAAACTAAACAACCCCTTGAATTACAAAGCAATGCTTGGCATTCCACTACGCTTGCCATCCTGAGACATAAAATGTTAAGTCTCAATATGTCCAGTACTTACTTTGGCTACAATGCCCTTCAATCCGAAACACAACAGTGCATTTAAACTTCTGTTTGGTGGGAGAAATAGACATTGCGGTGGTACCAATCCAGATCTCACATATGAGAGACCTACCATCAGTAGTTGTATTTGTCAAGCTTAACTATCTATAAGTCTGATGCATGATCATTCTAAATCCGAATATACTTTTATTATGATCCACCCTTTTATTAATTTATCTTTGATCACGGAGCAGCTTATAGCTTCCAGTCTTCAATATAATTTGCGCAAGATCAGGTGCTAGTGTAATTTTGACATATAAATCCATCAAGGCCCCCGCGATAAGGTTAAATAGACTAAATACCTTAGCCACTGTACCGTTCAATACGATCAAAGTGACAAACAAAATTGAAGCCTAATACTGAAATTCAAATGAAATGGACCAACTATCCTCATTGAAATATGTTGAAGGTAACGTATAGTTGGCAGTTGTACACGTGTACGAGTTTAATAATCCGCTGTCATTATCATTAATGCAATGGACGAGAAAATATGAAACAGAAACTAATATAGCTTTGTTTAAAGTTTTGAATGAAATATTGGCGTCGGGCGGTGGGTTCTGTACTGTAACTTGTAAATTGATAGGAGCGCGCAACTTTCCCTCGCGTATTGATATTTATTGAGTTTCAATAAATAGGAAAGTAGGGGTAGGAGGGTGGGAACTAGCTCGTTATAAACTCTTTCTCGACTGATGAGGGAATTTATCGCTGCTGGCTGAATATATTTCAATAGGAAACCTATTATGTGTTAGAATGGAAGTTGGGTTGAACTTCTGCTTGCGTCGATGTTTCATACTTGGCGTAGGTCAGTTTGTTCCATTCATTGCGGTTTTAATATCAGTGGATCTGGTATTAATGTGGCGGCTGATAATGAATTAGCCAGATTGCATTAGCATGCATTATGACAATGCCTTATTGATTTGTTCAAGTGCTGGATAAAGACACGAATAATGTAATGTGGTGTACATGTACTAAACCCATACCGCGAAATACTTACATGAATCACTTGGGTGTCTTTATAAGATTATTCTATCAACCCATTCGAACCGATTGTTATATGATGGCTTGACTATCTACCGCAAGATTCTACCACTTACTAAAAACCCTATAACTACAGTCCAGTACCCTGATTACAGTGTGTTCAATGAGTGCGTGTACCGTGTTCCATGACGCGTTTATTATTCTGGTCACAGAGTTTTTAACCCATTTTCTGTGCGTTGCGTCGCGGTCCGGCGCACCGCAATAATTTGCTAACGAATTGCATTTGTTCATAAAGGTTTACAATTATAATTAATTACTATTATTGGCAATATCATTTAAGTATGATGATCCTCGTTTTATTGTTTTAAAGATTAAATTGAAATTCTATAATCGGTTTTGTGTTAATAATGATAATTAATGCGCTGATTATTTAGCTGCATGTATTTGTTATTAATAGTAATCACGTATCATTTTGTGGATCGGGGCAGTTTTGGAGCGCTCTTAAAACAGCGTAAATTATTATGTGATGTATTCCATATTAGGTATATTTCTTTGAAACTGATGGAATTTGATCCGTCTCTTCACACTATAATGCATGTTAGGCCTAGTGACGTCAGTAGTATTTGTATTGCATCCCTTTTCTTGTTCTCCCACTACAAGATTTAAAATGCTTGTCATTTGTCTAATATGTATTTACAATATTTTTTTTGCTATTAAAGCTGAATATTACCCGTAAATAAGACATATAATATAATATTTTAGACATTTGATTTCATTTGAAATTTAGCACTAGAGCCGAGAAGTAATTTCGTTTTTTTTTGTTGCTCTTAATGGCGAGACGAGCATGCCGTTCGCCTGATGGTACGCGATACGGCCGCTCATAAACAGTAGCAAAACCAAACAACATGTTGAATTACAAAGCAATGCTTGGCATTCCAATGCGCTCGCCATCCTGAGACATAAGATGTAAAGTCTCAATATGTCCAGTCTTACTCGTAGTATTAAACATATCATTAGCACATGATATTATTTCTTTACGTGATCAAAGTCGCATTCAACGATAGTACATAAATCGATAGTTAGCAGCAGGCAAGCAATAACTAGGCACCTAGAGAAGAACTAAACTAATAGGTACCACTTGATGTTTCATAATTTTCAAGTGTAAACAAGTTTGTGTAGGCGCAACTCCTACAATTTCAATAACAGTTTCAGTAAAACCATAGAATTATGAAGCTATTTTTGTTATAACAAGTTATACAATCGTTAATCACTACATTTAAATTCGTGAACACGCATAATCGTTAAAAATGCATAAAAAACCGAGCCGCTTTCAACATTTTTCTTTTAACTTTTAATAATACTCCAATTTTAGCTAATAATATACACATATTTTCAACAACTGTTTGGCGTTTGATGCCTAACGATCTTGCGTGCACTCTTTATTAAAAAATTTATATACAAATTATTCCTTAAATTCCTAAATACTAAAATGACTTTTGCAATATTGGATGTGTTATTAAAATAAAAATGTTCGTAAAAAAATATAAATAGTATAAAATATTTAAAATAAACTGTAATCGATTAATGAATACAAACAAATGGTATCGATATCTCTAAATAATCGAATATTATAGTAACCGGTGTATTTGACTTCATCCCTATTTTACAATATCGTTAAACTGTCAAATGGCACATTTTTAAATAATTTGTCTTTAGTAGATCGCCTTTTTATTTGTAGAACATAAATATAGTCTTTGTCTATTACATAATATACCGTGCCTGAAATTTACTACAGTAGATTCGAATAAAATTGTAGGAATGTTTTTCTTATTGTGTCAGATGGACCGGCGAACTCATAGATAAGGGGGTCGGCCGTAAATCAGCGGCGATCGGCTCCTGTGCACACTGAACACCTTACCACCTCTTACCACCTACCACCTTCTGCTACCTTTTACCACCTACTACCACCTTGCCACCTTTCCATTCTCTGGCCGTATTCTCACACATAATGAATGTATCTCGCTAGTATAAATCACAGATGTTTAATGGATTAATATTTTGCCAGCGTTTAGGTCGAGATGAGTTTTAGAGCGATATCTAAGCTGATTTTATTAAATCTAAGCTTTTATTGAATGAAACATTTCTAGTCAATTGTTTGAAGACTAACAAATTGCCTAGATACTTTTATTGTTAAATTTAACGTAATTAATTGGGATCATTTGTTTTATCTATCGTATTTTAATGCATCATCAGTGTGCAAAAGTAACGAATCGTGTGATTTTATATCTAATTCTAAATCAATTGAAATTTTGTTTACTTTTCACTTAACACTAGAAGGGCCGGGCTTCATGCTATACCTTCAAAGACCGCAGCGGTCAATTTGACGGTACTAGAGATTAAGTGAGAATACTTATGAAATTATTACATATTTTAAATTAAAATAAAATAAAAATAATTCAAATTTATTTTTTAATTATTATAGTAAACAATTTAGCATTAAAGTTAGTAACATTTGTAACAAGTAATAGTTTTTTTAGACTCTTTTGTACATTTTCCACAAACAGCTTTTTTACAGATAGTGAAGTTTTCACATGTTTTATTTATTTTTTACAATTACTATTGATTTGACATTGCCGCCTCTTATTATTTGTAGTACATGGTTCACTTGTTTCAGAATTAGTTCCTTGTCTCTGAGTCGCAGTTGAAGTGGTTTTTTTTCACATGCTCTTCACGTAGTTCGCTCACTAGTTGAAGGACAAAATCATGACGAGAAATTTTTATTCCTGTGACTTTTTGATATAAAATCCACGAGTTTATAGATGCTAAATCAAGTATATTGTAAAAAACGTGAACAGGCCATCTCCGACTTGCAGCTCTTACGGTGTATTTACGTGCCATTTGATCGATGATGTCTACACCAAATTATATTGCATTGTAAAATTCAACTGTTTCAGGCAGCTTTTTTTGATTAGTACCTATGCTTACGTTGGGGTGCAGTGTACTCAAAATAATAACATTTTTTCCTGGTTTTCCTTGATAGGTAGCAAGGGTTATATCGGTCTCGGTTTTCATTATGAAAGTTTCATATCTTATAGTACGAATACTACTTCTAATCGGTGGTACTTCTCTTGCACGCCGCATTGTTTTCACTAACACTGTCTATTATTTAACGAAATCTCACCGTCAAACCGTTTGTCTAACGTTGAGAGGTCAAAACCATCCGGACCCGGTTTTGGCGATAACTTCTCACCCGCGTCTGTCAATAGTAGCGGCGAACTCGGTCGTTTTGATTATTGTGCGTTAGTGAGGGATGCGTCATGCCATTTAAATAAAATAAACGAACTTGTCAATGATCAGGGCTCGCGTATTAACATCGCAAATAAATCGGCGATTATGGATCTGACTCAAAAGTTAACTGCCATTGTGTCTATGCTTGCGTTAAAATCATCTTGTAACGAAACGAAATTGGCGAATATACAACTCGAGTTGGAAAAAAATCATAATGCACGCGAGATTAAACCGAGCAAAGAATCATTCGCGGATAAATTAAGTTTGCGTCTCCCTAAAGTCACACCCGCCGTGCAGTCGCGCGTGCCGCTTCCGTGCGTAGTTGCCTGTCCGACAGCTGAGCGGTCAGCTGATTATGCGTCATCGTCCGCAACAAAAGACGCCTTGATGAAGGCTATTAATCCGAGTGAAGACGGTTTTCAAATTGTGGGCGTTAAGAAAACCACCAAGTCTCGCGTTGTGCTTCGTGTTGCCAATGAAACACAACTCAAGAAACTTGAGGCCGTCGAGGCAATTAAATCTGCGGGTTTACGCCTAGAAAAACCTAAAGGCCGCAGGCCGCGTATCCTCGTTAAAGACGTGCCCGCTTCAATGGAAGATCGCGCCTTTATTAGCGCTTTATATAGGCAAAATATTATGAACGAATTGCCGGTAAAGGAGGACGATTTCCTTAAATCGGTGAAAATAGTTCGTAGGCGTGTTTTGGATAATGGTCGCAAATGGATAGGCATCGAATTAGACGCGGACGTTCGTAAACATCTCGCGACCACTAAGGACAAATTATTCATCGACTGGGCAACTTGTAGATTTATTGATGATCTAGAAATTGTTCGCTGTATGAATTGTCAACAGTACGGACATGTACACAAGTTTTGCACTATCAAAACGCCAACCTGTGCGCTGTGTGCTGCGGAACATGAAACAAAAACATGTCCTAATAAATCCCGTTCTGATTTTAAACCGATTTGCGCGTCATGTAAACGCTTAAAGAAACCACATGATCACAGCTGTGGATCCCAAGATTGCCCTACTTATAAACAAAAGTTGCAGGCGTTATTTCTGTCGACCCAATATAAATAAGATATGGATAGCCTCACGATCGGACAGTTAAATCTTCATAATGATAGGGCGGCGACGTCAGAATTAAATATATTAATTACCGAATATAATCTTGACATAGTCCTAGTCCAAGAACAATATCAACATGCGCGCTTACGTGGTAGGCTGGTACAACTCGATAACAAGGCGCGAGCAGGCATTTATGTGTCGAGTTCAAACTACACCATAACCTCTGTGCGTAATCTTATGACATCGCACTGTGCGGTCGCGGAGGTTTCATCTCCATCCAGTAAAGTTTACGTTGTGAGCTGTTACTTTCAATACTCCGATCCTGTCGGCCCACATATACATCACCTTCGCAGTGTTTTGCGATCTCTTGCCGGCAATAAAGTTATTATAGGCGCCGACGTTAATGCGTCGTCAACCCTTTGGTATGGCAAATATCGTCAAACCGATGCAGAACGTCGCTGTGCTGTCGAAGACTTTATTGCCGAATGGAACCTCAATGTACATAACACCCCTGAAGCACCACCAACTTATTGCAGCCCCGTTGGCGAATCTTCTATTGACGTCACACTTTCTTGTGGGGACGTCCAGATTGTTAGGTGGCGCGTTATTCCTGACGCGTCATGTAGTGATCATCGCCTGATAGTGTACGAGTTCTTACCCGGATTTATACGGGGTCCGCTTAACAACATCTCTGACTTTAGGTATAAATCTAAAGGGGCTAATTGGGAATTGTTTAGATCTGTTTTCGCGCGTCATACCGGAGATTTCACTCGCAATGATCTCTCAGCTGAAAACTGTGCTGAAATAATGTCTGACACCTTTACATACTGCGCGGATTTAACCATTGGTCGCAGTTCTATAACCAATACCCGCAGATGTGACTGGTGGAATAGTAAATTACTCCACCTTCGACAAAGATTTCGACGAGCGCGTAGGCGATTTAATAGGCTTAAAAAACGAATTGTTCCTGAAGACATACTCACGAGTGCTTTCATCACACTTAAAGTGGCCAGGTCTCACTATAGGGCCGCGGTAACAAAAGCTAAAGGTAACTTGCTGCGTAAAATAGTAGAACGCCTCGAGAGAGAGGGTCCCTGGTCTCCTCTTTACCACGAATTCAAAGCAAATAGGTCAATTAATTTGGCCTATATAGAAAACATTAAAGTAAATAACACCTATACTACTGGTATCGAGGAGACCACGGAAACTCTTTTGAATTCTCTTATACCTGACGATTGTGTAGATAATGACTCCGAATACCAAAAACAAATAAGACTCTGGGCTTCGGAGCTACCTTCTTCCCCAAAATCAGATCATCCATCTCTTAACGAATTTCTTAACATAGTAAACTCTTTGCCAATTAACAAAGCATCGGGAGACGATAAAATATCGAATAAAATGATAAAGGAAGCGTGTAAGTCGTCGGGTGACACTATACTGAAAGTTTTTAATCGGTGTATTGATGAGGGCATTTTTCCCCGGGTTTGGCGTTGCGGTTTCATTCGTGTTATACCTAAAAGTGGAAATAAGCCCCCTGAAGACCCTAAGTCATATCGCCCAATTACATTATTACCATCATTGGGTAAAGTACTTGAAAGGCTTATTGTCCCTCGTCTGTTACCGGGTGGTCCAAAATTTCATGACCTACAGTTCGGTTTTACCAAAGGTAAATCTACTGTGGACGCGGCTTTATCGGTTAGAAGAATTGTCGTCAACTCGGATCACAAGTACGTATTGGGAATTTTCTTGGACATCTCCGGCGCGTTTGATAATGCCTGGTGGCCAATATTACTATTGAAATTAAAGATCCGAGGTTGCCCTAGGAATATATATTCTATGATATATTCCTATTTTTGTCATGGGTCAACCAAATTACAACTTGGCCACCATGCCGTATCGAAGGCGCTGACTATGGGCTGCCCTCAAGGCTCGGTTATCGGTCCATATCTATGGAATTTGGGGTTCGATGATATCTTCTCAATTCCTTTTCCGCCGGGTTGTTCTTTAACTGGATACGCAGATGACGGACTCCTACTTATACAATCCAATAGTAGAGCCGAGCTCGAAAGTTCGGCTGACATGAGTTTGCGTTTAATTTTGAACTGGGGTGAACGAAATCGACTAACATTCGCACCTCAAAAAACTTTTCAAATGTTGTTAAAAGGGATTCTAAAAACACCCCCGCGAATTAAATTTAACAATGTACCAGTTAAAAGAAAGGAATCAGTTTGTTACCTCGGACTAATTTTAGAGAGAAATTTCTCATTTATTGAACACATTAGAACCGTCGGAGAAAAATCGAAAAATAACTTCTATGCTTTAACGAGAATATCAAGGGCAACGTGGGGATTATCATTTAATACTTTGAAAATTATCTATGGAGCAACTTATTTGGGTTGTATCTGTTACGGTTCTCCAGTTTGGGCCGATAGATCTACTGTTGGCGCTGTTCGTAGGAAGTTGCTCCAGAGTCAACGCCTGGCCTTGATATTCTTGTGTAAGGCTTACAGAACCGTTAGTACAGAGGCTTTGCCGGTTCTTGCGGGTGTGCTTCCGGTCGATCTGGAGGTGCAAAGACGCGCCGCATTATATTATTCAAATAGAGAGACAATATACACTAACTTTATTGCATCCCGAGACTTTTTAAAGATAAGCAGATTATTTAAACCATATTCTGCTGCGTACACTGAATTAATTGACGAATGGCAGAACCGGTGGGATATATCCTCAAAGGGGCGTCACTTATATCAATACTTTCCGTCCGTTCGCGATCGCTTAAGAAAATCGTGGCTAGAAATTGATAACTGTGTATCACAGTTCCTAACAGGACATGGCAACTTTAAGAGCAAACTATACACTTTTAAGCTGGTTGAATCGCCTGCGTGTCAATGCTCTACACCTGACTGTGAGTACGAACAAACTGCACATCATATACTTTGGGAGTGTAATCGCTGGTCCGATGAACGCGAAATAATGTTAAACAATATGCAAATAACTTCTGGTGTTGCATACTATACGGACCTCGTGGAATCTAGGAGGAACTTCCGTGCTTTCCGGCGCTTTTGCCATACCTATTATTGGACCCAAATTTAGCAGCTCAAACTATAGAACCCATGTAATTTGTTTATCCCGTGGTGCTTAATACATCTGGCTTCTCCAGTTGTATATCTTTATATAAGAGGATACATACCTCTCGACTCAATATTTTTTGTCACCCGCTTTGCTGCGGAGGGAAGTGGACAACTATTTGTTTCCAACTCCTCCTTTTGTTTTTCTTTCTGATTAATTTCGATGCGGGTTAAAGACAAGCTAGTGTCCCTGAGAGACTCGCCGAGCTCCGGAGCTCGGTGTCAAATCTTTGTGTGCCACTGTTGATCCTGGCTAACAGGAGTTGCAGTGGCGGGTGTGAGGGCGGGAAAGTCTCTAACACTGTCTATTATATCATCACTACTTTCATCACCTAACACATCTTCTTCTATATCCCGATATCGCAACAATTCTTGTTCTATTTCCAAATTTGAGAGCCGGCGACTCATTTTATTATAACAAGTTACGACTGCTCACCGGACGAAACCAATGTCTACTGTAAAATGTAAACAAGCTAGGCAGTAACAACTTACTCAGAATTCAATTCAACATAAATAAAAACAAAAGTACCCACATTAGTTTGAAGAATTCGTTGCTTACTATTCTTATCGCCGCCTTTATATGTATGCCGTCACATTGACGGTGCGCGGTCTTAGTAGGTATTTGTAATTGAAACTCATATACAATATATTGTTAATTTTGTTTTTATATAGATTTAGCTTAACAATAGCAAATTATTAAAAGTCATAAAATATGAAAAGAAACAAAAACATAGTTTGTGAAATATTTAACAATGAAATTGCCTTGCCGCCAATTTGACTGCCTTGGTCTTTCTAGTGTTAAAATCTTATAGATTAGAATAAAATACTTTGATTTTTGAATACCCGAGCATACCTTTGATTTTTCGGAGTCATGTGTGCATTGTTAGTCAATCACCACGCACTAAAACGTTGAAGAAAAACATTATGAGGAAACCTGCATATCCTAGCGATTCATAAGAATCTCTATGGTATGTAAAGTCCGCCAACCCGCATCAGCCCAACGTGGTGGCCTATATGGCCTAACCAATCTCAATCGTGCTCTTGTTTATAGAGGAGGCCCGTGCCCTGCAGTGAAACGTATACTGATACAGAAACAGGCTTTGATTTTACAAGAAAAAATGACGAACAATAACAAGTTAATATTTCTGTATATGAATATATAACTCCTGATATTCTGAAGGTTAACAAAAGAGACGAATAATAATAACATAATATATCTAAATATAACACATGAATGCTCAATGTGCACAATATATGTGCGAGACAATAGCGTCGCCATAGAGTCACGCTCCGAGAGTTTTTCCAACACTCGTACAAACAGCTTGTAATCCATTGTGTTAGTTCTCATTATGAACAATATTACATGAAAATATATTAGTTTCAATACGCACCGTTAGATATTTCGATGTAAAGTTTCAAACAATTATTAATGTTTGAACATTCTGTGACGGCTCTCTGAAATTGTGGTCGGATATTCTCGGATCGGGTTCGGCACCATTAGAATTATTTGTGTTTTGAGCGTAGGTACTATCTGGATAGACGGATTTACTGTGGCTAAAGAAAGAAAGAGAAAGTATAAGAATATGTATTTATTTATACATGCTAATATAGTAAACCTGCATACCATTGCGATTTAAAAGAATTTCTATGGTATGTAAAGTCCACCAACCCGCACTAAGCCAGGGTAGTGGACTATTTAGCCTAACCGCTCTCAATCGTACTCTGCAGTGGGACGTATATGGGCTGATAAATATACTGATATGTTTTATTGTACGAAATAAAAAAGCTCATAAAACAAATAAAACACTTAAAAACTTAAGGTATGTACTAAAAATATTGTTTTACTGAGCTAAATTGAACATTTGAAATGGTGACTGTCAAATCAAACGTCGTGGGTTTAAACTATGTAATGACTCCATTAACTAATGTAGTATGTAAAGTTTACCAATCATGACATTAGAGAGACGTGGTAGACGAAAACGACTCATCTCAAACGCTCAACTGAGGAACCACAAATATATAATGCAAGCCAAATCATTCAACAATATAAATAATAAATAAATAACACCCAACAGTCACAGACATAGTCCTTACCCCACACTAAGATCGAGTCTTTTGTCGAGGGCATGGGGAACTACGAGAGACTTTTCGGTCTTCAAACACCCAGACCCGAAATGGACATTTCTCTCGGTGCGGGGATCGAACCCGCGACCTTTCGTTTCACAGGCGGCGTCTAACCGACTGCACTACGGAGGCTGTCGAAAGGTAAGTGAGACCCATGTGATCGTACGATTAGGATTTAAAATGGTTACAATAAAAGAAAGGCCAGTTCTAGATAAAGATTGTCACAGTGCAGGAAGTGGCGTCACGACGTGTCGTCTCTTAGGGACTAATTTCCCATGGAGCCACGAGTCAATTCGTCTCACAGTTACATAGTTACGTCAGGGAGCTGAGTGTGGTAAATTGAACCTTATGGCCCGTATAACCGTAATACGGTTATTAATTTTAAATAGTTGTGAGATGTTAATGAACGGGGTTGATACAAACTCGATATTAACGGTAGGAAATTCACGCTATATCAAAATATTATATTTTTGACATCGTAAGCTATAGCTAGAAGAAACTCACCAAAACAAAGGCTTCTGAAAATAAATTAAGTGTTATAATTAATTGTGATCAAAATCACAATTAACAGTTTTGTACCTGTGTTTTAAAAGTGAGACCCGAAAGTTCCTTTTGATTTTGGAATCAATTATTGTTTCGTTGCTTTAAAGTGAGCTTTATGTATTCGTTTCCATTTTGAAATAAAATAAACAAAACTTCATCGAAGTTGTCATCAAAAACTCCTTGGAGTCGTAAAATTATCTCTAAACACTGCACGTACACTTCAGTTTATTGTAATTCACTAATTTTGTTCTAGACTCCGGAGTTAATAAAAGTGTTAAATGAAGATATTAATTAGCAGTGCTAATAGCAGCGAGTTTGTTTGACGTAATTAGCAAGCGCTAATGCGAGTAATGGTGGGTGTAATGTCTCTAAGATATACCATCAGCTGCGAGAATTACTCGCTACATTAAGCTATGCGCAATACGGATTTGTGAGAGTATTTTAATATTTAAGAATTCATAGACACTTTTAAAAGATATTTCAGTTATGGGATGTTTGACCCTTTTGAACGACTATTGATTCAGTTTGAGCCAAAAAACATTTGATAATTAACATTGTTTTAAAATTGTCTTTGAATAAGGTTGATTGTGTTTAGGAAGTATTATATGGACCGAGGTAAGTGTAGCGTTTTGCTTTCATCTTATGTATATCTGAATATCGATTGTATAGAACGTTGAGAGATAGCTATCTTGCGTCGGGGAACATACTATCTGGACTACATTGTAGTAACTTCTTCGTATCAGAGTATCATAAATTAATGATTGATTTTAATAAAACTATGACTGTAAAGGTTAAATAATAAGGAAGATATAGGAATAAACAGGATCAGAAGCCTAGGAGCGAGAAAATGCATTTATGATTCAGCTACCTAAACACTGCAAACATAGTTATCTCCTGAGGTGTTTGTAACTTCACCGGCAAGTTTGTCCAACGTCCACTGTCCAACAGTTAGACACTGCGATTAACGTTCTTCGCCAGATTTACTTTAGCAGACGGAGTAGAAGTTGAGTGACTTACGAAAAATACCAACTGTAACTATTTACAAATAATTCAAATAAGGATACTAAGAACAAAATTTAATGCTTTATAGTGTTTACATTTTATTTTTAAATCGTTACCTAACCAATTACCTGTGCACTTAACAAAACATAAAAAATACTCATTAAATGCTGCTTCTTATCACTGCTTAAGCAAGTTTGTGTCCATCGTCCAATGCCCAGCGTCTAACAATTGGACCACAATTGACCTCCTTCACGATCTACTTTACGGGAATGCAAGTTGGACGAGTTACCGAGTCCGAACTGTTTCGTGTATTTATAAACGTCTGTTTGGAGACACCATGAAGTAGTTGAAAAGGTTATTTTGTGGATATTTAGTCCTTATTTTTAAATATGGAATGGTGAATAAATATAATACTTGTAAATAGCGGTAGAATAAGAAAGATAATAAATTATATTGTGAATAATCTCTGAAATAATACAGGGTACACTTTTCACAATTATTTTAGTATCTAATATATTTACGGAGGTTTAACAACATGGCAACCATAATGTACGTAGGCGGAAAACTCGCAATCGGGACATTAAGCATCAAAATTGCGTTTCAGAAACAGACTGTAAATCAGATTCCATTCCGGTATAAGTAAGGCTTTCAGAATAATTTCGTAAATTGACTAGACAGGCGTTGACTGCAAAAATTTGTTCTTACGCGATTGAAATGCAGTATAAATATAAAGATTCGTTTTTTGAAATAAATACGTAAATAATGGGGTATAAAGTGGTACAATATTGTGCATATTAAGTACGTAATGGTTGAAGTGTTGGCATCGGCCACTTGGCTGGCGAGCGATGTGCCGCATTATTCGCAGCTTTACGGTCATTAATCTGCGTGTGGTGACCAGTAGAACCCCCCTCTCTCACCATCCCCCCTCCCCCTTCCCGGCCCAGCAGATAACCGAACGCGCCCCTCACTCGCCCGTAAATACCTTTTATGAATTTTAATCAGTGCACGCGCCGGCAAGCCCCGGCCCGTGGGGAATAAACACAAATTTAATTTTGTAATTTACAAATGAAAAATTGATTATGGATATTTATAGGTTTGTTATTTTATCGGAGCACTTTTGTGTTTCATAAATCTAGATTGAAAAAAATTTAATTTGTTTTTAACTACGGTTTTATTTTACGTACCTACTTATAAGTTTATTTGAATGATCAACATATTTGCATTTGGTATATTAGCAGCAGCTTAAACGGTAGAAAGGAGATTCAGTTAAAATGACGTAAGGTCGCTGGATGCAGACCGTTTCAAACAGGTCGCTGTAGAAAGCAGTCGATTTATATTCAGTAATGGACTTCTTATGGCTAAAGATGTCGGTGATAATATCATGCACTTAATATATACACATGAGTATCGGAAAATATTAAAGTAAAAAGTTGGAAATGTTCTTGAACGGTGTTGACTATCGCTGAAATCAGCAGCATACAACACAAAATGCAAAAACAAAATACACATATTCTTAATTGGTGAATTCTCAATTGATATAAAAAAATGTAAGGGCTATACATATTGAAACTGCTTGACTAATAGTCGTGTGGCGGTGACCACGCGACGTGAGTAATGGAGTGCAGTGTAAGAGTTGGTCCGGTGTATTGATTAGCTAAACGACAGCGTCTGCAGTCGATGTGGCTCGTTTGTGTCGCGTGTGCTCTATTATTTGTACTATTGTACTGGTTAATAGTTTAAGAGACCTACAATAAATCAATGGTTGGTAATGTATCGGTTTTTAGATTGTCTCGGAGGCGTTGTACAGTACGGTTACAACGCTCAGGTCTCGGGTTTGGATCTCGGGTTGGGCAAAGTTATATTGGATTTTTCTATTTAATATCAGCCTGGAAATGAAATGAAAATGAAAATTGTGCCCTATATGGCGATAGGCTCGCCCCCATTACTTCGTGGGATGGAACACGTAGGGCAAAATGTGGGTATCCTAGTTGTTAGCAGGTATCGCGGGTTCAAATCCAAGGGCACACCTCTGATTTTTCAGAGTCATAGGTGTATTTATAGACAATCACTCGACACTAAAACGGTTGAAGAAAACATCTTGAGCAAAATTATACATTCCACAGCGATTTACAAGAATTTATATGGTATGTAAAGTCTGAAAACCGCATTAAGCCAGCGTGGTTGACTATATGGCCTAACTACTCACAATTGCACTGTCAATTGTAGAGGAGGATACAGTACAGTATATAGTTTTATGAGTGAAAGGAAGATATCACGAAAGCCGATTGTTCAGTTAGAATACAAAATTAAATACATAGTTATTTCACACATAATATAGTCAACCTTTCAGTAAGATAGGGTGTAGTGTAAAACGGAGGTTGAACCTGCATATCTTATTTTACTAATACCTCGGCCAATCAATACAAACTAGCATTGACAAATATTTGCTCCAACCGGGAATAGAATTAAGGAGCCTTCCTAGTCAGCGTTAATTGTACTATACGTGCCAGGGATGTTGCGAGCTCCGTATCCGAAACCATCGGATATCCGAAGAAAATTATCCGAAACCGTAACACTATCTGTTACAATAGTCTCCATTTCGGATCGGGACTAAATTTAAAAATCTTATAAAAAAGCATTGTTATAATATTAACAAATTTTAGGGCAATATTTTTTGGGATTTTAGTACCAGATTCTTAATTGTAAATATAATAAAACTTTCATCTTCTAAATAATAATGACATTATTGACTTTAAAATTTAAAAAAAATCTTCCTCCGTAACCGAAAGTATAAGATAATTCGAAACCGTGTCATATCCGCAACCTTTACCAAAATTGGTAAAAAACATCAAATCCATATCCACATCCGCTTATGACCATCCCTATTTCATACAAACCGACATCGCATCGTGGCGGCCAGACCCAGTAATATGGTGTGTTTATAGACGTTGTTTTTCGTCTGTTTGTTTAGGATGTTCTCCCGTACTTTACGCTGTTTCCACATACTACACATTGCCTTTATTTCCAGTTTTAGTTTGGTGGCTGGTGTCGATTTTGGCAGAGAAAGGTTTAAGCTTGTCTCTTCATTGTTAATTATTTTGCTCCTTTGGGTCATAGTTTTGTACCTTAGATTTTGATTTAATAGGTGACACAGGATTAGAGAACAGAAGTCAGTGGTGGTTCATGGAAATTATACTTTAAATTAGAAAGTTTTAGTACTGATTCTTACGTCAGCCATTACATTATCCCAAAATACTCTAACTCAGACAGGACGTAAAATAATAAGTAAAATTATACTATTATTATAACTGAAATTATTTTATTCATATGGCCTTTGTTTTGTAGTGGAATTTCTGTGACCAGAGAGAGAGACAGAGGCAGAGAGAGAAGTCAAAGTACATAATAATTACAAAGTATGAATACATACAACGTTTTCACAAAGCGGATTAACTCCCAACTGTTTTACAAAGCGTGGAGCAAACAAAGGTACAAAAGTGGAAACATTGTTGTAATGAAGTATGCGAAATGTTAACAAAACGAGAGTAATACCAGTACAATTCCACCGGACATAATGCGCGTAGGATCGTTCACAATATTAAAAACGTATTCACAATAGGTCTTTATAAAATACTCACTGATTGTCAAATTTACATTTACGCGAGGAGAGTTTAAATTAAATAAAGGGAAAATGTATTTTACGCCCTGCCAATGCAAATGAACCGTGAACTTTACGTACCAGTAATTGTATATACCTATTAAACATTTAAAATAACATAATACTCTCATTACAATATAATATTCTGATACTCAAATTCTCCTATTTATTATATTCACACCAAGGTTAGGAGAAATTGCTCAGTGCGATAAGGCCGGCTTTTGTACTTTTTTATTAAGTTATTTCTTTAATGTAACCCATTCTATGTATGGTGCAAAAAAGAATAAACAAATAAAATTACAATCCAATAGATACATTTAGGTAGTTGTGATGCGCTTACAAAACAGAAATCCTAAGAGGAGAGGATGTATTCAGAGGAGGACATATTATGGCTGAAAATGACAAACTTGGAATCATAACGTTTCGAATCAAAACATCTAGTTATTAATAAAATTCTAAAATAGAATACTCTACAAAAGGATTAAATCCAGCAATTTTTGCTCCCTGACCTACATATACGCAGTTATTTTAAACATAGTAATTGCGACGAGATAATACGAGACAATATTATGATGTATAAAACTAGTGTAACATCCAAGAGTTTCCACCGAAACGGAACACCAATTTCGCTAAACAAACAAAGATAATGAGCGAACTGGGTTCCATCACTAAATATTTAGATTTATTACAGTACGAAAGAATTTACGTCGGGAAATTTTGTACGAGTGCTAATAAGAGTCGGGTTGTTGGAAGAAGTTGTGAAACTTGGTAACAAGTCTTCAGTCGAGTGGCAGGGCGTCTATATGCAAATACTATATTGTGCTGAATGTTTTCAAATATTAAGATGTATCATTTGTATATATCAGAGTATGTCGGTATGTGCTTCTTATATGCATGGACTAGATTGGACTTTGTCTAGAAACAGTAACTGAATAAGACGTTTATTGTTATTTAGGAAAATCTATCGGGAAGTGCGTGGTGGCCTGTTGGTAAACAGACCAGACGTGGCTGCCTACAAATTCACGGTGGTCACGGGTTCGAATCCCGGGGCACACCTCTAACTTTTCGGAGTCATATGTGTATTGATAGTCAATCACACACAATAAATTCGTCATATGAAACATTTTAAATTAAAATATCACACAAATTAAAATATCTGCCTAGGAATTGATAAACAAATAAAAAAACCCACGATTCATAGACAACAGATGTTGCTATGAAACTAATGTCGGAAAATTTGTTCACAATATGACAATTTATTGGTAAGAACACACGATTGTCTTCTGGTATAAGATTCGTTCACAGTTCACTGAATGGGCAGAAGCATCAATCAGAAATAAATATAACAAAAAATAGAGAGGGCAAAGTTTTCTTCTCCAGAATCGTCGCTTCCGTGTATATTTGAGTGATTTTAATTTTCCTGTTCACGGCCGCGGAATCCATTGTGGCATTGAGGGAATTTGTGGGATTTCAGCAAGTCTGCGCGCAATCGGAAACTCGTCATGCATGCGGAAAATGCGATGCGAATTATGTCACCTTATATATCGCTCGTTTACTTACATAATGGCGGGGTGGGCTTATTGATTTATGTGGAAATAATGTGTATAAAGAATTGTATCATATCGCTTTTATTTTACTTACTTGTATGAGTTTGTACAGCGAAATACTTTATCGTAACCGTCACATGACGGTAAAATAAGAATTTGATAATAACTTAGATTACACTTCAAAGTTAAAATAGATATTTCAATCTAATTTAAATCACTCTCCACTCCACAATAAAATCAAACCATTATGGAATATTATACTTTGTTTGTTGTGTTTTGAGGTATTATATTATATAACTTAATTTATTATAAATTAAAATTATATACCTTAAATATTTTAAGAACTTATATATTTACACTTCGTCATACTATTCACACCTACTTTGTACAATCTCTGCATCACCCAAAGGTTGACTGGAACAGAATGCCTTAGGCATTAAGTCCGCCTTTATACAACATTATGTATAAAAAGATTAATAAATAAATAAATTAATAAAAATTAATGCAGCTGGTATTTACAAAAACAAAAACATTTTGCATCTCGTGTGTGCATTTACATGATGAAAGCATTTGGTCCAAAAAATCCAATCACTTTGTTCACAAAAAGCTGACTAATATATGTAGATAGCTCAACATGCACATGCCCGGGACTGAAAATTACTTTCGGCCTGGCGATTTCTCCCAGAGACATATTTTGGAATAAGATTGGCTATATCTATGTATGGCAATTGTATTACCTTCTCCTATGAGAACTGACTGTGGACCGGCGTAAATACATCAAATGGCATGAGAACACCGTCTGGTATTATTTAATGCTCAATCTAGACGGGATTGCGCTTACCATAAGGAGCAAGCAATTACTTTGTGTGCTAGAATAAAACAAAGATATTGATCCAGTATAAGGTAATGTATTACAAATAGGATACACTGACAGCCCAACTCGTTATTTGGATTCCACTTCTCTTGCCATAAGGGAATGTACTCTGTAACGTGCCGGTATAAAAATACCGCAATTGTATTACATCTTTTATTTTTGGTGCAAAATACAACTTCACTTATTCGGCATGTATTTATAGCAGCATAAGCTAATAGTAGGAGGTCTAGAACTTCCAATTTCTAGAATTCGTGCTCAGTAAGATAAAGCCGGGCAGGTGAAATGTGAGGCTCAGAGGAGTGCGGAGGATGCGAGGAGGGGAAGGGAAGGGTAGGGGAGGGGGGGGGGGGGGGGGTGGAGTTAGTGCACTCGAGCTCGCATTATTTACCCCTCACACTGCGTTAATTCGGAAACTGTGACGTAAACTGCTGTGAGCGTTTATATTATAGTACGTAATGTGTTTCAGCTACTCAAGAGTAACATAATAATGGACAAACGCAATCTCACGATACTTTGGAAGGAACGTAAAACAACAAA
Organism: Hyles lineata; assembly: GCA_030180105.1. Classification (NCBI taxonomy): domain Eukaryota; kingdom Metazoa; phylum Arthropoda; class Insecta; order Lepidoptera; family Sphingidae; genus Hyles; species Hyles lineata. The sequence goes on from JARJEE010000040.1 coordinate 2,743,878, forward strand.
GTATAAATGCATGATATTTTTTTCTTTTTCTATATAATACGAGTAGGTCCGGCAAACGAGCAATCAGTGCACCTGATGGTAAGTGATTACCACCCATGAAACTCCACAACGCTTGGATCATAAATGTGTTGCCAGCCCATCAAATCGTGATGGGAAAGGAACGAAAAATCATTGGAAAAGGAAGGGGGTATTGAGCATACGGCAATCTAGTTCATGAAGCCATACCGTATTTACCTTGCCACTACTGTAGGTAAGAGCCAGCTCCATCAATTTTGCTGCTGTATTTCCTTTAGACTTGAGATTTTCTGAGGCCTATCTTAGACGGGACGTCTTTTTTCTTTTCCGTTCCTTTAACTTTGAGCGGCCGCAACGCATCAAATATTGTACATATTCATGGTTGTATGAATTTTTTTTATCATAAAATAAGTATCACCGACGGCGTCTATGCTATAAAAACTTGAATTGGGATCTTAAACGAATACGTTTTCAATCCAGATGTCGTTACCAACCTTACAAAGATTTGATAGCCTCCGTAGCATCGTTGGTTTAAGGCCAGTTGTAAAACGAGAGGCCACGGGTTTGATCCCCGCACCGAGGTGAATGTTTGTATGGTCAAGTTATTTTTTTGGGTTTGGGTATAAGTGATATCCAAAAGTTTCTTGTACCCATGAAATAAGGCTTGTACAGTGAGTGGTCAGTATGCATCTAACCGTTAGGTGTATTTATTATTAAAGATGGATTATGTTCGAGGCGACAAATTGCTCGAATTGTTATATTGTGTACATTGCCCGTGAGACATTGCTTACGGGTCGGTAAAGCTGGCCACTATTATACAAAGAACGACCTGGTTCCATCATTTTGAATTGAAGTATCTCTGAAACTTCCAGCTAAAGGAATTCTCTCCGAGGCATCTAATTAAAGACATAATGTTAACATTGCAAACGGTTTTAATGAAAGCTACCTGAGCACAATGCGACGCCGAGTTTGGTTTAATTGTGAGAGAGGATCGCCGCATGCTGTGTTGAGACGAGTCCAAATTTATCGTAGCGTTGGTTTGTTATTGCGGTAATGAGACCATGATAGCCGCTATCGTAATTTATTTGACGTAAATACTAAATGTAGCATACTGTCACCGTACTGTGTATGTATCAGACAAGTATATGTACCTGTATCTGCCCATATGACTATACGCCACCACGCCGCGCTGGCCTGGTGCGGGTTGGCAGACTTTACATACCACAGAAATTCATACAAATAGCTACAGTATGCAGATTTCTTCACGGTGTTTTCCTTTACCGTTGTAGTAAGTGGTGATTAACTATCATTAACATGAGTCCGAAATGTCAGTGGTATGGCCAGGTATTTGAATCCACGAAGACCCTAAAAATTTAGGCAGCTGCGTGTATTTAATAGGATACTATTACTAAGCTAAACAAGAATTCTTTGTATTACTATGAAACGCTAAGGACTAAGGTAAGCGGGAGTAGTTCTAGAGTTTCCACTCCGATCAAACAAGATGAAAGTTTATCGGCGTACTGGATCGAAATTTAGAAATTCGTAAATAAATAAAATCGGGCAATGAAATTACCAATATATTGTAGATATAGTCAAACTTCGTAATTTAAAGAGATTTCGTAGCTCTATTACCAGCGAGACGAAAAATGAGAATAAATTGTAATAATAGGTATTTGGAATTGAATGCCTGCATACCCATTCACCTTTGTGAATTACAATAATATATAACATTTTAACTTGAAGAAAATACATTATTTACACGTCATTTGTAATTCAATTCAATAACTTTTAAAAAATCTGAATTAACCTTTTCAAGTATAGCAATTTTTCGTGAACGCAAAAAGAACTCTATTTTTTATTTATCGATGCAAAACAGTCTAGACAGCATCAATTTCGTATTAAAATACTCAAAACACAAGATTGAGACGTCGAATCGAAAGCAATTTGTTGGGAGACCAATTTTTTGTGAACATAGCGAGGGTTGTCCGGCCGGCGCCGCGTCATACCGTTGAATGAACACGTCACTCATGACGTCATGTCACGGAGCACGCACCACGGGGCTTGTCCCAGGAAATGAAGCTGTGAATAGCGTCAAAGCAAACAACGCATCGAACTCTAACAAAGGCTTCTATTACAATACAGCTATAACTGTATCGTACTGGGAGATAAATATACTGGGTGGAATCGCTTATCGTCCGGAAATTTTAATAGTGTATTGTGTATGTGACATTAACGTTATATACGAGATTTATCATTAAAAACTACAAACTATCCCATAAACAACATCAGTACAAGATGTCCCCAAAACACATATTATCTAAATCACCCTACACTTAAAAGTGCAACGACATGTCAATACTCAGGCGCGCGAGTGTATGGGTCACGCCACACAACAGCTGACTGTCGCGCATCGGCCTTGAACTTACTTTGCGCCTATTTATCGGTATTATTACTCTAAATATTACCATATAACATTTTGATTTATATAGAATTTTAGTGTGTTAGGATCATTTAAGTAAATGTAGTTGTTGCTAAGTTGTTAAGATTTACATTATTATTTTCATAACGTACCTACTACCTTAGAAAAAGCTGCATATGTTTTTATTTAAACGTTTTAATAAAGTCGAGAATGGACGACTTCGCTGTCGAAGGTCACGGATTCTTGCATGATTAGGAAGTCTGAACTTACCTTATCGAGTAGCCCCGGATAAGTCGTTAAAATAGTTCTTGTGCTGGGAACTCGTGGATTTATCATTCATGATACCATTCCTACGCAAAGGCTGCAGATGTTCTGGATCTGCATACATCCTTCTTGCATGACCCAAGTTTTCATTGGATCGAACATAACATGTCATTATTGTCACATACTCACTGTTCGTGTAATCACTCATTTTGACCGCAAGAAACTAACCAATAACCAAAATAATTTCATACAACGTCACTCGGTACCGAATTTCGCACGACTGAGGAAGTGCTTGAAGGTGTCGGCGGTGCGGGAGCGGGCGGCGCGGCGCGGCGGCACGCTGTGCACTTGCGCTTGCGGCGGCGCAGCGGTGAGGGCGGCGCGATCAAAGGATTTTATTACTTAGATTTAGAAGTTTCTACTCGAATTAATATTGTATAAAGTAGGATAACAATAATGTGTATTTATGAAGATTTTTTTCATTTATGTAATCTTTCTCTAAACAACGTTGTTTTATAAATAACTTATTCTAAATTAGTAACTAATAGTGGTAAATTAATTTTACACTACATAAACAAAAACATAAAAAAAATTAAATAAGTATGCCAAAGTGTTCTAAATCATGTACTTGCCATGCACAATTTTTTTCGTGACGATAAGCGATTCCACCCAGTATATTGTCGAGTAAAAATAGGTATTTGTGCAAAAGCACACATTCCAAGTTTCAAAACATTCTAACTTTAGTAGTTACATAGTAAAATAAATTGTTTATTAAGTATAGGTATGCCTAGTACTATAACAATGATTTATACTTTGCTTTCTTTCTTCACATTCAAAAGTTGTCTATATAGAACGGCGTAGGCATAAACTAAACTTGTATATAAAGCTAAAAATGAATAAATCTACAAGCGAATGCTGTCATTGCAGGTTGTCTTCTGACTCCTACTACAGTTGTCAAGTAATAAAAATAAAACCCAGTGTTTGTATGTCTATAAAGATGCCGGCAGCGTCTTGTACTGAGCAGGCACTCGACGCGTTTACGATTCCCTCCGTCTCTTCCATTTTACTCCGATCACCACAATAAATCCGCGTTATGCACACTGTGGCTGTACCTAGTTACTGACACATTACCCGTGTGGTTGACTGACAAATCGCTCGTCCCTTAGATGTACGGTAATGTATCAGTAACACCACTTTAGATCACAGGTGGAATCGTCGATGTAATGTTGCATTTACGTCTCGCTTGTGACATGTCGGCTATATTTCACAGAGCTAATGCTGAGATTGAAAGCATATAGGCATTTCCATTACATTTCCACATTATTGGGTTGCTATCACACATAGGATATTGTCATTCGCTGCGAACATCTTTTATAAGATGTTAAACTCGTCACTAACCCCAGTGGAATTCTGAGACCAGCCGGCGTATACCGGATTCTAAGAAGGTTAATATTATTGAATCCTGTGATGGAATCGATGTTTATTTGGGCACTATTGTAATCACCACTCACAACATTTTTCTTTTATATAAAGTAGTATTTTATTATTTTTGTAGCGTCGAACCACCGATACATAGTTGATGAATCGTTAAGGTTTCACCGACAGCGGCTGTGAGCGACCATAAAGCGAGAATTTCGACAATATATCGCCGACGTATTGCCGACATTCTGTCGCAGAATTCACCGACATTCGGCCGACACACGTAGATATATGGCTTGTAACGTGACGAGTGTAGTTTTATGCATGCAGAGTTCATGTTTTGTTTATACGAGCGGGTGTAACTCCTGACTAATATTCTACGTGAGGTTAGTGACCGCGCTCGACTCACTGAGTTCTGCTCTACATGACCGTGCATATGTGAAATATTTCATATCTTTTATTAAAAAATATATCGATATGCTGTAATACTAAGATTGCCCTCAAGCATACATTAAGGTGATGTCGATTGAAGTAAAGTAGGTGTCATTATTTGAAACGAGGTATATACTTAGTATATAGTTCGCTCACTCGGAATCGTTTACCAAGTAAACCATTAGTTACATTGTAACATCAGAGTCATTTCTAAGTATGTGATGGTCATACTTAGAAATTATTGGTAATTTAGTTTGTTGTATTTTATTTCCGACTTTTATTTCTTTTTTTAAATTCGTTTTAAACAACTTGTATGAAATAAAAACTTGTAATGGTGATGTTAGTAATAAAATATATTATTGATGTACGTATTTAATATTATATAGATGTCAGTCTTAAAACATATTGGTTTATATAAATTGGCTTAAATTAATAATGATTATGAATGTTTCAGTATCCAGACAAACATGTAATTGGTTTTTGTGATACTTTTATATGTGTACTTGTGGTTTAATTTAAAATGATAAATAAATAAAAAAGAAGTTAACAATCATATATGAAATATTTTACGTATTTTAACAGCGACAGTAGTAAACTATTGACCGTATAAATGTATGCGATTGGTTTTTCAGATAAAACTTTTCCTGACAATATAAAGAATATCCCCTGCTCAATATAGGCTTCGTTCAAGAATGTCTATTACGACCTTCCGACCTTCCCGTAGCATTCAGTCTAGTTTTTTATCTTATACTATTCATAAAATTTACCATTACAATACTATAGGAAGCCTGTCCACTCACAGGTGCAACGTAGCGTCGGTACTAATTAAAATGTTTTAATTGAGTAATGGCTGATTGAACGCGGTACATAATTAATATAATTAACTCGCCACAAAACGCGGGTTAATCGACAACTATTCTGTAACATATTCACAACCCGTCGCAGTTTACGCTTCCACTGTACTGTATCAGCTCATATACGAGCTGCAGGGCACGAGCTTCTTTTACAATCGAGAGTACGATTGAGAGAGATTATTCCACATAGTCTACCACGCTAGCCTAGTGTGTATTGGCGGACTTCATGTACAATATAAATGTTTAGTAATCGCTATGGTTAGCAGTCTTAGGTCACCGTTTGCGCCTACTATTAGAATATAGCGATTGTCGTTAAGCTAAGTTGTGTTTTATGCTGAAGGTTCGGGGTTCGATACTCTAACTGGTAAATACACATTTGCAGGTCTATAAGGCCGGCACTTGAAGTTTGTGTCAAAATGTATGTTTAAGACTCAACCAAGATACAAAAGTTTTACCAGTCAAACCACTAGTACTGGTGGACAAAGTTTGAGACCTCGATCCATAAGGACAGATGGTTGCAGAAAGTTAGATGCCAGTGGCTGTGGAATAAGTCAATGTGGAAATCCTTGAAGGATATTTTTCCACAGCAGTCAACTGCCGTGGCTGTGAATACTAGTTCTCTTGTTATGAAATTTAAGTACTTTAGTACTATCAATACGCGTGGCCCAACACAATCCCTTTGTGCCCGAGTATAAAAAAGTGCAAAAACAGTAACGGAAATATTGTTGAGTTTGTTCTCGAAATTAATCCAACACGGATGTTATCGACGATCTTTAATAAACACAATAAACCAGATTATGAATTTTATTTATTCAAACCGAAACTTGGCACGGAAGCAGATCGTGATTGGCTCGACGTTTTGTCCGTAACCGGCGGATACGAACACACACCAATCTATACACATACACACACATACAATCTCTTCTGTAAATAAAAACACAATTTTCATTATTAAATGAAAACACGCGCGCGCGGAGGGAAACAAAAAAATGTGATCGCGGCACATAAATCATTTTCACATGCCCACGGGACCCCTGCCTTCCCCCTCTCCCCTCCCCTCCGCAACCTCCCCCGCGCCGCCCGCGCGTCGCAACACACGTAAACGAACAAAACAATACCACCGCACGACATATTAATTACATTCAGGGTGCGAGCGGCGTGCTTTATAACATATTTGATTTCACATTACTTTAAAACAACCATAGTCTTCATACCAACTCTGGTGCATTATTTTTATAACGCAGGCCATAAAAAAAATAAGACGAAAATTTGGTTTTGAATCTATATTGTAACACTCAAGTTATCTTATGAAATGATTACTATGTATTTAACTATTGGATATAGCAAAAATATTGGTTGGCGAAACAGGGTACACTGATTCTTCGTTCTGGGTGACTTCGCTTCACTCAGTCATGTTAAAAATAACGTAAACGTGTTTGTTTTAAAAATATATATTACAAACTTGTAAATTATAACAAGTTATTAATGAACTGCTCTGATTTCACCCAACTTGTAACGTTTGTAATAATTACTATATTGTAAATTGGTTTTGAAAACAGCGCCTCTAGAGTTTCATGGCCGTTCTACTCTAGTGAAAACCGCTTACCGAACTGCGCGGTAATTAAAAATATTACCGAATCTTAATTACGTTGAACATTTTAATGGATTCAATAAATTATTTTCATTTTCAATGTTTACTATATTAATTGACACCAAGCCAACCGACGACCAAACAAAGTTATTTGAAAAATACTTGGTTTCTATTTTAAGCATTCTAAATAGGTAATAATTTAAGAGTAACACGTGTGTACCATAAAAAGTTATGTGTATAGCAATGGTATCCCATAACAATGATCATTTTCCTTCATTACTATGATAGTGTAGCTGACTAATTAATGAGTTGTCATTACCGCGCCGCGCACCGCACAAACATATTAATGTATTCTCCTATATAGAGGATTCACATATATGTTGGTATATGTTCATGGCTATATGCAAATAGGTTTCATCATGAAAAAATACTTATTTTTATTCAAATGTTTAACTTATGGTTGATGTCGCAGAAAGGTCCTAGAGTGGAAGACAAGTACCTGCAACTGCTGCAAGCATACAGTCGAACGCCTATTCATGGGGTGTATATATTTGTAGGAGATCTATTTCCAGCTATACACTTATTAAGACTGCTGGATAAAAAGTCTCACACAGCTAATTATGCCTACTAACGTTCCAATTTGACCAGGATCACAATCTTACCTTGTCGCCATTTTGTTAGCATGAAATTAAAAAGTGCTCGCATCTACAGTAATAGATAATAAACAATCTTTGCTTTAAAAAATTCCGTCCCCTATATTAACACAGAGATATATACAATATGAGAATGTTCCACAGTTGATACGGCTCAATTAAACAATATGACGGAAGCGGCGCGCGAGTTATTGGTTTAATTTTAATTAATCGTCACTCGCGATTTATCCGCGTTCGTACGACGCGACGTGTTCAATAAATGGAGATACAATAAGTCGCACGTACGGTACACAGCACACGATAATTAAAAGTAAAGAGAGAGCTTATTAGGCGTGCTTCATTACACGGCGGCGGTATCTCGGCGAACCCTGACCTTCGCACGATGAGTCTGACAAATTAAACGTCTTATTTGGTACGCGAAAATGTTGTATGTTTCGTGTGACCTGCTTTGCTTTAACGTGGGATAGATATAGAGTTTGTACAATTTTGTAATGTTGCTACATTTATATCGTATATTTTCTATTTACTGGCTAAACATTATATATTATGAATATTACGCCTCTGAGTTCTTACAAACTAATTTCGTGTTATTTGGCGTTGATTTGGTATGATGTTAAATATCTACAACACTTGGTGATAGCTCTCATATGTGAAAGGCCGCCTGAGTCAAGGAGTGAAATGCACTGTTGTGTTTCGGTTTGCAGGAACTACTGGATATATTGATACTTAACATGCTAAACATTGCTTTGTAATTAAGGGTAATATTTGGTTTTGTTACTGTTCATAAGCGGTCGTATCGTTTACCATTAGGTGGAAGGCATGCTCGTCTCGCCAATCATTACAATAATTGTTTTTAAAAAAACTTAGTCACTAAAGCCCGTAAACAGAGCAGAGGAAGTCTCACTGATTGAACAAATAAGATAGCAAGGCCTTATCATCATACAGGTTTTCTGTGAGACAATGGCAGCGCCTGGTCATGCTCGCCCATTGCTACAAAGCCCAAGATAACTATAACGTCGTTTTGCAACTTTTGTTCAGCCACTGTGATATCATTATCTTAATTATAGGAGGGCCTAACCACTCTCAATCGTACTTTCGATTGCAGAGTAGGCCCGTGCCCTGCAGTGGGACGTATATGGGCTGATACAGATATTATAGGACGTAAGCTACCTATAATAATACATCATAATAGCATGACGTCATTACCAATTATATTTAAACCGTTTAATTTAAACGTAGGATCCTGTTCAATAACCCTTGACTAATCGAATTAGTATGAAATAGCAGAATTGGTTCGCTAACTGATAGCGTGTTTAATTTGTAGCGATCTTACTTCACAGGTTATGCGCATAATTTACGCGATATCTGAATTAACCGGATAATAAGCGTAATTATATACAATTGGCTATTAGCTAATCGCTGCGTATCGATTATGGCAACTATTCAATTTCCGACTTCCTGCGTCGACTGCCAGCCCATGATAACAAGCAGAATTTACGACAATACCGGTTCTGCGAAAAACCTTGTCCTATCTTCCAACGATCTCAGCGGCCCAATTTTAGGCATTTTCATTGGAAATTAGTTTCGGTGGAAAACAGAAATGGCCTATGAGAAACATATTAAACAGTATTATAATATATTATATCTTAATCACAAATTCAGTTTAAAAATACCCGAATTGCGTAAAAGTTGGAGCCATATTAACTTTTGTATTTTGAAAAACTCGTGGTATATTGAAAACTATCTGAAGTTAATGATTATGCCGACAGTTTTTAAATAATAAATGTACAGCAACATTAATAATATGGAACAGAAATTGGTCCAATGCATTCCCTTGTTCATTTAATTGTTCATGCATTTGTTTACATATTCTTTAATTAATAAATCGAAACTCTTGCACATTCATTTAATAAATGCATTGTGTATTCATAACGAGATGCTCAATGAACTATATTATTTAAAAATACATATTTAACAAGCCTGCAAGGCTATTCGTCTGGGCCATTGCAGGTTCAGTCATCGAATGATGTTAACTTTCCAGTTATTAAACAAACCTGTAATGTAATGAAGCCAACCAATGATAATTTATATCAGATTGGCGAGATCATTTAATTAAACGTCTTCAACAGAATATCATTATTTGATATTTAATTTGCGCCAGGAGCATTTGCGTAATGTTCACAGGGCTGTGAATAGTGTTCCTGCCTTATTATGGGCTTAGACCTGATTATGGGCTTAATTTTATTGTTAACACTTTTAGGAATCATAACAAACAAAATAACATACGTGTAGTTAATTATAATTCAGAAATTAAATGTGTACTATGTTGTTTTGTGGTAGACATTTTCATTGAAATGGTTAATGGTGGTGGTATTCTATTGGCTCAAATTTTAGGGCACACTTCTGACTTTTCAGAGTGATTAGAATACAAGTATTCATAGTCAATCACCCTGCACTATAACGGTGACGGAAAACATCATGAAGAAATCTGCATACCACAGGGTTTGTAGAAAATTATATGGTATGTAAAGTCAGCCGACCCGCACTAGACACGTGGTTATGGCCTAACCTCTCTCAATCGTACTCTCGATTGTACAAGAGGTCCGTGTCCTGCAGAGGGGCTGATACAGAATGGGAATGTACTCATCATTTCACTAGCACTAGCTTACTTCGAAATGATTCCACAATGCGAGAAGGATTGAATTAAGTTGCCGACAGCTCGACTGTATATTAACGTCTTTAGCAGTCGATAACTATCATAAATATATGTAATTTTATGCAACTGAATCTAATAACTTAAATTTAAAGAGACAACAAATACAATAATTATAAACATCTTTTAACTACACTATTACGTAAACTTAGGCCGCACTGCAACGCAGAATTTTAATACGGGAAAATAAATTTCCTTTATACACAATAGCCGAATGTGAATTACTATTGAACTTCAACTCATAAACGTATAATTGTATGAAAAGTGTGTCCGACATTCTTAATCACCATAATAAAAGGCACGTATTAAAAATATACTTAAAATAAAACACTTTTGTAAAGCCCGATACAGCGAGCCATCTGCTGCAGAATTTATCCGTTGAAATATTTTAAAAGATTTCTCAGAGACCGTCGCTCCCGAGGGTCATAATTATAATCAATTTCAATTCAACATAAAGTAGAACAATATTTTGTTCGCTCCAGACAGCTGTAGAAGAGAATATAATAAATTAGTGACACTCGATTTATTTTCTTTCAACAGGCTTTGGGAACGTACGAGTGCCCTGTGCATTGCCACAATGACATGAACATTTTTTAAATAAGATCTGAAAAATATATTTTTGTATTCTCCACTTGATGGCTAGTACAATGCTGAGAAGTATCAATTTGCAGTAGAAGGTTTCTGCCATTTGTTATAATTGTACCGGTGAACAAATAAAGTGATAACAATAATTAATTGTATTTTTAAGCAGTAACCATACAGTCGAAAAAAGCGATAATATATTTTGCGAATCTCCAACTTTTTTAATAATTTACCAGTATTTCCTACTTTGACCCAATAAAACTACTATTTTATAAATGTTGTTGCATTGATTTGGTTTATTTTTATTTTATAGTTGGAAAATACTATGGTCAGATCCATGTCATGTAATTCATTTTGTAGTTTTCTTTTTGCTAATACATATCTCTGTTTTTGTCAATAATAATGCAATTTATTCAACTTATAGGTAGTTCCCATCACTTTCTTAATTGTCATGTAAAAACTGTGTTAATGAACACTGATAATAAACGAAGAATCTTAACAAAGACTAACATGGGTGCTAGCAGTTCACTGACATAGCTGAAGACTCTAAATCCTTATTCTATCGGTGTAACAGCCCCCGTGGCGCAGTGTGTTAGAAGCCGGCTAGAGAACGAGAGGCCGCAGGTTCGATTCCTGCACCGAGACAATTGTTTGTCAGGCCTAAAAAATTGTTTCGGGTCTGGGTGTTCGTGAGACCTAAAAGTTGTAGTTCCTGATACCCACGACACAAGACTTAATTGATCTTAATGTCGGGTCAGAACTCAGAACTAGGTATGTGACTGTTGGGTGTATTCATTTATTTATTACGACTAGAATTTCCTTTTACACGGAAATAAACTTCTGTAAATTGTAATTGTAAATTGTTAGTGGCACTAGTGACAACTCTTCAAGCCTATATTTCTCATTAATAAATAATTACAACAAGAGGCTGAGAGCTTAAGCCTTTAGTTATTTTATGAAAGCTGAAAGTCTGTCTGCGCTTACCTCCAGTATAGGTATACGATCAATAATAATCAACAACTTTGTATCGTGGTTCCTTTGGTACATACTTTTAATATTTCTTTCAACTTGTCAGACACATTGAAGATTATATCTACAAAGCAACCATAATCCAAACTTTATAATTTCAGACAGTGTGATGTCTATGTTAAATGCTTGCGCAGACAAACTTTTAGCATTTATAAAATGAAATATGTCTGGGGCTCACGGGCTCTTACGGGCGTACTCAGCGACATTTAATGTCAATTAAATCATTACTTAGTGTTGATTTTGCGAACAAAATCTTTACTAAGGAACGATTAAATTGACAATAAACGTCGCTGAGTGCGGCTGTTAGTCTGATAGGTGTGAATTTAATAGTACACACGTCACGAATAAAATTAATGTCCGGAGCGAAATGAGTTGCAGTGCGATGAGCATGCGGCGGGCGACCGCACGTTACAATAATAATAAAACTTGCCATCGATAAACCAGAATCCAGAACATTAATTACTTTGTATTCATTATTTTTGATTTTTGGATCGTGGTAACTGGCGTAAAACTCAAGTAGCAAGCTGTTGACGCAATACAAAATTTCAGTGGTTTTAAACTAGATAATATAAAGTTTAAATCTGACCCACTTTGTGTACGATAGTCGCTATTTGGGTGAATATTATCATTAATCATCAGCGTGGGTCTCCAATAATTACTTTCACCCAGTGAAATGCAACAGAAAAGCTTAGCAGCTTTAATAAAACATTTTAGCATACTCCAAGAAGATCCATATGAGACCCAAGCGTGGTGGCTTATCAAGCCATAGCTTCTTGGTATTGTCCATCTTAGTCCATCATTGATATGTTCCCAAAAACATATTATAAGTTAGGAATATCCTATTCTTGGGTACCAAATATTAGTTCCGTGACCATTCTTTGCTACCCCTTATAACTATGAAGTACTTGCCACAAGGCGTGCCTGCAACCAACTTGAGTAAACCAATTATGTGAGATGTGTACAAAAACAAAAATAAGACCTCATTTACATTCAAATAAAATATTTGCTTAAATTGAACAAACATCCACGTAATAAAAATTCGCAGTTACTTTTACATTAATTGGCATACCGTAACATTTTCCCATATACCCAGCAGATATTGCCTAAACGACAATAATATTTTCCGACATAAATCTAAACACGGCCATATACCGTAACAGCGAATAACTTTATATTGCATTTTATTGCAAATAAACAATTGAATGGGACACGAGGTTCGTAATATTGTGGAAGTGGGCGATATGTTGTTCATATTACCACTTATTGTTCGGTAAACAAATAAACCTCAAATAGTAAAGTGGTACGTGTGACGAACATTCGTAATCGTGATGGGAATGGTATAAAAATAAAGATTTTATTGTGGTAAGTAGCAGGCGCAGCGGCTCGTAAACTGCGCGCTGTTGTGTTAGGCCGTCAGAGGAGTTCTTTTTTATTGCTATGAATGGCGATATGAGCATACCATTCGCCTGATGGTAAGCGATACGACCGCTCATGAACAGTAGCAAAACCAAACAACGTCTTGAATTACAAACGAATCCTTGCTCACTACTCTGAGACATAAGATGTTAAGTCTCAATATGTCTAGTAGTTACTCTGGCTACAATGCCCTTCAAACTGAGACACAACAGTGCATTTACACTACTGTTTGGTGGGAGAAATAAATTGGTACCTACCCTGGCGGCCTCTCACATAAGAGAGACCTACCACCAGTACCGCGTTACAGGGAACTAACTCCACGGCTTTAGGGGACAGTAGAATGTTTCAGAAGGGAAGCTAAAGTCTTTAACGTGATGTTTTATTATATACTTTATACCTAGGTACCTAGTCATGGGCAACGGTAATATTATTTGTGTCTCCGTGCTTTCATTTTCTTTATTTTACACTGTCCTTTCTTTTTTCCAGCTCGTATATCCATCTCATGTTTGGCTGGCAGACATTTCCTTAGAGCGATAAGACCACCATTTGTACTTTGTTGTTTTATATTGCCTCTAAAACTTTTATTATTTGTTTACTGTAAAAATAAAGAATTATTTAATACTATGAGCAATAAAGAGACAATTGAGCGGAACGGAGGCTCCAGAGTGTTTTTCAGCTGTGGACTACCTTTGGCTGATGGATAGATGAATAATGATTTATATAAATAAATAACCCCGTCATAAAATAATCTGCTCTCTGTTATACATAAAAAGACCTACAATCCAAACGATACATACTCAGCCTTATTGGAGCACGCACGAGCACTCGCGCGACAGTTTATGTGTCGCGTTTTTACTGCAGGCCGGCGGAGCTCGCAGATAAGATTTACTGGCTGTTTGCCTCGCGGTACCACAATAACACCATGTTTTACCTCGTATCATTAACTAGGCCTGTATCCTGACACAAATAAAGTAAATACAACCAGAAATTACATGCTCAGTCCACAAACAAGATACAAATCTTGTGCCAGAAAATATGAGATTGTTTATGGTCTCACAACATCCAGACTTGAAACTAATACGACTAAGTTTTAATGAAGGCAGTTTAGATCGGTTCTATTAATATATGTAATTATGAGCATAGACCTTTCACAAAGGCGGCACACTTCGATTTTCATAGGTAGGCATATCAATCCTTAGGGAATCCTATACACAAGTAGATTTCATGAGGCTGATATTGTGTTGGTGAACAATTGTTCATTGAACATTTGTCCCAGTGAGGAACTCAATCATATCTCTCTCTCATGCTTCAAATATAATTTCTTTGCAAATAAATATAAGGAGTATAAATAGCATCTTATCGCTCTAGGCGATTTCTTAACCTGTACAATATTGCGGTTTTTAAGAGATTTCCACAAGGATTTCTAAATTTTGTAAAGTTCACGAACCAGCGTGGTAAAGTAACCTAACATTATGACAAAACGCCAGTGTAAATTAGAGTAATATAAATAGGCTGTATTTACACGAGGCATGTGTACGGTTTCCACACAGGTTGATTACAATCTTGACGGTTATTTTGATCTGAATGTGTGATGTGTCGAAGGAAATTGATGTCTTTTGATGTTATTACGGTTCCACAACGTATTTAGATTTGAGTTTTATGAATGCCTTATAAACAAGTGTAAATGTCACAAGAAAAACATTACGTGATATATTTACAGGAGAATCCGAATACAAAGGGTTAGTTCTATGTAAAAATATTATATTTATAAATATATCTGATTTAAACGCAAAGTATGTTACGTCAGAATTCTTAGAAGTTTTATATTATAATGCGATATTTAAAGTCGTTCCCACTGTTCAATGAATTTCTCAGTGAAAATATAAGTCTTTGTTTAACTTCGTAATTCGTATTCAGTATAATTAAGGTAATTTTTACCAACCCGCACTAGGCCAGCGTGGTGGACTATATGGCCTAACCACTCTCAATCGTACTCTCGATTGTAGAGTAGGCCCGTGCCCTGCAGTGGGACGTATGTATATGGGCTGATACAGAAGGTAATTTTTTCTTATTATTTAGGATTCTTTGTAATAGCTAAAAACGTAGAAACTTTAAACATTATGAATGACAATTTACATACATTGTAACCGTACTAAAATCTAACAAGAGTCTGAAAGTTGTGTCGCGTCGGATTTCCAACCATTTTTTTCCTTACAACAATTTTCTATCTCAAATTTGTCTAGTAAAATATAGATCTACCAATCGAAAAGTTTCCAAGTCACATTATGCTATTGGAACTGTGCGGGGGTGAGGGGGAAGGGCGAGAGGGGGCGGGGGTGCATCAAAGAGCATCTAGTTGCAGTGGAGGCGATATCGGAATGTGCCACCTTTATGTGGTCGTAAAGTGCGCGCTATTACAGAGATAATCTAAATTGAAACCGCCGTTACCGGTAACATATTAAACCGTAGGAGCCGCAGCCACTCCGAGACGTTGAGCCACTCGCGGCCAGTGCCAATGTCACAGCACTGCCTGGTCTACAGAGCACTCACTCTACGCACATTTCCTACAATCAGAGCTATCATAGAACAATATCATTCCAATCATCCACAATTCTTTTAAGATTATAGACGTCTACTGTATTTACTTTGATTTATAAAATTCAGATTTTATTTTGGAAAGGTGGTTGTTGCTGTATCAAAATATATATTTGACCATGGATAATATTACTACTGAAAGTGATGGCAACAGACTCGCCTCCATTCACATGTTCGGAAGAAGAAAAATCGGCGAATTAGAGGTAACACTGACAATGTGTAACATTTGCGTAAATCTAAGAAACCATGTAGTGACACTAGTTTATGTTAGTATGCACATACCGAAAGTCTATGTGATTTTACTTTCTATATGATCACGAATGCTTATGACGACTGCTTACCCATGCAAACATATCTATAGATAGCACCTATTAAGTTTAGGTATAGGTATAGTGTCACTAGGCATTCTTCACCTGCGTTTTAATTGTCAACCATCAACTTACTCCTACTAACCACTCTGTCCGAGACTGCGCTGTGGCATCGTTTCTTAAGTGAAATAAAAATAAAGTTACCCGGAGCCGAGAGCTCGCGTCCCGTGACGGAGAGTTTAGAGCACTCTCCCGCACGATCGATGTGTCCACTTCCACACTTCGCACACCGAATGGCCCTTACTAATTTACCTTCTATACAATTTGTTTTGTGGTTGAGGAATGACATTGAGTAAGTGGGTCAAGAAATGTAAAATTAATATCGCATCTGGCCCGCAATAGAACACATAAACGTGTGTACTTTTATGTAAAAAAGGGACGTGTTAAGATGAACAGGCATTATTTGGCCTCTTAAAATGTTTGGACTTAATGAAACGCGACGCCGGGATTGTTACTTTATGGTTTTTTTGCGAATCATTGCGTACTTAATACAGATTAAAATTATATCACTGCATAATGATTTTGAATGTAAACATATTATATCGGCCTGTAGTGTGTGTCGTGATTTTGACTTCCACTTAGGTCAATCAAGTTTGTTTGTTTGTCCTTTGCATCAATGTCCATCCTCTTTAAAGTAAGGGCGAGCACATGTATATCATAAAATTTGCTACGTGAACAGTTGCAAATATCGTACTAGCAAACCCACAAACTTCGCTCATAGCTTTTGAATAAAATGTGAGAACCTTCGCCTTGCCCAAATAGAAGGTAAAAATGTAGCGCAAACGTGCCGCATCACAAACAACACGTGTGCGCCGTGAATATTTGATGTATTCATCTACACCCCCCTCCCCCCTGCTCCCTACACCTCCGACACTCCCCGCGTCTCCCCCTCCCCCTCCCGCGCCAACACCCGGCCGCCGCTGAAGAATGCAATATGTGGAAATAGATACAGCTCCCGGTGGACGCCTATTGTGAACCTTTGTTGGCAAAGGAACCTCTTTGCGTTCGAAACGTGTGTTTACCTTCCACGAATAATGATGTGTTGAGTGCATGACGTTACCGGAGCCTTTGTTTTTACGCAAAGTGACGCAGACTCGGGATTTGAGTGCAAGGATAACATTAACAAGCGAGTCGCGAGGCGCTTTGATACCGCCAGCGCCATTAAATCATCGTGCTATACTTAAAACGTTTTAAATAAATTGAGAAGATTGTGGCGGCGAACTATTATGATTAATGCACACCATGGATGGAACTCAACGGTTTTTCGGTCGATTTTAATGCACCACGCTAAATGCAGAGTAATCCAAATAGAGCGTTCACCAGCAACAGATTGTGAATAATGACCGCTTTCTTATAACAGGTGCATAGTACAAATTAAAAAGGCACACTTGTGTAAATAATTGTTATTGTCAGTTTCCAGCATAGTGTGCGGTAATCGGCAACTAAAGTGCACAGTACCTACTGTACATAAATTCTAAATGCGATCCGGCCGCACCAACATCCTATCACCGATAACCAATAAGCAGCATCGAGTAAGACGGTAATTAAATTAAGATTTATTTTTCAAATCCCATTTTTGTAATTACCATTATCCCTCTATAATATTCTCTATCGCCGCGGGAATATCAAATCAACTACTCAGAAATTTGTACCTAAATACTTTTTTACTTAACTAATGGAATCTCATTAGAATTCCCCGAGGAAGCGGCGCGTTTCAGTCGATGCCTCAGTACAATATACCTGCGTCTATCTTCGGCGGTCGTTTAAAAAAGACAAATATTGGGCCGAGACGAAGACACGAAGCTTGGCTGAATTAATTAAGCTAAAGTGAAGACTGAGTGGCCCGGCGCGGCGCGGCGGCCCGCGGGACGCGTCGTCATGGCAACCGCTGCCGAATCTTTATTAACCTGATACACAGTGAGAAGAAAACGGTACGGAGGTGTGTTGAAAAATGAATGTTGGTTACAAATGAAATTGTGGGATTTATTATGTTGTATAAGTAGTTATGCAACCTATGACAAAATTAGTACATTATGACTGAGGGCAAGTGAACGAATTCACAGTGGTTTACCACTACAGCGTAGATGGTCGTTTTCTTTCAAAGCATACATTTAGGACAAAACCCATAGAGCTAACTTTAAATTTCCAAGTGCTGAAATAAACGCAAAACAAAACATAATGAAAATTAAAAATCCTTAATTACACCAGTGAAGTGAAGGTGATTCCACATTCTGTTGGCAGTGTACCGCGCGCGCTCCTTGCCTTTTGTGGCGGGAACAAAAGTTAAATAAAAACCTTTAAAAGACGCTCTCACAAAGCGCTTCAGTTACAAAATAAAACCTCGTACTCTTTTAATTATACTTGTTAACTTTAATACGCATAAATAATGTTCTCACTATTATAACTATGATACGAATGTAACGTGATTAGTTTAATTAGCGTACATTATTTTCTGCCAATGAACTTGTGTTTTTTCTAGCGTGTTATGAATTACATACATAAATGATCACGTCACTCTCACAGTGAAGAAACTCCCTCTATGTATATTTTATAGCTTAGGTCCGGCAAACGAGCAAGCAGGTCGCCTTGCCAGCCCATCAAAATGGAAAGGGATTGGAAAGAAAAAAGGATGGGAAAACGGCCTTCCCTTTTTCCATCCCTTTTCCTTACCACCTTTACCCCTTGGTATTGGACATCCGGCAGTATCTCTCACTGACGTCACTTCACGTCGATCTCCTGTGAGACAGTAGTATCGCCCCGACGAGAATGACAATTTATGCTGAGTCATGACTGACAATAGCGTGGCTCTACCAAAGTGGTAGAGTATATAGAGCTGTATTTTGTGCTATTAGTACCTAAGCATCTCGCATAATAACTCTTTTTAGACGCCCTAATATTTCAAATAATTAGTCTTTCTAGACTGCACTAGTAATAACTTCACCATGTCAATAACCTAACCATGCCGATAAAAATCATACTGCCATACTGCCGCTATCAATACAATGACAAAGACTTGGACTGTTCACTTGAGATAATATAAAAAGTTTGATGCCTCTCGACGGCGCTAACTGAAGGAAATTAACTGCCTATATTTTATAAATATCATAAAAAGGGACGTGCCATGAAGAGGGCTCCGGGCGTGAAGTGAGAGTTTGATGCTTGCAGCTAATTCCACTTGATTACTTCAATTACCGCGAGTCAAAATGTAACAATGTGGTCGGTGCGATTTTTAATTAGCTTACTCCATTGTTGATGTTTTTCTGTTTCAACAAAGCTTTGTTGTTTGCATTGTTAATGTGTTTTCGTTGTTTACAAGACGAATTAGTCAATATTTTAAGTTAATGAAAATTTCAGGAAGATTTCCTTTACATTTTCTGCTCGTCTGGTAAAAGTAAACATTGCGAGGAATCTGGAAGGCTTAAGCTTTATCAATTGAATTCTTAATGGATGAAGGCGTTGCCTTCCAGAGGAACGTAAATGGGCCGGATCATCATTATTATTACATACTTTTGAAATTATATGGAACTGCCCATTAACAAGAGAAAACTTATTAAAAACAAAATTTATCCAAAAAAAAATAGATTAGAATAAAAATTGCACAAGTCAAAAATACGATTAATTTCTATATAAGGATTTTTTTAAGAATTGCATAGTTGGCCAGGGTTAATGTCATTAATGTTTATTTATTTCTATATACGTCCCACTGCTGGATACGAGCCTCCTCTAAAATGGAGAGTTCTATTGAGAGTGGTTAGGCCATATGGACTTTCATATACCATAGAAATTCTTATACATTGCTATCGTACGCAGTTTTCCTCACGATCTTGTCCTCCACCGTTTAAGTGCATGGTTATTAACTATCAATACACACCTGACTCCGATAAGTTAGAGGTGTGCCCTGGGATTTGAACCCGCGACCACCGTGAACATTGGCAGCCGCGTCTGGTCCGTTTACCAACAGGCCACCACGCACTTATATTTATATGTGTATTTTTGTTACTTGGTCTAAATTATTACAACTTATGTATGTTGTTATTTACTTACACATATATAGTTTTCTTAAAATTCATATTTGTTACCTGGGTTATTTTTGTTAAATTCGTGTTTTAATTTAGTTTAAACCTTTTTTTTTATTTTATTAAAATTTATCTTGTGACTTTGGCAAAACCTATATAATGAAAAATCATGTTATTACTTAGGTAAAATTTAATTCGAAAAATTAATATTGTAATATAGACAAAATAAGTTTATTAATATCCATGATGTATACCTAGTTGAAATTAAATTTATTAAAATTCATATCATTACTTTAGTTTTGTAATTACGTGAATTTGCATTTAAACTTGCAAACTTCAAATCCAAAGTTTGTATGGTAATATTTAAGATTGTTATTTTTCCAAATATGGCCTATATTGTTATGTGTAGCCGTTTCTAGAACCAACAATATTTTGTGACCCATTTTTTCTTAATTTAATAAAAAACCACAACAAATAGAGAGTTGAAACTTGTATAATAATTGTTTTTATTAGTGTCAACATCCGCTAAAATACGATAAAAATATATTTCTGTGGCTTTTTGATATTAAGTCAGATTTTATCTAAATCAATGTTGATGCAATTTTCATATGAAGTGGAATTTTAATGAAAAACGAATTTCTACAAAGGCACTCTCTGTCTTGAAAAAATAGAAAAGCGGTAATTTGAGCACGACTATCTCAATCTCATATGGCGTTATATGATTTTTATTTGGTACAACATAGTAATCAGCGGTCGTAGCGAACTACTGCCAAGCGGTGTGATTATAGCTCGTGATTCAGTTTTATGTCTTCATAATGGAGTCATTAGGGGAACTTGCTAGTGCTAAACACACACACACACACACTTATCGCAGATTGGCTTTTGTTACATAAATAACCCCTTATTGGACTAGTTATTAACGCTAACCAAAATTTACACTAAGAATATCTATTTTTCTAACCGCCAACAAGCACTAGAGCAGCGTGGTGGACTATACGGCCTAACCCCTTTCGATCGTATTCTAGATTGTAGAGGAGGCCAGTGCCCTACAGTGGGACGTATATGGGCTGATACAAATATATACCTGCACATACTTAGATTCTTCAAAATGATAAATTCATATAAAATGAACGGGACTTCACGGTACACATACATTTCAAACTGTCACTAGACCAATGAGGCAGGTGGTATCTGAACAAATAAAAATAGTTACAACAATTTTTTGTTTAAAAATACCTTGGGGAATACTAAATTACGTTTCCAAATGCGAGAAGGAAGACAATACGGACGGGGCGATAATGAAGCTAAGGTTATATTTAAACAGCCATATAATCAGCTGTCTTGTATCCAAGGGATTTGTAAAGTTTTTCCTAACAAAAGCGGGAGCAGGCGCGATTACACGCGACGAGAGCCCTACACCCCTCCTCCCCTCCCCCTCGTATCCCTCGCCGCTCCCCCGCACCAGCCCTGACGAGATAATGCCTTTGTTTAATTAATGTGACAATCAGAAGCGATTGTTTCATTAGCTTGTAATGAATATTTCAACAGATAAGTTTGCTTTGAACAAAACCTAAAAATTGAAATACCAGATATATTTTGTAAAGTATTTATGTTGGCTGCCTATGCAGACGTCTTAGTGGTGTATTTGGTAAGTTGTCACAGGCGGTCATGGTATTCGGGAATACTCGGGGGACGTTCAAGCCACTGCTCATACTTGGGAATACTGAGACACAAATTTTATTCCCGAGTGTATCGTATTTAGATTCATAACGTTACCCAGATCTCTCAGGTATTCCGAATTTGAAACAATTTTCAACTTTACAGTAAAATATGTATATTTAACTGCGATTTCACATACAGATTCGGAAAGTTGTGGCGTTTACCTGAAGCGACAACTTGCGACGTACTGTTTGTTAGTACAGTCTTCCCAAGTAGGCTTGTTTGCTTTATCAAACATCATCATGTCACAGTAAGTCTACTAATTCTAAACATAACCATTTCTATGGATCTCTATAATAACTTGTTTGAAGCGTGTTGCAACAATTACATATAGCATTCATAAGTATGTGTTCACATCATTCGGATACACGTAACTAAACTTCTACAATATTATATTCCAATACCAGTCCAATCAAAGTTTTAGTTCAGAAGCAATCGAGTGACTTGTAGCCGCAAGTACTCATCGGAGCATGATTATCCATCGCTCACAATAGCTGACGCGAGTGCGAGTTTGTCCTCGTGTCGTGCACTCTGCTAATGCGAAAAGTTTCCATACAGCCGCTACTTGTTCCAACTGCTTCCCGTTCAACAACTTTCATTTCTATTTGACTTCTTGTGTGGAAACCTTGTAGTTACAGATATTACTGAATGTAATAACGGTTATGT
The DNA here is from genome assembly GCA_030180105.1 of Hyles lineata. NCBI lineage: Eukaryota > Metazoa > Arthropoda > Insecta > Lepidoptera > Sphingidae > Hyles > Hyles lineata. Next base: position 2,766,629 of record JARJEE010000040.1, read on the forward strand.
TCTGAATGGGAATTGTTTTAAACGTAAGTTGATATTACTTATATTATTTAATATTTTTTTGTTTTATGAAAGCAATTAAACACTTAATTAGTATGCCGTTTTAATCGAGAAACAAGTTGTTCAAATGTTCTTTCGGCACCATGGAAGAAGCCATAAGGAGTATTCCGAAATTACCGTCCTTCCCACCCGGCGTGCTATTTATTTGATATACACGTCCGAGGGCTGTGAATTGGAGTATTTTAACTTCGATGTGTACGGATTATCCAACTTTGACGAAACTGATTTCAATAAATTAAAATCAAATCACAAACCTTAAAAATATAGCCGAGTATTCACAAAAACAGGTTTTAAAACGTACAGAAACTACATGGGACATTTTGTATCATATGTAGTATTACAAACCGCCACAAAAGCGTTAGTATAATTGTTATGTACTCGCAGACAGGATGGAGGCAGGTCGGCGCGCCGCTCGGATGAACAAAGAACCTGCGTGTCGCGCTCATAAAACTTCACAACAGTATTTTTCGCCTCAGTTTTTGTACACTTTGTTTAGCCTCCCTTCCCCTCCCCTTAAGCCCCGCAGTAAGATGTAAGTAGCGGCGAGATAATGCCGCGATGAAGTATGGCGGTGATCCCTCAGTCGCCGCAAACAACGTTATTTACTTCCCCGGCAATGAACGCCACCTTCAAACTTGTCGCCTTTCAGAGCTTTTTAAACCACTCAAATAAATATAACTTTGTGACGTAATAAAATCATTCTGAGTTACTCTGTTATTCTGAGTCGTGTTGGGGAAAATTCATTTTTAAACAGGATTTGGAGTTTGTTGTCTAGTAGTTTGCAGTTTTGTGCTGAGGGTTTTGTAGGATAATAAATTTGAATTAGAATTCAGCGAGGTAATCAATAATTTTCAGTGATAATAACACCTATGCTGTAGCAACGTGTACTTCCATCGCATCAAATAAGTCCGGACATATTGGTCCACAAAAGTGCGGCGCGTTTAGTTTTCATTTATATTGTTCATATTTTATCGATTGATGGACCGGTTGATATTCTATTCATACATACATAAATTCATATATTTTTCTCAGATGGAGTAGGCAGAGGACACTCGCGCTTCGTCTTGTGTTCCGAATTTTTTCCCACGGTGTAATAGTGGGCGAGCCTATCGTTATATCGGGAAGAAATCGCCTATTCCAGGCTGATAATGAATAAAAAATCCTATATCACATTGCCCGATCCGAGATTCAAACCCGAAACCTCAGCGTTGCAATCGTAATAAAATGCGCCACTAGTCCAGTTTATCTAGACTGTAATGACGATGGTACTTTATCATCAGGCGTAATTTCGTGTCAATATATAAAATAATCAAGGTGACGAAACGAACTTGAATCCAAAACTAAGTTATCGCGATATAAAGACAAGACAGGCATGACCTTTACAACACATCGTGTGTGGTCTGCAGAAGACATGTATACAACACGTGTCACCCTCGACAAATGTATTGTTTTGAGATTTAATCCCAAACATTTCAGACACACCACTCCAACATTCACGCCGAATAAAGCCGTTAAGTAAAACAATACAAGAAAGATCACGTTCGTGTGCTAAATTAGGTTAAGATTAACTCATCGCCTTACAAATACATTTACTGTTGCGACTAGAAATTACTCCGCTTACACAGATAACATTCTCGAAGGGTATGTGAAGTGGCTCTTTAGAAACATTTAACATAAATATATAATTTGGCGAGGCTTCAATCGCCGATTTAAATGCATTAACTTTGAACGCGAGACGTCAGTAAACCCACATCGATTCACCTCTGTCTATCCCTTAATATCAATATTTCATGCGTGACCTTTAGATGTAAGTTAATGTAATGTATGCATCACCACGATTGCTTTAAGCTACATTTAACTCGCGTTATCAATTGGTATCTGCAGAATTTTAAAGTAACGATTTTAATAGATTAGAGCTAATGTGTAGATTTTAATGACTATAATAGTGGTCTTAACGATCCCAAGTGACAGTTATTTTAAGGGCGAGGCGGCATTTACACTCTAGTTTTATCGATAAAACTCTACCAATTACAAAAATATTTTCTGTTTATTTAAACTTTGTGTTCTAATAAACATTTATTTAAATGTCTTTGTGTGCTTATATCTTTATGCTATATCCAAATGAATAACTTATCTTACAACTTCGCAGATTTTATATTGTATTTAATATGTTGAAGATTGCTTTCCCGGATAAGACATCCTTTTTCCATAAGGAAAAACCCTTTTTCTTAATATAAGCTTGGCATATACCCCTGCTGTACAATAACGTGATACTATCTTATCTAATCCGATGTCTTCATATAACATGCACTGAGCCGGTTGCTTTACGCAAAAATCGGGATTAATGTTGCTTAAAAAATTTAACATACTACAGACGGATGATGTTATGGTGTAGACATGTTCTTATCGTACAGTATCAACATATAGTATTCACTCTTAAATACTTTCAACCAACAGAAGCAAAATGTTTCTTATTGCATGGGTCCGGCGATCGCGCAAACCTTTCACCTGAAGGCTAGTGATTTCCGTCGCCTCTAAACATTGAAAGCACTAGCACTAGAATCGTAGGGAAATTGCCAGCCTTTCGAAATAGGATGCGATGTGTGGGAAAAAGGCCGAAAAGCGTTATGTATTGAACCGTTGGCTATCTCATCCATCGAATGAAAAACGTAGGCCAACGCGACTCTTTACATTGGTATTCTATGAGACAGCAATACTTTAATGGTCAGACTTTACTGGTGCTCTCTCATATGGAAGAGGCCGCCTCGGTAACCTCTGAAAATTCTTTTTCTACCGCCAAACAGCAGTGTAAATGCACTGTTGTGCTTTGGTTTGAAGGATGTTGTAACCAGAGTAACTACTAGACATATTGAGATTTAATATGGTGAGCACCGTGGAGTGCCAAGCATTGCTTTTTAATTCAAGGTGTTGTTTGGCTTTGCTACTGTTCCTGAGCGATTATTTCAGGCGAACGGCATGAGCGTCTCGCCATTTATTGCAATAAAAAGCCCATTACAGAATGTAACTAAATTGAATCCACCGCGTTAAAAATATCCCTTTTTATCATTAAAAAGAAATAAAATCCTTATAAAATGAATTGAACCTGTTGATTGCTTTACAAATATTTGTAATCCAAATTCAAAACAACAGCTTGGTTTTCTCTAAACCAAAGGCAGTTGTTATTTATATAAGAAACAACGGCATTAAAGTAACCAGTGGAGACGACGGGAAGCCAATAACAGAAGAGAAAAACAATGGGCGCGCGACAAAGCCTCGCAACTCTCAACAGCGATTGAAATATAATAGCTCGTACAATAAGTACTAAGGTTTTAGTATAACAAGAAGCCGCCGTTATAAAATCTAATGGAAATTGTCCTTGGAGTATTAATGAGGTGAGGAAGTCAGAGCAGAAGGCGCGCCACCCACGCAATATGAGCTACTGAAAACTCACCAAAATGCTGTGATATTAATACTCGTAAACTATAATTAAGAGAGTTTCACTCTGCCTTATACTTGTATTAATTTTGTATTTTGGGAGTATTATACAAACATCCCAAGCACGATTATTTACACTAGTAAAATAAACTGGGATATAAAAATATTTATTCATTCGAGAATTTATGCTGCAAATTTTGGCGGCGCAATTATTATTTTATATGAGTTACTGTATAGCTTCCCACAGCTTAATTTTAAATTTGACAATTTTTCTTCCTAATAAAACCAACAGCGATCCCTGTTTTTTTTAAATATCTATAAAAATATCAAAAAGCAATTTAAATTGCCTTTGTGATTGGTTTCATTATATTCCACAAATAATTTATGACTGCTATCATACATTTGGTGAGTAATATTTCACACTAAATTAGCTTTTTATAAAAGCCAAAAATTCGTCCGCACTGGACTGCGCGGGGAAATTGTATCGAGGTTCTGGCTGTTGTTTTGGCCGAAAATCCCCGATTTTACCTGATATCTCCGTGGGAACTATTCGCTGTGTCGCCATGTGACAGCCCGTGAGGGGGTGAAGTATGAAGTGTGAGGGGGTGGTGGATGGGGGTGGTTTAGTGACGATGCGTGTAAGCTGATTACCGCGACAATCTGCCGTTTAGCACGAGGCGCGGCGCAGCGCATCGACGCCGTACACCACGCCACGGCTTTGTCATGGACGAGCGCGCACTTCTACTAATACTCCGTGCGTACAGTATTCGAGGAAGGGGAAGGGAAGGGGGCCTCCCCCACGTTATATGGGGATTAAGGTAGCTACTTTAAGCGGGCACGCAGAGCAAACGTAAGTATGCAAAAACTTTGTAAGTAAAAAAGGAAAGTAAAGGGCCATTATTTTTGATTTAACGATGTCGTACCTTTGTTTGTAATAGATTATAACATTTGTCGAAAATTATTTGTTCGTTTTTGAGTGGGCACATCTAAGACAAGAGTATTGTTTAAGTATCCAACACAGGACAATACTCCATAAGACAACAACGCGTGGGAAGACGCACGCTGCCTTATTATACAAGCATATATGTACATCTCTATATCATCTTCATATTACGCGTAGAAATATGTTACAATATTATTCTGTTACAATATTATCTACAAACCTGCGTAAAATCAAGTGATACATTCAGGGAAGAGTATCTGATTGTCCATAACAAGTAGGTAATGAAGCGAATTTCCAGCACTTACAGCGCTTTAAAGCAAATTAGGCGACAGTTCGGCACGCCGGCTGTGTTGTGATAGGCCCGAGCACCGCGTGGGCTTAGGCGCGATTGAATAATTTACAACTACCCGCCGGCCCCGGCGAATTTCAATGTATCGATTTGTTTCGTGCTTTGTTCGGGTTTTTAGTGCGGGGTTTTGTACTGGGATGATATGGGGTATAGTTATAGATAGATGACACAGGGCACCTGATAATCAGCAACCAAAAATAGTGAGAACATATTTATACTGGTTTGACCGTAGCCGTATAGACACTAGATGGACTCGAAATTCGACACACTTAGAACGGTCAATACTTCGATCAAATATATACAGATCGAAGGTGTCAATATGGGTTTTCTTCAATCATATCGCGATTGGAATCCAGGATGATGGAAATATCGTTCCACCACCATTAAATTAATTTTAATATTATTTTAAAGTATTATTTTATAGTTAAATAATAAAATAGATGGCGGAAAACGAAGATTTTGATTTTTGTACATGTAGGTACACGCCACAGATCAGGCGGTTCCCTAATTATAATTTATAATTATAGATATTATGACCATAATTAACTTGGTAACGATTTTAAATTATATTATGAAAATAAAACGCAAATAATTTCGGAAAATATTTAAAGTAATTAAGAGCATAACCATTTATATTTTAAATGTAATTTATACTCGATCAGATTAATTAAGCCGTTGAAATATTTTACTATCAAGCTCATATTATAAGTAAAACGCTTGCATCAATGAAGAGTGTATCTCAAACACGTCGATAATATATTGCTCATTCGCGTAACTCGTGTTTTGCGATATTTAAAAATAATTGGAGTAGAAAATAAATTATGATCTATTTTTACCCTTCCATTCATTATATAAATCTCATAATAAAGTTTTGCATATCGTAGAGACTGTAGAATTTACTCACCCATCGCAAACTCGTGATATTTAGGATCAACAGAAGAACCCAAAAAATTGTAGTCGATCACAAGCGGTTACCTCACAATAGCTTGTTTAAAAAATAATTAAAAACAATTAGGATTTGGTTGGTGGCATGATACTCGTGTGATATGTGATACTATATCACTAATTCTTTTAAACTTATAATTAGTGCGACGGTGGCCGGCAGAGTCGCCGCTAACGAGCGATCACACTTGACACCTGTCTCGCCTGTCCCAGCCCGTCACACCGTGTGTTTGTTTATCCCGTGTCCCGAGGCTTGGGTGTCCCGGAAGTGCAAATAAAAATGTTGCTAACCAGTTTACTTTTAGAATTCTGTGAAACTGTATTAAATTACTGGAATATGTTTTTTTTTTAAATTAAGTATAATGACTAGACGACCGGGTGGTTGGAATAATGGTAAACGTTACGTCTGCCCATAGACAACAGCAACACATAATAAAATTATTATTTAAAGACACAGTACTCATTACTCTGACAGATGTCTCCTAATCAATTTTACATATTATATCCTTAAAGTTTTAATTTAAAAACTTGTACGTTCAATCTTGCATAATTTATCAGATTGATACAATATTAGCACTCGTTAGAAGAGAGCCAATAATTGTTAATTGAATTTGAGTGCTTATCTGCTTCATTCGTCCCACTGCTCATTTATTTAACGTCCGCCATTGACACATCTAATTAAAATACGTCTGCCAACGCCTGCGTTCAACTGCCTGCGTTCAACTACCTACGTAAAAACCGTGTTCATTAAAAGTTATTTGTTCTACTGATTCACCTTTTGAATTATGTTTTCGTTTTAGTCTGAATTCTTCAGAAATCTGTAGCTTAGATTTCTGAATAACATTGTGGGCCGTATTCATAGTTAGTTGGTAAAATCGTTTTATGTATGGAATGTCCCTTTCGAATAACTTTTTCAGTTGGAGCGAAGAAGACGAAACAGTAGATAAATAAATAAAATACGTTTATAATTTGACAATGAAGGCCAATATTTAGACTAATTCAACCATAACAATCTACTTCTTAGTTCTGTTTCGCAAGACAACATTGTAATTTTATATCTTGAAATTACCTCTGCGAAAAAGTTTCCAGTGTAAATGTCCCCGTAAAGTTTTATTATTCGTGCGCGCCCGGGGCGGCGTGCGCGGAACTATGCAATGTTCTTGTTATTGGACGGCACGGGGATTCGCCGGGATTTGCGAGTTTTGTGTTCGCTACTAATGATCAAGTCCGGCCGGCGGCTGCACCACGCGCTCGCTGTAATCACGCTTCTGAAACTACTCATGTGTGAATTTAGAACCAATACGGCATGAATTATGCAGCCGCGATGTTGCCACACATGTCAAAGGAAACATCAAGCCGAACTTGTACGCCGCTGTAGTATTCGTGTTAGTAAACTTTATTTCCATTTAAACATCGTCCATTCTTGTAACTAAAACATACGTCACAGCTATGGTATCGTCGAAATAATTTAAGCAACTAATCTGCAAACTCATTGATATTGGCTAAACGATGGTCTAAATGGAACTGCGGTATAAATTAGTTCAGTGGGCTCAAGATTCGAACAAGTGAAGTAAAGGCATTCAGTAACGAGCGCTTGTCTCGGCTCCAGATAATCTGCTCTTTGAATCTCTCTAACAGTCTAAATCCTCATTCAGCACATTTCTAAGAAAATCTCACTCTAAGTTTGACTTTGCGAGCGCTTTCAACATCTAACTGATTATGTTTGAATTGTCTGATTGTGTTATTTGAAAAGGATTACTGTAATTTATTAACAGCCGGCGTGTTTGTTTTACTAATCAATTATAGTAAAATTCAAGCAGCAGATCACTAATTAAAAATTTGAACACACGACTTTAGTGATACAATGTTACAATGATATCGCACAATGTCTAGTTGAGTGAATTACCAGTGCATTATACAAGATAATAACTTGTTAGCCAATGAGATTATCTCGACAGTGCACAATGAACCCGTACGAAGGTTAATTAATACTCGATATACACGCATATAGTACGCGTGACGAGCGGTCAGCTAGCTGTGCTAACTGACACGTCGCATGAGCCACGAGCGACAAGCGGGTATTCCATTTCGTACAGACCACCGGATGTAACCCATAGTTACAATGCTTTGCGTGTTGCAGCTGGTTAAGGTCCAGCTTGTGAAACGGGATACCACGGGTTCGATGTCTGTGTCGAGACAAAATTATTGTGACATCAAATAACATTGACTTCGATTCTATGTGTTTACGGGCATGTTTTGTGTATATGATAGAGGGGTATTTGTGTGAAATGAAATGTATTTATTGATCACGTAGGCAATTTAAGAGCTCTTATGACAAGTCAATACACATAGAACTTAATCTCTATATACAATATATTTTCTATACTTAGTATTACTTATTTTAATTAATTACTTAATTAATTAATTTAATTTATTTATTTTTAAATATATTTTATTTTATTTATAATTAGTTTTATTTATTTATTACGTTTTTATTCATATTTTATTTAAAGCATTAGTTATTACTTTATAATAATTTATTTTTCAAAGAAATACATTATTTACGTTAGTCAAATTAAATTAAATTATTAGTGGACCATGAATATTATTACAACGGTGCGTAGCAGTTCATTGTTACCACCGGATCCAACGCGGCCCTTCCTGAGAAGACCCGGCGAAACAAACTCAGTGGGCTTACCCTACCACTGGAACTACGCGACGCGACCCAGTCCTGAGTATATCCAGCGAATAAGACTCAGTGGGCTTGTTTTGGGTCCAACTTAAGACAACGACCATAAGTATTTCCAAAACGTCCCGTATGTTTAGGCTTACTGCCGGATCCAACGCGGCCCTGACTGAGAAGACCCGGCGAACAAACTCAGCGGGCTTTACTTTACCGCTGGATACTACGCGGCGCGACCCATTTCTGAGTAGATCCCGCGAGTCAAACTCAGTGTGTTTATCTTAAGGATAGGGTGACCCATTTCGCTCATCGTATATCGAGCTCAATCCGTATGTACCCGGTTTCAAACAGGCCGACATAATTAAATATAAATAATTATAAATACATCCAAAAGTCACATACATAGTATATACATAGTCCTGAACTTGCATTAAGATCGAGTCTTGTGTCGTGGCCTGTGGGTATCAAAAAGTACGAGATACTTTTCAGTCTCACAATGCACAAACTCGAAACAAATGCTCACACATAAACATTTATCTCGGTGCGGGGATCGAACCCGCAGCCTCTCGTTTGACAGCCGGCATCTAACCAACTGGGCCACGGAGGCTATTAAGTTGAAAGCTAACCATCCCTTGCCATTGAACTCTTCTTTATCTGCAGTGCTCTTACCATCATTTATTGTAGTCAGTTTGCCGTGCCAGTAAAATCGCTGTTGCAACGAAGCGAGCGAACGATGTGCGATGAATGACCGGAGCCAAGCGACAAGCGAACCGCGGATCAACCAGGCGCGAGTTAATGAGGATTAGCTGGCGACCGCATTACCGTGTCAGGATTATACTAGGCACATATTATGCGTGTTAGCACGGCTTATTGTATTATCAGGACTTTGTTGTAAGTTATAATGGTTTATTCTGTCACTTGCACAGTGCGCTGAGGTCATTGAGTGGGACTCACAGGGGTCGGCGCTACTTCATTGTTCGCACTCAAATTTGTTTGGATTATATGATCTACTTTTGTGACCGGCCACCTGTCTGGCGTTACTGGTTTCTAGAATATAATACAATTATTCTACTAAATATATTGACCTAATAATTTGTATTTTACATTTTTACTGTTAGGGTAAGAAATTGTTAATTTTCTGAGTTTTTGTATACTTAAAGATTTCATATTAGCAATTAGTTTCGCTTCCAATTAACAATCGTCTGAATATTATCTTACATCTCATAAAAGAATAAACAACAACAAGCCCAAATTCACGACCCAAATGTGATATTCAGCGAAGATGATTCTTTGTCTCAACGCAAATGCTACGATATTTATAGATATTCACGTAATAGATCGTATCTCAGGGTGATATTGTCGATTGAATGTAAATACGTCAGCTCCAGTTGCCCGAAATAGTTTCATGTGCTATCTAGTCTAGGCCCAATAATATTGTATCCCGGTATAATTCCGTTCAATCTGAATGTGTAGCGTCAGTGAGCCGACTGAGCCTTGCGTAATACAACGCGCTTTGTTACAATGGAACTCCATGTACATTATATTCAGCGATTTCCACCGCTTCATATTTACAATATGCGATATTATGAAATTATGTGGCATTTAATTAAATGTACCGAACCGCGCCGTGGAGCATGCTCTAATGAAGAGATTAGAGTATGAATGTTATAGTTCTACGAGATTCAGAGATGTTGCTGCATATACCACAGCTTCGAGGAAATAAACATTAGTTAATAGATTTATCTTTATTAACTGATTGGTAAATAGAATATCTGAAAGACTCAACAATCCTACTACTGCCCCACCCTTTCCAATTTCCCGTTTTGTACATTTTACCATTTGTTTCATGCTAGCACGATAGAAGTGCTACAAATTGGAATGTATGTGCAATGCTGTGTAGTCTAGGTGGATTATTCCCCGGAAAGAAATATGTAGCTATCCCCACAAAAATATTGGCCACTCCCAAATGGGATATACACAAGCTAAGGAAACAACGTACTTCCACTTTACTCGTCGAATTACCAGCATCATCCAATCTGACCACGAATCTACAATCAACCAGGTAATATAGTCACCACTACCAACATTTAGCAATATTGGCAAATAGTCATTTGCACACTCCACAAATTCAAAGCAAAGCAAATCCTCACCCATTTAGGCGACATTGGTATCGGCATGCCATACCTTAGTTTCGGTTTTTGCTCCTGGCATGAGGGTATAGATTGTTGGCAGTTGTTTGGAGCAGGTCTGCGGCGGGGAGGGAGGGGAGATGGAGGGGAGGGGTCGTGGTGGGCTCAAGTGATTAGCACACAAAACATCGGGCGCCCGGTGTCAACCCACACAACTTACATATCGGAAACTTGTACCGCAGTTTATGTTCCATGATTTATCTCGCGCAAGTTTGTTTGGAATTTCCAAACGGCGCTGTAATCTTGCGGCTGAGCGTTCTGCTGATTTTGTTGAAGGTGTATCTGTTTCAAACGGGAGAGAGTTTTGTTCACTATGTTGTGTTTTTGGGATCAAGTTAAAAGGTTTGTTATTCAGTGAGGCGAAAACAATATCATGATACAATTAGAGAAAACTGACATCGATCAAATTAACAGCCGTCATATATATTACTTAGAATACATAGACTTAACGTTTCCCGAAAATACCAGCAATGTAAGTACGCATCACGAAAGGGTAATTGACCCAGTCCGTTAACTGCTCATAATATAAACACAATAATGTTTACACAAAATAACAAAAGCTTTCGCCCACGCTGGCGGTGCGTAATTTTCCAGCATAAAGGTTTACATGAAATATAATAATAAGAGAGAAAAGTACATTTTAGGCGCGTTGTGGAGCTAATTATAAAGTTAAATACGTTTGTGAGAATGGGCGTGAACGCTGTAGTGCGAAGCGCTCAGGGCGTCGGACACGAGAAATTATAAGAAGATAAGCTGCGCAACAAACAAGCTGTAATGAACTGGTAGGACGCGCCGCGCTGGGCCTTTCATGGACATACAGTCTTCATGAATCGCCGACTGAAATTGAGATAATACCGCATTTACAACTCCAGTGGTCTTGTAAGTGTTCATGGTTGATGCCACTATGGAAATCTTTGAGCATGCCTTTTTTCAGCACCGAATGTTTTGTGGCCCAAAATGTTAAAGATCAAGATCACCAAAGGCTACTAATCATCTTACTAACCATTTTCGATTACTTTTTCCACGTCAGATAATTGGTCACCAATACCCATGAAATTTTCTAGTCGAGGATAATTAACATCAACTGGTGGTGTGTGTATGTGAAATAAGTTTGAAAGATATGGCACTGAATATTGGGGAACGAACTTGCACTAATGGCACTTTTATTAACTTTGCGTGTACAATTTATATAGGATACTTAACATTACGATATTTACACACGAACGACAAAAAATATTACAATTGTACATACTTAAAATAGTGATTAAGTGATTACGTATCACTACTCGTATTACACTGATGTAATGTACAGAATTTTCAAAGTATACAGAATATTCGATCTCGCTAGTTTTCAAATATCAATTTAATTCAAATTAAATAGTAAATACCGTCGAGATCAGTCTTACTCGATACCTAATGAAGTATAATAACGTTGTTTTCAAAGTCACGATTCCATTAGTATTTTTAACATTCTCCCCCGAAAAGAATAATTAATTAGCTACTCTTTTGTAGTTTGATGTTTTAGTTCTCTCAAACAAAATGAGTTGGTATTGAGGGCGCATCGCTGACGTCGCTAATTAGAACTTCACTCGGCAAACTTTGCACAGACTTGATATACGTAAATAAAACATTTTTCTAACCAGTTTTTCTTCCAACCTAATTAAATGAAAGTCTAGACTTAGCACTGTCTAATTGTTTATGTATTGAAGGAACTTTGACAATGTACGCTTTATCTAAAAATCACATTTCCTGAATCACCATGTCACGAAGCACGAAATATCTATAACTGAGAGGAGATGGATGGAGAGAGGAAATGGGTTTTGGTGTACAACACCGGTTTAACACAGGTAAATAATAAAACTTAATCAAATTCGAATTTTAAAAAATGTGGCTGATTCTGGTGCATAAAAACTAATCCAAATAAACGTAGATTAAAAGAATGGGAAAAATGTGCACAAAAGAAGTTTTGGAATGTCGACACGCGGTACATATAGACGGCGGCGGTAAAGACAGCGCACAGACACGGCTTCTTTACAGTTCTCACGACTCGTTTTAATGAAATTGCTGTCGCAGCATTTTGGATTTTTTACACTGGCGCGACAAAGTGATTGCTCCTGATGGTAAGTTTTCTCCAAACAGAATATACACAAACCCAAAACGCAGATTTTCCACAGTTCTGTACCTACGTTAGTAGAAAACCGGACGGGGGCAAGTATATCAACTGATATTGGGTCTCCGAAAATCATAGTATACGAACGGGACAGTTACTCTGGTCAATCCAATCTATTCGTATTGTTAAGGAAATGTCCTATAAGAAACGATAAAGCCTAAATGATAATGTACATTGTTTTATTCCATTTGAACATTATATACTGGATTTTGTAGTGCAAAAGCAGTTCCCCGCCTCTGGAATATCGACATTGTGAATATATTTAATTCATCTGCATGTGTTCAGTGGATACAGAGCATTCATAATTTTAGCGAGCCCGGCCCCTGGAGAAATGAAACTAATGCACACTGCGTGCATAACATTGAATCTGGAAATAAATATTTGTTATACAAGTGTATTGATGGTGCTGTATTCCTAGATAGTAGCTCGTGTACTGAGACCGAACAGATGCTCCGTAGATTGATTATTCACTGCCTACTATATCTGTGTGCGATTTGATACACACTAATGTAATAGAAATAGAGTAACCGAATTACATTTATGTTTTAATAATTACAATTGATCGATTTGAGTGAACTGCACTGATGTATTTATTTATTAAAAAAGAGGTTATCGAAAATAAAATTTGTGCCAGTCGCGTTTTGGTCCGATTACTTTATTGTAAAGCTCTTTATTCATACATTCAATAATAAGAAAAATATCTTATCTATTTGCAAAACAAACACTAAAATTATCGAAAACTTGCGAATATTTGTGTTTGAGCTTTAAATTGAATAATTTCACAGCCAGCTGTTTATTTTTCAAGTATGAATCTATGGTAGAAATATTTTCAGTTTTGTGCACGTCACAACACCAAGTACTCCGACGAGATTGCGAGGTAAATTTCTTTGTATGCACTTTTATTTGTAGCTCTCCTGCGGAGGATTCGTGAAAATATTTGGAATGGGCGACAATTTTATTTAATAAATTGAATGAAATTACTGGGAGCTTTAACTATATTCATTTTATCTTTGTAAATAAAATAACAGCTTAGTACAATGTACACATCACACAAAAAATATTGGATAGAATTTTAGTTTTCTTCCAAGATATCGGCAATATTTTATAACCAGCATGTTGTCAGCGATGCGTTTTATCTAGCTGCATAAATCAAATCATATCTTTCAATGTAAACTTATCGTAAATTAAATAAATCATCCCAAAATCTGAAAAAACAGTTTTTTTCACAATAATATTTTTGAATCCCGTAAGTACAGTGAATGGTACTGTATAGTGAAAATGAGCAAGTGATAAAAACATTACTCAAGTGAAAGTCGTTGATATTGATATTTTCATGTCTGATATTTGGTTTAGCGCAAGATACTCGGCAAATTGGAAACCTGACGCGTTCTGATGCCGCGCCGTTTAATTAACCCACGTTGTTTTACTTAATTGTGAGTGTACAATAACAATTTCAACACACATTTATGTACGAGTGGAAAAGGTTAAATACCTCTCGCTATGAGAGTAGCTATTCATTTATAATGAATTTTACGTTAAATTGTTTCGGTTAGAAATTAAGAGAGAACAATTTTGGAATCAAAAGGCTCCCTTTTTCCGTTCCACTATAAATTAGAACAAAATATAATATGTAGGCACTAGTCACTTAGCATGAGCATTTTTTTTTTATTTGTGAACCAATAGGATTTTTTTGATATCTGAGAAATAAACTTTGCCGTTGGCTATTTAACATGGTAGGTAACATCAATTGAGTAATGGGAATAATTAAGGAGCACCGGGAAATATTAATCACGAAACGAAACGCGTAAGCAAACCAAATGTCTACTTTCCTTCACCAGTTTTTCTTTTTTAAGCATCGTGTTTTTTGTTTGCATGATTTTAGTCCACCCCGCTGATATAAATACGAATATTTATACCGCTTTTCGGAAGTTTACTTGAGCTTTGAAAATACTCGTATTACCTATACGGGTTGACCAAAAGCCTTAAAAAGCAAAATCGAGATTTTTGATAAAACTACAAGGTAATTTTTTTAAGCTACTTTTACAATGGGGTTGTTAGGAACATGTGGTTTAAGCAAATATCAACCTGTATATTTATTATAATAAATCAAAAATATTGTGAACCAAATAAAAAAACCATTACAGGTTCAACTCACATTATGATATTCAGTAAAACATTTACGATAGTTAATTTATGTAAGGTGTTCATAAAGGTGCGCGTGATGTGTAAAAACGAACGCTTCATTATCATAACAGTGCGGCAGAGTGTTGCGGCCCATGTTGCGGGGCGGTGTTGCGGGGCGGTGTTGCGGGGCGCGGCTCGAGGCGCGGAGCGGCGCGCGGCGCGGGTAATGTGCCGTTATTGGCACTGCCACACACCTGCCGCCAAGCCATTGACTGTCGCGCAAAACTCTATTTACATTAGTTTATTGGCGACGATTTTCGTACCCCTTCATTGGTTATGTGTGCTCGTATCAGTAATTACAAGCTTTTTGGATAGAAGTTTTGTTATAGACCAGAGTAAATGGCTTTGTGGTATCGAATAGTGCACCGAAATTAAGTTCGTTGTATGATTTATCAACTCCAAAGTTATATCAAATCATATTGTGATTTATACTAGTTTTGTACTTTATTGAAATCTACGAGTCATTTGAGAAAGTTAGTTAGCGCTTTCTTGATAAATGTTTGTTAATGCCCAAGACTTTAAAGTCGAAAGAGTTTTATTTACTGCAAATATTTTAACAGTTTAACGATCACTATATTTAATTAAATATTAATAGTATTGGATTTGCTTTTCACAAGCATTATTTTGGAAATAGTACTATCAACAAACCGTCAAAAATTCGAAATTTGTAGTCACCGACTCGCAATTCAACAGCTTAACTAATAACACATTAAATTGTAAAGTTGTAGTATTGTGGCGCCGACTAATCATGTTTTGAAACAATATTAACTGTCCGGCCGGTCCGTGTGTGAACCTAACAGGACACTTCCATAAATTAGATAAGGTAAGTTGGTCCCGCCAAGCCGCTCCACCGCGGCGTCGGCGTCGCTGACCCGCCCCTCCTTAATGATGTGCACACACCCGGGCCTTCAACACACGATTATTTCAAATGTTTGAGCCTAATTTCGGAGGCTTAACATAAGCCACGAAGATTTAGAATATTGTTTTGGTAAAGCCGCGGCTTCCACGCTTCGCCATGCAATGCTACTCAAGTTGGTAATTTCAATTTAGGCTTCATTTATCCCTCCTAATTATTATAAGTTATGTCTTATTTAGGAGAGTTATCCCGAAAAAGAACTATTTTTCTCGGATTTGTTTGTATTGCTTATTCCGCAAACAAGCTGACGATTCGCCTGATACTAAGTACTCATGAATATTTTATAAAAGGAGCGTAAATATTATCTCTAAATACAGAGGGAAGAAAAGGGTCACTGAACCAAAAGGAATATCAGAATTAAATTTTCATTACTAGTAACTGGAGTTCCTAAATGAGTAATAAAATTAACAGAAATATATCTCAAGATGACACAAGAATATTCTTTTATACAAATCGAGCAGTGCATGGACGTAAATGCTATACAGGGTGTATTATTGTCGTGCGTCTTAATGTGCAGCGGCTTGGTTTGTGACTCGTGAGTGAAGCGCTCTCGAGCTCACAGACGCTCGCAAAACATCTCGTATTCAAGCAATTAGTGCGTGCTGTTGGCATTGCACGGCGTTCGGGTTACTGTTCTTTAACAAATTAATGAGATGCCCGAAGGTAAATAAATGCTACGGCATAAATTCCGTGTAGTAATATACTGGTAGTTTTGTTATTTGACTAACATTTTCTGGTTTACTTTGCTTAATTTAGTTGCATAAATAAATTCGCCTACCTATCCCACACATTTTGACTCTATTTTCAGATACACAGCATGTGTTGCAGCTAAAAGGAGAGTCTTTTTGACCACATAACACCCGATGGCAAAAAAATACCGACAACAGCGTAGCTTTGCCATTTTCACTTCGTTTTGATATTTGTTTGTTGGTTATATTTTTTTTATATAAATTTTTTTTTGCTTTGATTGGGGAAATAAACTTGCCATTAGCCTGATGGTAAGCTCTACGACCACTCATGGACAGTAGCAAAACCAAACAACGCCATGAATTAAATTAAAGTTCTCTTAACAAAATTCCAGGAATATAAAGCAATGATTGAATTATGTTTGTTATTTTCGCAGCGAGTGACAAGTGCTCGAGTGTAACTTAAACTAGATTAATAAAAGTTATACTTCGTTGTCACTTTCTATTAAGTTTTTATTTCGTCTGTGAGGAAAATCGCATTTATATTTGTGTTTATCCCGCTTTATAAATTCATGGCCATTATTTCATATCTATGTGCTAATAGAATACTCTTAACATAAATAGAGAAGAGGAATATTGTAGTGACACTTGCCATGTACCAATATATGGCAGACAATGCTTCTTAACATATAGTAGGTAAACTGTGACATATCGTCGACTGTAGGCATAAAACAAGTTTATCAAATTAATAATTTACGGTGGCAATAACTGCCGCTAAACTTGAACAGCATGACGCGACGTGCCGTTATCATACCTGTAATGATTACCAGACACTAACACGTACCAACTAATTTTATGTTACAAAAACAAAAAATCTATACTGCAGCCTTACAAAAACTCTTTATAAAGAGCAGAAATGTTATCTCGAGGTAGTGTTACAGTTTATAATAGACTTGTGAAAGCTGCGTGCGAAGTTGCGCGTTACAGTTGCAAGACGCGGTCGGGGGCGTGGTACAGAACACTTTCAATTAAATTAGTTTGGTACATTGAACACAAGTGCGTTAGACGAGCCGCGGCCGCACTCTTCTCACATAAAAACTTATCCAAGTTAGATAAGTTTAGTAATACGTGGTGCAGTGCGGACTTGTGTTAATATCACCGCGGCCGCTGTCCCCGCGAGAGGGAATTTCTTATTGTTTCGCAACTCAACTGAAAACTATGACTGCAACAACTAACAACTATAAAACAACAGATGAGTACGCAAGCTACAGAGTAAATGCAAGTTAGTCATGTTATTATTTTCCAGTGAGATTGTGTTCAGTATTTCATCAAATTAAATTAATACTTATTGAAGTGGCGCTACGAATGCTGAATCTACTCTAATAAGAACTGTTATTTACTGTTGTTTAATATTACCACCAAAATACAAACAAAACTGCACTCCAAAATATTATATTGAAATCCAAGAATATACCGTCGGATTTGCTTGTCCGATATTGCTATAAATAAATGTAATTTGCAAGACTTTACTGCTTAATAAGTCTAGCACTAATATAATTTCGTACTCTGAATGAATACTTTAAAATAAAAAAATAATTCTTCCTTACACAAACAATATTCAAACAACCTCAGTAAAGTAGGGAAAAAGAATGCTCGGACGATATGTTTGAATAGCAAAGAACTTGCTCATTATCCCTTGAAATCCTTTGGCAAACACCTCTGCTCACACGTGTGCTCGAGCGAGCCTTGATCCGCACACATTGCGCGCCGCTCGCTGCTCGCGCCGTATTCAACGCGAAAAGAACCAGCGGTGGAAGCTGCCCACTTTAATGAGTTGCCAACTCCAACGCACCGCGCAGAATACTGATTGCTGGGTTTAGTTCAGATCTTGTACATATGGAATACGGATGGAATTCACATTACAAATACTTATGGGGAATTACTTATTGAAAACAACACGCAGTTGGAAACTGTTGTTTTTTTTTTAAATAATAGGTATTTCATTTCTTAAACCATGATAATGTGTATGCAATACAGTAACATACAAATTCATATTCCTACTTACCATGTTAATTGGCATTGCTATGGGATAGACTGCCGTTATGATGTCACAGTTTAAATGATTTATTGTATACAACAAATTACGTATAATCGGATATATTCTCCGATCAATCTGAATCATCAACACATGCAATCCAAGACAATCGGCGCAAGCTACAATAGGCGCTAGATTGTCGCACTCCCGCGGGCCACATTGTCTTCCCTACATGATATGCGATAACGCACTACAATCATTGTGCTATTACCAATAGAGATATCAACAACTAAATTAATATACGACAAGTTTCGATAGTGGAGTGCAATCCAAACCAAAAAGACTAAAGAGAGGATGAAACACGGACGAAAAAAAAAACGAGAGTAATTATGACAGCTTTACTTTCATCGTATACGGCTGTTAATATCCAGAATACTATTATATATTCACTCCAGCTATAAAGTTTCCGGCTATCTTATACACCGAACCATTTACTTTTCTCAAAATGTAATGACAGCAGCTTATTCAGACAAAGGAGAAAAAAAATATAGAAAGCAGACAATAACTAAGTATAATAGACGAAATAAAACATTGATGTTGTATTCCACCAATAATCTGCAGATTGTTTTAGTAAATCAACAAATATATAAGTATTTGCAAACAAATATTGTTTGCAATATCTTTACTCGTATCAACGGCTCGACTGGAGAATATGATTATTCGTGAGACGGGTTCAACGCGTAGTAAGGGCACCTTTCGCAGGAGTTTGACATGACGAGCCTTGTCGGAGATAACTAATGTGTTGCTAATTACATTACACGCGTGCCTGCTTGTCACTATTCAATTCTCGATACCAGCCATGTCGAGTAATTTAATTATGGTTCTAGTTGTTGATACAAGCAGTTTAGTTATGAGACGTGAGGGAGATATACATATTACATACATACATACCTATATGGCGTAGCTATACTATTTACCATCTATATCCAAGTAATTTCGAGTTCGCACAAAATGATACTTATTCATGTTAAACTATGATTCGACTTATGTTGTGAAAACGTAGACTGGCGTCAATTTTTGTTAAGAAAGTAGCCAGGCCCTAACAAAACATCTTTCGAACACCGAAAACAAATTAACTTACATTATCTGGGAGTGTAACCTCGGGTCATAGGTCTAACTTACATGGTCTGCGAGTCTAACCTGTGTTTCACAATCCATGTACACAGGCAACGGAGAACTTAACACTCGGAGCATGCAGTGTTATTCATAATTAAGAATATAATGAGAAACTTTAATTACAAATGTAATATTCACATAATTTTAATGAATGCAAGCATGATATTTCAGTTTTAATTAATAAAACGAAGGCAATCTATCTCTGATTTAGAATCTCTCTTATTTTACTCAACAATTTTACTTTCAACATTGTCCTACAAGAACTCCATTGCTAAACAGTAATTCCACAGAGACCTATTAAAAACGGATTGCATCCATCTACTTCCTGCAATCTTTAACTTCATGAAAAATTACTAGCTGCCGGTCCCGCATTCACTCGGCTGTAAACGATTTTTGAATCAGACAACCATTTCGCGTACTAACTACTTTTAAACTAATTTTATACATAAAGTGAACTTGACTGCCTTTTGTTATACTGCTTTTGCAGCCATGTTCCGTTACATCCCGTCGTCTCCCTTCTCAGTCTGTTTCATGCCCCGAAGCATACAATCCTGTCATCTTATATCCCTTTTCATTCGCCCTATATTCTACCCCAAGCCATCCCTTTTAGTTTAAAAAGAGATTAAAGATGGTCTAGCTAGTGAGCGTGAAAATTTCTTAATCATCCCAGGGGAACACTTCATTTCTTTATGGATAAAAAGCAGTCTATATTATGTTAACTTAGGAGATACCCTGGGGTAGCTTATGATCTACCTCCATACCAAATTTCTATTCGATCAATTTTATGATAAACTGCTATAAAATACATTATAAATGAATATTCATTTTCTGTTTTTATAAAAATATGACGTTAAAATGAATGGATTGTGACTACAGATCACGACAAACAAGATTGTGACTAATACGGGCAAATTTCAAATTCATACAAAGTTTACAATTATCAATATAAATACAAACAAGAATTCATTTATTTTAAAGCGATATTTCTGTGATAGCTTCATAAATTTAAATGGCTGGCCGTTTAAGCATGAAGAAGTAACAAATACACGAAGTTTCCTCTTTGTAATATCAGTGGTATAGTTGGATAATGGTGGGAATCAAAGCAGTAATGATTGAGTGGTTATTACGAGCGCCGCATTAGGTGAGGGAGATTACCTCGTCCGCGGCGTCGTTAGCACGTTCAGTAATATCTGGGGCGGCCGAGTCTCGAGGCGTTTAGCAAGATCGATATCTCGACAGCTGCTAACTACGATACAACACGCTGTCATAAAACTTGCTCATGTCATTAAGCTTACAGCGGAAGAGATGGGTTGTGGTTGTAAATGATAGAAAAAACAAATATTATGTGATGATTTGCTTTTTGTACTCGTGACTTTAAGTGGATGGAAAATTAAGTGTTCTTTCCTGTTATCAGAAATACTTGAAAAGTACGGGATAATTTGATAGATTTGATTGTTTAATCTTTTAAGATGCATGCAGTGGTGCCAGCATATTTTATAATTATATTTCGTTATAAAACATTCCATTCTAATATTGTTAGTATTATTTTCCGATCATATGAATGTATACAACGGTGACATTGTAATGGATCAGCCACAGTATATGCGTATTTCAAATAACTCATCATAAATGTGTTGAGTCTTGGGAAACAAATTCTTGCCTATTATTCTTGCCGAGCCAATCACCATATCGGACACAAATTACTGACTCCGGGCTGACAAGAATAGAAAAATCCAATTTCACTTTACCCGACCCGGCATTCGAACCCGATTTCTCAGTTTAGCAATCAAACTGTAGTACAACCGCGCCACCGAGCCTAGTATTAGCCTGTTGTAGGTAGGCTAGATTGCAGACAATTGGTACTGGTCTTATTCAAGTGCATTGCACTTAACTGATGCCATATGATTTGGTGGATATGCCTCGTTTGTGTCCCCCATCTATTGTCTAGCCTTTTAAGGATGTAAACAATCTATTAATTTCCTGGTGAATCTGGCATAGTTTCAATGAAGCTAATCCTACTTGAGCTCACGTAATGCGCGGCTTGTAGTGTAATGCGTATTGGTAATACGGTCGTGACGTCACAACCCGGTATCCGCCGGATATTAAAAACCATTCCAAACTATATCCCCGCGGTCGAATGCCTGGATTACGTGGAACGGTTAGTGCCACTATCTGCTGTATACGTCGGCTGTATGTGTAGCTTTGTATCGATATCCAATACAATGCAGAGCAACGTGTAATATACACGCATAGTGATCAACGCAGTGGAATTAATAATAGTTCCATCAGAGATACATGTAGTCTAAGCCCCATATTTAGATATATATACAGACTCGGGTATCAGAAACTACAAGTTTAAGTGCGGGAATCTAAGCAGCAACGTATTATTTTACAACCGACGTCTGAAGCAACTGCGTCACGGAGGATAAACAGTATTTAATGTATCGTGACGAATAAAAAACGAATTATAAGGCTGGATATACTCCGGTCAAATAGCTATCTAAAAACGGCCACTTAAAATGTTATTTTAGAGTTTAAACGATTCCAATGAAAGCAAATTCAAATTTCAGCAAATTTAACAATCTTTTTTCCGTAGACCAATAGATTTTAATATTAAAATAGTGCTGACACGAAATAAATCGAGTTAGTATTCCTTTAAGCGTAACCTCACCAGCATGACTCACCCAGGTAGAATTTCCCGGTATATCTAACGTTGTAGTAAGAGCCTCGAGCGAAATTAATATGTATTAGGCTGTGTACACAATAATTTCCTCGAGCAGTGAGATCAGGCACAATCACATTAGTGATTCAATAGCAAGACGATTCTGTGCACACTCCGATACAATGTCATTGTTCCGCACAACACAAAGGAGCAATCAATATATAATTAGCTTGTAATAGCATTAGATGCATGTCTGTCATACCGCCACACCATAGTTTAACATCCCCTCCCTCCCCAACGCCATGCCCTCCCCCGTTGAGACACAGCATTTCAGGTACGTTTTAACATACATTGATATTTCAAGTGGAAGGGCAGATGTTTTTAATGTTTATGTTTCACACTCACGATTTTATGTTGGAGCGGGTTGGCAAAGATAATACTAGTAGAACCCACATTTCATCAGCTTATTTCCATTCTAAAAAGGGGTCGGAGACGGACCAGTCATTTTGTTAGGTGTATATAATTGCATATGAATAGTCTAATTCCAGACAACTCGTGTGAGACTTTTTAAACCAAAAACCCACATAAAGTGAAATAGTCAGCCTGGGATATGAACCTATGACCTTCATAGTTTAAAACCAAAACATGCTACCATTAAACGAGAGAGCCAATTGAAGAATACTCTTCTCAATAACGAAGCTCGATTTTTTCTATGTTTTGCCTCGAATGGTGACAAGCTTGCCTTTCGCCTGATGGAAAGCGATGAGACCGCACATGAACAATCGCAAAAGCAAACAACACCATGAATTATAAAGTAATGCTTGGCATTTCAATGCATTCGCCATTCTGAGACATAAGATATGATTATATATCCAGTAATTACTTTGGCTACAATGTCCTTCAAACCGGAACACAACAGCACATTTACACTGTTTTTTGGCGGGAGATATAGACATTAGTATTTACCCAGGCGGCCTCTCACATATTTACCTCCAGTAAATTAAAAATAGTCGTAATATTTTAAAATGTATTATTAACAGATGATTTTTTTCTGTGAGCACTCCACTAGGTATTAAATAGTCGTGACGCGTTTCATATTCGCCGAGTGACGCGCCGCATCGTATATAAATCTGACGGTTATTGATCGCCTCGCGGATAAGTAAATCCACTTAGGGCCGTATGTTATACTTGCGTCATATATTTTGTGCAAAATATGTGGAAAAGTGCCTTCAATATTTACATGAATTTTATTAAAAATAGATTGTGGATAATTCCACTATTTTGAGAGATATGATTCTATCGTTACTTCCGACGATGAGCGGAAGCATATAAAAAAATGTAATTGTATTCAAATTACTTGTTTTGTTGTCGAAATATACATTGCATGTTGTGTGATAA
Organism: Hyles lineata; assembly: GCA_030180105.1. Lineage (NCBI taxonomy): Eukaryota > Metazoa > Arthropoda > Insecta > Lepidoptera > Sphingidae > Hyles > Hyles lineata. The sequence continues at coordinate 2,790,454 of JARJEE010000040.1, forward strand.
AACACACACAGTATGTAATCGGTACTAATATTTGTAATAAACTATGTTAGAATTCGGGGAACAAGTTCATACTTAAGTACTGTATTCAGATCAGATTTCCCTTTACATCTAGAATTTACTGTTTCATGAACTGACATAGCAATCATAATTATTTGGTAGCATTTATACCATTTATATTACTTACAATTCCAAAGAATAATACAAATGATATGACAAATATCGCATGTGGACATTTGTGCGAGCAGCTCATTAATTAGGCAGCTTCTCCGATACAATAACACGCTGTATTGACAATAAATACTGTCTGAAGTCACTTCACGAGGTGACGTCACCGCGCTGTGACGTCACAGTCGTCACGTAAAAACCGCTCGTAAAGTATCTCGAGTTCGCTGGCGACACAAGACATCTCGCTTGTTTACGATAATTAGACCCTGTTCCGATGAACATTACATAAACGTGTGCCGTATACGCGTCGTGCGGACAACCAATAATTTAGTGCGGCTATTTACGACCACTCGCATATATCGCACGTTTTGTTGTTGAAGAGTGATTTAGTAACTTTGAAAAGATGTTCAGCTTAGCCACGGGCATAGCTTAGTATTACCAGTGTGCATCTTATAAATTCGTAGTGTCTTTGCATGGAATATACTCATAAAAAAGTACGTGGTTGGCTAAAGGTAAACTTAATATTATAATATTTCTGAAATATGCAGTAGGATTCGAAACCGCGACTAGCATCTCAGTAGACCGCGTCCGCTCTTGAATTTAAAATTTCATAACACAATATAGGTACATTTTCTACGCTACATTTCCACTGGTAATTCTGTACAACGCGGCCTAGTGATCTTGTTTCTTTAGGTAAAAGCTAAAGTAGTTATAAAGTGTAATATTTAGTAAATGAAGTGGCATAATGTCGGCGCGTCTCTCCAACTGGAAGGAACTAGCGACGAGTTGAGAGCTGTGAATTTTAAGCTACTCTCTGAGGGCCGTCTCGCTCCACAGAGCATCTGTGCTACTAGGGAATACGCTTCACTCTATTACTACTTGTTTTTTAGTTAAACCGTCATTGGGCAATGTTATATTTTCTATTCTGTACGACATACCCTATTGTATATATCGTATCTGACTGAATTGCGTCTGAGGGCACGTGTAACGCTTTCCAGATTTCTTTTTGATTGGTAAAACATAATTATCTTTTGCTATTTGCCACAACTCAGCTACAGTTAATTACTTCGTCAGACTACGGTAAAAGGACCTAGAGTTATTGCAAGTATTTGATGTGAGTATGTTACCGGTACATTGTTGTACAGGCGACTCACTTGACAAATTGTTTCATAGGTTAATTTACCTACAACACGAATTCGCACGCATAGCTCTATGATGAATTATTCGATGAGCAACCCCGTATACTAAGCGGGATATTTAGCCGGATAGTCTATAAACCTTAACCTTTAATCTGTCGTATGTAAGTTTGCAGTTTCAAAATTATAACAGTATACAACTGCATCATGGTAGTCCAGTTTAGTTGTTAACATTCTACGATTTGGGTGGCATTATTGGCTAAATTATGGATTTTGTGCAGATTTACAAATAATAAAAAAAAACAGACGCTCAAATTAAATTATAAACAATGAAGAATAATTATTGGATAACTGCCAATCCCTTCATGGATAGAAGCGTGTACTCGTATACTATATTAAACTTTTATGTTTGGCGTAGTGGGAATTACCCACTCGGGCGGTGGTCCCTCATTAGTGTTGATAGATTTTTTGCTCGCGGTTGACCTCCGTCACAAATGTCGTGTCGCACATGTACTAGTATTGTTTGTGCTTTAACAAGATGACTCAGGATGTAATGCTTTTGTTTAGAATTAATTAATTTAGCTAACACAACATTGTAACAACGCTAATATTATAAGCTATACAGTGTTACTCTATATCATTATAATTCACACACCGAGGAAATCGGCACGAGTTAAAAAAAAAAAATTTGGAAAAAATGCAAAGGTTTTAAAACAAATAAGGACTTACCTGGCAGCAGTCCTTAGGATAATCGAAACGCCTATTAATCGAACAAAAACACACACCTAATAAGAAGTTGTCGTCAGGTTTATGTGGCAACCAAGAAACATTATGTAGGAACAAACATTGACAAAAATGTTGCATTTTTAAACTCAATAGAAAAATCATTCGCCCGGTTATCTTCTATTCGATAGAAGGTAGTAAAATTCAAATGAAGTAGAATGGCAGTGATGTGTTAGTTCGCATGTGGCGCAATGTGGCCGACATTGAGTATTGACTCGCATCGAGAGCGGCTCGCGGCTATTCTATTCCCGCAGCCGGTCAACGAGAACGTCCCACTTCAATATACCTACCATTTTCAAATACGATTTCCTAATAGACATCACTGTATTTATATTATTTAGAACCGCCAATATGTAATAGAACCGTGTACATGCACATTGGGTTATTATATCAGTTCGATAAATCATATTTCACTTACCTTGCTTGCTCGTTCGCGGTCGCTGCAAAAGAAAAGTATAAATATAAGTACATTCATATAAAACTGTTAAGCGTAATCCAATAAATTATTAAAGCAATATATAGGTTAAAAGTCGAGACATGTATATTGTAATGAAAAAATATCTGTCTATACCTACCCCCAAATCGCGGGGGACAAGAACGGCCAACAAAGCAATCGCAAGTTAATATTAAGACGGATGACCTGGCTAAAGTAGCAGGAAGTCGCTGGGTGCAGGCCGCTTCTAACAGATCGATGTGAAGATCCTAGGGGGAGGCCTATGTTCAGCAGTGGACTTCCTGTGGCTGTGATGAAGGTACTATAACCTTAACCTAACCAACTCACCACACTCCAGCTTTTGGAGCTGCACGCCATCCCATCACAAAACACTTACACTACACACCAGCTTCACTACACAGAACTTCACCAGTTTCACTACACTTATCACATATACCACTTGCACTACACTATACTTTGCACTGCACATTACTTGCACCATAAGCCACTTGCACTTGTTTGACTACTTTATCACTAAACTAACTGAAACTCTAGGTAACGGAGCGCGAGCCACGCGTAAAACCGAAACCGAACACTATACTCACTGTCGGTACAAGGCTTACGGCAAAACTACCCTCCGCTGTAAAATATTTTTTCAGCAACAAAAAGGAACAAAATCTATACTGCCTAATAATTAAATATTAATTTTAATTGTTTTAAATGTTTATTTAGTTAGGATAATCGTGTCGTTTGTATTTTTATGAGTGCCCACGAAATAAGAACAATAATGTTTGTGAGAGATAGGCAAAGGGTAAATTTTACTTACTGGAATTAGAAACTATTTTTTATTTATGTAAATGAGTAATACGAATGAAGTTGTGTAACATTTAATATTTTACATTTTTGAAACTATGTTTTTTACAAAAACTTATAATAATATTATTGTCAAGAATGTCAAAATATTATGTTTAACATCAGGATTCTTATTCTACCTAATCTATGAAAAACGGAACGTAAAATTCTATTAATTTAAAAAAATAAAGAAAATGACGGTTCAACCAATAATAAACTTTTATCTACCAAAATATTACAATAAAACAAAGCTAGTAATATTTACATAGACATTTCACTGCGGTATTGCACTAGGCTCTTGGCCTGTATTGCAGATACTAAAAAGAATTATCATAATATTCTTGTTTTTTGTTATGGTAGCTGGCTACGTTTACATAAATTGGCAAAATATCAAATGTTATTAATGATGATAAAGATAATTACAAATTAAATGTTATTTTAAGATATTGACATTAAAAATGTATTATAAATTATAGTAACTATAGGTCCAAATAGTAATAAAATTAATAAATATAATATGTGAGTTTGTTGTTTGTGTGTGTATAATTGTGCTTTATATTTTAAATTATATGTTATAGCTACTGGTGGGTAGTGAAATGTTTCCGAAAAATTGAAATTTTTCATTTGGATTTTTTTTCGGCGAAATGAAATTTCCAAATATTTTTCCACTATAAAATAAAGTAATTATCTTGACATTTTATTCATGGAGCGGCAGGCAAAAGATATTTTTATTAGACTTCAAGTTAATTTCCTCCACTCCAAGAACTCCGGGCCAATCGCAGTTATGTTTATATTTATTGAAAATATATATTTTATTCCTACACAAAAAAGTAAGGTTCATCGAGGGATAAAATCTTCAGATCAGTTATAACAGTATCAGTTCACGATAACATATCCATGAAGCTGCCCTGCACCCAATATTGAGTGGAGGCTGAGTGAGGCTTGAACGGCGACACCGCCGTCTCACAATACTGACATGAATAATAACTGGGCTGTTGCGCCTCATGCTTTGATACATTGCAGGAGGTCAGCACTCAAAGGAGGGCTATGTATCTATTCTGAAGAAGTTTATTTACAAACTGCAGTGATGTTTTACCAAATATATTTGATATTGGTAAGTTAACATTGTTTATGTGTAAATACCCTTTATCGTCATTTTGATTTCGATTTTGTTACAAGCTTAAATTTAGTTTCATCTGTCTCGATGTTTGTCATCAAATCTTGCAAATTAAATTTGAACCACTTCCCGGTTATCAATGGAGATGAGATTTGGTATATGTAGTGTATCTGGCCACTCGCACGTACTGAATACCGAACGTGTACCTTAGACAGTTCTGTCGTCAATATATTGTCATGGTGAAATGTGTTTCTTTTACTTGCACTTCTATTAATATATTTTTTTATTTTATTTTTATTTTTTTATTTTATACATATATATATATATATTATACATTATATACATTATTATTATTTTATACATTTATACATATATTTTATACATATTACAGTATACATGTGTTTATTGTGTGACAATGCAATATTATAATGACTTGGTGCTGATCTGATGATGCAGGTGTAAGATAGCTGTAGGAGTTTTAAACTGAATGAATAAGCCAACGATGCTACAATTGAATTATTTGATATCGTACAAGCTTTTCAATTGTTTATTTTATATGTTATTGTGACGCGTGCGAATCGTGTATTAACTTTTATTTGTTATGTTTGACTGAAAATAATATGGGGAAATTTTACATTTTGTTAAATATTTAGACAGCACAATGTCAGTGTAGCTAAATAAATACAATGAAACCTATTAACAGAGGCATTTCCCATTTTGCAACATGCCTAAGAAGTAATATTCGTGAATGGTTTGCGGAGCACTCTCCTCATTGCGTTGGCTTTAAACCGCCAGTTACCATGAAGCGTGTGTTGCTGTTACTTGGGGGCCTCCACGAAAACGATATTCGATAAATCGTGCGATACTTGGTATTAAAATCTACTCCCAGTGAGTTTGTTTTTACTATTATATTAATGAATCTTTTCTATGCAACACTTTTCAACACAATAAAATCTTTCAAAAAATTATATGATTGAAAACGAAGACACAAGAAGTAGGATTTAGCTTGCGTAATCGCACGTTATATCGAATATCGTTGTTTGTAGTAGCTCCTTAGTACAGTATCGTGGGATGGCTCGGTAGTCGGTAGGTAATGGCGCAACATGAAAGTTTACGTGGAGCGCGGCTGGAGCAACGGGTATGTAGCTCAAGGCCGCGAGAAATGGCCGACTCACCGCTCACGTGTCGACGAACAGGATTTTTTTTTCACATACCTACTGCACTTTTATAATACCATGTCGTAAGTATATGTTATGAAGTGATGCTGAGCTTCTTAAACGCTTATTGGTTATTTTGCGTTTTAATTACATCATATGAGGTTTAGAATAAATTCGATTATTTTTTATCATTAGGTATCTTATGTGCAACTATGTATTTGTAAAGTTAATGTTTAACAAATCGTTCGATTACAAAGTTTGGACAGAGCAGTCTAGCTATCATTATCGGTTTCCAAGAGCAGAATTTAAGTTTGGAGAGCTTTAAAAAACACGTAAAACAAAACGTTTCTTTGCGAAATTTTTAGTTGCTTTGTGTTTGTAGTCACTAAAACTACTACCCGGCTTCGTTTTCGGTAGCAGTCTTGATATACCCGGTGTAAGTCTGCTTGCGAGTTTCCAATTCCAAAACTACGTAAATTGTTTGGACCGCATTTTACCAGCGTATCACTATCACATAGGACAACTGTACACGTCAAGATTGAAGGATTTCAAATGGCATGTCAGCACCGCGTACAGGACAATGAAAGCGTCATGCTCGTGCGGATGCGGACAGCAATCCATCACAATGACTCGCTCATCAAACTCACTGCTAATCTACTCCTTTGTCATCTAATAGAGCCACTGATGGCTCAACATTGCTGACAAGTAATAATTGTTCCTCATAACTACGTGACTAATTGTGCCTAATTCTTCACTGTTAAACTATGACTAGAATTTATTACGATATCGTAACATTGTGGCCTTATGTTGGTTATTATGAAAATGTTTATTTGTGTATAAACATAATAATATGTTTAAATAATTGAGGTATTTATACTAGAGCGGTCATTGGGGACAAAATCTCTGCGCATTGTACTGGTGCCTGGTACATAAACCCAGTGACGCGAGAGCGAAGATCATGTTACTGCGTAGGTGTAATAGAGACAGAAACAAAAGGAGTGGTACGGTACCTTTATTTTTCATTTTACATTTTGTTTGCAGTGTCCCCTCTGTGTACGTAGTAAATACCATTCATATTGTACGGTACAATATCTGGGTTTAAACCATACGCGTATTTGGATGGTATTTTAATATCAAGTGAAATAACAAGTTCTCTTTGGTTGGAATTTTGAGATAAGTAACTCGATTTTTAACATAAGTTGTGCTGGTAGAATTTTCACTGATTAAAATATTCATATATTCATTATTCATATATATTATATATCATATACTTCTGGAGTTTCCATAAGTAAATAAATTCTAATGTAACAACTTTGCGGGTTAAGATGATACTAGTCTCTAGTACTAGTAATTGTATTGCCAGCCCATCAAATCGGGAGGGGGGCGGAAAGGATAAAGGATGGAAAGAGGTATGAAATACCCCTTGTATTGGGCATCCGGCAATCTCACTCACCGAACGAAACAGCACGCAACAGCAAAGCTGTCGTTTCTCGTCGATCTCCTGTGAGACAATGGTACCACCCCGGACGAGCCAGCCCATTCATGCTGAGTCATGACTGACAACAACGTGGCTCGAAGCGTGGCCACTTTAATAAAGTAAATGTTAGTATTTTAGTATAACATAGCGAGTGTCCGATAGTGGGTAGCTATACATCGTAGTGTAGATCGCGCGGCAGAATCACGCTATACATTGCTGTGTCCATATATTGCGCGCAACAGTGCGCGTTTCCCGCGCGTAATGTATGCGTTTTATGAACATTTGCATTGGAACGACGCGACTCACTGCTCATATACAGTAGCTATTTTATATACATATACAGCCACTATATTGAATGGGCTAGTGTAGTGTACCTACCAAATAAATATATGAGAAGAACACTTCAGTCAATACAAATTGGGTGTAATAATAAATGGATTATGGTAAACCATAAGGTTTCGGTGGATTTCTAAGTAATTACACAAAAAAGTGTTTATTATTTCTCTTTTATGCAGCGACAAATTGTAGGAAAAGCGACATAAGCTATTTATTCTACACAAACGTTTCTGTGACAGATTTGGAGCGTAATTCTGCACAGACGAAGTATAGCAGCAGGTTAACTGTGATAAAAATAGAAACAGGATACATTTAACACGCCGTGGCGACTGATGTGTGTTCTATCTGTTTTTATTACACTATGTGTTGCTTTATTGACAAAGTTAGACAAAAAGTACAACCTGTACAGAAAAAGTCACGTAAATAATGTGAATGTGTAAGTCCGTTGAAGGATAAACAGTGAATTTTCATTGCATAACACTAAATAGTATTTAAGTATATTCTTTGATACATTGAACATTTTGGCAGCCGTGTCTAGCCCGTTTACCAACAGGCCACCACGCTTTGATACATCACGGTTGCAAAAAGTATTATGAAGTCGCGCGAGAGATACTGTGGAGGGTGGATGTCGCTAATGGGAGGGGAGGTACTCCCCCCCCCCCTCCTGTTTACATTCATTAAGCTGCTTACTGACAAACTCACCGACACACGCTTGTGTTTATTTACTGTGGGAATCCGAAAGTCTTCGCTACAAGGAAAATAAACCGTCCCTGTGGGGCCATTCGTGAGTTATGACGCCGAGCGAGCCCGGACCTGATAACGTAATAGCTGATAATAATTTAATATTAGGTGATAAATTATAATACCGCGTAATAGACGGATAAACGTTCGACCTATTAACGCAGCGACCGTGCATATAATGTGAACGGTGAAACGCTCGGTTTAATTCCGTGAGGGCTAATGGCATATTTGTAATTGGAACCATATGATTTGACGTATTTTTTTTTATTTAATAGGACCGGCAAAAAAGAAAACAGATTACCTGGTGGAATATGCTGACTGCTACCCTCGAACATCTACACTTGGATCATGTGATGAGGATGTGTTGCCGGCCCATCAAATCAGGAGGAGGTAAGGTTTCTTTAAATGTTAATTAGATCGCTATAGAGTTGCAAATAAATTATTTTCTACACGAGTATAGCTAAATATTATAATAATGACATACATTTCCATGTACATATATTTATATGCAGGCAAACTTTGTCTCTTGGCGTCATTACATCTCTGTCATAAAATAAACCGATCGTAAACAGAGCTTGCGCCGCGACCGACTGAAGTTCACTCACAAATCTCCCATCGCCGAGATTTCGACTCGCCCGCGTAAAACTTCATACATTCACTATAAAACTGCAGAATGTTCCGCGCATCCCACATATAAATCCTTCGACAATAACGTGGCGGTGAACTCTTGCCGCTAAGGCCTGATGTAGGACCACTGCGCGCCATTTAACCCGCCGTCTCTCAACTTAGGGCAGACATGGACTCACCCAGAAAAAACGTTGTGCTTTTTAATTTGATAACTGACTAGTATAGCTGATAAGAATTTAAATTTTAGGCTGCTGTTACTTAATGCAGTGCGGTTTGAAATTAGGTTTCCTGTAAAAATAATAAACAAATAATGTTTATATTAAAATACATCTACTATTTACGCATTTTATCACGACTTTTCGATTACTTTACAGCTTCTGTGGTCACGATGCGGACACAAAAATATATACGGATATCACATATATTTGTTTGGGTATTAAAGTTTGCGCATGGAAAAATTTGTGTACAATTTTAACAAAAATATTCAGACATATTTTTGTACATTCATTAAATTTCACATTTATCGCCATACTTTTATTGGCGACTTGACTAGCCGTTATCAGCTCTTAGCACGAATATAAATTCGGCGTAATGTGAGAGGAAAAAAGGCACCTCTGCTCTTTCCTCGAAGAAACAGATGTCAGCATATATATACGTGTACCTACTACAAAGGCGAGCAACGTGTAAAACTGTCATGTTGTCAGCTTGTATTCCAGCTGCATCCACAAGCTTGTTCCTAAATCCCGCTCTGAGTGGCCGGTGTCTGCAGCTTGTTGTATTTTATAGCGCGGTGTTTGGCGCCCTCCGCGCCGGCCATTATGTCCTGAAGACGCCGCTAAATACTGCCTGTCAGCGCGGCTCAACTGCTGCGCTATAGACTAGCTGCGTGTACATGTGTATAGCTCTTGTTATTAACATCATTAATTCATTATTACCCTCCGACAAAACACGCAGAAATTTTGGAAAATTAGTAAGAATGGTAGATTAAGATTAACGGCTGATTGTTGCTTTCATATTCGTGATGATACCTCAAACTTTTCCTGTACGTATTTTCAATTGGTACGTCACAAGGCGATGCGTGATATAATGATCATGTGTCAGTCAGCCTATACACATCTGACGGTCGATATTATATAATATATATGTACATCCTCCTTTGTACCTTAAAATTAAAATGACAAAAATTTACTAGTTCTGGGAATTGTTTTGTATGTATTTTACAGGATTTCATTTTATAGATGCATCCCATTTTAGTTTTTTGCTAAATGCATTTCCGAGAAAATTCATTTCACGTGTACTCGTCTCCAATATTTGTTTTGCTTCATTTGTGCAACATTATATATTGTGAGTGCTATTTGACAGCCACAGTAGTACAGGTGCTTAAAACGCCGACTGTAAACGAAAGAATGGGTTCGATTCCCACATCGTGACCGTAATCCTCGAATATTTGCTTGTTAAACCTTCGAGTCTTTCGTAGTTAGCAGATATCCTGTAACACGATCACCATGCGTAAAATATTCCAGATAAATTATTCATAAATTCTCTGATGATTCTTCTTCTGAATTGCCAATGTTTCAGCATACGCCTGCATATATGCATATATATAAGTATATCAGTATGCGTCGTGCGAGTGGCTCACAAGATGTGGGTCGGCCAGGCGTGCGGCTCCACGGTCATGCCAGTAATATTCAACAGGAGTCAGGCTACTAAGCTGGTTCATTCTAGTAATATTCAAAATACATTGAAGCCATCAGATTGGCATAGCGTGTGTATGTATATGCTAGCAGTTGTGATGTCTTTACAACCTCAAGAAAATACACGACTGATATTCTAGGTTGTTTTATCTTTGTGTGTATTGTTTATGTGTATGGCATCTGAATATACTAGTTCTCTAGTAATCGGTAGTTAATATAATTAGATGTTTGCAAGGTTGCTGGCAAAATGACTCCAATGGAGAAGCCTACATGATATTATTTAATATTCTAACCGCCGTACTCAGAGACGTTTAATGTCAGTTAAATTGTTCCTTAGTAAAGATTTTGTTCGTAAAATCTGCACTAAGCAAGGATTTAATTAACATTAAACGTGTCTGAGTACGGCCGTAAGGCGACTGAAATTAAAAACTGAATATTTGTGGTGATATTTTTTTTGGAGATTTAAGCCTTCATAAATAAGGTGTAGCCCGGAGCTGAAGGTGATCCAAGAGGCTTTGACCCTTGTTATTATAGAAATATTCAAGAAAATATTTATCAGTAGAATGAATTAGATTGTATATTTATAAGTATAAATTACCATATTTTATCGGCTTTTATTGGCTAAATAACTTTTGTATGCGAACATAAAACTGGGATTTAAATCTTCCACTTTCAACACACATATAACATATATCTTCATTATTGATTCAAACATTGAAAATAAATGCAGACACCACTCAATTTTAATGGCTTCGAGTTTAACTAAAACAGCCTCAGACTCCGTAAAGCTGATTGAATACAAATATTTTGTCAATGCTATTAACACGCGAAATGAACAAACTGAGGGTAAATGTTTGTGTGTTGCCGACCAACAGCGATGCCAAATGTATTTTCTATTGCCTATGATGAAGAAGGAACTACTTCTTTTATGTTCTCCATGTTTATTCTTCCTTTTATTAGATTTATAAAACTTATCACAAATAAATTGACCTTATGAAATATAGCGACCTCATATTAGATTATGTAGTGAATGCAGCCATAAGATGACGTGACCTTGCGGCGCAACGCCATAACTGTGTGACGATTAAACAGTTTGTCAAAAGCAAGCAAGCGTTTCATTTGTGTCCTTCGTTTCGGCTATCCAACAGTGGCGACGAGTATTTCATGTTATAAATTGTGCGTTATAATTAACAATAATGTCTTTCTGTGGTATTTTGCCGAATTTCGACCACAGTAGTCAAGATTGGAAGTCGTGTAAAAATCGAATCTTACAATGGTTTATAGCCAACGATATAAACAACATGTCGGACCCAACGGGAACGAAGAGACGAGCAGTCTTGCTGACAACACTTACGGACGGCACCTACAAGCTCGCTGCGGACCTGGCATTGCCTAAAGAATTACAGGAGGTGCCTTACGATGACATCGTGTCACTCCTAGATGCTCACTTCACGCCTAAACGAAATGGGTTTAGTGAGCGTCATAAGTTCCACACGGCAACCCAGCAACCGGGTGAAAGTCATCAGCAATGGGCGGCGAGGCTTCGGGGATTATCCGCGGACTGTGGATTCAGTAACGTAGAAGAGGCATTACGAGATCGGTTCGTCCTTGGACTGCAAATAGGGGCCGAAAGAGATAAACTATTTGCTCAACCTACGGATTCATTAACATTATCAAAAGCTGTGGAACTCGCAGACAGCGTGCGCTGCGCTCGAGCAGGCGCGAGCGCTTCGGCGACTACGGGTCAGCAAGTCGATCAGCTGTTCAAAATTACGCAGCACGCTAACCGCAAGGATTTCACACGTTTAAGCTCGGAAAACTGTGCAGTGTGCGGTCGTACCAACCACAAAAGTGCTCAGTGTCGTTTTGCGAAGTACAAATGCAATAAGTGTAACGAAAAAGGGCATTTACGTAAAATGTGCAAAAATGTTAATCATTTGGTGGTGAGTGACGTGAATGCGGGCGATGATGGTAAGTGTTTTAATATTCGGACATTGCGAGGCGAACCCATGACAGAGTGCGTATTTATAGGCGATATATGTATTCGATTTGAAATTGATAGCGGCTCTGCAGTAACTGTTATTAACGAAAATACTTATAAAAGATATTTTAGTAACTTTAAAGTTTCACAATCAAATAAACAATTGCTATCCTACACGGGTAATCCGATGAAATGTATAGGCGTTATTATGTTACCGATAACGTACATGCGAAACACTCACGAACTCGAAGTGTTTGTTGTGCGCGACGGCGGGCCGCCATTGCTCGGCAGGGACTTTTTAGCATTATTTAAATTACAATTGTTACCGTGCAATTTTTTCAATAGTACAAATATGATAGTTAAAGAATTTGAAACCCAGTTCCCGCAACTATTTTCGGACAAATTAGGAAAATTTAATAAATATAAGGTGAAACTACAATTAAAAGATAACACAAAACCGATTTTCTTTAAAGCTCGCCCTATTGCATTCGCGCTGCGTGATAAAATAGACAAGGAAATTGATAGGTTAGTCGATCTAGAAGTTCTGAAGCCCGTAGACCACGCGGAGTATGCGTCGCCAATTGTCCCCGTTTTAAAGCGGAATGGTTCAGTTAGATTGTGTGTAGACTATTCGTGTTCTATTAACAAACATTTAATTGTAGAACAATACCCGCTGCCAACCATTAATGAATTGTTTACTAAATTGCATGGAGGGTTACAATTTTCTAAGTTAGATCTATCAATGGCATATAACCAGTTTGTGCTAGATGAAGAGTCTCAGCATTATACATGCATTAATACGCACCGCGGATTATTCAAATATACGCGCATGGTGTTCGGGTTGGCGAGCGCGCCGGCTGTATTTCAAAAAGCGATGGACATGGTTTTATCCGGTATGGACGGAGTGTTATGCTTACTTGACGATATACTTATTACAGCAGATAGTACTGAATTACACCTAAAAAGGCTACAGACCGTTTTACAAAGACTGCAAAGCGCGGGTTTAGTGCTACAAAAAGAAAAATGTGTTTTCTTTCAAAATGAAATAAATTATCTTGGGTATGTGATAGACAGGCACGGTCTCAGGAAATCCTCTGATAAAATTAAGGCCATAGTAGATGCCCCGGCGCCAAGCGATGTTCATAAGTTGCAATCATTTTTGGGTCTGGTCAATTATTACAGAAATTTTGTCCCAGCTGCTTCTACTATACTTAGCCCTTTATACGACCTGTTAAAAAAAGGAACCAAATGGTCTTGGAACAAATTGCATAATGCTGCTTTTTGCAAGATAAAATCTATATTAGCGTCGGAACAAGTATTGGCTCATTATAATCCAGACGAGCAAATTATATTGACGGTAGATGCGTCTCCATATGGTTTAGGTGCAATCCTGTCACAAAAAGGTAAGAATGGAATCGAACGACCTATCTCATTCGCCTCTCGGACATTAAATGTAGCCGAAAAAAGATATTCGCAAATCCAAAAAGAAGCCACGGCAATTATTTTTGGAATAAGACGGTTCCATCAATATTTATATGGTAGGTCAGACCCATTTGTTCTTAGAACCGATCATAAACCGCTTATTAGTATATTTGGCCCCTATCGGGGCATACCGGAAATATCAGCGAACCGTTTACAAAGGTACGCAATGTTTCTCAGCGCATATAATTATACGATCGAGTATGTACGTAGCGAATATAATTGTGCCGATTTTTTATCCCGCGCCTGCTTGCCTGTCACAGGTGCGCTATCTCAGATGACCTCCTCGCGGGAGGACGCAAGCAAATTCGATGACGGAATTGAAGATCGTGCCTCTTACGTCAATTTCGTAATCGACGAAAGCGTACCGATTACCGTAAAAAGTCTGCGTGACGAAACCAGAAAAGACGCGATTTTGAATAAAGTCATCCAATATATTGTAAGGGGTTGGCCAAAAAAAGTAAATAACTTGCAAGTTAGACCCTTCCACTTGTGCCGAACGCAGCTATCTTATGAGAATGGCTGTGTGATGCGCGGCCATAAAATAGTTATTCCGGTGGGGCTTCGCCAAAAAATTTTAACCGAGCTTCATAGGTCACATTTAGGCATTGTAAAAACCAAAGCGGAGGCCCGGTCGCGTTTTTGGTTCCCCGGAATAGATAAGGAATTAGAAAAAATGATTTGGGAATGTGATATTTGCAATCAATTGCGGCCGACGCCCCCCCGCGCACCACTTGCACCCTGGCCATATCCACCTAAACCCTTTTATCGCGTGCATATAGATTTTTTAGGCCCGATAAATAATCGAAATTACCTGGTCATTGTTGACGCTTACTCCAAGTGGGTGGAAGTCTACGACATGTGTAACACAACTACTTCTATTGCTGTAATCGATAAAATATACGAATTTATGTCGCGATTTGGCGTGCCACACTCTATAGTTAGTGACAATGGGTTGGCTTTCGTGTCACAAGAATTCCAAAAATTTTGTTTATCTAATGGGATCTCACACATTACATCGCCAGCATATAATCCTGCCAGCAATGGTCAAGCTGAAAGTTATGTGAAAATTGTAAAAAAGGGTATTAAATGCAGTATTTTAGGCACAAATAATATGAGAGATGGTAGACTTATGCTACTAAAATATCTTTTTGATTATAGGAATTCAATACATTCTGTTACCGGGTTTTCGCCGGCCCAACTTGTTTTTGGACAAAAACTTAGATCGCATTTAGATTTGATGCACCCTACAGAAACAGCGTCGCCAGCATCTACGTCACTTTCTCACACAGTGGAAACTAAACAGTATTTGCAGAGTAAAAACTATGGCGGGAAGAACAAACAACAATTCGATACGGGTGACCAAATATTATATAAAAAATTCAAAAGTAAAAACAATTATCATTGGTGTAGAGGTACAATTTTAAAACGACTAGGTAATGTCATGTATTCAGTGAAAGACAACGAATCACTTTCACAAGTAAGGAAACACAAAAATCAGTTAGTACTATACAAAGGCGAGATCGAAATAGGTGGCCGTGTTCGCAAACCTGTCTACGACGTCTATGATGATATAGACCTACAAAACGAAAACGTAGAGAAGGGCGGAGATAACCTACGAGACTACCCAGGGGAGGAGACAGGCGACCGGCAACAAACGCGTGACTCATCGATCGTGGTATCAGACCCCGGCAAGGCGATCTCGTCCCATCAGGTAGCTAATCAGCTCAACGACAACTGCGAAAGTGATTCGCCGTCAGTGGACGCTGCCGTTCCGGAAGAACCTCCAATGATTTCAAGACATACGTCTAGACTTTTGCGTAATATGCCAACAATAGATTATAAGAGAATTTTTTGAGATGTTTATTTTAGAATATGTATTTAGGAATGTAGAGGTTCGTAAATTGTTGGGGAGGGAATGTAGTGAATGCAGCCATAAGATGACGTGACCTTGCGGCGCAACGCCATAACTGTGTGACGATTAAACAGTTTGTCAAAAGCAAGCAAGCGTTTCATTTGTGTCCTTCGTTTCGGCTATCCAACAGATTACATTAGTATTCAATGACCCTATGTCATCGCTCCAACGAATCTTAACAGAAGTGTAGTTGAAAGTCTGTGGCGTGAACTAAAATGAATCTCAGGTATCTTCGTGTTGCTTCGCTCAGCAAAAACCTTGACCCTGCCTATTTTTTGTACCTATTGCAGAGAGTTATTAATTTTGTCGGCCCCCGCTTGCTTTGTCTCAAGTATGACAAGTTTTATTTCTTTGGAAGAACATTAGTCACGAAACACAACAAGCACAGCGTGTGCGTGCGAAAAACAAAGCTGGAACAAATATGTGGATATTAATGTGTTTGTGTCGACGCGCCATTCATATTTCTATAAGTTGGGCTATTCATCAGCGAGCGCTAAATCTGCGCCAGATTACATCAAGTTTTTGTGCGGAGTGCGCTATAAAGAAGTTCAGCGTCTCATTAAAAACTAATTAACTTTATCAGATCGCGAAGACAACTTCGCTCTTTAAATCTTTCATTAAATCTTTTACTTAAACGTTAGCCGATTCTAAATGTCAATAGTAAAAAATCTAGACATATAGGCATACGTAAGGTTATGCCTGTATCACAGAAGTAGGCGGCGATATAACTTGTAGTTTGCAATTATCAGTATTATATCACAAGTTTATTTCCTTTCCTATACTTTAACAGTTTATCACCATACATATTATATTCTATAAGTGCGTGGTGGCCTGTTGGTAAACGGACCAGATGCGGCTGCCAACATGTTCACGGTGGTCGCGGGTTCAAATCTCAGGGCACACCTCTGACTTTTCGGAGTCATGTGTGTATTGATAGTCAATCACCACGCACTAAAACGGTGAAGGAAAACATCGTGAGGAAACCTGCATACCATAGCGATTTAAAAAAATGTCTATGGTACGTAAGTCCGCCAACCCGCACTAGGCCAGCGTGGTGGACTATATGGCCTAACCACTCTCAATCGTACTCACGATTATAGAGTAGGCCCGTGCCCTGCAGTGGGACGTATATGGGCTGATACAGATACAGATATTATATTCTGGTCCCGGACTACCCATATCGGTTTTTGGAAAGTGTGTAACTTACAAAAAACGAATTGCCCGAACTGGATATCAAAACCATGCCCTCGCGATTAACTGCCTTGATACATTGCCATTAGAGACAAAATTGATAAGGGAAAAAACTACACAATCTACAATAAAATCTCCAATGTAAAAAGAAAATTTAATAAAGCTAATAACTAGTTTGCAACAGCAAAAACATCACGTACTCCGTCGCATCGGAGCAATTTCATTAAACAGAAAGCCAATAGCTAAGTAAAAAGCGATTAGGTTTGAACCGTGAGTCCGCGCGGCCGTGACGTCAGTGGAGCGACACCGACGCGTGCCGCGTAATGAAAAAATGTGGAATTCAGGTGTACAGCGAGTAGCGCGTATGTGTAGTGTGGAGTGGAGCGGAAGCTCGGCGCGAGACACACGGTCAGGCGCGACATCGACGTGTCGCGCCGACACTTTATTAGCTGCGCGGTGGCTAGTGGCTCGCGTACACAGCTCAGGTTAGACAGTAGGACAAGTTCACATGTACCAATTAAAAAATATTCTCATATAGACGATAAGGTTCCAGGTTTTCATTTAGTGTATATCATTTTCAGATGGTTCTAAAAACTTCTGTTACGCTCTGATAGCGACTATGATACAAAATGTTGTAGAAAACCGTTATAATAACCCACGTAAAAATATTGCATTGCTGGGTATGTACCCGGATACAATCTGGTCGGCAGATCTAGGTCGACCGGTAGGGACAGTGGATATTTGTATATGCATTGTCTTGTACTTGCAAACAGGTAAGCAATTTTCAATAAATGTAAGTATTTATAAGTAAGTAGTAAATTAAGTAACTACTGGGCGTATTGAGACTTAACATCTCATGTCTCCGGATCGAGCGCGAGCGCAGTAGAATGCCCAGCATGGCTTTGTAATTCAAGGTGTTGTTTGGTTTAGTTACTGTTCATGAGTGGTCGTATCGCTTACTATCCGGCGAACGGCATGCTCGTCCCCCAACTCAATGCCAAGAATAATATTTGTACGTTGCGGTACTGCAGCTGATACTATGTGAATGCTGCGAGGCGGCAGGGGCAGTAATAGTGTATGCGCGGCGGCGCGTGGCGGCGGGGCGCGGCGCGCTGCAGGAATTCACTATTACATTTTTACTCAGAGCGGCTGCACCCGCCCCACTGCTCACTGCACTCCACTCAACCTGCACTGCATCCGAACGGATTTTATTTATTGGATCGGTACGATTAGGTACTCCATTGAATTTATCGGAACTATATTTTTCATTTTACAACGATAAAGTGACTGAATATTGAATATCCTCCGTTAGTATCACTCTTCGAACAATATGCAAGATCTAAACCAACTTTTCGTATCGCACTTAGCATTTTTGTAAATCAGGGATACCATCCAGAAAATCCAGTCAAATTATGCATACCGTATGCATAATCTGAAAATAAAACTGAAGACCTAAAAGTTCAGAATATACATGCGGCCACTCGGCCAATGAGATGGATAAACAAATTTGAGCTCTCGCACCACGTCTATGCCGGCTTGCGCAAATGTTTACATTGATATTTACGCGCGGCGGAGCACGTACACGCCGCTCCAGCGTACAGGGTGTTCAGCTTTATGGCGCGGCGAGATATAAGCTAGCAACTCTTTATTCCGCGCCGAGATGACACTTGATGGAAATGGAATCTCCCGAGCCGGCGCCTCACCGGGCGGAACTTGGAGTTATGAGTTTGTTTGCGGCGGGGCTTGCTGGGTAACTCATTGACAATGTACTACAATGAACCACTTTGCACTTATTAGTGAGAACAGTGCTGTCCTAATATCATATCCAGTGGCGACATACGATTATCTCTGATCGCTTGAGACCATCAATCCAAATATTACTTACTCGATTTCTTCTCCATGTAAAATGGATTCAGGATTAAGAGAAGGAAACTATTCCATAGCTTGATGGTTCGGTAGAAGTAAAAAATAATAAATATCTTAGCTCCGTCCAGCGTGGTGATGACTACCAAGCTGTGGCTTTTTAATTTATCACGCGTGATGATGGATCACCAATGATGGAAAATAAAGGAGTGTATAAGATCGATAGTATGAGTGAGTCACGTGTGTTGTTACTATGTGTCTTCAAAGTCAAACAACTTGCTGAAGTATTCTCATTGTAGTCGGCCGAAGGTTACAACGTGTGATGACGCACGTGCCAGGAGTTAGAACAAACTTGGCCCTGCTGGCATTGCCCGGTCAAAAGGACAACTTAGCAACTACTATTCAACAACTATTCAGGATAGACTAGGTGTGCTCAAAATATGTGTATATAATACACGTTTCGTTTTTTCTTATTATTATTTTTTATTTGGAATATCTATTCTTTCAGGATATGATCATATCGATCCTTATACTAAATTTATACTAAGCTAAGAAATAACGAATTTTAGAAATAAATATCTAATCCAACTGTAGTAGATCTTTATACCTGTGTACACATATGTACTACTTTATTCAAACAGTTTTAATCCGCTCAAATTAATGAAAATTTTCGCTTAAAAAGGAAAGTGAAATGTAAACAGTTTACAAAAACTAGGCGTGCGCAGTGAACTGACACAAAATCCTACGACCTAAATTCTCCCGCGTAACCCATTACCTGAGGCATCTCGCGAGCACCGCGCGTGTGTGTGTCGGGTCGCCGCGCTCTCCAGCGGCGGAGCACTCACTCCAAACTAGCTGTTTGTACGATACTTAGTGACACATTATTGGTGGTAGGTTTCTCATATGTGAGAGGCCGCCTGGATGGGTACCACCGCAATGTCTAATTTTTCCCCAAACATAAGTTTAAATGCACTGTTGTGTTTCGGGTAAAAGGACATTGTAGCCAGAGTAACTACTGGACATATTGAGTCTTTAAATCTTATATCTTAGGATGGGGAGTGAATTGTAGGCGAGTGGAATGCCAAGCATTGCTTTGTAATTGAAGATGTTGTATGATTTTGTTACTGTTCATGAGCAGTCGTATCGCTTACCATCAGGCGAACGGCATACTCGTCGGCAAAACACGTGAAGGACGGCGGGCGGATAATTTATTCTGGTAGTGGTTGAGGCATTTGTCTCGGTGCGAGCTCGTAATATGTGGTCCGCCATCCTTGTGGAGCCGGCCTTGAACCCGGGACCCTCCGGCCGCACTCAATGGCACTTGTTCGGACGAGGGCGAGGGACCTCCTCACCGCACGCTAATGAGCGCCGCGTCCTGTTACTTCCGTCTGACTGATGTCCTGTGTTGTAAATAACATATGACTATGTATAGACGTCCGTCCGTTTCTTTTAAGCACATCGAGTAAAGATTTTTAAAATTAATTACAAAATATATACAAAATTACTACTTTACTGGTGGTAGGTCTCTCATATGTGAGAGGCCATCTGGGTGGGTACCACCGCAGTATCTATTTCTCCCGTCAAACAGCAGTGTAAACGCACTGTTGTGTTTCGAGTTGAAGGGCATTGTAGCCAGAGTAACTACTGGACATATTGAGACTTAACATCTTATGTCTCAGGATGGCGAGCGCAGTGGAATGCCAAGCATTGCTTTATAATTCAAGGTGTTGTTTGGTTTTGCTACTGTTCATGAGCGGTCGTATCGCTTACCATCAGGCGAACGGCATGCTCGTCTCGCCATTCATAGCAATAAAAAAAAAAAAAATACATTACCAAGACTGATAATAATCAAGAATCCAAGACTCCAGGATTTTACTATTCTAAATTGAACCTTAGAAAATGATGACTAGAAGCTTTCCCATCCGTTGTGTATTAACACTAATATAATTTTACACGCGTCAAATAGGATTATCATACATTTTGCTGCCAGCTTATTTGTGTTTAATACTTATTCCCTGCGGTACTTCTACATTATATAACATAAGTGATACTGAGCGCGGCAGTCAACTAAGGTTATGCTTATGCTATAATCTCTGCTGAAATAATTGAGTTTGCTGAGATCTCGGCGAGTAAATTAGCTCCGAGTTAGCGATACCATCTCCGACAATATGTGCTTCGTGAAAGAAATTTGGTTGATTATGTTTTCCTTTGTCGATTCAAAGGAAACGCTTTTCCATCGCAAGTAAAATGGTGTAAATTATGAGCACTTCGGCATTGTTACGCGATTGTGTATTCTTCTCGGAGCGAAGTTATTGCCTGATGTATGCCTCCGCCGAAAAAGCCATTAGGCACATTTTGATTGTTTATCTGGTGTTATTCGGTTACTCCGCTCGCGTCGCAGATATTTCTCGCGGCGGGACGTCGCACGTTATTGCCGGTTCTTGTGTGAGGCAATAAAAGAATACATTCAACTCGCGCACACAGCACTTAACACATTACACACGTTTTATAGCTCCAATCAGATTTTGGTTCACAACAATTACTTACAAGTATTATATTCTGGTGAATATATTATAATATTTTATATGCGTTGTCCTTAATAGCGCAATACATTTAGTATTGGCTAATAACCGTGATGCTATAACTTGAGTACTAGTTAGTAATACATCACGCCATATACGTTATATCGCTGGACATGGTGCAACTCTGCCATTGTAAGGGCTTTAGTCCATCACGGTGGCCTAAACTTTTGAAATTCTTGTGCAGGTTCCTTCAGCCTTAGGGTGATTAATAATTATTTAACTACGCATACAATGACATAACACGTCATCATAATGGCGAGAATTAAATATGTATCTCCAGTTCCATGTGCCTAGTCACTGTGTTATGCCAGTGGAGTACAAAAACACAGCTCGCGAGCTAAATGATAACGTTTGTTGTATGAATTAGTGTTGGAAGAGTGCCGTGAGGTCGCGAGGCCGCGCGCCGCCCGGGACGCGCCGAGATACACCGTGTGCTCGGCCGAGTCCGCGCCGACACAACATCCTGTTTATTATAATACTGCACTAATATACGAGGCCAACCACTCGCCAATTCATTGTTCCATTGTGTGCTGTTTAGATATTTTGCGTAGTTTATGAGCGCGGCTATTTGAGCCAGTGTGTGTACATGACCGCGTGCGTGGCGGGGACGCCCAGCGACACCCTTATCAGCGGAGACAACAAACGGCAGATAAATTCACACTCACTCCTAATAACACGTTTAAAATAAAATCCGACGAAATATAAGGAATATACGCCGACATAACTCTGCGGGAATGCTGGCATTTAGTTTACACGTGAGCAATTTAACGCTTTACATTAGCGTACAAATACTATTTTAAGAATAAATTACTCTTTTTTTATTGAATTTAAAATTTTACTAGAATTTATAATAACACAAATGCGACAAATCATATTCAACATTCTAAATACTTTCAACGCGACGTCTGACAAAAGTTACCCCCATCGATGCTTTGATTGTCAGTACATAGACAGTCTTATAGCCTGTACACTCACAAGAGCCAAGCGACCGCCACTTCAAACATTATGAAATCCCCGTGAACTAGCTACATAAAAGGCGCCCTCCATCAAAGAGTTAGCGCGACGAATTGTAGTGATGTTGGCGAAGAGTCGAGTTAAGCCGCCTAATGAGCACATTTTTAGCCGATGTATCGCGAGCGACAACTACGTGCGAGGGCCGGCGGCGGCGGCGGGTACAAAGGGCCCGGGGAGCGACCGCACGCTCGCGGCGTTGTCGCTGTGTGAGCGTGTGTAGTGTGTAGTGTGCACGGGCCTCAAGAATGCCAGATGAGAAAACTTTATGTCGGCTACAAGGGTCATTTGTTGTACGAACAACACACGCTTTAATTCCACTAAGTAGGGCAACCGTATTATTTTGTTACTGTTTTATGTCCATCGGTATTGAAATTGTTTTAATAAATGGCAAAAACAATTTTAGACAACTTACAGTCTAGTGTATCAGCAGACATACGTACATACACAATGTATGTATCACATGGGTGTAAGGTAGGACATAGTATTCGTTGTAGACGTCGGTTGCAAGTAGTCGTCATTAGCATGGCCGGCGGACCCTCCTCGCAGCCGATCACAAATGGAGTGTTTTGTACAATCCGCATTGAAAAGGGGCCCAATTATTAACGATCGCACAAACAATGTAATTTGGCGCGACCGCCCACCGTCGCTGCTTCTGCAAGTGAAGTAACCCGCGCCCGCCTCCGCGCCCGCTGACGCCTATGCTTCGCCCGAGCGTCTCACTATAATGAAGAGGCTCGGTGTGCGGCCACACCATCTGCGTGCAGCGCGCACTGCGGCAAGTAAATCACCGCGACACAATTAAAAACAGTTTAACTACGACAATCGCTCGGCCGCGCGCCGTGAGAATAATTTATCACGACGTAATTTTACGTCATACTGCAAATAAAGCACGCGGCATTCCCGACACGTCTCGCGTTACACGTCGCGTTGTACTCGCGCATACATTACCACAATCACACTACAACTCACCAAATGTAGGGCACGGATTTAATTATTATTTCAGAAGTTCATTTTAAGTTAGTCGACAGGAATGCATTTTCTAGTAAATTTTTAACCGACATGCAGCTTGATTTTGCCTTTTTGTCAATTAATTTCATCGCGTAAAAAGTGTTCAGGATTTAATATTAAAATGCATTTTAAGCTAACTGAACTACAGCGCAAGATCCAAAGCACATTTTACTTTGTCGGAGAAAATCTTTGCGCTACAGAATATCTTTTGCATTTTTAACTGAAACAATTTAAACTAACTGCGTCTGCAGTGCTGTCGTTCCCGTTGCATATCCAAGTAATGCCTACTTTCGGATATTTTGCTCGGACTTGGTGCACTTATGCATGTAGCTTAGAATCAATATATGAAACGAAAGGACTGGCAAAGCGGGGTGCTACGACAGTACCGTAGCAAGTGCTACGTCGTAGCGTTCTGTATCGTAGTATGTAGGTATGCGTCGCTCAGCGATGTTGATAATAATGGATCGTTGTAGCAACTCTCGGAGCTCGGGTCGCGAGCCGCTGGCATCTACACTGTACACTGTACAGGCTTCGAACAATACTGCCACTTGTGGAGCACGTTCATTGTGCACGTTGTATTTCATAACAGCTTAGAGAACGGCTTTGTTAATTTAATCGAGCCGTCTTTAATAATATTTAAAAAGAACGGCGGAAAAAGGCTTATTTATAATAACTTTTCTGTAAGACTATACATAATCAAAGCAAGAAATGAAGTTAAAAAAGTTAGCTTCCCAATAACACTGAACTTTCGTCAAAGAGAAAGAGAGCTGCTGGTCGCAATGCAATTCTCAATAAAAACGATTCTGATTGTAAGTAGAAGCATTGTTATTCAGCGGCGGCGCTCATAAGATCTCTGTGCGCTTGGCATTGTAGACCTCGTAGACCTCGTAGAGATGTTCCATTTGCGTAGCACCGCCTTCTACGCACACATTACTTAACGCGTAGCACGTAGCGCCTACTCCTTATTACCACTCGTCATCAAAATTTTACTGACGTTGCGTATCGAACTGTACAAACAACTCTGTATATTGTTTCGACGCGACGGAATCGTATAGAGTAAATAATAATGTCTGCCTCGTAATTACGCTGTTCCAACGCTACGGATATTTCTATAATAGAATTATTTCCCGTGGTGAAACGCTATAACAGAACACAAAGATATTAGATATGAGCAATACAGAGTAGTATTGAGAACTTATTGAGCATGAATGGCAGTACCCAACGCTCGTCACCCTGATATACTTGTCAGGTATGCAGATTTATTATTGTTTGGTAACTAATTATGAATACAAATGTCAAATTAAAGTAAGTCCGGGAAGCGACTCCGAGACCACCATGTCGACGAACCACTCCACTTCATAATAGACAACGCCACACAGAATTAAGAACAAAATTAAACATAAACTCGCAGTAATTAAGCAAAACAATATAAAGAGCTCGCGGTACCTGACCTCTCCGCAGAAACGAGTTGGAACATGAGACTTTCACTAAATAATTGAACACAAACAACTACAAATTACAATACCGGCGCTAAAACAATTCACCCATCTCTTAATTACGTCCTCGTTTGCGGTTCCCAATTATGTGCTAAATATTTCGTAATATTTATAAATACAGATTTGTATGTTTGTATGTTGATATTATATACAAGGAATATATTGGTATAAATAACATTATAAGATAAGTTGAATGAACATGCCAACTTGACTGCTGAACCGCTCGCGAATATCACTTCATCATTCAGTTTATTTACTGTTGAAAACTAATTCATGTAGTAGAAAACTTGTGTGTGTGTGTTTGTTTGAGTCGGAAGTGAGTTATGACCGAGTGGTGTGGCGGCGCGTGCTCGTATTGCCGGAGAAAGCGTCGCCGAGATAACATGCACATTAAACTACACTACACTACACTACACTACACTACACTACATTATACTACGCCACGCTAGACTACACTACACACTGCGCCGCTGCAACTCGCGCGCCGCCGACAGAATAATGCCACTTCATTAATTATGTTACTTCAGTAAGCATTGTTGTAAGACACACTGCGCGAACGCCACACCACGGAACAAACGACATATCTGGTATTCAACCAGAACATACAGATTTCGTAATTAACATGTTATTTCTAGAATGTCATTTAAGTACACATAGTAATATTTAACATCGGACGGGTGACCATTCACAAGATCCTTGCCAAGATAATGTTGATCAAGACATGAAAAAAAAAAATGATAGATTATTGAGTTTATTTTGATATTTTGAATTTCAACGTCAACTTTGAGTATATATCTTATTATTATATTAACCCGGAGTCACAAGTACAATAACCACAAACAATACGGGATGGCATGACGTAATAACAGTGTACGTCCGCTTCCGCAACCCTTTAGTAAATTTCGCTAGAACAGGATTCATGCAAAGCGGTTGTACACACTAAGCAATTACACAATATCCAAGTTGTGGCGCCGGCGACTACCGCCGAGTGAACCCGAGTACCCCCGAGTACCGTCGGCAGCCGCGTCGGAAGCCGCTCTAGTGTATGTGTCGGTGTTATTGCTGACGCGACAACCCCGGGGGGTGAGCTGGCCGGCCCAGTTCGTGGCGCTGCGTTGGCACTGTACTCTGTACTCGGTACTCCATTACGTCGCATAATTCAAACACCGCCAACTCGCCTCTACTGTTTTGTCCCGTATTACTCCTACATGGCGACGTGAGGGAACAGTACCGCAACGCACGCTTGTTAAGCTTATCATTAATGGTACACAGTATGGTGCCTATTGTTAAAAGAAAATTTGGTTGTCATGTAAACAAATTAAGAATTCATTATTTAATTTTGTAGTTTCTCGTGTCGTTTCTAACAAAACTCAATATAAACAGTTATTATATTAAAAGTTAAAATTGTATATAACATAAACTTGCGATGTTACATAAAAACGCTACATAGCTAAAAAACGACGTTTCTTGATTAACAGTAATAAAAGGCTAGTAAAGTATAAGTAATATAATTCATCTTAGTCATCATAAAATATTAATTATTAACGGATAGCGCCATAATACTTATCGTCCAATAAATGAGCATTATTAAAGTGGGGCATACTGGCGCGGCGGGCATGTGGGTGCAATAGATCACGGGTATTGGCGGAGGTATCGAGTGCGCTCTCTCCGAGTAGTTAATCATTGTACCGCGCGCTGTGTGCCGCCTCTGTGCGGTTGTCTCCGAGTCTGTGTGCGTGTGTTTGTGTGTGTGTTGGCGCTTAGTTCATATAATAAAGCGATTTGTCGTCGATATTTGTGTTGTTTGTAGTTAGATGAACCGCATGCAATCCCATTCAAATGGAGTGTGCACTGTGCAGCGCGTTCATGAACTTATGATCAATGTGGATAGCTTGCATTGTGTTTCTACTGGCGTGTTATTAGAAAGTAAAGGCTAATAAAAGAATTTATGATATTTTTGCTCTTGTTTAATTTAATTTGCTTCATGAGCATTGTATTTAGAATTGTATTAGTAACTTTTTTGGTAATCGTGAATCTTACAAACTATGAGAAATAACGTGTTTATTTAACATTTTTCAATTTACTTTCTAATCACCAATGAAAATTCATCTTCAAGGTTAAATATGGGGTGAGTTTATTTGTTTCCCAGGAGAGGTACTCGATGGTACTCCAAACAAACGCCGGGTGACGCTCGCGGCGCGGTGCGGTGGCGAACAAACAGCTCGCGTTACACCCGGCGCCGCCCGCCCCGCGCCCACACTATCACCTTACATCGCCCGGGACTCGGTAATCCACTGCGGGCTGGATAAAACCAATCTCTTAGTCAAGGTATCTCGTCTTCTATTGTTATGCTTGTAACTTAATCAAACTACGTATTATACCTTGGAATAATTAATGGCGCGAGTGGTTAAAGACGACAAAAGTATTTTTGAAAGAACTCATAATATTTTTGCCAAAAAAGGTCCAGTGACAGATACTATCAGCCAATGAATGAGAGTAATGAAGAGTAACAGTTGATAAAACGAATGAGATATGTGTGGAGCACTGGCTTCAAAACGGATATTGATATGAGTTTAATTATGTAGTAGCGTTCTGTGGTATGTATGTCTACAAAGGTACCAGGTTTTGAATCACTAATTTACATCAAAACGATAAGACTGAAAACATTTTTGTCGGTAGGATAAGATACTAACGATGATAGTTATTTTTCAAAGACATCGTACCCTCTTTGATCTTTCAAATTATAAGCCAACTAGCGGCCCGACCCAGCCTCGCCTAGGTGCATATATTTTTTGATTCCACTCCACACCAAATACATGTTGTTTTTCGTATAAACTCTTGTATGCCTAAACTTGACGTAGCTATCCTACTGTCCGGCTCAATCCCGTCTCATCCGCCTGTTCAGTCTCTTCCCAATCCGTCCCGTCCCTTCTCTTTATTATCCATCCCGTTTTATAACGTGCATTTAAATTTCGTCCTAACAAATCTGTGATCTATCCCAGCCCTCTCCCGTACCTTCGATTCTATTTTACTTTATGTCCCTTCTCTCCACAAACATCCATATATATCTTATACAACGGGCCGTGCAGCAGAAATCGTAATATTTTAATTTCACCACAACTTCAAAACCAAACGTCCAATTTTAATCATTCAAAGACCAAATATTATCAACATAAACTGTACTTATTGATGAAATAAAAATGTGGTTGTTGTGCCTCTCTCGACATAGATAGGTATAGTGTGTCGCGGACTTTTTTGTAGATATTTATAAGATCTACAATTAATTATAACATTTTATGGTTCTATCTTTTGTAGTTTAGGCAGCGTACGCAAAATAAGTAACTTCTTTGGTTGATTTTTTTCAGTTTGTGTCCGAAAAATCCCAATATCTTACGGAACCCTATTTTTTTCCAAAATAAAATATAGTCTATGTTACTCGTGGATAATGTAGCTTTCGAATGGTGAAAGAATTTTTAAAATCGGTCCAGTAGTTTTTGAGCCTATTCATTACAACCAAACAAACAAACAAAGTTTTCCTCTTTATAATATTAGTGTAGATTATATTTAAGATAAAAAGGTGTTTAAGGTATATAAGCAGTAAGTCTGCGTCGCCGCTCACGTTGTTACAGCAGTCAGTGACGCGCTGTCACAGACCGGCGCCGCGCCTTGTTCAAACTTCACGATTCCGGAGAGGAACCGAACGAATAGTGCCGACAGCGACATCACTCTGTGTCAACACTTCTATCTCAAGTATCATAGTTAAAGTACCTATAGTCTACATTCTACGATTACACATGTATTGTGTGACATTGCTTTAATTATTTTGTTGTTTGTATATTGCTTACACTGATTAATCGTTTTGCGGTTAGGTTTCTAAGCTACGGGCATGCCGTACAGATGTTTAATAATGCGTGAATGCTGCTTTGTTCAGGAGAGAAGTGAGTAGTAACTTAAACAATATATTTTTTAATTGAACGTTTATGAAAGCTCTTAGTGTGTGAGTGTGTGTGATATAGGGCAACCAGCGCGGCTGTTTGTAGCACAATTAACTTGAACTTGGTGCGGAGTCGGCTCTTTTGTTCTTACTGCCCGCGCCGCGCATCTTGCCCGTGTCACTACAACACCGCTTCATACTTGTACACTAGTTATTTCATTACTCATAATAACATTCCTCTCTTCCATTACATGACATTATTTTAACTCAATTATAGTAGAGATGTTCAAAATTACTAAATGAAAAAGTTAATCAACACCAACGCTTGAGATATAAATCATGTCTCAGTTGGTTCTAGTTAATATTCCAATAAAGCAAATAGACTTGTTTATTATGATACCTACTGTTTAAAGAACTCGCCGAGATCTCCGGCGACGGCGAATATTACTAACGCTACTTTTATTTTAATTTGCTTTAATATTATCTGAATTGGTGTTGAATGTCATTAAAGAATGATTTACTGGTTTACTTATACATTTCGGTAAGATTTGTCGCAAACTGATCAAGATTAGTAATGTTCAGATGAAATACATACGCATATGGTACACAATAGTTCCAGATCCCGCAGCTGTCTGACCTATGTCACATTAGCAAAGCTAAAATCCTAAGGATTAACATTCTAATACACAATTAAGACGACATACGCATTTGTTAACTTGTAGGATGGACGTATTTTCAAATAATATAGTTTTGTTTCTGGGACAATTTGGTCTTTCAGAATTGAAACATACGTAAAAATAAAAATACTACTGTTATACAGTTTGCATCATTTTAAATCAACTTTATAATTATATATATTTTTATTGCGTCGGTCTAGCAAACGCTCCAACAGGTCACTTGATGGTAAGTGATCACTGCCGCCCATGAACTTCCACAACGCATGGATCACAGATGTGTTGCTGACCCATCGAAGTGGGAGGGGAGTGGGAAGGAAAATTATAAGGGAAGGGGTATTGGGCAACCAACTATCTCACTCACCGAACGAAACGTGACATAAAGCTATCGCTTCACGTCGATCTCCTGTGAGACACTGGTACCGCTCCGGACGAGCCTGCATATCAATGCTGAGTCTTGATTAACAACAGCGGGTCTCGACCACTTTTAAACAGCAAGTAGGCATACATTTTCAGCTATTATTAAGTATTTTTGTAAAAGTTGTGGAGTTTGTCCCTGCGGTGTTGCCCTGTATGATTACATTGTGGTGCAGATGTGTTGTGAGGGCTAATTTAATGAGATAGGCGTGCGACACTCCGGAGCGCCGTAAATGTAAGCTTGTAGCACTCTCGAGAGACGCGTCGGGCGATAACACTGAACATTTCACTCACCATGCCATACACTCACAAATGAGAACATTGAACTGAACAACACAATTTTAAAACATAAATGCATATACTATATATAGTACACAAGATGTGGGCTAAATCATTGAAGGACTAGACAGACCGAGGTGGTGTAATCCCACGCACAGGTCACAAAGACCTACACGCCCAACTGTTACGCAGTAATAATCGGTGGCATAGAGATGACATGCCGGGCACACGGTCCAGTCTCTAGACGGGAACTACTTTGAAAAGGTTGAACTGAGAAAATAAAATCTGAATGAAGTAAAAAGTTAGTACAAATATCAGCAGACACCAAAGGTGACCGGAATCAAATAAGTATTCTGTTGACAAAATATTAGGAATAGTTTTTTCTATTTACCGTATTGTATTAGATATGTTTGATTTAATATTAACGACAAGCATTCATATTGTAATCTAATATATAATAAAATGTATGAACATAAAAACTGTGCCTAATATATTGCCAATAGCATAACAACCACACATTTGCACGCCTAAACCATATCTATATGTCTAACGATGCAAGCATGTTGAGAGTACTGACAGATGAAAATCTTAAAACAATATAATGTTATAATGGAACAGTTACATTTGAAGTTTTAGAGCTTCTTTGTACGAGTAAAAGTGAGCACAGGTGGGAACTTGTATGCTGTATAAATGTTAGGAACAATTCATATTAACGATTAGGCTCCGTTGAATATGTTTATTATACGCAATAAATCTCAGATAAATTCACATTACGCTGGTAAATAATGTTCGCGTTTGAGAACAATACGCTTAGCACGCGGCGAAACAGGCCTCAATAATTCTTCTGTACAAAAAACGTACGTATTGGATGCCATAAATACTGGTGGTAGGTCTCTCTCATGTGCGAGGTCGTCTAGGTATTGCCGCAATATCTACTTCTCCCACCAAACAGCAGTGTAAATGCAATGTGGTGTTTCAGATTGAAGGACATTGTATCCAGAGTAATTACTGGACATATTGGAATTAACATGTCTCTGGATGGCGATCGCAGTGGAATGCCAAGCATTACTTTGTAATTGATGGTGTTGCTTGGTTTTGCTACGGGATATGACCGGTCGCATTGCTTACTGTCGAGCGAACGGCATGCTCATCTCGCCATTAATTGGTATAAAAATATCAAAAGTAAAGATGACTGCTGATTTAATTCTATAGAAGGTTAAGCTCAACTGCTGTTTAACAACTCTTACTTGGTCTGTAAACTGCATTCCCGGCGCAAGTTTCATGCAGTGGAGGCACAGTTGCGTACGGTGTTTGCGGGGAGGTGGAGGGAGAGACTTGCAGGGGAGGGGGGTTGAGGTAGTTGAATGTTCATGGTCATGAGTCAGCAACAATCGCTCGACGAAGTTCGTGAGCGACATTAGTGCAACATTATCGCTACTGATATTACACTCGCCCGACTCTTCCGCGACAACTATGCGCATTAACCCCTCCCACCCCTTCTCTCCCTGCGCCCCCGCGAGTCCAGGCTGGTCCAGGCCGCGGTGTAATTGAAAATTCTACGCTTGTACCGACAGCGGAGGCTGGAGCTGCGCGCGACAACGTGAGCGTGATGTTCATTCCAAAAACATTTACGCAGTACTGTGACGTCACTCACGGATAGATATATGGGTGCAGGACAGGCGAGTAGTCAGCGTACTCACCGATAATATTACATGTCCGCGTACAAATAGTGAACATCCACTAGCCACACCATCGCCTATCTCTACTCACAATTGTGACGCTTACAGATCGAATGTGATGGGCCTCTATTACAGAGTAACTGATATTTTAAAATTATTAACTTCAATTACTAAATTTTAATTCGACTTTATATTTTAACATTTTAAAAACAATCACAGCAATGATATGCTTTAAAATCTGTTCCATTGGGCCTTTATTCAATGCAAGCGATGGTCGACGAACAAGAGAATTCACTCAGCCTCCAGCGCGCAGGACATGAGCACGGCCAGCTGTAGGCTCTACCGCGGTACTGGGCGAGTGGCGGACTAGCGGTTTCAACTGAACATTTTAGGCGCCTCTAACATTCGCCTCTTCACATAGCACTTATTTATTTAGATGCTGTAGACCTAACAAGTAAAGTACGTTATATTGATATCAATATTGTTACATTTTTTTACTTTCATTCACATTCTTAGATGCAAGGTTTAAGACTGGTTTTTTAAAGTGTAAACCTTTTTAATGTGAAGGAAATACATATTAGAAATGTTATATAAAAATGATTCAGCAAGACGTATGGCAAATTTCACGCTACTAATGCGAAATGTGTTATAAATATCTACTCGCAGCGCAAGTCATGAATATAAATTGGGCGGAACATTTGAAAGATTGAGAACGGAGATAAGATTAGAGTTCAGTTCACTTACCTAAATGTGATAACGCTGTGTCGCTGCTCGCCGCTCGCCGCTCGAGAACGCGCTCCGCGACGCGACGCGCCACTGCCGCCACATCCAAATGTTACACGATTTTAGTATTTTTGTGCTCTCTTTTAACTTACAAACTGTTTAGAGATTTTATAGATAAATATATAGGTAAAGAATTGGCAAAATGTTAGATATCAAAAATAATAGAACAGTAATCAGCATCAAATCAGTTACACTAGAAGTAATAGCTAATGTCAATAAAA
Organism: Hyles lineata; assembly: GCA_030180105.1. Classification (NCBI taxonomy): domain Eukaryota; kingdom Metazoa; phylum Arthropoda; class Insecta; order Lepidoptera; family Sphingidae; genus Hyles; species Hyles lineata. The sequence continues at coordinate 2,823,488 of JARJEE010000040.1, forward strand.
TATCGATGTAGAGTCGTCAATAAAACTATTGTTATGAATGCGCGACAGCTGCGAGGCTCCGCGACTCGAGCGAGTGTCAATAACCCAGAGGAGCAGCAGATTGGATGGATCGCCGCGCATTAGCGATGCAATGGAATGCAGCCTCCGCTCACACGCAGACACTTGTCTAGCAAGTAACGAGTACAGCGACCCTATCCCGTCCCAAATAACCCCGCGCCCCGGCTCTCATGGGCAAATTCACACAGACAATCAAATAAGTGTCATCTGGAAACATCTTGGTGCATAAGTACTCGCATGCATCATAAACACCGCTGGTGCGAGTGCGCGGGGCGAGAGTAAGGCAGGGGAGACGAGAGCGAATGGTACTGCTGATTGATTCACTTCAACACTCGTATGATTTGCGCGCGCTAATTAGACCTTTATCTCGGCTCGAGACGAGTGCTGGCGATGGATTAGTGCGCTCATTACGTGTGTCCCGGCTCTATGACTCTCTATACAACGTGAAAGTGTCCCAGCAAACACAAAATCACCACCCACATTTAGTGTTACTTAGTATTCATGGACACAGGTAGCTGTATAAAATATTATTTTGAGTGTTATTGTACGAGTGGTACATACACATTTGTCTCGAGTCGAGGTTCCATTTGGTGGATGGAATTTTTCGCGATATTTAGACATCTCCCCGGTATTGGAGCGGCGAGCGGAATAATAAGTTGTTGTTAGTTATTGAATGCGTATTCATATGCATACGTTATGTAAAGTTCGCAGCGTGGCCGCTGCGCACGTGACCGACATCAATATAGTTTTAAACAATGTGAAGTGCGGCGGGTGATAGTGCGGGCGGCGCGAGTGGCTCTCATAAAGCAAATGTTGACGCGGGTGTCTGTAGCCGAGCGGTGCGCTGTACACATTTCAAATATACACATGCCAGCTTAGGCTTTCACAACTTCGCGGTTTTATGCATTTTGGCTCGAACCAAAACTCAGATTGGCCGAGATATAGATCATGACTATCAGGTAGGTACAGAACAATCACTTTACCAAGCCTCGATAGACAAGCAACATTATTTCGTACATGCTTCTCCATGCAACCTGAGATATTTCGGATCGAATGCGTGTACAGCTCGCCGTGGCCTCGGTTGTTTCGCTGGTATTTGGAGCTGCAGCAGTTGTAGCGGCGATACGAATGTTGTCGGCATTATGCAAAGCGCGGCATTAACGCGGCCGTATCTGCGGACGTGCCGCTAATTCGTCGACGTCACCCGCTGCAACTCCACAGTAGTAGCGCATGAGCCTGCTACAATCACATCTACATATCATTATCAATGGCGAGTATTTATATCACCTTTAAAAATTGTTTAGAGTGTTAATGGATAGGTGTATGCCGAGTGGAGAGTGGCCCGCGGTCGGGGTCGGTTGTCGAGTGAACCCGGAGTAAATTAGTTTTGTTTTGATCATAAAATATAAACTGGACTTATGTTTATAGATCTATCTACAAGAGCACATCGTAATATACGTTTTTAATAAATTGTAGAGCTTAATAGTTGACGGATTGAATGTAATATGTACATACGTCACGGTATAAATCATTTAAACTTCACTACAATTAAGGAGAATTAAATGCAACCCTTTCAATTCTCTCAATCGTATTCTCGATCGTAGAGTAGGCCCGCAGTATGTGTGTATGTATGTCCTGCAGTGCGACGTATATGGGCTGATACAGATTAATTAAATGCTATCCAATATGATTAGCGGACAGTAGCCGACACTCCGCCGCTCTCATTACCAGCGCGCGGATCACGCCGCGCCGCGCCGCTTATAAATACTCATTATCTGCCGTGTAACGCATGCTCACTGAGCACTGAGCACTGAGCTGCACTCACTGCGCATCGCTCGCTCAGCACTCATCACTGGTCACGGATCATGATTCCAAATCAGCAGGTGCATGATTGCAGGGCTAGAATTAGAAAGAGAGACGTTAAATGTTTACGCTTTACATCATCGCCTAATTATATTTAATATCATCTAATTTATTTAGTTATAATTATTAAATACAAACGAAACGTCTCTAGTGTAGCTTCTAATTTATATACAAGATAATGGGCACAAATAAAGAGCAGATAAGAATAACGAGACGTGAGATAAATTAGCTGTCATAAAGAGAAAACGCCCCGGGCTGGTGAACTCTGCGGAACTTCTGCTCACGACTAATACTCTAAAACTAATACCAATGCTGTTAGATTGATACTAACGCTGTAAGACCTCGTCTATAAGTGAGGGCGGATCATGTGTCAGTAGAACGATCCGGAGCTGATACATCAGTACGCCGATGTGCGCTTTAATAAAATGGGAATATTGCAGCACATTACATGCATGTGCTTTATTACGTCCCGACGATTTATGAACACTTTGTCGGAGTGGCGTGCGCTGTCATACATATTCAACTGATCGTTATAGCAGGACAGTGGTATGATGTGCTGATGTATAGCCTATAAATAAATAAATAACACCCAACAGTCACATACATAACCCTAACCTCACACCAAGATCTAGTCTTGTGTCGTGTATCAGAAACTACGATAGACGATTTGGTCTCATATACATCCAGATCCGAAATAAATATTTGTGGGCCGCACAAACATTTCTCTCGGTGCGGGGATCGAACCCGCGGCCTCTCGTTTTAAAGCCGGCGACTAACCGACAGCGCCACAGAGGCTGTCGATATATGTAACAAATAAATATATCAAACATTCGTACTCAGCGCTCTAGCCCCATAGTAAGATACCAGGTCTGGTCTCGTGGGTAACGAACTAAGATAAACTTTTGAAATCACTATACCCACTCTCAAACAAATATTTATGGATCAGGAAGTTGGTTTGGTTCAAGAATGACTTGCTATAGTTATAAAACACTTCGACAAAGTTGCAACGAAACCTAAATACCTTGTAGATAGCAGCCATCGAAGTGTTAAAGATCGTCCGCTTTGAACAGAACATCTGAGCACGGCGCCCCCTCGCGCGCGCCGCACTACTTTATATAAGGTCAAACGCCGCGGAATTAACGAAAGACAATGCGCCATCTGTTCCGCACTCGCTCCCGACAGTACGAACATTTAATTTACCGATTATATCCCGGGGTCAACGATCTCCGAATTTTCCCCAATGGCAGTTCCTAGTGTTGGCTGCCGAGCCAAGCCTGCCAAGGTCGTCGCACATAGAATGGGCCTGATTGACCTCAGTCTCGTAATTTAACTGTAACTGTTAAATCAAATGTAGCAGAAATGAACGATTCAAATATCTTGTGAAAGACTATTTGAATAAAGAATATTTTGATTGATTGATTAATTGATTCAAACATGAACATATGATTGGCTCGATCACATTGCTATAAATCATCCCTTTGAAATTATTGTCAGTGAAAACAACCTTTTAAAAATATCAGAGTACCAAAAGTATGCCACCATGATCGCCGAGCCACCCCCCCCCCCCTCCCCCCTATACTGTAAAAGAAACAACCTATAGCAAAGCTCTACCACTTATTACATTACACCTGACGTAAAGTAGATTGTAAATTGATGAAATTTGTGTGAAATATGGCCAAGGTCAATTAATAAGATTTTTGATATTTCTCTGTCTCCGGGGTCGTAATTGGCTTTTTTTTCAAGTAAGCGTGTTCAGTGACGCGTGGGAGTGGGCCAAATCTGAGCGAGCAGCTGACGTCGCGACAGATTTCAGCATTTGTGTGAGACACAGCGCGTGCGGAACAGAACGAGTGGTGAGTCATCGCGCCGGACGGACGACACTTCATTATCCACACCATCTGCCGCGATCGAGACATCCGTCTTACTTCACTTGATCCTTAATTATGTTGGCGACTGTACGAAAAATGTTAAGTAAATCGGATTGTTAAATAAAATAATAATGTCCGGTCAATATAACATCTTTTGATAATGTTACATACTTATCGTAATTGATTGTGGCGTTATATTTTACAATATACTACGAAAGAATAATAACTCCGATTTTGATTGTTGAGCGTCAGTAATTTTTTCGCATAAGAGTATTTATTTATTAACTATATAATATTTGTGTTATAGTCTAGTAATTTCATAACACAGTGCAATATGTTGCCCCAAAAATCATGCACGTGTGTATTTTCCCGCGTTGAACCAGTAAACAATATCCATTAATATGATTTGTTAATGTAAAATGCCGCAAATTGCGAGGGTGCGTGAAGCCAGCGCAAATTATCCATGAACGGACTAAACATACAATAATGTCGGCCAAATAGAGCCCAGCCAACGATGTTCATTACATTAATAAGAGTGTTAAAGTAATCGAACTCGTAAGTACCTAAGCGTTAGTACGCAGAATACGGAAATCTTATCAGTGAGTTTATTTCCATCTAAACTTTATCTCAGCCCCGGAACAATACAAACTCATTGTCCCACAAAGGAAAAAAGGTGTTTAACTTTTTCCTCACAAAAAAGCGTTTTTATTGCGGTTTCACAAACATTAAAGCCACGAAACAAAAATCTGTCGCACAGTTTAGTGGCGAGGGCGACACGCAATAGTGCTGAAATTGTTGGTGAGCGGGGGAGGGTGTGAAGGGTGGTATGGGGGGAGGTACCGCGGGCCTTTTAGCATACAATAACGTTTACTTAGCGAGGACACGCGTCCCGTCACACCAAAACCACTGACTTGTAACAATCAAACTGGATGGCGTGTGGAAATACAAGAAAACCCTTCCCTCCACTAGTCGTTTGTCCTTCCCTTCCCATCCCCATTCTGAGAGTTCGGCGAGGCACCTACAAGCCAAGTGCCATTACCAATCCTGGGCGGCGATAATCACTAACTTTCAGATTAGTCGTTTACAGAGTCTCTACGACAAAATGAATGCCACCTATTGATTATATTCTGAAGTTCCTGTCCATAAACTGTATGAAACGATATTATAAAACCATTACAAATACTAAGACGCAGGCCACATTTTTAATTTGTTACATGTATGAGTATACATATGTAATAACTTGGTTACTAAATACAACATTTACAAATAAAAGTATATTTTTATCGTCGGCCGTCATCCGCTTTATTCCTTTGAGCCACCATGACGTTTATTGGCGAACCAGGCGTCACTTTAAATCTTCAGCAATATTTGTTGACAATAAGATTACCGCGTGAAATATATGTGAAATATTGGATTTGTTATTCATTCAGAAACTATAACATATTCTGTCATCGGCGGTATTTGCCTCGTCAATATAAAATATTGCGACGTGGCTTGATAAACCAATATTGCAGATGACACGAAAAAACGATTTTGCAAATATAATGTTTGCGATGCAACCGGCTGGTGGTGGGATGTTCGTATCGGTGCGTGTAGCGACTCACACCCGGCACTCGAGAGCCCGTCCCGTTCACATACTCAAGTGTATCACATTGCTAATCTAATCTGCGTCCATATATCAGCTGGGTTCGAACAAGCCGCTGTAATTGTGTCCATAAACCATTTATATAATCAACATTTGCCGGTGAAAACTCCACTTGGATTGCTCTGCAATTTCCGTCAGATGCATCATGCCAGTCACTGCCAATAACAAAAAAGTGCACGCCTGTTTTCTTTACCTTCACGAGGCGATTAGACGTGGTAGATACAACAGACCTCAAGTTCTAGTAATTCCATATCACAATATCTAAACATAAACTAATTCAAGCTAACGACTCTGTTCGATAGCATCTAAGTATCGGCGGGTCGGTGCGCGGCTCATGATTTTTAATTTGAGTCGTTGAGAGTCCTCCTCCGATGTCGGGGCGCGGGGTGCGGGGCGAGGGGCGCCGGTTTACGGCACATTGGCGCGCGAACTTGTACAGTCACGAGCTACGGTAATCACCCAAATTGGCGCGCTTTGACGGATCACTGGCGATGTGGTTACACTGTCATCACAGTACAACTAGTAAAAAAAAATAGTTAGGTATTTAAACAAACAAATAATGAAGTGACAATTTTGTACATTCTTCATGGCATTGAAAACAGCCAGTTTGATATTGTACAAAAGCTTTGTCCATACTCGTAACATGAAACTAAGAATTAAGCTTAACGTTATCAATTAAATCAAAAACGTTTGCCGGAATTAATGGGTCAGTTAACCGCATGTAATAGCTACAGCTAAAGGATCTGCTTCAAGTTACCCTACGGTGTTTGTGTTTCCCTGTGGTCCGCGCCGCGCCAAATATCCCGGCATTTGATGTGGAGTGGAATATTCGGTAAGATTTAACAAGTGATCAAGTGTCGCGTCACGCTCCGCCGGCGCCGGCTCGTCCATCATCTCGCACTTTGTTGATGTTTCTCGTCGCAGCCGCCGCGCGCCGCCGAGCCGCGCCGGCCGGTCACTCGGCAACACCACGAGCCGAGATTAAATTTCACTAAACAACACGGTATAATCGCCGTTAGTCCTCTCCACAGAGCTAGATCGACTCGTCGGTACTGGAGTTGCAGCTACAGTGAACATCTACGAGTACAAATATACCAAGAGATATACGTTAATTTATTACTTACTATTATACGATACCGCGTCTGCAATATTGAGAAATAATGATCAAGATTATACTGAACAATTTTACGTATTTTACAAAGCTACCGTTTTAAATTACTTTTGAGTTAAGGATATACATAGGTGGAGGAGGCCTATGTTCAGCAGTGGACTTCCTATATCTGTAGAAAAGAAGAACAATTGGATCATGTATACGAAAACCCTCACGCGTGGCATGGCACGCGCCGTGGCACAATCCGAGTACGTAACAAGTTTGTAATCTTCTCCCTCAGAGATTGAAAACAGTCGAAATCGCAATCCCGTAAGTACGGAATATTATAAAATCTCAAATTGATTTTGAATATTTGAATGATCTAGTGTGAGGCGAGCGCTCATCACACGCAGCCACACTCCAACTGCTCTCCGATATCCGCGCGCACACACTTCACGCGCAGCACTCCAAGTTACCGACCAGTAGCTGACTTCATTACGACGATACACTATACAGATTATAGTGTTGTACAATATGCATTAGCCACATTGACATTATCCAATTCATAAATTATCATTATAGTAGAATACAAGGTACAAAAATGCGCAAAGTCTTTGTAAATAAATATACCTGGAAAAAGCACACATGTGGACATATTCTTTTTCTGATCCCTACTTAGGCTAGGAAATGGCATGTACACAAAGGATGTTACTGTTGTAGTTGCTTTCGGTGATTAATTATTACGCTCATCCTAATGGGCTCTCTAGTCACTTTTTGTTACAGACAAAAAATATACCGAGGTAAGATTCTACACTCCTTTGTACAGAGCAGTGTGCCGAGTGAGATCCAGTGACTCGGCTTCTCTGGCGTCTTTGGAGGGTGTGACCGTTTCACTCACGATCCTACTCCGTACAATGTAATCCATCGCTCAGCATGTCCGCAGGCTATCGACCATCGAAGACAACATGCCTGGGAGTGTGAGGTGTTTAGTGTTTAGGAGACTGTCCCGCCCTCACACCCGCCACTGCAACTCCTGTGTCGCAGGATCAACAGTGGCACGCATTTTAATGACACCGAGCATTGAAGCTCTGCGAGTCTCCGGGAATATTTAACTTGTCTTTAACCCGCAACGAAATTAATCACGGTTTAAATAATAGGAGGAGTGTTTGTGTTTACCAGGAACAGTGCGTTAAGTACTCTGTTTCTACCCAACACTGTTTCAACTGCAGTCACCGCATCGCTGCTACAACACATCCCTGCGCCGCCACACTCTACCCTCTACACACAAGCTGAGCCACACCACAATAACACAGGAATACATTCCACATTACTCATTAAACTAATTTAGAGCGTAAACTACTAATTCATGTGCGCCAATTACTGTCACATGTTATCACTAAATATTTACTGCACACGCAATTATTTACCTTGTACATACGAGTATTTGTAATAATAATAATAATCTTTGCTCAGATAATCTGTTATGAAATGATAAAACAACACGGGCGGTATTTAATATAAATGTAATGAGTCAGCGCGCGTGTCGCTCGAGTTAGTTTCCGCAGAGTTCGAGGAGCCGCGAGTGATCCCCGAGGCGGCGCTGATGCCGCCACTACTCACTACTTCATTACTTTTATATTTAATACATTATTTTATAACAACAGCAGCTGGAACATACTTCGATGCTTTACCTCTAAAGCATAGTAATTGGTCACAAAGAGAACATCCATGTATATCGCAAGGAATTTTGTAGTCGTCGGAGTGTGTACAGTTAATCAACATTTATTTAGGAAGGTAGTCTAAACTCTACGGAAAATTCATACAATATTTAAAATTATTTATATATTGTTCATGTTGCAATGTTCATTTATAAATAAAACTAAAATACTACACACCGACTCGATAATGTTAAGGAAGATATATAATATAAATAAATTACACACTACAAAGATAGAATACTCATATTTATAATCTTTATATTTATGCATTTATTTCCTAAAACGTTAAAACATAAAGTGGAACAAAGCACTTAACGACTATGGTATTGCTTTTAAAACGAGTATCTTTAATGTGAAACTTTAGAAAACAAAGAGCCACTACGCGGCTACGTGGCTGCTACGTGGCTGCTACGTCGATCGCTACGATTACGGCTACAATAGCCGCTACATTAGCTTTATGGAGAATGCTACGTTAACCTCTTAGACAAGTGCTACACTGTTCCCGTTATAAGACCACGGTAAATATATACCACCATATACCTACTGAGTATATATAGGCCACCGCTGGACTCAGCGCTTTTCCCACATGTTGTAACCCTTATTTATTTAACCTTACAGTGCTGATAATTATATAGCTGGCTTTTATTATATTATTATCATCAATTTACAACAATCGAAACATGCAAGTATAATGACGAGCTGGATTAGTTATAATAATGAATAATGTGGCGAAATGATGAAAAAAAAAAACTCGTGAAGCTGTATATCCGAATACATACATATTGTGTAGATGTGGTGCTGGACTCTTGCGGCTCTGGCCGTGTGTTTGAGTAACTATCACAAGACGAGGTGTGCGGGGTGCACGAGGGGTGCGGAAGGGCGCGGGCGGGGGAACTATAAATCCAAGTTTAATGAGTTCAAATGCAAACAGGCGGTAAGCATCAATCCCGAGCCTTAGATACAAATAGTTTAAGGCCTCCGAGTAATGAGCAGTTAAACGCCTCCAGATCTACCCACCACTCACATCACCTCCATAAACTAAATTACTCCATTACTGTGTGCTCACTAATGTGCTGTTCAGTGAACATATTGATGACGTCACACGGGCGGAGCCGCGCGACTTTACTGTACCACGCGCGCTTCACTAACAACTATCACTCGTACACACAGCCCGGAAATAATAGCATAAGAGAGCGCCCGTAAAAGTGTAAGTAACTGGGTATTACCGAGGTAAGCAGAGATTAACTCGCCGACCCCACACCCCCCGCACCCCCCGCACCGCCCCGCACCACCCCCGCGCCGCGTCACAAAACCAAGCACAACGAAGAAAAATGACGCGCATTAACTTGTGTCCGACTGTTGTGAGTAATGGTCCGGCCGGACCCCCCCCCCCCCCTCTCTCTCCCGCACACCCCGCGACTCACACACCGCGCCTCTCTACATACAGTGTATGTGCTCTTGGATTACATGTTTATGTTAGTACTAGTCTACAAACAGCAAGGTTTACTCGAGGCCCGAGACACCGCGCTTAATGCCTCCTCAGCGGCCAGCGATTACAACAACATCAACTCGCCATTACCGACGCGGCGACGACCGCGCGCGTGTGTAAACCAATAGATCGTAGCTAATTGCCGCGTGCGTGTGTGTGTGTGTGTGTGTGTGTGTGTGCGGCGCAAGCCCGTTAGCAAACACATTGTAATTACCGAACACGTCCCACAAACATTACGAGCCATCGGCGCTGATTTCAATTAGCCGCCGCTCGCGCTGCTGCAGCGACGCGCCTGCTCATATGCCAGTATTAGTACGCACCACGCAGCCGTGCGGATTCAGCTCGCGGCGAGGCGCAGAGACGTGCCGAGTGACGTGCCCCCGAGCTGAGACGACGCGAGGCGAGCCGCCAGCGCCGCGAGACAATCGCGGGCCTTGGATCCGATGTCTCTGTTGTTGTACCGCACACAATGCTGCAGAGGTATGTTATCGAGTTGACAACGCGAAGAGCTACATCGGATCTGCAAAGGTTGCATATGAAAGAATCAAGTTGACATGTTATTTTGTGAAGCCACTTTCATGTTTGAAAGAAACGATATTCACATAACTCAAATATAATTATCGAATATGCAGTGAGCAATAAAACGCTTCGCAATATTTAACCCATTCCCATACCTTTTGTTTTTGACATCTATTATATACCAGAAACGACCATAAACAAAACATGTAATAAAAATATAAATCCTTCAAAAATTATTGTTGTTGTAAAGTCTAGTTACGCTTTTGCTAAAAGCCGTTGTAAATTCTCAGTCTTCCATATCGAGTGAAGAATCCACCAGCGCCATCGATCAACACTATACTATACTAGTAGTGAACATATAATGAAAGCTTGATTAATAGCAGCCAGTTCTGTATGTCCTGGTTGGCAGCTCACGTGAGGTTGTCACGACTTCAACGCGGACTGATGATGTGGTGACTACTGACTGCCGTGACGCGGTCGACAATCAGCCAAGCACTTGTACAATGAACACACCACGCTGGTAAGTAGACGTCTGTGCTCACATACTTAATTATTATGTAAACTCTACATACCATATTCCCACGCATAGCAATACACTTGGTGTGGTGAATCACTTCGGTTATTCGACAGCTAAATGCAATTCAGTTATTGGTATTTAAATATTTGCCAGCCTGACAACAGACGACGAGAGTGGAGGGCGACGTATTTTTATGTCGGAGGCGCCGCCGTTGACGGTAAACGTTGAATCTCAAAGAATAATATCTGAGTAAGTGGGCACTTTGTGCAAATCTCGAGAGGGGATTGTTGTCTCAAGTGAGGCGAGCGCCTCTCGCCGGCGACACAGCCCCTCCCTCCTCCCCCGCACCCCGCACTCCCTCCCACCCGCACCGTTCCGCCGAGCTCACGGTCAGTCTCATTCAAATCAGTTCGCTCCATCGATCACTTGCGGATGACAGGTGGTGACTGACGCGCGCTCAACCCTCGCTCGCTCACTCCATCACTACACTTTACTTCCGATACCTTATTCAATACACCATACGCACTTGTATAATATAACACACCACAAGGTAAATTATAGACAAGCTGCAAGTCCTGCATTTCAACTATATCGTGGTCGGTAACAGAACGTGTTTACATCTCGTAAAAAAGGATATTCTAGTTACTTGTGCCGTTTTTTAAATCAGACTTACTATACGTAATATCACTTTGATTCGTTGTTCAAAACAATGCCAGGACATGTTTTGTTTACAATATGTTGACAAACATAATGCCCTGTATCGGACTCGTGGGCGCCTACTCTGTAGTTTTCCACGTGGGCGTATATGGTACTAATACTATTGTCTTCTAAAAAGGAAATCGTTTCTCGTGTAGCATGATTCCACGGGAATTGAAGCGTGGGAGCCTGCCATCGTGCACCGATCATTGCGCGGGCGTCTCGTGATGTCCATGATGCATAGTTATTGAACACGTCTGCCTGCAACGAGAAGCTGCGCGTTCAATCGCCGCACCGATACAAATGTTTGTGTGATCTACAGGTATCTATTAGCTTCGAGTGTTTGTGAGACTGTAAAATCTCTCGGAGTTTCGGTTAATCACGATTACGAAACAACACTTAACTGATATGAACGTGGTCAGTTATGCGTATACTATATGTGTGGTTATTGTACTGACTATTCTCGGTGTATTTGTTATACGTAGTTTGGCTGAACATACATATAGCATAGCGTGTGAGTTAGATGACAAACTGTAATGCAAACAATGGAATAATAGAAAGGCATCAATGCCCGGTTGATTTTAATTACAATGACGCCGCATTGTGTTTGTGTAGTTAATCGAGCTCGATATCGGAATATATTTAAAACAATCGGCGGCCATCAGGCGGAGTGTTGTGTGCGGCCGCGGGCCAACTGCTCTGCACCACCCCGCACCCACCCCGCACCAACCCACTACACCCCGCCCCGCACCGCACGGAATATGCTCCAATGACAAATATCGTGATGCATTTATCTAATCAATTGCCTAGTTCATTATTATAATATTAAATAAAACATAATTATGATGTCTGAATGTTGCTAATTTCTGTAGCCGCACGAGAAGTGGAGGCTACTATGAGTCTGAAACAAGCCCATCAACATTTCACCACTTGAACATGTCTTACACACTCTTAAAAGCTAATTTGTCCTACAACATGTATTACTCGCAGACTAAATGAGACTCGATGTGTATTTGAAGGGATAGACGGATTTAAAATTGAACAGACTTAAACATGTCGTACTACCATAATGACTTATTATAAGTGGCATCGCTCCTACTGTGCATTGTATATTGGTGTGTTGTCTGGCCGCGTGACGTCGGCGCTTTGTATTTTACTGCAGCTGGTCGCAACTCACCCACGTCGTCAGACGTCTGCAATATCTATCTCCTAGGATTGTTTTATAGACATTTGTGCGATCATCAATTGTGTTGTAATGTTTTGTGTGTATGTAAAGTCTCTCACTGTATACTGCATAGGTAACTTATGAAGCTTTGTGTGTGTTTACCACAAGAAATTAAACTCTGCGCTCGTCAACCTGACTGTCAAACTTATGTGGCAAGATCCGCGAGCATGCATTCTTCTCTGGCAACTAATGTTACGGAGTGCCGTGTTCCAATATAGGAATAGTTAATTATTCTATTCAGTTCAGCAGTTGAAGTGGAGTGGAGTGGTCTCAATATCCGATTGACGAAGACTGTAAGTGCGATCACGTGCGCTCAGCACATAAATTCAATATTGAAACTTGGGGCAGCGACGAGGGCGAACACTAGTGCAGCTCGTGTTACATGCTGTCCAATAACAATAACTTCATGATGACCGATTTGATGCTCTTCCGCAAGACAAGATAGCTTTGAGCCAATTATAATAAATACACCCAACAGTCACATATATTATAATCCTGACCACACATTAAGATCAATTAAGTTTTGAGTCGTGGGTATCAGAAACTACGAGAGTCTTCTCGGTCTCACAAACACCCCGACAAATACTTGTGAAATTCACAAACATTATTAAACATTTGTAATCTGTGAGTTAGAGCCTGGAGGCAAGTTTATTTATTGTTTTTTTTTTTTTTTGTACTGGCTCGGCATAATGACAGCACTGCACCTGATGGTAAGCAGCTTCAAAAAGAGTATCGAATGACATCATTGTGATATAAATTGTTATTACAGCAGTGTTATACTATGCTGCGTGGAGCCTGTTAATAGTGAAGGGGAGGGGTTCGCTCCATCCCGAGTCTATTTAATATCTGTTTATGAAAACCGCAAGTGAACATAATGAAAACAAAACATCACAAGTCAAATGAATGTTCTCCTCATATTTTACACGCAAATATTATATTTTTAGCCGAGTTACGAGACATGAGAAGCGGAAATGAAAAATAATGAGACAGTTTTCAGCTCAAATTTAATGATTGTAAATTGTGCGCCTTTTGCCTTTACACGGCGCGAGCCGCGGCGGGCGGGCGTGGGGCGTGTGCGGGCGCGCGGGAGCGGGGAGATACGGGCGCTTCAGGGCTACCGCGCGAAATAACTCCACAAATAAACTCTAATGAGACAGGCGGCGTAAGCGGACCACTGTGCGATACCAAGAGCCGAGTAGTGAACCATCCGCCGGGCTATCACGGTAGTATATATGCATCCTATACATGCACCAAGCTGAATGTGTAATATTTTGTAATATCATTACAAGCCAGTGACATATCTGACGGAAAAATATACCTCCAATAAGAGTGAGAAACTAAACTTGCAATACCACTTTTAATAATAGTATTTAAGCGTGGAGAAGTGGAACACTGGTGATTTCAACTTGGCTTCCAACAATTTCGTTAACTTTTACAAATGAAAATTCACTTTCTCTTACATGCCAGCCCTACCCGGCGGTGCGAGGTTTTGAGAAGCGCGGCTCGTATGAGCTGACACGCGCGCACTATCCTGCCGGCTGTACTGGCGGGATGATCGCCGCCTGTACTGCGAGCTAACCACCTGCGAATAATGCACGACACTACTAGCTACGCACGTGCCGAGACACACACGCACGTACAGAGTTCACAAGCAAACATGACAACTGTACAGACAACAGAATACTCCTCACTTCGCTTGTTTAAGCTCACGCAGTCGCACACCTGTGCCGTGCTGTGGCTCTGCTTGCTCTCACTTATCTACATTGTGTATATGATTTAAAAGTTTAATCAAGCACATGCAAATCCTGCCCATTGCTTATAACTCCTCTCAAATGTAATGGGATATGGAATATGGATAAGAATATTATACAGTCAATATTTTATCGCATTATAATGTCGGTCTAACGAAAATTTTGAATAAATAGTGAAGCGGTGGGTGGCTGATGCAATATGGATTATGTCGGAACATGCTGTACGGACCTTCGTGTCATCATATGCATCCTTACTTTATTTCGGTGTTTATCTTTCGTGGGACATCACCTTGACAATGACTCCCGCTACCTTTTACATTCAGCTGAGTATTCACGGTACACGTAGAGCCCGCGATGTAACTGCCAAGTATAACACTTATGACTACAGGAGCAGCGCGTTCATGGCGTTTTTAAAATGATATCCTGACAGTATGCGCTGGATCGCACTTCGACCACATAATCATCAACATCACCAGCCTAAACTGTTGTCCACTGCTTGACATAGGCCTCCTCGAAATTGCGCCATTTTACCCTGTCTTGGGCTTGTCACAACCAGAATCTGCCAGCGACCTTTCGCAAATCGTCACTCCGCCTAGCTGGTACGCTTGCCAAGATGCGGTCTCTACTCAAGAACACGTCTGCTCCAGCGGTTGTCAGTTCTTCAACAAATGTGGCCTGCCCACTGCCACTTCAGCTTGCTAATCCTATGTGCTTTGTCTACGACTGTGGTTTTCTGTCGGATAAGATCGCTACGGATCCTATTCTTCAGAGAGATCCAAGCAAAGTACGCTCCATAGCTCGCTGAGTGACATTGAGCTGGTGGAACAGTAGTGCTATGAGTGTCCAAGTCTCAGCACCGTAGGTCATAGCAGGTAGGACGCACTGTTTGAAAACTTTAGTTTTCAGGCATTGTGGTAGGGGTGACGAGAAGACTCGACGTAGTTTGCCAAATGATGCACAGCCTAGCTGGATCCTCCTCGTAACCTCCTTCTCAAAGTTGTTCCTACCTAGTTGAAGGATCTGCTCAAGGTATATTCGGAAACAACTTCGAGCTGGCGGCCACGTACAGCGAGAGGTCTTAGATCAAGGTGGCGGTTGATCATAACCTTGGTTTTATCCAAGTTCATTTGAAGAATTCGCTGTGAGGCTGAAGCCAGGTCGTCAAGCATCTGTAGCTAGCTAGCAGCAATGTAGGTGCAAGATGTGCTCGCCGTTTATGTTTATGCCCATACCGTTTCAGTCCAGCGACTTCGACCACGTCCAACGCAAATAAAGTGCAATAGTTTCCTATTGAATTTCCTTCTCCCGACTGCGGGCTCTCTCCGCCCCCACCCCCTCAGCCGCCCCGCCCTGCACAAATTGAACCGCTTATTGCTCCTCAACACATCCATTTCTCAAAATGTTACAACTCTTTCGGAGTATGAATGATAAAAGTTTTGTACAATATTCGCACAGCAAATAGGCGTTGTGTAGCAGATGCGGGCGCGACTCGCTCCTCACTCGTGTACACTGCACCCGATATTTGGCAGTAAAATGTAGTGTTCCCGTAGGATGAGCAAGTAATTGAAATATACATGTTACTTTTTTGAACTCGAAAGGGATAGAACGGTACAGAATTACATACCTATACGGACAACCTGTTTGTGAGTTTTTCATATTCCCATGAAATAATTTGAATTAAATGTGTATATACCTGGTGTCGACTGGTGGGAGCAGATCGTCGATGGCGGCGGCGCACAGTGTGACGTCATCTGTCGTGGCACCTCGCTCACCCGCGTCCGCCGACAACATCGCACTTAGTGCACACGGCGCAACTCGCACCCCACACTTCCTACGTCCTAGTACATGCCTAGTACATCATTTGCACTAATAAATGAATTGTTTCCCTCAGAGATAAAAAGGAATAATAGTGCACATTACCATTCTCTGCAAATTTACGGACATACACATAAACGTTTCATACTATCACCTATAACACGACATCTGGCTCACCTTTAGCTGGAAACTTCAGGAGTAAAACGCATTCTTACGAAAAATACCCTTAATAAATAAATAAATAACACCCAACAGTCACATACTTCATAATTTAAGCGCTGTGGATGTTGATGAGCGGCAGTGATCACTTACCATCAAGTACCTGTAGTTGTTGCTTGTTTGCCGGACATGTGCAATAAGAAGAAACTATATAGAGTTCGCGGGTGGCTTTAAATCAATATACCACTGGTGGTAGGTCTCTTATA
This sequence comes from Hyles lineata, assembly GCA_030180105.1. Classification (NCBI taxonomy): domain Eukaryota; kingdom Metazoa; phylum Arthropoda; class Insecta; order Lepidoptera; family Sphingidae; genus Hyles; species Hyles lineata. The sequence continues at coordinate 2,840,166 of JARJEE010000040.1, forward strand.
TGTGAGAGGCCACCTGTTAAGGTATTTTATTTATCCCGCCAAACAGCATATGCACTGTATATGCGGACACACACACACAAACAGTATATGCACTGTTGTGGTCCGTTATGAAGGACATTGTAGCCAGAGTAACCACTGGACATAATGCAACTTAGCATCTTATATATCAGAATGGCGGGCGCAGTGGAGTGCCAAGCATTACTTGATAATTCATCGTGTTGTTTGGTTTTGCTATTACCCATGACAGTATCGCTTACAATCAGGCGAATGGCATATTTGTCTCGCCATTCAATGCAACAAAAAAAATCAACATATGAAGCTGTGCGCAGAAATCTTATCAACTATGGGGCGTCAGACGCATCAATCCGCCGAGCTAGACTCATTTCTTGTTTTTGTTTATCACAGCTAGAGGCGCGGAGCTTTTCAAAGGTGAATATTCAACCTTAGCAGTCTCCTAGAAACGAGCCCGCGTCCGCACACGCGCCGGTTACTCGTGTTTACTGACTGAGAGCGCGCTGAGCGGCGACGGGAGACGGTCTGCTAAAACTTGTTTAATCTCTGCAACTGTCCAACTTAATAATGAGATTCAGAGATACGTGGAACTCATCCGCACCACGTGCAACCGACGCAACCAAACACGCCCGACAATTATCACTCAACATAGTATTACCATTGTAATATCACAAGCATGTAGTTGTACACACCGTAACAATCAGTACTTAGTAATCAATCATATTTTAGACACACACTGGTGGTAGGTCTCTCATATGTCGGAGGCCGTCTGGGTAGGTACCAACGCAGTGTCTATTTCTCCCGCAAAATAGCAGTATAAACGCACTGTTGTGTTTCGGTTTGAAGGATATTGCCGCCAGTGTAACTACTGGACATATTGAGAATTAATATCTGATGTCTCAGGATGGCGAGTGCAGTGAAATGCCAAGTATTGCTTTGTAATTAAAGATGCTGTTTGGTTTTGCTACTGTAAATGAGTAGTCGTATCGCTTAATACATAACACAACATAGCACGTACCACATACGTACACATTGTAAACATATTTAATTCTGTACTATATTAAAGTTATATTACTCAATACAATAATTATTGTATAAGAGAAATAGTATTTTGCTCCTTCACAAACTCAATAATTCAAATTTCGAATAATTTTGTTTATCGATGAGTATTATTTAAATTAATATTGACAAAGGTGTGTCGACAAAATCAATCAATCTGTAGCATATCTATTGGTATCGTGCAATGTCGAATAATCTTTATATTCTGAAAATTTTATCGATTTACCTATTAACAACGTCTGTCTCTGTAACCCTAACTCCGTACCTCAACCGTCGTTAGGTGTACAATATGTCTTCTTCGAGCTGTCTCTTATCGTGCCTACATGACACAATAGAAGCGTGTATAAATTTCGTACAACATCTATTCATTATACGTACTTGGCATAAATATTATTACCAAATTAACTTTCAGCGCGACGTAGTGACTGTCTCAGCAGGAAATCCTAACAAACTCAGCCACAGAGGCTCTGTTCAAATACTGACATGGCATCCCCGCGCATGTAACGACATGAGAAGCGCGTACAACACGTCGCCGCCCCCCGCGCCCCGCGCCGCCCCCGCGCCGGCCCCGCACGCGCCCGGGCCTGTTTGAATAGAGCATTTTTAAAGGCAGTAACGGAAATCCAATTAGCGTGAAAGTTTTTCCTATGCATCCACTCGCCGTCTGCCGCCTCCTCTGTCCCTCCGCCGCCCCTCTCACGCCCGCGGCTTCGCGAAGTGTCGCTCTAGTGGCGCGCGGTGTCGGAGTGTCGCGCCTCCGCTGCATAATGTATGAGGCGAGCTGCACCCCGAACCACCATAAACATAGCAAGCCCACCACCACGCACTATACAACACACATACACACCACCAGATATCTACATACCAGTTTTTTAGTGGTAGAGCCACGCAGCAGCTATTATCGCAGTACGAATAGGTAGTTCGAGTTCGACTGCTGACGCCCTGAGAAAGCAATTGTGAAGTTAGATGAGACGACTCGACATATGCCACACACTCCTTTCTGGAAATCAAGCAACAATTTATTTTCAAACAAAATTAAAAATCTTATTATTAATGACACGTTGAGGCACAAACACGGCCGTTCCACTGTAAGGCTGCGACAGATTATGAGACGCGAACCGCGAGCCCCGAGTGAACACTATTTTAACACATCCTTCGCACAAATGAGTTGTTTGTAAGTGAGTCTATTTGTTAGGATTTAGTGGTGAGACGAGTGTAGCCGAAATTAACCGCCAGCCACAGCAACTCCGCGCCAACTGTAATTACTGGCAAATGAAGACGTTTACTCATCGGATTACAGCCCACCTGCGTCGAGGAGAGGCGCCGCACGAACTCGCGACAACATCAGTAGCACCACATCACTACACACAGAACAAATCACATCTGTGTTGAAATCAAAATGAAAATAACATCCGCGAGAACAAGTGTTGAGCGTGCTGCAGAAACGCGGGCGGGGCGCGAAGAGGGAGGGGGTGGTCATTTCTACAACAAAGTTTTTTCATAAGTATCACAACATTAATCAGAGACATGTCTCTGTATTCGAAATTTATTTATACCAGTTAGCTGCAGTTATATTTTAATCGATGTCCCGAGTGTTATTGCTATCGGTATGTATGCAACGGCAGCGAGTTGATGCTGGCAGCGTCTGTACACAAAACTAATACTATATATTATTATGAGCAGGTTACTCCCACGCTCTGCATATAAGACACGTGGTCGTGTTGTTGTATACAACAAGCGATGACGTCACTGGAATATTTACTTGCAACCGGGCACACGAGCATTACTCTATGTGCATGTAAGAGGCTCGTACATGACTGCTCATGATCCAGCAGTATTGATGTTCTGGCGCTGGTGACAGTGTTCCATGAGGCGCCACTCTCGCCGTGGGCTCGTATCGCGCTCTCGACACCTTCCGTATGAACTCGTTATCCAGTGTATATTGGTACTAAAGTGTTATAACAATTTATTACATGACATTTTTTATTGACTCCGGTTCTTGCCATGCTACTACTAGTAGTACTTGCGGGCAATTTATACATATATTGACTATGTTCAAGAATGCTCAATAACCAAGCACGTATAATGTACTTCAATATATAAATTCCAACTTATGTTCGATATGTTATAAAACCAAGGGTTTACGGCTCGGGGTCTACTCGACCTTGCCTCCACTTGGGCGCCACTTTAAAATAACGGTCCACATGAGCTGCTCGGTATATACCCATACGAACAGAAAAATCTTTAGGCATTTGATAGAGAAAGTAACGTGTGTTATATGTCTTGGTGCTTTATCAATATTTGTTCCGTTCTGTGTCCTATATTTTTTTATTGTCATTTACAATGTGTAAAAATATTTCTTTATGCAAATAATTATAATAACATGAAATAATATCGTGTTATGATAATTGTACTGGCGTCTCCCGTACAGGGACAGTACAACGTGGCGGCCGCCGCCGAGTGCCGCGCGGGAAGCTGCCTCCGCACCCGTGACGTCACGGCCCCCGCACCCGCGCCCCGCCGCCCCTGCCCGCGCCACGCCACGCCGCCTTGAGGCGCGCGACCCCGCTCCCGCCGACTGCACCCTTACAGTCGATAAGAGCGCGCGGCCGGACCGCCAGCTCCAATAGCTGCACATCAGGAGACACGGCTGCCTCGCGCTACCTACCCACTGCACCACCAGCACGCGTGCAGTGCGCCGCCAGCGAGTAGCCGCGCCCGCCCCCGCGCACTCTCAGCAGTGGCGCTGCAACAGCTCGCGTGGTGCTGGCGAGCGCCGCGTGGAGTGGCCGCGCGGCAACACTCACGCCAGTGTGGAGCGGGCGCGGGGCGTGGGGGGTGCGGGCGGCGGGAGGAGCGCGCTGCTCAGTAGTACGCGGCGCGCCGCTACCGACACACGTCTCGCCACGTCGCACCTCGTGCACGACACTCCGCGCGACACGCGACACATAGCTCGCGCCTGCAGCCAGTGACACAGTGAATCAGTGCAGTGTCGGTGCGCGGCTGCGAGCCGGTGACTAGTGCCCGCGGGACATGTGACGCGCCGCGGGTGCGGGCGCCGCCACCACACCAGCGGTGAGTGAGCGCCGCACCACCAACTACACGTAGTCACAGTCAAGGAGATCGCGTGCTGTGCCTGTGTATACTTCGTGGAGAGTTCAGTTACCAGGACCACTGTGTGTGTTTCTAAATTCAAATAACATGCCGTGTGCGAACAACGTGAAACTCATTAAGTCTACAAAACGAATATAATCACTACTTCCCTGACTTCTTAAGTAGTGTAAAGTAGTGATTACATATATTTGTACGCAGAGTCTGATAACAGATTATAATTATACGTTTATATAAGCGACGATTGTGACGGATCGCGTTGAGGTTGTGAGTAAATGTGCTGTATTAAGAGGTACGGAGCGGGCCCTGTGAGCGTGTTGTACTGCTACCAACATAGTATCCAAAACGACGATTCATTGTGACTATGATACTTCTTTACCTTACACATGATTGGACTCGAATTAATTGTAATAGTGGCTACACTGTTGTTACATAGTGCAAGACATACTGCTACAGAGTTTTACGAACACGTCACACCAGCACACTGTGATGTTGACGTGACCTCGCTCCGATATCTGCTGACATCTCAGCGCCTACTGCCGCCTAGATGAGTGGACTAACCGTCTTTTAAGCCGGACTTAAAATAGCAATTGAATAGGCTGATATTGCATCGAATGGCGAAAGGGAAATATTTGTTGGAACGCATATTTTCTATGTAGATGGCATAATACACAGTTAAGTGTTATACAGTTACTTTTACTAGCCAAGATATCAGGGTTCGTGTTTTTCAAGTCAGGTACGTGCGAAGGAGCGCGGTCGGACCATACGGCACCTCTAGCTTACCGTTCTACCATGTGTACTGGAGATTATTCTGTGGAAACACCAGTCACTGCAATTATTGTCAAGCAACACAAAGATCACTGAAGCTTGGCGAGCCCCTAAGGGATTTAATTCGTCTATCCATGGTAGAGACCATACTCTACCTTAAATGGCGAATGTCTACATACGAATTGAAACATATCACATTGAATAAACTCGGGATGATCCTGCAAACAGTTTGACTCACGATGAAGAGTCGAACCCGTTCAATGGCGAGCGATGTGTTTATGACTCTTCGTGGAGCTTTTTCGCTACATGTCGTCTATATACATAATTATCTTCTACTTATATATAGAAGCTGAAGAGTTTGTGTTGAAAATATATTTTGGAATTGGATAGCCTATTGATCGAGAAAAGATTAAAGCTATATAAACTTGCGCTTTTACCGAAATAAAGCGAATCACAATCAAAAATGTTGCAAAAATGGTTCAAAATTATCTGCATCCGGCCGAAGCCGGTCCGAGCCGATAGTCTGAATATAAAGACATTCAATACTACTTAGTTTACTTGTGGTATTTTTATACTCAAGAGAGGCTTCGAAATATTATATACACACTTTATGTTTAATAATTATAAATAAATAGTTTATGGTGTCTCTCATATGTGAGAGGCCATCTGGGTAGTTACCACCGAAATGTCTATTTCTCCCGTCAAACAGCAGTGTAAATGCATTGTTGTGTTTCGGATTGAAGGGCATTGTAACCAGAGTAACTACTGGACATATTGAGACTTAACAACTTATGTCTCAGGATGGCGAGGGCAGTGGAATGCCAAACATTGCTTCGTAATTCGAGGTGTTGTTTGGTTTTGCTACTGTTTATGAGCGGTCGTATCGCTTACCATCAGGCGAACGGCATGCTCGTCTCGCTATTTATTGCTATTACAAAAAATTGCCTGTCAAGGCAGACGAGCTAGCGCTCCGCCTAATAGCAGGCGCCAACCACCGCTCATGCTCGTATAAATTTCAGGGGCACACCGAAGCCACTAACTACAATGTGTTGAGAACTGAGACGTGATATCACGTTCACGTTGTACAAAGGAGGAGAGACCTTGACGAACGAGTCGTTTGTACATAGCATGTTGCATAATCATTTAATAGTGTTTACGGCCGGCCGCCTCACGCCCTTGCGTGGAAAAACTCTATTTCGAGCAAATAATGTTTATTGAATCGAAAAATGTAAACAAAGTGCACACTCGTATAATAAAATCCGTAAATTCAAGCCGTATCAACCCATAATCACCCATATTACTGCCCAGGACCCCTATACAACCGAGAATTCGATTAAGAAAGTTTAGGCCACAGTGCACTATCCTGGTCTAGTAGTCTAGTATGGGTTGGCGGACTTCACATACCATAGCAAATCCTTCTCTTAACGAGCAACCCCGGATGTATATTTTCACGAACCATTTTGAGCCACTTTTCATCCTCCCATAACTCAAAATCTCTTTCACATAAACATGTCTTTTGCGCATACATACATATATTGAGACTTGCAAAATATGCTCTAAAGAACATCGGTCACGTCCATACATATTGGGACTTGGCAAAAATATATATTGTACACAGCTGAGATATAGTTTATTTTGTTTTATAGTGCTTGCGGAATTATGTCCAATTAGATGAAGGCTTTAAAAAAGCCGGATTTATTAAAATATTTCCTATATTTGTAACTTTTTAGGTTAGGATTACACGTATAAAAAAATAGCACATCATAATGTCATTGTCAAAAACAACAACATATAACAAGAACATAATTTTGAAACACTATGCTGAATTATATGAACACAATGCAAAAAACATTTTGAAGGACAGACTGACGCTCCGGGTTCATGTTGGAAATATGAGCATACTTCGCACTTTTAACGAAATCACAAAGCGTTATCATTATCCAACGGTCAATCGTACAAGGTCTTCAGAAATGCCCCTTGCATTTCTCTATCGGAGTCCGTTATCAAAGCCAAGTCATAAATATAAACAGAGAAATAACAGTAGGCGCAAATTGGAAATCACAAGAAAGCAAATGACAGCGCTCAGAAGTCATATGTCTCATAGACAATACCTATACTTTATTTTTAATTCAGCACTGGCTACCATCAACGTTGTAGATAAAACCTTATTTTGAAACAAAGTATGAGTGAAGGAACGCGCTCATACGCGTTCAATATTATTAAAACAATTTAAGATTTTCCTTTTTATCCGGCTATTTCAAAATATATGGAAATATGCATTTTTATTCTAATAAATCATTTATTTAAATCGTACTATTTTTTGATGTACCATTCATAATTGGTCCCTTCACGGTCCATTATGGCCGATGTTCTTTTATAATCACACCTCAAACGGTTATTGAAATATTAACTTCTAATAAATATCATTTTTATCACTGACTTACAGATCAAAACTTTAACCCAGTTCCTGGTGGCCTAGAACGTTCAAATTTGGCATACAAATAGCTAGTTGGGTGAATACAAAAGAATAAATTTGAAACTAGTACATTTTTATCATTTTATTATGTCTGTAGTGTAAGAATCAGCAAACAACATTGATGACAACCGGCATTTATGTAAATTTTATAATATAACGAGTGGAATTAGGAATACCACCGTATTTTTTTAGTAGGTAGTTATGCAATATTAATTTTATTATCAATAAGCTTATTCTAATAATTTATGAATAAAAAGTAATGATATGCCATCAAAACTTAATTGTGAAATGAGAGCTAAGTTCAACATTATAATATATGCCTTGGTTTTGGCTTCAGCGACAAAAAAGTGAGATCTAAACGGGTGCAAAGTTCAATGGATAGTCTTACAATTTATACCTACATGAAATATGGTTTCTTCTTATAATTCAGGATTATATATTAAAGCCTAAGTTCTGTATTCTGTATCAGCCCATATACGTCCCACTGCAGGGCACGGGCCTACTCTACAATCGACAGGACGATTGAGAGTGGTTAGGCCATATAGTCCACCACGCTGGCCTAGTGCGGGTTGGCGGACTTACATACCATAAAAATTCTTATAAATCGCTATGGTATGCAGGTTTCCTCACGATGTTTTCCTTCACCGTTTTAGTGCGTGGTGATTGACTATCAATAAACACATGACTCCGAAAAGTCAGAGGTGTGCCCTGGGATTTGAACCCGCGACCACCGTGAACATGTTGGCAGCCGCATCTGGTCCGTTTACGCACTTCTGTTCTTCCAAGTTATGTATTGGCTAGTTCTAATTCACGAGTTATAAAACAAAACAAGCGAGCAAAACGTTGGGTATCCTAAACAGAGCCAAGCGGTACATCACGTCAGGTCATAGGTTAACCCTTTGAAAAGCGCAGATAAAATAATAAATAACACCTAACAGTCACATACATAGTCGTGACCCCACACTAAGATCGAGTCTAGTGTCGTAGTAGTGGGTGTCAGCAACTACGAGAGACTTTTCGATCGACTTTTCTTTTAGATCCGGCCCCACTTAGAGTATTGCTCTCACCTCTTGGCAGGTGCCCTAAAATATCAGGTCAACTCACTTGACTTCTTACGACGACGAACTTATCGAATAATTTATGATCCCAATCTCATTAACCAACTGGAACCGTTACGACTGCGGAGAGACATCGGGTCCCTCTGTGTGTTTCATCGTCTCTACCACGGGGAGTGCTTCGAGGATTTACCATCGCATCACCCGTTAGTAGATTTCATTCCTACCACCTTGAAGCGTACCGTTCCCGGACGTATGAGTGTATATGACCTGTCCTTCTTTAAGCAAGGCTTTAAAAAAGTAGAGTAGGCAGCGAACTCGTTCTACTGGACTCCTGGCATTGCGAAGGTCCATGAGCGGCGGTGATAGCTCACCTGACAGATCGCATGGTTGTCTGCTTGCCAATGGTTGTCAGTTTGCTTAACAACTTATTCATGCTTCACTCAAAAAACCCATTTGTTACAAACAAATAAACTAGAAGTCAGGCAGAGAAACTGTTTTCCGACTCCGTAACGAAATAAACAATAGAACTATGGAACCCATGTAGCGGAGACTATATATCTGGGACTACAAAAGCTAGTTCTCAAAGATCTGCTATGAAAGAAAATGGGGTGAAAGAAAGGATTGACAATTCTTCAGAGAATTGATGCAACCCCTTGTATATGATACATTCTGCACCTTTCTCACCGCACTTATACATTGCTGAGGGTAACTTAATGTTATTAAAATTTTCAATTTGTCTCAAACATATTTGTGAAACAAAAATTAATATCTTTGATAAATAATTCTAGGCTTGATAAATGATCATTACCCTCCAGCTAGGTCTAGGTAAAAATGCCTGAAAAAGACCTACTACAAAATTACGTTCAGCCCTCGTACCACGACATCCACTGCTAAATGATATAAACACTGGCTTGCTGGCGCTCGGTGTTCGCGCGCGTCGTATATATTTTACTGTCATATTTTTTTCTAAATCCGCCAAAAGGAGTATACCAACAAAAATAACTTAGAAATATTGGGTTTTAATTTTTTCATTTACTTGAATTGTTATTACATTGTGCAGATGATATATGTGTGTATATATATACACATATATATTATCTGGTGGTGTATCTGATGGTTGATGGTGTGGGATATATAAACAACTATAAAATAAAATGTATTTATTAAAAATGTGATGATAAACAAAAAATACAGATGATAATTTTCAAAAAATATGACTGTCCAAACAATTTTTAAAAACATTTTTATTTTTATTTTGTTTAGTTACTATTTATAAAAAGCTAAAACTATCTAAATAGACTATATAATACGGAGGGTTACTTTAGTCAGAAAAAAGTCGAACGGTATACTTAGTGCGTATAACGGTCATACTTAGTGCTCTCGATGCCTTATTGTTATTGTGTATAATTATCTACTCCGTATTTCACTACAATAATAATAATAGGTACTTCTACTTTTATAAAATTCTCCACCTCAAAAGTGTAGAGGGACTTTATAAAATCATTATCCGTATCTTTATCTTTCAACTATTTATGAGAGTTATTTAATTACATTAATTGATGAGTGAGAACCGCCAAATTAATTATTATGTCAAAAAATGGTTACGTTTGGAAATCTAAATGCATAATTGCTTGGAGTAATTTTTGTATACGTTTATTGCGGAATAAAAGCAATAAATATTCATTTGCTTTTTAATATATTTTTATAACATTTCTACGCGACATTAATGCATGTTATATATTTGCACTGTTTTATTATTTTATAATAATAATTAATTTAATTACGAACGGAATGAATGACAATTCCGCATGAATCATTCAATAACATTCGTTCATTATCATAGGTTATCTGTCACTATCGTAACGTAATGGTATCGAGTTCACGAGAGTGTGGTTAAACGATTCCTGCTACCGATATTGAGTAATAATAGTATAGTAATAGTTGTCACGATACTATTACTATACGAAAATGTTCCTGCTAGGGGCACTGTTCACAGTTCACAATGCCTACTACACCTAAAGCCCGCGGCCGCCACACTTTGGCCATTTTATAAAAGCTGCAAGTTTGTCAGTTCATGCCTCCCACATAGGCATCACACGATCCGCTCTGATTCTGAAATTTAGATGGTGGGGGCATTGGAAGTTATCAGCTTCAATGTGTCAGACACAAGTTGAAAGAACTATCAAAAGTGTCTGACTACCAATAAAATTCCTTTTGATAGTAGAAACATATAAAATTCAGCGCTTTTATATAACATACTAATCGTAATATGTAGTTTTACTTGTATTATACTATCGTAGCTGAATGTTATATATGTATATTACTCAAGAAACTATCAAAAAATGTCCCCTGATGACTTGATAGTTCTTTCATCTCGTCAGACACATTAGAAGCTCCCAAAGCCACCACGATCCAAACTTCATAAAATTGCTGATCGTGTGATGCCTTATTGCGCAGACAATCATTCAGCTTTTATAAAATGACGAACGTCTGCCGGCCCCGGGCTCTTGGTCTATACGTTTTGTAAACCATGAAACATAATTGTTACTGTGCTAGCACTCGTATTACAAAAGCTCTACGACGCGTAGTCGTGTAGCGCGTAGCATGATACACGTAGCATGTAGCCGTCCTTTCATTACTGCGTAGCATGACTACTGTATTGATTGCGCTGTTTAAACATAACAGTATGTTTTCGTGTTAATAATATTAAACTCGAGCAAATAAAACATGAATCTATGAAATGGAACATGCATTCCGCCGCATAACAATATACAAATGTAGGATTGGAATGTTATGACACAAGATGAGAAGAATGGAAAGTTACACGAATGACTGATATGGAACGTGGTTTGAGTGAAAGAGACAACTAATGAAAGTACTTAAGATGGAAAGAGTTAGTGGATGAATGATTGAGATGTTGAAGAACGAAAGAGCGGAATGGAGAAGGACAGTATGGAAGACGATCGAAGACATGGTGAACGGAACATGAAGACGTGAATAAAAATACGAAATTATATTTAAGATTGTACAAACAATCTTTGTTGGATATGACCTGAGACGGAACTATTCCCATATACCGGGTATCTCAAGACTGCTACTGAAAACGAAGCCGAGTGGTAGTTTTAGTGACTACAAACACAATGCAAGTAATTTTTTTGCAAAAAAACGCGACAATGTTTTTTAATAATTTTTTAAATGTCATCATTTTTGGGTGGTAAATCCATAGATTTTGCTAAAATAATAGTGTGTACCCTTTTATTTATAAAGACCCTAAGGTATAAAAGAATTTAAATCATTATTTTAGCAAAAACTATGGATTCGCCACCCAAAAGTGAGGATATTAAAAAAATCATATAAAAAAATTGTCGCGTTTTTTTGCAAAAATTTTACTTGCGTTGTGTTTGTAGTCACTAAAACTACCACCCGGCTTCGTTTTCGGTAGCAGTCTTGATATACCCTGTATATGCTGCAGACATGAAGACAAGTGCAAGTTGTTAGAGCAAGTCTAATATTGACCTATTTTGTACAAAAGCAAGCACAGCAAGACAACTATTAGCTAAAACCTTTTTTGATAAATGATTATAGTTAACGGCAATTATGTACTCAATACCTACACTATTATAGTTATTTGTTCAGCTTCAATATTTTTTTGCGATAATTGTATTTTTTGTTTTAACTTTTTATTACATATACTTGTTCTTTTTTTCTCTTTTTTTCCTTAGTCTCATTTATGTTGTTTAATATTTCTTTTGTTCAATTATGTCGACATTAGTTAATTATTTATATGTGGTGGCTTGTCATTAGCAATTAGACAACTTAGTTGAGTAAATTAATATAATGTAATTAGTCTGTAAGCCTTCTAAAAATAAATTAAAAAAAAAAAAAAATATTCAAAACAGTTTACCCTTCGTAGTACTGTACCTTATTTGTTTTGGGAATGACAAGTTATTACAAATCGGAAGTTCGTAGGTAAGTAACTGTTGCCAAATGTTTATTTAATGTAATTCGTGGTAAAATACAATATAATCCCACACTCCTAAAAGCAGCTGGATTGTGTGTCCCTGATGGTGTGTGTGGCGATGGCAGCGACTACCATTGCTCTGGGTGCCCCGAGCTCCCAGCAACTTATCGCAGCACGCACCGCTGACGCGCGCGCTGCGTCTGCTCAATGCGGGGTCCTACCAGGTCCTACCAGGAAGCGGCACTTGAAACGTTTTATTACTCTGAGATGGTGAAATTTACATTGAAATATTTTGTTCACAAACATGCATTTAAAGTAATATATTCTTCTTCTTCGTCGCTTCACTCTTGACAGAGCGGCTACCGATGATATTGCGCGCGGCACGATCTCTTCCCATCTGTCTCTGTTAGACTACAATCGGGTGCATTTCTTTAAAGGGCCTCCTACGACAGTTTTCATTTGGTCTGTCCACCGAATTGGTGTCCTGCCATGAGTTCTATTTCTGTCTACTCTGCCCCGAACGATTAGTAAGTAAGTCCATGGAGTCATTGTGTCGCCAATTATATGTGTATATGAGTATCGCAATATCGGGCACAAATTCCTGACTCGGGGCTGATGTGAATTGAAAATCCAATATCACTATGCCCGATCCGGGATTCGAACCCGAGACCTCAGCTTTGTAACCGTACCCTAGTACAACTACACCACAGTGGCAGTCTAAAACTATTATATTATGAACAATTATAATCACTATATCAAGCTATTTTAAAGTAAGATATTGATAAAACTAATTTAATGCGTGTATAATCGCCCATCGCAAGAATTGTTGACAAATACAATTCAGTATCCAGCTCTTCGAAGGATGTCGATATATTTTCCAATACAGTAAATAAGTTTAAGTATCTCATACCTAAACAATTAACCAATGTGTAAATGTTGATGTGTCTATACTAATGTTATATTATATTAGCTAAATTGTTGTTCGCTTGAGTTATGTAACTATTTTTAAGTATATGTTTGAAAGTTTAGTACTTCGTAATTTAATAGTCGTTCATTGTTATTCGTTTTCTCTTTAATTTTTAAGTTATGTTTTTTTTTCTTTTTATGTTTAAATATTTTTGTTCATAATTTGTTGTTAAATTTTGTCGTTTAATTTTATTTAGATAGTTTATGGATAAGTTATGTCATCGTTCTTTCCTGTTGTACAATACTATTGCATGTTGTGATCTCCTCTCATTGAAGAAACACAATGCTTAAACTGCAACAGTACAACAAAGCTTGTAAAGTGTATTCTTTGTTGGAGATCCTAATAAATAAAAATAAAAAATAAATAAAAATAATTAGTGCAGTTAGTGTTGGAGCAAGTGTACCGTTTTGAAGCGGATGTGTTGTGTGTGTGCAGGAGCGCGATGCGGCGCGGCTCGGAGCGCGCGCGCTGAGGCCATGCCGCGCGCCATGCCGGGCGCCGTGCTGGCCGCCGCGCTGGCCGCGCTGCTCGCGAGCGCGGGCGGCGGACACCAGCCGCGTACGTTACACACGCACACACACACACACACACACTGCAGTATGGAAGTGCATGCATGTGTTAAATGTACGATGTTATCGGCAGAACGGTCTCGGCGCGTGAGCCGGGACGCCCAGGCACCGGAGGTGGTGGTAGCGGGTGTGGAGAGTGGCGGCGGCGCGTCCGGCGGCGGCGTCGCGGGGCTGGAGGTGGCTGACCCCTCGGAGCTGGACCTGTCGGAGGTGGCGGAGGTACCGGCGTGGCGCGAGCTGTGGTACGGCTCGCTGGAGGCGCTGCACCGCGAGCCCACCATCAACAACACCCAGGAGGATGTACTCGCGCAGCTTGGAGCCGTCGCCTTCCTGCACTGCCCCGTGCGAAACCTCGGCGAGCGCGGGGTGCGTCACTACCCACTGTACTCTCTGTGCTCTCTGCTCTGTGCACCCCCGGTACTAAAGCGCACTCGCTCCGACAGGTGTCGTGGGTGCGGCGCCGCGACTGGCACATCATCAGCTCCGGCGTGCTCATGTACACCAACGACGAGCGGTTTCAGGTGACACCACACGCATATATTAACACGTATAATATAATATCATACTATCTATATTCGCGACGTACAAACACCTCTATATACATATATCTATATGGAGTGGTAGTGGGGACACGGTCCTGATGTGCTGGTGTTTACGTTGTGTCGGGCGCAGGTGCTGCACAGCGAGGGCTCCGACGACTGGATCCTGCAGATCAAGTACGTGCAGAAACGAGACAACGGCACCTACGAGTGTCAGGTGAGTATGTGACGAGCACCTAAACTCCCGCGCATATGTGTGTGTGTGCGTGTGACGTAACAGAAGCACGAATGTTGGTGTGCAGGTTTCTACAGCGTCAGGCACGCTGTCGCGGCTAGTGCACCTACATATCGCCGTGCCCGAGGCGTTCATCCTGGGCGCCGACGAGCACCACGTGGACGCCGGCTCCACCATCAACCTCGTGTGCATCATAGAGAAGGTGACCGCCTGCTGTTGCAGTCGTGACACTATGCGATTGCACAGTGCGCTCACACGAGAATGTGTTTACAGAGTCCGGTGCCACCGCAGTACGTGTTCTGGTACCACAACGCGCGCATGATCAATTACGACGCGGCGCGCGGCGTCACCGTGGTCACGGAGCCGGGGCCCAAGACGCAGTCGGCGCTCGCCATCCGCGCCGCCGCGCCGCACCACTCCGGCAACTACACGTGTGCCGCCGCCAACACCGAGCCCGCGCACATCTACGTCTACGTCTCAGAAGGCAGTCGGTACCTCCCTCCGTGCCCGCCCGCCGGCCCGCCCGCACGCGACACTCACAGCCCCGTCTCCTTGTTACAGGCGACAAGATGGCGGCCACACTGAGCCGCAACTCGAGCGGCGCACCGCCGCACGCGTGTCGCCACCTGCTGCTCCTAGTCATATTAGTTTATATGGACTTAATACTTCACATGACTGCGCACCACCGGCCGAGAGTGTAAAAAGTGCCCTCTGACTGCAAAACGGGAGTGTTGTGGTAGTAGTGAGCCCGCTGGTGTCTGGCATGTCTATAAACAATCAACGAGATGCGACGGATAGCAGACTATAACTAGGACAAGTGGTTGATTCAGTGCGTTTAGTATCGCGTTTCCGCAGATTACGACAAGTCTTATCACGCGTGGTGGTTTGTAATATAATATATATGAATGAAGACTTGTGCAAAGTTTAGGATACCCTCTTGCAATAAAGACGAATAAAGCCGCAGCCTTGACACTGACGCTGCGAACCTGCAATCTCTATTTCAGAGATTTTACATCCCTTATACTTTGACGACTCGTCTGAGTACATTACTAAGTGTGGCGATGAAGAAGTATGCCGTAGCGCTTCCCTGTGAGGTGGTTGCGTTCGCGGCGTGAGCGTGGCTCGCGGCGGCGCGGCGCGGAGCGTCCGTCGCACGCGTCTTGTACATATTGTTGATGTAATTAAAGTAATTTATACAAAGCGCGCGCGTCGCTGCTCCCACGCAATGTGCAGCGTGAGGTGCACACACTTCACAGTGCGCTGCGCTGCCGCTGCGTGGGTGCACGCGACGCGGCTGCACTGACCGTACTGTTTTGAATATATTATATTCGATGCTCATGACTTCCACAACAAATATATGTAAAATAAACAATTTGAAAGAAACAAGGTTTTATTTATTTACCTCTAAAGAAATAACATAAGATGTTTTTACTAAACAGGAAAATAAGACAACCATCGATATCAATGTTACACTAGATAAGACATTATTTATGAAAAATGTGTCCCACTAGGTGCATGCACCGCACACGAAACAGTCAAAATCGCCATGAACATCACGGCGCTTCCGGTCTTTTGGCTGCGAGAAAACTTAATTAATTTTAACTGTTACCAAAATTGAAAAAAACATTTGTATGGGATATTATCTCTCTATACGTAGTAATATATCTCAATGAAGACAACATTTACGTTCGGTTGAACTAAAACTTCTACGTTGTAGTTTGTATTGAAATATGAAAATTGAAATACAAAATACAATATTGAAATTGGATGTAATAGAAAGATTAATTAAATTATAGTTTTACAAAACACGCTTTTATAAACGATCCAACTAAAAAGCATGGGGTGCTTATTATAAGCACCCGACGCTTTATAACAATAAAATATATTTCCATATGTTAGTCAATATTCTAATCTTAAGCTCACTATCAATTATTTTTTGCTTTTTTGTTGGTTCGTTTTTTTACCTTAATTTAATTAATTGCACTAAAAACATCTATCTTCTGCTGTATTATTAAAGGAAGACAGCTGCGTGCAAATTACCCAATTTCAATTTCTATTTTCAAATATTTTTTCTGAATATTTTGGATAAGATAAAGTAACTTTTACTGGTGGTAGGTCTCTCATATGTGAGAGGCCATCTGGGTGGGTACCACCGCAGTGTCTATTTCTCCCGTCAAACAGCAGTGTAAACGCACTGTTGTGTTTCGAGTTGGAGGGAATTGTAGCCAGAGTAACTACTGGACATATAGAGACTTAACATCTTATGTCTCAGGATGGCGAGCGCAGTGGAATGCCAAGCATTGCCTTGTTGTTTGGTTTTGCTACTGTTCATGAGCGGTCGTATCGCTTACCATCAGGCGAACGGCATGCTCGTCTCGCCATTCATAGCAAAAAAAAAAAACGATTTTTTTATTGTATTTTCATCGGTCCTGGAAAAGTATGCAAAATTTCGAGTCACTCCGAAATTTTGAAGGGGGTCGAAATCATGTTCAAAGATTCCGTTACATACTAACCTAGGCCTGAAGGTAATAAAAACGTATTAAAATGGCAAATAATATATCATCGAAAACAATTTAAAAAAAACTTACTCAAAATCATAATAAGAGTAAAACAAAAAAACAATATTTTATGAAACAGAACTTCCACTGTCGTATTGGACGGCTGCGTATCTCCTAAAATGTGGGTGCACTCTTGTTTTACCAAGTCATGATGACAATGAAATCGCTAAAAGCTGCCGAAGATATTGGAGTATGCACATGTTTATTCATTTTTTCTCCTATTTTTAAGAGTTCTACTTCCAGGTCCGAATGTAATCATCAGATCTTCATGTTTTATTCCTGGGATCAACCTTTCAATACGTTCTTTCCATTGATCCGATGATATTTGTATTTAGAAGTATTTAAAATGTTTTAATCACTCATCCCCCTCACCCTCACTCCTTTTCCCTCATCAGCTGTAACTAAAAGTAAATAACTAAAAGTAAAAAACAAAAACAAAAACAAAAACAAAAACAAAAACAAAAACAAAAACAAAAACAAAAACAAAAACAAAAACAAAAACAAAAACAAAAACAAAAACAAAAACAAAAACAAAAACAAAAACAAAAACAAAAACAAAAACAAAAACAAAAACAAAAACAAAAACAAAAACAAAAACAAAAACAAAAACAAAAACAAAAACAAAAACAAAAACAAAAACAAAAACAAAAACAAAAACAAAAACAAAAACAAAAACAAAAACAAAAACAAAAACAAAAACAAAAACAAAAACAAAAACAAAAACAAAAACAAAAACAAAAACAAAAACAAAAACAAAAACAAAAACAAAAACAAAAACAAAAACAAAAACAAAAACAAAAACAAAAACAAAAACAAAAACAAAAACAAAAACAAAAACAAAAACAAAAACAAAAACAAAAACAAAAACAAAAACAAAAACAAAAACAAAAACAAAAACAAAAACAAAAACAAAAACAAAAACAAAAACAAAAACAAAAACAAAAACAAAAACAAAAACAAAAACAAAAACAAAAACAAAAACAAAAACAAAAACAAAAACAAAAACAAAAACAAAAACAAAAACAAAAACAAAAACAAAAACAAAAACAAAAACAAAAACAAAAACAAAAACAAAAACAAAAACAAAAACAAAAACAAAAACAAAAACAAAAACAAAAACAAAAACAAAAACAAAAACAAAAACAAAAACAAAAACAAAAACAAAAACAAAAACAAAAACAAAAACAAAAACAAAAACAAAAACAAAAACAAAAACAAAAACAAAAACAAAAACAAAAACAAAAACAAAAACAAAAACAAAAACAAAAACAAAAACAAAAACAAAAACAAAAATGTTGACACTGCAGACCCTAGGTCTGCACCCTTTATTTTTGTGTAGATTACAATTTGAATATAAGCTTAAAATTAATGCAGCGAAAGGAATGCTGCGGTGGTGGTACGGTGCGTTGGGTTAGGTTAGGTTAGGTTAGGTTAGGTTAGGTTTTTTGTTTGTGTCGCCACCTGCTGCTCCTAGTCATATTAGTTTATATGGACTTAATACTTCACATGACTGCGCACCACCGGCCGAGAGTGTAAAAAGTGCCCTCTGACTGCAAAACGGGAGTGTTGTGGTAGTAGTGAGCCAAACCGCGTTTTCTCCCCCAATATCTGTCGAGGACCTTTGGTGTATGAATGCTTTCACGGCATTGATTTATTTCATAAGAGCATCTTTACATGATTGCATATTTCTTTCAGTACCATTCTTGACATGTTTATTATTGGTGTTTTCATAGTGTTACACCTTTCTTACTTCATTTAATATTTTACAATTACAATGTTATCTTGTTTTTAGCAGTGTCTTGTCTAAATTATTTCTTTCTAAATTTAGTGATCACATATACACATTTACTTATATTATAACAATTTGTTTTCTTACCATACTAATTACTAGTTATCTACCTTATATATATATATAGATTATCATGTATTTTTGCCTTTTTTTCTTTTAATTTTCTTTGTTATTTTTTCCATTTTTTGCACATACTTTTTTAGTTTTTATAGTGTTTTATTTTTCTTTTATATATATTTTTTGTATTCTTTATTTTCTTTTCTTTCTCTTTTGTATATTTTTTTTTTTGTGTTCTTCTGTTTTAGTTTAGGGGGATAGGGAGGTTTCGTGGGGAGGCTATTGGACTATGTTTTGGATTAAGGGCGGAGGAAGGTGTGGGAGGGGGTGGGGAACAATTTTCAAAAAATGGGCGGGACTTAGAAAATTTTTGGGTTGGGGCCTATATATGGTGGGCGGGACTTGATAATGGTTGGGTATTATTTGTACCCTAGTTGTACTGAGTATAAGATGTCCAAGTGTGGGGTAATAATTTGGTCTCAGGCCAGCCCGAGGTCTTATTCTAACATTTAATATGAATTCCGTCAACTAATTAAATTAAATTAAATTGTTAATGTTGGAATGAGCAATGTTACCATTTACATCAAAATATTACCATTTTTCAACATCCAATTTGAAATTTCCAGGAACTTTTACAATGTTTACCAATTAATGTCTAGTTGTTTTCTATACAAAGTTTTACAATAATTTCTATACTTCCAAAGTCGTGTTTTCAACAAAGTATTTCAATTTAAATTGTTTATATCTGGTAATGTAGGTCAATTTTATATGGAATTCTTACAATTTCCGACTTTGCGTTTGTTTATTTGTTATAACTTTTTTATTTCTATATATACTTTCAATAGGTTTTGAGTTATGGTTTCTAGGTTAATTAGACTATCTACTACAATTTTAGTATTCAAATTTGGGTAAATAATTTAGGTACTATATGCTTTCAAAAAACTACACAAAATATTTCAATCTTTGACCTTATGTGTTGTCTTCCTTGTCGATTTCTTCCTCTTCCCGGTGCCGGATTCTGGTGATCGAGGTGTCGTTGGATCCAGGAGGTGGTCTGCTTTCTTGCTACTCCTTCAGACAGACTTCGTATCCAGATGCGCCCGGGATATTCCCGAAAAAAGTGATTTCCAAAATCGACTTTTTTGGGTTTGGTCCGATTTCGATGGAAGTTTTTGGATATGTTTGGGGGATTCCTAAAAATAGTTTTGGCACTTTTCCCAAGTTTGGGAGGTTTATATTTTCGAATTTATCGTCACTTCAATCTTTTGTTCAATTTTACGCGAGTTTTAAATTTATTGTTTTTTGATTTTCTTCGTTGTTATCTGCTATTTTTCAAAAATTCTTTCTGGGCTTTAAAGAGGGATAACTGGGCTATTGAAATCTATTTTAAAAACTATATGTCAAAGATCGTTCTGATTTAATATTTGAAGTTAAAGTTGAAGTTGGTATTTTGAATTCACTATTTTTGTTCTTGTGGTTTTATTTTACATTAAATTTGTGTTCTTCTTTTTGGGTCGTCTTCTTTGTCAAATTATGGATGTTTATTGGTCAAAAAATTTTCAAAAATCTCAAATTTGGCAATTTTTAACCACGTGCTCGAAAGTTGTTTTTTGTCATATTTCGAAAAGTACTCACGGGAAAAATCCAAATTTTATGTCACGTCTAGAGACCACTTATATACACATTTTAACACAATAAAAAGTATAGGTCCTCGATCGCGTTTTCGCAGCGTTTGCGTTTTAATGTTCACCGCGTGGTTTTTTGAGGTTATGTGGTGATTTTTCTTCAATAACTCGGTTGTTTTTTGAGTTTTTATTTCGAAACTTCACAGTTTATCACTCTTCACCACTATACACCTGTACACCAACTTTCAGCGAAAAATACGCACTTTATCCGCTCAAACTGAATTTTCTTTACGGAGCGCACACGTTTTGCTGCTCTCGCGACCGCGGCTGGGCTGAGACTAGGTTAGGTTAGGTTAGGTTAGGTTTTTTTTTTTTTTTTTTTTTTTTCTAGATCCCCTGGCTGCACCAGAGTAGTTTATTTCTGGTTGTTTATTTCGTTCATTTAATTTATTAATTGCTATAATTCGTTCTTTTATGTTACTTTTATTAACTTCTTCGTACTTTAACTTACGATAAATCATTCGTCCTTAAGACTAAAGCCTTATTCTATCCTTATTCTAGCACCACGTTATTTATTTGTCCTAATTACATTTTTCCTTCATACCTTTATTTGTTCCTTATTACTATTATTGTTGTTGTTTTTGTTTTGTTTATTCATTTTTTTTTTTTTTTTTTTTTTTTTACATATATTTTCTTTCTTTTTTTGTTTCTTTTTTGCTATTTTTTTTTTTTTTTTATATACATATATATATATATTTTTTTATCTATATACACTTATTATCTACTTGCAAACCATCTTTTTATCTATATAAATTAATGTTTCTTATTCTAGGTTCTAATTGCTACAACATATAATCTCATATTATATAATTTAGCAATTATTTGCTACTATTTTTATTTATTACCTTCTTTGCAACTTTAATACAATATTTTAAAAATATGTCCCTTTTTGTATTGTCTATCATTATTTCGTGTATATTTTCCTGTTTTAATTCAGTATTTATTAAGTTTTCTACCGCTACTTTATCTTTTAAATGTATAGGACAATCGAACAATATATGCGGGACAGTTTCGTCTATATCAGGGTCACAGGGACACGCCGGGCTCTCCTTGCACTTGAATCGGTTCAAGTACCCGGAGAACCCGCCGTGGCCCGTGAGCACCTGCGTGATAACTGGCTCCAGGGTAAGCCTCCTCACAATTTTGTGTGCTTCGGCAGCGTCTGGGAAGAAAAGTTTTGTAACCGAAGCGGTTTCTCCGGTCGTGTACCTTTGGTTCCATTCGCCAATCGACTCATGGCGAATTTGTCGTTTGGCGAATGAAATCGGGCATCGATCGTAGTGTGGCCTTATTTTTAATTTTAAGGCAGCATCCTTTGCGAGCCGATCGGCTCTTTCATTCCCTTCCATCCCTGCGTGGGCTTTTATCCAAAATAGGTTTAGTATTTTGTTGCGTTCTTCTATAGATGTTATGGTTTTATTAATTTGGAACGCCAAGGGATGGAGGGAGTCACCTCTGGTGACTGTTTCAAGAGCCGACCTGGAATCGCAGAAGATGTTGATTTGGGGTGCATTGGCGATCAGGGCCTCGTCCACCGCGTATTTAAGCGCCAACAGCTCCGCCTGATAGACGGTGCAGTATGACTCCAGCTTGAGTTTCTTAGTTTTGGTCTCGGCCTCATCCTCCCAAATGGAGAGTGAAGCTCCGACTTTACCCTCTATCTTACTGCCGTCCGTATAGATGTTTATGGAATCGGCAGTATGCTGGGCCAACTCTGCACCGTCCATCAGGAAACGCAGAGCCATGGTTCTACGTCTTGCTGGATGGCTTAGGCTAACGAAGGCCTCAGGTGCCTCAACTTCCCTGTCCCCCACCACTCGCGAGGAGTAGCCCTTCTTGATTTCGAATAAGAGTGCGGTTTCCCGCACCCTTATATCTAGGGGTAAGAGTCCCGCGAGCAGTAAGGCCGAGTTCAGCGAGACGGTCCTGTAGGCCTTCGTCAGCTTCTGGGCAAAACTCCTCTGCAGGCCGTCGAGCTGCTTTCTCACATACACTTTGTTGGATGCTGGCGCCCATACACTAGATGCGTATAGTATGGTCGGCTCGACGACCGCAGTGTACAGCGTTTTTATAATTTGAGGCCCTAAGCCCCACTGCACCCTTGCTGCCGTTGCCAGCTTTTTATAAAAGGCCATCGCTTTCCCACACGCTGCCGTAATGTGGGCTTTGAAAGTGAGGCCCTCGTCAATGGTCACGCCGAGTATCTTGATCTCCTTGGAGAGACCAACATCGACCCCGCCCATGCGCAGGATTGGCGAGTCGTACTTCAGTTTCTTGGTTACAACCATCGCCTTCGTTTTGTGTGGTGCAAATTTCAACTTGTTACGAACTCCCCAATCCTGCACATAGGCGAGTGCGGCATTGGCCTGTCTTTGGACCTCGCCCGTGGAATCCCCGTCGAAAACCAGGACGACATCGTCAGCGAATGCCTGGCAGTAGTCGCCCCGGCTTTCGAGTCCCCTTAATAGGGGATCAAGGAGTAGGTTCCACAGGATTGGTCCTCCGACAGACCCCTGCACGCAGCCTTTGCTGGTTCTCCTCGGGATCTCCGTACCGGCATATCTGACCCTGACTAGTCGGTCGTCTAGATAGCTGGCGATCACTCGTCTAATGTTTGGTGGGCATTGTTCTTCTGCCAAGCGGTTTTTTAGAGCCGGCCACCAGGCGCTATCGAAGGCCCCCTCTATGTCCAAGGATATCATGATTGTGATTTTCTTTTGTTTAAGTTTTTCTTTTATATGTTTCACTAAGACATAGAGGGAGTCTTCGGTGCCCCTTTGTGGCATAAACCCGTATTGGCGCATGCTTATGTTAGGCAGTATGTGCCATTTTAGCCTGCCCACCACCATTTTTTCGAATATCTTTCCCATCACTGGTAATAATCCTATAGGTCTGTATGATTTGGCCATGTTATAATTTTCCTTTCCTGGCTTCCGTAGGATGATAACGGTGGCCTCTTTCCAGATCTTCGGGAAATACGCTAATTCTAGACACTTATTTACCAGTGATAGGAAAGACATTGGATCTCGAGTGATCGCCTGCGCACAGACGTCCGACGTTAAGCCATCTGACCCTGGGGCCTTTTTGGGGTTAAAACTCCTCAGTGTAGCATTGAGTTCGTGCATGGTGAACGGTGGATCCTGTGTCTCACCATGGGACCAGTCGTTTACCCGCTCGGCTCGTTCCCGAATTCGCCGGTGTTCTGCGTTATCTTCTGCTAATAAGTCCTCTGGGTAAAAGGTTTCAGCAAGTAACATTGCTGATCCGCTTTCGCTCAGGACCTTATTATCGTGAATGAGCGGTTGATCTGCCTGTCGTTTCGTAACCCTGCCCAAAGCACGGTAAATGCCGTCCCAAATACCTTCTTTGTCCTGGGTCCCGCAGAATTTTTTCCAGCAACTACTCTGTGCGTTTTTAGCCTCTAATTCATACTTCTCTTTTGCTTCCAGGTATGCTTCGACGACCTTCTGCCTTCGGATGGGAGCTGCGCATCGGACTCTACGCTTCTTGGTGGTGGCATCTTTCTTCAGCCTGGTCAGTTCATCGGTCCACCACGGAATGGTAAGTACTCTTTTATTTTTAATTTTTGGTATTGAGATTTCGCAAGCTTTTATTATTATATCCGTGTAATTTTCTACGTATTTATCTAGCTCTTCTTTGTCTTGTATTTTATCTATTTCTATTTTATTGACTTTATTTTCTTTTGTTAATTGTGTAAATTTATTATTAAATTCTGTCCAATTAGCTTTCTTAGTGTTATATATTCTAGTAGTTGCTTTAATTTTTATAGCTTTAGCTCTTTGTAGTTTTATTTCACAGGTTATTACATTGTGATCTGAACTGACCAGGCCCTCCTCCACCTTCCAGTCACCAATTTTGTTCAAGAGGTCGACGGAGCAGGCAGTGATGTCCACCTGGCTGGAGTAGACTCTTCCTCCCCTCACTGTGTAGAACGTTGGCATATTGCCTTCGTTCAGTATATGGAGGCTGGTTTCATCCAGCCAGTCGGACACCATCTCGCCTCTCCGGTCAGCCTCCCGACTCCACCACAAGCTCTTGGCGTTTGCGTCGCCACCAACAAATAGTCCCTTCGTGCCTAACTTGTGACCTATTTTCCTCAGATGTTCGAGGTATTCGTCAAGTGGTTGGTCCGGTTCAAAATAGAACGAGACCGCCAAAATCTCCCAGGCACTGGTGCGGATTTTCGCTGCGACTATATTGGTAGTTGTAAATTCTGGGCAGATTATAGCTTCAATATCGCTATCAAATACTGCGATAGCCGCCTTGACATGTCCCGTTGTCTGCGCCGCACACTGGAAGATTCTGGCGGCCCCGTAATCCTTTACTCGACCTGTTGCTCCGACATACGGCTCCTGGATCAGCGCAAATGCTATCTTCTTTTGTGTAGCCATCAGCATGAATTCGTTAGTAGCTAACGCTTTTCTTTGCAGGTTGGCCTGCGCCACTTGGTATGGCCTTACGTCGGAGTTGCCTGCGGTAGTGCTCGTAGTTCCTGGGACCATCTCAGCAGTAGGCGATCGCAGAGCGCGCCAATGCTTCCCACCTCTGTCGAACCGGGCAGTCCCGACTGAATGCGCTGTGCTTGGTGTCTTCTATTTTTGCCTTTTGGCAGTTGCAGCATGTTGGTGGTTCAGCCGCCATCCAGTCGGGGCATTCCGATTTGAGATGGGGGCCGCCGCAGTGACTACATGCCTCCAAAGAGCCCCGGCAGAATCGTTTCCCATGGCCGTATCCCAAGCATTTGGAACACTGCACCAATGGGGACTGATCTTCGACCCGGACTCTTTGGACGTCGATGTGTAATGCGCCAGCTTCGGTCAGGAGTTTCCAAATATGAGGTGACACTCTGATGACTATATGTGACATCAAAGGGTTCCTCGCTCTCCTCCTATATCTTATATCCATCCGATCGTCTTCCTTCCCTACTCTATCCATTATATGTTTGTTCTGTATCCTTATGGCTTTTAATATGTCTTCGTCCGAATGGCAACTCAGTACGTCCCGAATGATGATGAGTGGGTCTTTATTTTTCATATCCTCCACATTAAATTTGTCTCCTGCCTTCTGAATTTTCTCCTTAACCTTCTTTAGTTCCTCTTTATCTTGAAATCCCATAATGACTTTTCTTTCCCTCGCTTTCCTAATTTTGTCAATCTTTAAACCGTCCTCTTTGGCCTTTACTACCTGCCTGATTCTCTCTATGACTATGTCTCCTGTATCTTGATCATCTGTAGAGGTTACTACTATGGAGTGTAGCGCCGTTTCCGTTCCCTGTGGTTTTTCTCGCTGCGGTAAGCCTGCTACACTTGCGTAGGTCCTTAAGTTTTTCCACTCTTCTGCTTCCTTTGTAATCAATTGATTAATTTTTTCTATTTCTTTCTTATTTTCCTTTAGTAATTTAGCATTTTCATCTAGTTTTTCCATTATTTTCCTTTGTTCATCTCGTCCTATTCTAGTTTTATCCTCTTCCTCTGGAACACCCACATCATCATCTTTTCCCTGGTCTCCTATGTTTATCGTTTGTGTTTCCTTGCCCCTATAGGGCGTCCCCTCCTCTGGTTAGGTTAGGTTAGGTTAGGTTAGGTTAGGTTAGGTTAGGTTAGGTTAGGTTAGGTTAGGTTAGGTTAGGTTAGGTTAGGTTAGGTTAGGTTAGGTTAGGTTAGGTTAGGTTAGGTTTTTTTTTTTTTTTTTTTTTTTTTTTTTTTTTTTTTTTTTTGGGCGTATAGCCCTCTCCTTCCCCTAACTTTCGTCAGAGACATTTTGTACAGTCTTAGAGTGTATACTTACTCCTATATATCTACATTCCTTCTTTGGGAGTTATTTAGTGTACCTGACTCCTTCGTCGGGAGGTCCTACTTATGGCCTAGCTAATATATTTTATAGGGTATCTTTATTTTATAGAAAAAATCTTACATTTATCTTATTTCTACAGCTTACAAACTTAACCTAAACTTACTTTATTACATTTATACTATGTATCTAAAATATTATAAACTTATTTTATAAATTTTAGACTACCTAATTTCTACTTATTTCTATTTATTATACTTAACGCTAATTTTTTACAATAACTTATAAATTTAGGCCTACTGTTCTTATCACTAATTATTCTACTAATGTTATCTTTATTAATTTCTATTTCTATTTCCTGTTCAAGGTTAAATCGGTCCACTATATACACGGGACATTCTGTGATCGCGTGGATGATCGATTCGCCCGCCGCAGGGTCACAGATGCACGCCGGGCTCTCCTTGCACTTGAATCGGTTCAAGTACTCGGAGAACCCGCCATGCCCAGTGAACACCTGCGTCGTTATCGAGTCGATTGCGATTTTCCTCACTAGGCTGTGGGCCTCCACAGCGTCGGGGAAGAAGAGTTTAGTGGTAGACGCGGTTTCCCCCATCACGTAGCGCCCATTCCACTCGTCAACTGACTCCTTACGGATTTGTCTTTTGACGAATGAAATGGGACATCTATCGTAGTGGGGCCGCGTCTTCAGCTTCAGTGCAGCATCCTTTGCGAGCTCGTCCGCGCGCTCGTTTCCCTGCAATCCTGCGTGAGCTTTGAGCCAGAATAATTGTATTATTCTGCCTCTTTCTTTAGTCAGCTGTAAGTTTTTATTTATCTCAAACGCCAGGGGATGCAGGGAAACACCGTTTGCTACGGTTTCTAGCGCCGCTCTCGAGTCACTCAGGATGCTGCACTGCGCCTTTCCACTTTTCGCTGCTTCCTCCACGGCCCTGTGGAGGGCCAGCAGCTCTGCTTGGTAGACGGTGCAGAAGTTTCCCAGTTTCAGCTTTATGGCTTTGGTTTCTGCGGCATTTTCCCAGATTGAAATGGCCGCCCCAACTTTGCCCTGGATTTTACTCCCGTCGGTAAAAATGCTGAGTCCGGTGTTAGTTATCTGGTTAACTTCCGCACCGTCAACCAAGCAGCGATAGTGCACCACCTGCCTCTGCGCCGGGTGCGCCAGCTTCACAAAGGCCACAGGACATTCCACCTCCCGATCACCCACTACTCGCAGGGAATAGCCCCTTTTGACTTCGTACAGGGAAGCATTTTCCCTGACTCGAATGTCTAGGGGCAGTATCCCTGCGAGCAGTAGGGCCGAGTTCAGCGATACTGTCCTGTAGGCCTTTGTGAGCTTTTGCGCAAAGCCCCTTTGCACCACAGCGAGCTGCTTCTTTATCCCTAGCTTATTTACAGCTGGAGCCCAGACGCTGGCTGCATATAAAATTACCGGTTCAACTACTGCCCCGTACAATAATTTTATCAGCTCTGGCCCCAAGCCCCACTGGATCCTTGCCGCTCGGGAAAGCCGATGGTAGAAGGCGAGCGCCTTCGCGCACACGTCGCTGATGTGAGCATTAAATGTGAGCCCGCTGTCTATAGTTACTCCCAACAGTTTAATCTGCTTTTCCAGGCCAATGTCCACCCCGCCCATGCGAAGGATTGGGGAATCATACTTCAATTTTCGCGTCAGAACCATAGCCTTAGTTTTGTGCGGGGCGAATTTTAACTTGTTCCTGATTCCCCAATCCCTCACATAGGCGAGGGTTTCATTGGCCTGGCGTTGAATTTTCCCCATTTCGTGTCCATCGAACGCGAGCACTACGTCGTCCGCGAATGCTTGGCAGTAACATCCTTTCCCATCTAGTCCAGATAGCAGTGGGTCGAGGAGCAGGTTCCAGAAGGTTGGTCCTCCAATGGAGCCCTGGACACACCCTTTGGAGGTCCATCGCTCCACCTCCTCCTCCGCGTACCTTACCTTCACTTTCCTGCTCTCGAGGTAGCTATCTATCACCCTCCGGATGTTGACTGGACATTTTTCCTCCGACAGTCTGACTCTAATTGCCGGCCACCAGGCGCTGTCGAAGGCTCCCTCTATGTCCAATGAAATAAGAACGACTATTTTCTTACTTTCAATATTATTTCTAATATGTTTCATTAGGACATAGAGGGAGTCCTCGGTGCTCCTCTGGGGCATAAAGCCAAACTGTCGGGGGCTAGTCCTGGGGTGAAGATGCCACCTCACTCGACCCACCACCATCTTCTCCAGAATCTTTCCCATCACTGGCAAAAGGCCTATAGGTCGGTAGGACTTTACCTGCGTGTAGTCCTCCTTGGCCGGCTTACGGAGGATGATCACCGTAGCCTGCTTCCAGGTGGTCGGGAAGTGGCCAAGCTCCAGGCACTTATTTGCCAGTGATAGGAACAATTCCGGGTGACTATCTATAACTTTCTTGCAGATATCTGCCGTGAAGCCATCTTCCCCTGGTGCCTTCTTAGGATTGAAGCTGTTGGTAGCCGCATGTAGTTCATCGATTGTAAATGGTGGGTCATGGGTTTCATCATTGACTACGTCATTTACTCGAGCGGCTGCTTCTCTTACTCTCTGGTGGTCTGAGTCATCCTCTTGCGGGTTATCTTCTGGGTAGAATGTTACTGCCAGCAATTCCGCCGATTTCCTTGCGCTGAGGATCAGATCTCCAGATTTCAATGGCAGGTCTTCATGTTTGCTGGCTACTTTTCCAATACATCTGTATAATCCTTGCCAGATGTTTTCCCTGTCTTGGGTTTTGCAGAACTCTTTCCAGCTTTCAGTCTGTGCCTTCTTGGCTTCTGACTCATACTTTTCTTTTGATTGCAGGTACTCAGCGACGACCTTGGATCTCCGGACCGGCGCTGCACATCGGATTCTTCTCTTCCTGGTGGTGACTTCTCTCTTCATTCTGGCGAGCTCCTTGGTCCACCATGGTAAGTGCATATCATTTTTGTTATTTTTTATTGGTATTGTCTGTTTGCATGTTGTTGTAATTATTTCTGTGTATTTGTCTATTATTTGATCTATTTCTGTTTTGTTTCTAATTTTATTTATTTCCTCTTCTGTAAATTTAAGTTCCTCTATGATTTCTTCGAATTTTTTATCAAATTGGTCCCAGTTTGCTTTCTTTGTATTAAATATTCTTGTCGTTTTTGCGTTTAGCTTTTTATATTTAATTTTGGTTTTATTTATTTTAAAGACTATGCTGTTGTGGTCAGAGCTCGCCATCGTGGTATCTACTCTCCAGTCCTCCACCAGGTCGAGAAGGTCCTCCGTGCACGCCGTCACGTCGATGTGGCTCATGAGGAGTCGACCTCCTCTAACCGTCTCGAACGTAGGTGCCAGGCCGTCGTTGAGCACCTGCAATCCCCTTTCTTCCAGCATCCCTGCCATTTCTTCCCCTCTAGAGTCAGTACCCGCGCTGCCCCACCACACGCTTTTGGCGTTGGTGTCGCCCCCCATGAGGATGCAATGGGATCCCAGTTTTTCAACTATTTTCCCCAGTTGCTCCAGGTATGGCCCTATGGGTTTGTCGGGTTCAAAGTAGAATGAGACGACCGCTATTTCGCGGGCCCCAGTGAGGATCTTCACCACAGTGATGTTGGTTGTGGTGAGGGACGGGCATTGGGTCACGGTCAAGTCGTCATTGAACACTGCAATGGCTGACTTGACCGCAGCCCCCTGCCCGTTTTCTCCCTGGAAGATCCTCACTCCCCGGTGGTCTCTCACTCTACCTTGACCCCCCACATATGGCTCCTGGAGTAGCGCGAAGTCTACTTTCCGCTGTTTGGCCTCCAGGAGAAACTCTAGCGTTGCCAGTTGTTTCCTCTGGAGGTTGGCTTGCGCCACGGATGTCGACTCCGCGCCCTCCGGGGAACGAGTCTGATCTGGGTTCCTGGGATCCACCTTAGCAATATGCTACGGCGGATCTCGCCAGGATATCCCATTTCCTCCTCACAGGACACTCCGGGCTAAAGGCATTGTGCTCGGTTCCGCCCAACTTGGCTTTCGCGCAGTTGCAGCACGTCGGGGGCACCCTCGCCAACCAGTCGGCACACTCCGACCTGTGGTGAGCACCCCCGCAGTGGCTGCACGCGTCCACCTGTTCCCGGCAGAACCGTTTGCCATGCCCATAGCCCAAGCAGCGCGAGCACTGAATCAGTGGGGACTGATCCTCAACTCTTACTCTCTGCAGGTCTATGTGAACCGACCCCGCTTGCGTGAGTCGGTTCCACACGACTGGCGGTACTTGTACCGCGACGTGGGATGCGTGCGGGTTTCTCGCCCTTCTCCTGAATTTAATTTTCAGGCATGCGCCATCCCCGCACACGTCTCCTAGCAGAGCCTTGTTTTGGACGAGCAGTGCCCGCACGATGTCTTCGTCCTTGTTGTACGCTAGGACATCTTTAAGTAGGACCATTGGCTCTTTATTTTGTACGTCCTCCATCCTAAGCCCTTTCCCCGCTGTTCTAATTCTCTCCTTTATTCTGCCTATTTCTTCCTTCGACCTACATCCTACAATGACTTTCCTATCTTTCGCCTTCCTTATCCGATCGATTTGCATGCCCTCCTCCTTTGCATTAAGGGTCGATCTTATTTTATCAAGCACTTCTTCCCCGGATGCCTCCTCGTCTGCCGCTGTAATGACGATAGAGTGCATCACGGTTGGTGTTTGTGTTTGTTCTCCTTTTTTGGAGGCCGTCACTACTGAGGCATAGCTTCGCCATTGTTTTGTCTCATCTCTATTTATCTCTATCTCGTCCTTTAGTTTCCTCATCTCTGCTCTGTTCTTTTCTAGTATGTCTATGTGTTCGTCCATTTTTTTAATTAATAGCTCATGTTTTGTCCAATCCTTTTCCGTACTTTCTGTTTTTTTAGCTAGGTCAGGGCTTTGAGTCAGGTCTTTTATTTCCTTCCTTTGCTCCTTTTTCCTTTCCCCTTCGCTGTCTACGACTATCCTGTATAGTTTCTCCGTGGCCTCCAGGACGTCATTTTTTATTTCGGTCTTGATGTTCCGACTGTTATTAATTTGCAGCTTTATTTTCATTAAGAGTGCCTTCGCTTCTGCAACTCTGCTTAAACCCTCGGTGCCTCCAGGCGGCGAGGCTGTCAGTACTACTCTCTTCGTAAGCCCCTTCGGGTCCGAAGGGAGACCCCTGGGCTTGGGTCTCGCAGGCCCCGCAGAGCCGGATCCCTCCTGCTTCTCCATCTGTGACTCCAGGCTCTGCCGCGCCTGCGCGACCTTCGTCCCCGTGATCTCCCTCGGGCTCTGGGTTTTTTGGGGGGATCTACTTTCTGCTCTGGCGTCTTTCGCGGGTGTGCGAAAGCCAAACATTATGCTAAGGGGCCAGAGATAATGTTAGGGGAATGCGTCAATCGTTTAAAATTTTCCCACAAGTGTATAGGGCTTGTAGGAAGTCACTATTTACTACTATGTTAGTGAGTGTAAAGGCTCACTAACTGTCAGAACCTTATTTTAATAATACCTTTTATTTTCCAGGTACTAAGCAGCTCGCTGTGTGCGGCCGGGTGTTGTCCCGGTATTACCCAGGTAAGTATATCAATACAAATTCGTCGTGTACGTGGTGCAGCCGGTAAGTATCAACTAGGTTCAGTTATTTTCAAAA
Organism: Hyles lineata; assembly: GCA_030180105.1. Lineage (NCBI taxonomy): Eukaryota > Metazoa > Arthropoda > Insecta > Lepidoptera > Sphingidae > Hyles > Hyles lineata. Next base: position 2,872,482 of record JARJEE010000040.1, read on the forward strand.
TCCTAATTTTTGTCTTAATTTTAATACGAATTTTCTATTCTTAATACAGTTTCCTGCAAGTGTATAAGGCTTGCAGGAAGTCAATCTCACTGTTCCTGTGTTAGTGAGTGTAAGGAGCTCACTAACTGTCAATTCTTAATACTAATAATAACTGTTTATTTTACAGGTTCCGGTATAGCAGTAGCAGCCCGCTGCGTGCAGCAGGTTCTTGTCCCTGTCTTAACCAGGTAAGTATGTATAGTTAATACCCGTAACTTAATATTAAGCTAAATATCTAACACGTTAATATCAAACAGAATTGACCGTGTTGGCCCGGGTTAAATTTAATGGGGTGGGGGATTGTGGGGACTGAATTTTAGGATTTTGTTGGGGCAGGATTGTAGCCCTCACCGAGCCGGTTCCAATGATACCAAGCTCGGTGGGTCTACGATGGATAGGAGAGGAGATAGGATTAGGGGGGGTGAGGTAATTTTTTGGCGGGGGTGGGGGGGTGGGGGGTGTCTCGTGGGGCGACTATTGGGAGATTAAAATTATTTTAGGGGTGGAAGGGTTGTGGGGGGGGGGAATTCAAGGATTCTGGCGGGGCAGGATTGTAGCCCTCACCGAGCCGGTTCCAATGGTACCAAACTCGATGGGTCTACGATGGATAGGTGAGGAGATAGGATTAGGGGGGGTGAGGGAGTTTTTTTGGCGGGGGTGTGGGGGGGGGGGGGGGGGGAAGGTTTCGTGGGGAGGCGAGTGGGAACTTCAAAAATATTTTTGGGGTTGGTGGGTTGGGGGGGGGGATTTTAGGAATTCTGGCGGGGCAGGATTGTAGCCCTCACCAAGCCGGTTCCAATGATACCAAACTCGGTGGGTCTACGATGGATAGGTAGGGAGATAGGATTAGGGGGGGTGAGGTAAAAATTTGGGGTGGGGGCAGGGGAGGTGGGGGGGGGGGGGGGGAGGTTTCGTGGGGAGGCGATTGGGAACTTCAAAATATTTTTGGGGTTGGTGGGTTGGGGGGGGGATTTTAGGAATTCTGGCGGGGCAGGATTGTAGCTCTCACCGAGCCGGTTCCAACGAGCCCAAACTCGGTGGGTCTAGGACCGGTATCGGCGGAGATAGGATTGGGGGGGGTGAGGTAAAGAGTTTTGGGTGGGGGGAGGGGGGGTCAGGTTTCACGGGGAGGCGATTGGACTATGATTTTGGAAAAGTGGGTGGAGGGGGAGTTTGGGAGGGAATTTCGGGATTCCGCCGGAGCCAATCGCTAGATCTTCCCGAGACGGTTCTAACGATACCAATCTCGGGGGTCTAGGACCAGTATCGGCGGAAATAGGATTGGGGGGGGTGAGGTAAAAAATTTGGGTGGGGGTAAGTGAGGGGGGGGGGGACGGTTTCGTGGGGAGGCTAATGGGCTAGGTTTTGGTTTAGGGTGGGGGGAGGGTGCGGGGTGGTCTTAGGAACAATTTTGAAAAAAAAGTGGGCGGAGCCCAATATTCACTTGGGATTATTAGGAGAGGTGTTTGGGCGGGCGGGGTCAACTTGGTCAATCTGAAAAACAATTAAATTAATTTACCACAATTATTACGAATATTTCAATTGAATTTCAATGTTCCAAGTTTATTATTTTGTAGTCTCCAGTTCCTACAAATTCTTTGTAAAAGTATCGTACTGTTTGGTTCACGGATTCTTTTAATTAGTAAGCAAACTTGGAATTTTCTTTCAATATAAAAGATATTATAAAAGACATTATAAAAGAAACTCAATTCAACTTAGAATCCTACTTTTTACGACTTTAGTTCAGTTTTTTCTTAATAACTTTGTTATTTCTCAATATTTTTTAAATAGGTTTTTTAATCTAGATTCTAGGGTAACTAGGCTATCTACTTCAATTTTAAAATATATTCTTATGTTATTGGTTAAGCTACTATATACATTTAAATTTGGGTACACAATTATATTATTACTAAATTAATGCTTAACTTTAGATGCAGGTTTGAGGGTCGATTTGAGAGTCTTCCCGATGTCGGATCCTGTCGCTAGTGGTGTCGTCAGATGCGGATGATTGTCTGCTTCCAGGATTCCCTTTCAGACAGACTTCGTAACGGGATTCTTCAGAGATATTCCCGCGGGAAGAAATTTTCAAAATCGACTTTTTTGTTTCTGGAGCGATTTTTTATAGGTTTAGTGGAATGTTACAATAGTACGCTAAAAATAGTCCCTGAGCTTTTTCCAGGAATTTTGGGCTTATAGTTCCGAAGTAATTTCCGAATTAGTGTTTTTCTTAATTTTGAAAAAGTTCCTTTCTTAGATTTTTATTAATAACTTTTTTGTTTCTTAATATTTTTGAATAGTTTTTTCTGTACTCGACAGATGGGTAATAGCACTACAAAAGTCTTAATTAAAAAGTATATGTCATCGATCTGTTTAATTAGTTATTTAAGTTCAAAGTTAGGATTTTAATATTTTAAATTTGTTTTTGTTGTATTGTTTTTATCTTTGGCCCAATTTCAAATTTTCTTTTAGTGTTCTCTTTAACTCCACTCCACTTATATTTATTGGCACTGAATTTTCTCAAAATCTGAATTTTGGCGTTTTTCGACCACGTTTTTGAAAATTGTTTTTTATGTTTTTTCAAAAACTACACATGGGAAAAATCCAATTTTTTTTGTCACTTGTAGAGGTCACTTATACGCACGTTTTAGCACTTAAAAAAGTGGGTGTCATCGATCTCGTTTCGGCAGCGTTTCCATTTTTGTGTTCGCCACGTTTATTTTGGAGGTTATGTATTGGTTTTATTTTAATAACTTCTCTATTTTTAGAGATTTTTTCACGGTTTTTTCACGATACGTCACTTTTCACTAAGGCGCACAATCACACAAATTTTCGTTGAAAAATATTCACTTTTACCACTTAAACTCGATTTTTGATTGCGGAGCGCTCGGATTTCGCTGCGTTCGCGACCGTGGGTGCGTTGCGACTGGTTAGGTTAGGTTAGGTTAGGTTAGGTTAGGTTAGGTTAGGTTAGGTTAGGTTAGGTTAGGTTAGGTTAGGTTAGGTTAGGTTAGGTTAGGTTAGGTTAGGTTAGGTTAGGTTAGGTTAGGTTAGGTTAGGTTAGGTTAGGTTAGGTTAGGTTAGGTTAGGTTAGGTTAGGTTAGGTTAGGTTAGGTTAGGTTAGGTTAGGTTAGGTTAGGTTAGGTTAGGTTAGGTTAGGTTAGGTTAGGTTAGGTTAGGTTAGGTTAGGTTAGGTTAGGTTAGGTTAGGTTAGGTTAGGTTAGGTTAGGTTAGGTTAGGTTAGGTTAGGTTAGGTTAGGTTAGGTTAGGTTAGGTTAGGTTAGGTTAGGTTAGGTTAGGTTAGGTTAGGTTAGGTTAGGTTAGGTTAGGTTAGGTTAGGTTAGGTTAGGTTAGGTTAGGTTAGGTTAGGTTAGGTTAGGTTAGGTTAGGTTAGGTTAGGTTAGGTTAGGTTAGGTTAGGTTAGGTTAGGTTAGGTTAGGTTAGGTTAGGTTAGGTTAGGTTAGGTTAGGTTAGGTTAGGTTAGGTTAGGTTAGGTTAGGTTAGGTTAGGTTAGGTTAGGTTAGGTTAGGTTAGGTTAGGTTAGGTTAGGTTAGGTTAGGTTAGGTTAGGTTAGGTTAGGTTAGGTTAGGTTAGGTTAGGTTAGGTTAGGTTAGGTTAGGTTAGGTTAGGTTAGGTTAGGTTAGGTTAGGTTAGGTTAGGTTAGGTTAGGTTAGGTTAGGTTAGGTTAGGTTAGGTTAGGTTAGGTTAGGTTAGGTTAGGTTAGGTTAGGTTAGGTTAGGTTAGGTTAGGTTAGGTTAGGTTAGGTTAGGTTAGGTTAGGTTAGGTTAGGTTAGGTTAGGTTAGGTTTTTTTTTTTTTTTTTTTTTTTTTTTCCAGCCTGTGTTCTGGTTGTTGGGGAGTGATTAGAATCGCTGTATAGTGTGGTGATTGATAACGTGGGGTGCAGGGACCGGCAGAGGGGTAAGGTCTCGCTATTTGATACGATAACCCGCCCTCCGCCGGGGTAGTGTAGGTGTAGGGGGATCTTCCGGAGGGGCAGGACTTCCGCGTAGCAACCCTTCCGTCCGCCCCTCGTCGGCCCCCCTGGTAGAGTGAGGGAGTGTGAGGTGTGAGTACGTGTAGTGAGTTGTATGTGTGGTCGCAGAGTTAATTTTGTTTCCTTTTATTCATCTTAAAACTAAGGTACAATATAAGTTTTCAGTTAATCAACAATAAAGAAAAGTGGTAAAAGTAAAGAAGGCAAAGTTGTAAACATTAGCAAGTGTGATATATGAAGTGATACAAAAATAATAGTGATTAAGAGTATTTACAGTTTAAAGACATATCTTTTAAGTTTTGATAAGTCTCAAGTTGGATCTTATGACTAAAGTCGGGGATGTAGCCAATTGGGTCATCGCAGGCAGGCGCGGTTGGTTTCGACGTTGGTGCAGTGATGTTGGAAGCAGATGGGACAGGGCAGAGCTAAGGGCCGTAGTCGACTCTCTGCCCTATCCTGTCCCTCATGGACTTTAGTCGCGGACATTCGGGAGAGGTTGCTCGATGAGTTGTGTCGAGAGTTGAGCCAAACCGGGTGTTGTGATTACCACAGTTGGTGCATTTGGCTTTTGATTTGTCCTCCTTCACGGGGCAGTCGTCCATGGTGTGTTGAGAGGAGGCGCAGTGGGCACAGGCGATGCAGGTGGCGGTGCATTTTGCTTTGGTGTGCCCGAACTGTAGGCACCGGAAACACTGGAGGAACGGGGAGAAGTCCTCAGCGTGGACTCGCATGTAGTCCACGCAGACCCGCCCCATATCTGTCATCCGGCGCCAGACGCTCGGGCTCGCCTGCAGGACCGCATTGTAGAGCGCAGGGTTCCGGTTACTGCGCTTGAAGCGCAGGCAGAGGTCGGTGTCGCTTTTGATGAGTGGTTCTATCTCGGGGTTTTGGGTGCGCAGGATGGAGGGGAGTTCCTCCGCGGGAGTGTCACAGGAGACGCCCTTCAGAATAATCAGGGGGCTGAGCCGGCGGGCGGGTTCGGCGGTGACACCCTGGGCCGTCCGCAGGCGACTGAGGGCATCGTCCCGTTGCTCCGCGGAGTCGAACTCGACCCTCAACTTTCCCTTCGAGATGGTTTGCACCCTGGCTGGTGCGTAGTTTGTGTGCCGAAAGGAGATGGCCTTTTTAAAGGCAGTGACGGCCTCCTCTTTGGTGTTTGTTGCAGCGGTGGGGGTTACTATAATGGCGGGACGAGATGGAGGGGGAGAGGGGCGGGGTGTGGCTTTGGTGGGTGTGGGTAAGCTGATGGCACGGTGGTTGTTTGCGGTGAGGTGGGCGGTAGCGGATGCGGTGGCAGAGGTAACTGCAGCGTATGTGGTCTTAACCTGTTCTCTCTGGATGGCGATGAGTTCCTCTTTGATGGTATTTACTGCGGAGAGGTGGTTAGCAAGTTCCTCCTTGACACACTGTAATATGTCTGCCTTTAGATTGTGGTTGTTGATGTCGTCGGGTCTGGTTGGTTCGGTGGGTGCTGTTGGTTCGGTGGGTGTTTCTCGTTGATCCTGGGTAAATATATGGGGAAAGTCTATGTTGTTTTCCAGGATGGTTGCGAATTCCTTCAACTCTCGGGCGATACATCTCACCAAGTTTTTACTCTTATTTGTGATGCTTTTTTCACTCATGAGTTCGTATAGTGTTTCGGCGTAGTCGTCTATAATATTGGAGACTTTGAAACGGTCATGTGGGAAGTCCTCCACCTCGTAGGGCAGCTCGGGGAAGCCCTCAGGGTAGTTGCATAGTTTATACTTGGGGTGAACCTCTATTGGAGTCTTCCATACCTCCATGTTGCATATGGTAGCGAATTCTTGGTTTTATTTTTGGGGGTGTTTTAGGAGGGGAATTCGGGAATTCCACCGGGGCAGATCGCTAGGCCTTCCCAAGCCGGTTCAAATGAACCCAAACTCGGGGGGTCTAGGACCGGTAACGGCGGAGATAGGTTTAGGGGGGGTGAGGAAAGGAATGTGGGGGGGGGGGGGGTAGGTTTGGTGGGGTGACGTTTGGGCTATTGAAAATTTAAAAATGAATTGGGGGGGAAACGGGGGGGAATTTGGGAATTCCGCCGGGGCCAATCGCTAGGCCTTCCCAAGCCGGTTCTAACGAACCCAAACTCGGGGGGTCTAGGACCAGTAACGGCGGAGATAGGTTTAGGGGGGGTGAGGAAAGGAATGTGGGGGGAGGGGAGGGGGGGGGGGGGTAGGTTTCGTGGGGCGACGTTTGGGCTATGAAAAATTTAAAAATGACTTGGGGGGGAGACGGGGGGGAATTTGGGGATTCCGCCGGGGCCAATCGCTAGGCCTTCCCAAGCCGGTTCTAACGAACCCAAACTTGGGGGGTCTAGGACCAGTAACGGCGGAGATAGGTTTAGGGGGGGTGAGGAAAGGAATGTGGGGGGGGGGGGGGGAGGTTTCGTGGGGCGACGTTTGGGCTATTGAAAATTTAAAAATGACTTGGGGGGGAAACGGGGGGGAATTTGGGGATTCCACCGGGGCCAATCGCTAGGCCTTCCCAAGCCGGTTCTAACGAACCCAAACTTGGGGGGTCTAGGACCAGTAACGGCGGAGATAGGTTTAGGGGGGGTGAGGAAAGGAATGTGGGGGGAGGGGGGGGGGGGGGGAAGGTTTCGTGGGGCGACGTTTGGGAGGGGTTTCGTGAGATGGGCAGCGGGGGGTAGAGGGCACTAAAATAGCTAAGTCCGGGAAAAAGTGGGAGGAGCCAAGGTAAAAGGGGGCGGGACTTAACTTGGGGTGGGCGGGGCTAAAACGGAAAAAGTGGGAGGAGCCAACAAAGTGGGTGGAGTTTTGGTGTAAAGTGGGTGGAGTTTAGTGTCAAGTGGGTGGAGTTTAGTGTCAAGTGGGTGGAGTATAATTTGGCTGAGGGCCAATGAAATGACAAATAAATATTAATTGGATGGACGAGTAAGATGACGTGTCGGCCAAGTGGCCAATTATCAGTTAAATAAATATTTTTAGGTAGTTAAACTGGAACCAATGGGTGATGCAATAAATATTCACTGGCCGGAAGTCCGACCAATGAAAATCTCGAACTTGTGAATATCGTGAATGATTGTAAATACTGTGAATGATGTAGGGATAAATTTGTGAATATGATGAATGGGAAGGTTGAAAAGGAAAACCTCGCTCATTCAGTGGCTATTGCTCCGATCAGGTCGTGAGTGGTGTCGTTGGATTCGGGAGGTTGTCCTCTACCAGATTATTCTGTCAGACAGACTTCGTACCTGTATGGTGACCAGCTATGACCTTCTTCCGCTGATTCTGAAAATGACTTTTTTGTTTCTGGATCGATTTGGCTGGTTCTTGGTATATAGGCCGGGGGTCCTCAAAAAATGATTTCAGAGCTGGTTCCGAGGTTCTAGGTCCGAAGGTCACTGAGTAATCACTGGGTGAAAGTATGGCGCAAAACTCACTTTTTGTCCTGGTTGATTAAAGGCACTTCCGGTTGTCCTATGATGATGATCTTGGTGTCCACGGCTTCGTGATGAAATGGCGCTTCTTATGGTGCAGGAACTGGCTCAGGATCTCGACTGCTAAAAGCAGGAGAGCGCGCCGAAGTCGTGGTGAGAATTTTGAAGGTGAAAGCACCGCTCAAATGAAGAGTATGATAGAAAGAAGTTAAAGAATTGGACTGGGAGGTAGCCCTAACCTAGGGCTATCGATGTGGGGTCCAAGATCGGATATAGGGGAAAGGTGAAGGAAGATATGAAGAAAAAACTGTCTTTAACTTTGAAAATCCGGGTTTGGCACACTTCACTGTCCGATATCTTTGAAAGTACTCGCAGGAAAATTCCGAAAATTTGCACAAGGGAGGGGGATGGTATAAGGCGTCTAACTGCAGTTCAAAAACTATAGGTAAAAGATCGTTCTACTGAGATAGAATCACTTGAATCACACATAAGTTTTTTCACTGAAAGTTTTTCTTTAATAACTTTTCCAATTTTGGTCCGATTTTGAAAATTCTTTCACTGTCACACGCGGCGTCGCAGCGCGCACATTTTGATATATAACACTTGATTGTTTCACTGATATATCCTATTTTTCCGAATTTTTGAACGCGGAGCGGCACAAAAGTGATGCGCGCGGTACGGCGTTCGCGCTGCGACTGGTTAGGTTAGGTTAGGTTAGGTTAGGTTAGGTTAGGTTAGGTTAGGTTAGGTTAGGTTAGGTTAGGTTAGGTTAGGTTAGGTTAGGTTAGGTTAGGTTAGGTTAGGTTAGGTTAGGTTAGGTTAGGTTAGGTTAGGTTAGGTTAGGTTAGGTTAGGTTAGGTTAGGTTAGGTTAGGTTAGGTTAGGTTAGGTTAGGTTAGGTTAGGTTAGGTTAGGTTAGGTTAGGTTAGGTTAGGTTAGGTTAGGTTTTTTTTTTTTTTTTTTTTTTTTTTTTTTGGGGCGTTTAGCCCCGCTGCTTCCCCTAACTTGAGTCAGAGTCATTTCATGCTCTCTATATGTCGATACTTACTCCTAACTAATCCTATCTCCTTCTTTGGGAGATCCTCCTTATTGCCTATCTCCTTCGTAGGGAGGTCCTACTTATGGCCTATATACAGTCTTATCTAAGGGGTGCTTTTTATTTTATTTTTGTCTTTTTTATATATTTTACTGGTTACATGTTCTTATATCTATCTTATGCCTATCTTGTATTTATCTTAAGGGCTAAATTCTATTTACATCTATTTTCTTAGTTGCTAATTATACATAATTTTTAAAATTACATACTTAGCCTAACTTATTTCTACTTATTTCGTTTAATTACATCTAAAGCTATTTTCTTACAATAGTGTATGAATTTGTCCCTTTTATACATGTCTCTTATTAATATACTAAAATTATTTACATTTATATCTGTATCCAGTTCTTGTTCAATATTGTATCTTGCTAACAAATACACTGGGCAATCCACGAGTGCGTGCACGATCGACTCGCTCACGGCCGGGTCACAGATGCATGCCGGGCTCTCCTTGCACTTGAAACGGTGCAAGTACTCGGAGAACCCGCCATGCCCCGTGAACACCTGCGTCGTGATCGGGTCGATCGCAACTTTACGCACCAATTGATGGGCCTCCACAGCGTCGGGGAAGAAGAGTTTAGTGGTTGACGCGGTTTCTCCCATCACGTAGCGCCCGTTCCATTCGTCAACCGACTCCTTGCGGATTTGTCTTTTGACGAATGAAACGGGACATCTATCGTAGTGGGGCCGCGTCTTGAGCCTCAGTGCCGCATCCTTCGCGAGCTCGTCTGCCCGTTCATTTCCCTGCAGTCCTGCGTGAGCTTTCAACCAAAATAATTTTATTATTTGGCCGCGTTCGTATGCCATGTGTAGGTTGTTGTTCACTTCGAACGCCAGGGGATGCAGGGAAACACCACTGGCGACTGTCTCCAGTACTGCCCTTGAGTCGCTCAGGATGCTGCACTGTGGCCTCCCACTTTTCACCGCTTCTTCCACGGCCCTGTGCAGGGCCAACAATTCTGCCTGGTAGACGGTGCAGAAGTCCTCCAGTTTTAGCTTGATGCATTTTTTCTCGGCGGCGCTCTCCCAAATGGAGACCGCCGCTCCGACCTTACCCTGGATCTTGCTCCCGTCCGTAAAAATGCTAAGACCTTTATCAGCTACCTGGTTGACCTCTGCACCGTCACACAGGCATTGGTAACGTACCGCACTCCTTTGCGCTGGGTGGTTAAGTCTTCCGAAGGCCACAGGACGCTCCATCTCCCGGTCTCCCACTACCCGCTGGGAATAACCCCTCCTGACCTCGTACAGGGAAGCATTTTCCCTGGCACGGATGTCAAGAGGGAGTATCCCCGCGAGCAGTAAGGCCGAGTTTAGTGAGACCGTCCTGTATGCCTTCGTAAGCTTTTGCGCAAAGCCCCGTTGCACCACAGCGAGCTGTTTCCTTACACCAAGCCTCTGCGCGGCCGGAGCCCAGACGCTTGCCGCATATAAAATTATCGGCTCGACTACAGCCGTGTACAATAATTTTATTACTTCCGGCCCCAGGCCCCACTGAAGCTTCGCCGCCCGGGAAAGCTTGTTGTAGAAAGCTAAGGCCTTTCTACACACCTCGGTGACGTGTGCCCTGAACGTCAGCCCGCTGTCTATTATAACCCCGAGAATCTTAATTTGTTTCTCCAGGCCAATGTCCACCCCTCCCATGTGAAGGATTGGGGAATCGTACTTTAGCCTCCGCGTTAGTACCATCGCTTTGGTTTTCTGTGGCGCGAATTTGAGCTTATTTCTGATTCCCCAATCCCTCACATAGGCGAGAGTTTCGTTGGCCTGGCGGGATATCTTGGCCATTTCGTCGCCTTCAAATGCGAGCACTACATCATCCGCGAACGCCTGGCAGTAACTGCCCCTTCTATCGAGCTCTGACAGCAGTGGGTCGAGGAGCAGGTTCCAAAAGGTTGGACCTCCAATGGAGCCCTGAACGCATCCTTTGGAGGTCCACCTTTCGCATTCCTCGCCTGCGTAGCGAAGCCTTACTTTCCTGCTCTCGAGGTAGCTATCTATCACCCGTCTGATGTTAATTGGACATCCTTCCTCCGACAGCCTGACTCTAATAGCTGGCCACCAGGCGCTATCGAAGGCTCCCTCTATGTCTAATGATACTATTACGACGAGTTTTTTGTCTTTTATTTTTTCTCGTATGTATTTCATTAAGACATAGAGGGAGTCCTCGGTGCTCCTTTGGGGCATAAAGCCAAACTGTCGGGGGCTTGTCCTCGGGTGTAGATGCCACCTCACTCTTCCCACTACCATCTTCTCCAGAATTTTACCCATCACTGGCAAAAGCCCTATGGGTCTGTAGGACTTCACATTAGTGTAGTCCTCCTTGGCCGGCTTTCTAAGGATTACCACCGTCGCCTCCTTCCAGATCCTCGGGAAGTGGCCAAGTTCCAGACATTTGTTTGCCAGTGATAGGTATAACTCCGGATGCCTGTCGATAGCTTTCTTGCAGATGTCGGCCGTAAGGCCATCTGCTCCAGGGGCTTTTTTGTGGTTGAAGCTGTCTGCAGCCGCGGTTAGGTTAGGTTAGGTTAGGTTAGGTTAGGTTAGGTTAGGTTAGGTTAGGTTAGGTTAGGTTAGGTTAGGTTAGGTTAGGTTAGGTTAGGTTAGGTTAGGTTAGGTTAGGTTAGGTTAGGTTAGGTTAGGTTAGGTTAGGTTAGGTTAGGTTAGGTTAGGTTAGGTTAGGTTAGGTTAGGTTAGGTTAGGTTAGGTTAGGTTAGGTTAGGTTTTTTTTTTTTTTTTTTTTTTTTTTTTTGTGGGCTCTAGGCCCACTCTTCTCCCCTGACAAAATCAAGGCCTTTGTGCAGTTGTTGGTTTATGTTATGCTAAGGTTCCTTTTTTCACTTTTGTTTCAGTGAATATATTGTCATTAATCTTAATCTATATATTTATGCTTAGAGTTTACATTTCTTATATTTATGTTTGGCTTATATTCTATTTTATATCTATGCACACATTTATTTTTATTTCAGTTTTTTGTTTTAAACCTTAATTACTTATCTAAATGGCTTAATTATCTTATCTATTACTAATATCATCATATCCTATCTAATCCTACTTGCTTATATCCTACATTATCTTATTTACTATTCATACATAATCTTATATTATGTATTTAAGTAAAACTATTTCTATCTATTAAAGTTTCTATATCTGTTATTTTATGCTAATGCTTTTTTTTTTTTTTTTTTTTTTTTTGTTTTGCCGAAGTGATTTGCCAATTATTTATATTTGACTTTTCCTACATTATTTTTTTACGGATAGGTTTCGTTTCAGGAAATACGGATTCAACGTAACGTGGTTAATAATCTTTCTTTTTCTTTTTGCTTGCAGGTATTCATCGATGGCTACTGTATTCGACTCGCGCTGCGCATCGGGTTCCTCCTTCCCCGTTGGCGGTCTCTGCTTTCATCATGGTGAGTTATTCATTCTATAGAGGTAAGTCAATTTTTATTCGTTTGATCGTTGTTTTATTTTTCGTTCTTTATATTTATTTATTTATTATTATTTTATTGTTCTTATTTTATTATTTCAATCTCCCAATTTAATTATAATGTTGTAATTATTGTTATTATAGATTGTGATTTTAGATATTTTCTGTGTTTTTACTTCTCACCATGCCATCTTTGTCCTTCGACTCGTCCAGCAGATCAGAGGTACCTTCGGCGCAGGCGTTGTTGTTATCTATATATTCACTATATAGTTTCCCATTGATGTTAATGTTTGGGATTGTTCCATCGATGAGTGCCTGCAGGCATTGCTCTATGCATATAGTAAGGACTTCTCCCGTCCCGACGTCAGTCCCCGCGCTGCCCCGCCTCTTGCTCTCAACGCATGCGTTCCCCGTTTGGATTTCGTGGGATCCCAGTTTTACAACCATCTCGGTCTGATCTGGGATTCTGGGATCCACTTTAGCAGTATGCGACTGTGGATCTCGCCAGAGTCTCCCACTTCTTCCTCACGGGGCACGCTGCGCTGAATGCATTATGGTCGGTTCCGCTTTGTTTCGCCCGGATGCAATTACAGCACGTTGGCGGTACTTGCGCCACCCAGTCAGGGCAATCTGACCTGTGGTGAGGCCCGCCGCAGTGACTGCATGCATCCGTTTGATCCCGGCAGAACCTTTTCCCATGTCCGAAGCCGAGGCAGCGCGAGCACTGCACTAGGGGAGATTGGTCCTCCACTCTAACCCGTTGTATGTCTATATGGACAGACGCAGCCTCTGTCAAGATCTTCCACATTCTCGACGGCACCTGCAGGACCACATGGCAAACATGTGGATTCCTTGTCCTCCTGCGGTATTTCACAGTTATTTCAGTCTCAGAATCGCTCAAGTTTCCAAGCAGGTGTTCGTTTTGCGATTTGAGGGCTTTAATTATGTCTTCATCAGAGTTAATACTGAGGACATACTTCAGAATGATTAACGGCTGTTTGTTTCTTACGTCTTCCATATTTAGTTCTCCTTCCGCTTTCCTTATCTTTTCCTTTATTTTTCCTAACTCTTCCTTCGTCCTGCATCCGATTATGACTTTTCTATCCTTTGCCTTCCGTATACTATCTACTTTTAGGCCATCTTCTTTTGCATTAATTCTCTTTCTTATCTTTTCAAACACCTCTTCACCTGAGTCTGCCTGATCCACCGAAGTAACTATGATTGAGTGCATTGTTGTAGTGGGCTCTCTTGGTTTATTTATCGGTGGTGCAGCCAGCACATTTGCGTAACTTCCTTTATTCAACCACTCTTGCCTATGCTGTTTCATTTCTTCATTTAATTTCATCATCTCTTCTTTGTTTTCATTTAGTAGTTTAGCATGCTCTTCAAGTTTCTTTACAATATCGTTTTGCCCTGTCGTATTTGTCCCTGTTTCCCTTTGTTCGTTTGCAGATTTTACTCTCCCTTGTTGCTCACTGTGCATGTCTTTTCCGATTCCTTCTCTGTAAGCTCTGTCTTCTTCCGCATCTCTAACCAGTTTGTACAATCTATCCGCGGCCTCTATAACCTCATTTTTAATCTCTGTCTTTAGATTTCGACTGTTATTTATTTGAAGTCTAAGTTTAATGAGACAGGCTTTTGCTTCGGATGTCCTGTTTAAGTATTCCGAGTCCCTTTTGGGGGACTTGTCTAACGAGCTTGCAGTTGTTGTCGTTTTCTTGGCTATGGTTTTATTGTCCGTTGGGTTTAAACGTGCCCTCTGCCTCGCAGGCCCGGCGCCGCTAGTTTCTTCTACTCGTTCGAGTTGGGATTCTATGCTGCGCCGCGCCTGCGCGACAGAGGTACCGATAGCCCCTTTCGGGCTATTGGTATCGGGAGTTTTATTTGTTTTTGTCGGCTTACTGCCAACGTCCTTCGCGGGAGTTCTATATCCGCAACCGAACATTTTTTTTATAGTGGGAGTAGTTTATTGTCAAGGGGATGCGTCAATATAGTAAAAGATGAATTCTTTACAGGTGTAAAAGGCCTGTAAAAGTCAGTATTTGTGTGTATATTTTAAAGAAAATATTTTCTTATTTCAGATGATATGAGAGCAGCGCAGCCGCTACACAGTCAGGTAATTAGTATAATGGAAAATACGGTAAGTTTTTGATGGTATATTAATTTCAGTGATCGAAGTAATGACATATAAGTGAAGAAAATTTTAAAATACAAAATTAAATTTTTCGAAATTTTTCTATGTAAAAGTTATTTCGAGTCGATATGCCAAATGACGCTATTGGGTGGGCGGGCGGGGGAAATTTTGCAGTTTTAGTGCGTCTAGACCCAGCATGCGTGGTATCCACGTGTCGGGCTCGAAGAGACGCGTCTAATGGTGTTATAATCTGGAACGACCGGGAGCAAAAAATTTCGAGGGGGGCCCAAAAACTGATATTTGAAACAAAATTTAGTGAATTTAAATATTAATAACAATACAAATTTGGGATAGCCACTCCCTCCGTGTGCCACCGAGCGGCGGGACACGGGTTACACAAAAAATCTAGAATTCCAAACAAAAATTAAATTACCAGAGACAATAATATGAATTTTTCAAATAAATATCGACTTTTCAGGGTTTCCGCAAAAACAAACAGTTTTCTGATCTCCAGATCCCAGCGAGCGTGGGGTCCACGTATCGGGATCAACGGGACACGTTCGAAATTGCAACAATCCAAAACAATCGATACAAAAACTTTGCCGAATTTAGTAAAGTATTAAGATTTAAGTAAAATTATGTTATTTTCCAAAATGTAGTATTACAGCTCAAAACCAGTCTGAACCTATCAAAACACTGCGCCCTATGTGCGCTTTAACACTATACACACCACAACCAAGACAAAATGTAAATTAAAAACAAATTTGTTAACGTCAAATTTTTCGCTACTGCACACCTTAGGTGGATTTCCTTACATTAGATGCGATGACGTAATCGATTAAGATCGATTATAAGAAATTTTGCAGTTTTAGTGCGTCTAGACCCAGCATGCGTGGTATCCACGTGT